>OX451736.1:621367935-622665435 GCA_948472305.1 Vicia faba
TGAAGATTAATACATGTAACAAGCCAGGAAAACTATCTTACTTCCTCTTAGGTCAGAGATTAATACCTGAAACCAGACAGGGCAACTATCTCAACGACCGATGAAAGCAAGTTCCAAATTAATACCTGAAACCAGATAGGACAACTATTTGTGAACAACTGATTGTAGATTAACACTTGAAGCCAGACAGAAAAACTATATGCATGAGCATATTGAAGATTAATACCCGAAACCAGACGGGAAAACTATATTTCTTTCTAAGGTCATAGATTAATACCTGAAGCCAGACATGAAAACTATCTCAACGATCGACAATTTTCAAGTTTCGGATTAATACCTGTAACAAGCCAGGACAACTATCTGGGGACGACCGATTGTAGATTAATACCTGTAACAAGCCAGGAAAACTATCTACATGGGCAGATTGAAGATTAATACCCGAAACAAGACGGGAAAACTATCTTTCTTTCTCTTAGGTTAGAGATTAATACCTCAAACCAGACAGGACAACTATCTCAACGACCGACAATTTTCAAGTTCCAAATTAATACCTGTAACAAGCCAGGACAACTATCTGTGGACGATCGATTGTAGATTAATACATGTAACAAGCCAGGAAAACTATCTACATGAGCAGTTCCAGATTAATACCAGTAACATGCCAGAAAAACTATCTTTCTCTCTCTCTTAGGTCAGAGATTAATACCTGAAACCAGACATGGCAACTATCTCAACGACCGATAAAAGCAAGTTCCAGATTAATACCTGAAACTAGACAGGATAACTATCTGTGAATAACTGAGTGTAGATTAATACCTGAGACCAGACAAGAAAACTATCTACATGACCAGATGAAGCAATCTTACACGGATTCCTTGTTAATTTCCAGATGCAGTCTCACACAGACTCATCCTAAAGCTGCCCCACACGGGCTCCTTCTCATATATCTCCAGATGCAAACTAACACAGACTCATCATAAAACCGCCCTACACAATCTCTTTATAATACATTTTCAGGTAGCGGTTAATTCCATTATCCCCAGCAAGTTACTGTGAAGCCTGGATTTCAACCAGAAAGCGGCAAACTCTCATCTCTCCAGTAGAGATAACTCTTCAGTAGAGCCTTGAACAACCGAAGTTCCTAGACTCTATTCCCCACAGAGTTTTCCTCAAACAGGAGAACAACAAAAATCAACATTCTCCCCAATGGACTCCTCCTCATACAATAGAAACAAGAAATCCCATAAAGAGACCTCTTATGAAGTCAGCATCTACTTTGGGTGGCATCTTTAAGCCCATCTCCGACGACTCTTTGTCACCTTCTCCAAATGGCATTTGTAAGCCCATTCCCGACGTCATCAACCATCAGTGTTACATGCGAGTGCAAATTTCTGGGCACTCTAGTGTTCAATCATCTTCCACCTTCAGATCACGAAAGGCAGACAAGCCAATCTAAATCTTCAAGTTTAAGAAGATTGAACATGGGCAACTGTTGTACCCCAAAATTTGCCCTCTCATGTTTTCCAAGATTTTCTCTTACATGGGTGATTACAAACACTTGCTTAAAGAAAATAAGAATTTTGAAGATAAACAAGGTATCTTCGATTGGCCTTGAAACAAGGTATCTTCGATTAGCATTAGGACAAGGTGTCTTCGATTGGCCTTGGGACAAGGTGTCTTCGATTGGCATCTGAGCAGGTTGTCCTTCAATTGGCATCTGGACAAGGAGCTTCGATCGGATGTCCAAAATCCTTCGACACAAGCTTGATTCACAAGACTTCAACTGAGCATTGGCTGTTTCATACCTGATTCGACCCACAAGGAAATGACTTCCCCTGTGCGTGTCTTCAACACACAAGGCCAAGACTTCTTCATATTTTCCTTCAATCCACTAGGCAAAAAGCTTCCTTCGACCCACAAGGAAAATACATCCTTCATGCCTGATTCGATTCACTGGGGAATGGCCTCTTTTATGCTTGCTTTGGCCTCCCTCATGCTAGCATCCACATCTAAAAATCCTTAGCATACAGATCTCCACCTTTTGGACACCAAGTAAGGCCTATTCGAAGGACACACAAATGAGGCCTTCAAAGGATATACACTTGGTCCAGTCGAAAGAGATACAATGGTTGGAGACAATTTTTGCTTGTTGGCCAAAGTCTTGCTTACTGTCAGGCCCAAGCCTCATGCACAAGCACATTCATGCCAAAGAAAGCTTAGACTAGCCAGAATGAGGTCTTTCTATTGGGCTAGTTGGGTAGTGTCAGAGTCAATTGAAGGACAAGGCAACTCAGAGCCATGAGGAGCAATTCAGAGCCAATCGAAGAGCAAAGATCTAAGGGGATTTCGAAGAAGACCTGATAAGAGAAACTCAGAACAAATTCGAATTGGAATTCAGAGTCATCGAAAAGAATAATGCTCTGACAAAGAGAACTCTGAGCAATTCAAATTGATGTAGATGGTGACTTAATTGAAGAAACTCTAAACAACTAGAATTCAGGGTCATCAAAGATCTGAGCAATTCGAATTGATGTAGATGAGCTCAATCGAAGGAGCTATAAGAATGAAACCTGAGCCATTCAAAGGAGGTGACTCAAGGCTAATTGAAGGGTATGGCTTGAAAGTATTCTAAAGAATGAGTATGTCCAGGTTCATCCCAAAGCTCAAAGAGGCATGAATATTTCAAAAATGGAAGTCTTTTAATGTGTCTAATTTTGCCTTCAAGGCCTGGTTAATGGCTTCCCCTTGCCATTTCCATGAACCCTCCATATCCTATAAATACACATACATACACACAAGGAAACAGAGATGACACGCATACGCCTATAGACTGCCTCATATACGCACACGCTGCCTCAGAAAGAGCACACTAAATTTTAAAAATTTCATAGTTCGAAACTAGTTTTGTAGGTACCCTCAGTCCAAACTAATAAATCACGCCTTGATCCTGAGATCTCCAGGGGAATCTCCAATACCACAGATCCATACATTACTGTTGGTAAGGAAAAAATGTAAAGAATCAACTTTTTGTTTTTTGCATGTCATATTAATTTGCATTCAGAATCGAAGGACCTGGGTGTGACACCCAGGTCCATGTCTTTTTTTATCTCTAATGCATATATTGCAGATCCAGCCTAAACAGACCAATGCACACAGAATCGAAAGACCTGGGTTTCACACGCAGGTTATGCTATTATTTTTGCTAACATTTTTTGCAGATCCAGTGCCCTCTACAGGCAATCCATCAGGCACTTTCAACAAGGCCCCTGGCTAGATCGAAAGCCACATCCTTCTCTGGATCGAAGGATGGCATCCTTCACTAGATAGAAGGATAATCTCCTTCGTTGGATCGAAGGATACCTTCCTCTGGATCGAAAACTGCCTTTTCATTGGATTGAAAGTTGCCTTTTTCTTGGATCAAAAGACCTTCTTTTCTTGTATTTTTATTTTTTTGTGTTGCTTACTTCTTTTTAGTTTCCTTTTTAAATTAACAATAAAATAAAATCACAAAAAAAAAATTAGGTTAGTTTTTTTCAAATAAGTTAATTAAATAAATAAATTAATTATTTTAACCTTTTCTTTAAATTAAAATTAAGTAGACTTAGGCTTTGTTTTCTTTCATAAACAAAAATAACCAAAATATTTTATTTTCCTTAGGATTCTTAGACGTTCTTTTTCATTTCGCGCGCAATATTACATTTTATTTTTCCAAATTATTATAATTGCTCACAGTATATAATAGAATTAACTATGGCTCTTTACTGCTTTCCTTTATTTTCCCCCCAAAGTTTGGACATGTAAATACCCTTTCCGAAGCATTGTAATAGCGTAGATTTAAATTCCCGCACTTTAAATTCCTGCAATATTTAAACTGCTTAGATGTATGCCTAATAGAATTGCATGACAATATTAATAATCAAACGTTAGCAAACTTAACACAAGACTAAAATAATTGAACACAACACACCTTGCACATATACACCTCTAGGGTACGCCCACTTTGGTTTCCTTTCGGAAAATAAAACAGTCATGTCCTTCTAAAGTGGGGACGCTTTAGCAAAGACCCTTAAATCAAAAGATCATAGTCCCTCAATGACCCCGTAGTGATGTCTTTCGGTAAATGATCTAGTCCCTTAAACAAAATTGTTAAAGTGTCTCTACATGTTGCCTTTATGATTGTACGTCCCTTTGAATGTCCCTCAAGCATCCAACGACTAGGGCTACCTACTCACTAATAGTAGGATAGCACTGTCTAAAGGATAGGAGGAAAAGAACAAACCTTTCGAGTATAAGTAGATAATTCCTAGATGCTTGCTCAAAAAAAAATTTCACACTTACACGAAACATTTCAAAACACTTTCAAAAACGCTTTATCAATACTCTTGAGGACTGATACAAGAGTTATGATAAAGAGAATCACCTCACTAAGGCATTTTCAAATACTTCTCAAAAACACACGAAAGTACAAGGTATTTCAAAAATGAGCTAAGCATCTAAGAGCCCGTAGATAACTATGGATGGAAAGGGTTCTAACACCTTCCCTTTCCATAATCTACCCCCTTACTCAGAAATAATCTCAAAAGGTCTTTTTCTGTTCTTTTCGCCCATTCCTTTGTTGGATAAAAGAAAAGTTGGTGGCGAATCTTGCTTACCGCAACATTTGTGAACACAAACACAAAACCAGTATAAACAGTCGGTTCTGCCACCGTATCACAATAATAATAAAGGGTTGGGGTTTTGTGTTGCTGAGTTTTGGTCATAATAAAGGTTCAGATGTGGTTTTGAATAATTGTTTGTCTTTTGTTCTTAATAAAGTAGGGATTTTGTTGCTGAGTTTTATTCTAATTTCCTATTACATTATTGTTTGATTGATTGTATATTCTTCCATGTCTTTTTAAGATTCCTCAATGACTCCAACCATGGATGATCTAATTGATATTGATATGTTGCTTGATGATATTGGGAAAGAGGAAACAATAGATGAAGGTAACTTCAAGATTCCTCATTGACTCTAACCATGCTTTTGTTACTGATAACACTACTCAAAATACCCCAACTGAAAATACTATTACTGAAAATACTATTACTGAAAATAACACTACTCAAAATACTAACAATATTGATGGGTCAACCCCTCAAGTTAACCAAGATCAGAGTTCTCAGAGTCAGAGAAATGCTTTTGGTAAAACTCCTTTTCCCAAAAAAGTCAGTTGTTCATACTGAAATGGTGCTTATTGAAGGACCTGGTGGCATTAAGAAGTGGAAGTGCAGATGGTGTGGTAAGCTTTACACATATGATACGAAGTGGAAAATTACCTCTAATGGTAAGAAACATTTAGAAGCATGTATTCAGAGAAAGTTGAGGTTGAAAGGTGATAATGGCAAAGAGGTTGAACAATCTAGGTTGAACGTAGGTGATAGTACTCCTAGTTTGGAAACTTAGACATATAATCATGCTAGGGTTAGAGAAATTGCAGCACATATGATTCTAGGTCATGAATTTCCTTTTTCTGTTATGGAAGGTGTTATATTTAATGAGTTTTTGAGAGAGATTTATCCATGGTACAAAAAGATTACTAGGCAACATGTTAAGTTTGATTGTGAGACATTTTATGAGGATGAGAGAGTTAAGATGAAAAGGTCTACGGCTTTGATTAACAGGGTCATTCTTACCACTGAATTGTGATGGTATGGTGAGCAGAGGATAAGTTATATGACTATGACCGGTCATTTCATTGATTAAAAATGGTATCTTCACAAAAGAGTTTTATCTTTTAAGAATGTGCCACTACCATATTATGGGGAGGTTTTGTGTAGGGAGTTGGTTGAGGTGATGGTTGATTGGGGAATAAGGGATAATGTAGCTTCAATTCCTGTAGATAATGCTAGTGCCAATGATAATTTCATTTCTAGATTGAAGAGCGCTTATTCTGGTAGGAGAAATTTACCATTAGATGGTAAACTATTTCATGTAAGGTGTTGTGCACACATATTAAATTTGTTGGTGCAGGATGGTCTTGATATGATTAAGGTGATTGTTGATAAGATTTGGAATGGTGTCAAATACTTGTTGAATTCTGAAACTAGACGCAAAGCATTCAAAAGTTTGTTGATGAGTTGCAACTTGAAGGCAAAATGCAAGTGTTGGATACCAAGACAAGGTGGAACTCAACTTGGTTGATGTTGTCAATTGCATACCGCTACAGAGAAGTGTGGCCTAGATATGCTGAGGAAAATGGTGCATTTCTCATCTTTTTACCTTATGGAAATGATTGGGAAGATGCTCATGATATTTGCAAGTTTTTAGAGGTTTTTGTTGATGTTACATCAGTTATAAGTGGCACCTCTTACCCTACTGCTAATATGTTTTTGGCTGAGCTTTACAAGGTGAAGGTTCTACTTGATAAACCTTAAAGCATCTCAAATAATCCTCAGCTGCAAGCGCTTGCTAATGAAATGAAGTTGAAATACGATAAGTGTTGGTCAAAGCCTAATACATTGATTTCTATTAATGCAGTTCTTGATCCAACGTATGTACATTAATTAAGTTGCCATTGCATTATACATTAGGTAGCTTGATATGTTTCCTTGTGATTCAATTTAGCCTATGATGAATTTTTCATGATATGAATGTTTTATATATGAGACCAACTTTGTATGATTTGCTTGATATGTTGCCTTGTGATTCAATTTAGACTATGATGATTATCTGAGGCCTATTCTACACCGTGATTTGTGATTTAATAGTGCCTATTTATTAAATTAAGTTGCCTTGTTAGTTGTGATTTAATAGTGCCTAAGATGAATTATGTATGATCTGTTTCATTTGATTATAGTATTTGAGGCCTATTATATTAACTATTTGTGAATTTAATTATGTCTGACGCCTATTCTATTACCTTCTTGTGAGTTCTTCTGTGCCTATGATGAAAATTAATTATGAGGCCAAATATGTTGCCTTGTGAATTATTCTGATGCTAGTATTGTTACCTTATAATCTACTTGATCCAATAGGTATCAGATGATCTTCATCAAATAGGTATATCCCTTCTTGTATCCAAATCCTAATCAATCAACTGTCTATGAATAAGAGTTGTCAGCCAACTTAAGTTCCCTCTTCCAATTGTATCAAGATACTTATGGAACCAATGGTGAGATTGTCCCTGTATCTGAAAGTCCAGAAGTAGGGTCTAGTTATGGGTTGGGAATGAGGAATTTTGAGAGGTTTTTAGAAACTTTTGTGGATAATAATAATTCAAAATCTGATCTTGAATTATATGTTGAGGAGCCTCCCTTGAAAGTTCCCCCCTAAAGCTAAATTTGATGTTTTAACATGGTGGATGGGGAATGAGGCCAAGTATCCTATTCTTAGTAAATTAGAAAAGGATATCCTAACTATTCCAGTTACTACTGTTGCTTCAGAAGCAACTTTTAGTGCTAGGAAAAGGGTTATTGATCTGAAACGATCATTTATGAAAACTAAGACAATTGAAATGGTACTTTATAGAGGTGATTGGGTGAAGGAGAAGTATGAGATTAAGAAGGGTTGCATTGCTAGTATTGTAAGTAATTTTTTCATGTCTTTTTCAATTTAATATGTATATTGCTTAATATTCTATCTCACTAATACATTTCCATTTGTAACTTGAGGAACCACAAGATGAACCTTTGATATATCATTTTGGTGAAGATCTAGGTGTCTCTTCTTCTACAGCTGTAACTTAAAGATTTGTATTTGCAATGCTAATTATGAGATTGTTCTGAGGCATCATTAATATAATGTAATGATATTTTATACTTTTTTGAAAACATAAGTTTCATAACTTATGTTTTAACAAGTTTTTTGAGTTAGTTTTGTAATATAATGTCCAATGATACAATGTGAAATGATACAATGTGAATTTAATATCAAAATTATGTACAATATTATGTTGGAAATTCTGCTATTTAGTTTTTCAAACAATTTGAAAACTCTGGCTGTGAATTAAACATGTTGGAAATTCTGAAGTTTATTTATTTTACTTATATTTCGGGTGGTCCGGTTACCCGACCGAAAATCATCGGACCGATCTCGGTTATCATAAGGCAAGTAATTTAAATTCGGTTCGGTCTCGGTTTACCCGAATGTACCAGACCGATTTCGGACCCAAAAAAATCCATCACTGTTATAGCCCGGTCTCGGTTTTACCCTATTAGGGTTCCGGTCCATTCTTTAGGAGCCTGCATACCTGAACCAGCCCAGACCGAAAACAGCCCTAAGCACTACCATCCTTCTGATAATGTGATATAACGAGTGTTGCACTCCAAAATTTGCCCTCTCATGTTTTCCAAAGTCTTCCCCCTGCCTGGTTGATCACAAACTCTTGCCTAAGGAAAAAGAAGATTTATGAGTGGTACTTCAAATACCTTTCGATTGGCATTCTGAAGGAGTATTTCGATTGGCATTATGGACAAGCATTCGATTGGAATTATGTCAAGGCAATGTCGACAAGCATGTCAACCATGTCCTTCATTTGGCATGAACAACACCTTTTGATTGGCCTGTTAGCAGAGCATTTCGATTGGAATCCTTCGATTGATATTTGGGCCAGGCCCATTCGAAGGGTACGCAGGGAGTCCATTCGAAAGAGGCAAATCAGGACTAATCGAAGAGCATGGCCTGAAAGCACTCGAAATCCAAGCGTCCAGGTTCATTCAAGGGACACGAATGTTTCAAAAAAGGAAATGATTTAATGTGTTTGATTTTTGTCCAGAGCGTTAAAGGCCTATTTTAATGGTTGTCCCTTGCCATTTTTGTGCACTCCCATACTCCTATAAATAGGAGGCCAGTGACACATTACAAGACACAAAAAAATTACACGAAAATCATAGAACGAAAATTATACACACTTTTTAAAAAATCTGCAGGAGAACAAAACATTGGAGAGACGCTGCCCAGAATTTTCCAAGCCAAAGCAGTCCCTCAGATCGAAGGTGCCTACGCCCAGAAGCCCTCAAATCAAAAGTGCCTACATCCAGAAAGTGCCCAGATCAGAAGTGCCTGCGCCCAGGAAGTGCCCAGATCGAAAGTGCTTGCGCCCAGAAATCCCAGATTGAAAGTGCTCCCATCCAGCCAGTGCCCAAATCGAAGACTCAATCTGCAGGTAAGAAAGGGTAAATTGTCCAACCTTACATTTGCGTAAACGCATTATTACTTGTTGTTACCTTTGACTTGCCATCTTAGACAGGATCGAAAGGCCTGGGTTTGGCACCCAGGTCACATTTCTCGTGTGCTAACATTTGCTGCAGATTTAGCCTGAAGAGACCCCAACAAGTGCAGGATCGAAGGGCCTGGGATTCAATACTCAGGCCCTGCATTTTTGTTTCGCTCACATACTTTTACAGGTATAACATCCCAGATCGAAGGAGAGCCCTTCTCTGGATCGAATCCATTAGCATGCTGGATCGAAAGAGGCATCTCATCCCTGGATCGAAAGCCATGACCTCCATGATCGAAGGGCAATCCTCTTCCCTGGATCGAAGGCTACTCACGCCTTACTGTCTGGCCCAATCGAAAGGACTAGGACCCTCTCTGGACCGAAGCAGTCCATTCCCTCCCTGGGTCGAAACTCTTTTTTTCCCTGGATCGAAGGATCCCTCCTGCACTTTATTTTTTTATTTTTATTCTCATAGACTTCTTTTTATCTTTTAATTAACATTAAAATAATAAAAAAAATCACAAAAAAAAACATTAGGTTAGTTTTTATTCAAATTAATTTTGTAAATTAATTAATTAATTATTTTAACTTCATTTTATCAATTTAAAATAAACTAGGCTTAGGAGTATTTAATTCAAATATCTTCTTAATCAAAAACAACAAAAAGATTTCTTATTCTTAGGATTTTTTTTTAGATTCACGTGCGTTTATTTTACTGGGATGTAATAGCTTAAACTAAGACCTTCTTTTACTTTACTGTTTTTATTTCCCCCAATATTTTTGGACATGTAAATAATCCCCCTCCCCGAAAGCCTTGTAATAGCGTAGGATTTACAATTCCCGCACTTTAAATTCCTGTACATATATTAACTGCTTAGATGTATACTAACTAGGATTGTATGACAAGATTAACTCTTAAACTTAAAAATCAACAATAGCTCACCATGACATGCAAGAGTAAAATAACTGAAAATTGACACACTTGCACATGCCACTCTTAGGGTACACCTCACTTGGTTGCCTCGAACGTGGTCATTAAGTATAGGATGTTTTAGAGGTCGTCCTTTGTCCCAAGATCATAAGCTGCCTCGGAATGGTCGCCTCGATAAAAATGATCTAAGACATTAGGATTACCACTAAAACGTCCTAACGTTGCTTTAGTGACCACATGTCCCTAATAATCGAATTGACCCGAATAACTCCAACGACGGTGCTACCTACTTCTCAATAGTGGGATAGTACTGTCTAAAGGACTCTTACACATCTTAATTCCTTAGAGTAAGTAGATTTCTCCTGGGTACTTGCTCTTTTCAAAAACAAACAAAAATACTTTTCACACCCACACTTTCAAAAGTTTTCAAACAAATTTTTCATACACTCTTGAGGACAGATACAAGAGTTACTTAGAAATTTTTCAAACGAAACTTTTTCAAAACCCACTCACACTTGAAAAGCAAATAATTTTGAAAACATAAGAGCAAGTACCTAAGAGCCCGTGGATAACCACAGATAGAAAGGGTGCTAACACCTTCCCTTTCTATAAATCTACTTCCCGAACCGAGAAACATTCTCAAAGAAGGAATTTTGCTGTGCTTTTGTCCTTTCCATGTTGGAGAACATAAAAGACGGTGGCGGCTCTTGCTTACCGCGACATTTCGCGAAACCAGCTTAAAAAACAGTCAGTTCTATTCCCACCGATCACAGAACTGGCGACTCTGCTGGGGAAACTGAAAAGTGAGGTGTACCTTAGGATTATACCACTCTTTGTTTTCAATTGCTTGTTTTGTTTGCTTTAAAATTGTGGGCCTGTCTTGGAGCTTCATAGATCCTAACCTGGATCTGGGGGGATACCTTTTAGAAAGTAGCAACAAACTATGAGGGAACTGTGCGGGGTATACCGACACGGTTGAAGTAGTTTGCTACGTTGATGTGGCACTTTGGTGAGTACTGGTAACCCTTGAGTCAAGTCAAGGAGAGTACAGGGCCACCGCGTGGTGTCGTGAAACATCGACTGACCTTAGGAACCTTACTTGACCATCCTGGCCTCTTTAGGGGTAGTGAGATGACCGACTTTGGTGCAGTCCGAAGTTGGTAGATACTCGATACTACACTCATTGAGGGTTGCTTTCTTGGAATATTTTGATTGCTAGTTCAGTGCCTAAATCGAAACAATGAACATAGAAAACAACCCAATGATATTGAGCTCCTTAGAACCCGGTTACTTTTGATAGGACAGGTTTGAACCCACCAACTTCAAGAGGGTAGTACCTAAACTTCATGCTGGCCTAAACTCTAAGGGATGTCTTGTGTGATTTGTGTGCCTTCAAACTTGAACTACTTGCATGCTTGTTATCTAACACATGAGTTTCTTGCAGGGTTTGTTTACAGTCCTTAATCTGGGCTCATAACAGGGTTTACTTACGTCACTCCATGCATAGCATAACATCATACCATCATACCATTGCATACATCCTACATAAGGACTAATCCATTTCAAGGATCTCAAGGGTTTATGATGCAGGTCATGATGAACCAAATGTATAGCAAGGGGAAAAGGGGATTTATTTTCCTCTAGCCAAGGTTGATAACTTGAGTCAGGGGCTATGACCCACTCGATATGGTGAGCCTTGACTCTTGAAGAAGGACTCTCATCAACATGAAACCCCTTCCATCAAGCTACAAAATTCAAGTTCTAACAATTTTCTTGTTTACCCCGCGAGATCCTTGAAAACATTGCATGCATACATACATATCATTGCATTACAGGTACTCCTTTGACAGGTCACTTACCATCTTCGCTGTTTATTTCAGCAATGGCTTCCCAACAAGGAAACCAGGATCTTCATGCTCAAGAGACTCGGTTCAGGGAGATCCTCCTAAATCTATCCAAGGGGCAGGAAGAGCTGAGAACACTCCTCACGGGGACTTTGGTCAGGAACAATCCAGAAGACGATAAAGACGAACGGCTGAAACATCTGCAAGCTGAGGTAGATACAATGAGAACCCAGATGTTGGGGCAGATGGTTCTCATTCAAGACTTAGCTCAAAGACAAGAAGAGCTCAGGGTTCTCGTCAACCAACTGCTTCAGGATAACCAACTGGGGCAAACATCTAAGGTTGAAGATCAAGTCATCATTCAACCACCTTTGGGGCAAGAAGACAAGGGAAAAGCTCCTCAGCTTACTTCAGGGTCACAAGCCCAGCATCAACCTCACCAAAAGCAACGGGTTGACCGAAGGAAATTTACCAAGCTCAACATGCCGCTGTCTCAAGCTTTACAACACCTGTTAAGATTGAATCTGGTGACATTAAGAGACCCTCCTAAGAATCCCAACACAGCCTCCCCAAGGTACAATCCTGATGCAAGGTGTGCATACCATTCTGACAGTCCTGGACATGACACCGACGACTGTCGGACTTTGAAGAATAAAATTCAAGACCTGATTAATGAGGGAGCAGTGGAATTCACCCCAGATGGTCAGGTCGAGTTCTTCTACTATCCCTGCGAGATTCACCATTTGAAGTGACAAGTCCTGAGACTAGAAGACTTTTTGTTCATTCGAATGTTCAAGTTGTATTTTCTTTGTTTATACAAACAATTATTGTCATAGCAAACTTTATTACTTTATCAATGCATCGCATATGTCTGTTTTAAATCAATATATCCGCATTCGCTATATTCAAAATTGCTTTCATTTTTTGTGATGTTCAACGCTCGATTAATAATTCTAAGCCTCTTGAAGGAGGATGACGAAAACGATACCACAATCTACAGTATGCTTTTGAACATACCCCGTTGATGAGGTACAACCATTGTTTCAATTCCTAAACACTGGAGATATAAGGAAGATAATCCCTCGTCAACCCCTTCGAGCCAAAGAAGTAGGAGTTTTGCTTTTCACAAAAAAAAATTAAAACCCTTAATCATAACCTGGGGCAGGGTAGTCTTCTCAGTTGATCCAAGTGCACAATGAATGGCACCAAAGGAGTCCTTCAAAAACAAAAGACGATGATGGTTTTGAATAATCATAAAGACAGGCAGTCATTATCTCTCCAAATAAAAGCCCATTAAGTCAAAACCTATGATGGAGACTTACAAAACTGGGGCATCTCGCTGACTGTAATCGCAAAAGAAACAATTCAGGCAAAAAAAAAACAGGGATAACGAAATCAAAAAAAAAAAGAGGCCCTACAAACCCTCGACAAAAGGAAATGACTGCCTATTCAAAATAAACTGTCAACATCCGAACCATCACCGGAATATCAAGGAAAAGACTCAAACAAGGTCTAATGCACGATTAGCTGAGTTTAGGTTTGAAGAACATCACGAAGAACGGGTGGGTACAAATAAATTTGAGCCTTTATCCTTTGTTTCTTAAACCGTGAACCAGGCCACGCTACAACCCTTAAAAAGTCCTAGCTGAAGCATGGGTTTAGTTCGAAAGCATACTGTTACCAAAGGTATCCTGACTCCTTAAGGCTTGCGGTAAAATAACGAGTTGACATCACGGTTCAAAAAAAATTCACTTGTTTTTATGAAAAAAATGCATTTTCAAAAAAGACATAGGCTTTGCATTTTCAAAATAACATTGTTTGCGGATGATTATTTGTTTGAACAGCAGAGAACTTTGCACGACGAGCATCTAGTGAACAAAAGCCTTCTCAATAAAAGGTCACCTCAAATGGAAAAGCACTTCCAACCAAGGGGGCAGACACGATCATTGTCCATCATCTGGGGCAGTTAGGTCAAGATTCGAAGAATCTATCAAAAGGCCAACCAGCTTGGGGCAAATCTCCATCTGGATCACTTGGGGCATTGGACGATCAAACGAAGATCTTCTGGTGGCATGGTAACATTGCAATACTGATAGTGACAACTCCCTGCATCCTGAGAGCACGGACATAGTCGAAAAAACACTACGCATAATCAAAGACCCGCTGGGTTGACACACCTAGGCAAAAACAAGGGCTTCCCGGTGAATCAAAAGGGTTCGGGCAAAAATAAGGGATGAAAATGAAAATTTTGTACACCCGGCAAGTCGAAAACCTGAAAAGGCGGCTTGGGCAAAAAAGGGTATCCCGGTGGATTGAAAACCCGAAAAGGCGGTCCAGGCAAAAGTTAGATGTTGTACCATAAAATTTGCCCTCCCATTTTCTCCAAGATTTGCCAAGATCAATCTTCAGATGATTCAAAATCCCTCAAGGATTGCACAGTCCAATAGCCTCCTAACACAGTCAAAATTAGGGTTTTGGTTCTTGCAAAGAAATGGAGGTTTCCAAGGGTCCAATCAAGTCCCACATGCCCATATACATTGTCAATCATCCATATGCCAAGTTTCAAGACTCACAACATCAAATTGCACAGTCAAAAACCCTAAATGCTTCACAGTCAACTACAGGGGCAAAATGGTCATTTGACAGTCAAAAGTCAAAATTTTTGGTCAACATCTTATTTTGAAGCCACAAACATCATTTGATCAATTCTTGATCATGATTTCACAAGCATGGCTCAAAAAGTCTCAAGATGCAAAAGTTTCTATTTTTGGACAACTGAAAAAGTCAACTACAAATTGACCAAGGCATAACTTCTTCATGGTTTATCAGAAAAATCCCATCCAAAGCTCATTTTTAAGAGGATGACATTTCCTACAATTCATCTTCACACTTCAAATCCAAGAAATGCTCTCACAAAAAGTTATCAATTTCAACATTACAGAGAACCAATTTGCAATTTTTCATTAAAAACTTGAACACTGAAATCATAGTTACAAGGCGATTCAAGGTCTAAAAGCTTGTCCATTACATTCCTGACATTGCTAGGAATCGATTGCAACCACTTTCCAGTCCCCATACTCCAGGAATTGGTAGAACAAAATCGTCTTCTTTGTGAATATATCCATAATCGTTTTTCAATTTCCATGCATTATTCATGTATTTTATTTGTTGATTTATACTAACAATGATGTTCTGAAGCGAATGGTACCATTTAATTGAGCTAACAATGCCTATATCAAAATCTACCATTGATGGATATTAGGTTTTCAGAAGCTCAAAATTAGGGGTTTCCTCATATGGAAAAATCAGGCCACCAAACCTATGCCATTGAATTCGTGACACCCAGACGAAGCAAACTGACTACTCGCGCCCTTTTTATATGAATCCAGATGCTATTCGCTATTTTTGCAGGCTTCACTTAGTGGGGGTTTAAAACCCCCGCTACGTGTTCATATTGCAGGTATAAAAAGGAAGAAGACTGTGATCGGTGGATCTGGAACTGACTGTTTAACGCTGGTTCGCGAAATGTCGCGGAAGCAAGAGTCGCCACCGTCTTTTATTTTCTCCAATAGGAAAGGACAAAAGCACAGAAAAATTCCTTTAAAGAGATCGCTCTCGGTTCGGGAGGTAGGTTATAGAAAGGGAAGGTGTTAGCACCCTTTCTATCCATGGTTATCCATGGGCTCTTAGATACTTGCTCAATGTGTTTTCAAAATTGTTTGCTTGCTTTTCAATGTGGGTTTAAAAGTTTCTTTGAAAAATTTCAGATCGACTCGTACGTCAGAGTGTTTGAAAAGTTTGCTTTGAAAGCTTTTGAAAATGTGTCAGTGTGAAAAGTCTTTTGAGTTTGTTTTGAGATTAGAGCAAGTATCCTTGAGAACCTACCTACCCTAAGGAATTCGTCTGTGTAAATGTCCTTTAAAGTAGTGCCATCCCACCATTGAGAGGTAGGTAGCACCACCGTTGGAGGTGTTCGGGTCAATTCGAGGGTTCGGGACATGGTGATCACCGGAGCAATGGGAAGACACCTTAGAAGATACCCTCATGCCAGGTTCCCGGATCATGAGGACTTACTAAGACATCCTCTACTCGACGATCACCTTTCGAAAGGCAACAGTGAGGCGTACCCTAGGGGTGGTGTGTGCGAATTGTGTGTCATGTTTCAGTTATTTGTCTTGTCATGTTTGTCGTGTTCTACGCTTGATTTTAATTTAAGTCCATTCATTCTTGCATGCATATTTAACAGTTATAAGTTGCGAGGAAATAAAGCTAGACTATTACAAATGGCGCGGGTCCACATCGCCAAAATTAAACTGAACCCGATTTAGCGAAAAATAAATAATGCGAAGAAATAGAGTGCGAAAAGGAAATTACATGGCTTAGGGACAATTACATAATAATAAGCGATAAAAGGTAAATGCGCAAAATTAATAATTAAGACGAAACTAGGGCGTTGGACCCTTTTACAAACAATAATTAAAATTAATGAATTAATTAAATAAAGAGGAATTAAAACTAAAATTAAGAGGAAAAATGTTTTTAGGTATTTTTATGTTTTTTAGATTTAATGAAAAAAGGGAAGTTAATTGAAATTAAATTAGACGGCAAACCCTAAATTCTAATATTTTTTTATTTAGTATGAAAAAATTAAAATATGACCTAAATTAAACCTAATTCATTTATGTACAATTTTAATAGGAAAATAAATAAATAAATAATAATTATTATTGTTGGAAAAAAAAAAGGAAAAAATATTAAAAGGAATAAAGATAGCAATTAACCTAATTCTACATTTTTTGGATTTTTATTAAAAAGGATTTAAAGTTGAAAACCTAATTACACTAAATAATCTACATTTTAATTTATTTATGAAAATAATTATTATAAAATAAATATTATATTTTTTGTCTTTTCTGTATTTTTAATGGAGTTTTGTATTTTTTGTGGAGAATAAATTAATTAATTTAAACAAAAAGAAATATGAAATAAATAAAAATAGAAAGCAAACCAGGGGGGGTAAACCAATTTTGGAGGTTCAGGCCTGGTGATCTCTGGCCCATTAAGCTTGACATTTATTGACTTTTCCAATTAGATATGATGCGTTGACTGTTGCATATGGTGCTCTTTGAATCTTAGCCATGGATCTGTATGTGTTAGACGCGTGTATGGCCTGATCTGGGTGGAACATGGTAGTCCTTAGTGCCAGCGTTGCATTGGAATCTGCATTGGAAAATAATAAGAGAAATTGCCAGACCTGGGACTTGAACCCAGGTCTTTGATGTCACATGCATAGTGCGTTGCCAGCTGAACCATTCACTTTCAATTAACATAATATATCACATAAATAATATAAAAAGAAAAAAGCTAATGCTTTGGAATTCCGCGCGAAATTCAAATGGACCTGTCATCAATGGACACGTCTTCGTCTCTTTCTTCTTCCCTGTAAAACAAAACTAATGGGCAACGGTTTTTACAGCGTGGTTTAAAAAGGGATTCAAGAAAATAGCGAATGGAATATATCCAAACATAAATTGGGCGCGATGACATGTTCTTCTTCGTCTCTAAGCCCTGAATTCAACCATGGTATCCAGAAGTTCTAATTTTTCTTGTATTGGGAAACCCTCTTTTTGAATTCCTGAAACCCTAAAACGCATACATGGTATAATCACATAGATCACGAAAAAATGCAATTAAAAGTAACAGTTAGCTTCAAAACTTTATGATGAACACGAATCAGCCATTAACTTTTACAAATAATGCCTAGAATGGGATGCACGATTATGGAATTTCTTGGATGCAGTTTAAGTTACAGGTACCAATTCTTTGCGCTTTTATTGTTGTTTTTGATTGGAGTACGATCAGGAATTCACAAGGAAGCTTTTGCAAAAGGAATGGAGCTTTGAATCAGTCTCTAGGGTGGATTTCAGAATTGGATTTTTTGAGAAATTTTGCAAGTTTGTAATGAGGTTCTGAGCGCAGCTTGCCGTCTCCTTTGCTTTAGGTCTTCATTCTGATCATATAGGGAGTGATCTAGGTCAACAAAAACTAACAAAATCTCATGAATTCATTATTTGGAGATTTGATTTGCTTAAGGATCTTTTTGAATATTTTTTCATGGTTTTTGTGCCAAATCTGATCAATTAGCATCAAATCCTTCCCTATTAATATGTGCACGAGTTATAGAGTCCAAAGCATGCATAAAAAGATTTTTTAGGTTAAGGTTTATATTTTTCATGAATTAAAATGATTTAAATGAATATAAATTAATATTAATTCAAATAAATAATTAAAAAATATGAGAATACTTCCCTTTGGGCCTAGTGGTCGTGCATAGGCTTGGCATGAAGAAACTTGGAAGAAAAATGGGCCCATTTGCATTTTTAGGCCTTTTGCATCAATGTTGACTTTTCAAAATTCCCAAAAATTTCCCAACTTCCACAAGGCATAACTTGGTCAATTTTTAAGCTTTTCACATGTTCTTGGACATTTTGGAAAGGTCTTTGAGTCCTTTAACCAATGCCTTTGGTCCCATGTCATTTTGATTTACCAATCCCAAATTATGGCCTTTGACTTAAAGTCACTTTTTGTTGACTTTTGAAAATGACCTATAATGTTGAAATTGATAACTTTTTGTGAGAGCATTTCTTGGACTTGGAACATGAAGATGAATTGTAGGAAATGTCTTTCTCTTCAAAATGAGCTTTGGATGGAATTTTTCTGATAATCCATGTGAAAGTTATGCCCTGGTCAATTTCAGTTGACTTTTTCAGCTGTCCAAATATAGCAACTTTTGCATCTTTGATGATTTCTGAGCCAAATTTTGAGAATCATGATCAAGCATTGATCAAATGATGTTTGTGGCTTCAAAATGATATATTGACCAAAAATTTGAACTTTTGACTGTCAAATGACCATTTTGCCCCTACAGTTGACTGTAGTGCAATCTAGGGTTTTGACTGTGCAATTTTGAGCTGAATGCCTTGAAACTTGACATGAAGACACTTGACCATCTTTGTGAGCATATGAGACTTGATTGGGCCTTTGAAAAGTTCCTTTGCTTGACCAGAACTCAAACCCTAGTTTTGACTGTCTAGGAGACAGTTGAGCTGCACAACCCTTGGGGCATCTTGTGACCTTGACTTGGCAATTTCTTGATGAATATGGGAGGGCAAATTTTGGGGTACAACAGTTGCCCCTGTTCAATCTTCTTAGACCTGAGGATGTAGATTGGCTGACGTGCCTTTCGTAATCCGAGGGTAGAAGATGATTGGACACTAGAGTGCCCAGAAATTTGCGCTCACATAGTAGCAATGATGATGAGGGGATGGGCTTATAGATGCCATTTGGATGTTGCTTGGATAGGATGATGGGCTTATAGATGTCATCTGGACGTTGATCGCGTAGGAGATTCCTTAGCGAGAACCTGCATACCTGCAAAACGGAAATGAGTACCTGACACGTTGCAGGAGCTGATTTTAGATGCTTGATATAGATATGTCCTGGCTGATTACAGGAGCTGAGGTCTGGAGCTTCAAACGTTGATGAATGAACCAGAGATGGTTACTGCCTTAGCATGAATGGTAAGAGAACCCTGAATGATTTCAACCTCAACAACGCTCGTTGAGAGAATCTTGGGGAGAATTACCATCTTCGTAGTGTCAGGAAGAGAACCAAAGGACATTACAATCTCAAAGGGAGTTACCTCACTCACGTTGGAGAGGGAACTATAGGAAGTTATAATCTGGAAGGAAATATCACCTCACGCTCATGCCGGAGAGGGAAACATCTGAAGAAGGAATTACCACCTCACACGCCGTTGGAGAGGGGACCATAAGAGAATATCACCTCACGCTCATGCCGGAGAGGGGAACATCTGAAGAAGGAATTACCACCTCACACGCCGTTGGAGAGGGGACCATAAAAGACTATCACCTCACGCTCACCGTCGGAGAGGAAAACATCTCGAAAAAGGAATTACCACCTCACGCTCACCGTCGGAGAGGGGACCACAAAAGACTATCACCTCACGCTCACCGTCGGAGAGGAAAACATCTCGAAAAAGGAATTACCACCTCACGCTCACCGTCGGAGAGGGGACCCCAAAAGACTATCACCTCACGCTCACCGTCGGAGAGGAAAACATCTTGAAAAAGGAATTACCACCTCACGCTCACCGTCGGAGAGGGGACCACAAAAGACTATCACCTCACGCTCACCGTCGGAGAGGAAAACATCTCGAAAAAGGAATTACCACCTCACGCTCACCGTCGGAGAGGGGACCACAAAAGACTATCACCTCACGCTCACCGTCGGAGAGGAAAACATCTCGAAAAAGGAATTACCACCTCACGCTCACCGTCGGAGAGGGGACCCCAGAAG
The DNA here is from genome assembly GCA_948472305.1 of Vicia faba. Classification (NCBI taxonomy): domain Eukaryota; kingdom Viridiplantae; phylum Streptophyta; class Magnoliopsida; order Fabales; family Fabaceae; genus Vicia; species Vicia faba. The sequence continues at coordinate 621,388,287 of OX451736.1, forward strand.
ACTATCACCTCACGCTCACCGTCGGAGAGGAAAACATCTTGAAAAAGGAATTACCACCTCACGCTCACCGTCGGAGAGGGGACCACAAAAGACTATCACCTCACGCTCACCGTCGGAGAGGAAAACATCTCGAAGAAGGAATTACCACCTCACGCTCACCGTCGGAGAGGGGACCACAAAAGACTATCACCTCACGCTCACCGTCGGAGAGGAAAACATCTCGAAAAAGGAATTACCACCTCACGCTCACCGTCGGAGAGGGGACCACAAAAGACTATCACCTCACGCTCACCGTCGGAGAGGAAAACATCTCGAAAAAGGAATTACCACCTCACGCTCACCGTCGGAGAGGGGACCACAAAAGACTATCACCTCACGCTCACCGTCGGAGAGGAAAACATCTCGAAAAAGGAATTACCACCTCACGCTCACCGTCGGAGAGGGGACCCCAAAAGACTATCACCTCACGCTCACCGTCGGAGAGGAAAACATCTTGAAAAAGGAATTACCACCTCACGCTCACCGTCGGAGAGGGGACCACAAAAGAAACTTTAACTTCAACAACGCTTGTTGAGGAAAAATCTTGGTGACTTCAACAACGCTCGTTAAGGAAATCTTGGGTGACTTTATCTTCAACAACGCTCGTTGAGAAAAATCTTGGGTGTCTTCTACTGGGATAAGAACCAGATCTTAGGGTCGATCTGACTGGACCGGTCTAGGTCTTGAAATGTGATTGAGAATTTAAACTGCATCTTTCCTGAAAGGTAAAAATCAGTCATATGCAATGCATGATATGCAATGACGTTCTTGATGTAAATGAGACTTGTATGATATGATGTGTCTATGCATGCTATAATGATGTATGTGACGTTTTATAAATGTATGTTTTTGTTTAGGAAAGTAAATCCTTGACAGGCGCTAGGAAGTCGTATCCTGGGCTGATGTTGAGGTATTGATTTCCCTTCCGCTGGGGATGGTAGTTGCAAGAATACTGGTAGGAGAAGATAACTCCGTTGAGGAATAAACTTGGCAAATGGAAGATTCTGCGGGGAGAAAAGATACTCTGACGACCATGCTAGGAAGCGGTACTCTGTGGGGAGAGAAATGCTTTGCTGAATTATTGAGAACGACTTGCTGGGGAAACCCTTGTTGTATAGGAAGCGTTGATAGACTTCGCTGGGGTAGGAAGATATTTTGCCGAGGACGCTCTTTCCATGGCTTTTGGCTGAGGATAACCCAGTTATATCCTGTTACGGAAATAACTCTTTAAATCAAGCCGGGACGACGCGTTCGTGCTCTGCGAGGGATAAGCTTCCAGAATCTACTGGGGATAAGCTTGCTGCTTGGGGAAATATGAATTCCAACTTTCCTGGGGAAACTGGATTGGATTCTTCTGGGGGAAGTTTGGAACTGCATTGGAAGTGATTCCTTTGAAATAGTGGTATACCGCCGGGGAACAATCTTTAGACCAAGACTGCCGGGGATGTTTGTGTATCGCTGTTGGGGAAGTGACTGAGATACCGCCGGGGAACAATCTTGAGGCCAAGACTGCCGGGGATGCTTGTATTGAATATGTGCTGCTGCTGGGGAGGTTGAGATCTACGGGAGGATACTCAATTTCCTTGACAATCTGATAATAGCTTGGAGAAGAAGGTATTGTTTTTACTGAACCACTCTCTGGGGATTTAAGAGGTACCGGTTATGTTCTTTAGCTGAACCTATCTTGGCACCTTGGGGGATAGAACCATTAGATTGCTCTTAGGTGACTCCTTATTGCCCCTGTTTCTGAGGTGGGAGAGAAAGACCTATGAGGTGCTGATAGTTATTGACGGACAAACCTTCTTCTGGTAGGCAAGTGATGTGAATGACAGGACATAGTCGTACGCTTTGATCCCTAACTTTTGCCTGGACCGCCCTTTCGGGTTTTCAGTCCACCGGGATACCCATTTTTGCCCAAGCCGCCTTTTCAGGTTTTCGACTTGCCGAGTGTACAGATTTTTTCATTTCATCCCTTCATTTTGCCCGAACCCCTTTGGTTCGCCGGGAAGCCCTTATTTTTGCCTAGGTATGTCAACCTAGCGGGTCTTTGATTATGCGCAGTATTTTTTCGACTATGTCCGTGTCCTCAGGATGTAGGGAATTGCCCCTGTCAGAAGTGTTTTGTCATGCCATCAAAGGGTGTTTGATCAGGCAAGATTTGTTGCTGGAATGCCCCCAAGTGACTCAGGCGGAGATTTGCCCCAGGCTTTTGGCCTTTTGAGAGATTCTCTGGATCTTGACTTAACTGCCCCGGATGATGGACAATAGTCATGCCATGCCCCTTGATTGGAGATACTCTCGTTCATTAGACTTTCATTATGCGAATTTCCCTGCTGTTCAAACAAAAAGTCATATGCAAACAAAGTTATGTTAAAAATGCAAAGCTTATGTCTGTCTTGAAGATTTTGAAAATGCGTTCTTTTTTTTTTTCATAAAACAAATGAATGTTTGTAAAACGTGATGTCAACTCCTTTATAGTAAGCCTTAAGGAGTCAGGATACCCTTCGTGACAGTATGCTTTTCGAACTAACCCATGCTTCAGCTAGGACTTTTAAGGGTTATAACGTGACTTGGTTCACGGTTTAAGAAACAAAGGATAAAGGCTCAAATGATTTGTACCCACCCGCTCTTCGTGATGTTCTTCAAACCTAAACTCAGTTGATCGTGCGTTAGATCTTGTTTGAGTCTTTGCTCTGATTTTCCAGCGATGGTTCGGATGTTTGACAATTAATTTTGAATAGGCAGTCATTCCCTTTTTTGTTGAGGGTTTGTAAGACCTCTTTCTTGTCTGATTCTTGTTATCCCTTTCCTTTTTTGCCTGAACTGTGTCCTTTTTGGAATTACAGTCAGCGGGATGCCCCAGTTTGGTAAGTCTTCTTTATTGGTTTTGACTTCTTGGGCTTTTCGTTTATGATTTTTTTTTGGATAATGACTGCCTGTCCTTTTGATTGTTCTGAACCATTACTTTTTTTGTTTAAGGATCTCTTTGGTGCCATTCGCTATGCACTTGGATCAACCGAGAGAACTACCCTGCCCCAGGTTATGATTAAGGGTTTCAATTTAGAAAATAAAACTCCTACTTCTTTGGCTCGGATGGGTTGACGAGGGATTATCATCCTTATAACTCCAGTGTTTAGGGATTGAAACAATGCCTGTACCTCATCAGCGGGGTCTGTTCAAAAGCATACTGTAAAGATCGTGGTATCGTTTTCGTCATCCTCCTTCAAGAGGCTTAGAATTTTAGATCAAGAGTTGACATCAGAAAAAATATGAAAATAATATGAAAATAATTGGCATTTAGTGAATACGAATATATTGATTCAAAATAGACATAAGCGATGCATTAATGTGATAACAATGTTTAACATGAATAAATGTTTGAACGGTCAAAAGAAAACACAACTTGAACATTCGAATGGACAAAAGTTTCTTAGTCTCGGAGCTTGTCACTTCAACTGATGATCCTTGGAGGAATGGTAGAAAAATTCAACCTGTCCATCTTGTGTGAACTCCACTGTCCCTTCATCGATCAGGTGTTGGATTTTGTTCCTCAGCTCCCAACATTCATTGGTGTCATGTCCTGGGCTAGCAGAGTGGTAGGCACATCTCTTATTGGGGTCATAGGCAGGAGATGCTGTGTTGGGATTCCGGGGACGAGCCTTTAATGTGATCAGATTCAACCTCAATAGGTGTTGCAAAGCTTGAAACAGCGACATGTTGAGCTGGGTGAATTGCCTCCTGGGCTTGTCTGGCTGAACTCGGTGAGGTTGGCGTTGAATTTGTGGCACTGGAATCATTTGAGGAACTTTCCCCTTATCCTCTTGTCTCGAGGATGATTGGATGATGAATGGCTTTTTACCCTCAGATGTTTGCCCCAGTAGGTTACCCTGAAGCAGTTGGTTGAAGAGAAACCAGAGCTCCTCTTGTCTTTGAACTAGGCAGTGAATGATATTCCTCTGTCCCAGCATCTGGGCTTTCATAGCATCCATCTCAGCTTGTAGGTGTTCCAACTTTCCATCCTCAGCATTGCCCCTGGCGGAGGTCTCTGTGAGAAGTGTCCTTAGCTCCTCCTGCCCCTTGGATAGATTCAGGAGGATTTCCCCGAACCGAGTCTCTTGAGCAAGAAAGTCCTGGTTGTCTTGTGGGCGAGCCATTGCTGAAATAAACAGCGAGAAGGGTGAGTGACCTGCAACAAGGGATACCTGCTATGCAATGATGGGTATGATATGCATGCAATGTTTTCAAGGACCTCGCGGGGTAAACAAGAAAATTGGTTAGCATTTGGATCCGGCAGTTTGATTGAAAGAACTTCATATTGTTGGGAGTCCTTCTTCAAGGGTCAAAGGCTCACCATATCCAGTGGGTCATAGCCTCTGACGACCTTAGCTGGAGGAAAATAAATCCTCTTTGCCCCTTGCTGGGTAGTTGGTTCATCATGACCTGCATCATAAGCCCTTGAGATCCTTGAAATGGGTTAGGATGTATGCAATGGTATGATGTCATGATGCACGGGGTAATGTAGGTAACCCTGTTATGAGTCCCAATTAAGGACTGCGAACCCAAAACCTGCAAGAAACTTGATAAACTTGTTATGAGTCCTGGTTAAGGACTAAAACAAACCCTGCAAGAAATTTGGTTAACCCTGTCATGAGTCCTAGTTAAGGACTATAAACAAGACCTGCAAGAAATTAGTTCACCCTGTTATAAGTCCCAATTAAGGACTATGAACAGAACCTGCAAGACATTCGGTAAACTTTGTTATGAGTCCTAATTAAGGACTATAAACCAAACCTGCAAGAACTCAAGGGTTAGACAACAAGCATGCGAATAGTCAAGTACGAAGGCACACAAGTCACACAAAGAGCCCTTAGAGTTTAGGCCAGCATGGGGTCTAGGTATTACCCTTTTGAAGTTGGTGGGTTCAACCTGTCCTATTAGAAGTAACCGGGTTCTAAGGGTCCCAATATCACGGGATTGCTTTCATTGTTCATCGTTTCGATTTAGCCACTGAACTGGCGACCGAAATATTCCAGGAAAGCAACCCTCAATTGAGTGTAGTATCGAGTATCAACCAACCTCGGACTGCACCAAAGTCAGTTATCTCACTACCCTAAAGAGGCCAAGATAGTTCAATTAAGGTTCCTAAGGTCTGCTGATGCTTCATGACACCACGCGGAGGCCCCGTACTCTCCTTGACTGAACTCAAGGGTCACCGGTACACACCAAAGTGCCACATCAACGTAGCAGACTGTTTCAACCATGTCGGTGTACCCCGCACAGTTCCCTCACAGCCTTGTTGCTACTTTCTAAGAAGGTATCCCCAGATCCGGGTTAGGATCTATAGAACTCCCAAGACAGTCCCACAATAATAAAGCAAGCAAGTCAATACAATTGAAAACACAGTTATGAACTAATCCTAAGGTACACCTCACTTTATGTTTAAGTCCCCAGCAGAGTCGCCAGTTCTGTGATCGGTGGATCTGGAACTGACTGTTTAACGCTGGTTCGCGAAATGTCGCGGAAGCAAGAGTCGCCACCGTCTTTTATTTTCTCCAATAGGAAAGGACAAAAGCACAGAAAAATTCCTTTAAAGAGATCGCTCTCGGTTCGGGAGGTAGGTTATAGAAAGGGAAGGTGTTAGCACCCTTTCTATCCATGGTTATCCATGGGCTCTTAGATACTTGCTCAATGTGTTTTCAAAATTGTTTGCTTGCTTTTCAATGTGGGTTTAAAAGTTTCTTTGAAAAATTTCAGATCGACTCGTACGTCAGAGTGTTTGAAAAGTTTGCTTTGAAAGCTTTTGAAAATGTGTCAGTGTGAAAAGTCTTTTGAGTTTGTTTTGAGATTAGAGCAAGTATCCTTGAGAACCTACCTACCCTAAGGAATTCGTCTGTGTAAATGTCCTTTAAAGTAGTGCCATCCCACCATTGAGAGGTAGGTAGCACCACCGTTGGAGGTGTTCGGGTCAATTCGAGGGTTCGGGACATGGTGATCACCGGAGCAATGGGAAGACACCTTAGAAGCTACCCTCATGCCAGGTTCCCGGATCATGAGGACTTACTAAGACATCCTCTACTCGACGATCACCTTTCGAAAGGCAACAGTGAGGCGTACCCTAGGGGTGGTGTGTGCGAATTGTGTGTCATGTTTCAGTTATTTGTCTTGTCATGTTTGTCGTGTTCTACGCTTGATTTTAATTTAAGTCCATTCATTCTTGCATGCATATTTAACAGTTATAAGTTGCGAGGAAATAAAGCTAGACTATTACAAATGGCACGGGTCCACATCGCCAAAATTAAACTGAACCCGATTTAGCGAAAAATAAATAATGCGAAGAAATAGAGTGCGAAAAGGAAATTACATGGCTTAGGGACAATTACATAATAATAAGCGATAAAAGGTAAATGCGCAAAATTAATAATTAAGACGAAACTAGGGCGTTGGACCCTTTTACAAACAATAATTAAAATTAATGAATTAATTAAATAAAGAGGAATTAAAACTAAAATTAAGAGGAAAAATGTTTTTAGGTATTTTTATGTTTTTTAGATTTAATGAAAAAAGGGAAGTTAATTGAAATTAAATTAGACGGCAAACCCTAAATTCTAATATTTTTTTATTTAGTATGAAAAAATTAAAATATGACCTAAATTAAACCTAATTCATTTATGTACAATTTTAATAGGAAAATAAATAAATAAATAATAATTATTATTGTTGGAAAAAAAAAAGGAAAAAATATTAAAAGGAATAAAGATAGCAATTAACCTAATTCTACATTTTTTGGATTTTTATTAAAAAGGATTTAAAGTTGAAAATCTAATTACACTAAATAATCTACATTTTAATTTATTTATGAAAATAATTATTATAAAATAAATATTATATTTTTTGTCTTTTCTGTATTTTTAATGGAGTTTTGTATTTTTTGTGGAGAATAAATTAATTAATTTAAACAAAAAGAAATATGAAATAAATAAAAATAGAAAGCAAACCAGGGGGGGGTAAACCAATTTTGGAGGTTCAGGCCTGGTGATCTCTGGCCCATTAAGCTTGACATTTATTGACTTTTCCAATTAGATATGATGCGTTGACTGTTGCATATGGTGCTCTTTGAATCTTAGCCATGGATCTGTATGTGTTAGACGCGTGTATGGCCTGATCTGGGTGGAACATGGTAGTCCTTAGTGCCAGCGTTGCATTGGAATCTGCATTGGAAAATAATAAGAGAAATTGCCAGACCTGGGACTTGAACCCAGGTCTTTGATGTCACATGCATAGTGCGTTGCCAGCTGAACCATTCACTTTCAATTAACATAATATATCACATAAATAATATAAAAAGAAAAAAGCTAATGCTTTGGAATTCCGCGCGAAATTCAAATGGACCTGTCATCAATGGACACGTCTTCGTCTCTTTCTTCTTCCCTGTAAAACAAAACTAATGGGCAACGGTTTTTACAGCGTGGTTTAAAAAGGGATTCAAGAAAATAGCGAATGGAATATATCCAAACATAAATTGGGCGCGATGACATGTTCTTCTTCGTCTCTAAGCCCTGAATTCAACCATGGTATCCAGAAGTTCTAATTTTTCTTGTATTGGGAAACCCTCTTTTTGAATTCCTGAAACCCTAAAACGCATACATGGTATAATCACATAGATCACGAAAAAATGCAATTAAAAGTAACAGTTAGCTTCAAAACTTTATGATGAACACGAATCAGCCATTAACTTTTACAAATAATGCCTAGAATGGGATGCACGATTATGGAATTTCTTGGATGCAGTTTAAGTTACAGGTACCAATTCTTTGCGCTTTTATTGTTGTTTTTGATTGGAGTACGATCAGGAATTCACAAGGAAGCTTTTGCAAAAGGAATGGAGCTTTGAATCAGTCTCTAGGGTGGATTTCAGAATTGGATTTTTTGAGAAATTTTGCAAGTTTGTAATGAGGTTCTGAGCGCAGCTTGCCGTCTCCTTTGCTTTAGGTCTTCATTCTGATCATATAGGGAGTGATCTAGGTCAACAAAAACTAACAAAATCTCATGAATTCATTATTTGGAGATTTGATTTGCTTAAGGATCTTTTTGAATATTTTTTCATGGTTTTTGTGCCAAATCTGATCAATTAGCATCAAATCCTTCCCTATTAATATGTGCACGAGTTATAGAGTCCAAAGCATGCATAAAAAGATTTTTTAGGTTAAGGTTTATATTTTTCATGAATTAAAATGATTTAAATGAATATAAATTAATATTAATTCAAATAAATAATTAAAAAATATGAGAATACTTCCCTTTGGGCCTAGTGGTCGTGCATAGGCTTGGCATGAAGAAACTTGGAAGAAAAATGGGCCCATTTGCATTTTTAGGCCTTTTGCATCAATGTTGACTTTTCAAAATTCCCAAAAATTTCCCAACTTCCACAAGGCATAACTTGGTCAATTTTTAAGCTTTTCACATGTTCTTGGACATTTTGGAAAGGTCTTTGAGTCCTTTAACCAATGCCTTTGGTCCCATGTCATTTTGATTTACCAATCCCAAATTATGGCCTTTGACTTAAAGTCACTTTTTGTTGACTTTTGAAAATGACCTATAATGTTGAAATTGATAACTTTTTGTGAGAGCATTTCTTGGACTTGGAACATGAAGATGAATTGTAGGAAATGTCTTTCTCTTCAAAATGAGCTTTGGATGGAATTTTTCTGATAATCCATGTGAAAGTTATGCCCTGGTCAATTTCAGTTGACTTTTTCAGCTGTCCAAATATAGCAACTTTTGCATCTTTGATGATTTCTGAGCCAAATTTTGAGAATCATGATCAAGCATTGATCAAATGATGTTTGTGGCTTCAAAATGATATATTGACCAAAAATTTGAACTTTTGACTGTCAAATGACCATTTTGCCCCTACAGTTGACTGTAGTGCAATCTAGGGTTTTGACTGTGCAATTTTGAGCTGAATGCCTTGAAACTTGACATGAAGACACTTGACCATCTTTGTGAGCATATGAGACTTGATTGGGCCTTTGAAAAGTTCCTTTGCTTGACCAGAACTCAAACCCTAGTTTTGACTGTCTAGGAGACAGTTGAGCTGCACAACCCTTGGGGCATCTTGTGACCTTGACTTGGCAATTTCTTGATGAATATGGGAGGGCAAATTTTGGGGTACAACAAAGACGCATGCGTGTCTCCATGTGGTTGGATAATTCAAACTTGGCGCGGTTTTTTCAACGTCCAGCATAATGGCCTTTTCTTCATACATGTTATTTGTTGTCCATTAAATATACAAACGCGCGCATTAGCCCAGTTGGTGGGTGAGCTGTCTTGCAGGTATTGGGACTTGGGTTCGATTCCCAGGTCCCCCCACATATTTCATATTTTTCTTCCTAATGTGCTTCCATGCAGTGTTCATCAAAAGGCTCACCATGCACGCTCACGCTCAGTCTTGCCACGCGCCCCTGCTGATCAATCCAAGGGCCATTGAATGCAGTCCATGGTCCATGCTAGTCAATGCACATACACACGCGCTAGAAAGTCAAACAGGGCTTGGATTCTGATGGGCCAAAAATACTTCAAAAAAACCTCCTAAATGGGTCTGACACCCCCTGGTTTGCATTTTTTCAATTCTTATTTTCTTTTCAATCTTAATTCTTTTAATTGTTTTTAATTATTTTCTTTAAATTCCATAAAATCATTTTTTCATAATAAAAACAGAAAATCAAAAAAATACAATATATTTAATTATTATTATTTCACCATTAATTTATTTTGTAAATAAATCTTAATAATTAATTTAGTTAATTTAGGTTTTAAACTTTAATTCTTTTCTTAATAAATAAAAAACATCTAGACTTAGGTTCTTTGACATTTTTTCACCCTTTTCTTAATTAATTACTTTTCTCATTTATTTATTATTGTAATCACTATTTAATTTTGTAAATACACATGTACATTAATTGATTAGTAAATTAGGTTAAACTTTAATATTTTCTTAATAATTAAAATAACTTAGAATTAGGATTTCTTTTAATTTTAATTTTAATTTTCTTTATTTTCATTAAATACAAAAAACATAAAAAACATTTCTTTCCTTTTATTAAATAATTAATTAACTTTTAATTCAATTTAATTTCAAAAGGGTCCAACGCCCTCGAACGTTCAACTTTAATTCTTTCGCGCATTTATTCTTATTTTCCTTTGTGAATATTATGTAACTGTTCAAGCCATGTAATAGTAATTAGGAATTTATTTACTTTCCGCATCTTTTACCAAACGGGTCTTTGTATTTTGGCGATGTATAGACCCGCGCCTTGTAATAGCGTAGGATTTATCTTTCCGCATTTAAATTTCCGCACTTTTAAATTCTAATTGCATGAAAGAATGAATGGCTAATTAAAAACAAAGCGTAGCTCACCATAACATGTTCAAAGATAATTGCTAAACTGAAAACAACACACAAATTCACACACCACTCTTAGGGTACGCCTCACTGTTGCCTTACCTTCGAAACGTGGTCGTCGAGTATAGGACGTTTTAGTAAGTCCTTATGTCTATGATCCAGTTGCCTCGACACGGTTTCCTCGGATTAAAAAAGGATCAATGGCATAAGGGTATCTTCTAAGGTGTCCTACTGTTGCTCTGGTGACCACACTGTCCCTACAAACGAATTGACCCGAACAACTCCAACGGTGGTGCTACCTATCTCTCAATGGCGGGATGGCGCTACCTTAAGGACATTTACACAGCCTAATTCCTTAGGGTAGGTAGATGACTCATAGATACTTGATCTATTCAAAAACAAATCAAAAACTCTTTTCACACCGACACTTTTCAAAAAGCTTTAAAAACAATTTTTCAAACACTCTTGAGGACTGATACAAGAGTCATTCTGAAATCTTTAAACGAAAATTTTTCAAACCCACTCACACTTTGAAAAGCAAACCTTTTGAAAACACAATGAGCAAGTATCTAAGAGCCCATGGATAACCATGGATAGAAAGGGTGCTAACACCTTCCCTTTCTATAAATCTACCTCCCGAACCGAGAAACTATCTCATAAGGAATTTTGCTGTGCTTTTGTCCTGTCCATGTTGGAGAAAATAAAAGACGGTGGCGACTCTTGCTTACCGCGACATTTCGCGAAACCAGCTTTAAACAGTCAGTTCTAAATCCACTGATCACAGAACTGGCGACTCTGCTGGGGACGACTTAAAGTGAGGTGTACCTTAGGATAGCTCAGACTTATGTTTTCAATTGCTGTGTTTGTTTGCTTTATTATTGTGGGTTGCATCGGAGTTACATAGATCCTAACCCGGATCTGGGGATACCCTGTTAGGTAGCATAAGCTGTGAGGGACCTGTCCGGCGTAGACCGACATGGGTGAAGCAGTGGCTACGTTGGTGTGGCACCTTGGTCTGTACCGATATCCCTTGTGTCGCAACGAGGAGAATATGGGTCTTCTGAGGAGTCATTAAGCACCAACCGACCTTAGAACCTTAAATGACCCAACTTGGCCAATAGAACAGTATCAGTATGCTACGCCCATTGAGGCTAAACTCTCGTGATGGTTCTGGCCGCAAGAAAAGATTGCGATGCTGGAGTTATGACCGATTGAGGGTAGTCAATGATATTGGGATCCTCTAGAACCCGGTTACTTCTGATAGGGCATGTCTTAACCAACAAACTGAAAGAGGGTAATACCTAGACCCCATGCTGGCCTAAACTCTAAGGGCTCTTTGTGTGACTTGTGTGCCTTCAAACTTGACTATTTGCATGCTTGTTATCTAACAACACGGGTTCCTTGCAGGTTTTGTTTATGGTCCTTAATCTGGACCCATAACAGGGTTACACATCTCACTCCATGCATAACATGACATCATACCATTGCATACATCCTACATAAAGACTAATCCATTTCAAGGATCTCAAGGGTCTGTGATGCAGGTCATGATGAACCAATGTCTAGCAAGGGGCAAATGGGGATTTATTTTCCTCTAGCAAAATTGTCCAGAGATCAAAACATGACAACTCGAGTCAGGGGCTATGACCCACTCGATATGGTGAGCCTTGACTCTTGAAGAAGGACTCTCAATAATATGCAGTGCCTTCCATCAAGCTACAAAATTCAAATTCTAACAACTTTTTCTTGTTTACCCTGCGAGATCCTTGAAAACATCGCATGCATATCATACACATCATTGCATTACAGGTATCCTTGTTACAGGTCACTTACCTTCTTCGTTGTTTATTTCAGCAATGGCTTCCCAACAAGATAACCAGGATCTTCATGCCCAAGAGACTCAGTTCAGGGAGATCTTTTTAAGCCTATCCAAGGGGCAAGAAGAGTTAAGGACACTCCTCGTGGGGAATTTGGCCAAGGAAAGTCCTAAAGATGACAAGGACGAACGACTGAAACGTCTACAAGCTGAGGTAGATACATTGAACACCCAGATGCTGGGACAAAGGGCTCTCATCCAAGGTTTAGCTCGGGAGCAAGAAGAGTTGAGGACCATGATCAGTCAACTCCACCAAGACAGATCCAACATGAAGCAACCAGTCCAAGTCAGGGACCAGGTCTTTGGTCAGCTTCCAAGAGGACAAGAATCTGGTATGGTGAAGAATAGAACTATCCAAATTGCTACCACTTCATAAACCCAACATCAACCTCGCCCAGAGCAACAGGTTGATCAGAGTAAGCCAAGCAGGTCCAAGAGGCAGTTCACCCAGCTTAACGTGTCGCTGTCTCAAGCTTTACAACACCTGTTGAGGTTGAATCTGATTACACTAAGGGCTCCTCCCCGGAATCCCAACATCTCTGCTCCTAACTATCATCCCAATAGAAGATGTGCATACCACTCTGATAGTCCTGGACATGACACTACCGACTGCTGGGCTCTGAAGAACAAGGTCCAGGACCTGATTAATGAAGGAGCAGTGGATTTCACCCAAGTGGTTCAGGCTGAGGGCTTCTACCAGCCCTACAGGATTCACCATTTGAAGTAACAAGTCTTGAGACGAGAAGACTTTATGTTCATTAGGATCTTTCAAGTTGTAATTTTCTTTTGATTGTTCAAACATTTTATTCATATCAAACATTGTTATTTCATTAATGCATCGCACATGTCTGTTTTGAAGTAATTATTTCGTATTCACTATATTGCAAATTGCTTTCATTTTTCTGTGATGATCAGCTCTCAATTAAAAAAAAACTCTAAGCCTCTTGAGGGAGGATGACGAAAACGATACCACGACATTTACAGTATGCTTTTGAACAGACCCCGCTGATGAGGTACAAGCATTGTTTCAATCCCTAAACACTGGAGTTATAAGGAAGATAATCCCTCGTCAACCCCTCTGAGCCAAAGAAGTAGGAGTTTTTCTTTTCGAAAATTGAAACCCTTAATCATAACCTGGGGCAGGGTAGTCCTCTCAGTTGATCCAAGTGCATAACAAATGGCACCAAAGAGGTCCTTATAAAACAAAAAAGACAGTGGTGGTTCCGAACAATCATAAAGACAGGCAGTCATTACCAAAGAAAAAATAATAAAAGCCCAATAAGTCAAAACCTATGAAGGAGACTTACAAAACTGGGGCATCCCGCTGGCTGTAATCACAAAAGAAACAGTTCAGGCAAAAAACAGGGATAACGAAATCAAAAAAGAAAGAGGTCCTACAAACCCTCAACCAAAAAAAGGAATGACTGCCTATTCAAAATAAACTGTCAATATCCGAACCATCACCAAAATATCAGAGCAAAGACTCAAACAAAGTCTAACGCATGATCAGCTGAGTTTAGGTTTGAAGAACATCACGAAGAACGGGCGAGTACAAATACTTTGAGCCTTTATCCTTTGTTTCTTAAACCGTGAACCCGGCCACGTTATAACCCTTAAAAGTCCTAGCTGAAGCATGGGTTAGTTCGGAAGCATACTGTTACAAAGGTATCCTGACTCCTTAAGGCTCGCTGTAAAATCTTGAGTTGACATCACAGTTTTACAAAATTCACTTGTTTTTACTAAAAAAAGGATGCATTTCCAAAAACTTCGAAACAGACATAAGCTTTGCATTTTTAACATAACTTTGTTTGCATATGACTTTTTATTTGAACAACATAAGAGTTCGTACGACGAATGTCTAATGAACAAAAACTCTTCCAATCAAGGGGCATGGCCTGATCATTGTCCACCATCTGGGGCAGTCCAATCAAGATTCGGAGAATCTCTCAAAAGGCCAATCAGCTTGGGGCAAATCTCCGCCTGAGTCACTTGGGGCATGGGACATGAATTCCAGCTATGAACCTTGCCTGATCAAACGAAGACCTTCTGGTGGCATGGCAACACAACAACAGGGGCACATCCCTACATCCTAAGAGCGTGGACATAGTCGAAAAAATACTACGCATAATCAAAGACCCGCTAGGTTGACACACCTAGGCAAAAATAAGGGCTTCCCGGCGAACCAAAAGGGTTCGGGCAAAATAAGGGATGAAAATGAAAAATCTGAACACCCGGCAAGTCGAAAACCTGAAAAGGCGGCTTGGGCAAAAATGGGTATCCCGGTGGACTGAAAACCCGAAAGGGCGGTCCAGGCAAAAGTTAGGGATCAAAGCGTATGACTATGTCCCGGCATCTCGTCACTTGCCTACCAGAAGAAGAGTTATCAATCGGCAGTCATCGAGCATCTCCACGGGTATCTTCTTCCCTCACCTCAGAAACAAGGGCAATAATGAGTTATCCAGGCGATCCAGTTGCTCTGTCAACCAAAGTACCAAGGAAAGGTCAATCAAAAGATGATTACCATCTACCTTTACAGCTTCAGATCAACACTGGTAACAAGTCAGGAAAATTCTGTGGACGACTGATCATGAGTTAATATCCAAGACCAAACAGGACAATTATCTACTTGATCATCCTCAGATAACCCTACACCGGTTCCTTCTCAATTTTCAGAAGAAGTCTTACACGGACTTATCTCAAGATGACCTTACCCCGGTTCATCCAGAAGTTTTACACAAACTTACCCTGCAGTAACCTTACCCCGGTTCCTCCAGAAGTCTTACACGGACTTATCTCAAGATAACCTTATCCTGGTTCATCCAGAAGTTTTACACGAACTTGTCCTGCAGTAACCTTACCCCGGTTCCTCCAGAAGTCTTACACAGACTTATCTCAAAATGACCCTACCCCGGTTCCTCCAGAAGTCTTACACGGACTTATCTCAAGATGACCCTACCCCGGTTCCTCCAGAAGTCTTACACAGACTTATCTCAAGATGACCCTACCCCGGTTCCTCCAGAAGTCTTACACGAACTTATCCCAAAGAAACCCTACACAGGTTCTATCCCTCCGAACGTAGTTTTACACGGGCTCGTCGTCAAAGAAACCATACACAGGTTTCCTTCTTTCAAAGATGCAGTTTTACACGGACTCGTTATCAGAAACCCTACACAGGTTTCCTCCCTCCAAAGATGCAGTTTTACATGAGCTCATCATCAGGCCTCCACCAGTATCTTCTCCCACAGAAACAGGGGCAGTAATGAGTTGTCTAAGCAATCTAGTTTCGCTGTCCACCAAGGCGCCAAGATAAGTTCGGCTGAAGAATGTAACCAAGATATCTTAATTCCTCAGAGAGTGAGCCATGATTCAACAATTCTCCCAAGCAGTTGGTCTCCAATCAGCCCTGAACAAGGCACCGTATCTCCAACAAGTCAACGATACTCTCCCCAAGCAGGGTTAGCCTACTGACAGCCTTATGGAAGTTGGATTATCCCCAGCAGATCTCAACATTCCTCAGCGGAGTATACCAACATTCTTAACAAGCATCCCCGGCAGTCTTGATCTAAGATTGTTCCCCGGCGGTATACCAGACATTCAGTGGAGCCACTTCCCCAATACAGTTCAAAAATTTCCCCAGGAGAGTCCAGTCCAAAAGCTTCCCCAGGAAAGTGGAATCCATCTCCCCAGCAGGAAGCTTATCCCCAGTAGATTCTGGAAGCTTGTCGTCCGCATAGTACGAACGCTCCCCCAGCTTTATTCAGAAGGTTATTTCCCCACCAGGATATAACTGGGTTATCCTCAGCTATTTAACACGGAAAGATCGTCCCCGGCGAAGTCTTCCTATTCCCCAGCGGAGTTCATCAAATCTTCCAACATAGCTCAACAATGGTATCCCCAGCGGAGTTATCATATCAACAAAGAACCTCTCTTTCCCCACAGAGCATTCCCCGCAGAGTTCATTCCCCGCAGAGTAATCTATTCGCCAAGTTTATTCACCAACGGAGTCCTCTTCTCCTACCGGTATTCTGGCAGCCATCATCCCCAGCGGAAACAAAGAGCGATACTCTTCCACAGCAGCCCAGGAGTTAACTTCCTGGCACCCGTCAAGGATTTACTTTCCTAGACCAGAATACATTCATAAACATCACATCATCATACATTATAGCATGCATATACGCATCATGAACATACAATCTCAGTCATCTCATAACTTCATGCGTTTCATACATCATGACATCACATACAACTAACGTTTTGTCTTTTCAGGACAAAGCCAATACAAAGATAATTGCTATCAATGGTCGCAACTAAAGATCTGATTCTTGTATCTTGCCAGGGTGTATCTGTTGACGACTATTTACTAGACTCGATTCCTGTATCTTGCCAGGGCACGTCTGAAGAGTTCGAAGATCTGATTCTTGTATCTTGCCAGGGTGTATCTGTTGACGACTAACAATACCAGACTCGATTCCTGTATCTCGCCAGGGCACGTCTGAAGAGTTCGAAGATCCGATTCCTGTATCTTGCCAGGGTGTATCTGTTGACGACTAACATTACCAGACTCGATTCCTGTATCTTGCCAGGGCACGTCTGAAGAGTTCGAAGATCCGATTCCTGTATCTTGCCAGGGTGTATCTGTTGACGAATAACAATACCAGACTCGATTCCTGTATCTCGCCAGGGCATGTCTGAAGAGTTCGAAGATCCGATTCCTGTATCTCGCCAGGGTGTATCTGTTGGCGACTTTACCAGACTCGATTCCTGTATCTTGCTAGGGCACGTCTGAGGAGTTCGAAGATCCGATTCCTGTATCTTGCCAGGGTGTATCTGTTGACGACTACATTACCAGACTCGATTCCTGTATCCTGCCAGGGCACGTCTGAAGAGTTCGAGGATCTGATTCCTGTATCTTGCCAGGGTGTATCTATTGACGACTAATTCCAGACTCGATTCCTGTATCTTGCCAGGGCACGTCTAAAGAGTTTGAAGATCCGATTCCTGTATCTTTCCAGGGTGTATCTGTTGATGGCTAATTCCAGACTCGATTCCTGTATCTTGCCAGGGCACGTCTGAAGAGTTTGAAGATCCGATTCCTGTATCTTGCCAGGGTGTATCTGTTGACGACTACATTCCAGACTCGATTCCTGTATCTTGCCAGGGCACGTCTGAAGAGTTTGAAGATCTGATTCCTGTACCTTGCCAGGGTGTATCTGTTGACGACTACATTCCAGACTCGATTCTTGTATCCTGCCAGGGCACGTCTGAAGAGTTTGAAGATCCGATTCCTGTATCTTGCCAGGGTGTATCTGTTGACGACTACATTACCAGACTCGATTCCTGTATCCTGCCAGGGCACGTCTGAAGAGTTTGAAGATTCGATTCCTGTATCTTGCCAGGGTGTATCTGTTGACGACTAATTCCAGACTCGATTCCTGTATCTTGCCAGGGTGTATCTGTTGACGACTAATTCCAGACTCGATTCCTGTATCTTTCCAGGGCACGTCTGAAGAGTTTGAAGATCCGATTCCTGTATCTTGCCAGGGTGTATTTGTTGACGACTACATTCCAGACTCGATTCCTGTATCCTTCCAGGGCACGTCTGAAGAGTTTGAAGATCCGATTCCTGTATCTTGCCAGGGTGTATCTGTTGACGACTATATTACCAGACTCGATTCCTGTATCCTGCCAGGGCACGTCTGAAGAGTTTGAAGATCCGATTCCTGTATCTTGCCAGGGTGTATCTGTTGACGACTGTATTCTCCGGACTCGATTCCTGTATCTCGCCAGGGCACGTCTGAAGAGTTTAAAGATTCGATTCCTGTATCCAGCCAGGGCACATCCACATAAAGGGTTTGAAGATCAACTCCTGTAACAGGCCAGGTAATTATTTCTATTTCTCAGGTACACAAGTTCTCGCTAAGGAATCTCTTACGCGATCAACACCTAGATGGCATCTGTAAGCCCATCCACATATTGACAGCCTCCAAATGGCATCTATAAGCCCATTCCCGACAAGGTACTGTCACACTTCCAGATGGAATCTATAAGCCCATCCACATACCAACAGTCTCCAAATGGCATCTGTAAGCCCATTCCCGCCATCACACTGTTGACACTCTACTATGTGAGTGCAAATTTCTGGGCACTCTAGTGTTCAATCATCTTCCACCTTCGGATTACGAAAGGCACGACAGCCAATCTACATCCTCATGTCTAAGAAGATTGAACAGAGACAACTGTTGTACCCCAAAATTTTCCCTCCCATATTCTCCAAGATTTGCCAAGATCAATCTTCAGATGATTCAAAATCCCTCAAGGATTGCACAGTCCAATAGCCTCCTAACACAGTCAAAATTAGGGTTTTGGTTCTTGCAAATAAATGGAGGTTTCCAAGGGTCCAATCAAGTCCCACATGCCCATATACATTGTCAATCATCCATATGCCAAGTTTCAAGACTCACAGCATCAAATTGCACAGTCAAAAACCCTAAATGCTTCACAGTCAACTGCAGGGGCAAAATGGTCATTTGACAGTCAAAAGTCAAAATTTTTGGTCAACATCTTATTTTGAAGCCACAAACATCATTTGATCAATTCTTGATCATGATTTCACAAGCATGGCTCAAAAAGTCTCAAGATGCAAAAGTTTCTATTTTTGGACAATTGAAAAAGTCAACTACAAATTGACCAAGGCATAACTTCTTCATGGTTTATCAGAAAAATCCCATCCAAAGCTCATTTTGAAGAGGATGACATTTCCTACAATTCATCTTCACACTTCAAATCCAAGAAATGCTCTCACAAAAAGTTATCAATTTCAACATTATAGGTCATTTTCAAAAGTCAACAAAAAGACACTTTAAGTCAAAGACCATAATTTGAGATTGGTAAATCAAAATGACATGGGACCAAAGACATTGGTTAGAGGACTTCAAGACCTTTCCAAAATGTCCAAGAACATGATCATAGCTTCAAAATTGAGCAAGATATGCCTTGGAGAAGTTGGGTAATTTTTGGGAATTTTGAAAAGTCAACTTTGCACAAAAGGCTTCAAAAATGCTAATGGGCCTCAAGTTCTTTCATGAATCATTACCCAAAGGATATGCACGACCCATTGACCTCAAAGAGATGTATTTTCTTATTTTTGATTAATTATTTGAATTTTTATTATTATTAATTCATTTAATTAAATTTAAATATGAGAAAAATATCAAATCATGATTTTAAATCTTTTTTGTGCAGCAAATATATTCATGATATGCAAAAGATCTCGTGCACCATCTCAAGGGGACAAAATCATCCATATTTGGCATAATTGGCATGGAAAAAGATTGGATTTACATGATTGGAAATCAAATATCAAAATCATTAATTCATGGACCATGGGCTTTGTTTTTGACCTAGAATGCTTCCCATACATATGCAAGACTAAACCTAATTCACATGAACACGAAAGCTGCTCAGAAAACAGAGAACCAATTTGCAATTTTTCATTAAAAACTTGAACACTGAAATCATAGTTACAAGGCGATTCAAGGTCTAAAAGCCTGTCCATTACATTCCTGACATTGCTAGGAATCGATTGCAACCACTTTCCAGTCCCCATACTCTAGGAATTGGTAGAACAGAATCGTCTTCTTCGTGAATATATCCATAATCGTTTTTCAATTTCCATGCATTATTCATGTATTTTATTTGTTGATTTATACTAACAATGATGTTCTGAAGCGAATGGTACCATTTAATTGAACTAACAATGCCTATATAAAAATCTACCATTGATGGATATTAGGTTTTCAGAAGCTCAAAATTAGGGGTTTCCTCATATGGAAAAATCAGGCCACCAAACCTATGCCATTGAATTCGTGACACCCAGACGAAGCAAACTGACTACTCGCGCCCTTTTTATATGAATCCAGATGCTATTCGCTATTTTTGCAGGCTTCACTTAGTGGGGGTTTAAAACCCCCGCTACTTGTTCATATTGCAGGTATAAAAAGGAAGAAGACGCATGCGTGTCTCCATGTGGTTGGATAATTCAAACTTGGCGCGGTTTTTTCAACGTCCAGCATAATGGCCTTTTCTTCAAACATGTTATTTGTTGTCCATTAAATATACAAACGCGCGCATTAGCCCAGTTGGTGGGTGAGTTGTCTTGCAGGTATTGGGACCTGGGTTCGATTCCCAGGTCCCCCCACATATTTCATATTTATCTTCCTAATGTGCTTCCATGCAGTGTTCATCAAAAGGCTCACCATGCACGCTCACGCTCAGTCTTGCCACGCGCCCCTGCTGATCAATCCAAGGGCCATTGAATGCAGTCCATGGTCCACGCTAGTCAATGCACATACACACGCGCTAGAAAGTCAAACAGGGCTTGGATTCTGATGGGTCAAAAATACTTCAAAAAAACCTCCTAAATGGGCCTGACACCCCCTGGTTTGCATTTTTTCAATTCTTATTTTCTTTTCAATCTTAATTCTTTTAATTGTTTTTAATTGTTTTCTTTAAATTCCATAAAATCATTTTTTCATAATAAAAACAGAAAATCAAAAAAATACAATATATTTAATTATTATTATTTCACCATTAATTTAATTTGTAAATAAATCTTAATAATTAATTTAGTTAATTTAGGTTTTAAACTTTAATTCTTTTCTTAATAAATAAAAAACATCTAGACTTAGGTTCTTTGACATTTTTCACCCTTTTCTTAATTAATTACTTTTTTCATTTATTTATTATTGTAATCACTATTTAATTTTGTAAATACACATGTACATTAATTGATTACTAAATTAGGTTAAACTTTAATATTTTCTTAATAATTAAAATAACTTAGAATTAGGATTTCTTTTAATTTTAATTTTAATTTTCTTTATTTTCATTAAATACCAAAAACATAAAAAACATTTCGTTCCTTTTATTAAATAATTAATTAACTTTTAATTCAATTTAATTTCAAAAGGGTCCAACGCCCTCGAACGTTCAACTTTAATTCTTTCGCGCATTTATTCTTATTTTCCTTTGTGAATATTATGTAACTGTTCAAGCCATGTAATAGTAATTAGGAATTTATTTACTTTCCGCATCTTTTACCAAACGGGTCTTTGTATTTTGGCGATGTATAGACCCGCGCCTTGTAATAGCGTAGGATTTATCTTTCCGCATTTAAATTTCCGCACTTTTAAATTCTAATTGCATGAAAGAATGAATGGCTAATTAAAAACAAAGCGTAGCTCACCATAACATGTTCAAAGATAATTGCTAAACTGAAAACAACACACAAATTCACACACCACTCTTAGGGTACGCCTCACTGTTGCCTTACCTTCGAAACGTGGTCGTCGAGTATAGGACGTTTTAGTAAGTCCTTATGTCTATGATCCAGTTGCCTCGACACGGTTGCCTCGGATTAAAAAAGGATCAATGGCATAAGGGTAGCTTCTAAGGTGTCCTACTGTTACTCTGGTGACCACACTGTCCCTACAAACGAATTGACCCGAACAACTCCAACGGTGGTGCTACCTATCTCTCAATGGCGGGATGGCGCTACCTTAAGGACATTTACACAGCCTAATTCCTTAGGGTAGGTAGATGACTCATAGATACTTGCTCTATTCAAAAACAAATCAAAAACTCTTTTCACACCGACACTTTTCAAAAAGCTTTAAAAACAATTTTTCAAACACTCTTGAGGACTGATACAAGAGTCATTCTGAAATCTTTAAACGAAACTTTTTCAAACCCACTCACACTTTGAAAAGCAAACCTTTTGAAAACACAATGAGCAAGTATCTAAGAGCCCATGGATAACCATGGATATAAAGGGTGCTAACACCTTCCCTTTCTATAAATCTACCTCCCGAACCGAGAAATTATCTCATAAGGAATTTTGCTGTGCTTTTGTCCTGTCCATGTTGGAGAAAATAAAAGACGGTGGCGACTCTTGCTTACCGCGACATTTTGCGAAACCAGCTTTAAACAGTCAGTTCTAAATCCACCGATCACATTAGGGATCAAAGCGTACGACTATATTCCGACATCTCGTCACTTGCCTACCAGAAGAAGATTCGTCAATCGGCAGTCGTCAAGCACCTTCATAGGTACCTTCTCCCACAGAAATTGGGGCAATAAGAACTGTCTAAGCGATATGGCTGCTCTGTCAACCAAGGTACCAAAGTAGGTTCAGCTGAAGAACATGATCAAGACACCTTCACTCCCCGCAGAGTAAGACAAGATTCAGCAACACTCTCCCCCGAGCAGGGTTGGTCTCCAATCAGCCCCGAAAAGGCACAGTATCTCTAGTAAGTCAGCGATACTCTCCCCAAGCAGAGTTAGTCTACTATCAGCCTTAAGGAAGTTGGGTATCCCCAGAAAATCTCAACATCCCCCAGCGGAGTTCATCAAAATTCCCCAACAAGGCTTATCAACAGGAATCCCCAGCGGAGTTCTCATCAAAACCTCAGCAAAGTATCTCTTCCTACAGAGTAATTCCCCGCAGAGTAATTTCTCCAACAAGTTTATTCCCCAATGGAGTCATCTTCTCCTACCGGTTTATTCTTGCAACCGTCATCCTCAGCGGAAATGAAGAATTCTACTCTTCAACATCAGCCCAGGATTCAACTTCCCAGCATTCGTCAAGGATTTATTTTCCTAGACGAAAATACATTCATAAACATATCACATTTCATACATCCTGCTCACATACATCACAATATACATATAACACAATCTCATTTATTTTGAGAACATCATGACACCATACATTTCATACATCATGACATTGCATACAACTGACGTTTTGCCTTTTCAGGAAAAAGGTCAATCCAAAGATAATTACTATCAACTGTCGCAATTCCAGATTCGATTCCTGTATCTAGCCAGGGCATATCTGAAGAGTTTGAAGATTCGATACCTGTATCCAGCCAGGGCATATCTGTAGATGACTAATTCTAGATTCGATTCCTGTATCTAGCCAGGGCATATCTGAAGAGTTTGAAGATTCGATACCTGTATCCAGCCAGGGCATATCTGTAGATGACTAATTCCAGATTCGATTCCTGTATCTAGCCAGGGCATATCTGAAGAGTTTGAAGATTCGATACCTGTATCCATCCAGGGCATATCTGTAGATGACTAATTCCAGATTCGATTCCTGTATCTAGCCATGGCATATCTGAAGAGTTTGAAGATTCGATACTTGTATTCAGCCAGGGCATATCTGTAGATGACTAATTCCATATTCGATTCTTGTATCTAGCCAGGGCATATCTGAAGAGTTTGAAGATTCGATACCTGTATCCAGCCAGGGTATATCTGTAGATGACTAATTCCAGATTCAATTCCTGTATCTAGCCAGGGCATATCTGAAGAGTTTGAAGATTCGATACCTGTATCCAGCCAGGGCATATATGTAGATGACTAATTCCAGATTCGATTCCTTATCTAGCCAGGGCATATATGAAGAGTTTGAAGATTCGATACCTGTATCCAGCCAGGGCATATCTGTAGATGACTAATTCCAGATTCGATTCCTGTATCTAGCCAGGGCATATCTGAAGAGTTTGAAGATTCAATACCTGTATCCAGCCAGGGCATATCTATAGATGACTAATTCCAGATTCGATTCCTGTATCTAGCCAGGGCATATCTGAAGAGTTTGAAGATTCGATACCTGTATCCAGCCATGACATATCTGTAGATGACTAATTCCAGATTTGATTCCTGTATCTAGCCAGGGCATATCTGAAGAGTTTGAAGATTCGATTCCTGTATCCAGCCAGGGCATATCTGTAGACGAAGAATTCCAGATTCGATTCCTGTATCTAGCCAGGGCATATCTGTGAGTAACTGATTGTAGATTCGATACCTGTATCCAGCCAGGGCACGTCTGCATGAAGAGTTTAGAGATTTGATTCCTGTATCCAGCCAGGGCACGTCTGTAAGCAACCTTTTGAAGTTCCAGATTCGATTCCTGTATCTAGCCAGGGCACATCTGTGAGCAACTGATTGTAGATTCAACACCTGTATCCAGCCAGGGCATATCTACCTGAAGAGATTGAAGGTCAACACCTGTAACAGGCCAGGAAACCATCTTCCTTTCTCAAAATACGCAAGTCCTCGCTAAGGAATCTCTTACGCGACCGACACCTCCCGATGGCATCTTTAAGCCCATCTCCACAACTATCCATCACATTTCCAAATGGAATCTATAAGCCCATTCCCGACAAAGTTCCGTCACATCTCCAGATGGCATCTATAAGCCCATCCCCCTATCCACCATCTCTCCAAATGGCATCTGTAAGCCCATTCCCGCTGTCACATTGCTGATATTCTATTATGCGAGTGCAAATTTATGGGCACTCTAGTGTTCAATTATCTTCCACCTTCGGATCGCGAAAGGCTAAAAAGCCAATCTATATCCTCAGGTTTAAGAAAATTGAACAGGGGCAACTGTTGCACCCCAAAATTTGCCCTCTCATGTTTTCCAAAGTCTTCCCCCTGCCTTGTTGATCACAAACTCTTTCCTAAGGAAAAAGAAGATTTTTGAGTGGTACTTCAAATACCTTTCGATTGGCATTCTGAAGGAGTATTTCGATTGGCATTCTGAAGGAGTATTTCGATTGGCATTATGGACAAGCATTCGATTGGAATTATGTCAAGGCAATGTCGACAAGCATGTCAACCATGTCCTTCATTTGGCATGAACAACACCTTTTGATTGGCCTGTTAGCAGAGCATTTCGATTGGAATCCTTCGATTGATATTTGGGCCAGGCCCATTCGAAGGGTACGCAGGGAGTCCATTCGAAAGAGGCAAATCAGGACTAATCGAAGAGCATGGCCTGAAAGCACTCGAAATCCAAGCGTCCAGGTTCATTCAAGGGACACGAATGTTTCAAAAAAGGAAATGATTTAATGTGTTTGATTTTTGTCCAGAGCGTTAAAGGCCTATTTTAATGGTTGTCCCTTGCCATTTTCGTGCACTCCCACACTCCTATAAATAGGAGGCCAGTGACACATTACAAGACAAAAAAAAATTACACAAAAAATCACACGAAAATCATAGAACGAAAATTATACATACTTTTTAAAAAATCTGCAGGAGAACAAAACATTGGAGAGACGCTGCCTAGAATTTTCCAAGCCAAAGCAGTCCCTCAGATCGAAGGTGCCTACGCCCAGAAGCCCTCAAATCAAAAGTGCCTACATCCAGGAAGTGCCCAGAACAGAAGTGCCTGCGCCCAGGAAGTGCCCGGATCGAAAGTGCCTGCGCCCAAAAATCCCAGATTGAAAGTGCTCCCATCCAGTCAGTGCCCAAATCGAAGACTCAATCTGCAGGTAAGAAAGGGTAAATTGTCCAACCTTACATTTGCGTAAACGCATTATTACTTGTTGTTACCTTTGACTTGCCATCTTAGACAGGATCGAAAGGCCTGGGTTTGGCACCCAGGTCACATTTCTCGTGTGCTAACATTTGCTGCAGATTTAGCCTGAAGAGACCCCAACAAGTGCAGGATCGAAGGGCCTGGGATTCAATACTCAGGCCCTGCATTTTTGTTTCGCTCACATACTTTTGCAGATATAACATCCCAGATCGAAGGAGAGCTCTTCTCTGGATCGAACCCATTAGCGTGCTGGATCGAAAGAGGCATCTCATCCCTGGATCGAAAGCCATGACCTCCATGATCGAAGGGCAATCCTCTTCCCTGGATCGAAGGCTACTCACACCTTACTGTCTGGCCCAATCGAAAGGACCAGGGCCCTCTCTGGACCGAAGCAGTCCATTCCCTCCCTGGGTCGAAACTCATTTTTTCCCTGGATCGAAGGATCCCTCCTGCACTTTATTTTTTTATTTTTATTCTCATAGACTTCTTTTTATCTTTTAATTAACATTAAAATAATTTAAAAAAATCATTAAAAAAAACATTAGGTTAGTTTTTATTCAAATTAATTTTGTAAATTAATTAATTAATTATTTTAACTTCATTTTATCAATTTAAAATAAACTAGGCTTAGGAGTATTTAATTCAAATATCTTCTTAATAAAAAACAACAAAAAGATTTCTTATTCTTAGGATTTTTTTTAGATCCACGCGCGTTTATTTTACTGGGATGTAATAGCTTAAACTAAGACCTTCTTTTAATTTACTGTTTTTATTTCCCCCAATATTTTTGGACATGTAAGTAATCCCCCTTCCCGAAAGCCTTGTAATAGCGTAGGATTTACAATTCCCGCACTTTAAATTCCTGTACATATATTAACTGCTTAGATGTATGCTAACTAGGATTGTATGACAAGATTGACTCTTAAACTTAAAAATCAACAATAGATCACCATGACATGCAAGAGTAAAATAACTGAAAATTGACACACTTGCACATGCCACTCTTAGGGTACACCTCACTTGGTTGCCTCGAACGTGGTCATTAAGTATAGGATGTTTTAGAGGTCGTCCTTTGTCCGAAGATCATAAGCTGCCTCGGAATGGTCGCCTCGATAAAAATGATCTAAGACATTAGGATTACCACTAAAACGTCCTAACGTTGCTTTAGTGACCACATGTCCCTAATAATCGAATTGACCCGAATAACTCCAACGACGGTGCTACCTACTTCTCAATAGTGGGATAGTACTGTCTAAAGGACTCTTACACAGCTTAATTCCTTAGAGTAGGTAGATTTCTCCTTGGTACTTGCTCTTTTCAAAAACAAACAAAAATACTTTTCACACCCACACTTTCAAAAGTTTTCAAACAAATTTTTCATACACTCTTGAGGACAGATACAAGAGTTACTTAGAAATTTTTCAAACGAAACTTTTTCAAAACCCACTCACACTTGAAAAGCAAATAATTTTGAAAACATAAGAGCAAGTACCCAAGAGCCCGTGGATAACCACGGATAGAAAGGGTGCTAACACCTTCCCTTTCTATAAATCTACCTCCCGAACCGAGAAACATTCTCATAAGGAATTTTGTTGTGCTTTTGTCCTTTCCATGTTGGAGAACATAAAAGACGGTGGCGACTCTTGCTTACCGCGACATTTCGCGAACCAGCTATAAAAAACAGTCAGTTCTATTTCCACCAATCACAACGAGGTTGTACCTTGTAACTTTTCCCCTCGAGGGATGAACCTTAATGATTCGAGTTACAAATGTAAAATGAAATGCCGCGTGGAAGGAAATCCACGAGTCTCAAGTTTAAATTTTCTTTTAGTATTAAATAATACGAGTTAGACCGACCTTGGAGGGATGGGTGAAGCCTATTGAGTGCAAAACAAGTAGGAATGACCTAAAATACACCAACCATTATCTTGAGCTTGAAAAAGGAGCCAAAAATGAATTTTTGACCTCATGACCGATAGGTCGTTAGGTGTATGACGATCATTATTGGCCTTTGAAGGCATGACAGACAGGTCGTCACAAGCATGATGACTGTCACATTGTCAAGGCTCTATTTGGCTGAAACGTTTTTTTACTTAAGTATTTTTTTCCTTCCATATTATGACGACCCGGTCGTCCTGGTGTCAATGACTCATTTAATTTCATTTAGTGCATGTTTGATTTGACTTTTGGAATGCCAAAAGCAAATATAGAGAGTAGAATTGATTTCAGTTGATTTTGAGTTGTTTGGTTAGACAAAAGTAGAATTGATTCTGCCTCCAGAATTGATTCTACTTGAAGCTAGAATTTGTATCTTCTGCCTCCAGAATTGATTCTGAGTGATTTTTACACTGAAATTATTGTTCATCTCACTTTTACATAAATGTATCCAAACATAAATCAATTATGCTAAACTTAATTTTGATAGAATCAATTCTACTAAACTCAATTATACTAAAATCAATTCTGTCAACCGTCAATCCAAACACATCCTTAACCCATTTTAAATCCATTTCCATTAAACTTGAAGTCAACTTTATTGGTCTATGTGAGTCAACTTCATGTTGGTCATTTTAATTAAATTTCCTAGAATCTTCCTTATCATGTAGATCTGGTTTTTATTTCTTCTTCACCTTCTTTTTCTTCTTTATCTTTGTTTATTTTGTTTCTTTCTTAGCTTTTCCTTCTCTATTTTACACATGTTGAATGCATCATCTGGTGTTGTTTCACATGAAATATAGAAGCATTTTTATATCTTAGATAGATACAACAATGCCTAAACAAAGCTATAGATATGATGTGTTCATCAGTTTCAGAGGTTGTGACACACGCAACACCTTTGTTGATCATCTCTACGCTCATCTCAATATAAAAGGCATTTTCACTTTCAAAGATGATGCACAACTCAACAAAGCTCCTTCTATTTCATCTTAACTTCAGCTTGCAATTCAACAATCACTAATTTCTATCATTATCTTCTCATAAGATTATGCTTCATCGACATGGTGTTTGGATGAAATGGCTGCTAGTGCGTGAGGCACTTTTAGTGAGGAGAGAAAGAGAGAATAATTAAGGAAATAAAGATCTTTATTATTCAAGTGTATAAATGATAATACGCACTATGACTATTTATATACAACCCTAATTGGGCTTGGGCTAACACAACTTGGATTATATTAAATATTAAATCTAATCAAATCTAATCTAATCTAATTTAATATTTCAACACACCCCTATAATCCAAGTTGTCGAACATCCTCAAAAATAGTCAATCTGAACTATTCCTAATTTCTTTCTCAAATTCAGGAATCTGTCGATCTTCAATCCTTTGGTGAAAATGTCGGCCAACTGTGCTTCACTTGAGCAATGCCTAACTTCAAGTTTATCTTGATTTACTTTTTCCCTCAAGAAGTGAAACCTTGCTTCAATATGTTTACTTCTTCCATGCAGAACTGAATTCTTCGCCAGATTTATGGCTGACTTGTTGTCAATTTGCAATACTAGAGGTTTCTTCACTTTGACAGTCATTTCTTCAAGTACAGATTTGATCCAAATTGCTTAACATGCAGCATAGGATCCTGCTATATATTCAGCTTCACACGATGACAATGCCACCACAGGTTGCTTCTTCGAACACCATGAGATTGGGGCACCAAATACTTGAAAGAAATATCCAGTTGTGCTTCTTCGATCTTCCTTATCTCCACACCAATCAGCATCTGAAAAACAATTAACTATTGCTTCTTTGCCTTCAGAATCTTGTCGAAATAGTATTCCACAATTTATTGAACCCTTCAAATATCGAAGGATTCTTCTTGTAGCCTTCATACGTGACACTCTTGGTTCACCCATATATCTGCTTACTAATCTGACCGTGAAACCTATATCAGGTCGACTATTGCACACATACCTCAGAGATCCCACAATTTGCTTGAACAAAGTTGCATCGACTTTGTCTTCCTCTCCATTCTTCTCCAACTTCACATTTGGTTTGATAGGTGAGAATGCAGGATTCAAATCATCCATTTCTGAATCTCTTGATTATTTCTTTAACATGATTTCTTTGATGTAGCACCATACCTTTCTTCGACATTTGAAATTCCATGCCTAGAAAATAGGACAATTTTCCTAGATCCAACATTTCAAATTCCTTCGTCATCGGCTCTTTGAACTTCGACAAGTTCTCCAAACTATTTCCAGTTACTAGAAAGTCATCAACATACAAGCAGATGATTGTTATATCTTGTGTTATAACTTGAACATAGACACCATACTCTGATTTGCATTTGACAAATCCTAATTTGACTAAGTATGAGTCGATCTTCTTGTTCCACGCCCTAGGTGTCTGCTTGAGGCCATAGAGCGCTTTGTGCAATCTATATACTTTACTCGCTTCCTTCTGAATCACAAACCCAGGAGGTTGTGTGACATAAACTTCTTCGTCTAAAGGACCATTCAAAAATACTGATTTCACATCTAGATGAAATGTTGACCAGCCTTGGTTGCATGCCAATGCTACTACTAGTCGAACAGTCTCTAATCTTGCTACTGGAGCAAATACTTCATAGTAGTCAAGTACTGCACTTTGAAGAAAACCCCGAGCTACTAATCTTGCTTTATGTCTTGCTATTGACCCATCTGCATTGTGTTTCAACTTGAACACCCACTTTACTTCGATAGCTTTTGTATGTGTTGGCAATTCGATTAACTCCCATGTGTTGTTTCTTTTGATTGCCTGTAACTCTTCGACCATAGCTAACTTCCACTTGTTAATCTTCAAAGATTCGCTATAGTTGATTGGTTCAGCACCTGCAAATAAAGAAAAATGAACTAATTCTCCATCTGGTGTGATTTCATCATCACCTATCACTTCATAATCATGAAGTCTTGTTAGAAGAACTTTATTTCTTTGAGGTCTTTGGCTTGTTTCAGCCACAACCTCTTCGACTTCGACTGTGAAGGGAGTGTTAGCAACCACTTCCTCTTCGACTTTGACTGGATTCTCAACAATTCCTTCGACCTCTACTTTATTAGTTTCTTCGTCGAAATCAAAGTTCATTAATGATTTGTTAATTGAATTGCTAGAATTCCAATCCCAGGCAGAATTTTCATTAATCACAATATCTCGACTCAACACAATCTTTTCATTAACTGGATTGAATAGTCTGTATGCACCAGTTTTATGATATCCTACCAGAATCATGGGTTCACTCTTGTCATCAAGCTTCTTTCTCCTTGCATCAGGAAAATGCTTGTAACACATAGAGCCAAACACCTTCAAGTGACTTATTGATGGTCATTTTCCACTCACACTTCTTCAGGAACCTTGTTCTTCAATATCTTAGTAGGACACCTATTCAAAATATAAACTGCAGTCGAAACAGCTTCTCCCCATAAACATTTTGGAAAATTCTTTTGCTTCAACATGCATCTTGCCATATCTAATATGGTTCTATTTCTTCTTTCAACAATTCCATTATGTTGAGATGTGTAAGGAGCAGTTACCTCATGATCAACACCATGTTCTGCACAGAAATCTTCAAACATCTTGGATGTGTATTCGCCACCTCCATCTGTTTGTAGAACTTTGATCTTCTTCTCACTCTGGTTTTCGACAGGTATCTTGAATCTCTTAAAGATTTTGAATACTTCGTCCTTTCGTTTGATCACATAGATCCACAGCTTTCAACTAAACTCATTGACAAAGGAAATAAAATATTTGTTTCCACCAATTGTATGTTCTTCAGATGGACCACATACATCTGAATGCACCACTTCGAGAATGCAGGATGATCTCATTGACATAGTCGAAATGAAAGAATTTCTGGATTGCTTTCCCACTAAACAACCTTCACAAATTTTTCCAGGCATCTCAAGACTTGGAATACCAGTAACCATATCTTGAGTAATCAGTTGATAAAGTGATCGAAAATTCAAATGTCCAAACCTCAAATGCCACAACCAACTATCCTTGTGGTCGACAATAATTTTCAAACATTGAACTTCCGTCGAACTGATCATAGTCTTAAATGTTCTGTTCTTCGACAATGAAGATTTTAAAACCAAATTGTTCTTAGTGTTGAACAATTTCAAAACTCCATCTTTCATGACAACTGAGAAACCTTTTTCAACTAGTTGTCCAACACTTAACAAGTTGCATTTCATTCCAGGTACATAGAGCACATCTTTGATCATAGTTTTCCCTACATTACTCATTTGAAAGACTATGTTGCTAGTACCTTCTGCTTGCAACGAACTATTATCAGCAAGTTTTACCTTGCTCTTCTTCGACTCGTCAAAATCTGCCAACCACTCCTTTTGACCAGTCATGTGGTTCGAGCAACCTGAGTCGAGAAACCAAATATTAGATTTAATATGGTTATCTGCAACTGCAGCCATAACCATCATACCACCTTCAGAATCCTCTGAATCTTGGCGTGCAAGGTTCGCTCCTTCGTCCTTGCCTTTCGATCCCTTGTCTTTTCTGTACCAATAATTCTTGGCCAAGTGTCCCCACTTTTTACAGTTATAACACTGCATACCTTTCTTATCTTCTTTGTCATTTCGATAGTTTCCTTCTCCCCTTTTCGAGGATTCAGAAGATCTATCTTCGACCTTATTCTTATGGGAATTCGACCAAGACTTCTTGCCATGAGTCTTGTCGAACTTGCCTTTGAATTTGTTGGAACCACCATCTTTTTTCCATGATTGAGCTTGCAGTGCCTGTATCGAGTCCTGAACTCCTTTCCTTTCGACAATCCTCATCTCATGCGTCTCCAACGAATCAACCAAATCTTCCACTTTAGTGGTTTCAAGATTGTTGGATTCTTGAATAGCTACGATAATGTGATCAAAGTGAGAGGTCAACGTTCTCATTACCTTCTCAACTATCATTTTATCAGTAATAGTTTCACCACAACCCTTCATGAGATCGACGAGTTTCTGAACCTTCGACACATATTCTACAACATTTTCATCTTCTCCCATCGATAATAACTCATATTGTCGATGCAAGGTTTGTAATTTAACAACCTTGACTTTCTCACCTCCTTCGAAATACTTTACCAGAATATCCCATGCCTTCTTCGCTGTTTCAGCATGAGAGATTTTGTCGAAGTTAGCAGCATCGACGGCCGTTTGAATGCAATAAGCAGTCTTGTAATCTTTTTTCTTGACTTCGTTGTGGTTTTTTTTATGTTCGTCGGTTGCATTTGTAGCCAATGTCGGAACGCCGTCGGTAACCACTTCTAGGGTTTCATGGAAGCCAAGTAAGGATTGCATCTGTTTTTTTCCATCAGATCCAATTTTTACCGTCAAGCATGTAGGATCAAGCGCTTACCACTGAGCTAAAAGCAATTGCTTGTAGCCAAGGTGCAACTCTACTTCCATATAGTACGATCATTTTCAGGGGCTACACCTAGTTTACTAAGCGCCCATGGGTGGGATGTTAAGCCCTTCGAATCCCTAAGGTTGACGCTGGATATTTTAATCCAACAATCTCCCTCCAGTGTCAGCCGGGGGATTCGAATCCATGACCATGCTCTGATACCACTTGTAGGATCAAGCGCTTACCACTGAGCTAAAAGCAATTGCTTGTAGCCAAGGTGCAACTTTACTTCCATATAGTACGAGCATTTTCAGGGGCTGCACCTAGTTTACTAAGCGCCCATGGGTGGGATGTTAAGCCCTTCGAATCCCTAAGGTTGACGCTGGATATTTTAATCCAACAAAGAATTGGAAGAGAATTTGGAATGCCCTTATCACTAGCCATCTTCGCAGCGGTTGATTTACTTGCCTTAGAAAAACGATCTCTGACGTGAAATTCTTGAAAACTTGATCAAGAACAATAACCGGAAGCTCTGGATACCAATTTGTTAGTGCGTGAGACACTTTTAGTGATGAGAGAAAGAGAGAATAATAAAGGAAATAAGAATTTGTATTATTCAAGTGTACAAATAATAATAAACACTATGATTATTTATATACAACCCTAATTGAGTTTGGGCTAACACAATTTAGATTATATTAAATATTAA
Organism: Vicia faba; assembly: GCA_948472305.1. Lineage (NCBI taxonomy): Eukaryota > Viridiplantae > Streptophyta > Magnoliopsida > Fabales > Fabaceae > Vicia > Vicia faba. Next base: position 621,422,027 of record OX451736.1, read on the forward strand.
ATCTAATCTAATTTAATATTTCAACAATGGCTACGATTGCTGACTGCCATACTAAATCCAAACAAACTGTTTTTTCTGTTTTCTATGATGTTGATCCATCTCATGTTAGAAAACAAAAAAGGTTTTTATAAGGACATAACAACAATACCAAAACAAGGTTGATTGCTGGAAGAATGCTATGACCTGTTTGGCTGGATTAGCTGGTTGGGATGTCAGGAATAAGTAAAGTTTAAACTATAAAAGGTTATTTTCTTTTTTGTTTTACATTCTTGACAAGATTATAATTGTATTTGCTTTGCGGAGGAAGTAGAATAATCATAACCACTAGAGATGAGCTATTCTTAAAGAGTATGGGGCAGATGAAGTTTACGAGGCTCAATTGATGAGTGATGTTGAAGCTCGTGACCTTCTGCATAGAAAAGCCTTCAAAAGTGACCATTCAAGCAGTACTTTTTCGGAGCTGATTCCTCGGGTACTAAAATATGTTGAATGTCTTCCATTAGCAATTAGAGTAATTGGTTCTTTCTTATGTAACCCGAAATGCCACACAATGGAGAGCTACCTTGGATGGATTGCGGAATAATCCAAGCCTTATGCTCCATTTCAAAAGCATCTCCAAAGCCATAATAATAAGATGACAAATCCTTTAAAAAACAAAACAAATCCAAGGATCCATAATAAATAACAAAATCTTATTTTATAACAATATTTTTGAACATTAATCATATAAAACATAATCTTACCAACTTGAGAATTACCACCATACTTCAATAACGTTGTAAGAGATGAAAAAAATAGTTTTATGTTGACATGATTGGTTTAAAACTAAGAAATTCTCAACACAAGAAGAAGGAGAACACTAATGACATGATTGATCTTTTTAACATTTGCAAATTGTTGTAGGTTGAATTCAACAAAGGGTTAAAGTATTGTTGTGAAAAATTAAAATTTGAGTTGTTTCTTTGTAATGAAGATTTGTAATATGGAAGAATCAATCACTAGAAATAAATTGGAGGTTTTAACTAACACCCCTCAACTTATACCATTCCATTACCACTGATCCCATGTTGCTAACTTTCTTTATTTATTTCAATCTCTCTCTCTATATGCTTTTTCGCGCTGCAACTGAAACAAAAAAAATGGTAAGAACAATTTATAGATTTGTTTGATTCTTGATGATGATGATGTTTAGTTGAACTTATTCTGATGATTTTCAGTAATCTTTTCTGTAAATGTTGATTGTTTTATGCTAATATACATGTCAAATTTGCAATATGCATGTGAAGATTTAGTTGATTTTTCAATTCTACTTTGAATATTTGAGATTGGGTTTAGGTATTTGATGTTTGTTTCAAGTTTAGTGTTTTCAGTTATTGATTGTTGAAATAATGAAATGAGTTTTTGTTTTTATTTTTAGGGTTCTTGAATTGATAGCTGCTACGACGAGTGAAGCGTGTGTTTGTTCTTCGTGATCCCACTTTCTACGTCATCAGGTTCGTTAATCTCAACCACTTTCTCTTCATTTTTCTTTAACTATAACTGTTGTTATTTCGTGATAGCACCGTTTATGTTCTTATTATCGGGGCTTTCATTTGTTTGTCAGATCTTATTGAATAACTCAAGGTTATACGAATTTGGATTTGATTAAATGAAATTAATAATCATGTATAGTTATAGTATAAGGATTTCAATAATCAGTTTCTGGTTTTGATTGAGTGGATTTGTTTCATGTTTAGATAGGAATGGATGCGCAGAAGCATAAAAACAAGTACAGTATAATTGTCCTTACTTATAATGAGCGACTCAGCATAAGCCTCATTATTTACCTTATATTCAAGCACCTTCCCTAATTTTTTCATCTCTTTAATTTTTGTTCCTTTTATATTATGATCAATCATATTTATGAATACTTTGTTCTATTGCTCAATTTTAGGGATGTTGATTTTGAAGTTATTGTTGTCGATTGCGGGAGTCTTGATGGTACTCAACATATTGGAAAACAGCTGCATATGAAGCAATTCCACAAATATCAAATTTTCATACGTAGCAATTCCTCAAAAAAATGATCTTGCTTCCGTTGATTCCTATCGATGTGTCGAGACGCGAACACCTGTTCCTGATCCACAAGTTCGTCTTCTTACCCCTCTTGCTTTCAATTTCAATACTCATATAGCTAGATTTCATAGTTCTCTTTACTATTGTTTTATTAAATTCAATTTCAATTTCAGGTTATAGGTTTGATATATGGAAATAACAACAAAGATAATTCAAATAGGGCCCATGATTAGCTTATATTTCAAGAATGTAAGAAGATAATCAAATTATTTTAATTGCTTTATCCCTATTTGATAACATCCTAATTGTGTTATGTCGTTGGTGTTTGATTTCTAGGTTTAGAAGAAAGTGGTATATATGTTGATAGACTTTTGCAGCTCTTCAGATACGTACCGCGTGAGCAGTTGACAATTCCAGATTTTATGTTTCAGTTAAGTCTTAATGTTTTCATTTGTTAACAAATTTGTGTCGAAATATAATTTATGTTTAAATTATTGGTTATAATCTGTGTCAAAATATAATTTATGTTTAAACTGTGATGTGGTAAAAGGTTTTTCAGTTAAGTCCTTCTATTCTCATATACTGTCAAACTATCAATCATCGATTATGTTCCAGCAGCTAGAGATGGCTCTTCCGGCTATGTGACAGACCACTGTTCCATCCAAAATTAGAGTTCTATGCATGACTAATGTCCTCTAACATTTTTTTGCTTACAGCTTTGGGACCAGAATACAAAACTAACTTCATTTTGAATTTTCTGTAGCTTGATGCATTTTTGTGCTTAGTTAATGATGTGAAGGTCAACAACATAGTTGATCAAATGGGGCGTAATGTTGTTGCTGGAACTAAGGGGACTTATTTAGGATAGTTGAGATGTTACCTATAATTTCTTAATAACCCAGGCCCCGTTCGAGGTGGTTCTCTGTTTTGAAATGGTATACTGGATAAACTTTATTATAGTCATTATGTGTAGGCTGCATCTTTGAACTCCACTTTTGATCTGTTTAAAATTTGTTTTGGTGTTTCTTTTCTGGTGCAGGGTAGCAAGTATGATTTTCTGATTTAGTTTAGAATCATAAGTTGAATTGTCTTTCTGCTGATTTTTCGGTGCAGGCTCATGTTTGGATAACAGGGCAAGAGTGGGTTGAAAAAGGAAATTATGAAGTTGGAGAAAAACTGACAGTTAGTTATTTTGACGCGATTTCAGTTAATTGAAAGTTCAGCAAATTGGTTGAATGGCTTTGAACTTAACATGTGTTCCTCTAGATTATCTTATTTGTATTTTCAAATATAAGACATTAAAATATTTAAGAATAACATTGAACTATATACAATAAAAAATAAGTCATTTATTGAAAATTGATCTAAATACGATATATATATATATATATATATATATATATATATATATATATATATATATATATATATATATATATATATATATATATATATATATATATATATATATATATATATATATATATATATATATATATATATATATATATATATATATATATATATATATATATATATATATATATATATATATATATATATATATATATATATATATATATATATATATATATATATATATAACATTGGACTTCTTTTTGTCCGAACACTATTCTTTTTGGAACTTTGTGTCAGGAGGGTTTGTGTATATCTCCGAATATTTTTATCAAAGTCGAAGTTTAAACTCAGATAAATAATGTAATACGGGTCAATATACGAGATAACCTCTACAGACCGGATGCAATTACTTGGTCAGGTCTTTGTCGGATATGAAGGGCGAGTCGGGGTGTGACCCATAACTAATTTGGTAAAACAATTTTATTTTATTTACATTTTAAAAACAAAAGCGTGTGTACTAGACCAGTACACACGAGTAACACTTCAGTACCGTATGAACGTACGAGTAACTATACCAAACCATTGTTCCAATATTTCTATGTCATAAAATTATTAATAAAACTATTGAATATTAACGAGAACATGAAGTTACTAATTAAAATAATGAGTATTAACGGGAACATGAAATTATTGATCAAATTATTGAAAATTAACTTGAACATAAAGTTACTAATCAAAATATTGAATATTAACGGAAATATTAAATTATTGATCAAAATATTGAATATTAACGGGAACATGAATTTACTGATAAAAATATTGAATATTATTGAGAACATGAAATTATTGATCAAAATACTTAATAATAACGTAGATATGAAATTACTGATCAAAATACTGAATAATAACGGGAACATGAAATTATTGATCAAAATATTGAATAATAACAGAAACTTGAATTTACAATTAAAATATTGAATATTAACAAGAACATGACGTTATTGATCAAATTATTGAATATTAACGAGAATATGAAATTACTAACCAAAATATTGAATATTAACGGAAATATTAAATTACTGATCAAAATATTGAGTTCTAACAGAAACATGAAGTTATTGATCAAAATATTGAATAATAACAGAAACGTGAATTTACTAATTGAAATATTGAATATTAACGGAAACGTGACGTTATTGATCAAACTATTGAATATTAATGGTAACATTAAGTTACTGATCAAAATATTGAATACTAACGGGAACACGGAGTTACTGATCAAAATATTGAATATTAACGAAAACATAAAGTTAATTATCAAAATATTGAATATAAGAACATTAAGTTATTGATCAAACTATTTAGTATTAACAGAAACATAAAGTTACTGATCAAAATATTGAATAATAATAAAGTAACTTTATTATTGATTTAAATAATTTCAACAATAATTCCAAAACAAAATGATATATATATATATATATATATATATATATATATATATATATATATATATATATATATATATATATATATATATATATATTATTGATTTAAATATTTTTATGTTTTAAAAGAATTATAGACACCGATTTATCATCTCTTTTAAAAAAAATTATTTTATTTTTATTATATTTTAAGAACAAATACGCGTATCATACCGGTACCTACGCGAACGCACAGGTATCCCACTAGTTATTATTAAAAATCAATTGCCTTATACCTCCCTGCTATATCCTCCACTTGTAATACCAAAATTCCTTTCAATACGACTCTAAGAGCGTCTCCAACCGTGAACCCATTTTTGAGTTTTTTGTGAGACTCATTAAACCACATCAACTTAAAGCAACTCAACTAGTTTTTCACTCCAATGGTATAACTCTAAAGAACTCATATGGGTCTCACAACTTTACTTTATATATTAATATTTTATTCATATTAAATTTTATATCATTTAAAATAATAATTTTAATTATTTAAATTAAAATTAATATAAAATAAATAAAATTCAAATTAAACTTATAATTTAAAATGATAATTAAAATTAATTTCAAATACATGGCATATAATTAAAAACTAAAAATAAATAACATCACATAAATTAATCAAACTTAAATTTCATCATCTTTGTTGGGGGGGAGATACTAGGAGCATTGATACATGGTGTAGGACTAGGCACCTTTATGAGAGACACACCAATTATCCACCTAAAACCTTAAGGTGATAGGTGAGTGGGTTCTCCCACTTATATATGCTTAAGTCTTCACATTCCTATTCAATGTGTGACTATTTCCCCACTTACTCACATTTGCTATATTATTCCAACACTCCTCCTCAAGTGTGAGTCCACAATGCTCCCCACTTGTACCACCATTGATATCTTGCAACGGAACACCACTTCCTGGACGTATTTCGATACAAGTCTCTTTCGGTCCCTTTCTCGAACCAAAGGCTCATGATACCATATTGGGGGGAGATACTAGGAGCATTGATACATGGTATAGGACTAGGCACCTTTGTGAGAGACGCACCAATTATCCACCTAAAACCTTAAGGTGAGTGGGTTCTCTCACTTATATAGGTTTAAGTCTCCGCATTCTTATTCAATGTGAAACTATTTCCCCACTTACTCACACTTGCTATATTATTCCAACAATCTTCATGTCCAAAATGTTCCCAAATATACTTGACTAAATCTCCTTGAAGTTAACGATGAACTTGTTTTTTACGAATATTTGCTCTTCTTTGTAGTCTTGTTGCAAGATTCGAATGAGGAACGCTAACTGTTTCAGTTGTTGAGTTGTTGTTATCCACATTATCATAAGAGTAATCAAAATTATCTCCATATGTATGTCGTTCATCTTCAACAATCATGTTGTGCAATATGATGCACACATATATGGTATGTTTGAGGGTGTCCATGTGCCAGGCACGCGTTGGGCCACGTATAATTACAAATCGAGATTGAAGTACTCCAAATGCCCTCTCCACATCTTTTCTAGCTGATTCTTGATGTTAAGCAAATAATTTTTTCTTCTCTCCTTGTGACATTGAAATGGTCTTCACAAAAGTAGTCCACTCAGGATATATACCATCGACTAAATAATACCCCATATTATATAGTGTCCCATTGATTATATATTGCACATTAGGAGCATGTCTTTCCAAAATAGCGTTAAACACGTTGGATTGGTTTAGCACATTAATGTAATTGTTTGAACCTGCAATACCAAAAAAAGCATTCCAAATCCATAAGTCTTGTGATGCCACTACTTCAAGCATGATTGTGGGCTTTCCATTATCACCTCGAAAAAATTGTCCTTTCCATGCAACAGGATAATATTTATATTTTCAATGCATACAATCAATGGAACCCAACATACCTAGAAAGCCATGTGACTCTCCCATTTGTAAGAAATGTTCAGCATCAATGTTGTTAGGCTTTCTCATATACTCAACCCTAAATACAACATTCACGCCCGAACGAATCTTTGTAAGCACTCCATTGAAGTGCTTTCACCTATTCGAATATATTCGTCTACAACGTCAGTAGGAGCCCATACGCCAACATACGAATAGCAGACGTACATTTCTGCAATGGTGAAAGACCCATTTTACCAATTGCATCAACCCTCATTTAGAAATATTCATCATGATTTCCAAGGGCATCTATAATTCGAAGAAATACATGCCTATGCATTCTGAACCTTCTTTGAAATTGAACATCTGTGTATATTGGATTTTCCGAGAAGTAGTCATTGAATAATCGATTGTGCCTTTCTTCACGACTTCGATCTACCATTGTTCTTCTCTTTGGCATATAGGAACGTCCATATTGATGTTCATTCTCAAGTGTTTGTTCTTCATCATTGCCGTCCATAAATTCTTCTTCAACCAACTCCCAAAATTCTTGGTCAAAATCATCTGAATTGTCTAAATCCATTTTAGTGACTAAAGAATGAGAGAAAAATGATAGCAGAATTAGAGAAATATAAGAGAAGAATAAGATGGAAATGAGAAAACAATGACATAAGTGGTAGTATACATAATGGTTTGTATAACGGCTAGTTTGAGTAACAGCTAGTTTGAATAACGACTAGTTTGAATAACGACTAGTTTGAATAACAGCTAGTTTGAATAACGGCTAGTTTATATAACGGCTAGTTTGAATAACGACTAGTTTGAATAATGGATAGTTTGAATAACGGATAGTTTGAATAACGACTAGTTTAAATAACAGCTAGTTTGAATAATGGCTAGTTTGAAGAATATAATTTTTATTATAATTTAAAGTGGTACTAATGACCATTTTACATAGGTGTTGATAATTTAAAGTGGTACTAATGACCATTTTACATAAGTGATACTTACTACATTCCATATTTTTTTCATCTTATTACAATATTTTCATGAAGATCTCGTTGAGTATCATTCATAGTAGAAGTGTCTTTCATGATGATATGCATTGCCTTTAATTCTAGCTCGTCCTCCTTACATTAATCTAGTCTTTCCATTTCTGCTGCTCTTTTAATCCTTGCATCTTGCATTAGATTTGGAATTTCCTTTGACTTACCCTTCATTTTTGTTGCTTTTTGTCCCATTGGACGCTCCATTAGTGATGATGAGTTAAACTCATAACTTGAAGGTGTATTTCGGTTAGCCGATGATGCCCCACTAGCAGAAGTATTTGTTATTTTTGAAGAATTTCCAATCGATTCTCCCATCCATTTAGGTTCATCTTTTAACACCCGCCATGCGTACTCAAGATTGAATATTGTACCATTATCCTGAGCAAAAAAAGCATGTGCAGCGGTCATGATATCGTTCTCCGATGTCCCATTTTTATTTCCATTAACAGCTTGTTTGTAACACCCAACAAATTTTTGAACCAAGTCATTTATTCGATGCCAACGATATTTTAATTATCTACCTAACTTTTCCCGGGATTGCCCACGATACTGGTTATAATTGACAGCGATTCTTAACCAAAAACTCCCAGCTTTTTGATCAACTCCCACAACTGGATCTTTTGAAACATTGAGCCATGATTGAATAAGAAGTATATCCTCATCCTTTGTAAATTACTCTCGAGATTTTTTTAATGACAACCGTTTCTTCTTTTTCAGTACCAACTTGAGTAGAAAATGATGGAACTTGACATCCAGACATAAACCCAATCGGTGTTTCCAGTTCATGACGAAAAAATTCCATACTATTAGAATTCATTTGAGGTCTATGATACATATTTGGATTGTTTGGTGACGGAAAAAATACGGTGGAGTTTGTTGGCACCGAAGGAAATTGAGAATTTTGAGAATTAGGATTTTGATAATTTTGCATGTAATTGAACAAAGCTTGTTGATAATGAAAATGATTAGGATCCATTTGGCCTAAACAATTTTAATTTGAAGGAAAAAAGTAAAAATTTGGGTTAAATATTTTATCAAAAAAGACTAATGAGAAAAAATTTGTATGTGAAAATTTTCAAATAAGGTGTATTTATAATAAACTAATAGTGCTAAAAGAAAAGAGAATAAAATAAAAAAATAAAAAAGAGTCGTTCAAAAGCACATAAGATAATTATATTCATTTTTTTAAATAAAAGTACCGTTGAAAAGGATTGTTACGTTAGCCATGGCCAACTCTAACGGTTTGAATTTTGAAGGCTACGCAAAGCCACGTTAGAGAACTGAACTTTTGAAAAATCCTCCATTGGAGGTACTCTAATTGCTAAATTGCAATAAATATTTTATCATTTTGCCAGTGGCAGTCCACGTGACTTTTATAATTTTTAAATTATTTTTTAATTTTTCAAGTGGCATTTTTTAATTATTATTTATTTATTTTTTACTTTTTAAAAATATTATATTATATTTTTTACATTTTTTTATATTAATTTTGTTATTATTTTTTATGAATTATTATTTTAAATTTTTACAAAATATTACATTTTGGCCTAATCACATTTCTATATCAAAAGAAGCCCATTTATTCAACCAGATTTCAATTCATTGGACCATGTGTGTGATTTGGTTATAAACACTGGTGTCTCTTTAGTATCGATATGAGACTATCTTGTCTCCTGCAACTTTCCAACTCTCAAAAACAAACATTCACTTCAACCACTTCTCCATTCTGTAATGGATATTAGAAGAAACACATTCTGCAACTGAAGCAAGATATAGAAGTGAGTGTAGAGATTACCCTACAAAAGCTGCTATTATAAATGTGATTGCTGGAAGAAGAACAAGTGTTAAACAATAATTCAAAAAAAGCTAGCAACAAGTGTTAACCCCCGGAAGCAAAACATTTTTGTAAGTAAACATAAATCACAGTAAGTAAACTTTTTGTATAATTGATAAGTTTCAAGTATATATCAACTCTAATAAACTAAATAATCATAATTTGCAATCATTTTCAAGTTAAGTTCACCTCTTGCATGTGTAGTAGGAGCAATAGTAGTAGCTGGAGATGAGTAACCAAGAATTGCATTGAACTGAGCTAGCCATGTTATTTTTGTTGTACAGTTTTCACTCTCTCACTGATTCACACACTCAACTCAACATCACCACCTTTTATATTATGTTTGGTTTGAACACTAGTGTTTCCGTTTCTGTCAGCTAGCAATTATGGAATCAAACGTCATATTCTATCCTTTCTGTAACTCTAATTTTGTTATAGTTGAGGTAACAATATTTAGGATAAGAATATTATAGTTGAGGTAATAGATGTGAAAATTTGGACCTTGCTTCATCCAGTGGAGAAAGTCTGAAGAGTGAAGGTGATGGAGAAAGTCTGCATAGTTATGAAGTCCCACATCGAAAATCCTTCTCCAACGGAAAGTGTTTATATAACTATTTTGCACTTAATAAAATAAAATTAATATATGGTTCTTAGAGGTGACATATATTAATGTCATTTTTTTAATTTAATTCTTATTTAATAAACTGTAAAGAGGACATAATAAAAAAAATAAAAAATGATAGAACATTATCCATGTCATCACCGTCTTCCAACTCACCTTTTTTTTTTAATGTTCTATTGACAACATGGACTTTATCTAACAAGAATTAGACATATGGAGATTCAGAGATCAAAATAAAAAAACACACTAACTTACAAAGACGAAAATACTATTTAAGTCATTCAATTATGATTTCACTGTAACAAAAATTAAAATGTCACGTAAACAAAGTTATGCCATATAATCAAAACTAACTATGCTAATAAAATGCAGAGTAGTGTTATGAACATGCAACTTTTCAGCTATGATGAACAAGGTTCTGAAGCGTGTAGTTTCTGAATAACACAACTTTTAAAAAATTCTAAGTAACTATTACTTGTGACTTACAATTGTTAGAATAATAAATGGAAAATAGTCTTACATTAAATATAAATATTGAGACTTGAGCATATATATAAGTGATAAAATTCGTTCACCTATCATCTTAAAGTTAATGCCAATGACGGTATAAGTGTCTTAAAGAGGAGTATTGTTGATTCATACTTGAGGAGAAGTGTTAGAATAATAATACAAGTGTCACAAAGATATTTAATAATATATTATATATCAATGCTCCTAATATAAACTCTGGCATCAACTAAACTTTTGAATATGAATTAATTTTAATACTAATCTCATGTTTTGAAATAGGGGATCAGATATTTAAAAACACTTATAAAGATGGACCAAAAAAGTCATTTTTTTATCCTAGTCTAACATTTCTTTCTAAAACAATAAAAGTAAAAGATAACATCATAATTTCATTTTAATTACTTTTGAAAATCACAGATGAGCCAAATAATTATTCTACTCCGTTGCTATCCTCTCCCCCCTCTCTTTCCAATTTTTTAAACAATTGATTAATTATTATGTTGAAATTTCCTCACCCATATTTAATATTTTCTTATACGTATGGTATTTTTATTTTATTTTTTATAGATTCAGTAGTTTAATTAGACCGTTGTAGGGTAGAAAGTTAGAAGTCCTACGAAAAACAAAGAATAAAAGAAATTTATAAAATTATCCTTTTACTTAAACTTAGTAGATGATTTTTTTACCTAGAAGAAAAAGGTTGACGTTGTCAAGATAATCTATCTAAAAGAAAAATGTTGAAATTATTATGTTTATGAATATAAAAAGAACATATTATATATTATATTTACATGATTACCAAAAACAAAACTTACTAGATAAGGAGATATAAAGACCTTTTCAAAATTAATCTTTTTGTTTGGTGTTTATACAACTTATTGTAATTCTTCTACAGTAATTTTGACACTTAAGCAGTCAAAATTGACTTTGTCGACCAATTAGTGCTCATTTATTTGAAGGCTCTTTTCTTATCAATTGCTTCGAATGTTAAATTATTTTGAATAATGTTCTAAAAAGAATCATTTTTAATAATCAAGTTTTTAAGAATATCAAAAATATAACCCTAAATCATTGAATAATACATTTACATATTTTATAATTTATAACAAATAGATTCTTAGCCTTTAGGCAAAAAAAAAAAAGTAATTTAAAGAATAATGTTAATAACACTTACTTCGAAAAACAGTTACTATTTTATTAAGTGAAACGTATAAAAACTAGTAAAACTCTGTTTATAATATGATGAAAAACTTGAATATATTTCATTTAATAAAACAATAAATGTTGCTATTTTAATAAATAAAAAATTAACAATGTGTATCCTATCCCTAAAAATAATATAATTTAAGAGCGTTTTTGAAATTCTTGTAAGACAGAACTCATATATTCTATGATATGTTGGAACATCTGATTCGACATAAACAAACATGCAAGATATTAACAATAAAGACAGTACTGAAAAACATAAATAACACACAAAATTGTTAACCCAGTTTGGAATAACCTTCCTATTTTAGGGACATACCAAGTCAGAGATAAATCCATTATGATAGTATCAATTCATAGACCCTACAACAAACCTCTAATTTATGGCCTAATCACTTAATCACTACACTTCCTAGATTGCTATCTAAGACACACCTACAACGATTGGATCAACAACAATTCTGAATAAACAGGAAGACACACTTCCATGACAATCACTAGCCAAGACTCTTGACTAAGACCACAATTTGGAGTTGCTTCAAAGCTTCCTCCAAAAATAATACTCACTCTTGCTTCACAGCTTCGAGGAGAACACAATGACCATCTCACAACCCAAGTGGTTCACACACACCAACTCTCCTAGAGAGTGGCTAACAGACTCAACCCTAATGATTATATCTTTTAAATTCTCGGCTAGTATCAATCCTAGGTTACAAAGCTTATATTTATAATTTGTACCCAACTGGATTTGGGTCTTCAAATAACAACTTTTTTACTGTTACAAACAACAGTAACTTCTACTATAAACAAGGTCTTCAATCAAATCTTCCTAAATTATCTAAAAATTTAGAAACTGTATATTCTTCAAGATTCTGATTGGTTCTTCTTGACCTTTAAATCAACGCCCTATAATGTTGCATAATATTTCCCATAATATTCTGCATCAGTTAAATCATAACATAATCTAATTGTCCATTTCAGCTCAGGCGCGATGTCGTATGCTCTTTCATAGGATATCTTATCCGACATGTTGTTCCAGATGTTGAAACTCTTCAACTCAACATATCCTAACATAAGATAAAACTTCTTGCCCAACCTGTTCCTATTAGCAAGTTAATACATCCTATCGAACATATTGTTGTATTATTTGTTTTACAAAAATTAATGTCAATCTTTAAAACTAGAGAACTTACAATCTCCTCCTTTGACAAATTTTGGCTGAAAAAAATAAGCAAAAATTACAATCAAATTACAGCAATAAACAAAAAACATCCACCAACAGTAGTCTTCAGCAACTGCTGAACACTACATCATAGTACCATGGAGTCAGTCTTCGGATAATATATCAGGATATCTTGTTTGACATCTTCTATATTCAACAATTTGAAAGACCTCCATTGCATTACCAAATTCATCACCAAAGAGCAGAACCTTCAAGAAAAGGAGTAGAAAGTCCTGAAGTCATTTGGTTTGGTGCACATGAGGAAGAAGATAGTTGACACTCCCCCTCAAACCAGGTGTCATCTTTTGTCATAAGAGACCAATGGAGGCATAAGAGATTTCCCAACCATTCCTTGATTAACAACCTCCAGTGGACCTAGACAAATCAACCACCACCCCTGGTAACTCAGAACACAGGTCACAATTATTTTTATAACTCAGATCACAGGTCACAAAACCATAACTGACCATAATAGGCCACAACCACAAGATGAAACATCTTGTCCGACATTTGAAAGCAACATCTAGAGCTGTAGATTCTAGACTGATCATCTGAGTACACCCTTTCTCCTATTTTTTCGGTAAAAATTGACAGAGGAGGCCTTCACAGAACCAAACTCAGATACAAGTTACCCAGACCCGAACAAAACCTATAGTGATGATAAACAAAATCAAGCACTCACGTGGAGATATAGGACATGAGAGACCTTTATATATAGATGAGCCGTTTTCTTAGGAATTAGCGATCTTTGAATGAGACGATCTTGGTCAAAGAGACATTAATTGAGGGATAAAACTGCCACTTACATCAAAGTGCATCATCCAAAACATCTTTGAACTCCTTTAAATGCTCTAGATTGTTTCTGCTGAAAAGAACCAGTCCAAATTCATGCACATGCATAGTCAAACGCACCTTCTGACACATGTTTGATCACAAAGTTTCGTAACACTCCCTTATTAGTTGCACAAGAAACATGTCCTGAATAATATCCTGACATCCAGTTAGACATTGTCTTCTTCTGCTTGAATATTGACCAACACATCTTCATCCACATTGTCTTCCATTGGATTCTAAGTGTTCTCCTTTCACTTAGACTTAGTGACACACACCAAGACATCAGAACATCATATTTGTGACATCTCTCAATAATAAATAATTAAAGAGTCCTTTTAACATCTGCAGAGAAAAATAAATTCTCCCAGACATAACCATTAATCACCAAAGAGATATGTGAACTTCTGATCCACCAGCTTAACATGGCTAAGACCCACCATGCCTTGTCAAGATCACTAATAATTTTATAATGTCGCAACATGTTGTCTGACATCACATCCTCATAAGAGGCATAAGAACTCCACAAGCTTTGAACAACATACAAACAATTATTTTTACCATTGCAACAACAATCCACAAATACCTACATGAATCCCCCTGTCATGGATAACCAAATCTCCAGTTGAAGATGAAAACTTGAGCACTAGTTGAAAGACTTTGGCACTTCCCGCATATGTTGAACCTTGACTCCCTCAGTAGAGTCAAACCAGAGTCAGATATTCTCACTCCTTGAGAATACTTTGTATACATTCTTGAGGACCGATACAAGAATCATTGCAAAGTCAGCCTTACATTGACAATTTCAAAATATTTTCAAACAAATCACATACAAAGCAAGTTTTCAAAAAGTGAGTTAAGTAATTAAGAGTCCGTAGATAACTATGGATGAAAAGGGTGCTAACACCTTCCCTTTTCATTTCTTACCCTCCGAAACTCAAAATCTATCAAGGTCTTTCTTGTTATTTTCACCCTTTCCTTATTGAATAAAATAAAAGTCGATGGTGACTCTTGCTATCTGCAACATTTGCGATAAAATGAAAAACAAAGTCAGTTCTCCCACCATATTCAACACCCATCAAAGCACTTTGAATATCTTCCGCGGACTCACAAAGAGCTCTCCGACCATATCAACACCCATCAAAACACTCTGAATGTATGTTGTGAACTCACAAAGATATCTCTGGCCATGTCAACACCCATCAAAGTGCTCTAAATGGCCATTGTGAACTCATAAAATCTCATTGACCACTCGTCGCGAACTTGTCAAACACTCCGACATCGTTCCCTCGAAATAATTCACATCTCCAGGGACACCTAAAAATTCAAGCGCACTACCATTCTCGGAAGCCCTGGATATATACTGCAAATAAAAGTCACCACTTATATAACACCCAAAGGTCGGATGGCTACAAACCTAAAAGGACCATTTTATGGAAACTAAAACAAAACACTAGCCAGGTTAATTATGATAAACATAAAGGTTCCGGGAAGTACAAATAAACGCAAAACCAAATTCATTACAAACAAAAGGAGCACTCCAAGCTCACAACAAAAAGATGACAAATATTACATCAAATTTACAGATTAAACATGATATGTGTCAACGGGATAGGTTTGAGTCGATGGCTCTTTAGATGGAGTCTTCGCCATAACATATTTACCAGGAGAAAGAGGAAGATCAACATGGGCCTCCAACTCCGAAGTGGAATTCATATCCTCCTCCATTACGAGCTTCCCATCCCGAATTGTTTTAAAGAAATTCAAGGTGGGCGGGTCGATTGAAAGATAGAGAAAAAGAGCTTGCTTTTTTGCCTTGTCAAAAACTTGATCTCCAGCTAAAAGACTTTCCATCACTACAACTTCAAGCTTCGTGTTTAGTCTTTCAACCAACTTCTCCTGCTCGGAGAGTTTACCCTTCAGGTCTTTAGTAAGCTTCTAAGCATCTAACAAGTTCATGTGGGTTTCAGCTAGCCCAGATTTATACACCTGTTCGTCCACTTTGAGTTCCTCCAGCTTATTCTAGATGGCAGCGACACACTCGTTGGTTGATGCCACCAAAGCATCCTTCAACTTCTAGGACTCTTGCACTTCTTTGAACCTCTTCTTTAGTTCAACCTCGTTTTTATCAAAAGAATCAGACACCTCGAACATACTTCAATGTAACACATTAGTCTTCATCAGATGGGTACCAATATTCTGGATCAGCTTCTGAGCACCTACTAACTCCCCTTCTCAATGTCTCCATCGCCATTGAGATAGTCGTACAAAAAATGTAGGTCATCAAAGGATGAGTCCCATAACCAGAACTCAGAAAGGTGAGAAATATAGTCTTCGGCCAGATTACCAGAAAAGAGGCCGCCAAGAAAACCCTCAAACCCATCGTTATGACTCATGTGAGATGCTTAAACAAAAACGGCTTTCTCATGGTCAGTTTTCTTCTTCTTCATATGAGGGCAGACAAAAGCTTCAACAAAGATAGGAGCTCCATGGGAAAATACCTTTTCTACCCTGGTCTTCTTCTTATGAGTCTGAACCTAGATCTCAGATAAATCACTCTTTTCGGAATCTTGGGTCTCTTAGAGAAGAATTTTAGCCTTCTCCAACAACAACATCCTTTCCTTAAGGTTCAAGCCCGCCATTTTTTCTACAAAGCCAAAAAAACATATTAGGAACAAAATGGGACATATAAATTACACAAGAGAAATTGTCTCGGTCAGAAGCAAAAACCTTTTTACCTAAAAACTCCATAGACTCACGACGTCCTCTTAATAGCTTAAGAGATTACGCACCATTATGATCTCAAAGGCATCAAAATTTTCCGCAGCAACCTTCTTTTTTTCACTTGATTTCTTGACTTCAAGAGCTCTAATATGCATTATATCTTGAGTCAAGAAGATGAGAAAGCGATATGACTTGTCCTCCTTATATAACATTTCTGGGAAATTTTCACAACCCCTCACCCTCATAAACCTATCCTTAAAATTCTTGAAGTTAGAGGTATATACTTAGAGCAGACCCCTACTAAGAGTACACATCAAGGAAATCCAACCCCCACTTCCAGCACCCTTAACTTCATAATAAGAGAAAAAAATTCCCAATGTAGGACTAACGCCAAGAGCACCACACATTATCTCAAATGATCTTACAAATCTCTAACTGTTGGGTTGAAGCTGAGAGGGAGCAATGTCCAGAGAGGTTAATATATCTGCCTTGAACTCAATAAAAGGAATGCTTACCCGAAGGGTCTCTAACATGTCCGTATAAAAATAGAAGAACTCGTTGGGAGACCCAGGGGCGGTAGATACATACTTTCTCACATGGGGCACGCGACTCCAAGATAACATTATTTTTTTACCAGTGTTAGAAATGTAGAGACCTTTCATAAACGATTTGACATTTTGTTCACCTAAACACACCGAGTCAAAATTCAAGACCACTGAATTAAAAGAGGCACGGGAAAACTCCATCGTGACCTCAACCGAACCTGAGGAAGAAGACATTGAGTCAAGTCACTAGAGAATGAAAGATCAATGAAAACACCATATACTTCTCTATTTATGAACCCACAATCGATTTTACCTGTTTTTTTACCTAAAAGCTTTTACATATTCGTCCCACAAATGATGTCTCTCCAAATAATATAAAACAAAGAAAAGCTTAAGCGAATAAAAGAAAGGGAATGAAGTTACCTGAGAAAATTCGAAGAGAATGGGTTTTGTGGGTAGTAACAGAGAATAGCAGAACGAGGAAACAATCGCTAGCCACCAGGCTTAAATGATTATACACGCTTCCCATTAACAACTATCATTGCAAAAAAAAAAACATTTCAGAGCAGTAAGCAACCAAATGATATGACAATTTACAGTTGGCAGAGAGAGAAACCCCCATCGTTTGAATTTCCAAGTACCGTTTGGGCATCAGGATACAATCTTCTATCCAGTCAGTACCTTCTAAGACGCCATATAACTTAAGCATTTCTCCCTTATTAGGCCTCACACTTGGAGGTTTATATAAGTCTGAGATGTATATCCCGGATAACCTACCAAGTTGTCCATATCCAGATTGATTCGACACCTCAAGATAGATCTGAGATGCACAAAGCTCGTAGCAATCCAAGACGCGCTGCTACATCTAAGACACCAGATTCAAGCCGACCATTAAAACCAAGAACAAAAATTTTATAACCATTCAATGCCCTTTATGATCTCAAAAAGACAAGAGAACCATCACCGTGATGGTCATAAAGACGATTCAATTATTCTATTAGATACCATATATTATATATACGTAGCTCCAAGAAAGACTAGTGAGAAGCAATCTTTAAATACTAAACTCAGATACCACTTTGACTTTTTCCGATCAGCTCCGAAAAAATGATCGCATTGTTGTTCAAGAACATGTACATAAATCATTTATTTATTTGGGATCAAACCTAAAAGAACGGTCAAAAAGGCATTTTCTATATTAATGTATTACCTTTCATTCAACCCAAAAACAAAATCAAATACCTTTTTTATATCCTTTGCTAACAACAATAACAACATCCCATGAATGATCATCATCCTTTAGCAAGCAAAAAAATTGTGATGTAAATAACTTATTGATCATCTAAAACAAAACAATGGATTCTACTTCAAAACAGATCTGGAAAATCTCCTACACAGCTTACATCCTGTTTGGTTTCCTCACTCTAACTTCAACAACAGAAGCATCTCCAACATACAAAGGCT
The DNA here is from genome assembly GCA_948472305.1 of Vicia faba. NCBI lineage: Eukaryota > Viridiplantae > Streptophyta > Magnoliopsida > Fabales > Fabaceae > Vicia > Vicia faba. Next base: position 621,440,808 of record OX451736.1, read on the forward strand.
CTTACTGCAACGACACCATAACCTACGAACCAAACAGCACCTTATCTACAAACATCAACGTCCTCTTAAATTCTCTAACCACCAACTCCTCCCAACAACAAGACGGTTATTACATGAATATCATGGGTTTCGGAACAACAAACGCCGTCAACGGAATGTTTCTCTGTCGCGGCGACATCAACACAAGCACATGTCAAAATTGCGTTACTGACGCCGCTCAACGGATCAAACGGCGTTGTAACAACCAAACGCAAGCGATTATTTGGTACGAAGAGTGTATGCTACGTTACACGAATACGTATTTTAAATTCTACAGTATCGAACCAAGGTTGAATCTGAAAGACGGTAAAAAAGTCTCCGGCGTTGACTTTGACTTGTTTAATAAAACGGTGTACGGTTTGTTGAATAAGGTGGCGTTTATGGCGGCGCATTCCACGACGGCGAAGAGATTCGCTACCGGAGAAGTGAAAATTAGGAAAACGTCGTTGACGGTTTATGGATTGGCGCAGTGTACTACGGATTTATCGACATCTATGTGTGACACGTGCTTAGGAATGGCGATCGGAACTTTGCCGGAGTGTTGCGGTGATGAAGAGGGTGCAAGTGCTCTGCTTGCGTCGTGTATGGTTAGATATGAGCTCTATCCATTTTACAATGTAACTTCATCTTCTTCAGGTAATTTTTTAATCCATTGATTTCACAAATTTTACAATATATTTCTCGTTCATTTAAAATTTTCAAATTTTCAATGGCATGGTCAATGCATCTCCATTTAGTTATCAGTTTTGCAATATGTTACAGCAATCTTCCTTTTGATTACTTGGTTTCAAAGAAAATGAAACTTTGTGTATATATACTCTCTCCTCTTATATGATATGGAATTTTTAACAAAGTTGATAGTTGTCTTGGTATCTGCTATTAGTTCCACTTCTTTCTTTCTAGTCAATCTTCATTTCATACAATAATGATTATGTCAAACAACTTGGCAAGTAGCATCACATGTTGACATGTAATTCGTCTCACATGTTGTCAATGTCAAAATTGTTTGATTCTTAAAACACCGTGAAATTGGTGACACTTCATATGTTCCTTCTTTTTTAAACCATTATGTTGAGATTTGTATGGTGCAATGATTATTACATTTAATTCTTTGATATAAAAGTTATGTGTGTCGGAGGAGTAGTTGTTGTCGAATTAGATTTATTTATATTTAAATAGATTTAATTTATATATAAAATAAAATAAATTTGATTTAGTTCTTAAATAAGTATTTTGAGCTTTTTTATAATTTTGAGTTTTGGCTTAGAGAACAAACTAACCTAAATCTATAAATAGATGGAGTAATCTATATTTTTGTAATCAAGTCAATTAAGTTATATTCACAGAACATGCATTTGCAAGTGAATAAATTTTTTCATAGTTTGTGGGTAAAGAGAAATTCTGTAGAAAAATACTTGTCTTCTCTTTCTTCTTTTCTTTCATATTTTTCATGATCATTGTGTGGTGATATCAATCTTGTTCATCAAGATTGGTAGAAGGAAGAACTTCAAGGGACGCTTGAATCTCACGAACAAAGAATGGCTGAAAGAGCTACAGACAAGTTGAAGAGTGATGTGACTTTGCAGACACAATCAACAAGAGACAAGAAAGACAAAGGAAAGTGGTTTGACAACAAAGGTAAATGCGGCTACAACAATTCGACTGGTAGAGGAAATCAGCACGAAGGAAACGTGTCGAATCAGAGAAAATAATACCAAGGCAACCAAAGAGGTGATGATGGAGGCAGAGGAAAAGATGGTGGTCGAAAGCCTGACAAGAGTCACATTCAACATTTCAATTGTCAGAATTACGATCACTATTCGAGTGATTGTCCAAAAAACCGAAAGAATCAAGAAAGTGATGTAAAGTTTACAAAACATGAAGAAGAAGAGATGATGTTGATGATCACAACAAGAGATGAAGATAGATTCAAGGATCAATGGTACTTGGATTCAGGATACTCATCACATATATTTGGAAGGAAAGATTGATTTGTCAACGTAAAACCCTCGATGAAGAACATGGTGAAATTCACAAATGACAATACCCTAGCAGCTGAAGGTATTGGTGATATTATGAGTATGAGAAAAGATGGTAAAAGATCAGTAATTTCCAATGTGTTGTACATACCAGGCATGAAGAGCAATTTGCTCAGTATATGGCAGTTGGTCGAAAAGAATTATAAAGTGGCGATCAAAGACTAGATGATGAGAGTCGTCGACACAAATGGAAGGTTAATCTTGAAGGCTCCCATGTCTCAAAATAGAACCTTCAAGATTGAACTTAATGTGATGGAGCACAAGTGCCTTTCGAATACAGCTAGTAGAGATGAATGAATATGGCATTATCGATTAGGCCATCTCAACTTCAGAAACACCAAAAATTTTAAGAGAAGAAATATGGTTTCAGGATTTCTAGAAATTGACATTCCAAACGAAGTATGTGAGGAATGTGTGTAGGCAAAGCAGCACAAGAATAACTTCAGCAAGGATGCAGGAAGCAAGTCAAAGTTTGTCCTCGAAGTCATATACTTTGATGTATGTGGACCAATCTAGGTGGATTCGATGAGAGGTAACAAATACTTTGTTATATTCATAGATGGTTTTAGTCGAACATTGTGGACTTACCTGATCAAGAATAAAAGTGAAGTGATCGAGGTATTTGCTAAGTTTAAGTCTATGGACGAAAGACAAAGTGGTCGAAAGCTCAAAGTTTTAAGAACTGATGGTGGTGGAGAGTATGTGTTGAAGGACTTCGACAGATTATGTGAAAAAGAAGGGGTTGTGTATGAGGTGGTGCCATCCTACACTCCACAACAGAATGGAACTGCAGAAAGAAATAATTGAACCATCATGAATATGATGAGAAGTATTTTGAAAGACAAGAAATTACCTAAAGAGTTTTAGGGTGAAGCTATGTTAACTACAACATATATTTTGAACAAATATCCAACGAAGAAGTTAGAAGGAATTACTCCAGAAGAATATTGGTCTGGTGTGAAGCCTAGCTTGATTCATCTGAAGATATTTGGATCTATTGCACATAGACATGTACCAGATCAGTTGAGAAGAAAACTTAATGATAAGTAGAGTCAAATGATCCTAGTTGGATATCATTCGACAGGAGGTTACAAGTTGTTCAACCCAACGAACAAGCAGATTATGATCAACAGGGACATGATCATAGATGAGCTTAAGGAATAGAATTGGACTGAAAACGTCAAGAAAGATTCAGTGAGAATCTTACTTGAAGAACTAGAAACTCAAATCGAAAGTGAGGTTCGACAAGAGGAACCAGCAGTTATAGATCAATCAAGTACAAGCAGACCTCATAGAACAAGACACATGTCTACAAGGTTGCAAGATTGTGTGATTACATCAAATGATGTAATTGATAAAGAAGTTGAGCTGGTACATTATTCTTTCTATGCAGATGTCAAACCTGTAAATGTAGCTGAAGCATTGAAGGATTCGAAGTGGATGAAAGCAATGAACGAAGAAGTGAAGCCCATCGAAGACAACAACACTTGGTCACTTGTCGAATTTCCTCAAGGCAAGAAGGCAATTAATGTCAAGTGGGTATACAAAATGAAGATGAATATCAAAGGGAAGTAACTCGACACAAAGCAAGGCTAGTGGCGAAAAGATTTCTCCATAAAGAAGGAATGGACTTTGATGAAGTTTTTGCAATTGTTATAAGAATCGAAACAATCAGGTTGGTTGTTGGTCTAGCAGAAATCAGCAGTTGGCACATATGTCAGATGGACGTGAAATGTGCATTCCTAAATGGACCCTTAGACGAAGAAGATTATGTTAAACAATCAGTTGGATATGTGAAACATGACGAAGAGAGAAAGGTGTATATGCTGCATAAAGCCTTGTATGGATTGAAACAAGCTCCAAGAGCTTGGAATAAGAAGATTGATAATTTTATAAGGGAGAAGGAATTTGTGAAGTGCACAACTGAACATGAAGTATATGTAAGAAGAAGCAATATGAATTGCTTATACTTTGTCTCTATGTCGATAACTTGTTAATAACAAGTAGCTGTAAGAAGGAGATCGAAGATTTCAAAGGTGATCTCAGCAAGGAATTCGAAATGTCGGATTTGGATAACATTTCATACTTCTTTGACATCAAATTCTACAAGAGTAGTAGAGGTTTGATGATGCATCAAAGAAGATATGCAGGAGAAATTCTCAAAATATTTGAAATGGAATGATGCAACTCAACTTTGACACCTGCTGAACCAAGGTTGCAATTGTCGAAAGAGTCAGAAGAAGATGATGTCGATCTAACCTAATACATAAGACTTATTAGGTCCTTAAGATACCTTTGTCACACAAGGCCTGACTTAGCATACAAGGTAGGTATGGTAAATAGATTCATGCAGAAGCCAAAGGTATCACACCTAGCAGCTACGAAGAGGATATTGAGGTATCTTAAAGGAACTCTCGACTATGGAATTTTATTTCCTACAACTAATAAAGGAAAAGAGTGAAAGCTAGTGGAGTACACAGATTCGAGTTGGTGTAGTGATGCTGAGGATCGAAAATCCACAGCAGGATATGTGTTTATTTTAGGTGGTGCACCAGTTGCTTGGAGTTCGAGAAAGGAACCAATAGTGGCATTATAATCCTGTGAAGTAGAATACATAGCTGCTTCTCTTTGTGCATGTCAAGCAACATGGATGGTGAACTTGGTCGAAGAAATAACAGGGAAATATAATTGAGCAATTACCATGAAGATCGACAACGTGTCAGCTATCAATTTGACGAAGAATTTGATAGCACATTGTCGAAGCAAGCACATCGAAATGAGGTTTCACTATCTTCGAGAGCAGGTAGCAGATGAGAAGATGAACTTGGAATACTGCATAACTGAGAATCATATTGCACATATCATGACGAAGGGAGTGCAGTTCGAAATATTCAAAAGACTAAGAGTCATGATGAATATAGATAGTTTAGACACAATGAATTGGGTAATGTATTAAATTGTAATTCCTTGATGTCGAAACTATGTGTGTCGAAGGGGAGTGGTTGTCAAAGCAAGTTGCTTGACATATTTGATTTGTTTTAGATTTAAATAGATTTGTTTTAGATTTAAATAAAGTTGATTTAGATCTAAAATAGAATAGATTTGATTTAGTTCTAAAATAGATATTTTGGACTTTTATAGTTTTGAGTTTTAGCTTTTGGCTTAGAGAGCAAGTTAACCTAAATCTATAAATAGAGGGAGTAACCTAAATCTATAAATAATTGTCTTCTCTTTCTTTTTTTCTCCATATTTTTCATTGTCATTGTGTGGTGATATCAATCTTATTCATCAATATTGGTAGAAATTCATCATAGCTTTTAGTGGATTTCCAACAATTATCTCATGTTGAATTCTTTTCTTATTACAAAAAGCCGCAAACATCATAGAAAACCACATCAAGTTTGCCTTTAACTCTCATATGAGTTTGATTACAAATGATTTCCTCATTTGCTTGCTTATCAAGCAATTCTCACACGTATTTGTAGGCTGTTTAAATTCCGACAAGCCATATACCATTTTCTTTAAATTCAAGTGCAAAGATTTTTAAAATTAACATACATGTCCATACCTAAGGTGCCCCAACCATGCTCCATCCTCAATCACCTCAGTTTCAAAATAATGGGAGTACGTTGTATTGAATTTTTTTCTAACCGTTGAACTTGAATCATACTTAATAAATTACTTTTTGTGCTTAGAACATATAACACACCAGTAACGTGTTTTTCTTTTACATTGATTGTCTTTGTTTAACACATCTCCTACTCCCTATGATGGAAGAATTTTAATATCTAAAAATCTTATTTAGTTTTTTGTAGATTCATCAAAATTGACAAGCCCTTCTTTGTGGCTTGTTATGTAGTTTCAATACATTATGCCCAAATATCAACCATCAGTACCAGTGCTACCTAATTCAACAATAGTTGCTTCCATGAGTGATAAAATCAGAGTCATAGTCACTTTCATCATGAATCATGTGAGCTTCACATTATGTTTTGTCTGATCTTCTTAGGACCTGTTTACTTTTGCAGGAAAAAGTAGAGTTGGAGCAAAAGTAATTATCATCATAATTTTCATAGCCTTTCTTTTGGTATTACTTATATTTGTAGGCTGCTATGGCAAACGGAGAGTTACAAGGCAGAGACGTAGGACAATGCTAAAGGAACATTGTAAGTATAGTAAAAATAATAATTATACTACAAACACATTTTCATTTTGCTTATTTTTCTGGTTATACTATTGTTAATTGGTTCAGTTGGGGATGAACTAAAAACACTGGAGTCATTACAATTCAAGTTTGTTACAATTCAAGCTGCCACCAACAAATTTTCAAAGGAGAACCAGATAGGTAAAGGAGGATTTGGTGTTGTCTACAAGGTAAACTAACAAGATTACAAAATATAGTAATTTTATTTTAAATCCGAAATTTTATATAAAATATTCTCACAAACAATCTACAAAATTATAATATCGGAGACAAAAAAATATAAGCGAGAGATATAAATAATACGATATCTATTATTGCAGGGTGTTCTTTCTGATGGACAAGAAATAGCAGTAAAGAAACTGTCAATAAATTCAGGACAAGGTTCTATAGAGTTTCAAAATGAAATATTACTCATAGCCAAGCTTCAACACGTAAATTTGGTGACTTTGTTAGGATTCTGTTTGGAAGAACGAGAGAAAATGCTTATATATGATTATGTGTCTAATAAGAGTCTTGATTATTTTCTATTTGGTAAGGATTCTCTGATCTTATACTTTACATTTCTTAAATATCACTAAAACAACTACACAGTTTCTTAACTAAATGGTTTATGATAAATTTGTAGATCACACAAAACACAGGGTGTTAGATTGGTTCGAGCGTTACAAAATTATAGGAGGAATTGCACGAGGAATTCTTTACTTACATGAGTATTCAAGACTTAAAGTCATACATCGAGATCTCAAATCTAGCAATATACTGTTAGATGATAATATGAATCCAAAAATATCTGATTTTGGTTTGGCAAGAATAGTTACAATCGATCAAGAACTGGGAAGAACTAACAGAATTGTGGGAACATAGTAAGTTTGTATTGAATTTCATTCTTTAATCATAGAAGCTTACATATATTCTTGTGATATTTCACTTTACATGCTCTTTAGCCCGATCGAACTTTTTCTTATCCAATATAACCGGGCTACAATATTACAACCATCAACAAAATTGATAAAATAGTAATGCTTGTTATCTATAATTCCATATCTTAAATTTCAACAAGGTTCTAATATCAATATTTTTTATAGCGGTTATATGGCTCCAGAATATGCAATGCACGGACAATTTTCTGAGAAATCAGATGTATTTAGTTTTGGGGTTATAATTATTGAGATAATTAGTGGAAAGAGAAATGCCCGCCCCATTGCATCAGATGATTTTGATGACCTCTTAAGTATGGTAAGGATTGAAACTTATATCATTTCCTTTAATGATGCTCATGTACTTAACCATATATTTAATAACACATGGAAACAACAATGATTTGAAATCTTAAATTTGACAAATTCATGCAGGCTTGGACAAAATGGAGGACTGAAACGCCATTGGAATTGTTGGACCCCGTTCTAAAAGACTCATATTCTGATAATGAAGTTATTAAGTGCGTTCAAATTGGTTTGTTATGTGTTCAAGAAAGTCCACTTGATAGACCAACAATGGCACAAGTTGTCTCATATCTCAGTAATCTTTTAGTTGAATTACCATTTCCTCAAGAACCAGTATTTTCCATGGATAGGAGAACGAGCTTAAACATAACAAAAGAGTCTATTTCGGGTCAGTTTAATAGTAATTCTGCGGTATCATCAATCAATGACATGACCAAGAGTCAATTTTTCCCTAGATAAATATGAGGTTGATTTTTCTCTTCAAATTAGTCTGTATATTTTGGTAACAGAACGATATTTATTTCTAGAAATGAAGGCGTCATCAATTGTATCAGTTACGGTACATATTATTATAGGCAAAGATGATTGTTGATTGCAACTTTAATGGTGCTCATGCACTTTATTGAAAATACAAAAAAAGTGTCTCTAAAATAGGGAGATGTATTTGTTGAAAATCCATTAAAATCTATGATGAATTTCTATCAATTTTGATGAATAAGATTGATATTACCATACAATGATAATGAAAAATAATAGATGAAGAAAGAATATTTTTCTGTAGAGTTTCTCTCTGCCTACAAACGGTGGAAAACTTTATTATTCAATTGCAACTGCAAATTCTGTAAATACAATCAAATTGACTTGATTACAAAAAATATGAGTTACTCATTCTATTTATAATTTTAGATTAGCTGGTTCCCTAAGCCAAAACCCAAAACTTTAAAAGCCCAAAATACCTATTTTTGAAGTAAATCATATCTATCTATTTTAGATCTAAATCAAATCTATCTAAATATAAAATAAGTCTGTGTGTAAAAAATTGTTTCCACACTTCTAAATCAAATCAAATCTTTTCGACACTCTCTTGTCTCTGTCGAACAAACTGCTTCGACGCAATGAATTACTTTCAACTCACCACCTAATTCATTGTGTCTAAGCTATCAACATTCATCATAGCTCTTAATCTTCGAAATACTTCGACTTGCACATCGTTTGTCATGATGTCTGCAATCTGATTCTCAGTTTTGCAGTGTTTCAATCTTTTCATCTGTTACCTGCTCTCGAAGATAGTGGAACCTCATTTCGATGTGCTTGCTTCGACCATGTGCTATCGGGTTCTTCGCCAGATTGATAGTTGACATGTCGTCGATCTCATGGTAATTTCTCCGTGATTTTTCTCTGTTATTTTTTCGACCAAGTTCATCATCCAAGTTGCTTGACATGCACAAAGAGAAGCAACTATGTATTCTGCTTCACATGACGATAATGCCACTACTAGTTCCTTTCTCGAACTCCAAGCAACTAGTGCACCACCTAGCATGAACACATATCCTACTGTGGATTTTCGATCCTAAGCATCACTACACCAACTCGAATCAGTACTCCACTAACTTGCATTCTTTTCCCTTATCAAATGCGAGAAATAAAATGCCATAGTCGAGAGTTCCTTTCAGATACCTCAATATCTTTCTCGCCGCTGCTAGGTGTGATACATTTGACTTCTTCATGAATCCACTTATCATACCTACATTGCATGCTAAGCCATGCCTTGTATGATAAAGGTATCTTAATGACCTAATAAGTCTTCTGTATTGGATTGAGTCAACATTATCTTCATCTGCATCTTTCGACAGTTGCAACCTTGGTTCAACAGATGTCAAAGTCGAGTTGCATTCTTCCATCTCAAACCTCTTGAGAATTTCACTTGCATATCTTCTTTGATGCATAATCAAATCTCTAGTGCTCTTGTAGAATTTGATGCCAAGGAAATATGAAATGTCACCCAGATTAGACATTTCGAATTCCTTGCTGAAATCATCTTTGAAGTCTTCGATATCACTTTTGCAGCTACCTGTTATTAACAAGTCATCGACATAGAGACATAGTATAAGAAATTCACTATTGCTTCTTCTTACATATACTCCATACTCAGTTGTGCACTTCACAAATTCCTTCTCCCTTAGAAAATTATCAATCTTTTTATTTCAAGCTCTTGGAGCTTGTTTCAATCCATACAGAGTTTTATGCAACTTGTACACCTTTCTATCTTCGTCATGTTTCACAAATCCAACTGGTTGTTTAACATAAACTTCTTCATCTAAGGGTCCATTTATGAATTCACATTCACGTCCATCTGATATATGTGCCAATTGTTTATTTCTGCTAGACCAACAACTAACCTGATTGTTTCAATTCTAGCCACATGTGCAAAAACTTCATTGAATTATATTCCTTCTTTCTATAGAAATTCTTTCGCCCCAAGTCTTGCTTTGTGATGAGTTACTTCTCCTTTAGGATTCATCTTCAATTTGTATACCTAATTGACATCAATTTCCTTCTTGCCTTGATAAAATTCAACAAATGACCAACTATTGTTGTCTTCGATGGACTTCACTTCTTTGTTCATTGCTTTCAACCACTTCGAATCTTTCAATGCTTCAGTTGCATTGACTGGTTTAGCATATACATAGAAAGCATAATGTACCAGCTCACATTCGTTATCAACCACATCATCTGATGTAATCACACATTCTTGCAACCTTGTAGGCATGCGTCTTGTTCTTTGAGGTCTGCTTGTACTTGGTTGATCTATAACTGCTGGTTCCTCTTGTGAAACTTCTCTTTTGATTTGAGTTTCTGGTTCTTCAAGTAGGATTCCCACTGAATCTTTCTTGACATTTTCAGTTCAATCCCATTCTTTAAACTCATCTATGATCACGTCCCTGCTGATCATAATCTGCTTGTTCACTGGGTCGAATAACTTGTAACCTCCTGTTAAATGATATCCAACTAGAATCATTTGACTTGAATTGTCATCAAGTTTTCTTCTCAACTGATCGGGCAAATGTCTATGTGCAATAGATCATAATACCTTCAGACCACTCAAGCTAGGCTTTGTACTAGACCAACATTATTCTGGAGTAATTCCTTCTAGCTTCTTCGTAGGACATCTGTTTAAAATATATGTTACAGTCGACACAACTTCACCCTAAAACTCTTTAGATAAATGCTTTCCTTTCAACATAATTCTCACCATATTCATGATGGTTCAATTCTTCCTTTCTGCAGTTCCATTCTACTAAGGAATGTAGGGTGGCGCCACATCACACACAATCCCTTATTTCTCACATAACTTGTTGAAGTCTTTCGACACATACTCTCCACCACCATTAGTTCTAAAAAATTTGAGTTTTGAACCACTTTGTCTTTCGACCATAGACTTAAAATTGGTAAATACCTCAATCACTTCACTTTTCTTCTTGATCAGGTAAGTCCACAGTTTTCGACTGAAATCATCTATGAATGTTACAAAGTATTTGTTACCTCCAAACGAATCTACCTGGATTGGTCCATATACATCAGAGTATATGACTTCGAGGACAATCTTCGATTTGCTTCCTATATCCTTGATGAAGTTATTCTTGTGATGTTTCTCCTGCACACATTCCTCACACACCTCGCTTGGAATGTCAATTTCTAGTAACCCTGAAACCATATTTGTTCTCTTTAAATCTATGATGTCTCTGAAGTTGAGACGACCTAGTCGATAGTGACATATCCACTTTACTCTGCTAGCTGCAGTCGAAAGGCACTTGTGCTCCATCACATTAAGTTCGATCTTGAAAGTTCTATTCTAAGACATAGGAGCCTTCAAGATTAACCTTTCATTTGCATCGATGACTCTCATCACCTTATCTTTGATCGACACTTTGTAATTCTTTTTGACCAACTGCCCTATACTGAGCAAATTTCTCTTCATTCCTGGTATATACAATACATTGGAAATTACTAACCTTTTGTCATCTTTCCTCATAACCATAACATCACCAATACCTTCAGCTGCTAGGGTATTGTCAATTGTGAATTTCACTGTGTTCTTCAATGAGGGTTTTATGTTAACAAATCAATATTTCCTTCCAGACATATGTGATGAGCATTCTGAATCCAAGTATCATTGGTCCTTGAATCTATCTTCATCTCTTGTTGTGACCATCAGCATCATCTCTTCTTCTTCATGTTTTGCAAACTTTGCATCACTTTCTTGATTTTTTTAGACAATCACTAGAACAATGACCATACTTCTGACAATTGAAAACTTAATATAACTCTTGTCAGGTTTTCGACCACCACCTCTTCCTCTATTTGCAACACCACCTCTTTTGTTGCATTGATACGGTCTTCTCTAATTCGACACATTTTCTTCGTGTTTATTTCCTCTACTAGTTTAATGTTGTAGCCATCTTTACATTTGTTGTTGAACCACTTTCCTTTTCCTTTCTTTTCTCTTGTTGATTGAGCCTGCAAAGCCACATCACTCTTCGACTTTTCAGCAGCTCTTTTAGAAACTCTTTGTTCGTGGGATTCAATTGTCCCTTGAAGTTCTTACTTCGACAAAGTTGACATGTCCTTCGATTCTTCTATGGAAGCTACCACATGATCAAACTTCGGAGCCAAATATCTTAAGATCTTCAAAAGAATAGCTCTTATTGTTAACGTCTTTCTACAAGTCTTGATTTGATTCACTAGTTTCATAACCCGAGTGAATAAATCAGATATGCTCTCACTATCTTCCATATGAAGCAATTCATACGTTCTTTTGTGAGTTTGTAACCTCACCTCTTTCACCTTCTCAGCGCCTCCAAATGATATCTTTAGGATTTCCCATGCTTCTTTTGCAGATCCTACACCACAAACCTTTTCGAAATTTCCTGGGCTGACACATTGGTGAATTATAAAGAGAACTTTATAATTCTTCTGAAGCGTCTTCATCAAGCGGTTCTAATCCATGTTTCACAAGATCCCAAAGACCTTGAAAACAAAATATAACCTTCATCTGTTTGCACCAATTTTCATAGTTATCACATTTAAGAATTGGGAGACTTGCTAGAAAATTCCCTTTAGCTTAATTCATCGCCACTGTGATCTTCTTCTTCTTCTTCCTCGATCGTTCTTCCATTAAATCACTCAACCAGAGCTCTTGATACCAGATGTTGGAAATCCATCAAAATCTATGATGAATTTCTACCAATCTTGATGAACAATATCGATATCACCATATAATGACAATGAAAAATAAAAATGTAAGTGTTTTGCTTGTTGGCATTATTTTTTGGTAAAACCAGATTTGCGAATGTCATGACTGATGTCATAACATCCTGGGATAAAGTCAAATTCTGCAAAAGGAATGTTCTACAGGAATATCATGATGATTAAGCTATGATCATATATACTGAATTCTACCAAAATCAGTGATCAAGATACATGATGTCATAATCAATGTTAAGACATCCTGTACTGATCAAGTTGTTGTGCAGAGTTATTGTTCCTGAGATTTTTCAGGAATCTGGTGTGCTATTCTGAGTTGAAGTATATTGACGTGGATATTAGGTTAACCTTGCTTAACCTTAATCTGTTATGATGAAAGCCCAAGACCAAGTCTTTAGGTTAACCTTGGTTAACCCTAGCTATTTTTATGGAAGCCCTAAAATGAAGAATAGACTGCTTATATATTTTTGACGAAGCCTAATGGTGTGGAGCACTTTTATAGAAGATCAATAAGGCATTGTATAGTTGTGATAGTTTTAGTAACTACTGTGAGTCAAGCAATTATCACTTGATAAGTGACTTGGAGTAGTATTTGGTTGTAAGGGTTATTTATCACTCAAAGCTTTGAAGCACGAGTGTTGTGTCTCTTGATTAAAGCTTTGAAGCAAAATCAAGCGTGTGTATTGAAGAATATCTTCATAATCTTATTAATCAGTAGATTAGTATCACTGCTGTGATTGAGGGGGAATGAGTAGGAACTCATGTTTAAGTAAGACTTAGATTGAAGTTGCATTGGGTAGGTCTTAAGTGAAGGAGATAAACTGGTTGGTTTATTCCTAAATTAATACCTCTTATAGTGAATTTCCTCCATGGCTTGGTAGCCCCCAGAGTAGGTGTTGTTATACATTGAACTGAGTTAACAATTGATTGTGTTCTTTACTGTATTTTAAATTACTGCTCGGTGTGTGTACAATTTGTTAGATACGATGTCATAACATTCACTGTGACATTAAGTATCTGTTGCCAGAATTTCAATTGGCATCAGAGCAGGCACCCTTCCTGTCTTTCTGGGTGAGATCTAGGGATATTATTTTCTGGCGCTATGGACAAGGAAGGAGGATTTGGGAATAGACAACCTATTCTGGATGGATCAAACTATGACTACTAGAAACCTCGTATGATTGCCTTCTTGAAGTCACTGGACAAAAAAGCTTGGAGAGCTGCTGACAAAGGATGGAACCATCCCACCATAACTGGGAAAGATGGGACGACTAGTATGAAACCTGAGGAAGAATGGAGCAAAGAAGAAGATGAGTTAGCCCTGGGTAACTCTAAAGCATTGAATGCCTTGTTCAATGGAATTGATAGAAACATATTCAGACTAGTACATCAATGTGAACTGGCCAAACATGTTTGGGACACTCTCAAAACCACCCATGAGGGTACATCCAAAGTAAAAATGTCAAGACTTCAGATGCTCACTACCAAATTTGAGAATCTAAGGATGATGGAAGATGAGACCATTCATGAGTTTCACATGAACATATTGGAAATTGCCAACACCTCAGGAGCATTGGGAGAAAAGATGTCAGAAGAAAAGCTGGTGAGAAAGATTCTCAGATCCTTGCCTAAAAGGTTTGCAATGAAAGTGACTGCTATAGAGGAAGCTTAGGATATCTGCAACTTGAAGTTTGATGAACTCATTGGGTCACTTCAGACATTTGAGATGGGGATCAGTGACAATGTTGACAAGAAAAACAAGAGCATAGCCCTTGTATCCAATACTGAAGATGAAAGCAAGAAGAGTGATGAAGAGAATATTTCAGAAGCTATAGATATGCTTGGAAGGCAGTTCAACAAACTCATCAAGAGAATGGACCCAAAGTCAAGGTCAAATGTCAAGAACATTTCCTATGACACTAGCAGATCCTATGACTCCAGTAGAAGAACTAAGTCTGAAGAAAAGGAAAATCAAAACAGAGGAATCCAATGCCATGGATGTGAAGGATATGGGCACATTCGAGCTGAATGTCCCACCTTTCTTAAGAAACAAAAGAAAGGAATGTCTGTTACTTGGTCTGATGGTGACTCAGAAAGTAACTCTGAAGAAGAATCTGCTAAATTAGTTACTGTACTATCTGGTATTTGTAACTCTGATAATGATTCTAGTGATGAGGAAGTGACATTTGAAGAACTTGCTGACTCCTACAAGAATCTATGTATCAGAAGTGCTGAAGTCTGTCAGCAAAATGAGAAACAAAAAAAGCTCATAGTGAAGTTAGAGGCTGAGAAGAAGGCAGACACTGCTACTATAAGCCATCTCGAAGGTGAAGTTCTAATGTTGAACTCCAAACTTGATCAGATGACTAAGTCTGTCAAGATGTTAACAAATGGAACTGACAAGTTGAAAGAAATCCTTCAGACTGGACAAAATGCAGGAAACATGTATGGTCTAGGATTTGTGGCTGCAAAGAAATCTGATGTTAACAAGAAGAAGACCAGGCCTGATAAACAAATGTCAAAGCAGATTTCACAACATAGGACTCAACATCAAGAACAGAGAAATATGAGGAAAAAGTATCAAAGATGGAGATGTCATTATTGTGGAAGGTTTGGTCACATAAAGCCATTCTGCTTCAGATTATATGGATATCCTAATCAGACCCCATATGTCAAACCTAAGACTAACAAAGCACCATATACTCAACAGTGGAAGAAAAAGACCGCAGCCCTGATAGCTCACACCTCCCTTAGAGTTTCTGCCAAGGAAGACTGGTACTTTGACAGTGGATGCTCTAAACACATGACTGGAATTAAGAATCTGCTGAATGATGTCAAACCTCATACTACTAGTTATGTCACTTTTGGAGATGGTGCTAGAGGAGAAATCAAAGGAGTTGGAAACTTGGACTGCCCTGGAGTTCCAAACCTAAATGAAGTGTTGCTGGTAAATGGTTTGACTGCTAATCTCATAAGTATCAGTCAATTATGTGATCTAGGATTCAAGGTCAACTTCACCAAGTCTGAATGTCTTGTAACTAATGAAAAACAAGAAGTTGTAATGAGAGGAGTCAGATCAAAAGACAATTGTTACTTATGGGAGTCTGAGAACACTAACTACTCTTCTGTATGCTCTATATCCAAAGAAGAAAAGGAAGTGAAACTGTGGCACCAAAAACTTGGTCATTTACATCTTAGAGGGATGAAAAAGATCATATCCATGGAGGCTGTCAGAGGGATTCCAAGGCTTCAGATTGATGAAGGGAGAGTCTGTGGTGAATGTCAGGTTGGAAAGAAAACTAGAATGTCACATCCAAAGACAAGACATCTGACCACCTCTAAGGTGCTAGAACTTCTACATATGGATCTGATGGGTCCCATGCAGGTGGAAAGTCTTGGTGGAAAGAGATATGCCTATGTTGTTGTGGATGATTTTTCCAGATTCACCTGGATAAACTTCATTAGGGAAAAGTCTGATGTATTTGATGTATTTAAGGAATTGTGCAAAAGAATTTAAAGAGAAAAAGAAGGACGCATTTTCAGAATCAGAAGTGATCATGGTAAGGAATTTGAAAATAGTAAGTTTGATGAGTTCTGTTCCTCAGAAGGAATCAATCATGAGTTCTCTTCACCTATAACTCCTCAACAAAATGGAGTTATGGAAAGGAAAAACAGGACTATACAGGAATCTGCCAGAGCAATGATACATGCCAAAAAGCTTCCTATACATTTTTGGGCTGAAGCTATGAATACAGCCTGTTATATCCATAACAGGGTCACCTTGAGAAAGGGAACATCATCCACCCTTTATGAACTATGGAAAGAAAGAAAGCCTACAGTGAAGTACTTCCATGTCTTTGGGAGCAAATGCTATATTCTAACAGATCGTGAACAAAGGAAAAAGATGGATCCTAAAAGTGATGAAGGAATATTCCTAGGATACTCTACCAACAACAGAGCATATAGGGTGTTCAATTCCAGGACCAAAGTTATGATGGAGTCTATAAATGTCATAATTGATGATCACCATGAGGAAACAAATGTCCCATATGATGTTGAGACATTCTTTGAGACTTCAACACAAGTGTCTAAAAAGGATGATGTGCCTAATCCTACTCCATCAGAGTCTGAATCAAAGGAAGCTAACAAAGATCCTTCCATCAGAATTCAGAAAGATCATCCTAAGGAACTCATCATAGGAGATCCTAACAGTGGAGTCACTACAAGATCTAGAGAAATCATCACAAACTCTTATTTTGTGTCTAAGATTGAACCAAAAATGTTAAAGAGGCTTTGACTGATGAATACTGGATTGGAGAAATGCAAGATGAATTGAACCAGTTCAAGCAACATGAAGTATGGGAGTTAGTTCCTAGACCAGAAGGAACAAACATCATTGGCACAAAGTGGATCTACAAGAACAAGTCAGATGCTGAAGGAGTTGTCACTAGGAATAAGGCAAGGCTTGTTGCTCAAGGATACACTCAAGTTGAAGGGGTTGATTTTGATGAGACTTTTGCTCCTGTAGCCAGACTGGAATCAATCAGACTTCTCCTGGGAGTTGCTTGTCTCCTTAAGTTCAAGCTGTTTCAGATGGATGTGAAGAGTGCCTTCCTAAATGGGTACTTAAATGAGGAAGTGTATGTGGAACAGCCTAAAGGATTTGTGGATCCAAACTGTCCTGATCATGTCTACAAATTGAAGAAAGCATTATATGGTATGAAACAAGCTCCTAGAGCTTGGTATGAAAGATTGACAAAGTTCCTCACTGACAAAGGATACAGGAAAAGAGGTTTGGATAAAACTCTTTTTGTCAAGAATGAAGGTGGAAAGATAATGGTAGCTCAAATTTATGTTGATGACATAGTGTTTGGAGGAATGTCAGATAAAATGGTTAAACATTTTTCTAACCAGATGCAAGCTGAATTTGAAATGAGCCTCATGGGAGAATTGACCTACTTTCACTACAAGAAAAAAAGAGATTTACGACACATAAATTGCGACAGTTCCTACAAAACCGTCCTTATTCCTGAATTGCGACAGTTGTCACGACGGTTAGGCTCAACCGTCGTAGATTTTCAAGCATTATGAGTAACATAATTGCGACAGTTACCAAAAAACCGCCCTCTTTTCACATCCGCGACAATTAGGTGAACTGTCGTAACTACATTAGCCAATCATAATCGCTACTTTTTTTTATTCTTTTACTTTCCCACTTTTTTTCTTTCATTTCCCCTTCTTTTTCTCTTTTATTAATAATAATAATAATAATAATAATAATAATAATAATAATAATAAAATAAATTACCAACAAAATAAATTTTCACACCCATCAATATTATTTTAAGATTTTCATAATTTTATTTATTAAATTACAATTTCCTTTATATTTTTCTTCTTTATTTATTTAAGATTTTAATTCCATCCACATTTCTAATTTTAAGAAAGAAGTTTTATCTTTTTATCTTTTATTTTATTATTTTAAGTTAACAAATAATATATATATATATATATATATATATATATATATATATATATATATATATATATATATATATATATATATATATATATATATATATATATATATATATATATATATATATATATATATATATATATATATATATATATATATATATATATATATATATATATATATATATATATATATATATATATATATATATATATATATATATATATATATATATATATATATGATATCACAAAATGTTAGTAATTCATTTTTAAACAAAATATCAATTTACTTTTACAGTATCCTTCGTCCAAAATGTCACCCGAACCCTAGCGCAGCCGTCCCAAAATCAAGACTCGTCTTGCTTCTCCGTTGTTGAAGGTCCACCGTCCGGAAACCGTCAAACATTCAACCGCAAATCATGTCTCTCACTTCCTTTTATTTCTCTATCTTCTGAAGGACGCCCCGTCGATTACTCTTGTGTCTTACCCTGTTCGGGTAGCTCCACTCCCGGAAGATAAGGGTCCGGCTGAAAAGTTGAAAAGTTACCTCTCCAAAATTCTATGAGTCTTCAACGATTTCACTTCTTTTCTCAAATTTAAGCATTATTTTTATTTCATATTTTTTTATTTAATAAAACAAATAATAAAATAAAAAAGAAAAGAAAAAAACAAATTTTTCGTTTGATGAAATAGAGCTAGGGTTAAGAAGTTGTTTCATCTTCTTCTTAAAACACGACTTCCTCTCCTTCTCAAAATTGCGGCCGCTCTCACCACTGCTTATTCTGTTTCGGCGCTGTCTTTGTCACCTTGCTCCGTTCATCACAGCTTCAGTCTGCCTTCGACAATCAACAGAAACGCTTCTCCGATCTCTTCTCTCGAATCTCTCTGTTAATGCCTCCGATTCCGTCTATCATCTTCGCTTCGAGCCTTCGTCAACTCCTTCATCGCTCTGTCAAAGTTCAACCATCTTTCTCTCTTTGCCTATTCAAATCGATGATGAGCCACTTCACAACGCCTCCACACGCCCTCAGAATCTTTCAATCTCTGCTCATCTCGCTCAATTCGTCCATCTCGATCTCGCGTCATCCTCTGTCGTCTTGATTCAAATTCCGATGACCTCACTATGTCAACACTGTATTGTGAATAACATCTCAGGCTTCATCAACAAACTTCATTCATCCACTGTCTCAAGCTTCAACGTTTCTCTTTTGACAAAGCTTCGCTGCACGGCTCCACTTCTATTCGAATGCGTTCGTGATTTGGTCGCTCTTCTCAATGTTTCAATCTCAGGTTTCAATTACCTCAGTGATTTTTCTTTAGCAATCATTTCATCATATCATAAATTTAGATCGAAAAGAGTTTGAAACAACAAAACACTTTTGCTACTTTAAATCTCAAAATTCCGATTAAACGCGGAGGTAATGATAAATAGAGAATCGAAATTACCCGTCAGAGCAGCTCCGAAGGCTCTTCAAATTGATGAAGATGGTGAGAAAATCAGATAGCAATCTCTTCAGAAACTTAGGTACGAATACCTCACTTTCTCACTTTGAATTCACATTTCATTGGTAATTCATCTTCTTCAAATCTCTTCCACGAATTTGCTTCTTGTTTTTACTACAGTGTTATATGGAATTATTGTCCTGTGTGATTTGAAAATCATTGAACATGATGATGATGCAGTTTTGATGAAGTATGCGTGATGTTGATTATCGTTGTTGAGAAGCCGATTCGGACTTGTTGATGAAAATGATTTTGTGTAGAGAAGCAGTTAGAGAGTGAGTTTTGGAGAGATGAAGTTCTGAGAAGAGTTTCGGATGTGTGCAGAACGAATTGTTGAAGTTTTAGAAGTGAAATCGTTGAAGACTCATAGAAGATTCTTAAAGCTACATAAGATGAAAAGTTGAAGGTACCTCTCCAAACCCTAACCGCACCAATTGGGTCAAATGCGATGAAGACAGTAAGTTGAAGCGCAATTCATGACGAGGGCATGGCTTAGGCTAAAAAAATGTACACGGCTTGTTAAAAGACTCGTCAGAATTAAGTGGCTATGAACTTTCCGGTGGGATTACCCAGATTTCAGCGAGGTCTCACTGATTCTGGCAGCTTCAAAAGGTAATCTTTTAAATTGTGATGGCCTTGTTTCTTTCTCTAATCTTCTCCTTCTTCTTTCTTTTTGAATTCTCGAGACTTTGCTTTTCTTTTTTGATGTTCTTTGTTGCTTCTGTGTGTTCTTCTGTATGATTGTAATTGCTCTGCTTATTTTCCTTTTCTTTGTTGTATTTCTGTTGTGTGTACTAATTGAGTGAGAGCTGAAAGAATGATGATGATAATTGAGAATGAGTACGAGAGTTACATGGTGTTGTGTGATTCAGAGAATTGTTGTTGAATCATGAACTGAGAGGGTAGTGATATGTTGCAAGGTGGTGGGGGTTGATAGTTTCAGGTCCTCTTAGTTATCGGAATGTTTCAAATATTATTCTACTCATTTCAAATTTTGTACAATTTATTTGGATGATGTTTCTACATTGTACTTGTGGTTACACTGCGAGCTTATGAAAACTAATGTGGATGATGTTGCTGCATTTGCGGTTGTGATATTGTTCAAGGACATGTGAAACCTTTATATTGTGAAAGAAATTAGGAGCTGAATACATAACTCAGTTGAAAAGTTTCTAGAAGTTAGAAGTTTGTTTAAACTTGCCCTAAGATATTGCCTATGTTTTGTGTGAATCTTGCAGGCTGCTAGGTATGCGTAGCTTGGACCAAATGGTAGTCAAGGAAGGATCATGGTCCTAGCATGGAAGTTTAACACAAAATCACTTAACACTAAGGACTTTCATGAATTTTGTAGAATATTGTAACATTTTTTGTAATTCTCTCAAGTTGTAGCAACCAATGTAAATATTAAAATGAAATTTGGCCTTTGATGATATTTGAATTTTTCTTGTTTATTGGTAAAATTTGCACTTCTTTTTACCTTTGATCACATTTTTTTGATATTATTGATGATTATTTGATATTAAATGTTTTTATTGTAATTAACTTTATTATGTTGAAAAGTGATAGAAAATAAAATAAAAATACTATAAATAAAAAAATATTAAAGTAAATAATAATTTAAATATAATAGTAAAATATTATAGTAAAATAATATTATATTTAAAATTATTTTACTAAATAATAATTTAAATAAAAATATTATTTGAAATTTATAAATCAGATTACGACGGTTAAAACCGCCGCAATTTCTAACCTACGGTGGTAGAATAACCGTCGCAAACAACAACAAAAACAAAAAATAAAGTCAAATTCACGACGGTATATAACCGTCGCTATCTGTTGTGCGTGACAGTTTTTGCAACCGTCGCGAAATAGGCTGGGGACGCACGATTCTGCGACGGTACTTCTACCGTCGTAGATTGTAAATTGCGACGGTTTTAACCGTCGTAATCAGCCAAAATAACCGTCCCAATCTATCATTTTTCTTGTAGTGTTTCTTGGACTACAAGTAACACAGATGGAAGACTCAATTTTTCTGTCTCAAAGCAAGTATGCAAAGAATATTGTCAAGAAGTTTGGGATGGAGAATGCCAGTAATAAAAGGACTCCTGCACCTACTCATTTAAAGTTGTCCAAAGACACAAGTGGGGCAAATATGGATCAAAGCTTGTATAGAAGCATGATAGGAAGTCTGCTATACTTAACAGCCAGCAGACCTGACATTGCCTTTGCAGTTGGAGTATGTGCAAGATACCAGGCTGAACCCAAAGTAAGTCACATCAACCAAGTGAAAAGAATTCTGAAGTATGTGAGTGGAACTTACAATTATGACATGTTGTACTCTCATGGATGTGAACCAATTCTATCTGGTTATTGTGATGCTGATTGGGCTGGTAGTGCTGATGATAGAAAGAGCACCTCTGGATGATGCTTCTTTTTGGGAAATAATCTTGTCTTTTGGTTTAGCAAGAAACAAAACTGTGTGTCTCTATCTACCGCTGAAGCTGAATACATAACAGCTGGTAGCAGTTGTTCTTAAATGATTTGGATGAAATAGATGCTGACTGAGTATAATGTCACATAAGAGGTCATGACATTGTACTGTGACAATTTGAGTACTATTAACATATCCAAGAATCCTATACAGCACAGCAGGACTAAGCATATTGACATTAGACATCACTTCATCAGAGACCTTGTGGATGAGAAGGTGATTAAGCTGGAACATGTTGCCACTGAACTACAACTGGCTAACATTTTTACCAAGGCACTTGATGCTAGTCAGTTTGAAAATTTAAGGGGCAAGCTGGGTATTTGCCAATATGAAGAGATGTAGCAATTAATTTTGCTTAATACAAGGGTTGAAAGAGATATGTTAATCAAGTCTATTCTGATTGGGCTAATCATTTGTTTCCCTCTTTCTTTCCAAAAGTTTAAGAAGAGAAATAGACATATTTATATCTCCCTCTTCTCATTTTGCTGCATCACTCTCCATTCCCTCAAAAGAAGATTTCACACACGCTGTCACTTGTTTTCTCAATCTCTCAAGATGTCTCAACAATCTGTGTCATCATCTTCATCAAAGGAAACTGCATCTTCCTCACCCACTGACATCGAACCTAGGACAATCGTAAACTCCATGGATGTTGATGTTCTTGAGGTAACTCCACTTCGTGAAATGGCAGCTGATCCTACTAAGGTCAAGAAGTTGCGAACAAGACATGCAATAAGATCACAAGCTTCTCCCTCTGGTAAATCTTCTCAACCATCATCCTTTGTTCCTCCAGAGATAGCTAATAGGGAAGGTTCTGCTTATGTGCATCAAGCTATTGCCAGACTAGTCACTAGGATTCTTAATGAGAATCACTCTATTCCTGGTATATATGTACCATTGAACCAAGAAACTGCTAGCCCTAATTTAGAAAGTGATCGCAATGTCAGAATGTTGAGACACCTGATGACAACATTGAGAAATCTCCAGAGAAACCTGATGATCACCAGACCCCTACTGACAAGGCTGTTGAACCTCCTGTCATTGATGTTGATGAAGAATTTTCTGACAATAATTTAATTGCTAATATCAACCCTAGCATAGCTAGAAGGATGATGAGTAGAAAAGAAAAGCAGAGTGTTGCCCAAAGCCCCTCCAAAGAGAAGGCTACTGAAGTTGTTCATGAGAAAGCTAGGCCTGAGAACAAGGCTAGAGAAGAAGCTAAGAAGAATCAAAAAGCTGGAACTTCGAAAGGGAAGGGTAAGGTAAAAGCTAGAGTATCTGTTGGTAGTCTCTCAAAACCCTTGAGACAACCTATAGCCAAGAAAAGAAAGGCTCCTGAACCCTCTGAATCTGATGAGGAATCATACTTTGATTTTGATGTTGAGAGCAATGTTCCAGACATTCCTCTCAGGAAGAAACCCTCTTCTAGCAAACTGCCTAAGGTTCCTGAAGTTGCCATTGACAACATCTCCTTTCACCATCCAGAAAATGCAAGCAGGTGGAAGTATGTGTTTCTGAAAAGGATTGCCTTAGAGAGGGAGCTGAACACAAGTGCTATTGAGTGTAAGGAAGTCATGGATCTCATCAAGGCTGCTGGCCTAATAAAAACAGTGGTCAAGTTTTCCAACTGCTATGAGATTCTTGTCAAAGAATTCATAGTAAATTTGTCTGGTGGTTGTGCTGATGGAAAATCAGCTGATTTTAAGAGTGTTTATGTGAGAGGAAGGAAGGTAAATTTCTCTCCTACTATGATAAACAAATACCTAGGGAGGCCTGATGATGCTCAACCTGAGCTTGAAGTTACCGACAACCAGGTTTGTCAAACCATCACTGCCAAGCAAGTCAAGCACTGGCCCTTGAAAGGGAAGCTAACTACAAGCAAGCTGAGTATGAAGTTTGCCATACTACACAAAATTGGTGCAGCTAACTGGGTTCCCACCAACCACAAATCCAACATCTCCACTGGTTTGGGAAGATTTATCTATACTGTTGGAACCAGAACAAACTTTGATTATGGCAACTACATCTTTGATCAAACAATGAGACATGCTGAGAGCTATGCTGTTAAAGGCCCCATTGCTTTTCCCTCTCTCCTGTGTGGCATCATCATTGACCAGTATCCTGATATTCTGGTTGAAAAGGACTCTGTGTGCAAAAGAGCCCCTGCACTTGGTTTTCACTATAAGCTGTTTCAGGGAACACATGTCCCTGACATTTTTATGACATCTGCTGAGACATCAAATGTCAAAGCTCATTCCAAGAAAGCTGATGTTAT
This sequence comes from Vicia faba, assembly GCA_948472305.1. Taxonomy (NCBI): domain Eukaryota; kingdom Viridiplantae; phylum Streptophyta; class Magnoliopsida; order Fabales; family Fabaceae; genus Vicia; species Vicia faba. The sequence continues at coordinate 621,465,331 of OX451736.1, forward strand.
AGCTGTTCTAAAAGAAACCTGCAGAGAGCTTGATGCAAGAAAAAGGACTCTTGAAGAGATGATTACTAGTCTAGAATAGGAGGAGAATGAAGAACAAATAAGGGAAGAAGATGCTGATGAAGAACAGCATAAAGGTTCTGCAAGAAGCTCACCAGAAGATGTTGCTGAAAATAGTGCTTCCTCAGGGGATGACAGTACCTGAATATTGATGCTATTTGATACCTTATCTCTGTTTCTGTGGAATTCCTTTTGATGACTGTATAACTTGAAGTACTAGATCTTTTGGCCTCTTTATGGCTAAAAAGGGGGAGAAGTAATTGTGTAGTAATTTTGGTAGAATTGGATATTGGTAGTTAGATTAGCTGTTGTTAAAAATTCTGTTGCATTCTAATCTCTGATTGTTTAGGGGTTTTAGACAAAAATTTGCCAAAGGGGGAGTTTGTAAGTGTTTTGCTTGTTGGCATTATTTTTTGATAAAACCAGATTTGCGAATGTCATGACTGATATCATAACATTCTGGGATAAAGTCAAATTCTGCAGAAGGAATGTTCTACAGGAATATCATGATGATTAACCTATGATCATATATACTTAATTCTACCAAAATCAGTGAGCAAGATACATGATGTCATAATCAATGTTAAGACATCCTGTACTGATCAAGTTGTTGTGCAGAGTTATTGTTCCTGAGATTTTTCAGGAATCTGGTGTGCTATTCTGAGTTGAAGTATATTGACGTGGATATTAGGTTAACCTTGCTTAACCCTAATCTGTTATGATGAAAGCCCAAGACCAAGTCTTTAGGTTAACCTTGGTTAACCCTAGCTATTTTTATGGAAGCCCTAAAATGAAGAATAGACTGCTTATATATTTCAGACGAAGCCTAATGGTGTGGAGCACTTTTAGAGAAGATCAATAAGGCATTGTATAGTTGTGATAGTTTTAGTAACTACTGTGATCCAAGCAATTATCACTTGATAAGTGACTTGGAGTAGGATTTGGTTGTAAGGGTTATTTATCACTCAAAGCTTTGAAGCACGAGTGTTGTGTCTCTTGATTAAAGCTTTGAAGCAAAATCAAGCGTGTGTATTGAAGAATGTCTTCATAATCTTATTAATCATATGATTAGTATCACTGCTGTGATTGAGGGGGAGTGAGTAGGAACTCAGGTTTAAGTAGGACTTAGATTGAAGTTGAATTGGGTAGGTCTTAAGTGAAGGAGATAAACTGGTTGGTTTATTCCTAAATTAATACCTCTTATAGTGAATTTCCTCCCTGGCTTGGTAGCCCTCAGAGTAGGTGTTGTTATACACTGAACTGGGTTAACAATTGATTGTGTTCTTTACCGTATTTTAAATTACTGCTTGGTGTGTATATAATTTGTCAGATACGGTGTCATAACATTCACTGTGACATTAAGTATCTGTTGCCAGAATTTCAAAAAAGATGAAGAAAGAAAGTATTTTCTGCAGAGTTTCTCTCCGTCCACACTGTGGAAAACTTTATTATTCACTTGCAACTGCAAATTATGTGAATACAATCAAATTGACTTGATTACAAAAAATAGGGGTTACCCCCTCTATTTATAATTTTAGGTTAGCTTGCTCCCTAAGCCAAAGCCCAAAAATTTAAAAGCCCAAAATACCTATTTTGCAAATAAATTAAATCTATCTATTTTAGATCTAAATCAAACCTATCTAAATCTAAAACAAATATGTGTATAACAAACTATTTCTACACTTCTAAATCAAATCAAATCTTTTCGACATTCCCTTGTCTCTGTCAAGCAAACTACTTTGACACAAGGAATTACTTTCAACAATATTATCTATCCACACCATATTCATTCGTAAGTGAGTCACATTCTAAGTTTGCCATAAATTAGTACGGAGATGCATTTATGTATACCTTCGGACGAGTTTTGAGTTATATTAACACGTTAGACCTTCCCCCTTTCTTATTTTCAACCAAATTCTCTCTACATTTTCTACCATTTCCGCGTTTCAGGAAAATACGGAAATGCACTTCCATATTTTGTCTGAATTTGATTTTCCAGAAATATGAAAGTTCACTTTTGTATTTTGTTTGCATTGTTTGATTTTACATGTATGTCATCTGGATTATATTTGATCTGCTTTGTGTAGTTTAATTATAGGAAAAATGACTAACAACCAAAATCGATTGAGGCACGATAGAGTGTTCCATACTCCCAACTTCCATCAATTTGTGGGGAAAGAGCTAGACCCTTGCGACCAAGGGTTGTTGTGATGCGGAAGCATCAACTTTCAGAGTTCAGATGTCTCCGACTTGTCTTCCTAGAGGCATGTGTCCCCCGTTGCAGCCCTAAAAGCATCACTAGTCCATGTTGATGCACTTGTTGTTGTTTTTGCTGTTTATGGTGTCATTTTTGAGGTTTTTGGAGGAGGCTTATGACACTTCACTACTGCCTCTGTATGTAATCCATGCTGCTAGGGATGTGTGTGATGGAGAGGTAAAATAAATTTTCTTTGAAATATACGTGTTATAATATTTGAACTTTCAAATGATGAGGTTTTTTTTGCAATACCGCGATGCTTTAAAATCATCAACCGCGGTAGGAAAATTGTGAAGTTATAAAAACCTGAAGAGCAATGGTTTCATGATGTCATGCAACTATCTAGGTTGCAAGGCTTATGCATGTTTGGTTATATTGTTATTAACCATGGTATGTTGTCAACTTTCATGGAGAGATGAAACCCAGAATCACCAAACCTAATGCATTGGACATGATGGTGATTTATTCGGGAGATGGCCCAAGTGATGCCCAAAAGATAATGGTTGACACCATAGGGTGTCATGCTAGATTTTCATTTCAGGAGAAGTTGTATATAGACCACCTTGTTGCGGCAGTGGAGGCCGATGGTGTGACACACATTTTTCCATCATAAAGCATGAGCATTAAGGTCATACCTCATGTATTTAGTTGGCACATCTATATTAGTGGACAAAAGTACTTATTACGTTGATGTGTTTCAACTTAGACACTTCATTGAATTCGAGTGGATTCATGAGTACAACTAGGAGGCGCTTGTTTTGTTTACCTGTACTCAAATTTAGGTAAAGCTTATCTTTGGAAGACAAGATAGATAACAACAAACTACATTTTATTTAGAGTAATATATTTTCATTTTTATTGTTACTAATATTTCATGACACTTGTGTTATGCCATTACTCTGTACCATTTCCAAGCATGGATCTTTCAACACTTTCCACGTATCTCTGTCGGATCATATATGGACAACTACTCTTAGGATTTGCCACGTACTTAAGCATTCGTGCCGCTAAGAGGGAATCAGGCGGACGAGCCATTCAGAGTGTCTCTTGGCCGCTCTACAATATATGATATACGCTACACACCTTACAATGATCTTCATTAGACACATTCTTTGGATGACATAACCTTTTAATCATGATTATTGACTTGTGGGTCTGTTTACTGGTATTTTTAGTAAATCAAACCACAAGTTTGCATTCACTTACATGATTAAACTCAAAACTCCAAGGACTTATTATGCATAAATCTTTAAGGCTTAAGGAAGTGTGTGATTGATTAAGTTTTGATGATTGAAAAATTAAAGAAAAACAAATTAAATTCCAGTCGAAAATCATGTAAAAATGCTTAAATAAACAAAAAAAACTCAAAAATAACATTGGGAAAGATAAAATTGTAATGCTTTGATTAAAGAAGATGGGGAATAGTGCGCAGATTCATACATGTTTCTCTCAAACTCGTTTCCCTTTGTAACTTGGGTACGTTGAGTTCTATACGAATTCTTATAAGAATTGTGGACCCCAAATTCTATACATGAAGTTTGTTTATATACTAATACATTCTTAATTGGCGACAATGGCTACTTCCCTCATGTTTGACACGTACCCTAATACATGTGCTCTCAGCCTCTGGCTTGTTTCCACGTGTCTTGGTCTCTAACTATCTTTGAACCTTCGTTAGTTGTTTACAAAACAACTATATAAATTTCAAGCACATTCTTTTAAAGACCTTCACGTTGAAAACACAGTGTAATGTCAAAATGTTTAAAGGGATGGAACATTATACTAAGTCCCATTACTTGGAAAGTGAATCAAACTCACCATGTTAGTACTCCAAAATCATCGTTCGGCTATAGAATTTATAGGAAAAATCAAAACATGTTTTGAAGAAAGAGTGATCACAATCTTGTGGATCTGATCTTGAGACTCTTTCAACCATGATTAACGAGTTTAACCTAGCATCCAAAAGCACAAGCTAACATATGCCCCCAAAAATTCCACTTTCGATCATGTTTGCAACATGGAATAAAGGTGGCATTTTCAGTAATCTTTCGACGCTATTCTCAGTAGCTTGTACACATCATTGTCACTATGCCTAACTTTACCAAACAATCTCTTCAAGATGTGCATGCAGAACTGCCATCATCATGTTCCAACTTCCTAGGCCGTTGTGGGCCATGAACTTTAATACCAATAAAAGAAATTTGAGTTAAAAGACCTTTCACTCTTCAGCGTGCCAAGTGTCAAGTTTTAAAATGGAACTTGTCTAATTTTCAAGAGGGAAAACGAAAAAAATGTCCATGTATACCTCTTCAATCCCTTACATATTTCCTCTTGTCATTTTCTTTTCTCTTATAACTCAGCAACCTTTTCCTTCTTCAACTCTTCAAGCTTCTCCAACCTCCATGGAAATGGCATCTGCTTTAAACAACAAAACTTCAACTTCAATCTCAAATGCTTTCACTCTTCAAGACCCCCGCTCTCAATAATGGCAGATAATATGTTCTTGAACCTCCAATGGAGTAAGAAAAGGCAAAGGTTTGTGCTTCTTAGGTACTTATACCTTTTTCTGTTTCAAATGACACCCATGTTTTTCTGGGTCCATTCCCCATATCTTCTTCAAAATTGAAAAAGGTGAAAGAGTTATTTCCTTGTTCTTCTCATACTAAACCCAATGTATTTGAGAACATGGCTTACTAATTAGATTTCATAGGTTTTCCATACCATATTTTTTGTGTTGCACTGACTACCTATAATGCGACTTAGCTCACTTGGTTAGATAAAGTCGAGAAAAAGAAGGAAACGTCTAAAAACAACAATGGATATTCGACTTAATATAATTGTCTATAAATGGCCCTAGGTACAACCATAACATGATAATTACAACCCTCTACTTTTGGGAGGGTTCGACCAATAATTTCCAACTACGTTGTGGAATGATTACCCCAACTCTCTTTGAAGTGGAGACTATTACTGGCCTTTGACCTATTGGAGATGCTTTTGACCCTACTCTCATTAGCAAAATTAGGCCTATTTTTACTTTTACTCGAGCTAACTTTAGTAATTATATTGATGACCAGTATTTCGACCAAACTGAGGAAGTCTTTGAGCATGAACATATTGCTTTCCTCATTCTTTGGCTATTCCCCTTTGTTTTCTGCTCAAGGTCACTACAAGTAGCCATGAAATTCATTCATTTGGCCACCCAACTTCATGATGGATGCAATATTTTCCTAAGCAAGCTAATTTAAGGCTTCGTTTATAAAACTCTAGGGTTTACCCCTGTCTTCCTTAAAGCCCCTATACCTGGGAAGGAGTTTCTAATTCTCGGTCCTATGTGGCTCTAGCAACTTTGGCTTAATGCCACTTTTGAATCCACTCTACAAGCCACCATTCCATCCGACCTAATGAGACAAATCAAAAGTAGGCGGTTCAAATGCACAAGGCTTACTCTACTTACTCCAGATGATTTTAAGTGTTTGACAGAGAGAGCTTTCAAAAACCACTTCTTCATGTATGTCGACCGTGCTACATTTTTTCTCACCTTGGCTTCATTCATTAGTCGAAGTCATGTGAAGAAGTGAAAAACACAAGAGGGGGGGGGGGGGGGGGTTGAATTGTAAAACTGAAAATCAATGCAATGAACGCGATATTTTTATCCTGGTTCGTTTGATCTCAAACTACTCCAGTCCACCCGTCAAGGTGATTTCGCCTCTCTCCAACGAGGTCTTAATCCACTATATTCAACTGAATATTACAATCTGCTTTAACAACTGCTAAAGCCTTCTTGATGCAAACCACAACCCGGTTTGTCAAGGAAACACTTTCTTACAAAGAAGAGAAATAGGTGTGTGAATGTTTTCTACAAAACTGTATCACAACTGTGATATTACACAACTTAAGCTTATGAAACTAGATTGCTAAAATATTGAGTAAGGAATAATTGGAGCTTTTTAGCAAACTGAGAATGAGAAGATGTAGAATAGCTTTTAGGCGTGGAAATAGTTGTAGAGCATTAGCCAATTCAATCTTCATTGTCTTGTTTATATAGCACTGAATTTGTTGAACGTTGGAGCAATAATCTTGATTCAATGCTGTGATCGGTGGATCTGGAACTGACTGTTTTAAAGCTGGTTCGCGAAATGTCGCGGAAGCAAGAGTCGCCACCGTCTTTTATTTTCTCCAATAGGAAAGGACAAAAGCACAGAAAAATTCCTTTTAAGAGATTGCTCTCGGTTCGGGAGGTAGGTTATAGAAAGGGAAGGTGTTAGCACCCTTTCTATCCATGGTTATCCATGGGCTCTTAGGTACTTGCTCAATGTGTTTTCAAAATTGTTGTTTGCTTTTCAATTGTGGGTTTCAAAAATATTCTTTGAAAAGTTTCAGTTTAACTCATGCGTCAGAGTGTTTGAAAAGTTTGTTTGAAAGTTTTTTGAAAGTGTGTCGGTGTGAAAAGAGTTTGAATTTTGTTTTGAAGAGAGCAAGTATCCTTGAGAACCTACCTACCCTAAGGAATTCGTCTGTGTAAGAGTCCTTTAAAGTAGTGCCATCCCACCATTGAGAGGTAGGTAGCACCACCGTTGGAGGTATTCGGGTCAATTCGAGTTTTAGGGACGTGGTGGTCACCGGAGCAACGGGAAAACACCTTAGAAGCTACCCTCATGCCAGGTTCCCGGACCATGAGGACTTACTAAGACGTTTTCTACTCGACGACCACCTTTCGAAAGGCAACAGTGAGGCGTACCCTAGGGGTGGTGTGTGCGAATTGTGTGTCGTTTTCAGTTCATTATTTGTCTTGTCATGCATTGGTGATCTAACGATTCAATTTTATTTTTCGGGCATTCATTCTTTCATGCATATTTATTAACAGTTATATTTGCGAGAAAATAAATCTAACTATTACAACTGGCGCGGGTCCACATCGCCAAAAAACCGAACCCGATTTGACTGAAAATAAAATAAAGCGAATAAAAAGTCCGAGAGTTTTTAATTACATGGCTTTGGGGCATATACAGAGGTATTTAATAAATGCGCGAAATAAAGACTAAACAAAATTAGGGCGTTGGACCCTTTAACAGATACTTAAAATAATCAAGGAAATTAAAAATTAAAAATAATGTTTTTGTGTTTTTTAGGTTTAAAAGAAAAAAAGAGAAAAGTTAATTAAAATTAAAATCCTAGTTCTATCATTTTTTAAGTTTATTATGAAAAAAAGATTTAATTTCTAACCTAATTAAATTCTAAACTAATTATGTACAATTTTGATTTATAGAAAATAATAAATAATAACATTGTGAGAAAAAAGGAAAAAATTAAAAATGATATGAAAAATTAATAATTACCTTAATTCTACATTTTTTGATTTTTTATTATGAAAAAAGAATTGAAATGAATATTAAAACCTAATCAAATTAAATGAGTCACATTTTAATTTATTAAAAAAAGAATCAAAATTAATTATATTGTTTTTTGTCTTTTCTGTATTTTTAATGTTTTTTTGTATTTTTGGTTAAAATTAATTAGATAAGAAAATAAAACACAAGTGAATTTAAAAAAAATAAAATGTAAAGAAAATTAGAAAAGAAAGAAAAAACAATAGAACCAGGGGGTATGGATTTGAATTTGGAGGTGCAAGCCTGGCCCATTTATTTGTGAGCATTTTGTTGACTTTTTGATCCAGTGAGATGCCTTTGACTGAAGTGCAGCATGCTTCCCAATCCTGGCCCTTGATGTGAGCGCTCTGGGACACGTGGATGGTGCGTTCTGATGGAGCATGGTGAGTCCTCAATGTCATGCTGCATAGGAATTAGAAATGAAAAATAATATTGGCAATGTGTGAGACCTGGGGTTTGAACCCAGGTCATTAGAGTCAATAGCGTGTGTCCTAGCCAGCTGAGCCATTTGAATTCAATTAACATATTATAATTAATAAACAATATAAAATAAAACCAACGCATATGGACTAGCACGCGCGCGAATTTTGAATGGACGAGTCTCCGTGTGACAGCTCATCGTCCCTTCCAATTTCCTGAAATGCAAACAGAGAAGGCAACGGTTTTGAAACGTTGTTTTACACATGCTATGAGAAAATAGCGAATAGCCATATAGGCTATATAAATTGTTCGCGATGGCATCTTCTCCTTCGTCTGGGTGTACTGAGTTCAGCCATGGTAGTCAGGGACTCTAATTTTTCCCCTAGGCAAAATCCCTAATTTTGATTAAGCTGCAACCCTAGGATTCGAAAATGGCAATTCTTTATTCATGGCACAAAAATGAAATTAAATGCATTGGTCAGTTTGGAAACCTTGTGAGGAACATGAATGTATAATTAAAAATGCAAGAGGATGCGTAAAATCAAGAATACGAATTCAAAATTTTGGCTGTACAGTTTGGATGGTAGCTATCAGTTTGAGGAGCTTTGATTGAGGTTATGAATTGGGACACGTTCAAAATGGTCTCAGGAAGCTATTGGCACAAAAATTTTGGCTTGAGAAGATCCCTTTCTTTGATTTCAGATTTGCACTTTATGGCCAAATTTTCAAATTGCCAAATGGACTTTGAACGAGTTTTGTGCTATGTTCTTGGTAGGGTTTGACTCAATGATCCTTATGGAATTGAATAGGCATGCTAACTCCCCTTAATCCATGCTTGAGAAAGAATTGGCATTAGGGTTTGTCCATTAACCATTTTTTCCTAACTTCTAGCCAAAACCTAAACCTAGTGTGTAAATGAACCTTGGCCTGATTTTTGAGTTGATTCATGATGTATAGAACTTGTCCAAATTCATTTGACACCATTACATTGAGTTTTAAATTTTATTTGAATTTTCAATGAATTAAAATGAATTAAATCATCAAAAATTGAATAAAATGAAAAAGTCAACATTTGGTCTTGAAATCAACCATGGGCCACGTGTGTGGCATGACAAGGATGGACAAAGTGAGAAAAATGGGGCCCTTTTGTCAAAATTGGATTTTCAAAGATAGTTGACTTTTGCCATTTCACAAAAATTTCCCAACTTCTACAAGGCATAACTTGCTCAATTTTTAAGCTTTTCACATGTTCTTGGACATTTTGGAAAGGTCTTTGAGTCCTTTAACCAATGCCTTTGGTCCCATGTCATTTTGATTTACCAATCTCAAGTTATGGCCTTTGACTTAAAGTCCCTTTTTGTTGACTTTTGAAAATGACCTATAATGTTGAAATTGATAACTTTTTGTGAGAGCATTTCTTGGACTTGAAGTATGAAGATGAGTTGTAGGAAATGTCTTTCTCTTCAAAATGAGCTTTGGATGGAATTTTTCTGATAATCCATGTGAAAGTTATGCCCTGGTCAATTTCAGTTGACTTTTTCAGCTGTCCAAATATAGCAACTTTTGCATCTTTGATGATTTCTGAGCTAAATTTTGAGAATCATGATCAAGCATTGATCAAATGATGTTTGTGGCTTCAAAATGATATGTTGACCAAAAATTTGAACTTTTGACTGCCAAATGACCATTTTGCCCCTACAGTTGACTGTAGTGCAATTTAGGGTTTTGACTGTGCACTTTTGAGCTGAATGCCTTGAAACTTGATATGAGGATGCTTGACCATCTTTGTAAGCATATGAGACTTGATTGGACCTTTGAACACTTCCTTTTCTTGATCAACACACAAACCCTAGTTTTGACTGTAGGGAGGCCTTTGCATTGTGCAACTCTTGGGGAATTTTGTAGCTTGGCTTGGCAGTTTATTGGAGAATATGGGAGGGCAAATTTTGGGGTATAACAGTTGCCCCTGTTCAATCTTCTTAGACCTGAGGATGGAGATTGGCTGACGTGCCTTTTGTAATCCGAGGGTAGAAGATGATTGGACACTAGAGTGCCCAGAAATTTGCGCTCACATATTGGCAATGATGGGGATGGGCTTATAGATGCCATCTGAATGTTGCTGGATGGGATGATGGGCTTATAGATGCCATCTGGGTGTTTGATTGCGTAAGAGATTTCTTAACGAGAACCTGCCTACCTGCAAAACAGAAAATGAGTACCTGACACGTTGCAGGGATGATTACTTCCTTAGCATGAATGGTAAGAGAGCCTTGGGCGACTTTAACTTCAACAACGCTCGTTGAGAAAAATCTGGGGTGTCTTCTGCTGGGATAAGAATCAGGGAGATCTTAAGGTCGATCTGACTGAACCAGAGAGGCCTTTGACTGGATAAGTCTAGGTCTTGAAATGTCTTCCACTGGATAAGCAATCAGGAAAATCTTGGGACGATTTAACTGAACCAGAGGAGGCCTTTGACTGGATAAGCAATCAGGAAAATCTTGGGACGATTTAACTGAACCGGTCTAGGTCTTGAAATGTCTTCCACTGGATAAGCAATCAGAAAATCTTGGGACGATTTAACTGAACCAGAGGAGGCCTTTGACTGGATAAGCAATCAGGAAAATCTTGGGACGATTTAACTGAACCGGTCTAGGTCTTGAAATGTCTTCCACTGGATAAGCAATCAGAAAATCTTGGGACGATTTAACTGAACCAGAGGAGGCCTTTGACTGAACCAGTCTAGGTCTTGAAATGTCTTCCACTGGATAAGCAATCAGGAAAATCTGGGGACGATTTAACTGAACCAGAGGAGGCCTTTGACTGAACCAGTCTAGGTCTTGAAATGTCTTCCACTGGATAAGCAATCAGGAAAATCTTGGGACGATTTAACTGAACCAGAGGAGGCCTTTGACTGAATCAGTCTAGGTCTTGAAATGTCTTCCACTGGATAAGCAATCAGGAAAATCTGGGGACGATTTAACTGAACCAGAGGAGGCCTTTGACTGAACCAGTCTAGGTCTTGAAATGTCTTCCACTGGATAAGCAATCAGGAAAATCTTGGGACGATTTAACTGAACCAGAGGAGGCCTTTGACTGAATCAGTCTAGGTCTTGAAATGTCTTCCACTGGATAAGCAATCAGGAAAATCTTGGGACGATTTAACTGAACCAGAGGAGGCCTTTGACTGAATCAGTCTAGGTCTTGAAATGTCTTCCAAGGGATAAGCAATCAGGAAAATCTTGGGACGATTTAACTGAACCCGAGAAGGCCTTTGACTGAATAAGTCTAGGTCTTGAAATGTCTTCCACTGGATAAGCAATCAGGAAAATCTTGGGACGATTTAACTGAACCAGAGGAGGCCTTTGACTGAACCAGTCTAGGTCTTGAAATGTCTTCCAAGGGATAAGCAATCAGGAAAATCTTGGGACGATTTAACTGAACCCGAGAAGGCCTTTGACTGAATAAGTCTAGGTCTTGAAATGTCTTCCACTGGATAAGCAATCAGGAAAATCTTGGGACGATTTAACTGAACCAGAGGAGGCCTTTGACTGAACCAGTCTAGGTCTTGAAATGTCTTCCACTGGATAAGCAATCAGGAAAATCTTGGGACGATTGAACTGAACCAGAGGAGGCCTTTGACTGAACCAGTCTAGGTCTTGAAATGTCTTCCACTGGATAAGCAATCAGGAAAATCTTGGGACGATTTCACTGAACCAGAGGAGGCCTTTGACTGGATAAGCAATCAGGAAAATCTTGGGACGATTTAACTGAACCGGTCTAGGTCTTGAAATATGATTGAGAATTTAACTGAATCTTTCCTGAAAGGTAAAAGTCAGTCGTACGCAATGCATGATATGGATCAAGCATAAATGAGATTTGTATGATGCAGTGCGTTATGCATGCTATAATGATGTATGTGATGTTTTATGTATGTTTTCGTCTAGGAAAATGAATCCTTGACGGGTGCCGGGAAGTCGTATCCTGGGCTGATGTCGAAGAATAGATTCTGCTTCCGCTGGGGATGATAATTGCAAGGATACCGGTAGGAGAAGATGACTCCGTTGCGGAATAAACTTGGCGAATGGAAGATTCTGCGGGGAGAAAAGATACTCTAGTGATCATGCTGGAAAGCAATACTCTGTGGGAAGAGTGATGCCTTGCTGAATGTTGATAGTAACTCTGTTGGGGATACCATTGTTGTATTGGAAATGTGAATTGACTTCGCTGGGGATAGGAAAGAACTACGTTGATGACGACTTTCCCTTGGCTTTTGGCTGAGGATAACCCAGTTATATCCTGTTAAGGAAATAACTCTTTAAATCAAGCCAGACGACGCGTTCGTGCCCTATGAAGGATAAGCTTCCAGAATATACTGGGGATAAGCTTACTGCTCGGGGAGATGAATTCCACCTTTCCTGGGGAACTTGGATGGGACTCTCCTGGGGAAGTTTTGATATGCTGGGGAAGAATGCACTGACTTGCTGTTCTCTGGGGAATTTAAGATGTCTGGCTAGGTCGTGTTCTTTAGTTGAACCTACCTTGGTACCTTGGAGGATAGAACAATTAGACCGCTCAGACAACTCTTTTATTGCCCCTGTTTCTGTGGGCGAAGATACCTGTGGCGGTGCTTGGTGACTGCCGACTGACAAATCTTCTTCTGGTAGGAAAGTGACGAGATGACGGGACATAGTCGTACGCTTTGATCCCTAATTTTTGCCTGGACCGCCCTTTCGGGTTTTCAGTCCATCGGGATACCCTTTTTTGCCCAAGCCGCCTTTTCAGGTTTTCGACTTGCCGGGTGTACAGATTTTTTCATTTTTATCCCTCATTTTGCCCGAACCCTTTTGACTCGCCGGGAAGCCCTTATTTTTGCCTAGGCTAGTCGACCTAGCGGGTCTTTGATTATGCGTAGTATTTTTCGACTATGTCCGTGCTTTCAGAATGTAGGGAGTTGCCCCTGTTGGAAGTATTTTGCCATGCCCCAGAAGATGTCTGACTGGGCAAGATTCGTTACTGGATTGCTCCAAGTGACTCAGGCAGAGATTTGCCCCAGGCTGGTTGGCCTTTTTGAGAGATTCTCCAAATCTTGACTTAACTGCCCCAGATGATGGACAATAGTCATGCCATGCCCCTTGATTGGAGGTACTTCTGTTCATTAGGCATTCGTCGTGCGAATTTCCTTGCTGTTCGAATAAAAAGTCATATGCAAACAAAGTTATGTTAAAAATGCAAAGCTTATGTCTGTCTTGAAGATTTTGAAAATGCATTCTTTTTCATAAAACAAGTGAATGTTTGTAAAACGTGATGTCAATTCCGTATTTACCGTAGGCCTTCAGGAGTCAGGATACCTTTCGTAACAGTATGCTTTCGAACTAAACCGTGCTTCAGCTAGGACTTTTGAGGGTTATAGCATGGCCTGGTTCACGGTTTAAGAAACAAAGTATGAAGGTTCAAATTTTATTTGTACCCACCCTCTCTTCGCGATGTTCTCCAAACCTAAACTCAGTTGATCATACATTAGACCTTGTTTGAGTCTTTGCTCTAATTTTCTGGTGATGGATAACTTATTTTGAATAGGCAGTCATTCCTTTTTTTTGTCGAGGGTTTGTGTGACCTCCTTTTTTGATTTTGTGATCCCTATTTTTTTTGCCTGAACTGTTTCTTTTGTGATTACAGTCAGCGGGATGCCCCAGTTTCGTAAGTCTCCTTCATAGGTTTTGACTTAATGGGTTTTTCGTTTATGATTTTTTTTGATAATGACTGCCTGTCCTTATGATTGTTCGGAACCATCACTGTCTTTTGTTTTTGAACAAACTCATTTGGTGCCATTCATTGTGCACTTGGATCAACTGAGAGAACTACCCTGCCCCAGGTTATGATTAAGGGTTTTGATTTTCGAAAATAAAAAACTCCTACTTCTTTGGCTCTGATGGGTTGACGAGGGATTATCATCCTTATAACTCCAGTGTTTAGGAATTGAAACAATGCCTGTACCTCATCAGCGGGGTCTGTTCAAAAGCATACTGTAAAGATTGCGGTATCGTTTTCGTCATCATCCTCCCTCAAGAGGCTTAGAATTATTGATTGAAAGAGTTGACATCAGAACAAATATGAAAATAATTTGCGTATAGTGAATACGAATATATTGATTCAAAATGGACATAAGCGATGCATTAATGAAATAACAATGTTTTAACAATGAGTAAACGTTTGAACAAAAGAAAATTGCAACTTGAACATTCGAATGAACAAAAATTTCTAGTCTCAGGGCTTGTCACTTCAAATGGTGAATCCCGCAGGGATAGTAGAAGAACTCAGCCTGGCCATCTTGGGTGAATTTCACAGCTCCTTCATCAATCAGATCTTGGATCTGGTTCTTCAAAGTCCAACAATCCTCCGTAACATGCCCCGGGCTGTCAGAGTGATAATCGCAGTGGGCGTCGGGGTTATACCTTGAAGGTGTCCTGTTGGGATTCTTAGGAGGGTCCCTTAGAGTTACCAAATTCAACCTCAACAGTTGTTGTAAAGCTTGAGGCAGTGATACGTTAAGCTTGGTGAATTGCCTTTTGGGCTTGCCTGGCTGAAGAGGTTGTTTGGGCTTGCCTGGCTGAAAAGGTTGATGCTGAATTTGTGCCCCTGAAGCCAAATGAGGAGCTTTTCCTTTGTCTCCTTGTCTCAAAGGTGGTTGAACAACGACTGGCTCTTTTCCTTTAGATGTTTGCCCCAGTTGGTTACTCTGAAGCAGTTGGTTGACAAGAAACCGGAGCTCATCTTGTCTTTGTGCTAGACCTTGAATGGCATTCCTCTGCCCCAGCATTTGAGCTTTCATAGCATCCATCTCAGATTGTAGGTGTTTCAGCCTTTCATCCTCAGCACTGTTCCTGGCAAAAGTCTCCATGAGAAGTGTCCTCAGCTCCTCCTGCCCCTTGGATAGATTCAGGAGGATTTCCCCGAACCGAGTCTCTTGAGCAAGAAGGTCCTGGTTGTCTTGTTGTGAAACCATTGCTGAAATAAACAGCGGGAAAGGTAAGTGACCTGCAACAAAGATGCCTGTTATGTAAGGATGAGTATGATATGCATGCAATGTTTTCAAGGATCTCGCGGGGTAAACCAGAAAATTTGTTAGCATTGGAATTTAGAGCTTGATTGGAGGACACCCATGTTATTAAGAACTCTTCTTCAAGAGTCAAAGGCTCACCATATCAAGTGGATCATAGCCCCTGACTTTAGTCATCATGTCTGGTTTTGATTTCCAAACAACCTTGGTTAGGGAACCTTCTTCAGGAGTCAGAGCTCACCATATCAAGTGGGTCATAGCCCCTGACAACATTGGCTAGAGGAAAATAAATCCTCTTTGCCCCTTGCTAGATGTTTGATTTATATGACCTGTATCACAAGCCCTTGAGATCCTTGAAATGGGTTAGGAGGTATGCAATGGTATGATGTCATGATATGCATGGGGTAATGTGAGTAACCCTGTAATGAGTCCCAATTAAAGACTGCAAAAACCTGCAAGAAACTTAGAATACCCTGTTATGAGTCCTAATTAAGGACTACAAACACAACCTGCAAGAGACAAAGGTCAGGTAATAAGCATGCAAGTAGTTCAAGTAGGAAGGCACACAAGTCACACAATAGAGCCCTTAGAGTTTAGGCCAGCATGAAGTTTGGGGTACTACCCTCTTGAAGTGGGTGGGCTCAACCTGTCCTAATCAAAGTAACCGGGTTCTAAGGTTCCCAATATCACGGGATTGCTTTCATTGTTCATCGTTTCGATTTAGCCACTGAACTGGCGACCGAAATATTCCAGGAAAGCAACCCTCAATTGAGTGTAGTATTGAGTATCAACCAACCTCGGACTGCACCAAAGTCAGTTATCTCACTACCCTAAAGAGGCCAAGATTGTTCAATTAAGGTTCCTAAGGTTTGTTGATGCTTCATGACACCACATGGAGGCCCCGTACTCTCCTTGACTGACTCAAGGGTTACCGGTACACACCAAGATGCCACATCAACGTAGCAGACTGCTTCAACCATGTCGGTATACCCCGCACAGTTCCCTCACAGCCTTGTTGCTACTTTCTAAAAAGGTATCCCCCAGATCCGGGTTAGGATCTATAGAACTCCCAAGCAACCCACAATAATAAAGCAAGCAAAGAAAACAATTGAAAACACAGTGATCTTAATCCTAAGGTACACCCCACTTTAAGTTTTACTCCCCAGCAGAGTCGCCAGTTCTGTGATCGGTGGATCTGGAACTGACTGTTTTAAAGCTGGTTCGCGAAATGTCGCGGAAGCAAGAGTCGCCACCGTCTTTTATTTTCTCCAATAGGAAAGGACAAAAGCACAGAAAAATTCCTTTTAAGAGATTGCTCTCGGTTCGGGAGGTAGGTTATAGAAAGGGAAGGTGTTAGCACCCTTTCTATCCATGGTTATCCATGGGCTCTTAGGTACTTGCTCAATGTGTTTTCAAAATTGTTGTTTGCTTTTCAATTGTGGGTTTCAAAAATATTCTTTGAAAAGTTTCAGTTTAACTCATGCGTCAGAGTGTTTGAAAAGTTTGTTTGAAAGTTTTTTGAAAGTGTGTCGGTGTGAAAAGAGTTTGAATTTTGTTTTGAAGAGAGCAAGTATCCTTGAGAACCTACCTACCCTAAGGAATTCGTCTGTGTAAGAGTCCTTTAAAGTAGTGCCATCCCACCATTGAGAGGTAGGTAGCACCACCGTTGGAGGTATTCGGGTCAATTCGAGTTTTAGGGACGTGGTGGTCACCGGAGCAACGGGAAAACACCTTAGAAGCTACCCTCATGCCAGGTTCCCGGACCATGAGGACTTACTAAGACGTTTTCTACTCGACGACCACCTTTCGAAAGGCAACAGTGAGGCGTACCCTAGGGGTGGTGTGTGCGAATTGTGTGTCGTTTTCAGTTCATTATTTGTCTTGTCATGCATTGGTGATCTAACGATTCAATTTTATTTTTCGGGCATTCATTCTTTCATGCATATTTATTAACAGTTATATTTGCGAGAAAATAAATCTAACTATTACAACTGGCGCGGGTCCACATCGCCAAAAAACCGAACCCGATTTGACTGAAAATAAAATAAAGCGAATAAAAAGTCCGAGAGTTTTTAATTACATGGCTTTGGGGCATATACAGAGGTATTTAATAAATGCGCGAAATAAAGACTAAACAAAATTAGGGCGTTGGACCCTTTAACAGATACTTAAAATAATCAAGGAAATTAAAAATTAAAAATAATGTTTTTGTGTTTTTTAGGTTTAAAAGAAAAAAAGAGAAAAGTTAATTAAAATTAAAATCCTAGTTCTATCATTTTTTAAGTTTATTATGAAAAAAAGATTTAATTTCTAACCTAATTAAATTCTAAACTAATTATGTACAATTTTGATTTATAGAAAATAATAAATAATAACATTGTGAGAAAAAAGGAAAAAATTAAAAATGATATGAAAAATTAATAATTACCTTAATTCTACATTTTTTGATTTTTTATTATGAAAAAAGAATTGAAATGAATATTAAAACCTAATCAAATTAAATGAGTCACATTTTAATTTATTAAAAAAAGAATCAAAATTAATTATATTGTTTTTTGTCTTTTCTGTATTTTTAATGTTTTTTTGTATTTTTGGTTAAAATTAATTAGATAAGAAAATAAAACACAAGTGAATTTAAAAAAAATAAAATGTAAAGAAAATTAGAAAAGAAAGAAAAAACAATAGAACCAGGGGGTATGGATTTGAATTTGGAGGTGCAAGCCTGGCCCATTTATTTGTGAGCATTTTGTTGACTTTTTGATCCAGTGAGATGCCTTTGACTGAAGTGCAGCATGCTTCCCAATCCTGGCCCTTGATGTGAGCGCTCTGGGACACGTGGATGGTGCGTTCTGATGGAGCATGGTGAGTCCTCAATGTCATGCTGCATAGGAATTAGAAATGAAAAATAATATTGGCAATGTGTGAGACCTGGGGTTTGAACCCAGGTCATTAGAGTCAATAGCGTGTGTCCTAGCCAGCTGAGCCATTTGAATTCAATTAACATATTATAATTAATAAACAATATAAAATAAAACCAACGCATATGGACTAGCACGCGCGCGAATTTTGAATGGACGAGTCTCCGTGTGACAGCTCATCGTCCCTTCCAATTTCCTGAAATGCAAACAGAGAAGGCAACGGTTTTGAAACGTTGTTTTACACATGCTATGAGAAAATAGCGAATAGCCATATAGGCTATATAAATTGTTCGCGATGGCATCTTCTCCTTCGTCTGGGTGTACTGAGTTCAGCCATGGTAGTCAGGGACTCTAATTTTTCCCCTAGGCAAAATCCCTAATTTTGATTAAGCTGCAACCCTAGGATTCGAAAATGGCAATTCTTTATTCATGGCACAAAAATGAAATTAAATGCATTGGTCAGTTTGGAAACCTTGTGAGGAACATGAATGTATAATTAAAAATGCAAGAGGATGCGTAAAATCAAGAATACGAATTCAAAATTTTGGCTGTACAGTTTGGATGGTAGCTATCAGTTTGAGGAGCTTTGATTGAGGTTATGAATTGGGACACGTTCAAAATGGTCTCAGGAAGCTATTGGCACAAAAATTTTGGCTTGAGAAGATCCCTTTCTTTGATTTCAGATTTGCACTTTATGGCCAAATTTTCAAATTGCCAAATGGACTTTGAACGAGTTTTGTGCTATGTTCTTGGTAGGGTTTGACTCAATGATCCTTATGGAATTGAATAGGCATGCTAACTCCCCTTAATCCATGCTTGAGAAAGAATTGGCATTAGGGTTTGTCCATTAACCATTTTTTCCTAACTTCTAGCCAAAACCTAAACCTAGTGTGTAAATGAACCTTGGCCTGATTTTTGAGTTGATTCATGATGTATAGAACTTGTCCAAATTCATTTGACACCATTACATTGAGTTTTAAATTTTATTTGAATTTTCAATGAATTAAAATGAATTAAATCATCAAAAATTGAATAAAATGAAAAAGTCAACATTTGGTCTTGAAATCAACCATGGGCCACGTGTGTGGCATGACAAGGATGGACAAAGTGAGAAAAATGGGGCCCTTTTGTCAAAATTGGATTTTCAAAGATAGTTGACTTTTGCCATTTCACAAAAATTTCCCAACTTCTACAAGGCATAACTTGCTCAATTTTTAAGCTTTTCACATGTTCTTGGACATTTTGGAAAGGTCTTTGAGTCCTTTAACCAATGCCTTTGGTCCCATGTCATTTTGATTTACCAATCTCAAGTTATGGCCTTTGACTTAAAGTCCCTTTTTGTTGACTTTTGAAAATGACCTATAATGTTGAAATTGATAACTTTTTGTGAGAGCATTTCTTGGACTTGAAGTATGAAGATGAGTTGTAGGAAATGTCTTTCTCTTCAAAATGAGCTTTGGATGGAATTTTTCTGATAATCCATGTGAAAGTTATGCCCTGGTCAATTTCAGTTGACTTTTTCAGCTGTCCAAATATAGCAACTTTTGCATCTTTGATGATTTCTGAGCTAAATTTTGAGAATCATGATCAAGCATTGATCAAATGATGTTTGTGGCTTCAAAATGATATGTTGACCAAAAATTTGAACTTTTGACTGCCAAATGACCATTTTGCCCCTACAGTTGACTGTAGTGCAATTTAGGGTTTTGACTGTGCACTTTTGAGCTGAATGCCTTGAAACTTGATATGAGGATGCTTGACCATCTTTGTAAGCATATGAGACTTGATTGGACCTTTGAACACTTCCTTTTCTTGATCAACACACAAACCCTAGTTTTGACTGTAGGGAGGCCTTTGCATTGTGCAACTCTTGGGGAATTTTGTAGCTTGGCTTGGCAGTTTATTGGAGAATATGGGAGGGCAAATTTTGGGGTATAACAAATGCCAATAACAAACTTTCCTTATTGAGCAGATCTTGTCTGGAATGATGCCGTTGGTAATAATTCGCTTTGAATGCACAGTACCGTTGCTACTTAAGGCGTGTTCT
This sequence comes from Vicia faba, assembly GCA_948472305.1. Lineage (NCBI taxonomy): Eukaryota > Viridiplantae > Streptophyta > Magnoliopsida > Fabales > Fabaceae > Vicia > Vicia faba. Next base: position 621,485,477 of record OX451736.1, read on the forward strand.
GGCTTTGGCTCATTTTGACTCTGCTTAAGTGCTGATGAACTGTTGTTGTCTTTATCAGAGTGTTGAGCGCAGTTCTGTTCATCAAGTTTCAGCAATCACGTGAGTTGTTCTTCTGATTCTGGTATTCTGATATAGCAACTTCTGATGCTGATGTTAATAACCAATATTCTGATGCTGATTAAGTGTACTCCTGCTGATACCTATCAGAGTTTCTGCAAAACAGAAGGTAATATTTTAGGTAGCAGATAGTTCTTACATGAATCACATAATTAATATATCTTTTCATTTTGTTATCATCAAAACTTAAACTTAGGGTAGTAGATTCAAACTTTGTTCTAACAATCTCCCCCTTTTTGATGATGACAAAAACTAGATATTTTTAATTGAAAATAACGTGAAAAATTATCAGAGATAACTATATGATAAGATGTATCAGAGTAAGAAGTTATCAAAGATAAGGGATAACGAGATATCAGAGTTGAGAGATACTCCCCCTGAATTTATTACTTCCCTTTTTAATTCCAAGAGTTCTTCAGGATCAGATCTTTATTGTCTATCTTTGATCATCAGAATATCAGAGCTTTGACTATCAGAAGCTTTAGATCAGAATATCAGAGCAGAGCTTCAGATCAGAATATCAGAGCTTTGCTTTGGATCAGAGTATCAGAGCTTTAGTCTTCAGTGAGTTAGAGAGCATTCTTGTACCTGTAGACTTAAGCAAAAACAGAAGAAAACATTCAAGTATATCAGAGTTAGAATGTTTGAGATTTTCTGTCTTAGTAATCCGTTATTGAAAAATATCTTTCTTATTCTCCCCCTTTTTGTCAGCAATCAAAAAGTCTAAGTGATGTGCTAAAACATTTAGATCAGAAAAACTTGTCATATTAAAATAGTCAGAGCCAGACAAAACAGTACAAAAGATATGCAAAGAAAACATGAAAATGGCATGAATGAAAATCTAAGGTTGGGGAGGAAGGCGTGTGAACAGAGTCTCCAGCATTGCTTTAATCTGATCAGCAGTCTCATTCTGCTTGTGCACCATGCTGACTACTGTGTCTATCTTGCTATCCTGCACATCCATCCTTTCTTTCATCTTTTGATCATTTTCATCCATCCTTTGCTGCAGAAGGATATCATTCAGCTTCAGCTCTTCCAGAGTCTGCCTGTCCAAGGCAGCTTGAGAAATATCAGAAGCAGGGAGCTTCTGAGAGCTTTCTGCAACATCTTCAGCTTGACTGGCTTCAACTTGAATAGTCTGATCTTCTTCTGGCTGCACCTTTGAAGCTGGACGCTTCTCAGACCATGGCTCACTATCCAGAAGGAGCATGTCTATGCTTGAGCTGAAACGCTCAGATCTTTAAGACTAGCATCTGATACAATCTGCATGTTCTTTCTTTCTGAAAAGAGATTGATCAGAAGTTCACAGAAAAAACAAATACATTCTAAAGATAAATATATGGAATTAAAACATTTTCACTCTGGGCAGATTTTCATGCTGAGATGTTTCAGAATGAAATTGAACCTATCTTCAGAAAGGGGTTTAGTGAAGATATCAACCCATTGATGGTCTGTATCTATAAATTTTAAGTTCAAAATTCCTTTCTGAATATAGTCCCTAATGAAGTGATGTTTTATTTCTATATGCTTAGCTCTAGAATGTAAAATAGGATTCTTACTTAAGCAAATAGCAGAAGTATTGTCACAGAGTATAGGGATGTTACTCTCAAAAATCTGGAAGTCTTCAAGCTGACTTTTCATCTAGAGCATTTGTGTGCTACATCCTGCTGCTGCTATGTACTCAGCTTCTGCTGTTGATAGCGCAATTGTGGATTGCCTTTTGCTGGACCAAGAGATCAGATTTTCTTCCAGAAACTGGCAGCTTCCAGAAGTACTTTTACGCTCTACTCTGTCTCCAGCAAAGTCAGCATCGCAGTAGCCTACTAAACTGTAATCACTGGATTTTCTATAAAATAAACCCAGATTAGTAGTACCTTTCAGATACTTGAAAATTCGCTTAACAGCTGTTAAGTGAGATTCTCTAGGATCTGATTGGAATCTAGCACAAATACATACGCTGAATAATATATCAGGTCTTGAAGCTGTCAGATAAAGGAGAGAACCAATCATACCTCTGTAGACTTTATGTTCTACCTTTTTGCTTACCTCTTCTCTTTCCAGAATGCACGTGGGATGCATTGGAATCTTTGATGGCTTACATTCTGAGAGGTCAAATTTCTTCAGAAGATCTCTGATGTATTTGCTCTGATGAATGTAAGTTCCCTCTGGAGTTTGATTGATCTGAATTCTTAGAAAGAATTTCAGTTCCCCCATGAGGCTCATCTCAAATTCTGCCTGCATACACTTAGCAAATTTTCTTCCGAGAGAAGGATTAGTAGAACCAAAAATAATATCATCAACATAAATTTGACAGACTAAGATGTCATTCTTAACTGACTTACAGAATAAGGTAGTGTCCACTTTCCCTCTGGTGAATTCATTTTCTAACAGAAAGTTACTTAGTCTTTCATACCAAGCTCTGGGAGCTTGTTTCAGACCATATAGTGACTTCTTTAGTTTGAAAACATGTTCTGGATGTTTTGTATTTTCAAAACCAGGGGGTTGGTGCACATAAACCTCTTCTTCTATATAACCATTTAAGAATGCACTATTGACATCCATCTGATACAGAGTGATGCCTCTATTAACAGCAAATGAAATTAAAAGCCTGATAGATTCTAACCTGGAAACTGGGGCAAAGGTTTCTGTATAGTCTATCCCCTCTTGATGACTATAACCTTGTGCAACCAGTCGTGCTTTGTTTCTGATGACTTCACCTTGTTCATTTAGCTTGTTTCTGAACACCCATCTTGTTCCAATGACGTTGAATCCTTTTGGTCTGGGAACAAGATCCTATACGTCATTTCTGGTGAATTGATTCAGCTCTTCTTGCATTGCCAGAATCCAGTCATTATCCAGAAGTGCTTCATCAATAGAAGAAGGTTCAATCAGAGACACAAGTCCCATGAGGGTTTCTTCAGAGTTTCTGAAGCTTGCTCTTGTTCTGATTGGATCTTCCTTTCTTCCTAAGATAGTCCCTTCTGGGTGATCCAAGCTGCTTCTGGGTAATCTCTTCTGAGGTTGATCAGCAGCTGTTGTAGGATTGCTAGCAGTGCTCCTTTCAGACGTTGAAGGAGTGTCTGTGTTGAGAGCTTCTGATGACTTGTCTTCAGAACCTGTAAATTCAATTTCCATACCTGCAAAAACTTCATTCTGCTTTGACTTTTCAGAGTCAAGCTTATCATCAAAATGAACACTGATTGATTCTTCCACAATCTGTGTTTCTGTATTGTATACTCTGTATCCTCTTGAGCGTTCAGAGTATCCTAACATAATACACTTCTGTGCTTTAGAGTCAAACTTGTTCAAATAATTCTTTGTATTTAACATAAAGCAGGTACATCCAAATGGATGAAAATATGAAATGTTGGGCTTTCTGTTCTTCCACAATTCATATGGAGTCTTTTCCAGAATAGGTCTTATTGAGATTCTATTCTGAATGTAGCATGCTGTGTTTATTGCCTCTGCCCAGAAGATCTTAGCAACGTTTGTCTCATTGATCATGGTTCTGGCCATTTCTTGCAATGTTCTATTTTTTCGTTCTACAACTCCATTTTGTTGGGGAGTTCTAGGACAAGAGAAATCATGCAGAATGCCTCTGTCATTAAAGAATGACTCAAAATCTTTGTTTTCAAACTCTCCACCATGATCACTTTTGACTTTAACGATTCTAAGATCCTTTTCATTCTGAACTTGGTTACAGAAGGTAACAAACACAGTGTGTGACTCGTCCTTGTGTCTTAAGAACTTTACCCATGTCCATCTGCTATAGTCATCTACGATTACTAACCCATACTTCTTGCCACTGACTGAAGCAGTTTTAACTGGTCCAAATAAGTCAATGTGTAGAAGTTCTAATGGCTTAGAGGTAGAAACAACATTTTTAGATTTAAAAGAAGGTTTTGCAAACTTGCCTTTCTGACATGCTTCACACAGAGCATCTGAATTGAACTTCAAATTAGGAAGTCCTCTGACCAGATTGAGTTTGTTAATCTGAGATATTCTTCTCATACTAACATGCCCCAATCTTTTGTGCCAGATCCACTGCTCGTTGTTAACAGACAGAAGGCACTTTACGTTCTGACTTTTTAGTTCAGAAAGTTTGATTTTGTAAATGTTGTTTTTCCTCTTTCCATTAAACAGGATAGTCCCATCTTTCTGACTAACAGCTTTACATGATTTTTGATTAAATATTATATCATAACCGTTATCACTTAATTGACTTATGGATAACAGATTATGCATTAATCCATCTACTAGCAGAACATTATTAATAGAGGGAAGATTTCCATTACCTACAGTTCCAGAGCCAATGATCCTTCCCCTCTGATTGCCTCCAAAGCCAACGTGGCCTCCAGGCTTAAGTTCCAGGCTTTGGAACATATGCCTTCTTCCCGTCATGTGTCGCGAGCAGCCAGAGTCCAGGTACCATGACTGGTGTTTCTGATTTGCTGCTAAAGATATCTGCAACATGTATTATTTTATCCTTAGGTACCCAGATTTTCTTGGGTCCTGATTTGTTAGATTTACCAAAACTCTGGTTGAATTTTGGTTTCACAGAGTACTTACTGCTAGTGTATTTAATATCATGTGTGTGACCATACACAAAATGTGAATTCAGAGGAGTGTGTTTAATGGTTAAATCCATGACATTCTTTGGTGTAGGAACCTTACCTTGGTATCCTATTCCCTTTTTGCCGTTTCTGCTAACTCCATAGATCATTGAAGCCATTTTGCTTCTATCTATGCTTTTAGCAAGGAACTTCTGGAAACTATGATCATACTCCTTGATGATCTCATCAGCGTTGCTGGGAGTTTCAGAAATTGGTTCCTTCTGAGAGTTTTGTAAAGTATTTTCTAATTTTGAAATTTTAATTCTCAGCTCAAAATTCTCCAATTTAAGACTCTCAGTCTTATTAGAGTCAGATTCAAGATTCCTTTTCAGGTCTCTGAATTTAACTCTAATCTGCTGATACCTTTCCAGAATTTCATTAAGGCTTTCAGCAAGTTCAGCCTTGGTAAAATTAACAGCAAAGTTAGGAAATACCTCTTCAGTATCTGATTCTGAGTCTGATTTAGAAGCTTCACTATCTTCTGAAATGTTAGCCATGAGAGCTATGTTTGCTCTCTCATCATCTAATTCTGAGTCAGCTTCAGACGAGTCAGAGTCATCCCATGTAGCCATGAGACTTTTCTTCTTTTCTCTTCCAAACTTCTTTTTGGGCTTTTCCCTCTGAAGGTTTGGGCAGTCACTCTTGTAGTGTCCTTGCTCATTGCACTCATAGCAGATGATGTCCTTGGTGTTTGGCTTTCTGCTTCCTGAGGAGCCTTCAGATCTTCTGTATCCAGAGGAAGAATCTGTCCTTCTGTATCTGGAAGAAGACTCGTTCTGATCAGATCTTCTGGGATTCCTGAACTTTCTTTGTCTCTGCTTCCACAGTTGATTCACTCTTCTGGAGAGGAGGGAGAGTTCGTCTTCTTCTGATGAAGATCCATCAGATGTTTGTTCAACTGCCTGCAAAACTTTAGACTCAGATTTTTTGTTAGATTTTAATGCTAAAGGCTTACCTTGCTTCTGGGGTTCATCAGCTTCTAGCTCTATCTCATGACTTCTGAGGGAGCTGATAAGTTCCTCCAGAGAAATTTTGTTGAGATCTTTTGCTAGCTTCAGAGCTGTGACCATTGGCCTCCACTGCTTGGGTAAGCTTCTGATGATTTTCTTGACGTGATCAGCAGTAAAGTAACCTTTGTCCAGAACCTTGAGACCAGCTACCAGAATCTGGAATCTGGAGAACATTGTTTCAATGGATTCACTTTCTTCCATTTTGAACGCCTCATACTTCTGAATGAGCGCCAGAGCTTTAGTTTCTTTGACCTGAACGTTGCCCTCATGCGTCATTCTGAGTGAGTCAAACATGTTCTTTGCTGTGTCTCTGTTGGAGATCTTTTCATATTCAGCATACGAGATGGCGCTGAGAAGGATGGTTCTGGCCTTGTGGTGATTCTTGAAGTCACGCTTTTGTTGGTCAGACATTGTTTTCCTGTCAATCTTCTGACCGCTTGCATTCACAGGGTGCGTGTATCCATCTGTCACCATGTCCCACAGATCAACATCATGTTCCAGAAAGAAGCTTTCAATTCTGTCTTTCCAGTAATCAAAATTTTCTCCATCAAAAACTGGAGGTTTTCCGCTGAATCTGTCTCTGTCCTCATGGTTGTCATTGCTGGTGTGAGAATAATTTCCTGCCATTGTGTTTTTCTGACGCTGGATCTTGTACTGACACGGTTAAGTGTTTTAGCTCAGAACCAGGCGCTCTGGTACCAATTGAAGAAGTGAAAAACACAAGAAGGGGGGGGGGGGTTGAATTGTAAAACTGAAAATCAATGCAATGAACACGATATTTTTATCCTGGTTCGTTTGATCTCAAACTACTCCAGTCCACTCGTCAAGGTGATTTCGCCTCTCTCCAACGAGGTCTTAATCCACTATATTCAACTGAATATTACAATCTGCTTTAACAACTGCTAAAGCCTTCTTGATGCAAACCACAACCCGGTTTGTCAAGGAAACACTTTCTTACAAAGAAGAGAAATAGGTGTGTGAATGTTTTCTACAAAACTGTATCACAACTGTGATATTACACAACTTAAGCTTATGAAACTAGATTGCTAAAATATTGAGTAAGGAATAATTGGAGCTTTTTAGCAAACTGAGAATGAGAAGATGTAGAATAGCTTTTAGGCGTGGAAATAGTTGTAGAGCATTAGCCAATTTAATCTTCATTGTCTTGTTTATATAGCACTGAATTTGTTAAACGTTGGAGCAATAATATTGATTCAATGCCAATAACAAACTTCCCTTATTGAGCAGATCTTGTCTGGAATGATGCCGTTGGTAATAATTCGCTTTGAATGCACAATACCGTTGCTACTTAAGGCGTTTTCTGGCTTTGGCTCATTCTTACTCTGCTTAAGTGCTGATGAACTGTTGTTGTCTTTATCAGAGTGTTGAGCGCAGTTCTGTTCATCAAGTTTCAGCAATCGCGTGAGTTGTTCTTCTGATTTTGGTATTCTGATATAGCAACTTCTGATGCTGATGTTAATAACCAATATTCTGATGCTGATTAAGTGTACTCCTGCTGATACCTATCAGAGTTTCTGCAAAACAGAAGGTAATATTTTAGGTAGCAGATAGTTCTTACATGAATCACATAATTAATATATCTTTTCATTTTGTTATCATCAAAACTTAAACTTAGGGTAGTAGATTCAAACTTTGTTCTAACATCATGGACCCTAGTGGTTCAAAAGAGGATTTTCAATCTTGTCTCTTGAGCATAGTCTGAAGCACTTGACACTTGGGTGGCCTTTCTTAAACTTGTCGTCTTATCGACTAGGATTTCAACAAGGACGGGTGGTTTAGGGCTTGTCATTTGCCAACCGTAGCTAGACAGTTTGGCCTTAGCTAGTTTCAACCCAGATCCCTCTACAACTAGGAAGAAGACATTTGCTGGGTAAAAAGTGTGATGTCAGAAGAAGATTACTGGGGTTTCTTGGGTTACCAAACTAAGGTAATCATCTTCTTAACCCCATTTGTGTTTTAACCCTCCTACTTCTGCACCAAAGCATTTGAAGATTAGTTGTCGGATCATCTGTTTGATGTTTTGTGGATCATCTGAACATCCTTCGACTTTTAACAGATGTTTTTTCCACCTTGCAGAAAGAAGGGAAGAAAATTCGAGGAATACATATCAAAGAATTTCGAGCTTTCCAAAACTACTTTGAAACTGTGTATAATCCATGTCGTTGTGGTCAAACTATTCATGACGCAACTTCTAGTTTAAAATAGAAAGTACTCGATAACATACCAAAACTCAAACTTTCTTCTGATATCAATCCAAAAGATGGATGCCACTTAACTTTCGAATTTCATCTTCCTAAATTTCCTCCATTACCTACTTGTGAGTTAAGCTTAGCCTTTACGCAGCCACTTTCAAAGTGGTTTCCTCTTTTCTCCTTAGAAGTTTTAAACAATGAAAGCATAAAGCCTTCCGAGAGGTCTATTTTAACAAAGTACGATATACACAATTACCAAGGGTTTCTCAATGTGGATCTTGAACACGTTCGAATCCTATCTGCAGATGAAGCAGGTGAGATACTAGAACTTGTGCAAATCCACTAACTTCTCCTTTTTGTTGTCTACTCACTTGTGTCGAATCTTGTAGCTATACCCATCGCTCAAAAAGAGTCGAAGAAGAAGAAAAAGGCAATTGCAGCCAAAGGCAGTAAGAAAATCGACCAACCTCAAAAAGCAAAAGTATCTTACTAATCCTTTGTATTTTTCCAAGACCACGAGTTTTTTATATATCATTTATCTTCATTCTTACTCAGGGTCGAAAGCGAGGAAATACTTCGACCTAATTTTGTCCAGAGATTTTATTTTTTCAGGCAACCAACTTATTTTATTTTGTCTAGAATAACAATGTAGTTTTGCAGACAGGTCGGAGCAATTCTCAATCGCGCGTAAAATCAATGAACGTTGTTTTTTAGGTTTGAGCATGCGACAATATAATTTATTGCACGATATTGCACTTAAGTTAGTTTGGTGTGCTTATTTAATTTTTTCGCATTCGCGCGCGTTCGTGTTTTATTCGATTTGAGTTTTTTTATCAGAGTATTTTTAACCGCAATAAATGATTTGTGCCTCTAGGTTTTACTAAATAATATTACGTGGAGGTAGATTTGATGTATATATTGTTCTCGCATTTTGCAGGCGTTTATATTTTATTCATTTTGAATCTTTTTATCCGAATCTTTTTTTAGTCGGAATAATTAAAATAAAAAATATGATAATCATTATAAAATTTAGTTCGATTCATTATGTTTAATTAATGCATATTTGTTTTTTAATTGATATTTTTAAGTAATGCAAAGTTTTGCAAACTTAAAATGCACTAATATAACAAATTGGCAAATTATCATCAAAATATCTCACTCTCTCTCACGTTTTCTTCATCACTCATAATTCTCACACACACACACCAATTCACATCCATTCATCTCACTTACACCTTTTTTACACACTCACAAAAAGACAAAAAATAATAACCAAATTTAGTGGCCATGAAGATCATGAGCACAAGACAGAAAACCGTGACTCCAACTTTCATCACCATCACCACAAATTCTATTTTTCTATTTTACCATTCATCATCCTTGAACCATCATCAACCTTCACTCCTAAACTTCACCATAACTAAACCTTACCACAACTCATCACCAACCTTATGACAACCAGCCATCACAAAAATAAGAAAAAACATAGTGCAAAACATATCACCATCATCAATAATCTTCCGATCTTCAAACAATAAACCAAACAACCGAAAATATCTTTCAAGCATTTTGTTCAACACCTTGGTTGCAATTCAACAAAGTGAAAATATAACCATAATTATACTCCATAACAACATCACAATAGAAAACACAATAACAATCATCAACAACACAGCATAACAAGAACAACCATAACACACTTACTAGATAGACTTAATTACAATTTCAATTTTCTATTTTTACTCCCTTGTGAAATTGGTCTCTCATTCTCGAATCATTAAATATTATAAATTTCAAACTTTTAGACTAAAATGACATGACATATATAACTTGAATGATGTGGAAAGATAACTAACAAATATGTGTGGCAATTAGACTCATTCTTAACGAGTACGTGCAAAAATTATCTATAGGGAGCATGGTATAAATACATTTAAATTAATTTGAGGAAATCTATTAAAAATTATTTTTAAATTCGTTTGGAGCAACAAAATTTATGATATCATTAATGTTGGTTGATAATATGGACACAAAGAGGTTTTACCCTTAAGACAATTTCAAAAATATTTAGGTCTTATGTACGAAATCGGAAATTTTAAGAAGTGCGGAAGCAAAACACAAAAATAAGAGAGTTTGGGAGCATTTCAATGAATTAAGCCATATGAAATAACACATGATGTTCACTATGCATTTGATTGCTTCAAATGCAAGTGAATCACGAGATTACTCAAGTAGCTTTAAACAAAGCCATTTCAAAACTCTTAACATAATAGCATATATGTTCTCATAAAACAAATTTGAATTCATGATACTTCAATAAGATTGATATACCACATACCTAAGCTTATACATTAAATCTCTATAAGCAAAGTCTAACTTATGTGGCATACGATCCATGTAAAGATGCAATAATGCAATAGCATAATGATGAATACTATAAAATTATAAAAGGTAAGGAAAGAAAAAAAGATACACAAAGATATATAGTGGTTTTGTTGTCGTCCTCGTATTGCTTACTTCACTCTTCAAAGGTGTTGAAAATAATCGCGATCTTCCACTATTTTGATAAGTTTGATTACAAGGATTTTAGTTACAATGAACTATTAAATGATAATTCTCTTTGTTGATACATATACTCAATTGATAACAAAAAATAAGATCTCTAAAAGATCTTGATCTAATAACCTCGATATCCACAATAATTTTGTTCCAACTATTCGTATGTGGCAATCCATATGATTCCACTAATTTTTTGTCTGAGCGATTTCCATAGTTAAGCGTTGATTGGACAACTCCCAACTTTGTCTGTGAGCAATCTTTCTCCAACGCCACCAAAGATGGACAACTTCCATCCCCGCCTTACAGACAATTGATACTAGATCTCGTCAAAGTATTCCTTGAAGTATAATGGAAACTTTATTCTTGATGAAAAACAACAAACACCAAACTACAATCAAGAAATGATACATGCACCTGTTACAAACAACAAACTTCACACAAAAATATTAGATATCTTAATGTACTACTAGTCTCCGTCAACACTCAATATTTAGAGATGAAGATCCTCAACAATGCAATAAGACTAAAGATGAAGATGATGAATAGTTCCAGAATATCTCACAAATAATCTACAAACATAAGGTGTTAGTAAAGGGTTCTAGATGAAAGTGAACGAAGAACACACAAACAAGGATCTCTCAAGTTTCTAGATGAATGGGTCTTGGCTTTGATTATTATCAAGAAATTGATTAATCATGAACAACACATCAAGATTAATCAACTCCCCCACTCTAATTCACTCAACAAACCAAAAAAATTGCACAAGAACAAGATGCAACAAAAAGGAGAATGAATTTGACATGAATTCATAATCAAGATGTTTTTCTGGTGAAGAAGAGAAAGAACCATGGTGATGGATATATAAACACTAAGAATAGAAGACAAAATCACTCACTTGTTTACTTTCATCAAAGAAAAAACTATTTAAATCAATGATGAAAATGGGTTTTGAGCTTTGATTCAAATTAAGTGAAAACTATGACTCAAATCAATTTAGGCATAGCCAAAATAAAGCTTCGTGATTTCAGCTAATTCAAATCAATTTTTTCACTTGGTTCGAATCACATGAGATTGTGATTCGAATCATGTTCAATTTCAGATTCAAATCAAATTAACCAGAGCCAAATCTCATTTTCCATACAGCTTATGATTCGAATCATGCATTACACTTTATTTGAATCAAATGACTGAAAAACCAGATTTAAGAGCTTTAACTTGTGATTTAAGCTACACATGTTGAAATGGCAAAGTAACAATTATCAAGCCTTAAAAAGACAAACTACCAAGTGTAACACCCCAATTCTACCGGACAATTATTATAAGAATCAGAGTTATAAACTTTCGACAACCGAATCAGGATGCTACAATTTCGACTTAAAACATCGGCATTCATTACAGATACATAACACATTAAACTTGGGTGAACTAACAACAACATAAACTAATCTTTTAAAACCAACAACTTTCATGACTACGCAGCGGAATCAAATATTCAACTTAAAAGAATATATCATCTTCATCCAACTGAAACAACTTCAAATGACAAGTATTTAATGAACAACAACTTAAAGTTCAATCAACTGAAATAATCAGCAATAAAACGGCAAGCGTCCGTCCCCCAGAGTGTTACATATCAGAGCAATGACACCGACTCGAACAACTAAAGGTAAACCGCCTTCACTCTGGATTACCTGCACGTTACCAACATCGGGATAACATTCAAACAGAAGGGGTGAGATATCTAACAATATAATTGAACATATGATAAACATTATATTAGAATCAGTTCAAGAAAAATCACTGCTTCACAACTTATAAACGACCACAATCACAATGAAATATCAACAAAACATGACGATTAATTCATTAACACAACAATTCAATTATGCAACGTGGAATGCCACTTATTACTATGCAGATGCGTGTGGCATCAATGGAGCAGAACTCACAACTTAATAACTTGCCAATTAATAGAGACATCAATAAGGTATAAGCCTTCAACTTTATATTTGCCAGTCCAGGCCAACTTAACGAGCGTCAGCTCCAACATGATATGTTATGTATATATTAACAACATGAGTGTAATAGCAATAACAACAATAATTCAATTTAATTTAACATTGGCTATAAGCCTACAACTCAATAATTGTCAATCAATAAAGGCAACACAACAAAATTCACCACCTACAATTTCAACAATTAATAACAACAACACAACCACTTGCACATGCCAATACTGTTATTAACACGGTCCTGCCAAAATGCTTCTACTAAATTATTCTGCTGATAAGCCTTAATAATAGTTTTCTGCTAAATTAATAAAGCTTATTATTTTACTGACACTAATTTACCTCTACTGCCATTTTAATTTATAACAGCTTTTCTGTTATTTCCTGCCATTATTAACTTCTGCTAACATTTACTAACTCTGTTACTCATTAATATTACTTGTTATATTTATGCTAATCTACCAATTGTTCACTTTTGTTACTAATAAGTAACCTCTATTGTTATTCGTTCTTTTCTAATCCTCCTACATACATTTCTGTAATAAAATACTAAGGCAATAGGCACACAGAACATACACAGAAGGAATTAAAAAAAGACACTGGCTGATGGGTTCATGTCCCTCGACGTGTAAACTGTGCCCCTCGACACAAAACATGGTGTCGATCGGCACCCTTCACCACCATACGCGTGCCGCTCGACACACCATTTATAATTCCTCCTAGTTCTGTAACTTCCCTGCGATTAACAGTTCCTTCTCTTCTTATGATCTCAGACCAACACTACACGTATTCACATCAACATAACAACTATACCCATATCAATACATGATAATTTCAACACTTGATTCATCGATTGAGTCACTGCAACGTTAGCACAATTATCACAAATACCAAACAATAAATTGTTCATACAACAATCACACATAACAACAATTTTACACAACTCAATTCATACGTAACATGCATCATAATTCTCATTATAGAATTAGAATATCACTCTTACCTTAGATTGAAGGTTGCTCTATAATTTTTCGATCGAACCTAGCCTTGTGCCACTTCTCCTTATTCCTCTCCTCTGCAACTTCTCACGTACAACACTTTCTCTACTCTTTCTCTTAACCCTTTCTTTAATTATCCTAATTTCTATTATTTAACTAAACTCAATAATATTATTATTTCTATTGGGCCTAATATTTACACCCCCTTAATACTACATCCATCACCAAAATGAGTCCAACAACTAATATTATTAATATTCTACAATTCTAATATTATTACTAATATTATAAATCAACTAATTTAACCGGCTAATAACAACACCGTAATTTATGTCAACAACATAACACAACATAACACAACATGTCAAAAATTTCAACAAATAATTCGCAATTAATCGAAAATACTTAGTTAAATAATTAATTAAATATACAGGCGTTACAACTCTCCCTCACTTAGAATATTTTCATCCTCAAAAATTTACCTTGTTCGAACAACTCAGGATAGGAGTCCCGCATCCTGCTTTCCAACTCCCAAGTCATGCTTTCTCCGGCATCTCCTAGCCAGACTACTTTCACCAAAGCAATCTTCTTACCTCTTAGAGTCTTCATCTCACGATCGACGATTCATACAAGCATCGTCTCTACCGTAAGATTATCCCGTACTTGCACATCATCCATATGAATCACATGAGATGGATCTGAAATATACTTCCGAAGTTGCGACACATGAAACACATCATGCAAATTCGAAAGATTAGGCGGTAAATCCACTTTATAAGCAACACTCCCAACTTTGTATGAAATCTGATACGGACCAATAAAGCAAGGAGTGAGCTTCTTAGACTTCAATGCTCGCCCAACATCAGTCACATGTGTAACTCTCAGAAACACATGGTCACCTGCTTGAAATTATAAATCTTTCGTTCGTCTGTCATGATAACTCTTATGTCTACTTTGGGAAGCTTTCATCTTTTCTCGAATTTACTTTACCTTCTCGGTAGTTTCTCGAGCAAATTCAGGTCCAAGCACTACACTTTCCCCAGATTCATGCCAACATAAAGGAGTTCGACATCTTCGACCATACAATGCTTTAAAAGGTGTCATCCCAATACTAAAATGGTAATTGTTATTATAAGTGAACTCTATTAACGGGATATAAGTATCCCACAAACCCCCATGTTCAAGAACACATGCTCTCAACAGATCTTCCAATGACTGAATAGTCCGTTCAGTTTGACCATCCGTCTGAGGATGGTACGTCGAACTCAACCTCAACTTAGAACCCAACGCCTCTTGCAAACCCTTCAAAAAAATCTAAAGTAAACCTCGAATCTCTATCTGACACAATACACAGAGGAGCACCATGCTGCTTTTTAATCACACTAGTGTAAATCTCCACCAACTTTGATACTGGAAAACTGATATTAATAGGAATAAAATGCGCCGAATTTGTAAGCCTATCAACAATCACCCAAATCGAATCATGTCCTCTTAAATTATTAGCTAACCCTGTCACAAAGTCCATTAAAATGCTATCTTATTTCCATTCTGGAACTCCTAACGGTTGCATCAACCCTGCAGGCTTCTGATGTTTAACCTTAGATTCTGACAAGTTAAACATGCATACACAAACTACGCCATACCACGCTTCATCCCAGGCCACCAAAACAAATTCTTTAAATCTTGATACATTTTCGTAGCTCCCGGATGAATGCTCAACTTGCTTCTATGATCTTCCTCAAGGATCACTTTCTTCATCTTCGTATCATCAGGAATACAAATCCGATTACGGAATCTCAACACACCTTGCACATCTAACTTAAAATCACTATTCTCAGACTAATCGATCCCAACCATCAAATCTACCAGTTTTACATCCAACTTCCGAGCTTCTCTGATATTGTCCAGAAAATAATTATTAATTTTCAACATCCCCAACATAACACTCTACGGTGTCACCTTGCAAACTAAGCTCTTATCTCTGAACTGTTCAATTAACTCCAACTCTTTAACCACCATTACCGGCATATGTAAGGTCTTTCGACTTAACACATCAGTCACCACATTCGCCTTTCTTGGATGATAATTCAAACTGAAATCATAATCCTTTAACAACTCCAACCATCTTTGTTGTCTCATATTCAATTTCTTCTGATCAAATAGATACTTTAAACTTTTATGGTCGCTAAATACTTCAAATCTAGAACCATAAAGATAATGCCTCCAAATCTTCGACATAAAAACAACTACAACAAGATCTAAATCATGCGTAGGATAGTTCTTCTCATGAGTCCTCAACTGCCTCTACACGTAAGCAACTAACTTTTCATCCTGCATAAGCACACCTCCTAAACCCATCTTAGAAGCATCACAATATACCAAAAAAGTTTCTCCTGGATTAGGTAATGTCAAAATCAGAGCCGATGTCAATCTCTTCTTTAATTCTGTAAAACTTTCTTCACATTGAACGTCCCATACAAAAGCTCTACCTTTACAAGTCAACTTAGTCAACGGAAGTGCCAACTTAGAAAAACCTTTGATAAACCTTCTATAATAACCAGCTAATCCTAAGAAGCTTCTAATCTCGGTAGATGACTTTGGAGTTTCCCATTGCAACACAGAATCTACTTTAGATGGGTATACAGTAATGCCACTACCTGAGATCACATGACCAAGAAAACTAACCTCTTTTAACCAAAATTCACACTTAGACATCTTTGCATACAACTTCTTATATTTCAAGACTTGCAATACTATTCTTAAGTGTTCTGCATGCTCTTCTTCCAATTTAGAGTAAATCAATATGTCATCAATGAACACCACTACAAACCGATCCAAATAAGTACGAAAGATACAGTTCATGTACTCCATGAATACTCTCGGCGCATTAGTAACACCGAAAGGCATCACCGAATACTCATAATGTCCATAACGCATTCTGAAAGCTGTCTTCTGGATACCTTCCTCCTTCACTTTAATCTCATGATATCCCGACCTCAAATCAATCTTACTAAACACACGAGCATCCACCAATTGATCCATCAAGTCATCTATTCTTGGAAGCGGATACTTGTTCTTAATCATTACTTTATTCAGTTGCCTATAATCAACACAAAGCCTCATACTTCCATCTTTCTTCTTTACTAGAAACACTGGAGCTCCCCACGGTGATACACTTGGTCTTACAAACTTCTTTTCAAGTAACTCTTCCAATTGCTTCTTTAATTCTGACAGTTCAGATGCATACATTCTGTATGGTGCCATCGAAACAGGTCTGGTACCAAGTACAAGATCAATAGCAAACTCAACTTCTCTCTCTAGCGGTACATCAGGAATTTCATCTGGGAAAACTTTAGGAAATTCACGCACCACTTACAATTCCTCTATTATAGCTTGATTCTCGACAGATAGCGACGCCATCAACGAGAACATTTGAGCCTCTTCTTGCATCAACTGCCTCAACTGTCTAGCAGACAACAGACCAACTTCCTCCTCTTCAGAAGTAGAAAACCTCACAGACTTATTATTACAGTTAATATGAACATACTTATGCTCTAACTAGTTCATACCTAATATCACATATAACCCACTTAAAGGCAAACAGATTAAGTCAATAGAAAAGTCTTTGTCGAAGATCGACAAAGGACACTTTAAACACACAAAAGAAGTAGTCACCGACCCCTTGGCTGGAGTGTCGACGACCATCTCTCCATTCATAGAAGACAACATAATATACAATCTCTCAACATAATCAGCAGCAATAAAGCAATGAGTAGCACCAGTATCAATAATAGTAATTAAAGGAGTACTACTAATGAAACATGTACCTCTGATGAGTCTGTCCTTATTAGTCGTTTGATTCTCAGCCAAAGCAAACACTTTTCCACTGGTTTTCACCTTCTTTGGTTTTTGACAATGACTACCAATGTGTACTTCTTCACCAAAGTTGTAGCAAATTATCTCTTTATGCTTGCACTCAGATATAGCATATCCAGTCTTACCAAAACGAAAATACCTCTTCACCTCAGCAGTACAAATGTTGCTCTTATGCCCAGGTTTTCCACATTTGAAACAAACCACACCAGCAGGAGCATCTCCCCCCACTAGTTCTCTGATCATGAGAAACTTCCTATTCACCTTTAATAGTTGAGGCATCGTAAGTCTTACCACGGTTATGTTGGTGCTTACCCCTCTTCTCATTGATAATCCTATAGTGAGCATTATTACCCTCTTCATAAATCCTGTAACTATCAATCAAATCAGAAAAGACATAAATCTTCTGGTATCCAACTTCCTTCTTGATCTCCGGGCGCAACCCGTTCTCAAACTTGATGCACTTAGAAAACTCAGCATTAGCCTCACTATAGTGCGGATAAAACTAAGCCAATTCCGTGAACTTTGCAGCATATTCAACAACCGACATACTCCTCTGCTTCAGCTCAAAAAACTCAATTTCCTTCTTACCACGGACATCTTCAGGGAAGTACTTCCTCATAAATTCCCTATGAAACACAACTCAAGTGACATTTCCACCTACAGCTTCCAACATCTGACACGTCTCTAGCCATCAGTCATCAGCTTCAATCGCTAGCATATGAGTACCATATCGAACCTTCTAAGCTAGAGTGCAGTCCATCACACAGAAGATTCTCTCAATCTCTTTCAACCAATCCAATGCTCCGTCAGGATCATACTTACCCTTTAAGGTAGGCGGATTATCCCTCTGGAAGGTCTCTAAACTACGAGATCCAGCATTCTTGTCAGCATTCCTGTCAGCATTCAGCTGATTCTCCATAGCATGTGTCATTGCTTCTAAAGCAGCAGCAAGTGCAACATCATTCCTTCTAGCCATCTCAACTTATTACTACATCATAAACAACAGTTAGAACTCAAGTTAACAATACTCGATTGTTAGACAAACTACGACTTGACAACTTGGTCGGACAGGCCGACTTGCTCTGATACCAACTTGTAACACCCCAATTCTACCCGACAATTATTATAAGAATCAGGGTTATAAAATTTCGAAAATTGAATCAGGATGCTATAATTTCGACTTAAAACATCGGCATTCATTATAGATACATAACACAGTAAAATTGGGTGAACCAACAACAACATAAATTAATCTTTTAAAACCAACAACTTTCATGACTACGTGTAATACGGTGGGAGAAATAACTTGGGATGTTTTGCGTTTGATCGCAAATGTTGCAGTTAGCAAGAGTCGCCACCGACTTTTCTTTTATTCAAAAGGAAAGGTGGAAAAGAACAGGAAACACCTTTGAGATTATTTCTTGAGTTTGGGGGGTAGATTATAAAGAGGGAAGGTATTAGAACCCTTTTCATCCATAGTTATCTATGGCTCTTAGTTTCTTGCTAGATCAGTTGCTTTGTTTGAAAATGTGCTTTGTTTGAAAATGTGCTTTGTGGTGGTTTTTGAAAGTATTTTGAAAAGGTGCCTTCATTTAGGCAAACTTTGTAATGGTTCTCGTTCGTAGGAACGTATACAAAGTGTTGGACTTTTGAAAATATTTCACGTTTGGAAAGTGTTTGGTGTGTGTTTGTTTTGAAAGTGTTTTTAAAAGGGATGGTGAGCAAGCAAGCAACTAGGAGCAATCTACCCACTCAAAAGTCTTTGTTCATTTCTTCCTTCCTTTGATATTGCTATCTCACTATTGATTGGTAAGAAGCCTTATCTTTGGATGTAAAGGGACGGACGTGGGTCATCGTATAGTTATGATAGCAATGTTGTGAGATGTCTTAGCATTTCTCTTTGAGGGGCTAAGATCATTTGAAAGGCAACATTTGTAGCGTCATCGAGGGACTATAATCTTATATTTTTTATTGTTTTTGCTAAGACATCCCACATGCATAACATGACTATTTTTGTAAGGCAACAAGTGGAATTACCCTAAGGGTGCATGTGTGAATAGTGTGTTTGATTTGCATGCATTTAATCTTGGATTAGGGTTATCTACTTGTTGATCTTTATCTTTCCATACAAATCCTAATTACTAGCATTTATATGAAAGCGATAAATTGCGGAAAGTAAATTTACTACGCTATTACATCATTTAGGGATGGGGTATACAAATTTACAAATGGAGATTGCAGGAAATTAAACCTAACTATCTATTACAACCATATTGAATATTATACAAGAAATGAATAAATATAATGTACAAGAATATAAATGGAAAAGAAAAGGATTTTTGTTTGGATTTTGTTAAGGGTTTGGTCTTAACCTGATTATCTAAAAGAAAATAATTAATTAAATTAAGAAAGTTAAACCTAAATTAATTAAGAAAAGAAATTAAATTAGAAAGCATTTTTTAGGGTTTTTTAGAAAATGGTTTAAGTTTAATCAGAATAATATGGAAATTAATTAATTAAAAGAAACCTAAATTATAAGTTAATTTTAATTAAAAAATAAAATAACTAAACCTAAATCTAATTATTAATTTATTGAGAAAAATAAATTAAGTTTATTTAAGAAAATATTTTTATCTTTTTGTTTTTTTAAAAGGAACAAAATATACATGAATATAATAAATATATTAGATATATTAAATAAATAAACTATTTTTTTGGATTTTTATTATTATTATTAATAATAATAATAATAATAATAAAGAAAAATAAAACAAAATAAAATATAAAAATAAAAGTCAGAGGGGTTTGAAATGAAATTTGGGAGTTTGTTAGAAAAAACAATTTTGAAGCTTGGCCCATTGGTTTTTTGTAATCAGAAAAATAAAATAAAATAAAGGTTGGGCCTGTGTTGTGACAAGCAGGCAGGGGGGTGAGCCTCATCAAAAAGGCAAACTCCAATGGCCTTAGGCCCAAGCGTGCATAGTTGTGCCAAAAAGAGAGAAAATGTTAGAAAAAGTAAAAAATGGCAGCGCTGGGGCTTAAACCCACGCCCTTGACATGAAACGCGCGCTGCCTTACCACTGGGATGGCTATACATCCGTTAACTAAACTGAAACCATAAATACATAACACAAATCCAGTCCTAGAAATGACTTCATCTTCAACCTCCAGCCAGGGTTCCTGTAACTCACTCATTTCTCATCCATTCACAAAACTTCCAACATCAAACTTGTTAGAAATTTCACCACGATTCTGAATATGTAAATAACTTAAATTAATTCTCAAAGATGAGCATGAATTTCTAAAAGTATCAAATCCTGACCTAACTTTTTTCAGAGATTCAAACCTAAAATTCTCTAAGCTCGGGCAATATAAATGAAAACTATGGACATGTACAACTTCAGGGCAATGATATCTACATTGTATGTTCACAAATCAGAATCAAATGATATGTGTATGAAGAGATAGAAGTTCAAAAAAATACCTCAAAACTGGAAATCGTGAAATGAGTTTGAGCTGCTTTCAAGGAGTTGTGATGATCAGGTTAGCTTCCTCAAGTTCCCAGGAAGTTAATGCAATCCCTAGCTTGAGCTATGGATGGCTGGAATTGTCTGGAGAAGTCAACTTGCAGACTCTGTTTTTTGGTTATGGAAGTTGATTAAAATGGTGTTACAGTTCCAGAACAAGGACATGGATATACTATATTTGAGGTATAGAAGTTTTGCAAATGAATTTGAGGGAAAACGCATGAGGGAAATGAGAGATACAAGTTCAAGGTCAGAACTGTGTATCAATGGTGTTTTTGAGAAATTTCGGGTTTGTGAGTGTTTGAGAGAGTTTCAGGGTATTAGTAGTCGTGTGTTAGCTTGAAAATAGTGTCTCTATTTATAAGCGAAAGGTTTTGTATGTTACAACAAGTCAAAATTTGAATTTACATGTTTAAGCTTAACATGTGATTTTCCTGACAAAACAAGTTTCCATGCCTTTGTACTTGCTATTGTAGAGTGGTTAAACTTTAAACAAGCTTGCTTATGACTTTGGGGATGGAGTGTACTTAAAGAGAACAAGTTAGGAGCTCAAGAAGTTGACTTTGTGCATAAAGCTTGCTTTACAAGAATGGAAATGGTGACTTTCTCCCTAAAATGGAAAAATGCTTTGGACAATGCTTGAATCAATTGGATACTTGATCAATCACTTATGTAAACATTAAATTAAGTAGTGACAAACAAGTTTGAGGCCTGCAAATTGAGGATTATACAGCATGGCTATGGATTTGGTTCATGTTCATCATAAAATATGCCTTGTAAATCAAGTTTAAAACCCTAACTTCTTGCCTTTGATTCTCTTAGCTCAAGTATGATCTCAATGAGTTCTTGGACATTTTGGAAAGCTTGTAACATCCTCTACAACCTTTATGTTGGACATTTTGAATAATCAATTTGTAACTAGGTGAAAAATTCCCATGAAGTTAGGTCAAAATCCTGTCTAACTAGGGCAAATTTTCACTAAGTCTTTTTAGTTTCATGGACATGACTTCATAAATTCATAACTTGAAATCCAAGCATTTATAGAAAAATTTCTGCCTTACAATGTTTTATATATCATTGAGATCTACAACTTTCATGTTATAAGTTTCCCTTGAATCATCTTGCATCATGGTGGAAATTTGGCACAAAGTTATGAAAAAATATGAACTTTCTAACACTTAGAAAAATTCTAAGTCTTAGAATTTTGACTGAATTTTGAATTTCTGATTTCTTGATGAACAAGTTTCATATTTTGACATGTCTTGATGAATTGTAATCTTTGAAACTTGATTTTGATCAAAAAGTCAAAGTTTGACTTTTCAGTGTACAATTGACTTTTCATCAGTTGACTGAAATTCAATTATCAATCAATTGATCTTGAGAAATGTTTTGAGCCATACCATTAGGTCAAAATGATATATTTGTATCCTTGAGATCATGTCTTAAACCAATAAGTCATTTGTTAGGTCAAAAGTCAAAAATTGAACCTCCTTGGTTAAAACCCTAATTTTGACCATTTTGCCCTTTTGATGATCTGATCAAATTTCTTGAGGAATTATGATCGAAACTTGATCAATTGACATATATGAATTCATGATGTTGATATGGATAAAAAATTATGAAGTTTGATTGCAAATTGACCACATTTGACTTTTTCCCCAATACAGCTGATTTTAGGTCAACTGATTAATTGACTGAGCAAAAATGTGATCCAAGACTTAAAACTTGACATGAGAAATCTTGAGGGTCCAAAATGATCCATGAAAGTCATTTTAGGCTTTGAAAGTTCAATTATCCTTGTACAAACTCAAACCCTAATTTGAGTCATCGGTGCTTGGGGAGGTGTCTTGAGCTGATCAAACTTTGTGTAGTCTTGAATCAATGGAGATCTTATGAGAGATTTCTTGAGAAATGAGAGGGAAAATTTTGGGGTACAACACTACGCAACATAATCGAATATTCAACTTAAAATAATATATCATCTTCATCCAACTGAAACAACTTCAAATGACAAGTATTTAACGAACAACAACTTAAAGTTCAATCAATTGAAATAATCAACAATGAAATGGAAAGCGTTCGTCCCCCCGAGTGTTACGTATCAGAGTAATAACATCGACTCGAACTACTAAAGGTAAACCGCCTTCACTCTGGATTACCTACACGTTACCAACATTGGGGTAACATTCAAACAAATGGGGTGAGATATCTAACAATATAATTGAACGTATGATAAACATTATATTAGAATCAGTTCAAGAAAAATCACAACTTCACAACTTATAAACAATCGCAATCACAATGAAATATCAACAAAATATGACGATTAATTCATTAACACAACAACTCAATTATACAACGTGAAATGCAACTTATTACTATGAAGATGCATGTGGTACCAATGGAGCAGAACTCCCAACTTAATAACTTGCCAACTAATAGATGCATCAACAAGGCATAAGCCTTCAACTTTATATTTGTCATTCCAGGCCAACTTAACGAGCATCAGCTCCAATATTATATGTTATGTATGCATTAACAACGTGAGTGTAATGGCAACAACAACAATAATTCAACTTAATTCAACATTGGCCGTAAGCCTACAACTCAATAATTACCAATCAATAGAGGCAACACAACAAAATTCATCACCTGCAATTTCAAAAATTAATAACAACAACACAAACAATTACACATGCCAATACTGTTATTAACGCGATCCTACCAAAATGCTTATACTAAATTGTTCTGCTGATATGCCTTATTAATAGTTTTCTGCTAAATTAATGAAGCTTATTATTTTACTGACACTAATTTACCTTTACTTCCATTTTAATTTATAACAACTTTTCTGTTATTTCCTGCGATTATTAACTTCTGCTAACATTTACTAACTCTGTTGCTCATTAATCTTACCTGCTATATTTATGCTAATCTACTAATTATTCACTTATGTTACTAATAAGTAACCTTTGTTGTTATTCATTCTTTTCTAATCCAGCTACATACATTTATGTAATAAAATACTAAGGTAACAGGCACACATAACATACACGGAAACAATTAAAAAGGAGACACTGGCTGATGGGTTTGTACCCCTCGGCATGTAAACCATTCCCCTCGGCACAAAACATGATGTTGGTCGGCACCCTTCACCACCATACGTGTGCCGCTCGGCACACCGTCTTTAATTCCTCCCAGTTCTATAACTTCCCTGCGATTAACAGTTCCTTCCCTTCTCATGATCTCAGACCAACACTACACGTATTCACAGTAACATAACAACTATACCCACATCAATACATGATAATTTCAACACTCGATTCATTGATTGAATCACTGCAATGTTAGCACAATTATTATAGATACCAAACAACAAATTGTTCATACAACAATCACACACAACAACAATTTTACTCAACCCAATTCCTATGTAACATGCATCATAATTCCCATTGTAGAATTAGAACCCCACCCTTACCTTGGATTGAAGGTTGCTCTATAATTTTCTGATCGAACCTAGCTTTGTGCCACTTCTCCTTATTCCTCTCCTCTACAACTTCCCACGTACATCACTTTTTCTACTCTTTCTCTTAACCCTTTCTTTAATTACCCTAATTTCTATTATTTAACTAAACTCATAATATTATTATTTCTATTGGGCCTAATATTCACACCCCCTTAATACTATGTCTATCACCAAAACGAGTCAAACAACTAATATTATTAATATTCTACAATTCTAATATTATTACTAATATTATTAATCAACTAATTTAACTGGCTAATAACAACAACATAACCTATGTCAACAACATAACACAACATGTCAACAATTTCAACAAATAATTTGCAATTAATCGAAAATACTAAATTAAATAATTAATTAAATAAACTGGAGTTACACCAAGGATCAAACACCTTTATTAATTGAGTAAGGATGGTTCTTGCTGGTACAATAACACAAATAGTCGAAGCAATTATGAAGTACAAAACTAATAAAGTACATGCATACAACAATATAATCAAATTACAAATACACAAGTACTAAAAGCATTTATATCAAATTGACAAAAACATCAAAACAGATAAGTGATACCATACGATACCGTGATTACACTTTCAGTCTCACCCTTTTTGATGTTTGGCGAATTTGAGATATTATTGTTGATCAGTTATTCAAGGCATAACTCGGAATTTGATTAATGGAATGAATCTGGTGAATTAGTGTACATATCTTCGCTTGAGTTGTAGAATCTATAAAGCTTCCTTGGATTAAACAATTAATGTGCATGAATATCGATAATATCTCAATATCTTCTCCCCCATTGACAAATATCAAAAATAGAAAAGACTAAAGAGAAAAAAACGCAATCAACTGAGCCTAAGATAGAATAAAAGGCAAAAACGGAATGTCATACTTGGTGAACCAAACAAGCACCGATTAAATCGCATGAGAAATTAACTAATGCAAGATACGCAATTTAAGAGAAATAATCAAGAAATATATAGCATAGAGAATCACAAAGATAATACATATGTGACTAAAACTAGACACATCTTCCAAAATATTCAGAAGTGATCAAAGTACAGTCAATTAGTTAGCCAAAATAACATAAATATCCAAAATATGCTAAATGATAATGGTATGCTATGCATGAAAATGAAAATCATGGAAATGCATCAGCAACAGATGGAGGATCATCATCAACAACAACAATGTCATTAGGAACAAGAAAAGATGGGTTAAGGTCAATATCATAAAGACCAATATCAAACATAATGTTAGTTCTACTCATATAGTTGACAACATATATGACATACTCCACTTGAGCAACCACTCGAGCTTCAAATGCTTCAATCTCTTCCTTTAACTCATCCCTCAAATCAGTCTTCAGTTGTCCTTGTCGGCCTTCACTTTCCCTAGCCATTGAATCAATGTGTGCCATAATATGCTCCTTTTTAATTTGGTTATCACGCAATAGCTTTCCAACCAACTCATCCAAATAAGACTTTAACTTAATATACAAAAAACCAGGTGAAGAAGAAGAAGTGGTCTTAATAGGTGGAACCCTAAGAGACTCCACAATCTTATCATCATAAATCTTTCGGCCAAACTCCTCAAGGTAGAAGTAAGAACCATTTGTAGAGTCCCTGTAATATCTCATATTGGACCCGCCACCGTAATCCAAAATCATAGGTGCCTCATTCAAATATTCCTCTTTTGATACAACACAGTTAATCTCAATAATCATCTACACAAAAGAAGAATAGAACAAAGGTCTAATATGGTTATCTCTGCAGTAAATCATCCTATTGATGATAAAATTCACACAATCCATTCCATTATTATCAAATAGAAGCCGCATCAAGTAAAGATCAACGTCATTCACTCTACCCAAATTCTTTGATTTCCTATAAGAAATCTTAATAATAATCCACTGGAGCAACCGCATGTCAAACTTGCATTGATTGATGCCAAAGTTTGATATGGTTGGGTTCTCACTGATAGATTTACAGATAGAAAAAACATAAGAAATCCTATAATAGTCAGACAATCTCATGGCAATGTCTACACCACTAGAAGTCAAATCAAGATATTTCTTAAAATTAGAGTAAGTGAACTTAATAATCTTGTCCTTAAACCTACTATCAAGACAAGCAAGAGTAACAACCAAATTATAGTAAAAAGATTTCACATAGTCATGATTATACTTCTTTTTCAAGCCAATAAACTTCAATAGATTCGCTTGAGCAAATGGTTTCAAAAACTTTGTTATCAATTCAGTTTCAGAGGAAGCACTAACATAGTACTCATGGTCAATAGGTTTGTTCAGAAATTTCTCTTGGTAAAAATGTAAACTATCCTTAGGTAGAAGATGTTTTACCTTGTGACACAGTACTTCAGTGGTTTGTGTAAGTATTTAGTGTATCTAAGAGGGGGTGAATTAGAACTTTAAAACTTTATCTGGTTTTTGTGAATATTGGTTATATCTTTTCTGGTTAGGTTGGGCAATGAAAGTGGTAAAGTGTAGAAAGTAAAGAATGCCCGAAATTTTATACTAATTCTCCTTGCAATCTAAGAGTACAGCTAGTCCCCTTACAACATATAATAGATTTTATTATTGTTAGATCTTATGGACATGACTTTCTAGTCTTCCTATACAAGACTCTAACCAAATTACCAAGAACAATCCTCTTGTGATTTTACACACTTATTTCTAGCAATCCGGGAAAATAAGTAAAGACTTCTAACCAAGTTATCAAGACATAATCAAATGAACAAGACATAATCAAATGACCAAAGTCTTCTTCTCTTTCAAATACAAAATATAAATATCATAAACTCTCTAAGTGCTCAATGATGCTTTTAGAATGATATGAAAGTTTTCTCAAAATACATCTAAGTATGGAAATTTGTAATAAAAATTATGTAGAGAGTTTTGTAAAATTTTGATTGAAAGAGGTGATATGAAAACTAATGTGTTTTGCCTTAAATACATCCTAAGAAACCTCTATAAATTAATGCAGAAATTTGAGACATTTTCATGAAGGTTTGCAATAGTTTAGAATGACAACGATTCATGAAAATACATAATTTTGAATTTTGTACAGGACATCTTAAGTCGGTTTAAACGGTCACTTGATTTAACAAGTTCGCAACGTTTTTCAAATTTCAAATTTAAAGTACTGTTTCAGACCAGTGCAAATTGGGGCGGTTTTTATGTGCTGTTACGATGGGTTCAAATGCCACAATTTACAAAAAACAGAATTTTTGAAAAATTAAAAACTGTCTAAGTATTTGAACCAACCATATGCAATATATATTGATTTATCCAAGTAAATAGATTATATTTAAAAGTAATTTAATATGGTTCAAACATGAAAAATAAATTTTCTAATGCATGATAAAAAATATTTTGAGCACTAAAAATTGTACTCCCTCTGGTCACAATTATAAGCAAAGATTCTCTCCATAGGTTCATTAAATAATTGATATATCTGATCTACATAGAGACCAGATACATAAATTATTTAATGAGTCTAAAAAGAGAATCTTTTCTTATAATAGTGACTGGAGAGAGTATATGATATGGAATTCATATACCTAAGATGATGAACAAAATATTGTTGAACCAAGTCATATCTTTATAGATCTTTTTCTCCTTCTTTGGTAAGGTAGTGTTGAGTTTGTATTTATTAAAATATGTTGGAAACTTGTCTTCACATTGTCCCCCTTTTTGATGATGACAACAATGAAAATTGAAAAGTTCTTGAATCTTTTAGAACATTTGAGAGGTTCTTAGGTGAATGCTCCCCCTAACTTTGATAATTTTCCCTTTATCAAAGCTCTTCCTTGATTCATAGGTAATTTGACATTTTTGTTGTTACAAAAAGTTAGAAACAAGCATACACATATACACATATCTTCTCCCCTTATGTCATTAGCAAAAAGGATGAGAAAAAGATAAATTATCTAAAGAAATCATGAAAATTAATAATTCCTTTACCTATGAGTTGGGCTCTGGATGATTTCTTCTTGATTCTAGCATCAGGTGTTGTCTTGATCACTTGAACCTTGGTCATTGCTTTCTTTGGCACTGGTGGAGATGAAGAAGATACCATGAGTCTCTTGTCCTGTAGCTTGTCAGTGAAACTCTTCTGAAGGTTGTGAGAATCCATTATTGATGATGAGCAATTGGATTTTAATATGAGATGATGATGATTGATGGTTAATGATGAGGATTAGACAATAATTGATTATGATGGATGAATGTGTGAAAAAACTTGCTCAAGGGTTTTGGAGTTTGAAAGAAATGAAATGAGAAAATGAAGAGACAAGTGAGGAAAGTGAATGGGTATTTTTGAAAAAGTGTGACTTTTCAGATTTTGATTCAAATCTTGATTCGAATCACAGGATTAATTTTTTTTGAAGAAAAAGCACATTGATTTGAATCATGTGTTATTTTGTGTTCCAATCAAAACCAACGGGCTCAAAACAAATTTTGGCTCAGGAATGTGATTCAAATCAAATCCATAGGCAAAATCCTATGATCCGAATCACGGATTTTGAAAATGAAAGAAAACTTGTAGAAAATGATATTTTTCAAATTAAAATCCTTTAAATGATAAAAGTCAACTTTAATACAAATGGAAAAATAAATTTTAATGCTATGTATGGATGCTAAGATCTTGAGATTTTTTTATGCAAATGCTTAAAGAAATTTTAATGCAAGATGCATTGATGTGAATGTGAGATAATTTTAATGTATGATGTAAAGTAGAAAATTTTGAATGATGATGCATGAGTGTATGAACAATGTACATGAATGCAATGAACAGATGAAATTATAATTAAATCGTGCATTTAATGAACGAATGATTTGGGTGTGAAATACACAAATACATCACATACACATACATGTTTCAATCACACAACACACATAGACAAGTAGAATAACTAAAACTATGTATACACAAAAGAAATAAAGGATAATTGGAACAATCATGTCAATTTAGAGGATCTAGGCTTAACTTGTTGCACACGAGAACTATCAGTCATCAACAACAAGAATAACATAAGTTTTAAAGTACGAACAATCATATACTAATTGGATACAACTCCTTTTAAACGTGTGAAGAATATTATCAGACACTCCTTCATAAGGCTTATGATGAACTTTAAATGACAATAGTTTGATTATCACTGATTGATTCAACTTGTTAATCCTGAATAATTGATTCAGCTCTTTGACGATTGATTATCACTTCAAAGAATATAATTTTGTCCTTGAATCTTTTGTAATTGTTCACTACAAAAAAGAAGCTTATTTGCCAAGTGAAAATCACGTGGCAAACATCAAAATCACGTGGCAAAACAAAATTAGCGACGTGGGGACTTATGTCGCTGGGGAGTCAGTGGCAAGCAAGTAGCGACGTGATTCCCACGTCACAAAGTTGTGACGTGGTATTCACGTCGCTACATATTTGTTAATAGCAGCTTTATTAGCGACGTGAGAATCATGTCACTAATTTGTGACATGATTCCCACGTCGCTACAGGGGACGTTTTTATTTTTTAAAAAATTGTTAATAATTATTTTTTATATTAATTAATTAATGTAATAAAATTTAAATAATAAAATTTATATAATAAAATTTAAATAATAAAATTTATATAATAAAATTTATATATTAAAATTTATATAATAAAATTTATATAATAAAATTTATATATTAAAATTATTAGAATAATAGTATTTTATTTTATATTTCGAATAATAGAATTTTATAAAATAAATTCATATAATTAAATGTTATATAATTTAATAATTTAAAATGATAAAAATAAATATCTTACATAAATGCAAATATAAAAACGAAATAAAAAAAATGTTTTCACGGGGCATCTTCACCCGGATAATTATCAAGATCAAAGTCATCAAGTCCGTCATCATCCGGCTGTGTATGATCAGGAACATTTTGATTTCGACCGCCTTGCATAAACTGTCTCATCTGCTCCTCCATATCAGATTGTCGCTTCCGCATGATCTCTAACTGACGCTCCTGCTCTTGCCTCATTGTCGTCATTTGGGCCTCCATTTCGCGTCTCACTTCACTGGCCGCCAATTGTCGTACTGTTTCAAGTTGAACCTGAGTCAGATTGGGTTGACGTGACCCCCCTTCTCCATCTCTAAGTCTTTGAAACAGATTACGATCACCAACTCTCAAGCCGGCGGCCAAATTTCCTCCCGCAAAAAAGCAACCATTAGGCCCTTTTCCATTAACAACCTCATTCCAAATATAGAAATCAACATCCCCATTAAGAGGCTCCCCCTCTGCTGGCCTATATTGCGGATTGTGTTCCAGAAAACGTGCTAGCAATGTCTGATAATCATCCTACACATACATTAAATAATATAATTAAAAAAAAATTAAAACATTTATATATTAAATTATACTAAATTCAAATATATTAAAAATTTGTCACGTGATTTTCACAAATCAACTTATGAATTGCCACGTGAGTTTCCTGTGGCAATGTATCAGTTGCCACATGAAAATCAGTCACCTGGCAATTTATCAGTTGCCACATGATAATCACGCCACAACTTATAGATTGCCACGTGGAAATAACGTCACTATTTTTGTTATTAACTTAAAAAAAACATAAGTTTAATTACTTACAAAAGCTTTCTGGGTGCGGTCGTCGACAAAACCTCCCGATTTCTTTGTCCGAGTCCTCGTAATCAACTCAATGATCAATGGTGGTCTCCCCATCTCCTTAGTCTAAACAATAAAGTTAAAAATAATTAGTAAAAAATATTATGAATAAAAATATATATAACTTAAAAAATTAGTAATATTTACCATCCGCCGGACATGCTCTGCAGTGCTAATACTTCCAACAATATTGACACATCCCCCCTTTTCGGATGCCCTCATCTTCTTAAAATTTTTGGATTTGGCCTTGAATTCTGGCGAACCCCAATATGTACGAAGTTCGCCAAAAACCTCTACGCCTATCCAGTTAGGACGGATACCATGCAGCTCATAATTCTCCCTAACCCGCCGCATTATATTAGAAAATCTTCTAGAAGTTCTGCTATAATAGATTTTTTCCATAATTTTCTCATTGAACGGATCCCACACACATTTTTCCTGCAATGTTGTATGACATTAAAATAAAAAGTTAAGCAATTATCATTAAAATGTGACTTAAATAACAATACTAAAAAAATATAATAAATTTACAACTTAAATAAATAACAATACCTTAAATTTTTTAAACCATTCTTCTTTATTTGTAACCTCGCCAAAGTTCTTCCAAGAGGATTTATACATCTGCTGGATTATATAATTAATAACCTTGGCAGCCGTCCGACTCGGCGCGAAACTAAACAACAAGATTTTGAATAAACAATATTAATTATAAATTTATACAAAATATTAAAATGAATATGTACTTAAATAAAAGTTTATATAAGAAACTTACTTGCTTCCTTTGGGCAAAATCCAAAACCTCCCGTCAATGACATGAATCTCACTCGGATCATCTGATCTCTCACGAATATCAGCTCCATCTATATCATCAGCTACGACATCTGCATCACCGTCAGCCTGTGTAGGACGTGGGGTGTTGGATCCTGCAGCCTGTGTGGGATGAGGGGTGCGTGACCCTCCGGTCCGTCTAGGACGTGGGGCGCGGGATCCTGCAGCCTGTATCGGACGTGGACTGCTGGGTCCTCCAATATGTGTGGAGTGTGGGGTGCTGGACCCTCCCGCCTGCTGGAAGGATGAATACATCTGTGTGGGTCCCCCTGTCTGCTGGAATGATGAAGGCACGCCAGTATGTATAAATGGAAAACTGGGTCCTCCCCCCGTCTGCTGGAATGATGAGGGGACACCAGTCTGCTGGAAAGATGAAGGCACCTGGGTCGGTGGGAAAGGGAAACTAGATCCTCCCGCATGCTGGAAGGAAGATGGCATCTGAGTCTGTGGGAAAGGAACACTAGATCCTCCCGCCTGCTGGAAGGATGACGGCATCTGGGTCGGTGGGAAAGGGAAACTAGATCCTCCCGCATGCTGGAAGGAAGACGGCATCTGAGTCTATGGGAAAAGGAAACCGGGGCCTCCAGGTGGCACAAAAGATGCAGGTACCCCAGACGGGAATGTATGGGAGGAGAGTAATGGGACAAAACCCTGAGTACTGGCCAGGGACATAGGATCAACCTGACTCTGAGGGGGTGGGCACATGGCTGAGTGAGGAGACTCACATGTTACTACCCTCGGACGCTGAGACTTCTTACCGGTATCCTTATTCTTCGGTGGCATTTTACCTAGTTATATATATTTTCATAAACAAAGATAATAAAGTCATTGACATAAATATATATTCATTGACAAATTCAATATATACATGTTCAATAGATATTCATTAATATTACATTAAGTGATTAATTAATCTAAATCTTCATGCTCGTTATCCATATCATGTTCATCATCCGATGTAATATTGTCCTCGGATTCAAACTCTTCATCATTGTCTTCATCCACATTATTATCAACCAACAATATAGACTCTTCATCAGTGTGAAATTTATATCCGTTCACGAAGTATGTGTGCCAATCATTTGCGCTTTGGATAGGGCCTTCTGCCAAGTTTCTCAAATGGAGTATTTCTGGAGTTAGTGCAAGAACGCTAGACAATGTTTGCTTGAACCATGAGGGAAATTGAGCATGAATGACACCTGATGTTGACTGTACACCGGTACTATGAAAATAGGCATTGTTAAATTCCCTACAAAAAACACACAATAAGTTTAATAAGTTTGGTATACACACACCATAAGTTTAAAAAGTTTTGGTAAACTCACTCAAGATATGGTTTAACTTCAACGCAGTTGATCAAGACATGGACATGTGCAGATTGCATTTCTTTTTGGGTCAACCAATGCACACCCTTCTTTCCAGAAGGTCGACCTGGTAGCGCAAAGACTGATAAGGTGAATTGACTCCTCTGATTGATATTTACAGGATTCCGTATGATTCTAGGAGTTAACATCAAGTGATTGAAATAGTGACTGCAAAAATGTGATGTTTCCCGATGCAAGTAATGTGCACATATAGATCCTTCTACTCTAGCTTTATTTTTTACCGATCTCTTTGAATCACCCATGAACCTTTCAAACGGATACATCCACCTATATTGAACAGGTCCACCAAGATAAGCTTCATATGCAAGATGCACAGGTAAATGTTCCATGGAGTCAAAGAAACCAGGCGGAAATACTTGTTCCAACTTACAAAGAATGAGTGCAATGTTTTGGTCCAACTTAATGATGTCTTCCACTTTTAAAGCTGACGCACAAATATCTCTAAAAAATTGACTAATTTCAGTTAGTGGGTCAAGAACATGTTTGGGTAGCGATCCAAATGCAATTGGTAGCAACTGTTCCATAAAAATGTGACAATCATGACTTTTCATACCATGTAATTTTCCAGTATTAGGGTCAGCACACCTTGCTAAATTTGATGAATACCCATCGGGCATTCTCAATTCTTTTAACCATCGACAAACCGCTTTAGCTTCTTGGGAAGTCAGACTGAAACAAGCCTTGGGTTTTAATAATTTTCCATTCGGTTGAGGCTTCAACTCCAACTCTCTTCGATTACACCAAATTCCCATGTCTTGTCTGGCCTTCTCATTATCTTTTGTTTTTCCTGTCACATCCATCACTGTGTTAAATACATTATCAAAAAAATTCTTCTCAATATGCATAACATCAAGATTATGGCGCAACAAATTATCTTTCCAATACGGAAGATCCCAAAATATACTTCTTTTTGTCCAATTGTGGGTGACGCCGTATCCTTCAATTCGGCATGCTTTCCCAGTATCTTTAAATTTTGGTAGTTCACATACTTGGTTCCATATAACCCCTGGTGGCAATCGAGGCGGAGGCAAATCTTTCTCTCGTACATCTTTTTTAAAATTTGTCTTGTTTCTTCTATACGGATGATTTACTGGTAGGAATCTGCGGTGACAGTCAAACCATGAGCTTTTCCCACCTTTATCCAACGTAAATGCTTTGGTGTATCCCATGCAATGCGGACAACCCATTTTTCCATGCGTACCCCAACCAGACAACATGCCATATGCTGGAAAGTCATTAACGGTCCACATCAAGGCAGCTCGTAATGTGAAGTTCTGTTTACGGGATATATCATAAGTCCATTCTCCAATCCACATCTTCTTCAAATCATCAATTAAAGGTTGTAAGTACACATCAATTCCGGCTTTTGGACTGTGCGGGCCTGGAATAACACACGTCAAAAACATGTATGGTTTTGTCATGCACATCTCAGGAGGGAGGTTGTAAGGTGTTACAATAACTGGCCAACAAGAATACGCACTTCCTGACGCTTGCACGTATGGGGCAAATCCATCAGAGCATAATCCAAGCCTGACATTTCTAGGTTCTGCAGCAAAATCTGGATGTGTCCGATCAAAGTGCTTCCATGCCTCACCATCAGATGGATGTCGCATAGTGCCAGAACTTGTTTGGTTTGTATGATGCCATGTCATTTGACTTGCACTGTGCATTGAAGCAAACATTCTTTTTAACCTTGGTATTATAGGAAGATAAAACATGGATTTTACTGCTACACGCTTTTGCTTGCTGTTAACGGCTCTACTGCGAACTTGATATCTTGGACTATTACAAAACTTACACTCCTCTAACGATCCATCTTGAGTACCAAACTCATTGTCATAAAACAACATGCAACCGTTAATGCAACAGTCAATCTTTCTTACTTTTAAACCCAACTTCGACACCCACTTCTTTGCATCATAATAACTTGTAGGCAAATTGTCTTTCGTAGCGGTGGAGTCCAACATCATTTTTGCAAAATGTTCCAGACATTGATCAGAAACATTCCAATTTGACTTGGCGGCCAATAATCTCACACACATTGATAGCTTCGAGTCTGACGACCCCTCAAACAACGGCGTATTCATCTCGTTCAATAATTGATAAAATCTTTGCGCTTCCTCATTCGGCAACTCTTCCCCGTCAAAATCTTCAGGTTCATCATATGTCACGTTCACACCAAAAGCATCCTCAACCATGTCACCGATCAAATTAAAGTTCTCCTCATACTCCATAACCGGTCGACTACTTGAAGCATGTGTGTTGCTAGTCTCTAGTACATTAACCGGTAGTTCTTCACCATTATACGTCCAAACCCAATAATTTTCAATGAATCCCCTTCTATGCAGATGACGTGTTACTTCCTCTGGGTCACTAATTATTGGTCTACATTCACACTTAAGACAGGGACATCTAACCCCTCCTTCGCTTCGACAACAATCCTGAGCAAACGCCCACTTAATAAACCCATCAACTCCTACTATAAAATTGGGTTTAAGTCCACTTCTTCCTGGATATGTTCTATCGTACATTCAACTGCGATAATACCGATAATATTCCATACTGCACATTTATACAATCATTGTCTTTTTCATTAGAAATATTAATCAACTTAATAATATTATTCTTAAACTATTTAATACTATTCTTAAAAATATAAATTTTGCTTTTTTATATATATACTAACATATAAATAAATATTCAAATGTAAAATATATAATTTTTTATTACATAACAATAATATCAAAAAACAATAATATAACATATTTACTTTTTATTATATATACAACAATAATATTAGAAAACAAATAATGTAACATATATACTTTTTATTATATATATAACAATAATATTAAAATAATAATATAATATATATATTCTTTTTTTAATTATGTTTTTTATAAATTCTTATTTTAATATATAATTTTTTTTCCATATCTTTAACATATAAATAAAAAAATAAAACTATTATAATAAATATAATATACATCTATAAAAAATATGTTATTAAATTTATGTTTTCTAAAATTTTTTAAAAAATATATTAAATATGTTATTAAAAAATATGCAATCTGAACAAGTATATTTGTTAACGTATATATATATATACATCTATAAAAAAATTTTTTTTTAATTTTATGTTTTCTAAATTTTTTTATTATCAGTACATATATACTACTAACAAAATACATATATACTTCCTAACCACAAAATACATATACAAATCTAATCTATATAATACATATAAAATCTAAAAAAAAATGCATAAATACCTCTATATAATTTCTTCAATAAATTTGCGTGTTCTTGGATAGTTCTTGGTGTTCTTCAAATTTCTCTACAAATAATAATGAACAAACGAATAAATAGCATTTTTAATATTCCATTCCAGTATAATAAATAATGAACAAACGAAATAAACATTTATCAAAATATGAATACCTTATTTTTCTTCAACAAATTGGGATGGAGGAAATTTGATTCGGGAAATTGGGTTTGAGAGGAAGAATTATGGGTTTGTGAGGAAGTTGCTGTAAAAATGTGTTTGAGAGAGGAGCAAGGAAGAAGAAAGCACGCTTCTGTAAATGAAAATTTTGAGCATGTAACTTCTAGTAGCGACGTGACTGTCACGTCGCAACGTTGCCACGTGATAATCACGTCGCTACAAACTAAACATAAATATTATTCTCTCTCCAACCCTGCAACTCTGTCATCATCGAAATTTATTTTCCCCCCAAAAATATAGCGACGTGGCTATCACGTCGCTACAAAAATTCAAATTTCCCCCTGAAAAACGTTCACAAATTTGCATTAAATGTCATTAAAATATATTAGCGACGTGGTTATCACGTCGCTACTACCCACGTGATAAGCACGTCGCTAATATATGTCGCTGGGGACATATATTTTTGTAGTGTGTTGAAACTTCAAAGAATTATTGCCAATATCCATAACACTGCCTTCATCTTCTTTTTACGACAATCTTGGAAGAATAGGTCACTTAGAATATGTTTTTGTTTTCTTCTTTTATTTCATAATAACTTCCAGCATAATAGAGTGAATGTGTATCCATCTTTATTTTGGATCAATCCAGAACAACCTTCAAGACATGGTTTCAAATACAAACTGCACACACCTCAAAGTGTTGTCAATTTAATCTTAGATGAACCAAAATTTAGAGAACATCTTAAATATAATTAATGTTTAAACAATATACTAGAAAGATTTTTCTTTGAATTAATCTATGTAATGCATTACAATGAATATCAGCAATTTGAAGAGTAGTTGGAATGTGTTTGACTATAAGGGTTTTGTTGATAACGTTTTCCCTTAGGAAGAAGATTTCCAGCTCCATATACTTAGTTTTGGAATGCAGTACAAGGTCACGTGATAGAGACACATTACTCTGATTGTCACAGTAGCAAGTAGGTGGAAGAGTGTGCACTTTAAGCTCACATAGAAGATATTGAAGCCAAAGTACTTCAGTTGTAGTGCTAGCAAGGCTTTTGTACTCAGCTTCAGTACTTGACCTAGCTACCAATATTTGTTTCTTGGACCATCATGACGCCAAATTGTGGCCTAAATAACTGCATGAACCTGAGTTGGACTTCCTGTCAGCATCAAAGATTGCACTAATGACAATTGTCCTATCAAGAGCAGAAGAGACTGAGTGTAGACCATGATGAAGAGTACCTTTAAGGTACCTCGGAATCCTCTTCACAACAGTCCACGGACTCTCAAGAGGTTGATCAAAAAATTTACAAGCTTTATCAACAACAAAATTGATTTCAGGTCGCGTAATGGTTGCATACTGCATGGCCCCCACAAATGACTAGTAGTAAGTGGGATTTTAAAGATAATCAGAGCCATCTTTGGTTAGCTTGAGATTATACACCATGGAAATAGGAAGGATCTTAGCCTCACTCATGTTGGTCATGACTAATAAATCGCTAACATATTTTGTTTTAGATAGAAACATACAACAATTGGAGTGATGAGAAACTTTAATTCCTAAAAAATAATCAAGTTGCCTTAACTGTTTTAGGGCAAACTGATCATGAAGTTTGGAGATTAAATCTTGGATATGAGTCACAGAATTTCCAATGACTATTATGTCATCTACATGTACCATCATGAAAATAGCATAGTGATGAGTGGTGAGCGTGAAAAGTGAGCGGTCACATTTGTTGGCTTGGAAACCAAAAGAGTGAATAGTTGTGGTGAGCTTCTCAAAAGTCAAACCAGACCCTAGGTGCCTATTTGAGGCCATAAATGGCTTTGTTTAACTTGCACACACACAAGTGAGGCAAACAATAGTTCAAATGGTGCTTTATAAACTGAAGTGGAAGGATAAGAAGGTAATCCTATGTATTTTACCAAGACAACAAGCAGCACAAAAATCCAATTTTGATTGAATGGAGATAGGTATATTACATTCGGTGAGAATAGAGTTGAGCATCTCATAATGAGGATGACCCAACTTATTATGCCATTGAGCATACAAGGAAGTTCCCAAAGTAGGGTTACCTTTATTTACATAGGAATTCAAAGGTACTTTGTGAGATGCAGTAGTAGTAAGTGTGTGTGTGCAAGAGGTTTGTTATATATATGAGAGGGTTGAGTTGTAACCTAAAGAAAGCCAAAGGAGTAAAATCAATCCTTTCTAAGAGCATCATGTAGCAAGACCTCAAAGGTAGTATATGCTTTCACCAAACAGATGTCGGGATGAAACTCAAAATATACCTCAGTTCCCTTGCAAATTGACTCATTGAGATAATATTTTTGGTGATTTTATGAACTAACAAGATATTCTGTAAAGTAAGTGTAGTGTCTGGTTTGTGTGTGGACTGTAGTGTGGTAGTGCCAAAAGAGGTAATAGGCAAACCTTGGCCATTACCAAGCAGCACTTGGTCAGATCCTGAGGTAGACACATAGTCCCAAAAAAATTCAACACTGTGTGTCACATGATGTAGTTCTAGAGTCAGGATACCATAGTGTTGAGATAGTAGGAGGGGAGATAGATTCAGTATCAGACATATAGGCTTGAGGAGGCTTGTATGAGAATTTAGAGTAATTAGGTGCTGAAGGTCGTGGAGAGAATCTTGAAGATGGTGCATGCCAAGATAGGTGGAAGAGGCAATCCACTTATTATTAGACTGAGGCTAAGGTACAGATGGAGCAAGCCATTGAGTATTGAAATGAGGTGCAACTGAAGGCCAAACATTAGTGTAAGGTTGTTGAGTGAAGAGATTTAGTGGTGCTGAATTACTCCACTGAGTAACTAGAGGAGGTTGAGATTATTGCATATAGTAACACATACGTGTATCATGTCCAACTTTGGAACAAATCTGACACTGAACTCTACATCTACCTCCATTGCGACCTTCTCTATTTTCATTGGGACGACCTCCACGAAAACTACGAGGTCCATCAAAGTACTGCACCATATGCTGACTAGGAACTTCTGTTGGAACCTCATAGGATGTTCGAAACACTGATTGTGTCAGGTAGGAAGAAGGTGTAATAATGTGTTGAGTTAGGTTTACTGAGAGACGTTCTTGAATTGGTGTGCGAGGAGCTCTGTCAAGTCTTGCTTCATGTGATAGAAGCATTGTTTCAGCTATAATCAGTGCACATCGTTCATTGTGATATTGAATAATAGATGTTAATGATTGATACTCCGGTGGAAAACCATCAAGTATCGTCTCAAGCTGATCATGATGAGAAACTCGATCACCGATGAACTCAAGAATATAAAGTATTTGTGGTGTATGTCGAATAGCTTATTGTATAGGTTATAAACTGTATTCGGCAGAGTTGAATACAACAGATATTGTAGTATGTCGAAATCATGTTTTGGGCTTTAGCGTGTTTTGTCTAATTGAGCATGGACATTGTTTGCTTATATAAAGGGCTGTTGAGTTTGTAATCAATTGTGTATTCAATAACAGATTTTATAATTCAGTTAAAATCATAACAAACTTTCAATTCTCTCTTTTCTCTCTTCTTCTTCTTCTTCTCTTTCATAAATCATTTTTCTTGAAAACTCTTTGTTCCAATAAATTGGTATAACAGAGCTCGGTTGCGATTCAAAGAGAATCTAATGGCAAACAGAACAACAACGTCAACATAGTATCCAGCGAATCTAACAGTTTTCAAAGGTGAAAACTATCAACGGTGGGTTGCGCATATGGCGGTTTTTTCTAGATTTCAAGATGTTGGAATCTTGAATGATGGAGTATCAGAACTGGAAGCAAATGCGACGAAATCTCATAAAACTGCGCACAAAGATTAGAGGAAGAAAGATGGTAAAGCACTGTTCTTGATTCACCAATGTGTAGATTCTGATGTATTTGAGAAGATAATTGAAGAAGAAACGGCGAGATGAGAAATATTGAAGAAGGTGAAGTTGTATACGCTAACGAAGCAATTCGAGATGCTTCATATGAAAGAAGATGAATCAATTTCTGTATATTTCTCAAGAATTGTGACGCTAACAAACCAGATGAAGGCATGTGGTGAATCAGTTACGGATCTGCAGAAGATAGAAAAGGTGTTGAGATACATAAAGGGAATAATTGATCATGGTGCGTTGTTACCAAAGAAGTTGAAGAATAGCACATATGTCGAAGTTCATGGATACACTGACTCAAATTTCAGTGAAGATCAAGACGAAAAGAAAAGTATTGCATGCTACATTTTCATGATCGAAGGTACTCCAATCTCTTAGATTTCGAGGAAGCAAAGCATTATGGCTTTGTCATCATGCGAGGAAAAATATGAGGTTGCATCATATGCTGCATGCCAAACAACATGGATTGAAATGTTACTTGAAGAACTAAGGATAATGGAATCTAAGAAGATGAAGTTGTTTGTCGACAACAAGTCAGCTATTAACCTGGCGAATCACCCAGTGTGTCATGGTCGAAATAAGCACATAGAAAGAAAGTATGATTTTATGAGGGATCAAGTCAACAAAGGAAAGCTGGAGATAAAGCATTGCAAGACAGAAGTGCAATTAGCTGACATATTTACCAAACCTCTTAAAAAAGTCAAATTCAACGAGTTAAAGAGAAGCATCAGGATGAGAAGTCTCGTGAACATGAATTAGGAGTGTGTTAGAAGTATAATTCTTGTTCTGTCAAAATGCATGTGTGGTGTATGTCGAATAGCTTATTGTATAGGTTATAAGTTGTATTTGATAGAGTCGAATACAACAGATATTGTAGTATGTCGGAATCATGTTTTAGGCTTTATCGTGTTTTGTCTAATTATACTTGGGCATTGTTTGCTTATATAAAGGGCTGCTGAGTTTGTAATCAAGTGTGTATTCAATAACAGATTTTACAATTCAGTTAAAATCATAATAAATTTTCAATTCTCTCTCTTCTTCTTCTTCTTCTTCTTCTTCTTCTCTTTCATAAATCATCTTTCTTAAAAACCCTTTGTTTCAACAATGAGCAACAGAGTGAAAAGAAGCAAATTATGTTGATGTCAGGCAACATACATCAAATTTTCTGTATCGGACGCATGATCCTCCACATAGATGTAGTGAGGAGGAATGTTAGGGTTCACAAGGTGGCGATGAAGTTTGTGAATTCAAATAATACCTTCGACGTCTTCTTTCCATGAGAGGAAGTTTGAATTGTCCAATTTGATGATAATTTGTTGCGCGGAGGTTTTGAATGTGTTTTCAACGAAGACCTATCATCGATCCTCGAAGAACTCACATTTTATGAGGATGACGAGTTATTAGTTTCAGCAAGATCTATGACTGAAAGAGATCTCAAACTCTAGATACCATATTAGAAATTCAGAGAAGTGTCCATTTTCTATTTTGATTTTGATTAAATTTCAAAAATTAGTTACACAAGATAAACCTGATGTTATTTATAGGAGACTGAATGTAGTGAGTTACAATAACTCAATAAATAGCTCACCAATAATTATTTATTATGTTTAAACTAACTACATTCTAATTTCTATTCTTTTATACATTTATTCTCTAATATATTTGTGTTGATATACAGATTTTTGTTATTAAATTAATTTAAGAAAATTTATTAAAAAATTATTAATAAATTAATTTGGAGTAACAAAATTTATAGTATTTTCAAATTGACTTAATATTTATTTTGTTTTGTAGGTTAATCTCAAGATTTATTTTGATTTTTTAACTTAAAAATTTTTTATGTTTGTGTCTTAACTCTTCAGTCTTCAAAACATACTATGTTAATCAATTTTGTTTATGATGAAGTTTATGAACTCAAATAATACCTTCAATTTGTTGTTTTCATGGGAAGAAGTTTGAATTGTCTAATTTGATGATAATGTGTTGCACGGAGATTTTGGATGCGTTTTTCAGCAAAGAACTCACATTTTGTGAGGGTGATAAGCTGTTCGTTTCAGCGGAATCCATGGTTGAGAGAGATCTGAGGCTCTAGATACCATAGGAATTCAGAGTGGTGTCCATTTTCTATTTTGATTTTGATTGAACTTCAAAAGTTAGTTACACAAGATAACACTGTTGCTGTTTATAGTAGACTGAGTGTAGTGAGTTACGACAACTCAAGAGAGAGCTCACCAATAGTTATTTATTTTTAAAAAAAAACTAACTACATTCTAATTTCTATACATTTTTGTTGATATACAGGTTTTTGTTATTAAATTAATTTAAGAAAATTTATTAAATAAATATTAATAAAATCGTTTGGAATAATAAAATTTATAGTATTATTAAATTGCTTAATATTCTTTTTTGTTTAGTAAGTTAAGCTCAAGATTTATTTTGGTTTTTTAATTTAAAAAATGAGAATATTTTTCTCCATATATATATACTGAGTTAAACTTTTAAAATTTTAAAAATATTTTTTGAATGTGTATATTTGAACGCATCTTTCAGCATGTTTCGGATATGAATATCTGAAATCACTATTTTTCCTCGTTTTAATACTTAAACGTTGGATTTAAAATTTTAGATGTAATTTCGGATATACATATCTGAAACTATCATTGTCATTATAAATTACTGCATGGTCACCCTTCATTCATTTTCTCCCTTAGCAAAACTTCAACTATTTTCAATGAACTTTTTTGTCTCCAAACCAAGTTTCAAGTGTTTAAGCATAGCAAAGAGAGCATAAAAAGCTACAATTTGAGGTAAAGTTTTCTCATTTCATCTTATATTCCTTGTATTGATGTTGTTTGTGGATGAAAAAACAGTGTCACTTCGGATATGCATATCTGAATTCCACTACCATAATTCGGATGTGCATATTCGAAAACATGTCTGTTACAGAAACAGAATATTGTTTTAACAGAATTTATATTTTTTTGTCCGTGTTAGGTATGGTGCACCCCGACAATATTCTCAAAGTTATCGTAAAGGTTTCGGACAAGGTCAATGAAGATGCTAAGTCGAATGAGGTGAAGGACGTTGATAAAATGATTGATGTCGTGATAGATGTTGGACAACAATTTATAAATGATAAAAGTTTCACCTCTCGTCAAGATATGCTTGAATGGGTTTGAATGGAAGCTAGCATATTTAGGTTTGGCATTGTGATTGAAATGTCTGACAATGGCACTAGTAGAAGGCAAGCATTTGTTGTGATGACATGTGAGACAAGTGGGAAATATGTTTCAAAAATTCGAAAGTTAAAACATGATGACACGGGATCGAGAAAATATGAGTGTTTGTTTAAATTGCGCAGTTCTCGACTCAAACCCGCAGTTGGCACCAAAAATAAAAAAGGTGAAGATAGAAACATGATCAAATTTGGTGTTGTGGTGGAGAAGATAATGTGTGCATGGACTGATATTCTAAATTCTACTACAGAAGAGTTGTATACCGAGAATGTGGTACACTTCAGGATCTTGTGTGTCGAATATCTCAATTTCTTGAAATACGTTAAATCTACTAGCCCGATTTCTCGCAGGACACGCAGTTCGCCAAATTTATTACCATACTGAATTCTCTCTTGCAATATCCCGAGAATCAAAATGGGGTCAAGCTTGAGTATCGTTCACCTTCACTTGACACTGAAGGAAACGTAAAGTTCACCCCGTTTGAGCTTAAGAACGATGACGATTTAGAAGTTATGTGTGATACTTTTCAACGATACTCTTCTAAGGATTCGATTGAGATAGATGTGAAACTTTAAAAATCGAGAGAAGATGTTATCAAAATATTGTCACGTCCCCAACTACTTTTATATATATATATATATATATTATCAAAATATTGCCACGTCCCCAACTACTTTTATATATATATATATATATATATATATATATATATATATATATATATATATATATATATATATATATATATATATATATATATATATATATATATATATATATA
This sequence comes from Vicia faba, assembly GCA_948472305.1. Taxonomy (NCBI): domain Eukaryota; kingdom Viridiplantae; phylum Streptophyta; class Magnoliopsida; order Fabales; family Fabaceae; genus Vicia; species Vicia faba. The sequence goes on from OX451736.1 coordinate 621,530,203, forward strand.
TATATATATATATATATATATATATATATATATATATATATATATATATATATATATATATATATATATATATATATATATATATATATTGTGAGTGATTAAATTAATTTGAAATAATCTACAATTTTTTTGTTATTAAATTAACTTGAGACAATCCACTATAAAATATTAACTTAGTTTGGAGCAATAAGATTTATAATATTATTAAATTAATTTGAGATAATTTACTTCAAAAATATTATTAAATTAGTTCAAAGCAATAAAATATATAGTATTATTAAATCAGTTTAATGTAGCATTAAGAGTAAAGGTTCAAAAAATACCCTCTAAAAATGCAACGTGCCACAAAAAAGGAGAGTTAAAAGGCTTGGTTAGTAAATTTGATGGTAGTTTGGTTTCTCAAGTTTATAGGAGGAGGAGGAGATAATCTGTCCATGGAACATATAGAATATAACTAAGCAAATTCAAGATTGTTCCAGAAGTTTAATCTTATTAGTAGAAACGAACATGAATTTAGCTTGTTGCCAAAGGAAACTTAGTCTCAGACTCTTAATACATGTTAAAAGTATTTTAGCCATATTTCCTTAAGCTTATAACAAGTAGGTAAACACGAACTACTAAAATGTAGCAATTGTCACCCATTACCAAAAAAATAAAGCTGTATAAACATTGTCTGTGTTTCTCTCATAAGAATCAGCAGACCAGGAAATCCTTATACAACAAATCGGTATGTAACATATCTTCCTGCAGTCTCACTAGGCCGGATAATCTTAACAACTTGTCCACGCTTCAGGCCATAATATCTTGCAACAGGATCTGTTACCTGGATTCTAGGTAGCTGAGAAGCAGAACATAGATATTAGATATAAGAACCGTGTCAGTATCAGCAAAAATTAGTGCAATGCTATAATTGTAAACACAGGATAGTATATTAAGAACACTACATCCAGTAGACAGAGAATGAAGAAGTAAACACTAAGTTGTTTGTTTCTACATGCTTAATTACATCCAAATCTAAATCATAAACTAAGTTGTACTTTATCATGGAACCAGAAAAGAAAGAAAGATGAATATCGGAGAAGATAAAGGCCTGTGTGCGAGTATACACATGAAGTATAAAAAAGGCATATCACCGTAGTCAAATCATATAATTTCAGAAAGAAGAGTATATTACTTTCCATACTGACATGTAGTGCTTCATTGGAATCTCATCTCATCTACATTACCATAACTACCAAGTACATGAGCAGTGAGATTATTTATGTGAAGACTTTTAAGGAGTGTTTGAGGTATGTCGGAGTGAAGAAAACAAATGTTTTTTGGAAACACATCGTATAGGTGCTGGTGTTCGACACTCTACACCCAGGAGTATTGATGATTCATAGTCATAGTTAGTACTATCTTTCCCTTATTGCAATTAATTGTTAAGATAGTATTAATGGTAATTTTCCGATCATTAATCATTTATCTTTTACAAAGAGTCCAAGAGACTTATGCTAGGGCTATAGACGCATTAAGATGCTTGGTTTTGTCATCCAAAAAATGGTAACCCTTATGATGTACTCCCTCCGGTCTCATTTATAAGAAAAAATTAACTTTTTAGATACATTAAATAAGTAATGTATTTGGACAATATATTGTCCAAATACATTACTTATTCAATGTATATAAAAAGTCAATTTTTTCTTATAAATGAGACCGGAGGGAGTAATTTACATTGTGTTATCCTAAGGGTGTCAACTGTATACCCTAGATTCGGGAATCACATCTTCCTTCTAATAACTATCAATTACATGAGCAATGAGACTATCTACACGAAGATTTCTGATTGTCCTAATTACTTAAGTGAGACAAGAGATAACTACCAAATAATATTACTTGTTATATTTTTGTCTTCGCAGTATGTTCTATACCTTAATCACAGATTAGTATGGTTCTAATTTTGTTTAAGAACTTCCAGGGCACCTTGAGCTCTATCCCTAATAGGGCTGGCACCTTCCTTTTGGTGTTTAGCTAATGGAATAGTCCCAACTAGTGGCTTTAACCGCAACGGACTTGATATGTTTTAATTTATACAAAAAATCATAGACCGTGAGTAAGGTACAGACGATGCAGTTATATTCGAAGTATTCTGACATTTAAGAATGTCAATATCCACTAATCTGAGAATAAATCTTCAAAAGCCTTATACAAATCACTACATTTTCTAGGATTATTATACACTGTATTCACTTTAGATCCCTCGTCATTTGTAGCTTGTACTACAAAAATCACTGCATTTTCTAAATCTACACACTATCATCTGATTTCCTCTCAAATCTTTACAGATGCCTACACAAATTTTAACCAAATCCAAATTTAATCACTCCTTTATTACAAAGTTCACATCATGGAGTTACCATCCATGAGCTAATTGGCAACAAAGCTTGAGGTGGAAGGGTACACCGCTCACAATCTATAACACTAAGCTCTAAACACTCACCCAGGTGAGACTATTTAACACCATCAAATAAGATCTACAAAAGGATGAACATAGGGGAAGAGGAAAACTGAGGGTGTCGATGTGCACCGAGTGGCCTCTTAAAGGAGAAAGGCAAGGAGATTAAACTAAGCTGATAAGCTGGGAGGGAATTAGGCAAAATTGCTTCAAGCTCACTGAGTTTTAAAATTAACAATGATTTCCCAAATCAACAAAAACACTAAAAGAAAGAAAACTATTTTACAGAATGATATCATCAGCTACTACTAAGCCATCATAAAGGAACCAAATTGAATAGCACCCAACCATCAACTACTAATTCTCGGAGCAAGCCACTAACAAAACCCTAATATTTTCCTTTTTTATTTTGTATTTCCTCCAATATTACAAAGCCATCACACACATTTATGCAATTAATCACCTACTAAAAACAAGACAAAATTTCCACCAAAAATAACTTAAAAGTGATACACTAACCTGAGTTTCTTTGACAGTGTATCTCTCAAGTAAGGTTTTCTTCTCTGGATCAGTAAGCACCTGATGTTCCGGCACAAGCACATGATCTTTTATATTCACAAGCAACTCCGCCTCCTGCAAACACACAAAAACACCAACAATCAGTTACCTCAACCGTTACAAAAAAATTAGGGTTTGAAAAGGGATAAATAGTTCATAACTACCTGAAAAACTTCCAAGTGAAATTTCGAAGCCATTTCAGAGACACAGGTTCGTGCAAACGGAGTAAGACTAGTCTGACAAACAAGGATCGCTCTGTAAACATTCTCTGAATTCATCCGATTGGTGTAAGTCTTCATGGTCTTGACGCCGACCTTAGCTTCCTCAGGGAAAAAGACGTAGATCTGATCGGACTGTTTATCTTTTTTGGCTTTGTTAATAACGAGATCTTCTCGCTTCATATTCTCGCCGTATTTGTTCTTGAAATCGCGTTTCGACATGTTAAGCTCGAAGTCTCCGACGAGGTAATTCCGATCTTTGAGCATTTGCATCACCGTTTTGCGGATTCTGTATAGCCTCGTTATCTCATCCTCATTAAGTACCATTGTGAAGCCGTTCTGAGAAAAACGGACGATGAATTTGTTGGTGGCGGATGCTACGGCGTTGCGGCAAGGGTTGTGTTTGGGTTTTGATCCGTTGTTTCGTAGAGAGATAGATGGTGAATCAGATTATGCTAATTTAATAGAATTTGGGAATAATTGTGTTAGGAAAATGCTTATTTGTGTTTCTTGTTCAAATTCCTCTGTATTAAATGGGTATTGTTCATTGTATTAATATATATAGCCCATATGGCAGAAAGAAAAAAAACCATAAAGTGGGTACCCGCAAATACATATTATGGATAAAATAAATAGACGTTTATTCATTCTACCCTTATATGTGGTTAATAATTATCAAAATTATTTGTTTGATTTAAAATTATTAATATTAATTAGTTTTTTTTTTTAATTGGAGGTATCAAACAAATGTTCAACAATTTTAATCTCTATGTAAAAACAACAAATATTAGAATATAGGAGTCTAAATCTTTGTGGTTTCTCTTTTATTGACAACTTGTCATGACAAGCCATCCAGAGGGTATGAATTGCTTTATTCCTAGTAATATTTTCATATATAACTTTCTTCCAAGAGACATCTTGGTGATCCTCTAGAAAAGCCTGATACATGGTTCTGGTGAAAAATTTACCTAGTGCAGCATCTTATTCTAATTTGGCATATTTAACACCTCATATCTCAGCTTCAATAGATATTTGATACACCGGGATGCTTATATTTTGATAGGCGTCTGCATAATATCACTATCTTTTAGATAATAAATATGCATCCAACGGATCCATAGGCTGACTTCTTTAGCATTCAAATTCCACATATACTTAACTAAACAGGTTTTACTCCAGACTTTCAGGGTGATAATATTGAGACATCTCTTAAGTTTAGGGGTACAAACTTTCTTCCAAGCGACAGGGGATTTACGGGTGATAGTCTTTGAACCTGACCAGAGGAAATTCCTACAGATATTCTCAATTCTTTTGAGAATCTCCTTTGGCATGGGCACACACTGGATCTAGAAATTGCTGATTACAAAGACCACACTTTGAATCAATTAAGTTTTACCTTTAAAACTTAATAGCCTTGAACTCCAATGTCTTATTCTCTGAACAATTTTATCCATAATCCCTAGGCAGTTGTTAGTAGACAACTTCTTGCTAGAAAGAGCAATGCCTAGATATTTGAAAAGTAATACTCCTTCCTTAAACTTGGTTATCCTCAAGATCTCATGCTTGATACTATCATCGACATTGCCAGAAAAAGTTTTTCACTTAAGAGGATTTACCTCCAGGATGTTAAATTGTAATTCAGTGTGTCAAAACTATGTGTTGAAAAGATTAGATTTGTTTAGATTTAAATAGATTTGATTTAAGTCTAGAATATATTTGATTTGATTTAGTAACAAAATAAATATTTTGGGCTTTGGGCTTAGAGTGTAAGCTCAGTTATAAATAGAGGGAGTAACCCCTATTTTTTGTAAGCAAGTCAAGCAAGTCATTTATAGTATTTTGCAGTTGCAAAGTGAATAATAAAGTTTTCACAGTTTGTGAGCAGAGAGAAACTCTGCAGAAATTATTTGTCTTGTCTTCTTTCTTTGTTTGTCTCATAATTAAATTGTCATTATGGTAGAAATTCATCATAGATTTTGGTGAGTTTCCAACATCTGGTATCAGAGCTTTTGTTTCGATTCAATGGAAGTATCAATCAAGAACGATTGAAGAATTCACGATGACAAGTTATGGGAATGCAAACTATCCAGCAACCCTACCAATTCTGAAAGTTGACAACTATGAGAATTGGTGCAAACAGATGAAAGTCTTATTCAGGTGTCAAGGTCTTTGGGATCTTGTAAAATATGGATTCGAAGCGCTTGGAGAAAACACTTCAGAAGAAGAAAAGAAGAAATACACAAAATATGAGAATCTGAGTTATAAAGCATTATTTATAATTCATCAATGTGTCATCCCAGACAATTTCGAAAAGGTTAGTGATTCATAATCTACAAAAGAAGCTTGGGAAATCCTTGAGAAGTCTTTTGGAGGCGCTGAGAAGGTGAAGGAAGTGAGGTTACAAACTCACAAAAGGATGTATGAACTGCTTTAGATGGAAGACAGTGAAAGCATATCTGATTTCTTCACTAGAGTTACAAAACTAGTAAATCAAATCAAGATATGTGGATGTTGTACCCCAAAATTTGCCCTCTCATGTTTTCCAAAAGTCTTCCCCCTGCATGGCTGATCACAAACCCTTGCCTAAGGTAAAAGGAAATTTTTGGGTGGTGCTTTAAGTACCTTTCGATTGGCATTCTGAAAGGCCCTTCGATTGGCATTCTGAAGGAGCATTTCGATTGGCATTATGTCAAGGCCTTCGATTGGCATTCTGAAAGACCCTTCGATTGGTATTCTGAAGGAGCATTTCGATTGGCATGGACTAGCACTTCGATTAGCATTGTGTCAAGGCAGCTTCGACAGACATGTGAACCATGTCCTTTGATTAGCATGAACAACACCTTTCGATTGGCCTGTTAACAAAGCCTTTCGATTGGGATCCTTCGATTGATATTCAGAAGGCCCATTCGAAAGATACATGGGAAGTCCATTCGAAGGAAGCAACTCAAGACCATTCGAAGAAGCATTCAGAAGGCTCATTCGAAAGGTACATGAGAAGTCCATTCGAAGGAGGCAACTCAAGGCCAATCGAAGAGCATGGCCTGAAGGCATTCGAAAATCAAAACATGTCCAGGTTCATTTCAGATTCCAAAGAGACATAAATATTTCAAAAAGGGAAATAATTTAATGTGTCCGTTTCTTGTCTCATGGCATTTAATGGCTTGTTTGATGGTTGTCTCTTGCTATTACTGCACCCTCACACCCCTATAAATACAGAGACTAGCATACATATCCAACACACAAAAAACTCTGCAGGAAAACAGAACACACGAAAAAACACACAACAAGAGAACAAAAAACATTGGAGTTACGCTGCCAAAAAGTCATCAGTATTTTCATAAGTAATCCAGGCCCAAAGCAACCCTTCAACAAAAGATCACAACGCCTATAAGCCCCAAATCAAAGGTGTCTACATCCAGGAAGTGTCCAAATCAAAAGTGCCTACATCCAGGAAGCGCCCAAATTAAAAGTCCAATCTGCTGGTGTGATACGGTGGGAGAACTGACTTGAGGTTTTGCGTTTGTTTTCGCAAATGTTTCGGTTGAGCAAGAGTCGCCACCGACTTTTTATTTTATCCTAAGGAAAGGTTAAAAAGCACAGCAAAAACCTTTGAGATGTTTTCTTGGGTTCGGGGAGTAGATTATAGAAAGGGAAGGTATTAGCACCCTTTCTATCCATGGTTATCCATGGGCTCTTAGTTACTTGCTTAGATCAACTTGCTTTGATTTTCAATTGTTTGAAATGGTGCTTTGTGTGTGTGTGTGGGTTTGAAAATGTTTTGAAAAGAGGCCAATGTGGTGGCAACCTTTGTAATGATCCATGTTGGGATGTATACAAAGGTGTACTATCTTTTGAAAAGTTTTCAATGTTTTTGAAAGTTGTTTTTGAAAGTGTGTTGTGATGTGTGATTTTGAAAAAAATAGGCAAGTGTTTTTGTTTTGCAAGTTGGCAAGTAACCAAGAGTTGTCTACTCCTAAATTACTCAAAGATCTTTGCTATGTTTTAACCCTTTTAACAATTTTGTTCCACCATTGTATTTGGTGGACAATCTTGTGTTTAGGATGTGAACGGGACGGGCGCGGGTCATCGTTTAGACCATGATTGCAATGGTGCCAAGTATCTTTGGGCAATTTTTCCTTTAAGGGACTTGATCATGTTTAGGCAACTTTCGAAAGCGTCATCGAGGGACTATGATCATTTGAATTGTTTTGTTTTTGCCAAAGACACCTAGCATGCAATATGGCCCATTATTGAAGGCAACAAGTGGAGTAACCCTAAGGGTGCAAGTGTGATTGGTGTTTATTCATTTTCATGCTTTTATCTTGGAATTAGGTCAAGCTATTTTTGGTTGATTTTTGCATACAAAACCCTAAGTCTATCATGGCATATTTAGAAAGCTTTTAAATGCGAAATTTAAAGGTCCTAAATTATTACAACACAAATTATGGGATGGGGGGTACAAATGTTCAAATGGGGATATTTAGCAAGAAAAATTAAATCTAAACTATTACGTCCAAATTGAATTATACAAATTATTTAATTGCACAATAATTAAATAAAATACAATAAATATGCAAGATGCAAAAAATGATTTTTTATATGTATACAAAAAGGTTTTTTATGTGACAAATAAACAAAAATAAAAAGGATTAATTTTTGGTATTTTTGATGTGTTAGGGCAAAACCCTAATTTGCTTATATAAAATGTATTAATTGTTTATATACAATACAATATTTATTAATTATGTACAAAAAATAAATAAAAAGGAAGTATATTGTAAAAAAAGTATTTTTTGAGGTCAAATATTAATAAAAGTAAAAATGTATTATTTTGTATTTTACCCTAAATATTCTAATAAATATAAGTATTTATAATATTTGCTAAATATATTAAATATGTACAAAAATAAAATATTTAATATTTACAAAAAAGTATATTTTTAAGAAAATGTTTTCAAAAGATAAAATAACATAAAATCAGAAAATAAAATGTATTGGTATTATTTCTAGTATTTTAAATAAAAGTATTATGTATTTATTTACATATATGTATAAACTCAAATAAAACAAACAAAATTCAAATAAAATGCAAAAATGGTTGAAAAAATGTTTTTAATATTTTTTATGTTTTGTCAAAAAATAACAAGTCAAAATAAAAAAGAAAAAGTCAAAAAATGATAAAAATAAACACAATGGGCCAAGGGGGTGTATGTGTGAAAATGTGGTGCAAAAAGAAAAATATTTCAGGCCCAGCCCAAGGATGATTGTCTTCAACCTTCAGACAAATTTCAAAACAAAAACGCGCGTTTTCTTCCTTCCCTGCTATCTTCTGATTCCTTGATTTTCAATAAAAACTTACAACACCAAAGTTATAGAGCATCATGTCACGATTCTAAACATATAAAGAAGTTGACCTAACTCTCAGAAATGAGAGAGAATTTTTTCTCCCCCAATTCCTGACCTAAGTTTTTTCTAATGTTCAGGTTCCAAATTCTCTCAGCACATGCAATATAAATGGAAAGTAATTATATGTGTAGTTTCAGGGCCATGAGTAGAGCATTTTTCATTCATAAACCTAAGGCTAACTCTTCCTAGATTGAGAGATAGAAGTCCAAAGTTTTACCTGTTCAGCTGGAATCGTGTGCAACAATGGAGGTACTTTCAAGGTAATGTGAGGACTTGTACAGCTTGCTGGAAGTTCAGGGATGCTTCTCCAATGCTTGGTGTGCTTTGAATCTCGGTGAATCACTCCATGGAAGTCAACCTGCAAGAGAGAAAAATGAAAATGGCCAACTGTGCTATGGCTATTACAGTCTGTATCTAAGGTTGGGGATAGCTTGTATGGATGTTAATGAATGTGTTTGAGGTGGTTTGGATGAAAACGCACGAGGGAAATGAACTGTGGAAGTCAATATGCAGAAGATACCCTGTTTTGCCACAAAACTGTGTTTTGATGGATGAGGGAGTTTTAGGGATGGCTTGGTCGTGTTTCAGGTCACTTGAGGAGTATGGAATGTGTTCACAATGTTTGCTTAGGCTTGTTGTTGCAGCAATGAGAGATATTGTTAGTTATGCAAGTTTTCTTCTATCTTAAGCAAAGTTTGGCAAGTTGGTTTACAAGCTTCTCTAGGCCCCTCAAGTATGCTGCACCTTTTAGTCTTGATCAGTGGGATTGGTTCCTGAACTTGTGCCTAGAAGATATGCATTGTACCTCTTGGATTGCAAACTTGACATAAAGTTCACCTTTTCAAAAATGGATAATGTGCTTTTTCTAATTATGGACTAATCCTTCATGTAATTACCAAATGCATAGAATAACATCTTGGCACAATGGTTTAGCATTTAATTTTTGAGTGTAAATGAGATTAGAGGCCTGTAATGTAGCTTGCACATGCTGATTTCAAAAATGCACAAGTTATGAACATGGAAATGGCTCATGAACAAAGTGACTTTTGCCCATATTGACAAATTCGATTCTCCCTAACCACAAGGGTGTTTGAGAAGTTCTTGGACATTTTGGAAATCTTGGAATGTGTACTACAATCCATCTTTGTAATGCAATTTGAAATTCCAAGTGGAAGCATGTGAAAAGTGGCCATGAAGTTAGGCAAAAATCCTGCCTAGAATAGGTCAAAAATTTTCTAAGTTAAGAATGTTTTGCACCCTTATTCTAAAACTTGTAACTTGAGCTACAAGCTTCTTTTGAGGAAACTTTGTGAATCAAAGTTGTAGATTTTGCAATGGAATATAACTTTCATGTTTTGAGTTTTGTTTGAATCCAAATGTATCTTGATGAAAAAATGGGACAAAGTTAGGAAAAAATTAGGGATTTTCATAACTTAGAAAAATTCTAAGTTATGAAATTTCTTCATTTCAAACCCTAATTTGTGATTTTTGATTTCTTGATGAACAAGTTTCATAATTTGACATGTTTTGATGAAAAATGAATCTTGACACTTGATTTTGACCAAAAAGTCAAAGTTTGACTTTTCAGTATACAGTCAATTTTGGCTCAGTTGACTGGAAAATTCATCTGTCAATCTTGTGCATTTGGGATCTTTTGGACTTTTTGAACATGCCAAGACCATTTCATTGAGTCCTTAAGTCCATATGTGAGCTTGGTTTGCCATTGGATAGGTCAAACAGTCAAAAATTGCCTTTGTGCGGTCAAAACCCTAAAAATGACCATTTTGCCCTTTTGGTGATCTGATCAAATTTCTTGTGGAATTGTGATCCAAACTTGACCAAATGGTTCATATGAGTTCATAATGTTGATGTGGGTCAAATTTCATGAGTTTTGACTGTCAATTGACCACAGTTGACTTTTTCCCCAATACAGCTGATTTCTAGGTCAACTGTCCAATTGACTGGGCAAAGATTTGAATCAAGGCTTGAAACTTGGTATGGATAAACTTATGAGTCCATCATGAATCATGAAAGTTACTTTAGGCCTTTTGGGTCAAAACATCTTTGTGCAAACACAAACCCTAATTTGGGTCAACAGTGCAAGGAGGAGTCTTGAGCAGAGTAAACCCTAACTTGATCTTGAGCTCCAAGGGTCTTGGGATGAGAAAATGTTGAAGAAATGGGAGGGCAAATTTTGGGGTACAACAGTTGCCCCTGTTCAATCTTCTTGAACCTGGAGAGTTAGATTGGCAAATTTGCCTTTCGCGACTCAAAGGTAAAAGGAGATTGGACACTAGAGTGCCCGGAAATTTGCACTCGCATGGTGGAGTATCAGCAATGCGATGGCGGGAATGGGCTTATAGATGCCATTTGGAGATATGGTGGATAGGAGGATGGGCTTAAAGATGCCATATGGAGACGTGACAAAACCTTGTCGGGAATGGGCTTATAGATGCCATTTGGAAGTGTTGATCGCGTAAGAGATTCCTTAGCGAGAACTTGCGTACTTTGAGAAAGAAAGATGGTTTCCTGGCTTGTTACAGGTGTTGATCTTCAAACTCTTCATGCAGATATGCCCTGGCTAGGTACAGGTATCGAATCTACAATCAAACGCTCACAGATATGCCCTGGCTAGATACAGGTATCGAATCCGGAACTTGTCGTCTACAGATATGCCCTGGCTAGATACAGGAATCGAATCTGGAATTGGTTATCTACGGATATGCCCTGGCTGGATACAGGTATCGAATCTCTAAACTCTTCATGCAGATGGGCCCTGGCTAGATACAGGTGTCGAATCCACAATCAGTTACTCACAGATATGCCCTGGCTAGATACAGGAATCGAATCTGGAATTTGTCTTCAGATATGCCCTGGCTGGATACAGGTGTCGAATCTGGAATTTGTCTTCAGATATGCCCTGGCTGGATACAGGTATCGAATCTCTAAACTCTTCATGCAGATGTGCCCTGGCTAGATACAGGCGTCGAATCTACAATCGAATACTCACAGATATGCCCTGGCTAGATACAGGAATCGAATCTGGAATTGGTCGTCTTCAGATATGCCCTGGATGGATACAGGTATCGAATCTGGAAATTGTAAACGGTTGGTAGAGATAGCTTTTCTGGCTGGATGCAGGTGTAAACCTCTGACCTGAGAATGAAAGATAATTTCCTGGCCTGTTACAGGGGTTGATCTTCAAACTCTTTATGCAGATGTGCCCTGGCTAGATACAGGAATCGAATCTACAATCAATCAATCACAGATGTGCCCTGGCTAGATACAGGAATTGAATTTGGAATTGTGACAGTTGATGGTAATCATCTTTGGATTGTCCTTTTTCCTGAAAAGGTAAAACATTAGTTGTATGCAATGTCATGATGTATGATATGCATGAGGTCATGATGTTCTCAAGAATAAATGAGATTTGTGTGATATGATGTGTATATGCATGCGTCATGGTGTATAAGATGTGAAATGTATATGAATGTGTTTTCGACTAGGAAAATAAATCCTTGACGAGTGCGGGGAACTTGTGGAATCCTGGACTGATGTTGAAGAGTAGAGTTCTTCGCTTCCGCTGGGGATGATGGTTGCAAGAATAAACCGGTAGGAGAAGATGACTCTGTTGGGGAATAAACTTGTTGGAGAGATTACTCTGCGGGGAATAAAATAGGTGAAGAGATATTTCGCTGAGATTTTGATGAGAGCTCCGCTGGGGATTCCACTAATATGTTATGTTGGGGAATTTGATGAACTCCGCTGGGGATAGGAAGAACTTCGCCGAGGACGAACTTTCCGTGGTAATTAGCTGAGGATAACCCAGTTATACCCTGGTGGGGAAATAACCTTTGAATAAAGCTGGGGAGATGCTTTCGTACTCTGCAGGGGATAAGCTTCCAGAATCTACTGGGGATAAGCTTCCAGAATCTACTGGGGATATGGATTCCACTTTCCTGGGGAAACCTTTCAGATTGTACTGGGGAATGGCTCCACTGGGGTGTCTTGTATTCTGCCGGGGAACAATCTTATACTAAGACTGCCGGGGATGCTTGCTGAGGAATGTCTATACTCCACTGGGGAATGTTGAGATCTTCTGAGGATACCCAACTTCCTTAAGGTTGACAGTAGGCTAACTCTGCTTGGGGAGAGTATCGCTGACTTGCTAGGGGAACATTGTGCCTTTTCGGGGCTGATGGGAGACCAGCTCTGCTTGGAGAGTATTGTTGAATCTTGTCTTACTCTGTGGGGAGTTGAGGTAACTTGGTTACATTCTTCAGTCGAACCTACCTTGGTACCTTGGTGGACAAAGCAACTAGATCGCTTAGACAATTCTAAACTGCCCCTGTTTCTGATGTCATATGTAATTAGTCCTTTGTTTCGTATGCAAATATTCATGATTAGCAATTAATGTCAAATGCATATATCAAAAATGAACATTGGACGTTCTTCGCAAACAAAACAGATAAAGGAAAAACAAATGGGTAATTTGTCTGAAAAATTGAACTTGTATTGATTTTGAAATTTGCCTGTAAATAGGCGTTTTATGTACAAGAGGCTGACGTCCTAGTAAGAGAACGCCGCCGAGCAAAATAGAGTTTATACAATTTTGAAAAGGAAACAAAACAGATATGTGAAAAATAATCCCACTGGGTTCCAACTCTGCTATCGCCTTTATGTCTTCAAGCGTCTCATCGCTTTGCTGCTTAGTTGAAGATGAAGCTGATCGATTGGCGTCGTCTGAGCCTGATAGTTGATGCCGAATTCCGGATGCAAGGTGATCCAATGAGACATAGTATTACGCTTTATCCATAACTTTTGCCTGGACCGCCCTTTCGGGTTTTCAGTCCACCGGGATACCCGTTTTTGCCTAAGCCGCCTTTTCAGGTTTTCGACTTGCCGGGTGTACAGATTTTTTTCATTTCATCCCTTATTTTTGCCCAAACCCTTTTGGTTCGCCGGGAAGCCCTTATTTTTGCCTAGGTGTGTCAACTTAGCGGGTTTTTGATTCATGCGTAGTATCTTTTTACTATGTCTTCATTGGCGGGGTGAGGAAGGTCGTCACCATCCATGGTGGTTAGAATCATAGCTCCTTCTGAGAAGATATGTTTAACCATAAATGGCCCTTCGTACGTAGGGGTCCATTTGCCCCTGGGATCACCTTGAGGTAGAATGATGCGCTTGATTACCAGGTCCCCAACTTGATACTCTTGTCGTCTGACCTTCTTGTTAAATGACCTGATCATCCGTTTTTGGTACGTCTGACCATGACAAATAGTAGTGAGTCTCCTTTCGTCAATTAGGTTTAATTGATCAAGCCGAGTCTGGATCCAGTCGTCTTCGCTCAAGTCTGCATCCTTCATTATCCGGAGAGAGGGTATCTGGACTTCAATAGGCAAGACTGCCTCCATGCCATAGACCAAGGAAAAGGGAGTTGCCCCTGTTGACGTCCGTGCTGAGGTACGGTACCCATGAAGAGCAAACAGTAACATTTCGTGCCAATCTTTATAGGTCACTGTCATCTTCTGCACAATCTTCTTGATGTTCTTATTCGCCGCTTCTACAGCCCCGTTCATCTTCGGCCGGTAGGGAGAAGAATTGTGGTGTTGTATCTTGAATTGCTCGCAGAGCTCAGTGATCATCTTGTTGTTAAGATTGGTACCATTATTCGTAATGATCCTCTCAGGTACACCGTATCGACAGATCAGGTTGTGCCGAATGAACCGTGCCACGACGTTCTTGGTTACGGTAGCGTTAGAAGCTGCTTCAACCCATTTTGTGAAGTAATCAATCGCTACCAGGATGAAGCGATGCCCATTGGATGCCGTAGGTCGGATCTCGCCGATCATATCAATGCCCCACATTGCAAAAGGCCAAGGTGCCGTCAAGACATTCAGAGGAACCGGAGGAATGTGCACCTTATCAGCATAGATCTGGCATTTATGACATGTCCGAGAATGCTGATAACAGTCGGCTTCCATTGTGGACCAGAAATATCCTGCCCTAAGGATTTTCTTTGCCATGGTATGTCCACTGGAATGTGTTCCGAAGGTACCTTCATGTAGCTCCGCCATGATCTTTTCTGCTTCAGTCTTATCCACACAACACAGTAAGGTTGAATCATGATTTCGCTTGTAGAGAATGTCGTTGCTGAGGAAGAATTTTTCCGCGAACCTTCTCAGAAACTTTTTGTCATTAATGGACGCGCCTTAGGGGTATTCTTGAGCTTCCAAGTACCTCTTCACTTCATGATACCAAGGTTTTTCTGTTACCTCTTCAGCCTCGAGATCGCAGCAATGTCCAGGTTCATCCAACTTCCAGATAATGATTCGGGGCGCCTCGTTGTCCCATTTGACTTTGAACATAGAAGACATCGTAGCCAACGCGTCCGCCAACTGATTCTCCTCTCTTGGGAAGTGTTCAAAAGTTATCTCTTCGAAGTGGGGAAGCAATGTCAGCACATACTCCCTGTAAGGAATAAGGTTTGGGTGTTTCGTATCCCACTCGCCTTTGACCTGATTGATCACGAGAGCGGAATCTCCGAAGACACTCAACAACTTGATCCTTAAGTCAATTGCAGCTTGAAGACCCATGATACATGCCTCATACTCCGCCATGTTGTTGGTGCAGTTGAAACATAGCCGGGCGGTGAGTGGAGTATGAGTGCCTTTAGGGGATATGATCACAGCGCCGGTACCATTACCCAAAGTGTTAGAGGCTCCATCAAAGTGCATAGACCATCGGGATCCTTCCTCAGGTCCTTCATCCGGTCCAGGTACTTCACAATCAGTCACTACCATGATATCCTCGTCTGGAAATTCAAAGTTCATCGACTAGTAATCATCCACTGCCTGGTGTGCCAAATGATCTGCCAATACACTTCCCTTGATTGCTTTTTGAGTCGTGTACTGGATGTCATATTCCGTCAAGATCATTTGCCATCTTGCTATTCTTTTGGATAGAGCAGGCTTTTCGAATATGTACTTGATTGGATCCATTTTTGAAATCAACAGAGCAGTGTGAGTCAACATATACTGTCTCAGCCGGCGAGCAGCCCATACCAAAGCGCAGCAAGTTTTCTCGAGTAGTGAGTATCGGGTCTCACAATCGGTAAAATTTTTGCTAAGGTAATAAATGGCGTGTTCTTTTCGGCCAGACTCGTCATGCTGCCCCAGCACACACCCCATTGAGTTGTCAAGTACTGTCAAGTATAAGATTAGAGGTCTCCCTTCAACTGGTGGCATAAGAATGGGTGGTTCTTGGAGATACTCTTTGATCTTTTTGAAAGCGGCCTGACATTCATCATTCCAACGTACTACTTGATCTTTCTTCAGCAGTTTGAAGATTGGCTCACAGGTAGCAGTTAGATGCGAGATGAATCGGGCAATGTAGTTCAACCGTCCTAGAAAGCCTCTGACTTCTTTCTCTGTCCTGGGGGCTGGCATCTCTTGTATGGATTTCACTTTGGCAGGGTCCACTTGAATACCTTTGTCGCTTACGATGAAGCCTAGCAATTTTCCAGATCTCACCCCAAAGGTGCACTTGTTTGGGTTCAACCTCAGCTTGTACAACTTCAGACGGTCAAACAGCTTCCGTAGATGGTCAAGGTGTTCCTCTTCAGTTTTGGACCTTGCAATCATATCGTCGACGTACACTTCTATCTCGTGATGGATCATGTCATGAAATAAAGCAACCATGGCACGTTGGTAAGTTGCCCCAACATTCTTCAACCCAAAAGGCATGACCTTGTAGCAAAAGGTGCCCCACTGAGTAACAAAAGTGGTCTTCTCCATGTCTTCAGGAGCCATCTTGATTTGATTATAACCGGAGAAACCATCCATGAAGGAGAAAACTTTATGCTGAGCAGTGTTGTCAACCAGGACGTCGATATGAGGCAGAGAGAAATCATCCTTAGGGCTGGCCCTGTTCAAATCCCTGTAATCAACACACATTCGGACCTTACCATCCTTCTTTGGCACTGGAACCACGTTGGCGACCCACTGAGGGTAAGAAGTCACTGCTAGAAATCTGGCATCAAATTGTTTCATAACCTCGGCTTTGATTTTCTCGGACATTTTTGGGCGCATACGATGGACCTTCTGTTTTATCGGAGGGCAATCTTCCTTGGTAGGCAGGTGATGAACCACAATGTCGGTATCCAACCCAGGCATGTCTTCGTAAGACCAGGCAAAGATTTCCACATAGTCATGCAGCATCTGAATCAATCGTTGTTTCACACTAAGCTCTAAATTGGCACCAATCTTGACTTCTTTTCTGTCTGTCTCAGTACCCAGATTTACCGTTTCCACTGGCTCTTCATGTGGTTGAATGGCCCTCTCTTCCTGGAGTAACAGTCTTGCAAGTTCACCAGGCACTTCGCAATCATCTTCACCTTCGTCTTCGGCTAAGTTGATCGGATTTTCGAAGTCATAACTGGCAGTAGCAGAGTCGTTACCAGTGAGATCCAGAGTGGATTGGAACCTGTATAAGTGAGTGTGTGTAAATATAGCTGTTTTGCAATATATAAAGAAAGAAAAGGAGCGCAAGATTTGAAATGCAACAAACGTCCAATGTTTTTATTGATGATATATGAAAATGACACACAAAAAGCCCTCACAAATGAAGCCACGGTGCCCCGGGTAGGACACCGAGCCATAAAAGTTTCAACATATTGTTTGTTACAAATCCAAAACAAAAGAGTTCATTACTGAGTGACAAAAGTAATAGGTGTGAAGTCTTTGGCAGTCCAGTTGCTTGGTCCACCGTCGGTTGTTGGGTAGATCCAGCTGTCGAATTCAGATTCCTCCACGTCGTCTTCAATAACATTCACTCCCGGGTTGGTGATGAACACAGGAGGTCTTCCCATCCTTTCTTTACGAACAGCCTTCTGAGCCTCTGCAGTGAAGCCCAAACCAAACTTGTCGGTCTTTGGAGTAAAGTTAGGAAGTCGGCCCCAGTTTGCGCACTCACCCTTCTCAATAACAGCCCGGGCATCCTTCAAGGAAGCCATCTTCAAAGGAGGGTCTTCAATCACAGTTTCAGCTGATGCCAATGTCTGAGGCACCTCTTCAAAGTGTTGAAAGGGGGTCTCAATGAATTCCCCATCCATCTCTATGTACCGGAACGAGTTAAGGTGGCTGACCATATACTCTTCTTCCCCTTGAACTGTAACAATCTTCCCCCTGACCGGGTACTTCAGCTTCTGATGTAGTGTGGAGGTCACCGCTCCAGCCTTGTGGATCCATGGACGACCCAGCAAACAAGAATAGGATGGACGGATGTCCATCACATAGAAAGTTGAATCAAAAACTTGAGAACCAACCCTGATTGGAATGTCAACTTCCCCATGTACCATCCTTTTCGAACCGTCAAAGGCTCGGACAACAATGTTACTAGGCTTGAGCTCCAAACCCTCACAATCCAACCTGTCTAGGGCCTTCTTGGGTAAGACGTTCAATGAAGAATCGGTGTCTACCAACACATGGGCAAGAGTAGTGCCCCTACATTCAATGGAGACATGCAGGGCATCATTATAGTTCTTTCCTTTGGCAGTCAGATCGGCGTCAGAGAAGCCCAAACCATTATCGGCAGTCAAGTTGGCCACACAATCGGTAAATTGATCAGCAAACGTTTCTTGTGGCACATGGGCCGTCTTCAGGAAGGAAATTAGGGCCTTGGCATGGGCCTTTGAACACAACAACAGTGATAACATAGAAATCTTTGATGGGGTGTGCCCCAGCTGCTCAACTACATTGAAATCACTTTTCTTGATAATCTTGAGAATCTCTTCCATCTCTTGCTGGGAAGCTTCAACAGTGGTTGTCTTTGGTGCCTCCGTCAGGGCAGGCAAATCAGTAGCAATCCCTTTGCCCCGAGCGTCAAATTACTCGGCAGCAGGGGTAGAAACAGGAAGTTGATTAGGAAGGGAAGCATGTACACTTGCAGGTGTGATGATAAGAGGTCTCTGAATAGCTGGTGGCGCAATATCTGGTGAGAACAACCTACCACTGCGAGTAATCTTGGCAGGCCCGATGATGTTACTGACACCGGTACTAGCATCGAACTCTTGCTTTACTCCAAGAACATAAACGTCCGCCCCATAGTGCCATGGGACAGCTTTGTCGGATGTATAGGGGAGGGGCCCCGAAATAGTAATGATGATAGGAGCAATCTTCTGAGTGGACATGATTTTGACAGGCTTCTTTGAGGGAGCCTTAGGAGGGCTGTTGAAAATAGTGACAATGGACACTTCTTCAGTAGGGACAACAGGAACAACAATCTTCTCGAACAAGATTTCTTTGCTACCCATCTGGCTTTGGATACCTGATTTCAGCAAAGGACAACCAACAGGTGAAACAGCACATAGAAGGCAACCTTTACCACATCTCGGAAATAAACCGGCTAGCAACAGGTTCCTTTTGACAGTCAATAACGGAGTAACAATCTCTTCCACGGAGGCTAAATACCGGTCTTCTTCCACAACATTCACTCCATGTTGGGGCATGGGAGCAGTCACAACATTGGGCCTTTCGGGCGCCTCGAACTGTATTTCTTTAGCATCAATAAGGTCTTGAACCTTATTCCTCAGAGCCCAGCAATCATCCGTAGTATGCCCCGGGCTATCAGAGTGATAAGCACAACGGGCGTTGGGGTTGTATTTCGGAGAAGCTGTGTTCACTATCTTCGGAGCTTCTTTGACAGTTACCAGATTGGTTGACAGTAATTGCGGCAAAATCTGAGACAGGGTCATACTGAGCCGAGTGTACTGCCTTTTGGGTCTCTCACCCCTTGGTTGGTTGTACTGCTGAGGAGCAGCAGCAGGCTTTGAAATCACCAACGCATTAACAGTTTGGCAGCGTTCCGGCTTAACTTGTCTTCTGGGACCATAAACAACACTAGCTTCCTTCTTGAAAGGCTTCTTTTCAGTACTCGAGGAGGCACCTTTCTGTATCTTCCCCGACTTGATACCAGCTTCTATTCTCTCACCGGTCAAGATCAAATCTGTAAACCCAGCAGAAGAATTACCAATCAGATGATTGAAGAACGGACCAGACAGGGTCCCCAGGAACATATCAACAAGCTCACGGTCAGTCAAAGGTGGCTGCACCCTGCCAGCCAGGTCTCTCCACTTTTGTGCATACTCCTTGAATCCTTCGCCCGTCCTCAGTGACATACTCTGGAGTTGGTTACATGTGGGAGTGAGGTCAGAATTGTACTGATATTGCTTATAAAAAGCAGTAGCCAAGTCCTCCTAGTTTCGGATACTGGCTCCATCCAGCTGATAGAACCATTCGAGTTGAGCCCCTGAAAGGCTATCCTGAAAGAAATGGATCCAAAGGTTCTTGTCTGCAGTGTAAGGTTGGATCTTCCTTACATATGATCTGAGATGCATTTTTGGGCAAGACAGCCCATCATATCTTGCAAAAACTGGCACTTTGAACTTCGGGGGGATCATAATTCCAACAACTAATCCCAAATCTTCGAAATCTAAGTCGGGAACTCTCTGCAGCTCCATCGCTGCCAACCTGTCTTCCAAGCTATTGTAATTATCATCGGCGGGCGGGTATTGTTGTTCAGAGTAGTCTTCGTCTTCTTCAGCCTCTCCTTTTTCAGCTTCGGATTCGGAAGGTACCGCAGCCGCATTCCCTTTACTGGTTCCCTCTTCAGATGTAGGGGGAAATTCAAGAACTCTTATGGCTTCACCCTCGAACCTTCTTCCTAGGGTAGCCACCCCGACTCTCTTCTTCTTCTTTTTCACTTGCTCTTTGTTCCCCAGCAGGGCTTTTAGATCCTCCTGACTCTTTGCCAAGGTCATCAGGAGATGTTGAAACTGTGAGTTTTGAGACTGCAAGTCCTTGACCGTCTGTTCGAGATCCATCCTACTGAAATAAACAGTAGACAGATAAGGAAACCTGGTGTGGAGACCTGCTTATGCGCATGATGAATGATATGCTTATGTATGCAATGCATTCAAGGATTTAGAAAATTCAAAATTGTTGCAAACAAAAAGAACACACGTCATATTTATAAGAAGAAATTTGTCATTACATAAATGCCCCATGGGCCAAATATTACAAAAAACTTCTCAAGGTAAAAAGACGTTGCGCATCCTCTTTGGTGCGATGTAGGTGTTGAGGGTCTCTTCCTCGTGGAGTCGGCGGGTAAGCTCCAAAACCTTCTTCTCACTGGCGTAGAAGCTGGCTTCAAAAGTATTTCGTTCCTCCTTGAGTTGGATCCAACTCTTCTGCATCTCCTCCCATGATGTAGCCATGTCAGGATATAGGATGGTGTAGGGAACCTCTCCTTCCTTGACGGGCTCTTTAATCACAGGGAGAACATGAGGGTAAGGCATCATTAGACTTTGGGCTCGGGTTCGTACCCACTTGAGATAAGGCTCAAGAGGGATGGAGTTCTTGTGTCCCAGTGTCTTGCTGTCTACCTTGTCAGGCATCCTCCAAGCTCTGATGAATCTTTGGCGAAGTCCTTGCGCATCGTTGTCGAAGTCAAAAACTAAGTCAGGAATCAACATGTCTGAGGGCCATCCCTCCGTGCATATCCAAATTGTCTCAAAGCTAGACAAGGGTTGTAGGTAATGCCTCCTCTAATGCCAAGTAATGGAACATTAGGGAACTCTCCGCAACGATCGACGATGATGACATTTTCTCTGGACCGAGAGCACCAATGTACATCAGAGTGAGTAAGGGTCATCAACCGTTGTGACCACCTTAGGCCTTGGTCATTCTTCAAGACAGATTGTGGAAGGTGCGAAATAAACCACCTTGCAAGGAGAGGAGTACATCATATGAGAACACCCCTCTTTCTCATTGTTCGTGTGTGAAATGAGTGAAGAATGTCCCCAAGCAATGTTGGTACTGGATTTCTGGATAAGAAGATTTTGACGGCGTTGACATCTACAAGCTGGTCAGGATTTGGGAACAAGACCAACCCATAAATGAGGAGTGCCACAATTTCTTCAAAGGCTTGTAGGTCCAATGAATTCCAACACTCTTGTGCCTTCTCAAACAAGAATTTTGCCAAGAAGCCTTTGACACCGCTTCTAGTTTCCCAATGCCCCTTGATGTCGGATGGTTACAAGTGTAGTGCTTGAGCAACATCTTCAGGCTTTGGTTCTTTTTCTGTACCGTTGTAGGGTAGTTGATTAAGAATAGGAATTCTCAGGAGTTGAGAAAATTCCTCCAAAGTGGGCACCAATTGGTAGTCGGGGAAAGTGAAACAGTGGTGAAGGGGGTCAAAGAACTGAAACAACACCTTTAACATGTCCTCTTCAATGTTGGTGCTGACTAGGCTGAGCAGTCTACCATGTCTTTCACTGAAGGGAGAGCTTTCCGGAATTCTGGATGTGAGCTCCTTGAGTTGAGGAGGGATTCTCACAAGGTTAACTTGGATAGTTTTCCTACGAAGAATTTCCATGACCTACAAAACAAGAACAAAGATGAAGATCTAAACCCTTGAAATGGTTAGTGAATGCATATGATGCTTCATGATGCTTATGATGTATGCACAAACATATGTACAAGCAAATCACACAAAACCCTAGTTTCAGGCTTGCATGGGGTTTCATAGGTAAGTACCCTCTTGAGTGTAGTTGGCTTAAAAACCTGTCCTATAAATAGTCACCGGGTTCTAAGGAGCTCAATATCATTGGATTGTTTTCCATGTTCATTGTTTTGGTTTAGCCACTTAACTAGCGACCAAAATATTCCAAGAAAACAACCCTCAATGAGTGTAGTATCGAGTATCTACCAACTTCGGACTGCACCAAAGCCGGTCATCTCACTACCCCTAATGAAAGGCCAAGATGGTCAAGTAAGGTTCTAGGTCATTAGTGCTTAGTGACATCACTCAGCGGCCCCGTACTCTCCTTGATTGAACTCAAGGGTTACCGGTACTCACAAATATGTCGCACTAATATAGCTATTGCTTCAACCGTGTCGGTATACCCCGCATAGTTTCCACAACGTATTGCTATCTATGAATGTTTCCCCAAATCCGGGTGTAGGATTTCAAGCCCAAACAAGAGAACCAAGATGTAAAGCAATCAAAGCAAACAATTAGTCATGCAAGAGGGTGATCTAAGCCCTAAGGTTACTCCACTTTAAAGTTCTCCCCAGCAGAGTCTCCAGTTCTATGATACAGTGGGAGAACTGACTTGAGGTTTTGCGTTTGTTTTCGCAAATGTTTCGGTTGAGCAAGAGTCGCCACCGACTTTTTATTTTATCCTAAGGAAAGGTTAAAAAGCACAGCAAAAACCTTTGAGATGTTTTCTTGGGTTCGGGGAGTAGATTATAGAAAGGGAAGGTATTAGCACCCTTTCTATCCATGGTTATCCATGGGCTCTTAGTTACTTGCTTAGATCAACTTGCTTTGATTTTCAATTGTTTGAAATGGTGCTTTGTGTGTGTGTGTGGGTTTGAAAATGTTTTCAAAAGAGGTCAATGTGGTGGAAACCTTTGTAATGATCCATGTTGGGATGTATACAAAGGTGTACTATCTTTTGAAAAGTTTTCAATGTTTTTGAAAGTTGTTTTTGAAAGTGTGTTGTGATGTGTGATTTTGAAAAAAATAGGCAAGTGTTTTTGTTTTGCAAGTTGGCAAGTAACCAAGAGTTGTCTACTTCTAAATTACTCAAAGATCTTTGCTATGTTTTAACCCTTTTAACAATTTTGTTCCACCATTGTATTTGGTGGAAAATCTTGTGTTTAGGATGTGAACGGGACGGGCACGGGTCATCGTTTAGACCATGATTGCAATGGTGCCAAGTATCTTTGGGTAATTTTTCCTTTAAGGGACTTGATCATGTTTAGGCAACTTTCGAAAGCGTCATCGAGGGACTATGATCATTTGAATTGTTTTGATTTTGCCAAAGACACCTAGCATGCAATATGGCCCATTATTGAAGGCAACAAGTGGAGTAACCCTAAGGGTGCAAGTGTGATTGGTGTTTGTTCATTTTCATGCTTTTATCTTGGAATTAGGTCAAGCTATTTTTGGTTGATTTTTGCATACAAAACCCTAAGTCTATCATGGCATATTTAGAAAGCTTTTAAATGCGAAATTTAAAGGTCCTAAATTATTACAACACAAATTATGGAATGGGGGGTACAAATGTTCAAATGGGGATATTTAGCAAGAAAAATTAAATCTAAACTATTACGTCCAAATTGAATTATACAAATTATTTAATTGCACAATAATTAAATAAAATACAATAAATATGCAAGATGCAAAAAATGATTTTTTATATGTATACAAAAAGGTTTTTTATGTGACAAATAAACAAAAATAAAAAGGATTAATTTTTGGTATTTTTGATGTGTTAGGGCAAAACCCTAATTTGCTTATATAAAATGTATTAATTGTTTATATACAATACAATATTTATTAATTATGTACAAAAAATAAATAAAAAGGAAGTATATTGTAAAAAAAGTATTTTTTGAGGTCAAATATTAATAAAAGTAAAAATGTATTATTTTGTATTTTACCCTAAATATTCTAATAAATATAAGTATTTATAATATTTGCTAAATATATTAAATATGTACAAAAATAAAATATTTAATATTTACAAAAAAGTATATTTTTAAGAAAATGTTTTCAAAAGATAAAATAACATAAAATCAGAAAATAAAATGTATTGGTATTATTTCTAGTATTTTAAATAAAAGTATTATGTATTTATTTACATATATGTATAAACTCAAATAAAACAAACAAAATTCAAATAAAATGCAAAAATGGTTGAAAAATGTTTTTAATATTTTTTATGTTTTGTCAAAAAATAACAAGTCAGAATAAAAAAGAAAAAGTCAAAAAATGATAAAAATAAACACAATGGGCCAAGGGGGTGTATGTGTGAAAATGTGGTGCAAAAAGAAAAATATTTCAGGCCCAGCCCAAGGATTGTTGTCTTCAACCTTCAGACAAATTTCAAAACAAAAACGCGCGTTTTCTTCCTTTCCTGCTATCTTCTGATTCCTTGATTTTCAATAAAAACTTACAACACCAAAGTTATAGAGCATCATGTCACGATTCTAAACATATAAAGAAGTTGACCTAACTCTCAAAAATGAGAGAGAATTTCTTCTCCCCCAATTCCTGACCTAAGTTTTTTCTAATGTTCAGGTTCCAAATTCTCTCAACACATGCAATATAAATGGAAAGTAATTATATGTGTAGTTTCAGGGCCATGA
The DNA here is from genome assembly GCA_948472305.1 of Vicia faba. Classification (NCBI taxonomy): domain Eukaryota; kingdom Viridiplantae; phylum Streptophyta; class Magnoliopsida; order Fabales; family Fabaceae; genus Vicia; species Vicia faba. The sequence goes on from OX451736.1 coordinate 621,555,039, forward strand.
GTAGAGCATTTTTCATTCTTAAACCTAAGGCTAACTCTTCCTAGATTGAGAGATAGAAGTCCAAAGTTTTACCTGTTCAGCTGGAATCGTGTGCAACAATGGAGGTACTTTCAAGGTAATGTGAGGACTTGTACAGCTTGCTGGAAGTTCAGGGATGCTTCTCCAATGCTTGGTGTGCTTTGAATCTTGCTGAATCACTCCATGGAAGTCAACCTGCAAGAGAGAAAAATGAAAATGGCCAACTGTGCTATGGTTGTTACAGTCTGTATCTAAGGTTGGGGATAGCTTGTATGGATGTTAATGAATGTGTTTGAGGTGGTTTGGATGAAAACGCACGAGGGAAATGAACTGTGGAAGTCAATATGCAGAAGATACCCTGTTTTGCCACAAAACTGTGTTTTGATGGATGAGGGAGTTTTAGGGATGGCTTGGTCGTGTTTCAGGTCACTTGAGGAGTATGGAATGTGTTCACAATGTTTGCTTAGACTTGTTGTTGCAGCAATGAGAGATGTTGTTAGTTATGCAAGTTTTCTTCTATCTTAAGCAAAGTTTGGCAAGTTGGTTTACAAGCTTCTCTAGGCCCCTCAAGTATGCTGCACCTTTTAGTCTTGATCAGTGGGATTGGTTCCTGAACTTGTTCCTAGAAGATATGCATTGTACCTCTTGGATTGCAAACTTGACATAAAGTTCACCTTTTCAAAAATGGATAATGTGCTTTTTCTAATTATGGACTAATCCTTCATGTAATGACCAAATGCATAGAATAACATCTTGGCACAATGGTTTAGCATTTAATTTTTGAGTGTAAATGAGATTAGAGGCCTGTAATGTAGCTTGCACATGCTGATTTCAAAAATGCACAAGTTATGAACATGGAAATGGCTTATGAACAAAGTGACTTTTTCCCATACTGACAAATTCGATTCTCCCTAACCACAAGGGTGTTTGAGAAGTTCTTGGACATTTTGGAAAGCTTGGAATGTGTACTACAATCCATCTTTGTAATGAAATTTGAAATTCCAAGTGGAAGCATGTGAAAAGTGGCCATGAAGTTAGGCAAAAATCCTGCCTAGAATAGGTCAAAAATTTTCTAAGTTAAGAATGTTTTGCACCCTTATTCCAAAACTTGTAACTTGAGCTACAAGCTTCTTTTGAGGAAACTTTGTGAATCAAAGTTGTAGATTTTGCAATGGACTATAACTTTCATGTTTTGAGTTTTGTTTGAATCCAAATGTATCTTGATGAAAAAATGGGACAAAGTTAGGAAAAAATTAGGGATTTTCATAACTTAGAAAAATTCTAAGTTATGAAATTTCTTCATTTCAAACCCTAATTTGTGATTTTTGATTTCTTGATGAACAATTTTCATAATTTGACATGTTTTGATGAAAAATGAATCTTGACACTTGATTTTGACCAAAAAGTCAAAGTTTGACTTTTCAGTATACAGTCAATTTTGGCTCAGTTGACTGGAAAATTCATCTGTCAATCTTGTGCATTTGGGATCTTTTGAACTTGTTGAACATGTCAAGACCATTTCATTGAGTCCTTGAGTCCATATGTGAGCTTGGTTTGCCATTGGATAGGTCAAACAGTCAAAAATTGCCTTTGTGCAGTCAAAACCCTAAAAATGACCATTTTGCCCTTTTGGTGATCTGATCAAATTTCTTGTGGAATTGTGATCCAAACTTGACCAAATGGTTCATATGAGTTCATAATGTTTATGTGGGTCAAATTTCATGAGGTTTGACTGTCAATTGACCACAGTTGACTTTTTCCCCAATACAACTGATTTCTAGGTCAACTGTCCAATTGACTGGGCAAAGATTTGAATCAAGGCTTGAAACTTGGTATGGATAAACTTGTGAGTCCATCATGAAGCATGAAAGTTACTTTAGGCCTTTTGGGTCAAAACATCTTTGTGCAAACACAAACCCTAATTTGGATCAACAGTGCAAGGAGGAGTCTTGAGCAGAGTAAACCCTAACTTGATCTTGAGCTCCAAGGGTCTTGGGATGAGAAAATGTTGAAGAAATGGGAGGGCAAATTTTGGGGTACAACAGCTGGTAAGAAAGGGTAAACTATCCAACCTCATATTTGCATAAGACATCCATACTGGTTGTTACCTTCGATTTTCTGTCCTAAACAGGATCAAGAGTCCTGGGTTTGGCCCCAGGTCATGTTCTTCGTTTGCTAACATTTGCTGCATATTTAGCCTGAAGAGACCCAACAAGTGCAGGATCGAAGGGCCTGGGGTTCAATACCCAGGCCCTGCATTTTATTTCGCTAACATACTTTTGCAGGTATAACATTCAAGATCGAAGGAGACACCTTCTCTGGATCGAACCCATTAGCATGCTGGATCGAATGAGGCATCTCATTCCTGGATCAAAAGCCATGACCTCCATGATCAAAAGACAATCCCCTTCCCTGGATCGAAGGCTATTCATGCCCACTTCCTGGCCCAATCGAAAGGACCATGACCCTCTCTGGATCGAAGCTTCCATTCCCTCCCTGGGTCGAAACTCCTTTTTTTTCCTGGATCGAAGGATCCCCCCTTGTATTTTATTTTGGTTTTCATTGACATCTTTTTATGTTTTTTTAATTAACATTAAAATCAAAAAACCACAAAAAACATTAGGCTAGTTTTTTCTATTAAAATTAACTTTGTTAATTAATCTCTTAATTATCTTAACATTTTCTCAAAAACTAAAATTAAATAGATTTAGAGCATTTTCCCAAAAATAAAATAAAACAACAAAAAGTTTTATCCTTAGAATTTTTAGAGTTTATTTTCATATTCGCGCGCATTTATTTTATTGTAACTGCCTACTGGTTTGTAATAACTTAGCTAAGACTTTTACATTTTACTGCTTTATTCCCCCAATTTTTGGACATGTAAATAATCCCCCTCCCCGAAGCCTTGTAATAACGTAGGATTTATAATTCTCGCACTTTAAATTCCTATACATATATTAACTGTTTAGATGTATGCTAACTAGGATTGCATGGCAAGATCTATCTTAATTTAAAATCAACCACAACTCACCATAACATGTACAAAGATAACATAAACTGAAAATTGACACACTTGTACATGCCACTCCTAGGGTACGCCTCACTTGGTTGCCTCGAACATGGTCATTGAGTATAGGAAGTCTTAGAGGTCGCCCTCCTGTCCCAAGATCATAAGTTGCCTCGAAACGGTTGCCTCGATAAAAAATGATCTAAGACATTAGGGTTACCGCTAAAGCATCCTAACGTTGCTTTAGTGACCACACGTCCCTTAAATCGAATTAAACCGAAAACTCCAACGACGATGCTACCTACTCCTCAATAGTGGGATAGCATTGTCCAAAGGACAATATCACAATTTAATTCCTTTTTGAGTAGGTAGAGGTTCTTAAGTACTTGCTCATTTAAAAAAACAAAACAAAACTTTTCACACTTACACTCTTTTTCGAACAAAGTTTTCAAAAACACTTCATACGCTCTTGAGGACAGAAGCAAGAGTTAAATCGAAGTTTCAAATAAAAACTTTTTCAAAACCCACAATCACAAAGAAAAGCCAACTTTTGAAAACATAGTGAGCAAGTACCTAAGAGCTCGTGGATAACCACGAATAGAAAGGGTGCTAACACCTTCCCTTTCTATAATCTACCTCCCGAACCTAGAAACATCTCAAAAAGGAATTTTTCTGTGCTTTTGTCCTTTCCTTGTTGGATAAAATAAAAGACGGTGGCGACTCTTGCTTACCGCGACATTTTGCGAAAACAAACGCAAATGCGAACCAGCATTCCGAAACAGTCAGTTCTCATTCCCACCGATCACAGAACTGGTGACTCTGCTGGGGAGTCAATATAAGTGAGGTGTACCTTAGGATTAGATCACCTGTGTTTTCAATTGTATGCTTTGTATGCTTTAAATTTTGTGGGCTTGTATCGGAGTTCTATAGATCCTAACCCGGATCTGGGGATACCCTTTAGGTAAGTAGCAATAAACTGTGAGGGATCTGTCCGGCATAGACCGACACGGATGAAGCAGTAGCTACGTTGGTGTGGCACCTTAGTCTGTACCGATATCCCTTGTGTTGAAACGAGGAGAATATGGGTCTTTTAAGGAGTCATTAAGCACCAACTGACCTTAGAACCTTAAATTGACCAACTTGGCCATAGAACAGTAGCAGTATGCTACACTCATTGAGACTAAACTCTCGCGATGATTCCGGCCGCAAGAAAAGGTTGCTAAACTAGAATTATGACCGATTGAGGGTAGTCAGTGATATTGAGATCCTCTAGAACCCGGTTACTATTTTTAGGACAGGTTTAAACCAACTAAACTGAAAGAGGGTAATACTTAAACTCCATGCCAGCCTGAAATCTAAAGGCTCTTTTTGTGACTTGTGTGCCTTCAAACTTGAACTACTTGCACATTCTTGTTATCTGACAATATGAGTTCCTTGCAGGTTTTGTTTGCAGTCCTTATCCAACAATTTGGATTTATTACAGGGCTTACTTAAATCACCTCACACTTGTGCTTAAACGCATAGCATATACATCATAACATCATGCCTTAACATTTCCTTAACCATTTCAAGGATCTCAAGGGTCTGTGATGCAGGTTATGGTAAATCAGATGTCTAGCAAGGGGAAAAAAAGGGATTTATTTTCCTCTAGCCAATGCCATCTAGAGATCAAAACACGACAACTTGAGTCAGGGGCTATGACCCACTCGATATGGTGAGCTTGACTCTTGAAGAAGGACTCTCAGCAACATGAAGTTCCTTCAATCAAGCTACCAGATTCAGATTCTAAGAGTTTCTTGTTTACCCCGCGAGATCCTTGAAAATATTGTATACATATATCATACATATCATTGCATAACAGGTCTCCCAGTACAGGTCTCTTATCTTCTTCGCTGTTTATTTCAGTAATCATCATGTCTACTGAACCTTCCACCGAGCAAGCTATCAAGGCCCTTCATGCCTAGAATGCCCAATTTTAAGAGTTGGTCATGAGCCTAGCTAAGGGTCAGCAGGACCTGAAGAGTTTGATTCTGAAAGAGAGGAAGAAGAAAAAAAAGAGGACCATCCTATTCAACACTGGACGCAGGTTTGGAAATGGGCTGCATAACGAAGTTGATCTGACCACCCCATCTGAAGGGAAAGATAGTCCACAAGAAAGGAGGGCTCATAGCCCTGAAGTCTCCGACAACGAGACGGACTATGATGAAGAACAGTATCCTCCTGCTGAGGATAAGTACAAACAACTGGAAGACCGTTTGAACGCCATGGAAATACAGAAGGTGCCCGGTCTGGACTTCGGAGATCTAGGTCTATCCTCTGGGGTGGTGATTCCCCATAAGTTCAAGGCACCTACCTTTGCCAAGTACGACGGAGCTTCCTGTCCAAAGCTGCACCTCCGGTCATATGTAAGGAAGATCTAGCCTTACACTGCTGATAAGAACTTGTGGATCCATTTCTTTCAAGACAGTTTTTCAGGGACTCAGCTTGAGTGGTTCTATCAGCTGGACGGAGCCAGTATCCGCAGCTGGGAGGATTTGGCTGCTGCATTCTTTAAGCAGTATCAGTACAACTCCGACCTTGCTCCTACGCGTACCCAACTCCAGGGTGTGTCAATAGGGACGGGTGAAGGATTTAAAGAGTATGCTAAAAAATGGAGAGACCTTGCTGGAAGGGTGCAACCACCTTTAGCCGATCGTGAACTTATTGATATATTTTTGGGGACCCTGTCTGGTCCATTCTTTAACCACTTGATCGGAAGCTCTTCAGCCAGGTTCACCAAGCTAATACTGACCGGCGAAAGGGTCGAAACTGGCATAAAAAATGGGAAGATTCAAGAAGCTACACCTTCTGATGCTCAGAAAAAGCCCTACAATGGGAAGAAAGAGTCCAACACTGTGTATGGTCAAAAGGGTCGTCATGACCAATACGTAGGAGAAATCTTGATCTCTAATGCTACACATGCTCAACAAAGACAGGGGCATCAGCGTAAGGAGGTCGCGCCTAAAAGACAATTCACTAAGATCAACATGTCACTGGGTCAAGCGCTACAACGCCTGTTGGAGGAAGAGCTGATTACATTAAAGGCTCCTCTCCGAAACCCAAATACTTTCGCTCCTACCTATCATCCCAATGAAAGGTGTGCATACCACTCTGACAGTCCGGGACATGACACAAACAACTGTTGGGCTCTTAAGAACAAGATCCAAAACATGATTGATGCCAAGGAGATCAAGTTTGACCCTCCGGAGACTCCAAACATAATCACTGCTCCTATGACGAATCATTGAAAGCTTTTGTTCATTTGAATTTTCAAGTTGTAATCTCTTTGTTATTTAAACAATTATCTATTAATGCCAAACTTTGTTTCATTAATGCATTGCATATGTTTGTCTTGATTTGATCCAGTCATTTTAATTACATTTAAACTATGCTTTTTACTCACTTTATGACATTTAACTCTTTCTAAAAGTTACAAGCCTTTAGAGGGAGGATGACGAAACAATGCCATAATCTCATACAGTATGCTTTTGGACAGACCTTGCTGACGATGTACATACTTTTTTTTTTCAAATCCTAAACACTGGAGTTATAAGGAAGATAATCCCTAGTCAACCCCTTCGAGCCAAAGAAGTAGGAGTTTTCTGTTTTAAACACAAATTGAAACCTTTAATTTAAACCTGGGGCAGGGTAGTCTCTCAGTTAATTCAAAAAGATGCATATTGAGGTCGCAAAACTCTCAGTTCATAATACAACGAACGACATCAAAAGCATTCCTCTGGAATCAAAAGACAGTGGTGGTTCTTTATTTCATAGGCAGTCAATCTCTCAAAAGAGAAAAGCCCACTGAGCAAAAACCTATAAAGGAGGCTTAAGAAAGCTGGGGCATCCCGCTGACTGTAATCTCGAAAATAGGAACAGTCAGCCAAAAGTTAGGGATAACAAATCAAAAGAACGAGGTCGCTAAAAATCCTCAACAACATGAAAAATGTTGCAAAAATGACTGCCTTCCAACAAATTCAACTTGTGTGAACCATCACCAAAAACGTCGTTCCAGACTCATTTGGAGTTCAAATGCACAATTAACTGAGTTTAGGATTGAAGAACATCACGAAGAGCGGGTGGGTACAAATATACTTTGAGCCTTTATCCTTTATTTCTTAAACCGTGAACCAAGCCACGTTATAACCCTTCAAAAGTCCTAACTGAAGCATGGGTTAGTTCAAAAGCATACTGTTACAAAAGGTATCCTGACTTCTGTAAGGCTTTGCCCTAAATCTTGTGTTGAATTTGTCTTATAAAAAGTTTTCTGCTAAAAAACGCATTTTTCAAAACTTCAAGACAAGCATAAACTTTGCATTATTTGAATATCACTGTTTGCATTTGGCTATTTGTTTGACAGCGGAGAAATTCACACAACGAATATCCGATGAACGAAAGCCCTCTCAGTGAACAAAATCACTTCAAAAAGGATGACACTTCCATTGACAAATCTCCTTCCAATCAAGGGGCATGGCATGATCATTGTTCATCACCTGGGGCAGTCCAGTCAAGATTTCACGAAATCTCTGAAGAAGTGCAGAGTAACCAGGGGCAAGTCTCCATCTCTGTCACTTGGGGCATTGAACATCAATCTCAGTGAAGGGTTACATACACTTGCTACTATGGGCAATGACAGATCTCCCCAAAATCCTTCTCATATGATAACTCCCAGCAAAGGTTTAATCTCTGAAAACCTTTCCCCAACTAAATCAACCTCAAGAATCCTCGAGGACTTCCCCCAACGAAGATGTTACCTCTCTAGCGGACTGACGACAGGGTTTATTTCCCCAACAGCACCAGAACTCCCCAGCTTGAGTTTGCCTCTCCGACTACTACAAATCAAAGGACCACAACTCCTCTTCCCCAGTAGACTACTCTACAATCCCCAGCAAGTTACTGCGAAACCTGGACCCGACCAGATATCAGTTCAACTTCGACTCCCCAGTAGAGCAACGGACGACTAAGACTCCTAAACTCTTTTCCCAAGCAGGAATAAGCATACTCCCCACAGAGTTTTCAATATCCCCCAGCGGAGTTCTCCTCAAACAACAAAGCAGGGATCCCCGGCGGAAACATTTTGAGCAAAGTCCAAGATAAAATTACACTTCAACAACATTCATAACATATGCATACAAAATACATATGACACAAATCTCATTTTATTTTGAGAACATCATTACACAATGCATACATCATGACAATGCATACATCATGACATTGAATACAACTAACTCTTTACCTTTTCAGGAAAGATCAATCAACAGGCAAAGATCATCATCTTATGAAATTCCTTCTAGAGACAGTTCAGATGCGACCCAGATATGGCTGACATTCTGATACTTATTCGAGATTCCTTCTAGAGATAGTTCAAATGCGACCCAGATATGGATGACATTCTGATACTTATTCTAGATTCCTTCTAGAGATAGTTCAGATGCGACCCAGATATGGCTGACATTCTGATACTTATTCCAAACTCCTTCTAGAAATATTTCAGATGCGACCCAGATATGGCTGACATTCTGATACTTATTCCAGATTCCTTCTAGAGACAGTTCAGATGCGACCCAAATATGGCTGACATTCTGGTACTTATTCCAGATTCCTTTTAGAGACATTTCAGATGCGACCCAGATATGGCTGACATTCTAATACTTATTCTAGATTCATTCAAAATACAGTCCAGATACGATCCAGATTCGGATGTCGTTCTGTCACTCATTCAAATTATAGTCCAGATACGATCCAGATTCGGATGTCATTCTGTCACTCGTTTCAAATTACAGTCCAGATACGATCCAGATTCGGATGTGATTCTGTCACTCATTCAAATTACAGTCCAGATACGATCCAGATTCAGATGTCATTCTGTCACTCATTTCAAATTACAGTCCAGATACGATCCAGATTTGGATGTCATTCTGTCACTCATTTCAAATTACAATCCAGATACGATCCATATTTGGATGTCATTCTGTCACTCATTCAAATACATTTCAGATACGATCCAGATTCGGATGTCATTCTGTCACTCATTCAAATTACAGTCCAGATACGATCCAGATTCGGATGTCATTCTGTCACTTATTCGGATACATTTCATATACGCTCCAAATGCGGACGCAATTCTGACAATCATCCAGACTCAACTCCATTCTCCAGCAGCTCCGGGATTTATTTTCCCAGCAAAAACATCACATTTCTCTATGTCATAGTGTGGACGAGTACTATAACCTCAACGGTATACTCCATTGAGCACGAGTCAGTTCCTAGATCTTGATGTTCTCCTCCGTCATAGTGTGGACAAGTTCTATAACCTCAGCGGTATACTAAGTTGAGCACGAGACAATTCCTAGATCTTGATGAAGATGCTTCCCCCCAATTGAATTATGGACAGGTTCTTAAAACTCAGCTGAAGCATTCTCTCAGTTGAAGTACAGGCAGGTTCCTAAATCTCAACAAGGTTAGACTTCCCCAACGGAATCTTCTACAACAACAGGTATGCAAGTTCTCGCCAAGGAATCTCTTATGCGATCGACACTCCTGCAGATGGAATCTATAAGCCCATCCTCCTACCAACAATCTCCAAATGGCATCTGTAAGCCCATTCCCGACGTCACAATGCTGATACTACACCATGCGAGTGCAAATTTCTGGGCACTCTAGTGTTCAATTATCTTCCACCTTCGGATCACGAAAGGCACGCAAGCCAATCTACATCCTCAGGTTTAAGAAAATTGAACAGGGGCAACTGTTGTACCCCAAAATTTGCCCTCTCATATTTTCCAAAAGTCTTCCCCCTGCATGGCTGATCACAAACCCTTGCCTAAGGTAAAAGGAAATTTTTGGGTGGTGCTTTAAGTACCTTTCGATTGGCATTCTGAAAGGCCCTTCGATTGGCATTCTGAAGGAGCATTTCGATTGGCATGGACAAGCACTTCGATTGGCATTATGTCAAGGCCTTCGATTGGCATTCTGATAGACCCTTCGATTGGTATTCTGAAGGAGCATTTCGATTGGCATGGACTAGCACCTCGATTAGCATTGTGTTAAGGTAGCTTCGACAGGCATGTGAACCATGTCCTTCGATTAGCATGAACAACACCTTTCGATTGGCCTGTTAACAAAGCCTTTCGATTGGGATCCTTCGATTGATATTCAGAAGGCCCATTCGAAAGATATATGGGAAGTCCATTCGAAGGAAGCAACTCAAGACCATTCGAAGAAGCATTCAGAAGGCTCATTCGAAAGGTACATGAGAAGTCCATTCGAAGGAGGCAACTCAAGGCCAATCGAAGAGCATGGCCTGAAGGCATTCGAAAATCAAAGCATGTCCAGGTTCATTCCAGATTCCAAAGAGACATGCATATTTCAAAAAGGGAAATAATTTAATGTGTCCGTTTCTTGTCTCATGGCATTTAATGGCCTGTTTAATGGTTGTCTCTTGCCATTACTGCACCTTCACACCCCTATAAATACAGAGGCCAGCATACATATCCAACACACAAAAAACTCTGCAGGAAAACAGAACACACGAAAAAACACACAACAAGAGAACAAAAAACATTGGAGTTATGCTGCCAAAAAGTCATCAGTATTTTCATAAGTAATCCAGGCCCAAAGCAACCCTTCAACAAAATATCACAACGCCTATAAGCCCCAAATCAAAGGTGTCTACATCCAGGAAGTGTCCAAATCAAAAGTGCCTACATCCAGGAAGCGCCCAAATTAAAAGTCCAATCTGCTGGTAAGAAAGGGTAAACTATCCAACCTCATATTTGCATAATACATACATACTGGTTGTTACCTTCGATTTTCTATCCTAGACAGGATCAAGAGGCCTGGGTTTGGCCCCAGGTCATGTTCTTCGTTTGCTAACATTTGCTGCATATTTAGCCTGAAGAGACCCAACAAGTGCAGGATCGAAGGGCCTGGGGTTCAATACCTAGGCCCTGCATTTTATTTCGCTAACATACTTTTGCAGGTATAACATTCTAGATCGAAGGAGACACCTTCTCTGGATCGAACCCATTAGCATGCTGGATCGAAGGAGGCATCTCATTCCTGGATCGAAAGCCATGACCTCCATGATCAAAAGACAATCCCCTTCCCTGGATCGAAGGCTGTTCATGCCCACTTCCTGGCCCAATCGAAAGGACCATGACCCTCTCTGGATCGAAGCTTCCATTCCCTCCCTGGGTCGAAACTCCTTTTTTTTCCCTGGATCGAAGGATCCCCCCTTGTATTTTATTTTGGTTTTCATTGACATCTTTTTATCTTTTTTTAATTAACATTAAAATCAAAAAACCACAAAAAACATTAGGCTAGTTTTTTCTATTAAAATTAACTTTGTTAATTAATCTCTTAATTATCTTAACATTTTCTCAAAAACTAAAATTAAATAGATTTAGAGCATTTTCCCAAAAATAAAATAAAACAACAAAAAGTTTTATCCTTAGAATTTTTAGAGTTTATTTTCAGATTCGCGCGCGTTTATTTTATTGTAACTGCCTACTGGTTTGTAATAACTTTGCTAAGACTTTTACATTTTGCTGCTTTATTCCCCCAATTTTTGGACATGTAAATAATCCCCCTCCCCGAAGCCTTGTAATAGCGTAGGATTTATAATTCTCGCACTTTAAATTCCTGTACATATATTAACTGTTTAGATGTATGCTAACTAGGATTGCATGGCAAGATCTATCTTAATTTAAAATCAACCACAACTCACCATAACATGTACAAAGATAACATAAACTGAAAATTGACACACTTACACATGCCACTCCTAGGGTACACCTCACTTGGTTGCCTCGAACGTGGTCATTGAGTATAGGAAGTCTTAGAGGTCGCCCTCCTGTCCCAAGATCATAAGTTTCCTCGAAACGGTTGCCTCGATAAAAAATGATCTAAGACATTAGGGTTACCGTTAAAGCATCCTAACGTTGCTTTAGTGACCACACGTCCCTTAAATTGAATTGACCCGAAAACTCCAATGATGATGCTACCTACTCCTCAATAGTGGGATAACATTGTCTAAAGGACATTAGCACAATTTAATTCCTTTTTGAGTAGGTAGAGGTTCTTAAGTACTTGCTCCTTTAAAAAAACAAAACAAAACTTTTCACACTTACACTCGTTTTCGAACAAAGTTTTCAAAAACACTTCATACGCTCTTGAGGACAGAAGCAAGAGTTAAATCAAAGTTTCAAATAAAAACTTTTTCAAAACCCACAATCACAAAGAAAAGCCAAATTTTGAAAACATAGTGAGCAAGTACCTAAGAGGCCGTGGATAACCACGGATAGAAAGGGTGCTAACACCTTCCCTTTCTATAATCTACCTCCCGAACCTAGAAACATCTCAAAAAGGATTTTTTCTGTGCTTTTGTCCTTTCCTTGTTGGATAAAATAAAAGACGGTGGTGACTCTTGCTTACCGCGACATTTTACGAAAACAAACTCAAACGCAAACCAACATTCTGAAACAGTCAGTTCTCATTGTGATCGGTGGATTTAGAACTGACTGTTTAATGCTGGTTCGCGAAATGTCGCGGAAGCAAGAGTCGCCATTGTCTTTTATTTTCTCCAACATGGACAGGACAAAAGCACAACAAAATTCCTTTTCGAGATGTTTCTCGGTTCGGGAGGTAGATTTATAGAAAGGGAAGGTGTTAGCACCCTTTATATACATGGTTATCCATGGGCTCTTAGATACTTGCTCACTATGTTTTCAAAATGTTTGCTTTTCAAATGTGTGTGGGTTTTGAAAAAGTTTCGTTTGAAAGATTTCTGAATAACTCTTGTATCAGTCCTCAAGAGTGTTTGAAAAATTGTTTTGAAAGCTTTTTTTTTTGAAAGCGTCGGTGTGAAAAGGTTTTGATTTGTTTTTTAGAGAGAGCAAGTACCCAAGAGTCGTCTACCTACCCTAAGGAATTAAGCTGTGTAGAAGTCCTTAAGGTAGTGCCATCCCACCATTGAGAGGTAGGTAGCACCACCGTTGGAGGTGTTCGGGTCAATTCGAGTGTAGGGACAGTGTGGTCACCGAAGAAACAGTTAGGACACCTTAGAAGCTACCCTTATGTCCTTGATCCTTTTTTTAATCCGAGGCAACCGTTTCGAGGCAACTATTCCGAGGCAACTGTTTCGAGGCAACTTGTTTTGAGGCAACTATTCCGAGGCAACTATTTCGAGGCAACTTGTTTTGAGGCAACTGGATCATGGACATAAGGACTTACTAATACGTCCTATACTTGACGACCACGTTTCGAAGGCAACAGGTGAGGCGTACCCTAGAAGTGGTGTGTATATTTGTGTGTTATTTTCAGTTTAATATTTATCTTTGATCATGGCATTTGTGAGCTACGCTTGTTTTTAATTAGCATACATTCTTTCATACAAATTAGAATTTAAAAGTGCGGAAAGTTAAATGCGGAAAGATAAAAGCTACGCTATTACAAGGCGCGGGCCTATACATCGCCAAAGTACAAAGACCCGTTTGATAAAAATGCGGAAAGTAAATGAATACCTAATTACTATTACATCCAGAAAGCAGTTACATAATATTCGCTAAAAGAAAATAATACGCGAAAAGAATAAAAATTAGGACGTCCGAGGGTTTTGACCCTTTTGAAATTAAATTGAAATTAAAAGCTAATTAATTATTTAATTACAGAAAAGAAATTGTTTTTTATGTTTTTTTTTGTATTTATGAAATAAAGAAAATTAAAATTAAATGGAAACCCTAATTCTAAATTGATTATTAATGAAAATATTAAAGTTAACCTAATTTATACTAATTAATTAGTTTACATATTTATTTACAAAAATAAATAGTAATTAACAAAAATAATGAGGAAAATAATTTAATTAAGAAAAATATGAAAATGTCAAAAAAAAACCTAATTCTATGCATTTTTCTTTATTAAAAAAAAAAGTGTTAAAATTAAAACCTAAATTAACTAAGTTAATTATTAACATTTATTCACAAAAAAAAGGTTAAATTAATAAACAATTAAACATATTTTTGTATTTTTGGTTTCTGATTTTTATTATGAAAATTATTTTTATGGTGAATTAATGAAAACAATTAAAAACACTTAAAAAGAATTATAAATAAAATTGAAAAAAAATGCAAACCAGGGGGGTATCAGGCCCAAAGAGGAGGTAAGATTGAAGAATTCTGGCCCATTAGCACAAGGCCTCATTGACTTTTAGGGATCACGTGCGTGTTGGCTGATTGAGGTAAACCATGGATTTCTTTCTGAGGCCCTTGGATTAATCATCATGTCCACTTGGCAGGCCTAAGCGTGGGACTCATGGTAGGCCATGGAATGAGTGCTGCACCAGAATACATGGAAACAAAAATTAATAATTATGTGGGGGACCTGGGAATCGAACCCAGGTCCCAGTGTTTACAAGGCATGTCATCCACCATCTGTACCAAGCAATGCGTTTGTATATACAATGACAAAGAAATATAATATATAAAATATGCCCATTATGCTGAAATATCAAAAAAACCGCGCCAAAGTTTGAACCTCCCAATCACGCTTGGACACGCATGCTTCTTCTTCATCTTTTTCCTGCAATTATAAAACAAGTAGCGGGGGGTTTTAAACCCCCACAAATTGAAACTTATGAAAATAGCGATTACGCCCATGGGTTAAATAAATTGAGCGCGAGGGTTTCAATCGTTTCGTCTCGTTGCAAGGAATTTGTCCATGTATGTTTGATGGTCTAATTTTAAAGTATATGGAAAGCCCTATTTTGAAGCTTCTGAAACCCTAGGTTTCATCAATGGTGGATTTTGATGCAAGCATCTTTAGAACAATTAAACGTTACCAAAAGCTTCAGAAGATCATTAGTAGCATAAATCAATAATCAAAACACATGAATGATGCATAGAAATTAGAAATCGATTATGGAAATGTTTGTGTCAAACGTGACTCAGTTCTACCGTTTCTTGGAGTATGGAGGCTTGTTCTTGATTGCAATAGACTCCTAGCAATGTCAGTAATGCAATGGAAAAGGTTTTAAGCCTTGAATCGCCCTGCAAATATGAAATCAGTTTCAAGCTTTTTGTTGAAATTTTGCAATTTGGTTATCAGTTTGTGAGCAGCTTTTCGTGTCTTGTGGAATAGGGTTGAGTTGTGCATAAGTATGTGAACGAATTTAGGTCAAGAAACAAGCCCATAAGTCCATGAATTGATGATTTCAATATTTGATTTTCATCATATATTTTTCAATCTTTTTTCATTGAAATCTTTGCCAATCATGGATGATTTTCCTTTTTTGGATGTGAAACGACTTGGCCAGCTTGCCCTAGTTTGATTTGCTGCACAAAAAGATTTGAAAAAGTATTATTTGATTTTTTTCTACAATTAAAACTAATTAAATGAATTAATAAGAATAAAAATTCAATTAATTAATTAAAAATAAGAAAATAAATCCCTTTGAGCTCAATGGGTCGTGTATATGCTTTGGGTAATGATTCAAGGAAGAATTTGAGGCCCATTAGCAATTTTGAAGTGTTTTAGGCAAAGTTGACTTTTGAAAGTTCCCAAAAATTTCCCAACTTCTCCAATGCATATCTTGCTCAAGTTTGAAGCTATGATCATGTTCTTGGACATTTTGGAAAGGTCTTGAAGTCCTCTAACCAATGCATTTGGTCCCATGTCATTTTGATTTACCAATCTCAAGTTATGGTCTTTGACTTAAAGTGCCTTTTTGTTGACTTTTGAAAATGACCTATAATGTTGAAATTAATAACTTTTTGTGAGAGCATTTCTTGGACTTGGAGTGTGAAGATGAGTTGTAGGAAATGTCATCCCCTTCAAAATTAGCATTGGATGGGATTTTTATGATGAACCATGAAGAAGTTATGCCTTGGTCAATTTGCAGTTGACTTTTCAGCTGTCCAAAAATAGAAACTTTTGCATCTTGAGACTTTTTGAGCCATGCTTGTGGAATCATGATCAAGAATTGATCAAATGATGATTGTGGCTTCAAAATAAGATGTTGACCAATTTTTTTGACTTTTGACTGTCAAATGACCATTTTGCCCCTACAGTTGACTGTGGAGCATTTAGGGTTTTTTGACTGTGCAACTTGATGCTGTGAGTCTTGAAACTTGACATATGAATGCTTGACAATGTGTATAGGCATGTGGGACTTTATTGGACCCTTGGAAACCTCAATTTCTTTTCCAGAACCAAAACCCTAATTTTTGACTGTGTTAGGAGGCCATTGGACTGTGCAACCCTTGAGAGATTTTGAACCTTGATCTTGGCAAATCTTGAAGAATATGGGAGGGAAAATTTTGGGGTACAACAGTTGCCCCTGTTCAATCTTCTTAGACCTGAGGATGTAGATTGGTTGGCGTGCCTTTCGTAATCCGAAGGTGGAAGATGATTGAACACTAGAGTGCCCAGAAATTTGCGCTCACATGTTAGCAGTGTGATGGTGGGAATGGGCTTACAGATGCCATTTGGAGGGATGATGGATAGGAAGATGGGCTTATAGATACCATCTGGATCTTGTTGGTATGCGGATGGGCTTATAGATGCCATCTAGGTGTCGATCGCGTAAGAGATTCCTTAGCGAGAATTCTTGTACCTGAGAAAAGAAAAATAATTACCTGGCCTGTTACAGGAGTTGATCTTCAAACTCTTTATGTAGATGTGCCCTGGCTGGATACAGGAATCGAATCTTTAAATTCTTCAGACGTGCCCTGGCAAGATACAGGAATCGAGTCCGGAAAATAGTCGTCAATAGATACACCCTGGCAAGATACAGGAATCGGATCTTCAAACTCTTCAGACGTGCCCTGGCAGGATACAGGAATTGAGTCTGGAATTAGTCGTCAACAGATACACCCTCACGAGATACAGGAATCGGATCTTCAAACTCTTCAGACGTGCCCTGGCAGGATACAAGAATCGAGTCTGGAATTAGTCGTCAACAGATACACCCTGGCAAGATACAGGAATCGGATCTTCGAACTCTTCAGACGTGCCCTGGCAGGATACAAGAATCGAGTCTGGAATTAGTCGTCAACAGATACACCATGGCAAGATACAGGAATCGGATCTTCGAACTCTTCAGACGTGCCCTGGCAGGATACAAGAATCGAGTCTGGAATTAGTCGTCAATAGATACACCCTGGCAAGATACAGGAATCGGATCTTCAAACTCTTCAGACGTGCCCTGGCAAGATACAGGAATCGAGTCTGGAATTAGTCGTCAACAGATACACCCTGGCAAGATACAGGAATCGGATCTTCGAACTCTTCAGACGTGCCCTGGCAGGATACAGGAATCGAGTCTGGAATTAGTCGTCAATAGATACACCCTGGCAAGATACAGGAATCGGATCTTCGAACTCTTCAGACGTGCCCTGGCAAGATACAGGAATCGAGTCTGGAATATAGTCGTCAACAGATACACCCTGGCAAGATACAGGAATCGGATCTTCAAACTCTTCAGATGTGCCCTGGCAGGATACAGGAATCGAGTCCGGAGTTAGTCGTCAACAGATATACCCTGGCAAGATACAGGAATCGGATCTGGAATCACGACAGTTGATAGTAATTATCTTTGTATTGACCTTTGTCCTGAAAAGACAAAACGTTAGTTGTATGCGATGTCATGATGTATGACATGCGTGATGTTCTCGAAATAAATGAGATTGTATGTTCGTGATGCGTATGTGCATGTTATAATGTATGAAGATGTGATGTTCATGAATGTATTTTTGTCTAGGAAAATAAATCCTTGACGGGTGCCGGGAAGTTGAATCCTGGGCTGATGTTGAAGAGTAGAGCTTTTTGTTTCCGCTGGGGATGATGGTTGCAAGAATACCGGTAGGAGAAGATGACTCCGTTGGGGAATAAACTTGGCGAATAGATTACTCTGCGGGGAGTGGACTCTGTGGGGAAAGAGAGGTATTTTGCTGAGGTTGATGATAACTCCGCTGGGGATACCATTGTTGAGCTTTGTTGAGGAATTTTGATGAACTCCGCTGGGGGATAGGAAGAACTTCGTCGGGGACGATCTTTCCGTGGAAATTGGCTGAGGATAACCCAGTTATAAACTATGGTGGGGAATAACCTTTGAATAAAGCCGGGGGAGAGCGTTCGTACTATGCGGGTGACAAGCTTCCAGAATCTACTGGGGATAAGCTTCAAGACCTGCTGGGGATATGGATTCCACTTTCCTGGGGAAACTTTTGAGATTACACTGGGGAATGGCTCCACTGGATGTCCGGTATTCCGCCGGGGAACAATCTTAGATTAAGACTGCCGGGGATGCTTGTTAGGAATGTTTGTATGCTCCTGGGGTATATTGAGATCTGCTGGGGATACCCAATTTCCTTAAGGCTGACTGAGTAGGCTAACTCTGCTTGGGGAGAGTATCACTGACTTGCTAGGAGATACTGTGCCTTTTAGGGCTGATTAGAGACCCACTGCTTGGGAGAGAATTGTTGAATCTTGGCTCACTCTCTGGGGAATTAAGATATCTTGGTTACATTCTTCGGCCGAACTTACCTTGGTACCTTGGTGGACAGAGCAATTAGATCGCTTTAGACAACTCATTATTGCCCCTGTTTCTAATGTCACCTGTAACTAATCCTTTGTTTCGTATGCAAATATTTATGAGTTAGCAATTAGTGTCAAATGCATATATCACAATTGAACATTGGACGTTCTTCGCAAAACAAAATAGAAAAAGGAAAAACAATTGGCAATTGGTCTGACAAGTGAATTTGTATTGATTTTGAATTTGCCTGTAAATAGGCGTTTATGTACAAGAGGCTGACGTCCTAGTAAGAGAACGCCGCCGAACAACAGAGTTTATACAATTTGTACAAAGAAAACAAAACAGCTATGTGAAAAGAATAATCCCACTGGGTTCCAACTCTGCTATCGCCTTTATATCTTCGAGCGTCTCATCACTTGGCTGCTCAGTTGAAGATGAAGCTGACTGATCAATGCCGTCTGAACTTGATGGTTGATACCGGATTCTGGATACAAAGTGATCCAATGAGACATAGTATTACGCTTTTAATCCCTAATTTTTGCCTGGACCGCCCTTTCGGGTTTTCAGTCCACCGGGATACCCATTTTTGCCCAAGCCGCCTTTTCAGGTTTTCGACTTGCCGGGTGTACAGATTTTTTCATTTCATCCCTCATTTTGCCCGAACCCTTTTGGTTTGCCGGGAAGCCCTAATTTTTGCCTAGGTATGTCAACCTAGCGGGTCTTTTATCATGCGTAGTATCTTTTTACTATGTCTGCATTGGCAGGGTGAGGAAGGTCGTCACCATCCATGGTGGTTAGGATCATGGCTCCTCCTGAGAAGACATGTTTAACCACAAATGGCCCTTCGTACGTAGGGGTCCATTTGCCCCTAGGATCACTTTGAGGAAGAATGATGCGTTTGATTACCAGGTCCCCAACTTGATACTCTTGTGGTCTGACTTTCTTGTTAAATGCCCTGATCATCCGTTTTTGATACGTTTGACCATGACAAATAGCAGTGAGTCTCTTTTCATCAATTAGGTTTAACTGATCAAGTCGTGTCTGGATCCAGTCATCTTTGCTCAAGCCTGCATCCTTCATTATCCGGAGAGAGGGTATCTGAACTTCAATCGGCAAGACTGCCTCCATGCCATAGACCAAGGAAAAGGGAGTTGCCCCGGTTGACGTTCTTGCTGAGGTACGGTACCCATGAAGAGCGAACGGTAACATCTCGTGCCAATCTTTATAGGTCACTGTCATCTTCTGCATAATCTTTTTGATATTCTTATTAGCTGCTTCTACGGCCCCATTCATCTTCGGCCGATAAGGAGAAGAGTTGTGGTGTTGTATCTTGAATTGCTCGCAGAGCTCAGTGATCATCTTGTTATTAAGATTGGTACCATTGTCCGTAATGATCCTTTCCGGGACGCCGTATCGACAGACCAGGTTGTGTCGAATGAACCGTGCCACGACATTCTTGGTTACCGTAGCGTAGGAAGCTGCTTCAACCCACTTTGTAAAGTAATCGATCGCTACTAGGATGAAGCGATGCCCGTTGGATGTCGTAGGTTTGATCTCGCCGATCATATCAATGCCCCACATTGTAAAAGGCCAAGGCGCGGTCAAGACATTAAGAGGAACTGGAGGAACGTGCACCTTATCAGCATATATCTGGCACTTATGACATGTTCGAGAATGTTGGTAACAGTCGGCTTCCATTGTGGACCAGAAATATCCTGCCTGGAGGATTTTCTTTGCCATGGTGTGTCCATTGGAATGTGTTCCGAAAGTACCTTCATGTAGCTCTGCCATGATCCTTTCTGCTTCATATTTATCCACACAACGCAGTAAGGTTGAATCATGGTTTCGTTTGTATAGAATGCCATTGCTGAGGAAGAACTTTGCAGCGAACCTTCTCAGAAACTTCTTGTCATTGGTGGATGAACCTTCAGGGTATTCTTGAGCTTCCAAGTACCTCTTCACCTCATGATACCAGGGTTTTTCAGTTACTGTCTCAGCCTCAAGATCACAACAATATGCCGGTTCGTCCAGTTTCCAGATAATGATCCCGGGAGCCTCATTGTCCCATTTGACTTTGAACATAGAAGACATCGTAGCCAACGCGTCCGCCAGCTGATTCTCCTCTCTTGGGAAGTGTTCAAAAGTTATCTCTGTAAAACGGGGGATCAATGTCAACACACATTCCTTGTAAGGAATAAGATTCGGATGTTTCGTATCCCACTCGCCTTTGATCTGATTGATCACGAGAGCGGAATCTCCGAAGACACTCAGAAACTTAATCCTTAAGTCAATCGCATCTTGAAGACCCATGATGCATGCCTCATACTCCGCCATGTTGTTGGTGCAGTTGAAACATAGCCGGGCAGTAAGTGGAGTATGAGTGCCTTTGGGGGATATGATCACGGTGCCGATACCGTTACCCAAAGCGTTAGAAGATCCGTCAAAGTGCATAGACCATCGGGATCCTTCTTCAGGTCCTTCATCCGGTCCGGGTACTTCACAATCAGTCACTACCATGATGTTCTCGTCTGGAAACTCAAAGTTCATAGATTGATAGTCGTCCACTGCTTGGTGTGCCAAATGGTATGCCAATACACTTCCCTTGATTGCCTTCTGAGTCGTGTACTGGATGTCGTATTCTGTCAAGATCATCTGCCATCTTGCTGTTCTTCCAGACAGAGCAGGCTTTTCGAATATTTATTTTATTGGATCCATCTTTGAAATCAACAAAGTAGTGTGAGTCAGCATATACTGTCTCAGCCGGCGAGCAGCCCATACCAAAGCGCAACAAGTCTTCTCGAGCAGTGAGTATCGGGTCTTACAGTCGGTAAACTTTTTGCTAAGGTAATAAATGGCGTGCTCTTTTCGGCCAGACTCGTCATGCTGCCCCAGCACACACCCCATTGAGCTGTCAAGTGCTGTCAGGTATAGTATTAGAGGTCTCCCTTCAACCGGTGGCATGAGAATGGGTGGTTCTTTGAGATACTCTTTGATTCTGTCAAAAGCGGCCTGACATTCATCGTTCCAACGTACTACCTGATCTTTCTTCAGCAGCTTGAAGATTGGTTCACAGGTAGCAGTTAGGTGCGAGATGAATCGGGCAATGTAATTCAAACGTCCTAGAAAGCCTCTGACTTCTTTCTCTGTCTTGGGAACTGGCATCTCTTGTATGGCTTTAACCTTGGCAGGGTCCACTTGAATACCCTTGTCACTTACGACGAAGCCTAGCAACTTCCCAGATCTTACCCCGAAGGTGCACTTGTTCGGGTTCAACCTCAGCTTGTACAACTTCAGACGGTCAAACAACTTCTGTAGATGGTCAAGGTGTTCCTCCTCAGTTTGGGACCTTGCAATCATATCGTTAACATAGACTTCAATCTCATGATGGATCATGTCATGAAATAAAGCAACCATGGCACGTTGGTAGGTTGCCCCAACATTTTTCAGTCCAAAAGGCATGACCTTGTAGCAGAAGGTGCCCCACTGAGTAACAAAGGTAGTCTTCTCCATATCTTCAGGAGCCATCTTGATCTGATTATAACCTGAAAAGCCGTCCATGAAGGAGAACACCTTGTGCTGAGCAGTATTGTCAACCAGAATGTTGATGTGAGGTAGAGGGAAGTCATCCTTGGGACTCGCCCTATTCAGATCCCTGTAATCCACACACATTCTGACCTTACCATCTTTCTTCGGTACCGGAACCACATTGGCAACCCACTGAGGGTAAGAAGTCACTGCTAGAAACCCGACATCAAATTGCTTCATAACCTCAACTTTGATCTTCTCGGACATCTCTGGACGCATACGGCGGACTTTTTGTTTAACCGGGGGGCAATCTTCCTTGGTAGGCAAGTGATGGACCACAATGTCGGTATCCAACCCAGGCATGTCTTCGTAAGACCAGGCAAAGATTTCCACATAATCATGCAATATCTGAATCAACCGTTGTTTCACGCTGAGCTCCAGATTGGCACCGATCTTGACTTCCTTTCTATCTGTCTCAGTACCCAGATTTACCATTTCCACTGGCTCTTCATGTGGCTGAATGGCCCTCTCTTCCTAGAGTAACAGTCTTGCAAGCTCACCAGGAACTTCACAATCATCTTCACCTTCGTCTTCAGCTAAGTTGATCGTATTTTCGAAGTCATAACTGGCAGTAGTAGAGTCGTTACCATTGAGATCCAGAGTGGATTGAAACCTGTATAGGTGAGTGTGTGTAAATATAGTTGTTTTGCAATATATAAAGAAAGAAAGAAAGAAAGGGAGCACAAGATTTGCAATGCGAAAAACGTCCAATGTCTTTATTCATGATATATGGAAATGACAAGTAATAAGCCCTCACAAATGAAGCTACGGTGCCCCGGGTAAGACACCGGGCCATAAAGTTTCAATTTATTGTTCATTACAAATTAAAAACAAAGGAATTCATTACTGTGTAACAAAAGTAACATGTATGTGGTCTTTTGCAGTCCAATTGTTCAGTCCACCGTCGGTCGTCGGGTAGATCCAGCTATCAAACTCAGATTCCTCCGCCTCGCCTTCAATAGCATTCACTCCCGGGTTGGTGATGAACACGCGAGGTCTTCCGATCCTCGCTTTGCGTACAGCCCTCTGAGCCTCTGCAGTGAAACCCAGCCCAAACTTGTCAGTCTTAGGAGTAAAATCAGGGAGCCTGCCCCAGTTAGCACATTCACCTTTTTCAATTACAGCCCGAGCGTCCTTCAAGGAAGCCATCTTCAAAGGAAAGTCTTCTTCAATTACTGTCTCTGCTGACGCCAATGTTGGAGGTACCTCTTCAAAATGTTGAAAGGGGGTTTCAATAAACTCCCCGTCCATATCTATATACCGAAATGAGTTCAGATGACTAACCATGTATTCCTCCTCCCCCTGAACTGTAACAATCTTCCCTCTGACAGGGTATTTAAGCTTCTGGTGTAGAGTGGAGGTCACAGCCCCAGCTTTGTGAATCCAAGGTCGACCCAGCAAACAACAATAAGATGGACGAATGTCCATCACATAGAACGTTGAATCAAAGACTTGGGAACCAACCCGGATCGAAATGTCCACTTCACCATGCACCATCCTCTTCGACCCGTCAAAGGCTCGGACAATGATGTTACTAGGCTTCAACTCCAGACCCTCACAATCCAACCTGTCTAAGGCCTTCTTGGGTAATACATTCAGCGAAGAACCGGTGTCCACCAACACGTGTGCGAGAGTAGTGCCCCTGCATTCTATGGAGACATGCAGGGCGTCATTGTGGTTCTTTCCCTTAGCGGTCAGATCAGCATCCGAGAAACCCAAACCATTGTCAGCAGTCAAGTTGGCCACACAGTCAGTAAATTGATCTGCGGATGTCTCTTGTGGCACATGGTCCGTCTTCAGAAAGGAAATCAGGGCCTTGGCATGGGCCTCTGAACACAGCAACAATGATAGTATAGAGATCTTGGAGGGGGTATGCCCCAGCTGCTCAACGACGTTGAAGTCACTCTTCTTGATGATCTTAAGGATTTCCTCCATCTCTTGCTGGGAGGCTTCAACATTAACAGTCTTCGGTGCCTCCATCCGGGCAGGCACATCAGCAATCCCTTTGCCGCGAGTGTCAGACGACTCGGCAGCAGGGGTAGAAACTTGATCAGAAGGGGAAACAGGCGCATTTGTAGGCGTTATGATAAGAGGTCTTCGGATAACTGGTGGCACAATGTCAGGCGAGAAGAGCCTGCCACTGCGAGTTACTTTAGCGGGATCGGTGATGTTACTGATACCGGTACTGGTGTTGAACTCCTGCTTCACTCCAAGCACATACACATCTGCCCCATAGTGCCATGGGACAGCCTTGTCAGACTTATAGGGGAGAGGCCCCGGAACAGTAATGATAATAGGTGCAATATACGTGATTTTGACTGGCTTCCTCGGGGGAGCCTTGGTAGGATTGTTGAAAATGGTGACAACAGATACTTCCTCAGTAGGAACAATAGGAACAACGGTCTTTTTGAACAGGATTTCTTTGCTATCCATCAGGTTTTTGACGCCTGACTTCAGCAACGGACAACCAGCAGGGGAGACGGCACACAAAAGGCAACCCTTGCTACAACCCGGAAATAAACTGGCTAGCAACATGTTCCTCTTGACAGTCAATAAAGGAGTAGCAACATCATCCACAGAAACGGCATATAGGTCTTCCTCAATAGCATTTACCCCATGCTGGGGCATAGGAGCAGTCACGACGTTGGGCCTCTCGGGCGCCTCAAATTGTATTTCCTTGGCATCGATAAGGTCCTGAACCTTATTTCTCAGGGCCCAGCAATCATCAGTAGAATGCCCCGGGCTATCAGAGTGATAAGCACAGCGGGCATTTGGATTATACTTCGGAGAGGTCGTGTTCACCACCTTTGGAGCCTCTCTGACGGTTACCAAGTTGGTCGATAGTAGTTGCGGCAAGATCTGCGACAAGGTCATACTAAGCCGAGCATATTCTCTTCTGGGTCTCTCACCCCTTGGTTGGTTAGGTTACCGAGGAGCGGCAGCAGGCTTTGCAATTACCACCGCGTTGATAGCTTGGCGGCGTTCTGGTTTGTTTTGCCTCCTAGGGCCATACACAGCACTGACTTCCTTCTTGAAAGGCTTTTTCTCAGAACTTGAGGACGCACCTTTCTGAATCTTCCCTGATTTCATTCCAGCTTCGATCCTTTCCCCAGTCAGAATGAGATCTGTAAACCCTACAGACGAATTGCCAATGAGATGATTGAAGAACGGCCCGGATAGGGTCCCTAAGAACATGTCCACTAGCTCACGGCCGGTTAATGGTGGTTGCACCCTGCTGCACCCTGCCAGCCAGGTCCCTCCACTTCTGCGCATACTCTTTAAAACCTTCTCCCGATCCTAGCGACATACCCTGAAGTTGGGTACGTGTAGGAGCAAGGTCGGCATTATACTGATACTGCTTGTAAAAAGCAGTAGCCAAGTCCTCCCAGTTACGAACCTTGGTTCCATCCAGCTGATAGAACCATTCGAGATGAGTCCCTGAAAGACTCTCCTAGAAGAAATGGATCCATAAGTTCTTGTCCACAGTATATGGTTGGATCTTCCGCACATAAGATCTGAGATGTAGCTTAGGGCAGGACGCCCCGTCATACTTTGCGAAAGATGGTGCTTTGAACTTGTGTGGGATCACCACACCAGAAGATAGGCCCAAGTCTCCAAAATCCAACCCAGGCACTTGTTGAATTTCCATGGCATTCAGATGATCCTCTAACTGCTTGTACTTGTCTTCAGCTGGAGGATACTGCTCCTCATTAAAATCAGTCTCGTTGTCAGAGACCACCGGACTAGGAACTCTTCCCCCCTGGGGACTGCCTTTTCCCACAGAAGAACCAGCTTGATCCACCTCATTCTGCAGTGTGTTACCAAACCTCCGGCCAGTGTTGAATAGTACAGTTCTCTTCTTCTTCTTCTTGACCAGCAGAGCCTTCAATTCCTCTTGACCTTGGGCTAAACTCATAATCAGCTCTTGGAACTGGGCGTTCTGAGCCTGGAGGGCCTTGATGGGTTGCTCAGTAGATGATTCAGGATTCATGATGAGATTGCTGAAATAAACAGCGAAGAACATTAAGCAACCTGAAAAGAAGAGTACCTGCTATGCACATGATGCATGATATGCTGTTTATGCAATGCATTCAAGGGTTCGAAAGTTCAAATTTGTTGTAGACAAAAAGGAACACACGTTATCATTAAGAAATATTGTTCAGTACATCAAAGCCTCGTGGGCAAACATTACAAAGTAAACTAATCCCAAAAGACACTGCGCATCCTCTTTGGAGCTATGTAAGTGTTGAGAGTCTTTTCCTCGTGCAGTAGGCGGGTGAGCTCCAAGACCTTCTTCTCACTAGCATGTAGACTAGACTCAAGAGAATTTCGTTCTTCCTTAAGCTGGATCCAGCTCTTCTGCATTTCTTCCCAGGATGTAGGCATGTCAGGATGTTGAATGGTGTAGGACACCTCTCCTTCCAAAACTGGCTCTTTGATCACAGGGAGAACATAAGGATATGGCATTACCAGCTTCTGGGAGCGGGCTCGTACCCACTTGAGATAAGGCTCCAAGGGGATGGAGTTCTTGTGCCCCAGTGTCTTGCTGTCTACCCTGTTGGGCATCCTCCAAGCTCTGATAAATCTCTGGAGAAGTCCTTGTGCGTCGTTGTCGAAGTCAAAAACTATGTCAAGAATTAACATGTCATGAGGGCCATCCCTCCGAGCATAACCAAACTGTCTCCAAGCCAGACATGGGTTGTAAGTAATACCTCCTCTGATTCCAAGTAAAGGAACATTAGGAAACTCCCCGCAACGATCAATGATAGTGACATCTTCTCTGGACCGAGAACACCAATGTATATCAGCATGTGTAAGAGTCATCAATCGTTGCGACCATCTCAAACCCCGCTCATTCTTCAAAACTGATTGTGGAAGGTGCGAAATAAACCACCTTCCCAGGAGAGGAGTGCAGCACATAAGAACACCTCTTTTTCTCATGGTTCGAGTGTAATATGAGTGAAGGATTTCCCCAAGCAACGTAGGTATAGGGTTCCTGGACATGAAGATCTTGACAGCATTGATATCTATAAGCTGGTCTGGATTAGGGAACAACACCAACCCATAGACAAGGAGGGCCACAACTTCTTCAAAGGCTTGTAGGTCAAGGGAATTCCAACATTCTTGGGCCTTCTCAAACAGAAACCTGGCCAAGAACCCTTTGATACCACTTCTAACTTCCCAATGTCCCTTGATGTCAGATGGTTGTAGGTGTAAGGCTTTAGCAATCTCTTCAAGTTTGGGTTCCTTTTCCGTACCATTGTAGGGTAGCTGACTAAGGATAGGGATCTTCAGAAGCCGGGAGAACTCTTCCAATGTAGGCACCAGTTGATAATCCAGGAAAGTAAAACAGTGGTGCAGAGGGTCAAAGAACTGGAAGAGGACCTTTATCATATCTTCCTCAATGTTGGTGTTGACCAAACTAATGAGTCTTCCATGCCTTTCACTGAAAGAAGAACTCTCGGGAATCCTGGATATAAGTTCCTTAAGCTGAGGAGGGATCCTTACAAGGCTGATCTGAATTGTCTTTCTGCGGATAGTTTCCATGTCCTACAAAACAAGAACAAAGATGAAGATTCGAACCCCTGAAATGGTTAGTCAATGCATATGATGTTGTATGATGTTATGATGCCATGATAAGGACACACCACAAATATCCACAAAAAGCAAACATGGTAAGGCACACAAGTCACACAAGACAGCCCTTAGAGTTCAGGCCAGCATGGGGTCTAGGTATTACCCTCTTGTGGTTGGTGGGCTCAAAACCTGTCCTATCAGAAGTAACCGGGTTCTAAGGGTCCCAATATCATTGGATTGTTTTCTGTGTTCATCGTTTCGATTTAGCCACTACACTGACGACCGAAATATTCCAAGAAAACAACCCTCAACTGAGTGTAGTATCGAGTATCAACCAACCTCGGACTGCACCAAAGTCAGTTATCTCACTACCCTAAAGAGGCCAAGATGGTTCAATTAAGGTTCCTAAGGTCAGTTGATGCTTCACGACACCACGCGGCGGCCCCGTACTCTCCTTGACTGGACTCAAGGGTTACCGGTACTCACCAAAGTGCCACATCAACGTAGCAGACTGCTTCAACCGTGTCGGTATACCCCACACAGTTCCCTCACAGTCTTGTTGCTACTTTCTAAGAAGGTATCCCCCAGATCCGGGTTAGGATCTATAGAACTCCCAAGACAGTGCCCACAATAATAAAGCAAACAAAACACAGCAATTGAAAACACAAGTATGAGCTATCCTAAGGTACACCTCACTTTATAATTTCCCCAGCGGAGTCGCCAGTTCTGTGATCGGTGGATTTAGAACTGACTGTTTAACGCTGGTTCGCGAAATGTCGCGAAAGCAAGAGTCGCCACCGTCTTTTATTTTCTCCAACATGGACAGGACAAAAGCACAGCAAAATTCCTTTTCGAGATGTTTCTCGGTTCGGGAGGTAGATTTATAGAAAGGGAAGGTGTTAGCACCCTTTCTATCCATGGTTCTCCATGGGCTCTTAGATACTTGCTCACTATGTTTTCAAAATGTTTGCTTTTCAAATGTGTGTGGGTTTTGAAAAAGTTTCGTTTGAAAGATTTCTGAATAACTCTTGTATCAGTCCTCAAGAGTGTTTGAAAAATTGTTTTGAAAGCTTTTTTTTTGAAAGTGTCGGTGTGAAAAGGTTTTGATTTGTTTTTTAGAGAGAGCAAGTACCCAGGAGTCGTCTACCTACCCTAAGGAATTAAGTTGTATAGAAGTCCTTAAGGTAGTGCCATCCCACCATTGAGAGGTAGGTAGCACCACCGTTGGAGGTGTTCGGGTCAATTCGAGTGTAGGGACAATGTGGTCACCGAAGCAACAGTTAGGACACCTTAGAAGCTACCCTTATGTCCTTGATCCTTTTTTTAATCCGAGGCAACCGTTTCGAGGCAACTATTCCGAGGCAACTGTTTCGAGGCAACTTGTTTTGAGGCAACTATTCCGAGGCAACTGTTTCGAGGCAACTTGTTTTGAGGCAACTGGATCATGGACATAAGGACTTACTAAGACGTCCTATACTTGACGACCACGTTTCGAAGGCAACAGGTGAGGCGTACCCTAGAAGTGGTGTGTATATTTGTGTGTTGTTTTCAGTTTAATATTTATCTTTGATCATGACATTTGTGAGCTACGCTTGTTTTTAATTAGCATACATTCTTTCATACAAATTAGAATTTAAAAGTGCGGAAAGTTAAATGCGGAAAGATAAAAGCTACGCTATTACAAGGCGCGAGTCTATACATCGCCAAAGTACAAAGACCCGTTTGATAAAAATGCGGAAAGTAAATGAATACCTAATTACTATTACATCCAGAAAGCAGTTACATAATATTCGCTAAAAGAAAATAATACGCGAAAAGAATAAAAATTAGGACGTCCGAGGGTTTTGACCCTTTTGAAATTAAATTGAAATTAAAACCTAATTAATTATTTAATTACAGAAAAGAAATTGTTTTTTATGTTTTTTTTTGTATTTATGAAATAAAGAAAATTAAAATTAAATGGAAACCCTAATTCTAAATTGATTATTAATGAAAATATTAAAGTTAACCTAATTTATACTAATTAATTAATTTACATATTTATTTACAAAAATAAATAGTAATTAACAAAAATAATGAGGAAAATAATTTAATTAAGAAAAAGATGAAAATGTAAAAAAAACCTAATTCTATGCATTTTTCTTTATTAAAAAAAAGTGTTAAAATTAAAACCTAAATTAACTAAGTTAATTATTAACATTTATTCACAAAAAAAAGGTTAAATTAATAAACAATTAAACATATTTTTGTATTTTTGGTTTCTGATTTTTATTATGAAAATTATTTTTATGGTGAATTAATGAAAACAATTAAAAACACTTAAAAAGAATTATAAATAAAATTGAAAAAAAATGCAAACCAGGGGGGTATCAGGCCCAAAGAGGAGGTAAGATTAAAGAATTCTGGCCCATTAGCACAAGGCCTCATTGACTTTTAGGGATCACGTGCATGTTGGCTGACTGAGGTACACCATGGATTTCTTTCTGAGGCCCTTGGATTAATCATCATGTCCACTTGGCAGGCCTAAGCGTGGGACTCATGGTAGGCCATGGAATGAGTGCTGCACCAGAATACATGGAAACAAAAATTAAGAATTATGTGGGGGACCTGGGAATCGAACCCAGGTCCCAGTGTTTACAAGGCATGTCATCCACCATCTGTACCAAGCAACGCGTTTGTATATACAATGACAAAGAAATATAATATATAAAATATGCCCATTATGCTGAAATATCAAAAAAACCGCGCCAAAGTTTGAACCTCCCAATCACGCTTGGACACGCATGCTTCTTCTTCATCTTTTTCCTGCAATTATAAAACAAGTAGCGGGGGGTTTTAAACCCCCACAAATTGAAACTTATGAAAATAGCGATTACGCCCATGGGTTAAATAAATTGAGCGCGAGGGTTTCAATCGTTTCGTTTCGTTGCAAGGAATTTGTCCATGTATGTTTGATGGTCTAATTTTACAGTATATGGAAAGCCCTATTTTGAAGCTTCTGAAACCCTAGGTTTCATCAATGGTGGATTTTGATGCAAGCATCTTTAGAACAATTAAACGTTACCAAAAGCTTCAGAAGATCATTAGTAGCATAAATCAATAATCAAAACACATGAATGATGCATAGAAATTAGAAATCGATTATGGAAATGTTTGTGTCAAACGTGACTCAGTTCTATCGTTTCTTGGAGTATGGAGGCTTGTTCTTGATTGCAATAGACTCCTAGCAATGTCAGTAATGCAATGGAAAAGGTTTTAAGCCTTGAATCGCCCTGCAAATATGAAATCAGTTTCAAGCTTTTTGTTGAAATTTTGCAATTTGGTTATCAGTTTGTGAGCATCTTTTCGTGTCTTGTGGAATAGGGTTGAGTTGTGCATAAGTATGTGAACGAATTTAGGTCAAGAAACAAGCCCATAAGTCCATGAATTGATGATTTCAATATTTGATTTTCATCATATATTTTTCAATCTTTTTTCATTGAAATCTTTGCCAATCATGGATGATTTTCCTTTTTTGGATGTGAAACGACTTGGCCAGCTTGCCCTAGTTTGATTTGCTGCACAAAAAGATTTGAAAAAGTATTATTTGATTTTTTTCTACAATTAAAACTAATTAAATGAATTAATAAGAATAAAAATTCAATTAATTAATTAAAAATAAGAAAATAAATCCCTTTGAGCTCAATGGGTCGTGTATATGCTTTGGGTAATGATTCAAGGAAGAATTTGAGGCCCATTAGCAATTTTGAAGTGTTTTAGGCAAAGTTGACTTTTGAAAGTTCCCAAAAATTTCCCAACTTCTCCAATGCATATCTTGCTCAAGTTTGAAGCTATGATCATGTTCTTGGACATTTTGGAAAGGTCTTGAAGTCCTCTAACCAATGCCTTTGGTCCCATGTCATTTTGATTTACCAATATCAAGTTATGGTCTTTGACTTAAAGTGCCTTTTTGTTGACTTTTGAAAATGACCTATAATGTTGAAATTGATAACTTTTTGTGAGAGCATTTCTTGGACTTGGAGTGTGAAGATGAGTTGTAGGAAATGTCATCCCCTTCAAAATGAGCATTGGATGGGATTTTTATGATGAACCATGAAGAAGTTATGCCTTGGTCAATCTGCAGTTGACTTTTCAGCTGTCCAAAAATAGAAACTTTTGCATCTTGAGACTTTTTGAGCCATGCTTGTGGAATCATGATCAAGAATTGATCAAATGATGATTGTGGCTTCAAAATAAGATGTTGACCAAATTTTTTGACTTTTGACTGTCAAATGACCATTTTGCCCCTACAGTTGACTGTGGAGCATTTAGGGTTTTTTGACTGTGCAACTTGATGCTGTGAGTCTTGAAACTTGACATATGAATGCTTGACAATGTGTATAGGCATGTGGGACTTTATTGGACCCTTGGAAACCTCAATTTCTTTGCCAGAACCAAAACCCTAATTTTTGACTGTGTTAGGAGGCCATTGGACTGTGCAACCCTTGAGAGATTTTGAACCTTGATCTTGGCAAATCTTGAAGAATATGGGAGGGCAAATTTTGGGGTACAACACTCATTCCCACCGATCACAGTGGAGAAATGTTAACAACAAGGCAAAGGAAAGTGTTTCGACAGAGGTAGAGGTGGCTACAACAAATCGAATGGTAGAGGAAACCAGATCAAAGGAAACGTGTCGAATCAAAGAAAACCATACCAAGGCAACTAAAGAGGTGGTGTTGTAAATAGAGGAAGAGGTGGTGGTCGAAAACCTGATAAGAGTCACATTCAATGTTACAATTGTCAGAAGTATGGTCACTATTTGAGTGATTGTCCAGAAAAACGAAAGAATCAAGAAAGTGATGCAAAGCTTGCAAAACATGAAGAAGAAGAAGAAGAAGAGGTGATGTTGATGGTCACAACAAGAGATGAAGATAGATTCAAGGACCAATGATACTTGGATTCATGATGTTCATCCCATATGTCTGGAAGGAAAGACTGGTTTGTCAATACCCTAGCAGCTGAAGGTATTGGTGATGTTATGATAATGAGGAAAGATGGAAAAAGGTCAGTAATCTCCAATATGTTGTACATATCAGGCATGAAGAGCAATTTGCTCAGTATAGGGAAGTTGGTCGAAAAGAATTATAAAGTGTCAATCGAAGATAAGATGATGAGAGTCGTTGATGCAAATGGAAGATTAATCTTGAAGGCTCCTATGCCTCAGAATCGAACCTTCAAGGTCGAACTAAATGTGATGGAGTACAAGTTCCTTTCGATTGCAGCTAGAAGAGATGAATGGATATGGAATTATAGACTAGGCCATATTAACTTCAGAGACATCAGAGATTTGAAGAGAAGAAATATGGTTTCATGATTGCCAAAAATCGACATTCCAAATGAGGTATGTGAGGAATGTGTGCAGGCGAAGCAACACAAGAATAGCTTCAGCAAGGATGCATGAAGCAGGTCGGAGGCTAGTCTTGAAGTCATATACTCTGATGTATGTGGACCAATCCAGGTGGATTCGATGGGAGGTAACAAATACTTTGTTACATTCATATATGATTTCAGTCGAAAGTTGTCGACTTATCTGATCAAGAAGAAAAGTGAAGTGATCGAAGTATTTGCCAAGTTTAAGTCTATGGTCGAAAGACAAAGTGGTCGAAAGCTCAAAGTTTTAAGAACTGATGGTGGTGAAGAATATGTTTCGAAATACTTCGACATGCTATGTGAAAAGGAAGGGATGCATGAGGTGTTGCCACCCGATACTCCACAACAAAATGGAATTGCAGAAAGGAAGAATCGAACCATTATGAATATGGTGAGAAGTATGTTGAAAGGCAAGAATTTACCTAAAGAGTTTTGGGGTGAAGTTGTTTCGACTGCAACATACATTTTGAACAGATGTCCTACAAAGAAGCTAGAAGGAATTACTCCAGAAGAACGTTGGTCTGGTGTGAAGCCTAGCTTGAGTCATATGAAGGTATTTGGATATATTGCACATAGACATGTTCTAGATCAGTTGAGAAGAAAACTTGATGATAAGTCAAGTCAAATGATTCTAGTTGGATATCATTCGACAAGAGGCTACAAGTTGTTCGATCCAGTGAAAAAGCAGATTGTGATCAGCAGGGACGTGATCATAGATGAGTTTAAAGAATGGGATTAGACTGAAAATGTCAAGAAAGATTCAATGGGAATCCTATTCGAAGAACCAGAAACTCAAGTCGAAAGAGAAGTTCGACAAGAGGAACCAGCAGATATACCAAGTACAAGCAGACCTCAAAGAACAAGGCGTATGCCTGCAAGATTTCAATATTGTGTAATTATATCAGATGATGTGATAGATAATGAAGGTGAGCTGGTACATTATGTTTTCTATGCAGATGTCGAACATGTTAATGCAGCTGAAGTATTAAAGGATTCGAAGTGGGTGAAAGAAATGAACGAAGAAGTGAAGTCTATCAAAGACAACAACACTTGGTCACTTGTCGAATTACCTTAAGGCAAGGAGGCAA
The DNA here is from genome assembly GCA_948472305.1 of Vicia faba. Lineage (NCBI taxonomy): Eukaryota > Viridiplantae > Streptophyta > Magnoliopsida > Fabales > Fabaceae > Vicia > Vicia faba. The sequence goes on from OX451736.1 coordinate 621,589,303, forward strand.
TTGATGTCAAGTGGGTATACAAAGTGAAAACGAATTTGAAAGGGGAAGTAACTCGACACAAAGCAAGGCTTATGGCGAAAGGATTTCTACAGAAAGAAGGAATAAACTTCGATGAAGTTTTTGCACCTGTTGCTAGGATTGAAACAATTAGGTTGGTTGTTGGTCTAGCAGAAATAAACAGTTGGCACATATGTCAGATGGACGTTGTGATACGGTGGCAGAACTGACTGTTATACTGGTTTGCGTTTTTTGTTTGCAAAATATTGCGGTAAGCAAGAGTTGCCATCGACTTTTATTTCATCCAACAAATGAAAAGGAAAAAAAACAAAAAAAACCTTTTTCGAGATGTTTCTGAGTACGAGGGGTAGATTATATAAAGGGAATGTGTTAGCACCCTTTCCATCTGTGGTTTTCCACGGGCTCTTAGGTACTTGCTCATTTTGAAATTGCTTGTGTGTGCTTTGCTTTGAAAAGTTTTGTTTTACTTCGTTTTAACCCTTATTTCTGTCCTCAAGGGTGTGACGAATTTGTTTTGAAAATTTGTTTTGAAAGGTGTTTGTGTGAAAAGTTTTCATTGAGCAGGTACTTAAGATTCTACCTACTCGAAAAAAGATTGTTCGTTATATTTCCTTTAGACAGTGTTATCCTACTATTAAGAAGTAGGTAGCACCGTCGTTGGAGTTGTAAGGGACGTTCGAAAGGGACAAATACAATCACTAAAGCAATAGTTAGAAAACCTTAGTAGTAACCCTAGAGTCTTAAGATCTTTTCGAGGCAACATTTCCGAGGCAACATTCGAATGGGACATTTGATCTCTTTGGACTGGGGGGCAACCACTAAAATCTCATATGCTTAATGATTGTGTACCGAAGGCAACCAAAGTGAGGTAAGCCCTAGGAGTGAATATGTGCATATGATTTGTTTCAGTTATTTAATCTTTGCACATTAGGTGATCTACCGTTTTAATTTTCCAGACATTCTTGCCATACAATCCTATTAGCCATGCATCTAGACAGTTAAAGGTTGCGGGAATTTAAAGTGCGAAAAATAAACCTAGCTATTACAAGGCTTCGGGGAGGGGGATTAATTACATGACCAAAAACTGGGGATTTAAACAGTAAATAAAAACCCTAGATTAACTATTACAAACCATGAACAATTAAAAAATAATGGACAAATAATTAACAAGCGTGCAGCGAATTAAATATGAGGACGGTTGAAAAGATAACCTAAAACTCTAATTGAGAGAAAAAGATTTTTGTTCTTGTGGATTTTGATTTGAGAAAACATTTAATTGCAAATTAATTAAGCCTAATTTCTAATTGTTTTTAAATTATGAAAGAAATTAAATTAACCTAATTTTCTAATTAACCTAATTAATTAAAGGAATACATATTTATGAGAAAAAATGATTTTTGATGTATTTTTTTAAAGAAAATCAATTAAATTGTGCACAATCTCAAACCCTAGTTCTAATTGTTTTTAAATTATGAAAGAAATTAAAGTTGCCCTAAATTAATTAAACTAATTAATTTAAAAAATAATTATTAAGAAAATAAATCTTTTTGTGATTTTTTGATTTGTTAATTTAATAAAAATAATTTTTGTATTAATTAAAAAAATAAAAGAAATAAAGAAAAGAAATTAAAGAAAATAGTGAAAATAACCAAATGGGCTTGTGCTGGCTGAGAGGGGGGTATGAATATGAAATTTCAAGGCCCATTAAGCTCCAAGCCCAGTCAACCTTTGGATCTGGCGTAGCATTGACTTGTACGTGTACCATGGACCTTCATTGCTGGCACGTTGGATCTGAGTAGAAGTGCATCCAGTGGTCAGGAACTGCTAGCGCATGGTGGATGGTGAAGAGCGTGGTATACCTGATTATATGAGAAAAAATAATACAAAGCAACTGTTGGGACCTGGGATCGAACCCGGGTCTTTGTACTCCCTACCAACGATGTGTTGCCAACTGAGCTGCATTGTTAACTTGTTTGTACAAGGAGAACAAAATATAATAAATAAATTAATGCAGTAAATTCAGAAAAGCGCGCAAATTTCAAATGAGCCAATGATGGACTGCCACATCCTATCTTCTTCGCTGCAACCGTCGTATTAGGTGAAGAATTTTTACCTACGGACAATCATCCATAGCTAAAAACCTGCAATTCTCAAAAATCAACACAACACATGATAAATGGATTCCAGTTACATGGATCGAACCGCCTTGATGCTACGAGCATCCTAATACTCTTTTCTATGGCCAATTTTACCTGTATAACAAAGCCCTAAAAACATCTCAGAAACCCTAACAATGGCAACTATGGATTCCTGCGCGGTAAATGCAATTAAAGGGTACAGGTAGCTTGCAAACAAGATGATAAACACAAATATATGATTAGCATGCGTTTAGGATGCGTAAAACATTGAAATCGACTTTGAGTTTTTGGGCAAACTGTGATGCTTTTGGGGACGATTTATGGATGCTTTAAGGCTTGCAAATGATGTTGTTAGCTTCCTGGGATGTCCAAGAATCGATTAGAAACATTGGACTGGCTTGAATTGGCCTGTAAACAAAGATAGGTCTCACACTTTTCTTGCAAAATTTTGGTTTCTTTCTTGCTGTTTCACGCCTCCAATCCTTGTGTTTTTGATCTGCAATTGTTATGAACTTATAGTAGACTGAATTAGGTCAACAAAATTGTATCATATCTTTGAGAATTATGAAAATTGGATTTGATTTGCTTCATGTATGATATCTTTCTCAAACAAGCTTCAATCCAATATTTTCCAACCCTAATGAGCGTTGCACGAATTGATCATCATGCTAGCTGTATATGGACTCCAAATGTGCACAAAAATCCCAAGATTTGATTTGTTTTCATTATTTTAACATTTAATTTGATTTATTTTGATTTAAATAAATAAAAAATCAAAATAAATGATAAAAGTAATAAAATAATAGGTGGAAAGGCTCAGGGGTCATGGGTCCTATTAGAAACATGTTTCAAGCAATAAAACATGGGCCCCTTTGGAAAAAAAATGCAAATTTGATCAATGTTGACTTTTGACAATTTTCCAAAAATTTCCAACTTTGACAAAGCACAACTCTCTCAATTTTGACCCTAGGAGGGTGTTCTTGGACTTTTTAGAAATCTTAGGATGACCCCTAAGCAAACCTTTTGGTTTCATCTCAATTGGATCCTCCATGTTCATGTATGAAGCTTTGACCCAAAATGTGTTTTTGTTGACTTTTCAAAATGACCCATAATGTAGAAATTCATATATTTTTGTGAGTGCATATTTTGAACTTGTGGGATGAATATGAATTGTAGGGAATTTCATCCTCTTAAAATGAGATTTGGATAGAAAATTTCTGATAAAGCATGTGGAAGTTATGCTTGGTCAAAGTTGGGTTGACTTTTACTAAGAAACCCTAATTTAGCAACTTTTGGGTTTTGATGAATTTGGAGCATTCCTTGAGGAATCATGATCAACCCTTAATCAAATGATGGAAGTCACTTAAAAATGTTGATGTTGACCAAAAATATTGAGGTTTGACTGTATGTGGGCCACAATTGACTTTTGACCTAGCATAGTCGATTCTCAAGCATCTGAGCAGTTGACTGAGCAAACTTCTTGTGCAAGGCATGAAACTTGACATGTAGGGTATTGAGAACATATTAAGATCATGGAGAGCATATGATACCTTTGTGGTTCACCCATCTTGATGAAAATAGAAACCCTAATTTGAGGTACACTATCTTAGGAGAGAGTTTGTCTGGTCAACTCTTGGGCAACCTTGAGCAAATTGAGAATCTTAGTGGACATGTATTGAGTAAAATAATATGTCAAATTTTGTGGTACAATAGCTACCCCTGTTCAATCTTCTTAATCCTGCGGATGTAGATTAGCTTGTCTGCCTTTCGTAATCTGACGGTGGAAGATGATTGAACACTAAAGTGCCCATAAATTTGCACTCGCATGAAGTGGCACTCGACTTGTGACATCGGGAATGGGCTTACAGATGCCATTTGGAGGTTGATGATGGAATATTGTCGGAGATGGGCTTAAATATGCCATCCTGGATGCGACGGAGAATTGTCGGAGATGTTCTTAAAGATGCCATCTAGAGAATGTGGATTTCCTGAGATATTCCTTTGACGAGAGTCCCTGTTGCTGTTGTTGAGGAGGAATCTGCTGAGGAATGTTGGTATCTGTCTTGGGAGATATAGAATTTTAGGAGCTTCGATTGTCCGTTATTCTACTGGGGAAATGTGAAACCAATCGTGATTGATTAGATCCAGGTCTTACAGTGTTATGGGCTGCCGTCTGGAGATAAGAGAGGAGGAACCTGGATAGTAGGGTTAATTTGATATGAAAAGCCTGGATAGTAGGGCTGTGAGAAGGAACCTGGGTAGTAGGATTACTTCAATATGAAAGCCTGGATAATAGGGTTGTGGGAAGGAACCTGGATAGTAGGGTTACTTCGATATGAAATCCTGGATAGTAGAACCGTGGGAAGGAACCTGGATAGTAGGGTTACTTCGATATGAAAGCCTAGATAGTAGGGTTGTGAGAAGGAACCTAGATAGTAGGGTTACTTCGATATGAAAGCCTGGATAGTAGGGCTGTGAGAAGGAACCTGGATAGTAGGGTTACTTCGATATGAAAAGCCTGGATAGTAGGGTTGTGAGAAGGAACTTGGGTAGTAGGGTTACTTCGATATGAAAATCCTGGATAGTAGGGTTGTGAGAAGGAACCTGGATGGCAGGGTTACCTCGATATGAAAGCCTGGATAGTAGGGTTGTGGGAAGGAACCTCGATAGTAGGGTTACTTCGATATGAAATCCTGGATAATAGGACTGTGAGAAGGAACCTGGGTAGTACGGTTACTTCGATATGAAAATCCTGGATAGTAGGGTTGTGAGAAGGAACATGGATGGTAGGGTTACCTCGATATGAAAGCTTGGATAATAGGGTTGTGGGAAGGAACCTGGATAGTAGGGTCGCTTCGATATGAAAGCCTGGATAGTAGGGCTGTGAGAAGGGACCTGGATGGTAGGGTTACCTCGATATGAAAGCCTAGATAATAGGGTTGTGGGAAGGAACCTGGATAGTAGGGTTACTTCGATATGAAAGCCTGGATAGTATGGATGTGAGAAGGAACCTGGATAGTAGGGTTACTTCGATATGAAAGCCTATATAGTAGGGCTATGAGAAGGAACCTGGGTAGTAGGGTTACTTCGATATGAAAGCCTGAATAGTAGGGCTGTGAGAAGGAACCTGGGTAGTAGGGTTACTTCGATATGAAATCCTAGATAGTAGGGCTGTGAGAAGGAACCTGGGTAGTAGGGTTACTTCGATATGAAAGCCTGGATAGTATGGCGATGAGAAGGAACCTGGGTAGTAGGGTTACTTCGATACGTTCGTGTAAAACTTCAAAAGGAACCAGGGTAAGGTTATTTTGATATGACATCCTGGGTAAGGTTGTTTCGTGAGGAGTTTGGGTAAAACTGCAGCGGGAACCTGGGTAAGGTTACTTTGAGATAAGTTTGTCTAAAACTTTAAAAGGAACCTGGGTAAGGTTATAAGTTTGCGTAAAACTTCAGGATGAACCAGGGTAAGGTTACTTTGAGATAAGTTCGTGTAAAACTTCAGGAGGAACCGGGGTAAGGTTACTTTGAGATAAGTTCGTGTAAAACTTCACGATGAATCGGGATAAGGTTACTTTGATCTGATGGTGTAGATTAGTTGACCCGTTTTATTTCGGGAACTAAGTTTCCATTAGTTGTATGTAGATGTTATCTGTATAACTGCTGGATCGTTGAAGCTAATCGTCTTTTCCTGGAAAGATATCAGGGTTAGTTGTATGCGATGCATGAAATGCAGGGTGAGATGATGTTCTCAAAATAAATGAGATTAAGCTGCGTATGATATGTATGTGTATGTCATGATATATGTTCATGAAATGCTGTCGGGGTATGCTCGCGTCTGGGAAAATAAATCCCTGACGATTATTGGAGAATAACTCCGCAGGGACCAAACTTTGGGGGAAGAGACACTCTATTTGGTAGACCTGCCGATCTAGAGGAACAAACTTAGTTGGGGATGAAATTCCGCTGTTGGAGCTGATGAGCTCTGTTGGAGATTGAGCTTCTGTATCTGTAGAAATGAACTCCGCTTGGGGGATGAAATTTGTTGACTCACCTGCGATTACGAACCTCGGCTGGGGATAGTTATGTCCTGTTTCGGGAAAGCTGACATCAATGCCTTTGGATACTTTTACCCTGTGGGGAGTGCGTATACCAATAATCATGTTCCAAATTTGGCTCTATCCCGATATCTGCTGGGCGGAGGAACCGTCGGGTTTGGCACTCCTTATTTTTTCCCTGTTTCTGGGATTACGAGTAATTGTCTTTTGTTTCTTATGTAAATCTTTATGAGCAGCAATCATTTTCAAATGCATATATCAAAAATAAATCATTTGACGTTCTTGTAAAAAAAAACAGAAAAAGAAAAAGAAACAAATTGAAGTTTTGTAAAAATGACTTGTATTGATTTTTGAAATTGGCCTGTAATAGGCGTTTTTGTACAAAGAGGCTGACGTCCTAGTAAGAGAACGACACCGCAAGAAATTACAATTTGTAAAAGGAAGAAAAACAGCTATGTGAAACAATCCCATTGGGTTCCAAATTTTCTATTGCCTTTATATCTTCATGTGTCTCATCACTTTGCTGCTTGGCCGAAGGTTGATCAGACTGATTGGCGTCGTCTGAGCTTGATAGCTGATACCGAAGTCTGGTTGCAACATGATCCAATGAGACATAGTGTTACTCTTCAATCCCTAACTTTTGCCTGGACCGCCCTTTCGGGTTTTCAGTCCACCGAGATACCCTTTTTTGCCCAAGCCCCCCTTTCGGGTTTTCGACTTGCCGGGTGTACATATATTTTTATTTTCATCCCTTACTTTTGCCCGAACCCTTTTGGTTCGCCGGGAAGCCCTTATTTTTGCCTAGGCCAGTCAACCTAGCGGGTCGTTGATTACACGTAGTATCTTTTCACTATGTCTGCATTTACGTGGTGAGGAAGGTCGTCACCATCCATGGTGGTTAGAATCATAGCTCTTCCCGAGAAAATGTTCTTAACCACAAATAGCCCTTTGTATGTGGGAGTCCATTTGCCCCTGGGATCACCTTGCGGTAGTATGATACGCTTGATCACTAGATCCTCGACTTGATATTCTTGGCGTATAACTTTCTTGTTAAAAGCCTTGATCATTCGCTTTTGATACGTCTGACCATGGCAGATAGCAATAAGTCTCTTTTCATCTATTAGATTTAACTGATCAAGCAGGGTTTGGATCCAGTCGTCTTTGTTCAAACCCATATCCTTCATAATCCGGAGAGAAGGTATCAAGACTTCTATGGGTAGGACTGCCTCCATGCCATATACCAGAGAGTAGGGTGTTTCCCCTGTCGACGTTCGTGCTGAGGTACGGTACCCATGAAGAGCAAACGGTAACATCTCATGCCAATCTTTATATGTCATCGTCATCTTCTATACAATCTTCTTGATGTTCTTGTTAGCTGCTTCAACAGAGCCATTCATCTTTGGCCGGTAAGGAGACGAATTATGGTGATGTATCTTGAACTGTTTGCAGAGCTCGGTGATCATCGTGTTATTGAGATTTGTACCATTTCCAGTAATAATCCTCTCTGGTACACCATATCGACAGATCATATTGTGTCGGATAAACCAAGCTACGACATTCTTGGTTACTGTAGCAAAATAGGCTGCCTCAACCCACTTCGTGAAGTAAACAATGGCTACCAGAATGAAACAATGCCTGTTAAACGCAGTAGGTCTGATCTCACCGATCATGTCGATGCCCCACATCACAAAGGGCCACGGAGCTATCAAAACATTTAAGGGGACCGGAGGCACATGCACCTTATCAGCATAGATTTGGCACTTATGACAAGTTCGAGAGTGCTGATAACAATCGGCTTCCATAGTGGACCAGTAATATCCTGCTCGTAGGATCTTATTAGCCATGGTATGTCCTCTAGAATGGGTTCCGAAAGTGCCTTCGTGTAGATCTGTCATGATCCTCTCTGCTTCGCTCTTGTCTACACACCGTAGTAGTGTGGAGTCATGGTTGCGTTTATAGAGGATCCCATTACTGAGGAAGAACTTTGCAGCGAACCTTCTCAGAAACTTCTTATCGTTGACAGATGCCCCTTCAGGATACTCCTGAGCCTCGAGATACCTTTTGACTTCGTGAAACCAGGGTTTATCTATCACTTCTTCGGTATCGATCTCACAGCAGTGTACTGGTTCATCCAACCTCTCAATGGTAATATGGGGAGCTTCATTGTCCCATCTAACCTTGAACATTGAAGACATGGTAGCTAATGTGTCCGCCAACTGGTTCTTCTCTCGTGGAAAATGTTCAAAGGTTATCTCCTTAAAGTGTGGGAGCAATGTCAGTACGTACTCTTTGTAAGGAATGAGATTCGGGTGCTTCGTATCCCACTCGCCTTTGATCTGACTTATCACCAGAGCAGAATCCCTGAATACACTTAAGAATTTAATCCTCAGGTCAATATCAGCTCGAAGACCCATGATACATGCTTCATACTCCGCCATGTTGTTGGTGCAGTTGAAACATAATCGGGCGGTGAAGGGAGTATGAAAGCCCACGAGAGATATAATTACAGTGCCAGTGCCGTTACCCAGTACGTTCGAGGCTCCGTCAAAATACATAGACCATCGGGATCCCTCCTCAGGTCCTTCATCCAGTCTAGGTTCTTCGTAGTCGGTCACCAACATGATATTCTCATCCGGGAACTCAAAATTCATGGACTGGTAGTCATCCACGGCCTGATGAGCCAAATGATCAACCAATACACTCCCCTTTATTGATTTTTGGGTCGTATATTATATGTCGTACTCAGTTAAGATCATTTGCCACCTTGCTATCCTTCCGGAGAGAGCGGGCTTCTCAAAAATATACTTGATCGGATCCATCTTTGATATCAACAAGGTAATGTGAGTCAGCATATATTGTCTCAGCCGGCGAGCAGCCCATGCCAAAGCGCAACAAGTTTTCTCGAGCAATGGGTATCGGGTCTCACAGTCGGTAAACTTTTTGCTAAGGTACTAAATGGCGTGCTCTTTTCGGCCAGACTCGTCATGATGCCCCAGCACGCACCCCATTGAATTGTCTAGCACTGTCAAGTATAATATCAAAGGTCTTCCTTCAACTAGAGGCATCAAAATTGGCGGTTCTTGAAGGTATTCTTTGATTCTTTCGAAAGCGGTATGGCATTCATTATTCCACTTTACCACTTAATCTTTCTTTAGTAGCTTGAATATTGGCTCACAAGTAGCACTCAGATGTGAAATGAACCTGGCGATATAATTCAGACGTCCCAAGAAACCTCTAACCTCTTTCTCTGTGTGGAGAACCGGCATCTCTTGTATGACTTTTACCTTCGCATGGTCTACCTGAATACCCTTGTCACTAATGATAAAACCCAGAAGCTTACCATATCTCACCCCAAAGGTACACTTGTTCAGATTCAACCTCAACTTATATATCTTCAACCTGTCAAACAATTTCTGGAGATGATCAAGGTACTCTTCCTCAGTCTGGAACCTGGCGATCATGTCATCAACATAAACCTCGATCTCATGGTGAATCATATCATGGAACAAAGCGACCATGGCGCGCTGATAGGTTGCCCCAGCGTTCTTTAACCCGAAAGGCATCACTTTGTAGCAGAAAGTGCCTCACTATGTAACGAAGGTTGTCTTCTCCATGTCTTCAGGAGCCATCTTGATCTGGTTGTAGCCAGAGAAACCATCCATGAAGGAAAAGATTTTGTGCTACGCGGTGTTGTTGACCAGAACATCAATGTGAGGAAGTGGAAGTCATCCTTGGGGATTGCCCGGTTCAGATCTCTATAATCAACATACATCCATTCCTTACCTTCCTTCTTAGGTACTAGAACAACGTTAGCAACCCACTGTGGATATGAAGTGACAGCTAAGAGTCCTGCATCGAACTGTTTTATGACCTCTGCCTTAATTTTCTCTGACATTTCAGGGCGCATACGACGGACCTTCTGCTTAACCAGAGGACAGTCTTCTTTAGTCGGCAGGCGATGTACCACAATATCAGTGTCCAAACCAAGCATGTCTTCATAGGACCAGGCGAAGATCTCAACATAGTCGTGCAACATCTGTATCAACCTCTCTTTGACGTTAAGCTCTAGATTTGCGCCTATTTTAACCTTTCTTCTGTCTTCCTTAGTACCCAAATTCACTATCTCAACCGGCTATTCATGGGGTTGTATGGCCCTTTCTTCCTGTTGTAGCAGTCTAGCAAGTTCTCCAGGCGCCTCACAATCATCCTCACCTTCATCCTCGACTTAGTTGATCGGATTTTTGAAGTCATAATTGGAAATAGCAGAGCTGTTATCAATGGGATCCATAGTGGATATGGATCTGCATTATGATACGTGAGTGTGTGTAAGAGAATAATTGTTTTAATAAAGTGAAAATAGAAAATAAAAACAGAGAGCGCAAAATTTGTATGCAAGAAAACGTCCAATGCTTTATTAATGATTATGAAATGACAAATAATAGCCCTCACAAGTAAATCCAAGGTGCCTCGGGCAAGACACCGGCCCATAAAGTTTCAAATTGTTTATTACAAATCTTAAAACAAATACGGCAATTACTACGAAATAAAAGAAACAGGTATGAAGTCCCTAGCCGTCCAGTTACTCGGTCCACCGTTGGTTGTTGGGTAGATCCAGCTGTCGATGTCTGAGTCCTCCAGCCTGAGCGTGTCTAACAGCCTTTTGAGCCCCTGTAGTAAAGCCCAAACCAAATTTGCCAGCCTTATGAGTGAAATCAGGGAGCTGACCCCAATTGGCACAACCACCTTCTTCAACCACGGCCCTGGCGTCCTTGAGAGAAACCATCTTCAAAGGAGGTTTGTTGCTAGTAGTTTCAGTCGATGCCAAGATCTGAGGGACCTCTTCAAAATTCTGACAAGGTGTTTCAATGAATTCCCCATCCATCTCTACGTAGCGGAATGAGTTGAGGTGACTCACCATATATTCTTCTTCACCCTGCACTGTGATGATCTTTCCTTTCACCGGATACTTCAGCATTTGGTGGAGTGTGGAGGTGACTGCCCCAACCTCGTGGATCCAAGGATGACCCAACAAATAAGAATATGATGGCCTGATATCCATCACATAGAAGGTGGACCCAAAAGTATGAGAACCTACTTTGACAGGGATGTCCACCTCCCCGTGCACCATTCTCTTCGACCCATCAAAAGCTCTTACCACAATGTTACTAGGCTTTAGAGTTAAACCCTCGCAATCCAAACGGTCCAACGCCTTCTTCGGCAGAACATTTAGTGAAGACCTGGTATCTACCAGTACATGAGCCATAGTGGTGCCCCTGCATTCAATCGAGACATGCAGAGCATCATTGTGCTTCCTTCCCTTTGGTGTCATATCCGCATCTGAAAAACCCAACCCATTATCAGCAATCAAGCTGGCCACACAGTCTTTGAACTGATCAGCTGAAGTTTCCCGCGGCACATGTGCAGTCTTGAGAAATGCAATCAAAGCCTTCTCATGGGCTTCAGTATACAATAGTAGAGACAACATGGATATCTCCGATGGGGTCTGCCCCAGCTTCTCGACCATATTGTAGTCTCTCTTCTTAATGATTTTCAGTATTTCCTCTATTTCTTACTTAGAGGCTTCCACAACAATTTTCTTAGGCGCCTCCGTCCGGGAAGGCTCACCTACAACCTCTTTTCCGTGGGTATCAGACGATTTACCGACATGGGTAATAACTGGAGTAAGAACAGGAACAGCAGATAGGATGACAATAGGTTTGTTGACAGTCTTAGGGGAAATCTCGGGAGAGAAGACCCTTCCACTTCGGGTAACTTTGTTGGTTCCGACAATGTTACCAATATCAAGATCAGCCTCTTCATCTTTCAAATCTTGTTTGATGCCATGATAGTACACATCGGCACCATAACGCCATGGGACAGCTTTATCAGAGACATACGGGACAGGACCAGGAAGAGTGATTATCAGCGGAGCAATTCTTGGAGCAGATGTAATCCTAACAGGTCTTCTCGAGGGGAGCTTGGAAGGATTGGAAGAAATGGTTATAATGGCAACATCTTCAATTGGAACAAAAGGAATCATAGTTTTCTTAAACATAATTTCTTTGTTATCTATCAGGCGTTGGACACCTAATTTCAGCAAACGGCAACCATAAGATAGAAGCGAACACATGTGGCAACCTTCACCACAACCCGAAAATAAACCATCCAACAACAAATTCTTCTTAACAATCATGAGAGGAGTGGACACTTCATCGACAGAGGTAACAAACAAATCAATATCAATAGCATTAACTCCACGGTCATGCTTGGGCATGGGAGCAGTTATGACATTTGGCTTCTCCAAAGCATCAAAATCTATTTCCTTAGCTTCAATCAAGTCTTGTATTTTGTTCCTCAGAGCCCATCAGTCATTTGTATCGTGGCCAGGACTCTCAGAATGATAGGCACACCGGGCATTTGGATTATATCGGGGAGATGTAGTATTTGGATTCTTGGGGGCCTCTCTCAAGGTTGCCAAGTTGGATCTCAGCAGGTGAGGTAGAACTTCAGCCAATGTTATATTGATGCGGGTAAACTACTGTTGTACCCCAAAATTTGCCCTCTCATTTCATCAAGATCTCCCCTCACAAGGCTCCTTGAACTCCAGACCAAGCTAGGGTTTGCACTGCTCAAGACATCTCCTTGCACTGTTGACCTAAATTAGGGTTTGAGTTTGCATCAGGAATTTTGGACTTCTAATGCTCAAAGTGACCTTCATACTTCATGTTGGACTCATAAGTTTGTCCATACCAAGTTTCAAGCTTTGAATCAAAATTTTGCCCAGTCAATTGGACAGTTGACCTAGAAATCAGCTATATTGGAGAGAAAGTCAACTATGGCCAATTTACAGTCAAACCTCACAGTTTTTGATCCACATCAACATTATAGACTCATATGAACCATTTTATCAAGTTCGGACTACAACTCCTCAAGAAATTTGATCAGATCATCAAAAGGGCAAAATGGTCATTTTTAGGGTTTTGACTGCACAAGGGCAATTTCTGATTTTTTCACCTAGCCAATGGTAAAGTGGGTTCAAGCATAGACTCAAGGACTAAATGGCATCATCTTTTCCTATTCAAAAGGTTCAAAGAATCCCAATTGCATTGGATTGACAGATGAATTTTTCAGTCAACTGATCAAAATTTGACTGTACACTGAAAAGTCAAACTTTGACTTTTTGGTCAAAATCAAGTGCCAAGGGTCATTTTTCATCAAGATGTGTCAAAACATGAAACTTGTTCATCAAGAAACCAATTTTTCAAATTAGGGTTTAAAGTTGAAAATTTTCATAACTTAGAATTTTTCTAAGTTATGAAATTTTCTTAATTTTTCCTAACTTTGCCCAACATTTTCACCATGGTGCAATTGGATTCAAACAAAACTTCCAACATGAAAGTTGTATTCCTCCACAAAGTCTACAACTTTTATTCACAAATTTTTCTCAAAAGAAGCTTGGATCTCAAGTTATGATTTTTGGAACAAGGGTCCATGAAACTTTTAACTTAGTGAAATTTTGCCCTAGTTTAGGCAGGATTTTGACCTATCTTCATGGCCATTTTTCATATAGTTCCACTTGGAATCTCAAATTTCATTTCAAATATGGATTTTAGATCATGTTTCAAGCTTTCCAAAATGTCCAAGAACTCTCCAAACTCATTTGTGGTTAGGGAGAATTGAAGGCTTGAGTTGGCAAAAACTCACTTTTCATCCATGGCATGTTCATAGTGATACAAGTTACCAATTCTAATCAGCTTGCTTTGCACTAGATTACAGGCCTCAAAACCATTTCATACTCAATAATTAAATGCAAATCCATTGGTCTAAGGTTTTGTTTTGGTCATTAGGGCATTGCACACAAGATTAATCCTTAAGTAGAAAAAGCAACATTACCATTTTTGCCAAAATATGCTTTATGTCAAAACCACATCTCTTGAGCCTGAAACAATATCTTGTGCAGCAAAGCATATCCACCAACTTGAGGGGCCAAGATCACAAGAGACAGGATGATAGATAGTCTGTACAGGCTTGTATTACATCATTGTTCATTTTGGCTTAAAAGACAAGAAACATGTCCAATACACTAGAATGGAACATCAACTAAAAGAAACTAGTGCAAGATTTTGAGACAACTTTCTCACATCCCCTTGAGCCAGAAACACGATCCTTTGAGCCCTCAAACCTCCTATAGCACAAAATCATATTCATTTGTCAAAACAGAGCACTCCCTGCAGTTTGGTTTCCATAGCACAATTTGCTCGTGCGTTTTGCCCCAAACCTGTTCAAACACTTTCCACACAACCCATCCAAGCTATCCCAACCCTTAAACACTGACTATAACTCCATTTACAGGGTTTGCCATTTTTGATTTCAGCTTGTGCAGGTTGAGTTCTGTAGGCTTGTTCAAGCACATTTAAGGCAAGCTAGACATTGGAGAAGGTCAGGGGAAGTTCAAGCAAGCTCCCAAACATCTCAAGCCTTGCTGAAAAGCTCCACATTGCCATACATGAAGTCAGCTGAAACAGGTTTTTATCAACTTCCTATCTCTCTATTTAGGAACATTTAGACTTAGGTTTGTGAATAAGAAATGTAGTATTCATAGCCATGAAGTTGTACATATGCTCAGTTTTCATTTTAGTTAAGCATGCTAAGAGAATTTGGTCCATGAACATCCTGAAAAAAATAGGTTAAGATTTAGGGCCAGAGAAATTCTCTCTGGTCTTTGAGAGTTAGGACAAGTTTTTTATATGGTTGAATTCGTCTTGGAAAGCTCTACAACTTTGATGTTATGTGTTTTCGCATTAGAGCACGTATGCAGGTTGTTCGTGTTTGTACATGGCGCGCGAAAATTTGAAGACAGAGGTTGAAGATGAAGTCTGGCTTGGGCTGGGCTTTGCTTCTTTTATTTTTAACACCCCCTTTTGCTGAGTACACCCCCTGCCCAATTTCTTTATACTTTTATATTTTTTGTATTTATTTTCATTTCTGATTTTATTTCATATATTCTAAACATAAAAAATATCCAAAAATATTTTCATAAATTCTCACATTTATTTTTATTATTTTTTTAGACATGAAAATAATCACTAAGTAGAATTACTTTTAATTTTATTTAATAAAAGCTTATAAATATTATAGAAACTTTATATACTTTATTTTTGTTATTTATACCTATAAAATAATATTTTTCTTATATACTATTATTTATCTAAATATTTATGTATATTTATATTTTATTTTTGTACATAAAATCATTAATAATATATATATTTTCTTAAAACAAAAAAACTAGGGTTTCCACCCTTATTAAAAATAATACTTTTTTAATATATTTTTATCTTCTTTGACACTTGAATATATTCATATTTTTATTGTACATAAATAAAAAATATTAATAAGTATACTGTTGTACCCCAAAATTTGCCCTCGCATTTTTCCACAAGAGATCGCAGTTTCAGGCGTTTCCTGATTTTTTAAACTGGCTCAAGAATCGGACAAACGGACTTTTTCGTCAGCCAAGCAAAATTAGGGTTTTATTGATTTTTCAGGACTCTGGATTGTTTCACACAGTTGGCTTAGGGTTTTGGTTGATTTTGGCTCAACTTTGATCAGGCGAACGCTCTTTGGAATTTAATCAGGAATTAGGGTTTTTTGGGCACGTTCTCAGAAGGATTTAAATTCTATAACACTTTGCGAGTTATTCCGAGATTTGGGTTGGATTCGCATTGTTTAACTTAATCAATAAAAAGAATGCATTTGGTTTGGATTCACATTGGTTTGTTTGAGCCAGTCAAAAGATATATGCAGTTTGGATTTACAGTGTTTGGTAAAAATCAGTGAAAAGGGAATGCGCCTGATCAGTTGTTTTGGTTAACTTTTGCTTTACTTTGGATATTGGAAAGGTCAGGTTTAACTGAGTAAATTGCTAAAGCATTGTTTAAATTATTTATTATTCTGAGGTTAAGTGATTGGAATTTATTTTTCAATTACTTTAATTCAAAGAATTTTAAATAATAAATAAACAATAAAAGAGGAAATAGAATTAATTGGATAGTGAAAACTTTTATTTATTCTTAAATTATTTGTACAATTATTATTTACAATTTATCTACAAACAATGATTTTACATTAATTTAAATTTAAATAAAAAAAATGAAACTATCCTATTTTTTCTAAGTCTTCTATTCTTCAATTCTTCATCTGCTATCCTTTGCTCCCCTCCATTCAATTATTCATCTGCAAGAGAAAAATAGAAAAGTCAAAAAACAGATAAATAAATAATGACAGATAAATAAAAGACAGTTCATCATTAAGGGCCACTGATTGGGATCAGTTAACCCTCTCTGAAAATCACGGGATTTCTCCCGGTTCACAAAGAGGGACGAATGTTTATTTGCTAAAAATGAATGCACAAAAGTCAAAATTGCACAATTCAAAAAGTGTCAAACTGCATAAGTTCAAATCTCAAAACTCCAAGTTCAAACCAAACTGAAAAATTCAAACTTGCTGTCAAAATGCCAAAAGGCTACCCAAGCTGTCAAAGAAAACAAGATTTGGCAAAGATATCAAAAGATACAAAGTACAAAAGCTGTCAAGAAGGGACAAATATGCAGAGGAAATTTGTTAAGCAAGCAAAACATTTTCTTTTCATCATTTCCCAAAATAAAGTGGCCCTTTCAGCAAAAAGAAGTACAACATAAGCATATTTTAATATATAAACTGTACTGAGAGAGAAAGAAGAAGAGAGATAGAAGAGCAGGCTTAGGTTTTAGGCTTGAGAGATAGAAAGAAAACATATACAAAAGCTGAACACAGTGGATAAAAAGAGAAAAAACAATACACTAAAGATATATAAAAAGCATAAGCCTTCAAGTCTCAAAAGAAAAAAGGAGACCATCAAACTCAACATAACCAAAAGGCCTGTCTAAAAACCTTGGATCTTGTCAACTAAAACCATAAGCCAACATTAACCTGCTAACCCTAAAAAAAAAACAGAACCTGTAACAATATATCAAACAGCATACCTGCCTGAACTAAGAGGAAGAGGAACAAAAAAAAAACATAAACCCATTATTCACCCAAGTTCACAATACCACTGTCAAAGCAAAAAGGCCATCAACCCAAAGCATCAAACCTTAAGCAAGAACCTGCCTAAGCACCCAACCTGCCTAAGCATCAAACCTGAAGCATCAAACCTGCCTCAGCATCATACCTGCCTAAACTGAAAAAACCTCAAAACCATAACCTGTACCATTCAGTTCAAGCCTCATAACCAGTTCAAACCTCAAACACAAAAAAGCATAAACAAGCATAAGAACCAAAAGCCTTGAACCTGCATTGACTGAAACTTCCAGCCTTAAACCAAAAATAAGCCATCCAAAACCCTGTAAAGCCAATTTCCCAAACCCACCAAATGCCTTCAGAATCTCTTCATCATTAGGCAATACAAGGCAACAAACGTTCAGAAACATTCCAAAGGCAACCAACATTCAGAAGCACATATACAAGGCCCTCAGAACCCTAGGCTCATCAAGGGGCAAGGAAGAAGTAAATAGGCAACTCGAAGGCATCAAGACAACAAAGAGGAAGTGAATATCAAAAAGGCCTCAGAAATCCTCATCACAGGCAAAACATTCAAAAGCAAGTGTTAAAGGCAACTCAGAGGCGACATAAGTAAGCAACAAGGCAACTCAGAGGCGAAGAAGAGAGATAACAAAAGCGTACAGAGGCATGTAAACAGGGCAATAGGAAGAAGAAGAAGAAAAAGGGGTTTTCAGTTCATAATCATCATAAAACCAAAAGAAATATACAAAGATACCAGGAAGCTCAAAGAGATCATCAACCGCATCCCCGTCGAAAAGCTTCCGGAGCGCCACCTACCCTATCTCTCCTCCTTCTCCAAGACTGAAGGTAGTACGCCTTTCTCTCTCTCTTTTTCTCCATCACCTCCATAATAACAAAAGTTTAAGGTCAAAGCTCAAAGCAAAATAAGCATGCAATTCATAAAAAAGTATAAAAACATCAAAAGCAAACCTTGTTGTCATGAGACCATTGAACTCGAGCTATGGAGGAAAGAGAGTTTAGGGGGTAGCGTGGTAGCTCAGGCAAGGAGTCGCTGTTCAGCAACCATGGCCAAAGGATGAACGATCGGAGAAGATGAACGAAGAACGAACGAACGGCGCGCCTCACAAACCCTAAGCGTAATCCCAATTGAAACAAACAATCCAACCCTAAAAGAATTGTCTCAGCTTGCTGGGCCTCGCCCCGTTCTCACTGCACCTAAGCCCATTGCGTTCTGGATAGCACCCCCCCTCATTTCTTTTCTATTTGGGCCAATACCTCTCCAAGGCCCGTCCTAAAACTTAACCCTTTTTGATATAAACCAGATTTTTACATAACTTAATCTTAACCTTTTATTTTTGTTAATAAATTAACATAATTTTTTACATCAAATCTTTTTATAACATAAATTTGAACAATATATTTTTTCCTCTAACTTAAATATTTTCACTAATACATTAATACTAAAATACATAAAAACACATTTTTAAGTTAAAATATTTAATTTAAATTTTCTTTGTACATAATAAATGAAATGTATCTTTTATACACCATGTAATTAAAATTGAAAATATTTTCCTTTTCTTTTAAGTAAAATAAATATTTGTACATAAATATATAATTTTTAAGATTAATACTTAATTTGTACATTAATACTTTAACACTTTTAAAATATATTTTTCAATATACATAATTTAATTCTTGATATTTAATTAAAACATACTTTTTGTACATAACAAATAAAAATACATTTTTTCTAATTTAATTCTTGATATTTATTTAAAACATACTTTTGGTATATAATAAATAAAGATACATTTTTTATACATAACATAATTAGAACTTAGAACATTTAATCAAAACATTCTTTTTTGTACATATTAAAGAAAATACAAGATTATTAATGAAATTAAATAAACATTTAATTTTTCTTTAGGTCAAAATAATACTTAACAATACTTTCATAAATTTCACCTTTCGCACCTGTAAATAATCAAATACACATATGCACATACACTTACTTGCATTTTGATACATTATACATTTGTTTATTTTGTATATTCGTTACATTTACATTTGATCGCAAATTCGATTTGGTTGTAACTTATTGGACATTACATTCCTAAGTCTCATCCCCATTCGTAAATTAATACCCCCACTCCCGGATACTTATTCTGTAATAGCGTAGACTTTATATTTCCGCAATTTACCGCTTTTGAATTATACCATGGTTAGACCTAGGGTTTGCATGTACATAAAATCAAACGCTAGATAGCCTAATACAAGACAAATACATGAAATCAATACACAATCACACTTGCACCCTCTAGGGTAATCCCACATGTTGCCTTCCAAAATGGGCCATGCTTGCACGTCGAGTTTCTTTGGCAAAACGAATTCAAAATGATCATAAGTCCCTCGATGACGCTTTCTAATGTTGCCTAAACAGAATGATCATAGTCCCTTCAAAGCAAATTGCCAAAGACACTTGGCATCATTGCATTCATGGTCCATACGATGACCCGCGCCCGTCCCGAACAAACTTCCTAAACGCAAGATTGTCCACCAAATTCAATGGTGGAACAAAATTGTTAAAAAAGGGTTGAAAACATAGAGAAAACCTTTGAGTACAATAGGGTAGACAAAACTCTTAGTTACTTGAGATCAACTTGCAAAAACACTAGCCTTCTTTTCAAAAAACCACATTCCACAAACACTTTCAAAACAAACTCTCAAAAAACATTTTGAAACATCTTTTCGAAAAGATACACGCCTTTGTAAAACATTCGAGTAAAGAATTGTTGCAAGGTTAGCCTAAGACAAGGCATCTTCTTCCAAAACATTTTCAAACACACACACACACACACACACACACACACACACACCATTTTTCAAGCAATCGAAAATCAAGGCAAGTGATCTAAAAAAACCAAGTAACTAAGAGCCCATGGATAACCATGGATGAAAAGGGTGCTAATACCTTCCCTTTTCATAATCTACCCCCCGGACCCACGAAATATCTCAAAAGGTTTTTGCTGTGCTTTTTTTAACCTTTCCTTTAGGATAAAATAAAAAGTCGGTGGCGACTCTTGCTCAACCGAACAAGTGCGAATACAAACGCAAAACTCATAGTCAGTTCTCCCACCGTATCACATATACTTTCTTAAAGAAAATTAGGGTTTTTTCCCTAAATGATAAAAAATATAATAATAATCTTTTATTTCTTTTATATATACACTAAACATTTTTTTTACATACATAAAAAATACATAAACATTTTTGCATATTCATATTATTTTGTATATTTATTTAATTTGTTTATTTAAATATTATTCATTTATTATGCCATTGATTCAATTTGGATGTAATAGTAAAATTAGGGTTTTAATTTCTTGTCAAATAATCCCCATTCAAAAATTGTATCCCCATCCCCATAATAATGTTGTAATAATGGTAGATTTAATTTACGCATTTACGCTTTCAATTATACCATGATTAGAGATTAGGGTTTGTATGCAAAAATCCAAAATTAACAAGTAGCTTGACCTAATACAAAGACAAAAATGCATGAAAATCAATGCACAATGCACACTTGCACCCCTAGGGTTACATCCACTTGTTGCCTTAAAAATGGGCCATGTTATGCATGTTGAGTACTTGGCAAAATAAAAACAAAGCAAAAGATCATAGTCCCTCGATGATGCTATCTTGGTTGCCTATACAAAATGATCTAGTCCCTCGGAAAATTGCTAAAGATACTTGGCAATATTGCTATCATGGTCAAAACGATGACCCGCGCCTGTCCCGTTTAACATCCTAATACAAGGTTGTTTACCAAATGCAATGGTAAAACGACACTTTCAAAAGGGTTAAAAACATATAGGAAATATTCTTTGAGTAAAATAGGGTAGAAAACTCTTAGTTACTTGATCAAAACTTGCAAAACATCCTTGCTATTTTCAAACACACCTCACAACACAATTTTAAAACATTTTCCAAAAACAAACTTTCAAACATTGAAATATCTTTTCAAAAAGACAAACACCTTTGTATATATTCAAACAAGAATCATTACAAAGGTTGCCATAATGATGGCCTCTTTTTCAAAGCATTTTCAAAACCACACACACAAAGCACCATTTCAAACAATTGAAAAGTAAAAGCAAGTGATCTAAACAAGTAACTAAGAGCCCATGGATAAACATGGATGAAAAGGGTGCTTGCACCTTCCCTTTTCATAATCTACCCCCCGAACCCAAGAAAACATCTCAAAGGTCTTTCTTGTGCTTTTTGACCTTTCCTTTGGATAAAATAAAAAGTCGGTGGCGACTCTTGCTAAACCGAAACATTTGCAAACACAAAATGCAAAACCTCAAGTCAGTTCTCCCACCGTATCACAGAACTGGTGACTCTACTGGGGAATATTTGAAAGTGGAGTAACCTTAGGGTTTAGATCACCTTTGCATGCTTATCTTGTTTGCTTTGATTGCTTTACATTTGGTTCTCTTGTTTGAGTTTGAATCCTCCACCCGGATTTGGGAAACATTCATAGGTAAATAGCAATACATTGTGGAAACTGTGCGGGGTATACTGATATGGTTGAAGCAATAGCTATATTAGTGCGACATATTTGTGGGTACCGGTAGCCTTTGAGTCAATCAAAGAGAATACGTGGCCGCTGAGTGATGTCATGAAACACTAATGAACTCTTAGAACCTTACTTGACCATCTTGGCCTTATTAGGGGTAGTGAGATGACCGGCTTTGGTGCAGTTCGAAGTTGGTAGATACTCGATACTACACTCGTTGAAGGTTGTTTTCTTAGAATATTTCGGTCGCCAGTTGTTGTACCCCAAAATTTGCCCTCCCATATTTCTCAAAACATTTCAAGAAAAATTCACAAGTCCAACCCGGCGCGTCATATTCAGGTGTTCTTTCGCCAAGATATCTCTGATAACGTATTCTCAAATTCAGGTTCGGCTCAAGAGTCAATTCTTTAAAGAAGGTATCCGAATGTGTGAGTTTTCTCGAAGAAATATGGTGAAGAAGTGTGCTGAAAGTGCAGTTTTGACGCTCTAAAAAATTCATAACTTGAAGATCGTGGCTCGTTTTGAACCCGTTCTGGTGGCCAAAATTCCGTCTTGACATTATCTATGTTTTCATCTCTCACGGCTGGAAGCCAATTTCGATCAGAAGGTCTTCAAAAATGTAGATTTATCATGTATTTTCGTACAGAAAATTTGTGACAGAAGTTTATTTGCGTCATGTTCAGAAAATCATAACTTGGTCGATTTTCATCGTATCGAGCTGGTTCTGGCGCAAACATTTCAAAAATTGAGTTGGCTACATTTTCACAGAAGGTATTAAGTTCAAATGGTATTCAAAAGGCCTTTGTTTTTTGCTCAGAGTGCGTGACACGCTGAAAATCCTGAATGCTGAATATTATTTCATCTGGGCCGAAACTTCGAAAATTCATAACTCGGTCAATTTTTATCGGATTGGGCTCATATTTTTACACAAGGTCACTGACTCATAGATCTACAACTTTTCTTCAAAAGTCGAGACCAAATTATGCACCGATCAATACCAGTTTTTTATTGAAGAACGTGTCAGAGTCGACACTAGAGCCCAAAATAAGTTTGTCTGAGCTGAAACTTAAAAAATTCATAACTAATTCACCTTTTATCCGATTGAGCCGATTTTCGGACAGGAGTTAGTTCTCGATATCGGCTACATTTTGTTTTCACATTTCAACTTCAAAAATTGCACTTAAGTCTCTGCGATTTAGCCTGGAAAGTGACGAACTCAAGTGAACATTGGAGGCCCAATTGCACATTCGAAACTCATTTTCTTTACCCTAATTTCTATTATATAATCACATTCTTTTCACACAAACCAGAAAGAGAAGAGAGAGAAAAAAAAACATGGCCACAACACTGTCAGAATATCAAATTCTTTCAAGAACCCTAAAACCTTGAAATCCTTATTACAAATCCCTCTCTCACTACAAACAAGCCATCCTAGTTACAAACCAATATCTCACTACAAACAAGTCATCTCAGTTACAAACCAACATCTCACTACTTCTTCAGTAAGAGTAAGGCTGGCTTGATCTCCATGATCAAAATGGCATAAAAGCATTCATGTCATTACTTTTCCGGTAAGGGTAAGGTTGATTTGATCTCCATGATCAAAAGGGTATAATCATTCATACATGTCATATTGGCCTAAACATTAAATTTCTTCATATATTGACTTTATTTGTATTTTATGATATATAGTAATTTATTTAATGTGTTCATGAGATTCAACACTGCAGATTTTAGACAGGATCCCATGCAGGTTCATTAAGGAACGTTGAGGCCAAAACACAAATGGCCAAAAGCCAAAAGCCAAATGGCCAAAACAGAACAACTTACACATGACACCAATACATGGCGAGGCAGACATCTTGAGAAGGTTAAGGAACGTTGAGGCCAGAACACAAATGGCCAAAAGCCAAAACATAAATGGCCAAAACAAAACAGTTTACACATGACGCCAATAACTGTTTCACCCCTCCAATCAGGCTCGTATACTCCTAAACTTTCTCTCTATTTGTATTATGTTCCTTTAATTAATTAATCGTTATTATTAATCACTAACCAATTAACATTTTTTCCTAATAAAATCAAAAACACAAAAAAATATTTTATTTATTAAAATTAACTTCATCACTTTTATTTCTGTAAATAAATTAATTTAATCAATTTAGCTTTAATTAGATTTAACTTTTAATATTTTTTGCAATATTTAAAATCAATTTAGAATATTAGGTTTTTTTATTAGAATTAATTCAATTTATTTTATTTCTTTAAAAACTCAAAAATCCAAATATTTTCATTATTTAATTTAATTTAATTGTTCATTTAATTTAATTCCATTTAATTCAAAAATAACCAAAAAAATCACTTTCTCTCAAAAAAGGGGTCAAAACCCAAAAAAACTCGCATCCGATTTAATTTCCCGCATGCGATCCATTTTTCTATATTATTGTACTTGCTTCCGAAATGTAATAACTTTAATTAGGACTTTATTTATTTATTGCTTTATTTTACTTTCCGCAATTTAAATTAAAGGGTTTGTTTTTGGCGATGTAAATACCCGACGCCTTGTAATAGCTTAGATTTAATTTCCCGCAATTTACTTCCCGCAAATTATTAAACTGTTAATTATGCATGACAAGATTTGTATGACAAATAAAATCAACCCGTAGCTCACAAAAATGCCTGATCAAAGATAAATATTAACATGAAAACAACACACAATGCACACACCACTTCTAGGGTACGCCTCACTCGTTGCCTTCGAAACGTGGTCGTCAAGTATAGGGTGTTTTAGAGGTCGCCCTCCTGTCTAAAGATCCAGTTGCCTCGAAACGGTTGCCTCTGATAAAAAGGATCTAGGACATTAGGGTTACTTCTAAGGTGTCCTACTATTGCTTCGGTGACCACACTGTCCCTTATAATCGAATTGACCCGAACACCTCCAACGACGGTGCTACCTACTTCTCAATAGTGAGATAGTACTATCTAAAGGACTCTTACACAGCCTAATTCCTTAGAGTAGGTAGATTCTCCTGGGTACTTGCTCTTTCAAACAAACAAAAATATTTTTTCACACTTACACTTTCTAAAAGTTTTCAAACAAATTTTTCATACACTCTTGAGGACAGATACAAGAGTTAATTAGAAATTTTTCAAACGAAACTTTTTCAAAACCCACACACATTTTAAAAGCAAACATTTTTGAAAACATAAGAGCAAGTACTTAAGAGCCCGTGGATAACCACGGATAGAAAGGGTTCTAACACCTTCCCTTTCTATAAATCTACCTCCCGAACCGAGAAACATTCTCAAAGAAGGAATTTTGCTGTGCTTTTGTCCTTTCCATGTTGGAGAACATAAAAGACGGTGGCGACTCTTGCTTACCGCGACATTTCGCGAACCAGCTTTAAACAGTCAGTTCTATTTCCACCGATCACAGAATTGGCGACTCTGCTGGGGAGATTTTAATAAGTGAGGTGTACCGTAGGATTAGACCACTCTTATGTTTTCAATTGCTTGCTTTGTTTGCTTTTATATTTGTGGGCTTTGCATCGGAGTTTCATAGATCCTAACCCGGATCTGGGGAATACCCTGTTAGGTAGCATAAGCTGTGAGGGACCTGTCCGGCGTAGACCGACACGGGTGAAGCAGTGGCTACATTGGTGTGACACCTTGGTCTGTACCGATATCCCTTGTGTTGCAACGAGGAGAATATGGGTCTTCTGAGGAGTCATTAAGCACCAACCGACCTTAGAACCCTAATTTAACCCAACTTGGCCATAGAACAGTAGCAGTATGCTACACTCATTGAGGCTAAACTCTCGCGATGGTTCTGGCCGCAAGAAAAGATTGCGATGCTGGAGTTATGACCGATTGAGGGTAGTCAGTGATATTGAGATCCTCTAGAACCCGGTTACTTTTGATAGGACAGGTTTGAGCCCACCAACTTCAAGAGGGTAGTACCCCAAACTTCATGCTGGCCTAAACTCTAAGGGCTCTCTATGTGACTTGTGTGCCTTCAAACTTGAATTACTTGCATGCTTGTTATCTGACACATGAGTTCCTTGCAGGTTTTGTTTACAGTCCTTAATCTGGGCTTATAACAGGGTTTACTTGCATCACTCCACGCATAGCATAACATCATACCATTGCATACATCCTGCATAAGGACTAATCCATTTCAAGGATCTCAAGGGTTTATGATACAGGTCATGATGAACCAACTGTCTAGCAAGGGGCAAAGGGGATTTATTTTCCTCTAGCCAAGGTTGTTTGGAGATCAAAACATGATGACTTGAGTCAGGGGCTATGACCCACTGGATATGGTGAGCTTTGACTCTTGAAGAAGGACTCTCAACAACATGAAGTTCCTTCAATCAAGCTACCAGATTCTAACAATTTTCTTGTTTACCCCGCGAGATCCTTGAAAACATTGCGTGCATACATACATATCATTGCATTACAGGTACCATTGGTTACAGGTCACTTACCTTCTTCGCTGTTTATTTCAGCAATGGCTTTCCAACCAGACAACCAGGAGTTCCCTACTCAAGAGACTCGGTTCGGGGAGATCCTCCTAAGCCTATCCAAGGGGCAGGAAGAATTGAGAACGCTCCTCATGGGGAATTTGGTCAAGAACAGTCCAGAAGACGGTAAGGATGAACGGCTGAAACATATGCAAGCTGAGGTAGATACAATGAGAACCCAGATGCTGGGGCAGATGGCTCTCATTCATGATTTAGCTCAAAGGCAAGAAGAGCTCAGGGATCTCGTCAACCAACTGCTTCGGGATAACCACCTGGGGAAAACATCTAAGGTTGAAGAGCCAGTCATCATTAAATTCCCTTTGAGACAAGAAGACAAGGGAAAAGCTCCTCAACTTGCTTCAGGGTCACAAATCCAGCATCAACATCACCAGCTTCAGCAAGACAGTATGAAGCAAGTAGTCAGGGCTGGGGACCAAACCGGTAATCAACCTCCAAGAAGTCAAAGGTTTGGTTCAATGAACAGACCTCTCCAAGCTGCTACTACTTCACAGGTCTAACAACGACCTCGCCAAGAACAACGGGTTGATCAGAGCAAGCCAGACAAGCCTAGGAGGCAATTCACCCATCTCAACATGTCATTGTTTCAAGCCTTACAACGCATGTTGAGATTGGATTTGATCACATTAAGGGACCCTCCTAAGAATCCCAGCAAGACACCTTCAAGGTATAACCCCAACGCCCGCTGCGCTTATCAATTCTGACAGCCCGGGGCATGCTACAGATGATTGTTGGACTTTGAGGAACAAGATCCAGGACCTGATTGATGAAGGAGCAGTGGAATTCACCCCAGATGGTCAGGTCGAGTTCTTCTACTATCCCTAGAGGAGAAGACCTTTTGTTTATTGGAAGTTTCAAGTTGTATTTTTCTTTGCTTGTTCAAACATTTGTTCATGTCAAACTCTTTTACTTTATCAATGCATCGCATATGTCTGTTTTGAATCAATATATTCGCATTCGCTATATTCAAATTGCTGTCATTTTTGTGATGATCAAACTCTCGATTAAAAATTCTAAGCCTCTTGAGGGAGGATGACAAAAACGATACCACGATCCTTACAGTATGCTTTTGAACAGACCCCGCTGATGAGGTACAGGCATTGTTTCAATTCCTAAACACTGGAGTTATAAGGAAGATAATCCCTCGTCAACCCCTCTGTGCCAAAGAAGTTGGAGTTTTTCTTTTCAAAAAAATTAAAACCCTTAATTATAACCTGGGGCAGGGTAGTTCTCTCAGTTAATCCAAGTGCACAACGAGTGGCACCAAAGAAGTCCTTCTGAGACAAAAAGACAGTGATGGTTCCGAATAATTATAAAGACAGACAGTCATTATCTCTCAAAATAAAAGCCCGATAATTCAAAACCTATGAAGGAGACTTACAAAACTGGGGCATCCCGCTGACTGTAAATACAAAAGAAACAGGTCAGGCAAAAACAGGGATAACGAAATCAAAAAGAAAGAGGTCCTACAAACCCTCGACTAAAAAAAATGATGACTGCCTATTCAAAATAAACTGTCAATATCCGAACCATCACCGGAACATCAGAGCAAAGACTCAAACAAGGTCTAACGCACGATTAGCTGAGTTTAGGTTTGAAGAACATCACGAAGAGCGGGTGGGTACAAATAAAATTTGAGCCTTTATCCTTTGTTTCTTAAACCGTGAACCAGGCCACATTATAACCCTCAAAAAGTACTAGCTGAAGCATGAGTTAGTTCGAAAGCATACGGTTACCAAAGGTATCCTGACTCCTGTAGGGCTCGTTGATAAAATCTTGAGTTGACGTCACATTTCACAAAATTTGCTTGTTTTACTGAAAAATGCATTTTCAAAAACTTCAAGACAGACATGAGCTTTGCATTTTTAAATAATATTGTTTGCATATAACTATTTGTTCGAACAGCAGAGAAATTCGCACGATGAATATCTTGCGAACAAAAATCTTCTCAACAAAAAGGTCATCTCAAATGGAAGAAACACTTCCAATCAAGGGGCACGGCATGATCATTGTCCGTCATCTGGGGCAGTTAAGTCAAGATTCAGAGAATCTCTCAAATGCCAAATACCAGGGGCAAATCTCCGTCTGAATCACTTGGGGCATTGGACAATCAAACATCTTCTGGTAGCATGGCGACACGGCACTACCGACAGTGACAACTCCATACACTCTGAGAACGTGGACATAGTCAAAAAAAAAATACTACGCATAATCAAAGACCCGCTAGGTTGACACACCTAGGCAAAAATAAGGGCTTCCCGGCGAACCAAAAGGGTTCAGGCAAAAATAAGGGATGAAATTGAAAAAATCTGTACACCCGGCAAGTCGAAAACCTGAAAAGGCGGCTTGGGCAAAAAAGGGTATCCCGGTGGACTGAAAACCCGAAAGGGCGGTCCAGGCAAAATTTAGGGATCAAAAGCGTACGACTATGTCCCGTCATCTCGTCACTTGCCTACCAGAAGAAGATTTGTCAATCGGCAGTTATCAAACACCTCATAGGCTTTCTTCTCCCGCAGAAATAGGGGAAATAAGAATTGTCTAAACGATCTAGTTGCTCTGTCCACCAAGGTACCAAGGTAAGTTCAGCTGAAGAACATGACCAAGTTACCTCCACTCCCCGCAGAGTAAGGACAGGTTTCAGCAATACTCTCCCCCGAGCAGAGTTGGTCTCTCCTCAGCCCCGAAAAGGCACGGTATCTCCAGCAAGTTAGCGATACTCTCCCCAAGCAGAGTCAGTCTACTGTCAGCCTTAAGGAAGTTGGGTATCCCCAGAAGATCTCAATATTCCCCAGCAGAGTATACAAATGTTCCTAAACAAGCATCCCCGGCAGTCTTGGTATAAGATTGTTCCCCGGCGGAATACAGACACCCCAGTGGAGCCACTTCCCCAGTACAGTCCAAAAAGTTTCCCCAGGAAAGTTGAATCAATCTCCCTAGTAGATTCTGGAAGCTTATGCCCAGTAGATTCTGGAAGCTTATCCCCAGTAGATTCTGGAAGCTGGTCCCCTGCATAGTACAAATATCTCTCCCCGACCATGTTCGGAGGTTATTCCCCACCAGAGCTTCTAACTGGGTTATCCTCAGCTAATTACCACGGAAAGATCGTCCTCGGCGAAGTTCTTCCTATCCTCCAGCGGAGTTCATCAAATCTTCCAACATAACTTATCAACGGAATCCCCAGCGGAGTTATCATCAAATATCAGCGAAGTATCTCTTCCCACAGAGTAATTCCCCGCAGAGTAATCTCTTCACCAAGTTTGTTTCCCAACGGAGTCATCTTCTCCTACCGGTTTATTCTTGCAATCATCATCCCCAGCGGAAGCGAAGAACTCTACTCTTCAAACATCAGCCCAGGATTTAACAAGCTCCCGGCATTCGTCAAGGATTTATTTTCCTAGACGAGAATACATTCATAAACATTTCACATTTTATACATCCTGCATACATACATGATAAAGTGCATACGACACTATCTCATCTATTTTCGAGAACATCATGACATCATGCATTTCATACATCATGACATTGCATACAACTAATGTTTTGCCTTTTCAGGAAAAAGTCAATCCAAAGATGGTTACTATCAACTGTCGCAATTCCAGATTCGATTCCTGTATCTAGCCAGGGCATATCTGTGAGCGATTGATTGTAGATTCGATACCTGTATCTATCCAGGGCATATCTACATTAAAGAGATTTCAGAGATAGCTTAGAGATGCCCCCG
This sequence comes from Vicia faba, assembly GCA_948472305.1. NCBI lineage: Eukaryota > Viridiplantae > Streptophyta > Magnoliopsida > Fabales > Fabaceae > Vicia > Vicia faba. Next base: position 621,619,428 of record OX451736.1, read on the forward strand.
ACGCGGATGATATTCTATTGCTTATTCAGAGTTCCTTTCAGAGATAGCTTAGAGATGCTTCGGACACGGATGTTATTCTATTGCTTATTCAGATTTCCTTTCAGATATAGCTGGGAAATGCGATCCAGATATGGATGTTGTTCTTTTGCTTATTCAGAGTTTCCTTTCGAAGATAATTTAGAGATGCTCCCGACGCGGACGCTATTCTATTGTTTATTCCAGATTTCTTCAGAGATAGCTTAGAGATGCTCCGGATGCGGATGTTATTCTATTGCTTATTCAGACTTCCTTCTAGAGATAGCTTAGAGATGCTCCGGACACGGATGCTATTCTATTGCTTATTCCAGATGTCCTTCTAGAGATGGTTCAGATGCGATCCAGACATGGCTACATTCTGATACTTATTCTAGATTCCCTTCTAGAGATGGTTCAGATGCGATCCAGACATGGCTACATTCTGATACTTATTCCAGATTCCCTTCTAGAGATGGTTCAGATGCGACCCAGATATGGCTACATTCTGATACTTATTCCAGATTCCCTTTTAGAGATAGCTTGGAGATGCTCCCGACCCGGATGTTATTCTACTGCTTATTCATATTTCTCTCCAGAGATAGCTTAGAGATGCTCCTGACCCGGATGCTATTCTTTTGCTTATTCAAAGTTTCTTCTCAGAGATAGTTCAGATATGCTCCAGAACCGGATGCTATTCTGTTGCTTATTCAGAGTTGCTTTTCAGAGATGGCCTAGAGATGCTCCAGATACGGATGCTATTCTATTGCTTATTCAGATTTCCTTTCAGAGACAGTTTAGAGATGCTCCTGGCCTGGACGTTATTCTATTGCTTATTCAGATTCAAACTTCTAAAGACAACTTAGAGATGCTCCAGCCCGGATGCTATTCTATTGTTTAGTCCAGATTCATTCAAAAGACATTCCAGATATGATCCAGACTCAGATAACATTCTGTTACTCACTCAGATACAATATGGATATACCCCAGACGCGGCGGTCATTCTACTGTTTATTCAAACGTCAGCAATTAGATATAGACTAGATATGCTCCAGACACGGAAGCTATTCTATTTCTTATTCAGATTCAACTATCCATTATATCTCCAAATGGCATCTGTAAGCCCATTCCCGACATCACATTGCTGATACTCTACTATGTGAGTGCAAATTTCTGGGCACTCTAGTGTTCAATCATCTTCCACCTTCGGATCACGAAAGGCACGCAAGCCAATCTACATCCTCAGGTCTAAGAAGATTGAACAGAGGCAACTGTTGTACCCCAAAATTTGCCCTCCCATATTTCTCAAAACATTTCAAGAAAAATTCACAAGTCCAACCCGGCGCGTCATATTCAGGTGTTCTTTCGCCAAGATATCTCTGATAACGTATTCTAAAATTCAGATTCAGCTCAAGAGTCAATTCTTTAAAGAAGGTATCCGAATGTGTGAGTTTTCTCGAAGAAATATGGTGAAGAAGTGTGCTGAAAGTGCAGTTTTTACGCGCCAAAAAATTCATAACTTGAAGATCGTGGCTCGTTTTGAACCCGTTCCGGTGGCCAAAATTCCGTCTTGACATTATCTACGTTTTCATCTCTCACGGCTGGAAGCCAATTTCGATCAGAAGGTCTTCAAAAATGTGGATTTATCATGTATTTTCGTACAGAAAATTTGTGACAGAAGTTTATTTGCGTCATGTTCAGAAAATCATAACTTAGTCGATTTTCATCGTATCAAGCTGGTTCCGGCGCCAAAATTTCACAAATTGAGTTGGCTACATTTTCACAGAAGGTATTGAGTTCAAATGGTATTCAAAAGGCCTTCGTTTTTTGTTCAGAGTGCGTAACACGCTGAAAATCCTGAATGCTGAATACTATTTCATCTGGGCCGAAACTTCGAAAATTCATAACTCGGTCAATTTTTATCGGATTGGGCTCATATTTTTACACAAGGTCACTGTCTCATAGATCTACAACTTTTCTTCAAAAGTCGAGACCAAATTATGCACCGATCAATACCAATTTTTTATTGAAGAACGTGTCAGAGTCGACACTGGAGCCCAAAATAAGTTTGTCTGAGCTGAAACTTCAAAAATTCATAACTAATTCACCTTTTATCCGATTGAGCCGATTTTCGGACAGGAGTTAGTTCTCGATATCGGCTACATTTTGTTTTCACATTTCAACTTCAAAAATTTCACTTAAGTCCCTGCGATTTAGCCTGGAAAGTGACGAACTCAAGTGAACATTGGAGGCCCAATTGCACATTCAAAGCCCATTTTCTTTACCTTAATTTCCATTATATAATTACATTCTTTTCACACAAACCAGAAAGAGAAGAGAGAAAAAAAAACCTGGCCACAACACTGTCAGAATATCAAATTCTTTCAAGAACCCTAAAACCTTGAAATCCTTATTACAAATCCCTCTCTCACTACAAACAAGTCATCCTAGTTACAAACCAATATCTCACTACAAACAAGTCATCTCAGTTACAAACCAACATCTCACTACTTCTTCAGTAAGAGTAAGGCTGGCTTGATCTCCATGATCAAAATGGCATAAAAGCATTCATGTCACTACTTTTCCAGTAAGGGTAAGGTTGATTTGATCTCCATGATCAAAAGGGTATAATCATTCATACATGTCATATTGGCCTAAACATTAAATTTCTTCACATATTGGCTTTATTTGTATTTTATGATATATAGTAATTTATTTAATGTGTTCATGAGATTCAATACTGCAGATTTTAGACAGGATCCCATGCAGGTTCATTAAGAAATGTTGAGGCCAAAATACAAATGGCCAAAAGCCAAAAGCCAAATGGCCAAAACAGAACAGCTTACACATGACACCAATACATGGCGAGGCAGACATCTTGAGAAGGTTAAGGAACGTTGAGGCCAGAACACAAATGGCCAAAAGCCAAAACATAAATGGCCAAAACAAAACAGTTTACACATGACGCCAATAACTGTTTCACCCCTCCAATCAGGCTCGTATACTCCTAAACTTTCTCTCTATTTGTATTATGTTCCTTTAATTAATTAATCGCTATTATTAATCACTAACCAATTAACATTTTTTCCTAATAAAATCAAAAACACAAAAAAATATTTTATTTATTAAAATTAACTTCATCACTTTTATTTCTGTAAATAAATTAATTTAATCAATTTAGCTTTAATTAGATTTAACTTTTAATATTTTTTGCAATATTTAAAATCAATTTAGAATATTAGGTTTTTTTATTAGAATTAATTCAATTTATTTTATTTCTTTAAAAACTCAAAAATCCAAATATTTTCATTATTTAATTTAACTTAATTGTTCATTTAATTTAATTCCATTTAATTCAAAAATAACCAAAAAAATCACTTTCTCTCAAAAAAGGGGTCAAAACCCCAAAAAACTCGCATCCGATTTAATTTCCCGCATGCGATCCATTTTTCCATATTATTGTACTTGCTTCCGAAATGTAATAACTTTAATTAGGACTTTATTTATTTATTGCTTTATTTTACTTTCCGCAATTTAAATTAATGGGTTTGTTTTTGGCGATGTAAATACCCGACGCCTTGTAATAGCTTAGATTTAATTTCCCGCAATTTACTTCCCGCAAATTATTAAACTGTTAATTATGCATGACAAGATTTGTATGACAAATAAAATCAACCCGTAGCTCACAAAAATGCCTGATCAAAGATAAATATTAACATGAAAACAACACACAATGCACACACCACTTCTAGGGTACGCCTCACTCGTTGCCTTCGAAACGTGGTCGTCAAGTATAGGGTGTTTTAGAGGTCGCCCTCCTGTCTAAAGATCCAGTTGCCTCGAAACGGTTGCCTCGGATAAAAAGGATCTAGGACATTAGGGTTACTTCTAAGGTGTCCTACTATTGCTTCGGTGACCACACTGTCCCTTATAATCGAATTGACCCGAACACCTCCAACGACGGTGCTACCTACTTCTCAATAGTGAGATAGTACTATCTAAAGGACTCTTACACAGCCTAATTCCTTAGAGTAGGTAGATTCTCCTGGGTACTTGCTCTTTCAAACAAACAAAAAAATATTTTTTCACACTTACACTTTCTAAAAGTTTTCAAACAAATTTTTCACACACTCTTGAGGACAGATACAAGAGTTACTTAGAAAATTTTCAAACGAAACTTTTTCAAAACCCACACACATTTGAAAAGCAAACATTTTTGAAAACATAAGAGCAAGTACCTAAGAGCCCGTGGATAACCACAGATAGAAAGGGTGCTAACACCATCCCTTTCTATAAATCTACCTCCCGAACCGAGAAACATTCTCAAAGAAGGAATTTTGCTGTGCTTTTGTCCTTTCCATGTTGGAGAACATAAAAGACGGTGGCGACTCTTGCTTATCGCGACATTTCACGAACCAGCTTTAAACAGTCAGTTCTATTTCCACCGATCACACCAGTTAAGTGGCTAAACTGAAACAATGAACACAGAAAATAATCCGGTGATATTGAGCTCCTTAGAACCCGATTACTATTTATAGGACATGTTGAGTCAACTAACTTCAAGAGGGTACTTACCTATGAAACCCCATGCAAGCCTGAAACTAGGAACTTGTGTGACTTGCTTGTACATATACTTTTGAATACATCATGAACATCATAAAGCATCATATGCATCCACTAACCATTTCAAGGGTTTGGATCTTCATCTTTGTTCTTGTTTTGTAGGTCATGGAATCACTCCACAGAAAAACTATTCAGGTCAACCTTGTGAGAATCCCTCCTCTACTCAAGGAGCTTACTTCCAAGATTCCAGAGAATTCTCCCTTCAGTGAAAGACATGGTAGACTTCTCAACTTGGTCAACTCCAACCTTGAAGAAGACATTGTGAAAGTTCTCTTCCAGTTCTTTGACCCCCTACACCATTGCTTTACATTTCCTGATTACCAACTAGTACCTACTTTGGAGGAATTTTCTAAATTTCAGAGGATTACTTTTCTCCATCAACTACCCTACAACGGTACGGAAAGAGAGCCAAAGCCTGAAGATGTTGCTCAAGCCTTACACTTGCAACCATCTGATATCAAAAGTCATTGGGAAACCAGAAGTGGTGTCAAGGGCTTCTTAGCAAAGTTTCTGTTTGAGAAGGCACAAGACTGCTGGAATTCTCTAGATCTGCAAGCTTTCGAAGAGATTGTAGCACTCCTCATCTATGGGTTGGTCTTGTTCCCAAACCCTGATCAGCTTATAGATGTGAATGCTTTCAAGATTTTCATATCTCGGAATCCTGTGCCTACATTGCTTGGGGACATATTACACACATTTCACACACGAACAATGAGGAAAAGAGGTGTTCTCATGTGTTGTACTCCTCTTCTAGCAAGGTGGTTTATTTCTCACCTTCCCCAATCAGTTTTGAAGAATGAGCAGGGTTTAAGGTGGTCACAACGGTTGATGACCCTTACACATTCTAATGTTCATTGGTGTTCTCGGTCCAGATAAAATGTCATCATCATTGATCGTTATGGAGAATTACCTAATGTCTCACTACTTGGCATTAGGGGAGGCATTACCTATAACCCCTGTTTAGCTCTGAGGCAATTTGGGTATGCCCGAAGGGATAACCCTCATGATATGCTAATTCCTGACTTGGTTTTTAACTTCGACAACGATGCTCAAGGACTTCGACAAAGGTTTATCCGAGCTTGGAGGATGCCCAACAAAGTGGATAGTAAGGCACTGGGACACAAGAATTCCATCCCCTTTGAGCCTTATCTCAAGTGGGTACGAACCCGTGCCCAGATTCTTATAATGCCTTACCCTCACATTCTCCCCGTGATCAAAGAGCTTGTTATGGAAGGAGAGTTTCCATACACCCTCCTACATCCAGACATGCCAACATCATTGGAAGATTTGCAAAAGAGTTGGATACAACTCAAGGAAGAACGAAACACTTTTGAAGCTAGCTTCTATGCCAGTGAGAAGAAGGTTTTGGAACTTACCCGTCAACTCCATGAAGAGCAGAATCTCAACACTTACATCGCACCAAAGAGGATGCGCAATGTCTTTTTACATTAAGAATTTTGTAATATTTTGCCCATGGGGCACTTATGTACTAACAAATTTCTTCTTATTAATATGACGTGTGTTCTTTTTGTTTGCAACAAATTCGAATTTCTGAATCCTTGAATGCAATACATGAATAACATATCATTAATCATATACATAAACAGGTCTTCACACCGGGTTTACTTATCTTTCTGCTGTTTATTTCAACAAGATGGATATAGAGCAGACGGTCAAAGATCTGCAAGCACAAAATTCGCAATTCCAACAACTCCTCATGACCTTGGCAAAGGGTCAAGAGGATCTTAAAGCACTGTTAGATAAAGAGAAGGAAAAGGAAAATAAGAAAAAGAAAAGAATTGGTATGGCCACTATGGGAAGAAGGTTTGAGAATCAAGCTAGGAGAGTTCTGGATTTTCCCTCGACGTCTGACGAAGGGGTTGGTAAAGGAAAGGGAGTTGCAATGCCCTTCGAGTCTGAAGCTGAAGAAGAAGAAGAGGAAGACGATGAATATTACTCCGAACAGTAGTACTGTTGTACCCCAAAATTTGCCCTCCCATTTCTTCAATATTTTCTCATCACAAGACCCTTAGGGTTTGCTCTGCTCAAGACTCCTCCTTGCACTGTTGACCCAAATTAGGGTTTGTGTTTGCACAAAGATGTTTTGACCTAAAATGCCTAAGATGACTTTCATGCTTCATATTGGACTCCCAAGTTTATCCATACCAAGTGTAGTTGTTTAGTTATTGGCATGCATTTTTGGTAAAACCAGATGTGTGAATGTCATGACTGATGTCATAACATTCTAGTTTATTAGGTACTGATTCATTAGGTACCTTTGCAGAAAAATATTGTCTTACAGGTGCTGCTATTTATGAGTGTGTATCTGAGCATTTTGCAAAAAGATCACATTTACCAAAATCAGTAGACAGGATTTCAGATGTCATAACAAATGTTAAGACATCCTGTTCTGAACTAACAGTTATGCAGTTTGGGTAATTCTGAGTTTTTTCAGGAAAATGACTCAGTCTTTCCAGAACAGAAAATCTCGTGGACTTGGGGTTAACCTAGCTCAACCCTAACCTGGTTGATAAAGTCCTGTGACCAAGTCTTAAGGTCAAACGGAATTAACCCTAGCTTTTTGTGGAAACCCTAACTGAAGATGCAACTGCTATATATTCAACAGGGTTGCTGTTTGGAATTATCCCTTTTTGACAGAAGATCATTTAGAAGCTGTATAGTTTTAGCTATTGTAATCCAAGCAAGTATCATTGTGATAAGTGACTTGGAATAGGTTTTAATTGTAAGGGTTGTGTATCACTCAAAGCTTTGAAGCAAGAGTGTTTTTGTGTCTCTTGACTAAAGCTTTAAAGCAAAGTCAAGTTAGGTTTATGTATCACTCAAAGCTGTGAAGCAAGAGTGTTTGTGTTGCTTGATTAAAAAGATGTGAAGCATAATAAAGTGTATGTTTTGAAGAGTGTCTTCATCAATTCATTAGTCAAATTGTTTTAAGTATCACTGCTGTGATTGAGGGGGAGTGAGTAGGAACTCAGGTTTAAGTTGTACTTAGATTGAAGTTGCATTGGGTAGGTCTTAAGTGAAGGAGATAAACTGGTTGGTTTATTCCTGAATTAATATCTCTTATAGTGGATTTCCTCCCTGGCTTGGTAGCCCCCAGAGTATGTGTTGTTGCACACTGAACTGGGTAAACAATTGACTGTGTTCTTTACTGTTTTTGTATTTACTGTCTTATAGAAAGTCAAATACGATGTTATAACATTGAACGTGACATTGAGTATCTGCAGCCAGAATTTTCAATTGGCATCAGAGCAGGCACCCTGCCTGTATTACTGGGTGAGATCTAGGGATATCACTTTCTGGCACTATGGACAAAGAAGGAGTTTTTGGAAATAGACCACCCATTCTGGATGGAACAAATTATGACTACTGGAAACCTCGTATGATTGCCTTCTTAAAATCTCTGGACAAAAAGGCTTGGAGAGCTGCTGACAAAGGATGGAACCATCCCACCATAACTGAGAAAGATGGGACAATCAGTCTGAAGCCTGAGGAAGATTGGAGTAAAGAAGAAGATGAGTTAGCCCTGGGAAATTCCAAAGCTTTAAATGCCTTGTTCAATGGAATTGATAGAAACATTTTCAGACTAGTACATCAATATGAACTGGCCAAGGAAGTTTGGGACACTCTCAAGACTACCCATGAGGGCACTTCCAAAGTAAAAATGTCAAGGCTTCAGATGTTGACTACCAAGTTTGAGAATCTAAAAATGATGGAAGATGAAACCATTCATGAGTTTCACATGAACATCTTGGAGATTGCCAACACCTCAGGAGCACTGGGAGAAAAGATGTCAGAAGAAAAATTGGTGAGAAAGATTCTCAGATCCTTGCCTAAAAGATTTGCAATGAAGGTAACTGCCATAGAGGAAGCCCAAGACATCAGCAAGTTGAAAGTGGATGAACTTATTGGGTCTCTTCAGACTTTTGAGATGGGGATCACTGAAAATGGTGACAAGAAGAACAAGAGCATAGCACTTGTATCCAACACTGATGTTGAAAACAAGGAGGATGAAGAAGAAAATATTTCAGAAGCTATAGTCATGCTTGGAAGACAGTTCAACAAACTCATCAAAAGAATAGATCCAAAGTCAAGGTCTAATGTTCATAACATTCCCTCTGACATTGACAGTTCCAGCAGAAGACCAATGTCAGAAGAGAAGGGAAATCAAGGCAGAGGAATTCAATGCCATGGTTGTGAAGGATATGGGCATATTCGAGCTGAATGTCCTACCTTTCTCAAGAATCAAAAGAAAGGAATGACTGTTACCTGGTCTGACTGTGATTCAGAAAGTAATTCTGAAGAAGAATCTGCCAAACTAGTTACTGCTCTAACTGGTGTTTGTACCTCTGAAAGTGACACTAGTGATGAAGAAGCGACATTTGAAGAACTGGCTGATACTTACAAGAAATTGTGTATCAGAAGTGCTGAAGTCTGTGTGCAGAATGAGAAACAATCAAAACTCATCATAAAGCTGGAGGCTGAAAAAAGGGCAGACCTTGAAACTATAAGTCATCTAGAAGGGGAAGTTCAATTGCTGAACTCACAACTGAATCAAATGACCAAATCTGTCAAGATGCTGACAAATGGAACAGACAAATTGGAAGAGATCCTTCAGGTTGGACAAAATATGGGAAACAAATTTGGACTAGGATTTCTGGAAGCTAAGAAATCTGGTGCAGACAAGAAGATCAGGGCTGTTAAACAAATGTCAAAGCAGATGTCTCAACACAACTCTCAACATCAGAAACAGAGATATATGAAGAAAAAGTACCAAAGATGGAGATGTCATCATTGTGGGAGGTATGGTCACATTAAGCCTTTCTGCTTCAGATTGTTTGGATACCCTAATCAGAGCCCAAGTGTTAAACCTAAGTCAAAAAGGGTACCACATACTCCTCAATGGAAGAAAAAGGCTACTGCCCTGATAGCCCACACTTCCCTGAGAGTCTCTACAAAGGAAGGCTGGTACTTTGACAGTGGGTGTTCTAGGCACATGACTGGAATCAAGAACATTCTCAATCATGTTAAACCTCACACCACTAGTTATGTGACCTTTGGAAGTGGTGCCAAAGGTGAAATCAAAGGAGTTGGTAATTTGGACAGTCCTGAAGTTCCAAATCTGAATGAAGTACTATTGGTAAAAGGCATGTCTGCTAATCTCATTAGTATCAGTCAATTGTGTGATCTCGGATTCAAAGTCATCTTCTCAAAATCTGAATGTCTTGTATTAAATGAAAAACAAGAAGTTGTAATGAAAGAATCAGATCTAAAGACAACTGTTACTTGTGGCAGCCGGAGAACACTAATAACTCTACTATGTGTTCTATTACCAAAGAAGAAAAAGAGGTGAAATTGTGGCACCAAAAACTTGGCCATCTTCATCTAAGAAGAATGAAAAGAACTATCTCTATGGAAGCAGTCAGAAGGATTCCAAGACTGCAAATTGATAAAAGGAGGGTTTGTAGTGAACATCAAATGGAAAGGCTTGGTAAAAAGAGATATGTCTATGATGTGGTGAATAACCTTGAAGTTTCTAGAGAACTGTGCAAAAGAACTCAAAAAGAAAGATGTATTGTTAGAATCAGAAGTGATCATGACAAGGAATTTGGAAACAACAAGTTTAAGAAATTCTGTTTCTCAGAAGGAATGAGTCATGAATTCTCTTCTCCTATAACTCCTCATCAAAATGGAGTTGGCATAAGGAAAAATAGGATCATACAGGAATCTGCCAGAGCTATGATTCATGTGAAAAGAATGCCTTCTCAACTCTGTGCTGAAATAGTTGCAGCTGGTGGTAGTTGTTCTCAAAATATCTGGACAAAACAGATGCTCACTGAGTATAATGTCTCACAAGATGTTGTGACATTGTATTATGACAATCTGAATACAATCAATATTTCCAAGAACCCTATTCAGCATAGCAGGACCAAGCATATTGACCTTGTAGAGAAGAAGACAATTAAACTGGAACATGGTATCATTAAGCTTCAGCTGGCTGATTTTTCTACCAAGGCTCTTGATGGAAATCAACCTGAAAACTTGAGGGGCAAGATGGGCATTTGCCAACATGAGAAATTATAGCAATTAATTTTGCTTAAAACAAGGGTTGAAGGAGTTATTTGTGTTAAGTCTATTTTTAGTGGGTTAATCATATGTTTTTCCAATACTTTCAAAATTATTAAGAAGTTGAATAGACTCTCATTTGCCCCCTACCTCTCTCGTCTTTTCAACCTATTCCTTTCTCTCAATCAAAGTTTTCTCTCAAATTGCCACTGGTGCTCTAAGTCAATCAAAATGTCTCAAACATCATCTTCAACCAAGGCGACCTCTTCATCTTCATCATCTGACCGAGATTCTCGAGCAATCACCACATGCATAGATTCTGAAGTCCTGGAGATCACTCCTCTCAGAGAAATGGCAACTGACCCCTCCAAAGTCAAAAAGCTGAGAACTAGGCATGCAGGAAGAGCTCAAGCTACTGCTTCTGGTAATCCTTCTCATCCTTCTTCCTCTGTACCAAATAGGGAAGGATCAGCTCAAGTACATCAAGCAATTGCTAGGCTTGTTACAAGAATACTAAGTGGAAACCAATCTGTACCGGGGATTTCTGTCCCATTAAATCAAGAATCAGCAAGCCAAAATGTTGAAGCAAATGTAGATGTCTCAGAGAATGTTGTGACACAAAATGACAACATTCAGAACCCTTTAGAGAAGACTGTTGATCCACCTATCATTGATGTGGATGAGGAATACTCAGACAATGATCTGATTGCCAATGTAAACCCTAGCATAGCTAGGAGAATGATGAAAAGAAAGGGTAATCAGAATGCTGCAAAATGTATGACCAAAGATAAACCTGCTGATAAGAAATCCAAGGCTGAAGGCAAGACTGGGGGAGAATCTGTGAAAACTAGTCAGTCCAAAGGGAAGGTGAAAGGCCAGGTGCATACTGGTAGACAACCAATTACAAAGAAGAGAAAAGAACTTGAATCTTCTGATTCTGATGAGGAATCAGAGTTTGAGATTAATGCTGAAGAAATTCCTATCAGAAGGAAACTCCCCTCCAGCAAAATGGCTAGAGTGCCTGAAGTCCCAACAGACAACATCTCTTTTCATCATCCTGACAATGCCAACAGATGGAAGTATGTTTGCTTGAAGAGAATAGCTTTAGAAAGAGAGCTAAACAATGATGCCATGGAGTGCAAGGAAATCATGGACCTGATTAAACATGCTGGACTGATGAAGACAGTGGTAAAATTTACCAAGTGCTATGAAAATCTGGTCAAGGAATTTATAGTAAACTTGTCTGATGAATGTGCTGATGGAAGGTCAGCTGACTTTGAATGTGTTTATGTTAGAGGAAGAAGGGTTAATTTCTCTCCATCAGAAATTAACAAATTTCTTGGAAGATCAAATGAGGATTGCCCTGAACTGGAAGTCACTGACAATGAAGTTTGTCAAACCATCACAGCAAGACAAGTCAAGTGCTGGCCCTTGAAAGGCAAGCTGAATGCCAGTAAACTAAGCATGAAATTTGCCATCCTGCACAAGATTGGTGCAGCCAACTGGGTCCCTACAAACCATAAATCTACTATCTCCACAGGATTGGGGAGATTTATTTATGCTGTGGGAACCAAGACTGAATTTGACTATGGCAGATACATTTTTGAACAAACTCTAAAACATGCTGGTAGCTTTGCTGTCAAAGGCCCTATTGCCTTTCCCTCCCTCCTATGTGGAATTATCCTTGCACAGTACCCTGATATCCTGGTGGCAAGAGATACTTCTTGCAAAAGAGCTCCTGCTCTTGGGGTTACACTACAAGCTGTTTCAGGGATCTCATGCTCCTGATATTGTCATAACATCAGCTGAGACATCTTCAGTGAAGACTCAGTCCAAAACATCTGATGTTATAGCTGTATTGAAAGAGACCTGCAAAGAGCTGGAGACTAGGAAAAAGACCCTAGAAAACCTAATTGTCAGGTTAGAAAAGGAGGAAGCTGAAGGAAACAGAAGGGAAGAGGGTGCAGAAGCTGAAGATTAACTCAATACTGAAGAAACTAGCTCCTCTGAAGGGGACAGTGCTTGAAGGTTGGTGGAGTTGATGCTGGTCCCTGGTGGAGTTTGCAAGTGTGTTCAGTTTTTAGTTGTTGTTCTTATTACTTTTTCTGGATGACTGTATAATCCTTTAAGAACATATATCTTTGGCCCATTTGTGGCTAAAGAGGGGGAGATATTATTCTGTGGTCAATTACTTGATAGACATTCTATTTTTCTGCAGTCATATTTATTCTGCTGCTATCTATCTCTGATTCCTTAGGGGCTTTAGCCAAAAATCTGCCAAAGGGGGGAGTTTGTAGTTGTTTAGTTATTGGCATGCATTTTTGGTAAAACCAGATGTGTGAATGTCATGACTGATGTCATAACATTCTAGTTTATTAGGTACTGATTCATTAGGTACCTTTGCAGAAAAATATTGTCTTACAGGTGCTGCTGTTTATGAGTGTGTATCTGAGCATTTTGCAAAAAGATCACATTTACCAAAATCAGTAGACAGGATTTCAGATGTCATAACAAATGTTAAGACATCCTGTTCTGAACTAACAGTTATGCAGTTTGGGTAATTCTGAGTTTTTTCAGGAAAATGACTCAGTCTTTCCAGAATAGAAAATCTCGTAGACTTGGGGTTAACCTAGCTCAACCCTAACCTGGTTGATAAAGTCCTGTGACCAAGTCTTAAGGTCAAACGGAATTAACCCTAGCTTTTTGTGGAAACCCTAACTGAAGATGCAGCTGCTATATATTCAACAGGGCTGCTGTTTAAAATTATCCCTTTTTGATAGAAGATCATTTAGAAGCTGTATAGTTTTAACTATTGTAATCCAAGCAAGTATCATTGTGATAAGTGACTTGGAATAGGTTTTAATTGTAAGGGTTGTGTATCACTCAAAGCTTTGAAGCAAGAGTGTTTTTGTGTCTCTTGACTAAAGCTTTGAAGCAAAGTCAAGTTAGGTTTATGTATCACTCAAAGCTGTGAAGCAAGAGTGTTTGTGTTGCTTGATTAAAAAGCTGTGAAGCATAATCAAGTGTATGTTTTGAAGAGTGTCTTCATCAATTCATTAGTCAAATTGTTTTAAGTATCACTGCTGTGATTGAGGGGGAGTGAGTAGGAACTCAGGTTTAAGTTGTACTTAGATTGAAGTTGCATTGGGTAGGTCTTAAGTGAAGGAGATAAACTGGTTGGTTTATTCCTGAATTAATATCTCTTATAGTGGATTTCCTCCCTGGCTTGGTAGCCCCCAGAGTAGGTGTTGTTGCACACTGAACTAGGTAAACAATTGACTGTGTTCTTTACTGTTTTTGTATTTACTGTCTTATAGAAAGTCAGATACGGTGTCATAACATTGAACGTGACATTGAGTATCTGCAGCCAGAATTTTCACCAAGTTTCAAGCCTTGATTCCAATCTTTGCCCAGTCAATTGGACAGTTGACATAGAAATCAGCTGTATTGGGGAAAAAGTCAACTGTGGTCAATTGACAGTCAAACCTCATGAAATTTGACCTACATCAACATTATGAACTCATATGGACCATTTGATCAAGTCTGGATCACAAATCCACAAGAAATTTGATCAGATCACCAAAAGGGCAAAATGGTCATTTTTAGGGTTTTGACTGCACAAAGGCAATTTTTGACTGTTTGACCTAGCCAATGGCAAACCAAGCTCACATATGGACTCAAGGACCCCATGGAATTGTCTTGACATGTTCAACAAATTTAAAAGATCCCAAATGCACAAGATTGACAGATGAATTTTCCAGTCAATTGATCAATTTTTGACTGTATACTGAAAAGTCAAACTTTGACTTTTTGGTCAAAATCAAGTGTCAAGATTCATTTTCCATCAAGACATGTCAAATTATGAAACTTGTTCACCAAGGAATCAAAAATCACAAATTAGGGTTTGAAATGAAGAATTTTCATAACTTAGAATTTTTCTAAGTTATGAAAATCCCTAATTTTTTCCTAACTTTGTCCCACTTTTTCATCAAGATACATTTGGATTCAAGGAAAACTCAAAACATGAAAGTTGTAGTCCATTGCAAAATCTACAACTTTGATTCACAAAGTTTCCTCAAAAGAAGCTTGTAGCTCAAGTTATGATTTTTGGAACAAGGGTGCAAAACATTCTTAACTTAAAAATTTTTTGACCTATTTTAGGCAGGATTTTTGCCTAACTTCATGGCCACTTTTAACATGCTTCCACTTGGAATTTCAAATTTCATTACAAAGATGGATTGTAGTACACATTCCAAGATTTCCAAAATGTCCAAGAACTCATCAAACACCCTTGTGGTTAGGGAGAATCGAATTTGTCAATATGGGCAAAACTCACTTTGTTCATGAGCCATTTCCATGTCCATAACTTTGCATTTTTGAACTCAGCATGCTCTAAGCTAGATTACAGGCCTTTTATCTCATCCACACTCAATAATTTAATGCAAAACCTTTGTGTCCTAGCATTATCTTGTCCATTAAGCCATTACACAAAAGATTAACCTTAATATGGAAAAAGCAAATTATCCATTTTTGAAAAGTATGGCTTTATGTCAAGTTTGCAAATCAAGAAGTACAATGCAAATCCTTTTGGCACAAGTTCAGGGATATATCCCACTGATCAAGACAAAGCTTTGCAGCACATTTGAGGGGCCTGCATAGGCCTAGAAACCAACTTGGCATTTTTGACTTACATTAGAAGAAACTTGGCATATTGATATACAACACACATTTTCTGCCAACACAAGCTTAGACAAACTTGTTAAACACATTCCAAATATCAAACCTAAGCTAAGGCACGAGCTAACCACCTTCCAAACCTCATCATTCATCAAAACACCCTCCTACTGCAAAAAACAGAGTCACCTCTGCAGTTGGACTTCCATAACTCAATCCATTCGTGCGCCTTGGCCAAAACCAGTTCATACACACTCCATACCACCTATACAAGCTATCCCAAGCATTGGACACGACCTGTAACACCTCTAACCAACTTCACCATTTTCACTTTTTCTGATTTGCAGGTTGATTGTCATAGCTTGATTCACTTGGTTTCAAAGCAAGCTAAAGTTTGGAGAAGCATCCCTGACCTCCAGGCAAGCTGTACAAGTCCTCACATTGCACTGAAAGTACCTCCATTGCCAGACACGATCCAAGCTGAACAGGTAAGTTCATGGACTTCTATATCTCAATCTAGGAAGAGTTAGCTTTAAGTTTATGAATGAAAAGTGTCATACTCATGTCCCTGAAGCCACTCATATCCTCACTTTCCATTTATATTGCATATGCTGAGAGAATTTAAGACCTGAACATTGACAAAAACTTAGGTTAAGAATTAGGGATGGAGAAATTCTCTCTCATTTCTGAGAGTTGGATCAAGTTCTTGGTATGTATGGAATCGTGGCTTGATGCTTGACATTTTTCATGTTATAAGTTTGTGCTAAAAGTCCAGGAATCAGGATGTTTGAACCAGGAGGGAAAGGTGCACGTTTTTGACATTTTTGTCTGGAGGTTGAAGACAACCTCTATGGGCTGGGCCTGGAGATATTTTTCCTCTTTTCACCACATTCTCACACATGCACCCCCTTGGCCCATTGCATTTTATTTTCATTATTTTTGACTTTTGATTTTTGTTTCTGACTTATTTATTTTTGTCAAAGCATAAAAAATATTAAAAATATTTTTCTCACATTTTTTTGCATTTTTTGACATTTATTTTGTTTCATTTAGTTTTATATGTAAATAAACACATAATATCTTTTATTTAAAAAATACTAAAAAATAATACAAACACATTTTATTTCTGATTTTTATTTTATGTTATCTCTTGAAAACATTTTATAAAAAAAATATACTTTTTTTGTAAATATTAAATATTTTATTTTGTATATATTTAATATATTTAATAAATAATGTAAATACTTATATATTTATTAGTCTATTTAGGATAAAAATACAAAATAATACATTTTTATTTTTTTTTATTAATATTTAACTTAAAAAATCACTTTTTTGCAATATACTTCCCTTTTATTTATGTTTGTACATAATTAATAAATATTGCATATATTATATAATAAATACATTTTATTTAACAAAATTAGGGTTTTTACCCTAAACCTAAAAAATCCAAAAATTAAACCTTTTTATTTTTGTTTATTTGTCACATGAAAAATACCTTTTTACATACATATAAAAAACCATTTTTTGCATCTTGTATATTTATCTCATTTTATTTAATTATTGTGCAATTAATTAATTTGTAAAATTTCAATTTGGATGTAATAGTTAGATTTAAATTTCTTGCTAAATATCCCCATTTGAACATTTGTACCCCCCATCCCATATTTGTGTTGTAATAACTTAGGACCTTTAAATTTCGCACTTTAAAAGCTTTTAAATTATACCATGATAGAATTAGGGTTTGTATGCAAAAATTAACCAAAAATAGTTTGACCTAAATTCAAGATAAACAAGCATGAAAATGAACAAACACAAATCACACTTGCACCCCTAGGGTTACTCCACTTGTTGCCTTCAATAATGGGCCATATTGCATGTTAGGTATCTTTGGCAAAAACAAAACAATCAAATGATCATAGTCCCTCGATGACGCTTTCAAAAGTTGCCTAAAAATGATCAAGTCCCTTAAAGGAAAAATTGCCCAAAGATACTTGGCACCATTGCAATCATGGTCTAAACGATGACCCGCGCCCGTCCCGTTCACATCCTAACACAAGATTGTCCACCAAATACAATGGTGGAACAAAATTGTTAAAAGGGTTAAAACATAGCAATAATCTTTGAGAAATTTAGGGTAGATAGCTCTTGGTTACTTGCCAACTTGCAAAACAAAAACACTTGCCTATTTTTCAAAACACACTTTCAAAACAACCTTTAAAAACATTGAAAAACTTTTCAAAAGACATACACCTTTGTATACATCCCAATATGGATCATTACAAAGGTTGCCACCACATTGGCCTCTTTTCAAAACATTTTCAAAATCCACACACAAAGCACCATTTCAAACAATTGAAAATCAAGGCAAGTTGATCTAAGCAAGTAACTAAGAGCCCATGGATAACCATGGATAGAAAGGGTGCTAATACCTTCCCTTTCTATAATCTACTCCCCGAACCCAAGAAAACATCTCAAAGGTTTTTGCTGTGCTTTTTAACCTTTCCTTAGGATAAAATAAAAAGTCGGTGGCGACTCTTGCTCAACCGGAACATTTGCGAAAACAAACGCAAAACCTCAAGTCAGTTCTCCCACCGTATCACAGAACTGGCGACTCTGCTGGGGAAAACTTTAAAGTGGAGTAACCTTAGGGCTTAGATCACCCTCTTGCATGACTATTTGTTTGTTTTGATTGCTTTACATCTTGGCTCTCTTGTTTGGGTTTGAAATCCTACACCCGGATTTGGGGAAACATTCATAGATAGCAATACGTTGTGGAAACTGTGCGGGGTATACCGACACGGTTGAAGCAGTAGCTATATTAGTGCGACATATTTGTGAGTACCGGTAACCCTTGAGTTCAATCAAGGAGAGTACGGGGCCACTGAGTGATTTCACTAAGCACTAATGACCTAGAACCTTACTTGACCATCTTGGCCTTTCATTAGGGGTAGTGAGATGACCGGCTTTGGTGCAGTCCAAAGTTGGTAGATACTCGATACTACACTCATTGAGGGTTATTTTCTTGGAATATTCTGGTCGCTAGTTAAGTGGCTAAACCAAAACAATGAACAATGAAAACAATCCAGTGATATTGAGCTCCTTAGAACCCGGTTACTATTTATAGGATAGGTTTTTAAGCCAACTACACTCAAGAGGGTACTTACCTATGAAACCCCATGCAAGCCTGAAACTATGGTTTTGTGTGAATTGCTTGTACATATGTTTGTGAATACATCATGAACATCATAAAGCATCATATGCATACACTAACCACTTCAAGGGTTTAGATCTTCATCTTTGTTCTTGTTTTGTAGGTCATGGAAATTCCTCGCAGAAAAACTGTCCAAGTCAACCTTGTGAGAATCCCTCCTCAACTCAAGGAGCTCACATCCAGAATTCCAGAAAGCTCTCCCTTCAGTGAAAGACATGGTAGACTGCTCAGCCTAGTCAGCACTAACATTGAAGAGGACATGATAAAGGTGTTGTTCCAGTTCTTTGACCCCCTTCACCACTGTTTCACTTTCCCCGACTACCAGTTGGTGCCCACTTTGGAGGAATTTTCTCAACTCCTGAGAATTCCTATCCTTAATCAACTACCCTACAACGGTACGGAAAAGGAACCAAAGCCTGAAGATGTTGCTCAAGCACTACATTTGCAACCATCTGACATCAAGGGGCATTGGGAAACTAGAAGCGGTGTCAAAGGCTTCTTAGCAAAATTCTTGTTTGAGAAGGCACAAGAGTGTTGGAATTCATTGGATCTACAAGCCTTTGAAGAAATTGTGGCCCTCCTCATCTATGGTTTGGTCTTGTTCCCAAATCCCGACCAACTTGTGGATGTCAACGCCGTCAAGATCTTCTTATCCAGAAATCCAATACCAAAATTGCTTGGGGACAATCTTCACTCATTTTACACACGAACAATGAGAAAGAGGGGTGTTCTCATGTGTTGTACTCCTCTCCTTGCAAGGTGGTTTATTTCGCACCTTCCATAATCTGTCTTGAAGAATGACCAAGGTTTAAGGTGGTCACAAAGGTTGATGACCCTTACTCACTCTGATGTACATTGGTGTTCTCGGTCCAGAGAAAATGTCATCATCGTCGATCGTTGTGGAGAGTTCCCTAATGTTCCATTGCTTGGCATTAGAGGAGGCATTACCTACAACCCTTGTCTAGCTTTGAGACAATTTGGATACGCACGGAGGGATGGCCCTCACGACATGTTGATTCCTGACCTAGTTTTTGACTTCGACAACGATGCGCAAGGACTTCGCCAAAGGTTCATCAGAGCTTGGAGGATGCCAAACAAGGTTGACAGCAAGACAATGGGGCACAAGAACTCCATCCCTCTTGAGCCTTATCTCAAGTGGGTACGAACCCGAGCCCAGAGTCTAATGATGCCTTATCCTCATGTTCTCCTTGTGGTTAAAGAGCCCTTTAAGGAAGGAGAAGTTCCCTACACCATCCTATATCCTGACATGCCTACATCGTGGGAGGAGATGCAGAAGAGTTGGATCCAACTCAAGGAGGAACGAAACACTTTTGAAGCCAGCTTCTACGCCAGTGAGAAGAAGGTTTTGGAGCTTACCCGCCGACTCCATGAGGAAGAAACCCTCAACACCTACATTGCACCAAAGAGGATGCGCAACGTCTTTTTACCTTGAGAAGTTTTTTGTAATATTTGGCCCATGTGGCATTTATGTACTGACAAATTTCTTCTTATTAATATGACGTGTGTTCTTTTTGTTTGCAACAATTTTGAACTTTCTAAATCCTTGAATGCATTGCATACATAATCATACCATTCATCATGTGCATAAGCAGGTCTCCACACCAGGTTTCCTTATCTTTCTGTTGTTTATTTCAGTAAGATGGATCTCGAACAGACGGTCAAGGACTTGCAGTCTCAAAACGCACAGTTTCAACAACTCCTGATGACCTTGGCAAAGGGTCAGGAGGATCTGAAAGCCCTGCTGGGGAACAAAGACCAAGTGAAAAAGAAGAAGAAGAGAATCGGGGTGGCTACCCTAGGAAGAAGGTTTGAGGGTGAAGCCAGAAGAGTGCTTGAATTTCCCCATACATCTGAAGAGGGAACCAGTAAAGGGAATGCGGCTGCGGTACCTTCCGAATCCGAGGTTGAAGAAGAGGAGGCTGAAGAAGACGAAGACTAATCTGATCAACAATACCCATCCGCCGATGATAAGTACAAAGTCTTGGAAGACAGGTTGGCAGCTATGGAGCTGCAGAGAGTTCCCGGCTTAGATTTCGAAGACTTGGGATTAGTTGTTGGAATTGTGATCCCCCCGAAGTTCAAAGTGCCCGTTTTTGTAAGGTATGACAGGCTGTCCTGCCCGAAAATGCATATCAGATCATATGTAAGGAAGATCCAACCTTACACTGCAGACAAGAACCTTTGGATCCATTTCTTTCAGGATAGCCTTTCTGGGGCTCAACTCGAATGGTTCTATCAGCTGGATGGAGCCAGTATCCGAAACTGGGAAGACTTGGCTACGACATTTTATAAACAATATCAGTACAATTTTGACCTCGCTCCTACGCGTACCCAACTCCAGGGTATGTCACTAGGGACGGGTGAAGGATTCAAGGAGTATGCGCAAAAGTGGAGAGACCTGGCTGGCAGGGTGCAGCCACCTTTGACCGACCGTGAACTTGTTGACATGTTCCTAGGGACCTTGTCTGGTCCGTTCTTTAACCATCTGATTGGTAATTCTTCTGCTGGGTTCACAGATTTGATCTTGACTGGTGAGAGGATAGAAGCTGGTATCAAGTCGGGGAAGATACAGAAAGGTGCTGCTGCGAGTACTGAAAAGAAGCCTTTCAAAAAGGAAGCTAGTGCTGTTTATGGTCCCAGAAGACAAATCAAGCCGGAACGCCACCAAGCTGTCAATGCATTGGTAATTTCAAAGCCTGTTGCTGCTCCTCAGCAGTTCAACCAACCAAGGGGTGAGAGACCCAAAAGGCAGTACACTCGGCTCAGTATGACCCTGTCTCAGATTTTGCCGCAACTACTGTCAACCAATCTGGTAACTGCCAAAGAAGCTCCAAAGGTAGTGAACACAACTTCTCCGAAGTACAACCCCAACGCCCGTTGCGCTTATCACTCTGATAGTCAGGGGCATACTACGGACGATTGCTGGGCTTTGAGGAATAAGGTTCAAGACCTTATTGATGCTAAAGAAATACAGTTTGAGGCGCCCGAAAGACCCAATGTTGTGACTGCTCCCATGCCCCAGCATGGAGTGAATGTTGTGGAAGAAGACCGATATGTAGCCTCCGTGGAAGAGATTGTTACTCCATTATCGACTGTTAAAAGGAATCTGTTGCTAGCCAGTTTATTTCCGGGATGTGGTGAAGATTGCCTTCTATGTGCTGTTTTGCCTGTTGGTTGTCCGTTGCTAAAATCAGGTATCCAAAGCCTGATGGATAGCAAGGAAATCTTGTTCGAGAAGATTGTTGTTCCTTTTATCCCTACTGAAGAAATTTATATTGTTACTATTTTCAACAAACCTCCTAAGGCTCCCTAAAAAAAGCCTGTCAAAATCATGTCCACTCAGAAGATTGCTCCTATCATCATCACTGTTCTGGGGCCCCTCCCCTATACATCCGACAAAGCTGTCCCATGGCACTATGGGGCAGACGTTTATGTTCTTGGAGTAAAACAAGAGTTTGATACAAGTACTGGTGTCAGTAACATCACCGGGCCTACCAAAAGTACTCGCAGTGGTAGGCTGTTCTCACCAGATATTGCGCCGCCAGCTATTCAGAAACCCCTTATCATCACACCTGCAAGTGTGCATGTTCCACTTCCTAATCAAGTTCCTGTTTCTACCCCTGCTGCCGAGTCATATGACGCTCGGGGCAAGGGGATTGCTACTGACTTGTCTGCCCTGACGGAGGCACCAAAGACAACCACTGTGGAAGCTTCCCAGCAAGAGATGGAAGAGATCCTCAAGATTATCAAGAAAAGTGATTTCAACGTAGTTGAGCAGTTGGGGCACACCCCATCAAAAATTTCTATGTTATCACTATTGCTGTGATCAGAGGCCCATGCCAAGGCCCTGATCTCCTTCCTGAAGACGGCTCACGTGCCGCAAGAAACATTTGCTGATCAATTTACTGATTGCATGGCCAACTTGACTGCCGATAATGGTTTGGGCTTCTCTGACGCCGATCTGACCGCCAAAGGAAAAAACCATAATGACGCCCTGCATGTCTCCATTGAATGCAGGGGCACTACTCTTGCCCATGTGTTGGTAGACACCTGTTCTTCATTGAATGTATTGCCCAAGAAGGCCCTAGACAGGTTGGATTGTGAGGGTCTGGAGCTCAAGCCTAGTAACATTGTTGTCCGAGCCTTTGACGGTTCGAAAAGGATGGTACATGGGGAAGTTGACATTCCAATCAGGGTTGGTTCTCAAGTTTTTGATTCTACTTTCTATGTGATGGATATCCGCCCATCCTACTCTTGTTTGTTGGGTCGTCCATGGATCCACAAGGCTGGAGCTGTGACCTCCACACTACATCAGAAGCTTAAGTACCCGGTTAGAGGAAAGATTGTTACAGTTCAGGGGGGAGAGGAGTATATGGTCAGCCACCTAAACTCGTTTCGGTACATAGAAATGGATGGGGAATTCATTGAAACCACCTTTCAACACTTTGAAGAGGTGCCTCAGACGTTGGCGTCGGCTGAAACTGTGATTGAAGACCCTCCTTTGAAGATGGATTCCTTAAAGGACGCCCGGGCTGTGATTGAGAAGGGTGAATGCGCAAACTGGGGCCGGCTTCCGGACTTCACTCCAAAGACCGACAAGTTTGGTTTGGGCTTCACTGCGAAGGCTCAGAAGGCTGTTCGTAAGGCGAGGATTGGAAGACCTCCTGTGTTCATCACCAACCCGGGAGTGAATGCTATTGAAGACGATGTGGAGGAATCAGAATTTGACAACTGGATCTACCCAACAACCGACAGTGGACCAACCAACTGGACTGCCAAAGACTTTACACCTATTACTTTTGTCACTCAGTAATGAACTCTTTTGTTTTCAATTTGTAACAAACAATATGTTGAAACTTTTATGGCTCGGTGTCCTACCCGGGGCGCCGTGGCTTCATTTGTGAGGGCTTTTGTAGGTCATTTTCATATATCATTAATCAAAACATTGGACGTTTGTTGCATTTCAAAATCTTGCGCTCCTTTTCTTTCTTTATTATATATTGCAAAACAGCTATATTTACACACACTCACTTATACAGGTTCCAATCCACTCTGGATCTCACTGGTAACGACTCTGCTACTGCCAGTTATGACTTCGAAAATCCGATCAACTTAGCCGAAGACGAAGGTGAAGATGATTGCGAAGTGCCTGGTGAACTTGCAAGACTGCTACTCCAGGAAGAGAGGGCCATTCAGCCACATGAAGAGCCAGTGGAAACGGTAAATCTGGGTACTGAGACAGACAAGAAGGAAGTCAAGATCGGTGCCAATCTAGAGTTCAGTGTGAAACAACGGTTGATTCAGATGATGCATGACTATGTGGAAGTCTTTGCCTGGTCTTACGAAGACATGCCTGGGTTAGATATCGACATTATGGTTCATCACCTGCCTACCAAGGAAGATTGCCCTCCGGTTAAACAGAAGGTCCGCCGTATGCGCCCAGAAATGTCTGAGAAAATCAAAGCTGAGGTTATGAAACAATTTGATGCCGGGTTTCTAGCAGTGACTTCTTACCCTCAGTGGATTGCCAAAGTAGTTCCAGTGCCGAAGAAAGATGGTAAGGTCCGAATGTGTGTTGATTACAGAGATTTGAACAGAGCCAGCCCCAAGGATGATTTCCCTCTGCCTCATATCGACGTCCTGGTTGACAATACTGCTCAGCATAAAGTTTTCTCCTTCATGGACGGTTTCTCCGGTTATAATCAGATCAAGATGGCTCCTGAAGACATGGAGAAGACCACTTTTGTTACTCAGTGGGGCACCTTTTGCTATAAGGTCATGCCTTTTGGGTTGAAAAATGCTGGGGCAACCTACCAACGTGCCATGGTTGCTTTATTTCATGACATGATCCATCATGAAATAGAAGTATATGTCGATGATATGATTGCAAGGTCTCAAACTGAGGAGGAACACCTTGACCATCTATGGAAGTTGTTTGACCATCTGAAGTTGTACAAGCTGAGGTTGAACCCGAACAAGTGCACCTTTGGGGTGAGATCTGGAAAACTACTAGGTTTCATTGTAAGCGACAAAGGTATTCAAGTGGACCCTGCCAAAGTGAAAGCCATACAAGAGATGCCAACTCCCAAGACAAAGAAAGAAGTCAGAGGCTTTCTAGGACGGTTGAACTACATTGCCCGATTCATCTCACATCTAACTGCTACCTGTGAGCCAATCTTCAAGCTGCTGAAGAAAGATCAAGTAGTACGTTGGAATGATGAATGTCAGGCCGCTTTCGAGAAGATCAAAGAGTATCTCCAAGAACCACCCATTCTTATGCCACCGGTTGAAGGGAGACCTCGAATCTTATACTTGACAGTACTTGACAACTCAATGGGGTGTGTGCTGGGGCAGCATGACGAGTCTGGCCGAAAAGAACACGCCATTTATTACCTGAGCAAAAAGTTTACCGACTGTGAGACTCGGTACTCACTGCTCGAGAAAACTTGTTGCGCTCTGGTATGGGCTGCTCGGCGGCTGAGACAGTATATGTTGACTCACACTACTCTGTTGATTTCAAAAATGGATCCAATCAAGTACATATTCGAAAAGCCTGCTCTGTCTGGAAGAATAGCAAGACGGAAAATGATCTTGACGGAATATGAAATCCAGTACACGACTCAAAAAGCAATCAAGGGAAGTGTATTGGCAGACCATTTGGCACATCAGGCAGAGGACGACTACCAGTCGATGAACTTTGAATTTCCAGACGAAGATATCATGGTGGTAACTGATTGTGAAGTACCTGGACCGGATGAAGGACCTGAGGAAGGATCCTGATGGTCTATGCACTTTGACGGAGCCTCAAATGCTTTGGGTAATGGAATCGGCGTTGTGATCATATCCCCCAAAGGCACTCATACTCCGCTCACCGCTCGGCTATGTTTCAACTGCACCAACAACATGGCAGAGTATGAGGCATGTATCATGGGTCTTCAGGCTGCAATTGACTTAAGGATCAAGTTTCTGAGTGTATTCGGAGATTCCGCTCTCGTGATCAATCAGGTCAAAGGCGAGTGGGATACGAAACACCCAAATCTTATTCCTTACAAGGAGTATGCGCTGACATTACTTCCCCACTTCGAAGAGATAACTTTTGAACACTTCCCAAGAGAGGAGAACCAGTTGGCGGACGCACTGGCTACGGTGTTTTCTATGTTCAAAGTCAAATGGAATAACGAAGCTCCCCGGATCATTATTTGGAAGTTGGATGAACCTGCATATTGCTGTGATCTTGAGACCGAAGAGGTGACAGAAAAACCATGGTATCATGAAGTGAAGAGGTACCTTGAAGCTCAAGAATATCCCGAGGGTGCATCTGTTAACGACAAGAAGTTCCTAAGAAGGTTCGCTGCAAAGTTCTTCCTCAGTAATGGCATTCTCTACAAGTGAAACCATGATTCAACCTTACTACGTTGTGTAGATAAGACTGAAGCAGAAAGGATCATGGCAGAGCTACATGAAGGTACTTTCGGAACACATTCCAGTGGACACACCATGGCAAAGAAGATCCTTCGGGCAGGATATTTCTGGTCCACAATGGAAGCCGACTGTTATCAGCATTCTCGGACTTGTCATAAATGCCAGATCTATGCTGATAAGGTGCACATTCCTCCGATTCCTCTGAACGTCTTGGCAGCACCTTGGCCTTTTGCAATGTGGGGCATTGATATGATCGGCGAAATCAGACCTACGGCATCCAACGGGCATCGCTTCATCCTGGTAGCAATTGATTACTTCACAAAGTGGGTCGAAGCGGCTTCCTATGCTACCGTAACCAAGAGCGTCGTGGCACGGTTCATTCGGCACAACCTGATCTGTCGATACGGCATACCTGAAAGGATCATTATGGATAATGGTACCAATCTTAAAAACAAGATGATCACTGAGCTCTGCGAGCAATTCAAGATACAGCACCACAATTCTTCTCCCTACCGGCCGAAGATGAATGGGGCTGTAGAAGCGGCGAATAAGAACATCAAGAAGATTGTGCAGAAGATGACAGTGACCTATAAAGATTGGCACGAAATCCTACCGTTTGCTCTTCATGGGTACCGTACCTCAGCACGGACGTCAACAGGGGCAACTCCCTTTTCCTTGGTCTATGGCATGGAGGCAGTCTTGCCTATTGAAGTCCAGATACCCTCTCTCCGGATAATGAAGGATGCAGACTTGAGCGAAGATGACTGGATCCAGACTTGGCTTGATCAATTAAACCTAATTGATGAAAAGAGACTCACTGCTATTTGTCATGGTCAGACATACCAAAAACGGATGATCAGGGCATTTAGCAAGAAGGTCAGACGACAAGAGTATCAAGTCGGAGACCTGGTAATCAAGCGCATCATTCTTCCTCAAGGTGATCCCAGGGGCAAATGGACCCCCACGTACGAAGGGCCATTTGTGGTTAAACATATCTTCTCAGGAGGAGTTATGATTCTAACCACCATGGATGGTGACGATCTTCCTCACCCCGCCAATGCAGACATAGTAAAAAGATACTACGCATGAATTAAAGACCCGCTAGGTTGACACACCTAGGCAAAAATAAGGGCTTCTCGGCGAACCAAAAGGGTTCGGGCAAAAATAAGGGATGAAATGAAAAAATCTGTACACCCGGCAAGTCGAAAACCTGAAAAGGCGACTTGGGCAAAAATGGGTATCCCGGTGGACTGAAAACCCGAAAGGGCGGTCCAGGCAAAAGTTAGGGATAAAACGTAATACTATGTCTTATTGGATCACCTTGCATCCAGAATTCGGCATCAACTATCGGGCTCAAATGACTCCAATCAATCAGCTTCATCTTCAACTAAGCAGCAAAGTGATGAGACGCTTGAAGACATAAAGGCGATAGCCGAGTTGGAACCCAGTGGGAATATTTTTCACATAGCTGTTTTGTTTCCTTTTTCACAAAATTGTATAAACTCTATTTTGCTCGGCGGTGTTCTCTTACTAGGACGTCAACCTCTTGTACACAAAAACGCCTATTTACAGGCAAACTTCAAAATCAATACAAGTTCAATTTTTCAGACAAATTACCCATCGTTTTTCCTTTTTTCTGTTTTGTTTTGCAAAGAACGTCCAATGTTCATTTTTGATATATGCATTTGACATTATTTGCTAATCATGAATATTTGCATGCGAAACAAAGGACTAATTACAGATGACATCAGAAACAGGGGCAATGTAGAATTGTCCAAGCAATCTAGTTGCTCTGTCCACCGAAGTACCAAGGTAGGTTTAGCTGAAGAACGTAACCAAGTCACCTCAACTCCCCACAGAGTAAGACCAGATTTCAGCAATACTCTCCCGTCATCCCCGAAAAGGCACTATGTTCCCCTAGCAAGTCAGCAATACTCTCCTCAAGCAGAGTTAGTCTACTGTCAGCCTTAAGGAAGTTGGGTATCCCCAGAAGATCTCAACATTCCTCAGCGAGCATCCCCGACAATCTTAATATAAGATTGTTCCCTGGCGGAACACCAACACCCCAGTACAGTCTGAAAAGTTTCCCCAGGAGAGTTGAATCATTATCCCCAGCAGGTCTTGAAGCTTATCCCCAGTAGATTCTGGAAGCTTATCACCTGCAGAGTACATACGTCTCTCCCCGACTTTATTCAAAGGTTATTTCTCCACCAGGGTATAACTGGGTTATCCTCAGCTAATTACCACGGAAAGTTCGTCCTCGGAGAAATTCTTCCTATCCCCAGCGGAGTTCATCAAGTTCCCCAACATAACTTATCAACAGAATCCCCAGCGGAGTTTATCATTGATATCCCCAGCAGAGTTTATCGTTGAAATCCCCAGCGGAGCTCTCATCAAAACCTCAGCGAAGTATCTCTTCCCACAGAGTAATCCCCCTCAGAGTAATCCTCTCCAACAAGTTTATTTCCCAACGGAGTCATCCTCTCCTACCGGTTTATTCTTGCAACCATCATCCCCAGCGGAAGCGAAGAACTCTACTCTTCAACATCAGCCCAGGATTTGATTCCCCGGCCTTTCGTCAAGGATTTATTTTCCTAGACGAAAATACATTCGCAGACATTTCACATTTCATACATCCTGCTTACATATATGATCAAGTGCATACAACACTATCTCATTTTGAGCATCTCATACATCATGACATTGCATACAACTGATGTTTTGCCTTTTCAGGAAAAAGATCAATCCAAAAGATGATTACCATCAACTATCGCAATTCCAGATTTGATACCTGTATCTAGCCAGGGCATATCTGTGAGTGAGCGATTGTAGATTCGATTCCTGTATCTAGCCAGGGCATATCTGCATGAAGAGTTTGAAGATCAACCCCTGTAACAGGCCAGGAAATTATCTTTCATTTTCAGGTTAGAGGCTTACACCTGTATCCAGCCAGGAAAGCTATCTCTACCAACCTTTCGACAATTCCAGATTCGATACCTGTATCCAGCCAGGGCACATCTGTAGACAACGGTTCCAGATTCGATTCCTGTATCTAGCCAGGGCACATCTGTGAGCAACTTATTGTAGATCCGATACCTGTATCTAGCCAGGGCATATCTGCACGAATAGTTTAGAGATTCGATACCTGTATCCAGCCAGGGCACGTCTGTAAACAACCTTTCGAAGTTCCAGATTCGATTCCTGTATCTAGCCAGGGCACATATGTGAGCAACTAATAGTGGATTCGACTCCTGTATCTAGCCAGGGCATATTTGCATGAAGAGTTTGAAGATCAGCACCTGTAACAAGCCAGGAAACATCTTCCTTTCTCAAAGTACGCAAGTTCTCACTAAGGAATCTCTTACGCGATCATTACTTCCAAATGGCATCTATAAGCCCATTCCCAACAAGGTTCTGTCACGTCTCCAGATGGCATCTATAAGCCCATCCTCCTATCCATCCTATCTCCAAATGGCATCTATAAGCCCGTTCCCGCCATCACACTGATACTCCAGCATGCGAGTGCAAATTTCCGGGCACTTTAGTGTCCAATCTTCTTTTACCCCCGAGTCACGAAAGGCAAACTTGCCAATCTAACTCTTCAGGTTCAAGAAGATTGAACAGGGGCAACTGTTGTACCCCAAAATTTGCCCTCCCATTTCTTCAATATTTTCTCATCACAAGACCCTTAGGGTTTGCTCTGCTCAAGACTCCTCTTTGCACTGTTGACCCAAATTAGGGTTTGTGTTTGCACAAAGATGTTTTGACCTAAAATGACTAAGATGACTTTCATGCTTCATATTGGACTCCCAAGTTTATCCATACCAAGTTTCAAGCCTTAATTCCAATCTTTGCCCAGTCAATTGGACAGTTGACCTAGAAATCAGCTGTATTGGGGAAAAAGTCAACTGTGGTCAATTGACAGTCAAACCTCATGAAATTTGACCCACATCAACATTATGAACTCATATGGACCATTTGATTAAGTTTGGATCACAAATCCACAAGAAATTTGATCAGATCACCAAAAGGGCAAAATGGTCATTTTTAGGGTTTTGACTGCACAAAGGCAATTTTTGACTGTTTGACCTAGCCAATGGCAAACCAAGCTCACACATGGACTCAAGGACCCCATGGAATTGTCTTGACATGTTCAACAAATTCAAAAGATCCAAAATGCACAAGATTGACAGATGAATTTTCCAGTCAATTGATCAATTTTTGACTGTATACTGAAAAGTCAAACTTTGACTTTTTGGTCAAAATCAAGTGTCAAGATTCATTTTCCATCAAGACATGTAAAATTATGAAACTTGTTCACCAAGGAATCAAAAATCACAAATTAGGGTTTGAAATGAAGAATTTTCATAACTTAGAATTTTTCTAAGTTATGAAAATCCCTAATTTTTTCCTAACTTTGTCCCACTTTTTCATCAAGATACATTTGGATTCAAGGAAAACTAAAAACATGAAAGTTTTAGTCCATTGCAAAATCTACAACTTTGATCCACAAAGTTTCCTCAAAAGAAGCTTGTAGCTCAAGTTATGATTTTTGGAACAAGGGTGCAAAACATTCTTAACTTAAAAAAATTTTGACCTATTTTAGGCAGGATTTTTGCCTAACTTTATGGCCACTTTTCACATGCTTCCACTTGGAATTTCAAATTTCATTACAAAGATGGATTGTAGTACACATTCCAAGCTTTCCAAAATGTCCAAGAACTCATCAAACACCCTTGTGGTTAGGGAGAATCGAATTTGTCAATATGGGCAAAACTCACTTTGTTCATGAGCCATTTCCATGTCCATAACTTTGCATTTTTGAACTCAGCATGCTCTAAGCTAGATTACAGGCCTTTTATCTCATCCACACTCAATAATTTAATGCAAAACCTTTGTGTCCTAGCATTATCTTGTCTATTAAGCCATTACACAAAAGATTAACCTTAATATGGAAAAAGCAAATTATCCATTTTTGAAAAGTATGGCTTTATGTCAAGTTTGCAAATCAAGAAGTACAATGCAAATCCTTTTGGCACAAGTTCAGGGATATATCCCACTGATCAAGACAAAGCTTTGCAACACATTTGAGGGGCCTGCATAGGCCTAGAAACCAACTTGGCATTTTTGACTTACATTAGAAGAAACTTGGCATATTGATATACAACACACATTTTCTGCCAACACAAGCTTAGAAAAACTTGTTAAACACATTCCAAATATCAAACCTAAGCTAAGGCACGAGCTAACCACCTTCCAAACCTCATCATTCATCAAAACACCCTCCTACTGCAAAAAACAGAGTCACCTCTGCAGTTGGACTTCCATAACTCAATCCATTCGTGCGCCTTGGCCAAAACCAGTTCATACACACTCCATACCACCTATACAAGCTATCCCAAGCATTGGACACGACCTGTAACACCTCTAACCAACTTCACCATTTTCACTTTTTCTGTTTTGCAGGTTGATTGCCATAGATTGATTCACTTGGATTCAAAGCAAGCTAAAGGTTGGAGAAGCATCCCTGACCTCCAGGCAAGTTGTACAAGTCCTCACATTGCACTGAAAGTACCTCCATTGCCAGACACGATCCAAGCTGAACAAGTAAGTTCATGGACTTCTATCTCTCAATCTAGGAAGAGTTAGCTTTAAGTTTATAAATGAAAAGTGTCATACTCATGTCCCTGAAGCCACTCATATCCTCACTTTCCATTTATATTGCATATGCTGAGAGAATTTAAGACCTGAACATTGACAAAAACTTAGGTTAAGAATTAGGGATGGAGAAATTCTCTCTCATTTCTGAGAGTTGGATCAAGTTCTTGGTATGTATGGAATCGTGGCTTGATGCTTGACATTTTTCATGTTATAAGTTTGTGCTAAAAGTCCAGGAATCAGGATGTTTGAACCAGGAGGGAAAGGCGCACGTTTTTGACATTTTTGTTTGGAGGTTGAAGACAACCTCTATGGGCTGGGCCTGGAGATATTTTTCCTCTTTGCACCACATTCTCACACATGCACCCCCTTGGCCCATTGCATTTTATTTTCATTATTTTTGACTTTTGATTTTTGTTTCTGACTTATTTATTTTTGTCAAAGCATAAAAAATATTAAAAATATTTTTCTCAAATTTTTTTGCATTTTTTGACATTTATTTTGTTTCATTTAGTTTTATATGTAAATAAACACATAATATCTTTTATTTAAAAAATACTAAAAAATAATACAAACACATTTTATTTCTGATTTTTATTTTATGTTATCTCTTGAAAACATTTTATAAAAAAAATATACTTTTTTTGTAAATATTAAATATTTTATTTTGTATATATTTAATATATTTAATAAATAATGTAAATACTTATATATTTATTAGTCTATTTAGGATAAAAATACAAAATAATACATTTTTATTTTTTTATTAATATTTAACTTAAAAAATCACTTTTTTTGCAATATACTTCCCTTTTATTTATTTTTGTACATAATTAATAAATATTGCATATATTATATAATAAATACATTTTATTTAACAAAATTAGGGTTTTTACCCTAAACCTAAAAAATCCAAAAATTAAACCTTTTTATTTTTGTTTATTTGTCACATGAAAAATACCTTTTTACATACATATAAAAAACCATTTTTTGCATCTTGCATATTTATCTCATTTTATTTAATTATTGTGCAATTAATTAATTTGTAAAATTTCAATTTGGATGTAATAGTTAGATTTAAATTTCTTGCTAAATATCCCCATTTGAACATTTGTACCCCCCATCCCATATTTGTGTTGTAATAACTTAGGACCTTTAAATTTCGCACTTTAAAAGCTTTTTAATTATACCATGATAGAATTAGGGTTTGTATGCAAAAATTAACCAAAAATAGTTTGACCTAAATTCAAGATAAACAAGCATGAAAATGAACAAACACAAATCACACTTGCACCCCTAGGGTTACTCCACTTGTTGCCTTCAATAATGGGCCATATTGCATGTTAGGTATCTTTGGCAAAAACAAAACAATCAAATGATCATAGTCCCTCGATGACGCTTTCAAAAGTTGCCTAAAAATGATCAAGTCCCTTAAAGGAAAAATTGCCCAAAGATACTTGGCACCATTGCAATGATGGTCTAAACGATGACCCGCACCCGTCCCGTTCACATCCTAACACAAGATTGTCCACCAAATACAATGGTGGAACAAAATTGTTAAAAGGGTTAAAACATAGCAATAATCTTTGAGAAATTTAGGGTAGATAGCTCTTGGTTACTTGCCAACTTGCAAAACAAAAACACTTGCCTATTTTTCAAAACACACATCACAACACACTTTCAAAACAACCTTCTAAAACATTGAAAAACTTTTCAAAAGACATACACCTTTGTATACATCCCAATATGGATCATTACAAAGGTTGCCACCACATTGGCCTCTTTTCAAAACATTTTCAAAACCCACACACAAAGCACCATTTCAAACAATTGAAAATCAAGGCAAGTTGATCTAAGCAAGTAACTAAGAGCCCATGGATAACCATGGATAAAAAGGGTGCTAATACCTTCCCTTTCTATAATCTACTCCCCGAACCCAAGAAAACATCTCAAAGGTTTTTGCTGTGCTTTTTAACCTTTCCTTAGGATAAAATAAAAAGTCGGTGGCGACTCTTGCTCAACCGGAACATTTGCGAAAACAAACGCAAAACCTCAAGTCAGTTCTCCCACCGTATCACAAGTACCCTCCGGCGGACGACAAGTATAAGAATCTTGAGGATCGGTTGGCAGCCATGGAGGTACGAAGGGTACCTGGGCTGGATTTCGAAGAACTAGGGTTTTTTGCTGGTATCGTCATTCCTCCCAAGTTCAAAGTGCCTACATTTGCTAAATACG
This sequence comes from Vicia faba, assembly GCA_948472305.1. Lineage (NCBI taxonomy): Eukaryota > Viridiplantae > Streptophyta > Magnoliopsida > Fabales > Fabaceae > Vicia > Vicia faba. The sequence continues at coordinate 621,653,374 of OX451736.1, forward strand.
ACCGTTTGTCATGTCCGAAGATGCATCTGTGTTCCTACGTCAGAAAGATCCAACCTGACTCTTCTGATAAGGATCTATGGGTCCACTTTTTTCAAGATAGTTTGTCGGGTACGCAATTGGATTGGTTCTATCAACTTGAGAGATCTGATGTTCATAACTGGGAGGATTTGGCTGCTGCTTTCTATCGAAAATACCAATATAACGCAGATTTAGCGCCTGCTCGTACTCAACTACAGAGTATGGGTATGGCCTCTAATGAGGGATTTAAGGAGTATGCCCAGAAGTGGCGGGATTTGGCTGGAAGGGTGCAACCACCATTGTCGGATATAGAGCTGGTTGACATGTTTTTGGGGACCCTGTCAGGTCCATTCTTCAATCACTTGATCGAGAGCTTATCTGCAGGGTTCACCGAATTAATTTTGACCGGTGAAAGGGTCGAAGCTGGTATTAAGAGTGGTAAAATTCAGAAGGATGCCTCCGCTTCCACTGCTATCAAGAATACCTTCCCAGCCAAGAAGGAAGTTTCTGCTGTTCACACCCAGAGAAATCAAGGGAGAATGGAGCGCCGACCAGCGGTGGGGGCTGTGATGATCCAGAACTCCTCAGCCGATCAACCTCGAAGCAGTCAACCCAGAGCTAACCAGCAAAGGGTAAAAAGGCCACAACGGAAATTCACCCAGATCAATATGACACCGGCTCAGGTCCTTCCTCATTTGTCAAAGCTAAACCTTACCAACTTGAAAGAAGCACCGAAAAACCCAAATACCTCTTCTCTCTATTATCATTCAAATGCAAAATGTGCATATCATTCGGACAATGTGGGGCACGACACCAACAACTGTTGGTCCCTTAAAAACAAGATCCAAGATTTAATAGATGCCAAGGAGGTAGAGTTTGATGCCCCCGAAAAACCTAATGTGATATCCGCTCCTATGCCAAAACATGGTCATAATGTCCATGCTATTGTAGAATATCTTCATGTTACCGCTGTTGATGACTTAATGACTCCATTTCCAATGATCAAGATGAATCTGTTGAAAGTCGGGATTTTCCCAGGATGTGAAAAAGATTGTTACCTTTGTTCGACCTTGCAATCCGACTGTCCGTTGTTGAAGTCAGGCACCCAACGCTTGATGGATACTCAAGAGATCCTCTTTCAGAAAACTCCTGTTACTCCCATTACTCATGTTACTCCTATTACTCCAATCAATGATGTTGCTATAATCACCATTTCCGACAATCTTTCCAAGACCTACAAAAGGCCTGTTAAGATTACACCTAATCCAAAGTTTGTACCGCTGAAGATTACCATGCCGGGGCCTATCCCATATAAGTCCAATAAGACAATACCGTGGAATTATGGAGGAGAGATCTTCTATCACGGTGTTAAGCAGATCGAATCAGTCGAAGAAAGTTCCGATGAAGAAACCCCTGACATGGGGAATATTGCAGGGACAAGTAAGATCACTCGTAGTGGAAGAATCTTCTCTTCGGAGATTGCTCCTTCATGGGCAGTCTTCGGACCCTCAAGTGCTCCTGTGCAAAGTCAAGTGATTGAAGAAATCGTTACTCCCGAAGTTGTACCCTCTGCTATTACTGCTGATAAAGGTAAGGGGATCCAAGAAGCGCCCGTCAGGACGAGGGCTCAGACTTTGGTTATCCCCGAGACCACCCAAAAGGAAATGGAGGAGATTTTAAAGATAATTAAGAAGAGTGACTACGATGTCGTAGAGCAGCTGGGGCAAACCCCTTCAAAAATCTCCATGCTGGCTCTATTGCTCTGCTCTGAGGCTCATGCCAAAGCCTTGATCAAATTCCTGAAGACGGCCCACGTGCCTCAAGAAACTTCTGTGGATCAGTTTCAAGAGTGTGTAGCCAACATTACAGCCGACAATGGTCTTGGCTTCTCTGATGCCGATTTGACGTCTAAGGGAAGAAAGCATAATGATGCGCTGCATGTCTCGGTAGAGTGCAGAGGGACCACACTTGCTCATGTTCTGGTTGATACCGGTTCATCTTTAAATGTCCTACCAAAGAAAGCATTGGACAAATTGGACTGTGAAGGTTTGACCCTAAAGCCCAGTAATATCATTGTTAGAGCCTTCGATGGTTCTAAGCAGATGGTTCACGGAGAAGTGGACATCCCAATTAAGGTGGGAACGGAAATTTTCAACTCTACTTTTTATGTGATAGACATCCGTCCTTCATATTCATGCTTGTTGGGAAGGCCATGGATCCACAACGCTGGGGCAGTCACTTCTTCTCTACACCAGATGCTCAAATACCCAGTCCAGGGTAAGATCATCATAGTTCATGGTGAGGGGGAGTATATGATAAGCCACCTTAACTCTTTCTGCTACGTGGAGTTAGATGGTGAATTCATAGAAACACTTTGAAGAGGTTTCTCCTGAAGTTGCGGTAGCCAAGACAATGATTGATGTGCCCATCATTACCAAGCCTGTGTCCTGGTGTTGCACCCCAAAATTTGCCCTCTCATATTTCCCAAGACATTGCAAGAATAATCTTCAAAGTGGTTCAAGATTGCTCAAGAGTTGGACAGTCAAAGCTATCTCTTAAGGCAGTCAACTTCAAATTAGGGTTTTGTGTTACATCAAGGTCCTTGCATCCAAATGACCTCAAGTTCTCCCCAATGTCCTAATATGTTCTCAAGTTCATCCATGTCAAATTTCAAGCCTTGCAGAGGAAGTTTGGTCAGGCAATTGCTCAAAGGGTCCAAAAATTGACTGTGTTAGGGCAAAAGTCAATTGTGACCTACAAATAGTCAAACTTCAAGATTTTTTGTCAACATTCTCATTTTGAAGCATATTTAATCATTTGATCAAGGGTTGATCATGATTCATCAAGGATTGCTCAAAATTCATCAAGGCTCAAGAGTTGCTAAATTAGGGTTTTGTAGGAAAAGTCAACTCAACTTTGACCAAGCATAACTTTCTCATACTTTATGAGAAATGACCCATCCAAAGCTCATTTCGAAGAGGATGTAATTTCCTACAATCCATCTTCATACCCCAAGATCAGAAAATTCACTCACAAGAAGTTACAAATTTGGACATTATAGGTCATTTTTGAAAGTCAACAAAAAAACATTTTTTCCAAAGCTTATAACTTGATCTAGGAATATCAAAATGCGATTAGACCAAAAGGGTTGGTTAGAGGACATCTCAAGCTTTCTAAAAAGTCCAAGAACACTTCCAAAAGTTCAAAATTGAAGAAGTTATGCATTGTTGAAGTTGGGCATTTTTGCAAAATTGCTAAAAGTCAACTATCCCTAAAACATCAAATCTTGTCAAATGGGCCCATTCCTTTCCACTTGATTTGATCTTGTCACACTCCACACGTGTCCTAGCTTCAGCCTTGTGTCCATTTATTAATTTTTCTATTTTATTTGATTTTTTATTGAATTAATTCATTTTAAATCAATTTAAATCCAATAAAATCCAAATATTGATTACTTGTTTTCCTTTTGGCTATTTCAGGACCTAATCATCATCATCAATTGAATCAAATTCGTATCAAGCTTTTCATGTGCAAAAATATTGGATTTTGGACAAAATAAGATAGTTATCAATGGTGAGTCAAATCATATCTTCAAACATCAATGTGCAAAGATTCAAGTCCAAATTGTTGACCTAATCCAATGTTGCATACATATACAATGCAAAGGCACGAGTTTTAGAGGTTAGAGGCTGCAGAATCACAAGAACCAAACTTGAGAAAACTTGAAAAAAGCTTGAAACTGAAATCGGGCATATAGGTGTTTTCAAGGCCAAATCTCATCACTAATCCATTGCTGGGTGTCCACTGAATCTCCTGCAAGCTCTCTCACCCTCTCAAATGCACTGTAAGTTATACGCGACCTCCCTCTGAACTTGCTTTCGTGTTTCAAAATGTACACATCATTACAAGAAACTAATGGCATATTTGCAATCACCAAACAATTTCCATGCTTTCCATATTATTTGATTGTATTTATTTGTTCTATAATCCAAAACGCCATTGAAGGGTTCTTTAGGGTTTTTTTAGGGCTTTCCATTACAGGAACAATTGGCTTGTGAGAAGGGTACCATCTTGTTCAGGGGAACAAGACGAGTTCATCCATGGTATCACCTTTCATTTATATGGCCTGAGAAGGATTTTTGAATCAACCTACGCCTTTTGCTGCGGATTCAAATCCGCAGGTAACCTCTGTATAAATCTGAGGACAGGGACGACAACGTGTCCCCATCCTATTGCTCCATTCAAATTTTCGCGCTTTATTTTTTTATTCTGGCATAATTACGCGTTTTTGTATATTATCTTTAATTTGTATTCTATTAACAATTGAGAAGTAGTGGCAAGGGCGTTAGTGCAAGATCCAACAGGACCTGGGTTCGAATCCAAGGTCCCCCACATATTTGTTATTATTTTCTTTCAGGTTATCCAATGCCTTTCCAAGCGCGCAGTGCATGATACTCCCTCATTCCAATGCTTGCCAGATGGCCCCAGGCCAGATCTGGTGGTCCAAATAGGACGTGCATCATGGTCCCTAGCCAACGTGCCATAGAGAATCAGGAAAGGTCAACAAAAGGCCAATTCGTTTGGGCCATCCAACTGCTAATCTCACCTCCAATTTGGGCCCAAAACCCCTGAGTATTTCTATTTCTTTATTTTTATTTATTGTTTATTATTATTATTTTATTATTTAATTAACCAATCACGCTTTTTCTTAATAAAATCAAAAAACCAAAAAAATATGTTTTATTTATTAAAATTAAATTCAGCACTTTATTTTTGTAAATAAATATTAATTTAATTAATTTAGTCTAACTAAGAATTAACTTTAATATCTTTTGCAATAATTAAAATTAATGTAGATAATTAGGTTTTACTAACTTTGATCAAATTTATTTTTATTTCCTTAAATATCAAAAATCCAAAAAATATCATTTTTATTAATTAATTAATTTATTTATTAATTTAAAAATTAATTTAGACCTAATTTCTTTTTAATTCAAATATGACAAACAAAAAATACTTTCTTTTCAAATCAAAGGGTCAAAACCCTAGAATGCGCCCGATTTAATTTTCCCGCACGCGATCCATTTTATCATATTATTGTATCTGTTTCCCGGAATATAATAGTTTAATAGGACTTTGATTATTTTATCGCTCTATTTATTTTCCGCATTTTAATTTCAAGGGTTGTTTTTGGCGATGTAAATACCCGACGCCTTGTAATAGTTAGTTTTAATTTCCGCAATTTAATTTCCGCAACTTATAAACTGTTAGATGTTTGATAAATAGGGAATGCATGACAAGATCAAATGTTAAACCTAAAATCAACATAGATAACCATTGACATGTACAAAGATAAAATTAACTGAAAACAACACACTCGCACATGCGCACTCTTAGGGTACACCTCGCTTGGTTGCCTTCGAATGTGGTCATTGAGTATAGGAAGTTTTAGAGGTCGCCCTCTTGTCCTAAGATCATAGTTGCCTCGAAACAGTTGCCTCGGAAAAATGATCTAAGACATTAGGGTTACCACTAAGGCGTCCTAACATTGCTTTAGTGACCGCATGTCCCTTAATCGAATTGACCCTTAAACTCCAACAACGATGCTATCTACTCATCAATAGTGGGATAGCATTGTCTAAAGGACATTAGCACAGATTGATTCCTTTTTCGAGTAGGTAGATGGTTCTTAAGTACTTGCTCTTTAAAAAAAAACAAATTTTCACACTTACACTCCTGCCGAAACAAAACTTCTTCAAACCCACAAACACAAAGAAAGCAAATTTTTGAAAACACTTTGAGCAAGTACCTAAGAGTCTATGGATAACCATGGATAGAAAGGGTGCTAACACCATCCCTTTCTATAATCTTCCCCCCGAACCCGAGAAATATCTCAAAAAGGAATTTTTCTGTGCTTTTTTCCTTTCCTTTTGGATAAAATAAAAGACGATGGATACTCTTGCTTACCGCGACATTTTGCAAACACAAACGCAAAATGCAAACCAGCATTCCAAAAAACAGTCAATTCTTCCCACCGTATCACAGAACTGGCGACTCTGCTGGGGAAGCTAATAAGTGAGGTGTACCTTAGGATTAGATCATTGTGTTTTCAATTGTTTACTTTGTATGCTTTATATTTGTGGGCTTGTATCGGAGTTACTATAGATCCTAACCTGGATCCGGGGATACCCTTTAGGTAAGTAACAATAAACTGTGAGGGAACTGTACGACATAGACCGATACGGTTGAAGCAGTAGCTACGTTGGTGTGGCACTTTAGATTGTACCGATATCCCTTGTGTTGGAACGAGGAGAATATGGGTCATCTAAGGGGTCATTAAACACCAACTGACCTTAGAACCTTTAAATTGACCAACTTGGCCATAGAACAGTAGCAGTATGCTACACTCATTGAGACTAAACTCTCGCGATGATTCCGTCCGCAAGAAAAGGTTGCTAAACTAGAATTATGACCGATTGAGGGTAGTCAGTGATATTGAGATCCTCTAGAACCCAGTTACTATTTTTAGGGCAGGTTTGAACCAATTGAACTGAAAGATGGTAGTACCTAAGCTCCTTGCCAGCCTGAAGTTTAAGGGCTCTCTGTGTGACTTGTGTGCCTTTACCATGTTTTCTATTTGTGGATACTTGTGATGTGCTTTCAATCATGACATCATAACATCATAACATTGCATACATCTTGCATTGGACTAACCTATTTCAAAGACAGGAGGGATTCATCTTTGTTCTGTTTTGTAGGTCATGATGCCCATGCGTAGGAATACCATCCGGATCAACTTTGTCCAGGTTCCCACTATGCTTAAAGAATTGATTACAAAGATGCCAGATACCACCTCCTTCATCAGAAGACATGGTTACCTTCTCAGTTTGGTCACTTCCAAATTAAACGAGCAGATGATGAGTGTCCTAGTCCAGTTCTATGATCCACTGTACCATTGCTTTACTTTTCAGGACTATCAGCTGGTCCCCACCTTAGAGGAGTTCTCTGATCTGCTCGGTATCTCTATTCTGGAGCAGACCCTGTTTACTGGTTGGGAAAAGACCCTTAGGCCAGAAGAGATTGCTTCAGCCCTTCATATGACAAAGGATGAGGTAATGGCTAATTGGGAGACTAGAAGTGGAGCAAAGGGCTTTCTGACTAAGTTCTTGGTTGGTAAGGCTAATTATTTCTGGGATAGTCTAGACTTCAAGGCATTCGAGGATATTCTGGCTCTTCTGATATATGGCTTGGTATTGTTTCCGAACTCTGACTCTTTTGTTGATGTGAATGCGGTGAAAATCTTCATCTCTCGTAATCCTGTACCCACTCTCTTGGGTGACATTCTTCATCAGCTTTATGCCCGTACTGCCCAAAAGTGGGGAACCTTGATGTGCTCTGCTCCATTATTGGCGAGGTGGTTTATTTCGCACCTCCGCAAATCAGTGTTGAAGAACAAAGAAGGCATGGGCTGGGCTTATAGGGTTTTGTCTCTCTCTCACAATGATATCATTTGGACTCTTAAGGGTATGGATGAGATGGCTATTATTGATCGCTGTGGGGAATACCCCAATGTTCCGCTGATAGGAACCCATGGAGGAATTTCTTATAATCCATGCTTGGCCTTACGTCAGTTCGGGAGAGCCAGAAGAGAAGGACCTCATGAGCTGCTAATGCCTAGTATCATCTTTGATTTTCAAGGGGATAGCGACGAGCAACGCCGCAGATTCATAAGGGCTTGGGATAGAGTTCACAGATCTGATCCACATGAGCTGGGTCCAAAGACTTCTCTTCCAATGGAGCCATATCTCAGATGGGTCCGTATCCGTGCCCAAAAGCTGGGTATGCTATATGAAGCCGTCTTGCCTATCATTGTTGAAGTTGCTAATGAAGAGGGGGTTCTTCCTACCATCCTCCACCCTTACATGCCCACTGACATTGGGGCTCTGAAAAGGTCTTGGATGCAGCTGAGAGAAGAACGGGATGCTTACCGAGAAAAGTTCAACGAGCAAGAGCAGAAGATCCAGAGGTTGACTAGGAAGTTGGAGAATAAGTGGATTCTCAATGACTATGCCCGCACCTACAAGAAGAGACCATGGGAGCACTGATTGACCTTTGATTGTTTCTTTTCCAGTTTTCATTTACTTTCCAGTATTTCCATTCTTGTAACGCCTTAAGGGCAATCAGTTGAACAATTTGAATTTCGAAGTTTATCTAATAAAGTGTGTTTCATTTCTTGTTTACAAATTTGAATCTCCCGATTGTCTTTGAAATCATGTCATACGCATTTCATCCCATGCACTTCATAACAGGTACCCATTACAGGTCTCTTATCTTCTTCGCTGTTTATTTTAGCACTCATCATGTCTGCTGAACCTTCAACTGAGCAAGCCATCAAGGCCCTACAGGCCCAGAATGCCCAATTTCAAGAGTTGTTCATGAATCTAGATAAAGGTCAGCAAGATCTGAAGACCCTGATTCTGAAAGAGAAGAAGAAGAAAAAGAAGAGGACAATCCTGTTTAACACAGGTCATGGGTTTGGAAATAGGCTACGGGATGAAGTTGATTTGACCACCTCATCTGGAGGGAAAGATAGTCAGGAAGAAAGGAGGGCTCCTAGCCCTGTGGTCTCCGACAACGACACGGACTTCGACGAAGACCAGTATCCTCCTGCTGAGGATAGATACAAGCAACTGGAAGACCGGTTGAGTGCGATGGAAGTTCAAAAAGTTCCTGGTCTGGACTTTGGTGATCTGGGTCTATCATCTGGGGTGGTGATTCCCCCCAAATTCAAAGCACCAGCCTTCGCTAAGTATGACAGAGTTTCTTGTCCGAAGCTGCACCTACGGTCATATGTAAGGAAGATTCAACCGTACACCGCTGATAAGAACCTATGGATCCACTTCTTTCAAGACAGTCTCTCAGGGACTCAGCTTGAATGGTTTTACCAGTTGGACGGAGCCAGTATCCACAGTTGGGAAGATTTGGCTACTGCTTTCTACAGGCAGTACCAATACAATTCCGACCTTGCTCCCACGCGTACCCAACTCCAGGGTATGTCAATAGGAACAGGCGAAGGTTTCAAAGATTATGCTCAGAAGTGGAGGGACCTCGCCGGAAGGGTGCGACCACCCCTGGCTGATCGGGAGCTTGTGGATATGTTTCTGGGGACCTTGTCTGGTCCATTTTTCAACCACCTGATTGGAAGCTCTTCGTCTGGGTTCACGGAGCTTATTATGACTGGGGAAAGGATTGAGGCTGGTATTAAGGCCGGTAAGATACAGAAGGGTGCCTCATCAAGCACCGAGAAGAAGCCATTTAAGAAAGAGTCCAGTGCTGTCTACAGTTCGAAAAGCAGAAGTAGACCTGAACGCCGCCAAGCTGTTAATGCAGTTGTTATTTCAAGACCTACTGGTGCTCCTCAGCACAACAATCAACAAAAGGACGAGAGACCTCGAAGGCAATTCACCCGTCTCAGCATGACTTTGTCTCAGATTCTGCCACAGTTACTGAAAACCAACCTAGTGATTCCAAGGGAAGCCCCGAAGAATCCAAATACAAAGTCACCGAAGTACAACCCTAATGCCCGTTGTGCTTATCACTCTGATAGCCCGGGGCATAATACAGATGATTGTTGGTCTTTGAAGAACAAAATACAGGACTTAATTGATGCCATGGAGATTAAGTTCGAGACGCCCGAAAGAACTAATGTTGTGACTGCTCCTATGCCCAAGCACGGAGTGAATGCTATAGATGAAGACTCGTTTGTGGTTTCTGTGAACGACATTTTTACCCCTTTGATGACTGTGAAGAAGAACCTTTTGCTAGCCGGTTTATTTCCGGGCTGTGACGAAGGTTGTCGTATGTGTTCTGTTCTACCTACCGGTTGCCATCTTTTGAAATCAGGTGTCCAATGCCTGATGGATAGTAAAGAGATTCTGTTTGAGAAGACTGTTGTTCCTTTAGCTCATACTGAAGAAGTGGCCATCATTACCATTTTCGACAATTCTTCCAAGGCTCTATCGAGGAAGCTTGTTATAATTACATCTGTTCCAAGAATCGCACCTGTGATCATCATTGTTCCTGGGCCTATCCCCTACACCTCTGATAAAGCTGTCCCTTGGCATTACGGGGCCGATGTTTATTTTCATGGAGTTAAACAAGAGTTAGATGCTGATACAGACATCAGCAATATTGTTGGACCTGCTAAAGTCACCCGCAGCGGAAGACTTTTCTCACCTGATATTTCTCCACCAACTGCCCGAAAACCTGTTGTTATTACACCTGCCAGTGTACCTGCTACTATTCCTGTTCAAGTTCCTATTCTTACCCCTGTCGCCGAGTCACCTGACACTCGGGGCAAAGGGATCACCAGTGAGCCTGCCCAAACAGAGGCACCGAAGACGATTACTGTTGAAGCTTCTAAACAAGAGATGGAAGAGATTCTGAAAATTATCAAAAAGAGTGACTACAATGTAGTTGAACAGTTGGGGCAAACCCCGTCCAAGATTTCTATGTTGTCACTGTTGCTATGCTCAGAGGCCCATGCCAAGGCTCTGATTACATTTCTGAAGACCGCACACGTACCACAAGAGACATCAGCTGATCAGTTTAAAGATTACACGGCCAATCTGGCTGTTGATAATGGGTTGGGTTTCTATGACGCTGACTTGACTACAAAAGGGAAAAATCACAACGATGCCCTGCATGTCTCCATTGAATGCTGGGGCACTACTCTTGCACATGTATTGGTGGATACCGGTTCCTCACTGAACGTTTTCCTAAGAAAGCTCTAGACCGATTGGATTGTGAAGGGTTGGAGTTGAAGCCAAGCAACATTGTCGTTAGGGCCTTTGATGGGTCTAAGAGGATGGTGCACGGAGAAGTGGATATTCCGATCAAGGTTGGTTCTCAGGTTTTTAACTCTACATTCTATGTGATGGACATTCAGCCATCTTATTCGTGTCTGCTGGGTCGCCCATGGATCCACAAAGCTGGGGCCGTAACCTCAACGCTCTACCAGAAGCTGAAGTACCCGGTCAAAGGGAAGATTGTGACAGTACAAGGAGAGGAATAATACATGGTTAGTGTTGTACCCCAAAATTTGTCCTCGTATTTTTCCACAGGAAATCACAGCTTCGGGCTTTTCCCTGATTTTTCAGACTGGCTCAAGAATCGGTCAAACAGACTTTTCTCGTCAGTCAGACAAAATTAGGGTTTCCATTGATTTGCATGGCTCTGGAACAATTCAAACAGTTTGCTTAGGGTTTGGTTGATTTTGGCTCAACTTTGATCAGGCGAACGCTTCTTTGGCATTTGATCAAGAACTAGGGTTTTTGTGCGCGCATTCTCAGAAAGAATTAATCCCACAGTGCTTTTCAAGTTATTCCGAGATATGGACTGAGGCATTTGGATTGAGTTTGTAGTGTTTGACTAAATCAGTGAAAAGAGGCATTTGGTTTGAGTTTGCAGTGTTTGATTTAAAATCAGTAAAAGGAGAAGACATTTGGGCATGTGTGGTTTAACGGTGCTTTGCTTTGATTATTCAAGATGCCGGACGTTTATGGATTATTTATTATTCTGAGTTAAAATGGTTGGAATTTATTTTCAATTATTATAATTTGAGAATTATAAGTAATAAAATAAACAATTGAAAAGAGGAAAAGGAATTAATTGATAAAAAAATGGATTTTATTCATCTTTAATTTATTTGTTACAATTATTATTTAAATACAGTATTTATTTACAAAGTATTTACAATGATAATTTTACAAACAATTAAAATTGAAATAAAGCTATCCTAATTTTCCTAATCTTCATTCTTCTATCCAATGCTCCCTCTGCTCATTTGATTTTATCTGCAAAACAAAGAAGAGAAGAAAAGTCAAAAGCAGATATAAATAAAAAGCAGACAGATAAAAAAAATTGGGTTCATCATTAAAGGCGACTGGCCGGAATCAGTTTGCCCTCTCTGCAAATCACGGGATTTCTCCCGGTTCACAAAGAGGGATGGAATGTCTTGTAATTTAAGTTTGAAAATGCACAAAAGTTACATACTGCATAATTCCAAAAGTTCTAAACCAAGGATACAAGGCAAACTGAACTAGGCCAACAAAGTCCAAACTGAGTTCACATTTAAAATTGTCCAAGCTGCCCAAAAGATATCTCAAGATATCAAAGTACAAAAAAAAACGGTCACAAAGAAGCATGAAATCTGGAAGAAGACATAAAGTATACAGAGTAAACATGTATTGCAAGCAAGCATAGTCAAATGCATCATTTTCCACGAGTCACATTTTCAGAAAAGTACATGATAAGTAATATTAAAATGCTTAAATCAAGAGAGAGAGAGAGGGAAGAGGAAAAGAAAGCAGGCTTATAGCAGGTTTAGGCATGAGGACAAAAAAATATAAAAACGAAGACTGTTAATAACACAGTGGATAAGAAGCAAAGATATCAAAAGATAAAAACCCTCCAAACTGCAACTAAAACACAATAGAATTGCCTTCCACCAAAAAGCCTCTAGCCTTTAAACACTGAACCTGCATAATATATCTCGGAGGTCCATCAAACCTTAAGCAGAAAAAACTCAACGCACACAAGGCCAAGCCCCCTAACCTGAAAACAAAAACCTTTGTCCCAACCTGTCAAGCCTAGCCTTAAAACACAAACAGAAACCTTTCAAACAAAAGCCTTACCTGCATTCAAAGCCATAGCCTCAAACAGTTTTCAACATAAGTTTCAAACCTAAAGCCAAATCAGTTCAAAGCTGATAAAGCTCAAAAACACCACAACCTGTGCAAAAGGCCTAAAACCTGCCTGGACTGCTAAGCCTGTGAAACCCTTCACCTGCTTAACTCAAGCTTCAAAGCCAAAGCCATAAAACCTGTAACATAAAACACAAACCAGTAGATCCAAACAGCATAAGCCAAGCTTAACCTGCATAACTCAGAATATGATGCCCCAAGCCTGAACCTATTTTTCAAACATAAACTCACCAAAGCCTTACCATTAAAAACACCTTCACTTGTCCAAAACCAACACATAACATAAAACCATATAAATCCCAACCTGTAACACAAAGCCTTTGTTCAAAAAACCTATAAGCTCACCAATATCCAAACCTGACCAAAGGCCAAGCTTAACTTGAAGCAAGCCTTACCAGCATTCAAACCACCCATCAAGCCCTCAGAAAACCTTCATCACTGGGCTAACAACAAGATATCAAAACATTCAAGCATATCATCAACAAATATCTCAGGGTACACAGGCAACCAAACATACCATCAAACATACCATCAAGCATACAGTCACAAGCATATTCAGTATAGCCAACATCATCAAGGCAACTCAAACCAACATCAACAACTATACTCAGCAAGCAAACAGCCTCAGAAAACTTTCATCATAGGCAAACATACAAGGAAACAAAGAGACAGGAAGAAGAGAAAAAGAAGATTGCAAAGGCAAGTTGTTTCAGAGTCAAAGTGTACAAGGCAAAGAGACAGAAGAAGCAATAGAAGATAAAGAAGCTAGGTTTTCAAGTCCATCATTAAACCTAAAGAAGTGAAACAAAAATACGAAATACCGGTTCTTCCAGCCAAAGTCCAGCATCACGCATTTCCTTCCCCCCGGCCCTCCAAACGCCTCCAGATCCACCGTCCTCCTCCAACAAAAGGTAGTATTCTTTTCTTCTCATTCCTTTAACGCTCCTCAAATAAACAAACAACAATATTTCCCGATCAGAAACAATAATAGCACTCAATCAAAACATGAAATCAAAAAGAGCTAAGGCATAAAAGAGATTTGCTTTTACCGTTTCTTGGCGCTACTACGCTCATCCATGGAGGAAGGACGACGGACGATGGCGTCGGTGGCTAGGCGTGGGAGGTTTTCGTTCAGGAATCAATGGCCCTGGACTTGAGAGATGAAAGGAACGAAGACGAACGAAAACGGCGCCTCTGCATGTTACAAACCCTAAGCCGTTTCCAAATGAACAAACATCCTAAACCCTTGCAAAACGTTATGAGACCTTTGGGCCTTTGCCCTTTCTAAACGCCTAAAGCCCATTTTGTTCTTCCTGAGTGCACCCCCTTTTGCCCATTATCCTGGTTATTGGTCATTGGGCTTAAAACTCTAAAGCCCGTTTTTGATTCTTTCAAACTTATACTTTTTTTTACTTATCATATCCTTTTTTATATATAAATTAACACATTATTTTTACATCAATCTTTTATTAATAATACCCTTTTTTTTATAACATAATAATAATCTTGAACATATTATTTTTTTTTCTTTCTCAAATTTAAAACATTAATTCTTTCTCAAAATTGAAACATTTTTCTTTTCCCTTTTGTATATAATACATTAATTAAAATACACCAAAAAACATTAATCTTTTCTTAAAACATTTCTTTTTTTTTAGTTAAAACTTTGTACATAAAAAGATTAATTAAAATACATTAATTTATAAATACATAAGAAGTACTTTTCTTTAATATAAGACATTAATTTAAAACATTTTCTTTTCTTAAAATATTTTCTTTGTACATTAATACTAAAAATACTAATATATAAGAAATAGGATTTAAGACTTTCTTTTCTTTTCTTGAAATATTATGTTTGTACATACTTCAGCAAAAACACAAAACATGATAACAATACATTCACAAAAATACAAGATATAAAAAATACAAAATATATAATACATACTTAATAATACATTTAAGTTCACATTTCTCAACTTGTAAATAAATTACATATACACTTACACTTACACATACACAATACACTCACATTGATACATTATGCATTTGCTTATTCTTGTATATTTGATACATATTACATTTGATCGCAATTCGATTTGGTTGTAATTATTTAAGTCTCATCCCCATTTGTGAATTTGTACCCGCACTCCCGGATACTATTTGTAATAGTTTAGGACTTTAAATTCCCGTAATTTATCGCTTTTGAATTATACCATGTTTAGACCTAGGGTTTGCATGTACATAAAATCGAACGCTAGATAACCTAATACAAGACAAATACATGAAATTAATACACAATCACACTTGCACCCCTAGGGTAAATCCCACATGTTGCCTTCCAAAATGGGTCATGCTTGCACGTCGAGTTTCTTTGGCAAAACAATTCAAATGATCATAAGCCCCTCGATGACGCTTTCGAAAGTTGCCTATCAAAATGATCATAGTCCCTTCAAGCAAATTGCCAAAGACACTTGGCACCATTGCATTCATGGTCCATACGATGACCCGTGCCTGTCCCGTTAAACATCCTAAACGCAAGATTGTCCACCAAATACAATGGTGGAACAAAATTGTTAAAAGGGGTTAAAACATGAGAAAAACCTTTGAGTATAATAGGGGTAGACAACTCTTAGTTACTTGGATCAATCTTGCAAAAACACTTGCCTCCTTTTCAAAACCACACTCCACAAACACTTTCAAAAAACAATCTTCAAAAACATTTGAAACATCTTTTCGAAAAGATACACACCCTTGTATATACTCAAACACGAGTCATTACAACGGTTGCCGAAACAAAGGCGTCTATTTCAAAACATTTTCAAAACACACACACACACACCATTTTCAAGCAATCAAAAATCAAGGCAAGTGATCTAAAACCAAGTAACTAAGAGCCCATGGATAACCATGGATGAAAAGGGTGCTAATACCTTCCCTTTTCATAATCTACCCCCCGAACCCACGAAACATCTCAAAAGGTTTTTCCTGTGCTTTTTAACCTTTCCTTTAGGATAAAATAAAAAGTCGGTGGCGACTCTTGCTAAACCGAACAAGTGCGAAAACAAACGCAAAACCTCAAGTCAGTTCTCCCAACGTATCACAGTTAGCCACCTCAACTCTTTCCGATATGTAGAGATGGATGGGGAGTTCATTGAGACCCCATTTCAGCATTTTGAAGAGGTTCCTCAGACGCTGGCGTCCGCTGAGACTGTGGTTGAAGATCCTCCTATGAAGATGGCTTCCCTCAAGGATGCTCGGGCTGTTGTTGAGAAAGGTGGGTGTGCGAATTGGGGCCAACTCCCTGATTTTACACAGAAGACTAACAAGTTTGGTTTGGGTTTCACTGCAGAAGCTCAAAGGGCTGTTCGGAACGCAAGGATCGAAAGACCTTCTGTGTTCATCAGCAACTCGGGAGTGAATGCCATTGAAGACGATGTGGAAGAGTCTGAGTTCTACAACTGGATCTATCTTACTACTGACGGTGGACCAAGCAACTGGACAGCAAAGGACTTCATCCCTATTTCTTTTGTTACCCAGTAATGCAACTTTTTGTTTTGAATATGCAACAGACAATGTTTTAAACTTTATGGCCTGGTGTCTTACCCGGGGCACCGTGGCTTCATTTGTGAGGGCTTTATGTGTGTCATTTTCATATATCATTAATAAAAGCATTGGACGTTTCTTGCATTTCAAATCTTGCGCTCCTTGTTTTTCTTTTATTATATATTGCAAAATAGCTATTTTACACACACTCACATATACAGGTCCATATCCACTCTGGATCTCACTGGTAACGACTCTGCTACTGCCAGTTATGACTTCAAAAATCCGATCAACTTAGCCGAAGACGAAGGTGAAGATGATTGCGAAGTGCCTGGTGAACTTGCAAGACTGTTACTCCAAGAAGATAGAGCCATACAGCCGCACGAAGAGCTTGTGGAATCGGTAAATCTGGGTACAAAGACAGACAAGAAAGAGGTCAAGATCGACGCAAATCTAGAGCTTAGTGTGAAACAACGGCTGATTCAGATGCTGCATGACTATGTTGAAATCTTTGCCTGGTCTTACAAAGATATGCCTGGGTTGGTTACCGATATCGTGGTTCACCGCCTGCCTACCAAAGAAGACTGTCCTCCAGTAAAACAGAAGGTCCGCCGAATGCGCCCAGAGATGTCTGAGAAAATCAAGGCTGAAGTTATGAAACAGTTTGACGCCGGTTTTCTAGCAGTTACTTCTTACCCTCAGTGGGTGGCTAATGTGGTTCCTGTGCCGAAGAAGGATGGTAAGGTTCAAATGTGTGTTGATTATAGGGATCTGAACAGGGAAAGCCCCAAGGATGATTTCCCTCTACCCCATATCGACGTTCTGGTTGACAACACTGCTAAGCACAAGGTATTCTCCTTTATGGATGGTTTCTCCGGTTATAATCAGATTAAAATGGCTCCCGAAGACAACCTTTGTTACTCAGTAGGGTACCTTTTGCTACAAGGTCATGCCTTTGGGATTGAAGAATGCTAGGGCAACATATTAGCGTGCCATGGTTGCTTTATTTCATGACATGATCCATCATGATATTGAAGTATACGTCAACGATATGATTGCAAGGTCCCAAACTGAGGAGGAACACCTTGACCATCTACAGAAGCTGTTTGACAGGTTGAAGTTGTACAAGCTAAGGTTAAACCCGAACAAGTGCACCTTCGGAATGAGGTCTGGTAAGCTACTGGGTTTCGTCGTAAGCGACAAGGGTATTCAAGTGGATCCGGAAAAAGTGAAGGCTATACAGGAAATGCCAGCTCCCAGAACAGAGAAAGAAGTCAGAGGCTTTCTGGGATGACTGAACTACATTTCCCGATTCATCTCGCACCTAACTGCTACTTGTGAGCCAATCTTCAAGCTACTGAAGAAAGATCAAGTGGTACGGTGGAACGATGAATGTCAGGCCGCTTTCGAAAGGGTCAAAGAGTATATCCAAGAGCCACCCATTCTGATGCCACCAGTTGAAGGGAGACCTCTGATCTTATACTTGACAGTACTCGACAGCTCAATGGGGTGTGTGCTGGGTCAGCATGACGAGTCTGGCCGAAAAGAGCATGCTATTTACTACCTTAGCAAAAAGTTTACCGACTGCGAGACCCGATACTCGTTGCTCGAGAAAACTTGTTGCGCTTTGGCATGGGCTGCTCGCCGGCTGAGACAGTATATGCTGAGTCACACTACTCTATTGATATTAAAGATGGATCCAATCAAGTATATCTTCGAAAATCCTGCTTTGTCCGGAAGAATAGCAAGATGGCAGATGATCTTGACTGAGTATGACATCCAGTACACGACCCAAAAGTCAATCAAAGGAAGTGTGTTGGAAGACCATTTGGCACATCAGGTAGTGGATGATTACCAGTCTATGAACTTCAAATTCCCGGACGAGAATATCATGCTAGTAACTGACTGTGAGACACCTGGACCGGATGAAGGACCGGAGGAAGGATCCCGATGGTCTGTGTACTTTGATGGAGCTTCGAACGCTTTGGGTAATGGCATTGACGCCGTGATCATATCTCTTAAAGGATCTCATACTCCGTTTACCGCCCGACTATGTTTCAACTGCACCAACAACATGGAGGAGTATGAAGCGTGCATCATGGGTCTTCGAGCACCAATTGACCTAAGGATTAAGTTCCTGAGTGTCTTTGGAGATTCCGCTCTCATGATCAGTCAGATCAAAGGCGAGTGGGATACGAAACACCCAAATCTCATTCCTTACAAGGAGTATGTATTGGCGTTGCTTCCCCATTTCGAGGAGATAACCTTTGAACACTTCCCAAGAGAGGAGAATCAGTTGGCGGACGCGCTAGCTACGATGTCTTCTATGTTCAAGGTTAATTGGGACAACGAAGCTCCCCAGATTATCATTGAAAGATTGGATGAACCTGCACATTGCTGTGACATTGAGACTGAAGAAGTAGCAGATAAATCCTGGTTTCATGAGGTGAAGAGGTATCTTGAAGCTCAGGAGTACCCCGAGGGCGCATCTGTTAATGACAAGAAGTTTCTGAGAAGGTTCGCGGCGAAGTCCTTCATCAGCAATGGCATCCTTTACAAGCGCAACCATGATTCAACCTTACTGCAATGTATGGATAAGAACGAGGCAGAAAGGATCATGGCGGAGTTGCATGAAGGTACCTTCGGAACTCATTCCAGTGGACACACCATGGCAAAGAAAATCCTTTAGGCAGGATACTACTGGTCCACTATGGAAGCCGACTATTATTAGCATTCTCAGACTTGTCACAAGTGCTAGGTCTATGCTGATAAGGTGCACGTACCTCCAGTTCCTCTGAACGTCTTGACAGCACCTTGGCCTTTTGCAATGTGGGGCATTCGGCGAGATCAGACCTACGGCATCTAACGGGCATCGTTTCATCCTGGTAGCAATTGATTACTTTACAAAGTGGGTTGAAGCAGCTTCCTTTGCTACCGTAACCAAGAACGTCGTTGCACGGTTCATTCGGCACAATCTGATATGTCGATATGGTGTACCAGAGAGGATCATTACAGACAATGGCACCAATCTTAACAATAAAATGATCATCGAGCTTTACGAGCAATTCAAGATACAGCATCATAACTCTTCTCCCAACCGACCGAAGATGAATGGGGATGTCGAAGTGACTAATAAGAACATTTATAAGATTGTGCAGAAGATGACAGTGACATACAAATATTGGCACGAGATGTTACCATTTGCTATTCATGGGTACCGTACCTCAGCGCGGACGTCAACAGGGGCAACACCCTACTCCTTTGTATATGGCATGGAGGCAGTCTTGTTCATTGAAGTTCAGATACCCTCTCTTCAGATCATAAAGGATGCAGGTTTGAGTGAAGATGACTGGATTCAGACCCGGCTTGATCAGCTGAACCTAATCGACGAAAAGAGACTTACTGCTATTTGTCATGGTCAGACGTACCAAAAACGGATGATCAGGGCATTTAACAAGAAAGTCAGACGACTGGAGTATCAAGTTGGGGACCTGGTAATCAAGCGCATTATCCTACCTCAAGGAGATCCCAGGGGCAAATGGACCCCTACCTACGAAGGGCCATTTGTGGTTAAGAACATTTTCTCAGGCGGAGCTATGATTCTAACCACCATGGATGGTGACGACCTTCCTCACCCCGTCAATGCAGACATAATAAAAAGATACTACACGTAATCAAAGACCCGCTAGGTTGACTGGCCTAGGAAGAAATAAGGGCTTCCCGGCGAACCAAAAGGGTTCGGGCAAAAATAAGGGATGAAAATGAAAAAATCTGTACACCCGGCAAGTTGAAAACCTGAAAAGGCGACTTGGGCAAAAAGGGTATCCCGGTGGACTGAAAACCCGAAAGGGCGGTCCAGGCAAAAATTAGGGATCAAAGCGTAACACTATGTCTCATTGGATCACCTTGTATCCAGACTTCGGTATCGACTATCAAGCTCGGACGACACTAATCAATCTGATCTACCTTCAACCAAGTAGCAAAGTGATGAGATGCTCGAAAACATAAAGGCAATAGAAGAGTTGGAACCCAGTGGGATTATTCACATAGCTGTTTTGTTTTCTTTTCACAAATTGTATAAATTCTAATTGTTCGACGGCGTTCTCTTACTAGGACGTCATCCTCTTCTACAAAAACGCCTATTTACAGGCCAAACATCAAAATCAATACAAATTCATTTTCAGACAAATTTCAAACTGTTTTTCCTTTATCTGTTTTGTTTTGAAAAGAACGTCCAATGTTCATTTTTGATATATGCATTTGACATTAATTGCTGCTCAGAAATATTTACATGCGAAACAAAAGATGATTACGGGTAATATTAGAAACCGGGGCAATAAGAATTGTCCGAACTATACAGTCGCTCTGTCCACCAGGTACAAAAGGTAGATTCAGCTGAAGAATATGGCTTAGACACCTTCACTCCCTGCAGAGTAAGACAGTAATGATAGCTCTCCTCAACTGACACTTGCAACTGTGAACGAATCAGCAATGCTTTCCCTAAGAAGAGTTTATCTACCATCAATACTAGAAAGACTTGATATCCCCGGCAGTCTTAATATTCCCCAACGGGGTATAAGAATGTTCCCCAGCAGAATACAGGATACCCCCCAGTGGAGTCAATATTTCCCCAGCACGATCTGAAAAAGCTTCCCCAACAGAGTTGAAGCATCATCCCCAGTAGACTCTGGAAGTTTACCCCCAGCGGAGTACAAAAATAAATCTCCCCAGCCAAGTTCAAAGGGTTACCCCCACCAAGAGTCCAACAGGGTTATCCCCAGCAAGTCGCAACCGAAAGATCATCCCCAGCGAAGTTCTTTCCTTTCACAAACAGGAATTCAATCCTCAAGAGATTCAGTATCACCAGCAACGGTAATCTATCCCCAGTAGAGTTTATCAGTGGAATCCTCAGCAGAGCATTTCTTCCCCACAAAGTAATCTATTCATCAGTTTATTCCCCAACGGAGTTATCTTCTCCTGCAGGTTTATTCTCACAATCACCTTCGTTCATCATCCCCAGCGGAAACGAAGAATTCAACTCTATTCTTCGGCAGCTATTCGGGATTTATTTTCCCAGCTAAAGCATTGCATTTCCATACATCATGATACATGCATATACGCATCATGCCACACAATCTCATTTATTTTGAGAACACCATTGCTTGATCCATATCTTGCATTTCATATGACTGACCTTTACCTTTCAGGAAAGAGGCAGTTAAGTTCTCAGCTATGTCAAAGACCTCCTCTGGTTCAGTTAGATCGCTGCAAAGATCTCCCTTATTCGTATTCCAGTTGAAGTTATTCCAAGACCTTGTCTGGTCCAGTTAAATCGATTCCTAAAGATTTTTCTGATGCCGATCCAGTCAAAGTTAACCCAAGATCTCCTCTGGTTCAGTCAGATCGCCGATAAGATCTCCCTGATTCATATTCCAGTTAAAGTTATTCCAAGACCTTGTCTGGTCCAGTTAAATCGATTCCTAAAGATTTTTCTGATGCCAATCCAGTCAAAGTTAATCCAAGGCCTTGTTTGGTCCAGTTAAATCGATTCCTAAAGATTTTTCTGATGCCGATCCATTCAAAGTTAATCCAAGACCTCCTCTGGTTCAGTTAGATCGCTGCGAAGATCTCCCTGATTCGTATTCTAGTTGAAGTTATTTCCAAAGCCCTTGTCTGGTCCAGTTAAATAGATTCCTAAAGATTTTTCTGATGCCAATCCAGTCAAAGTTAATCCAAGGCCTTGTCTGGTCCAGTTAAATCGATTCCTAAAGATTTTTCTGATGTCGGTCCAGTCAAAGTTAATCCAAGACTCTTGTCTGGTCCAGTTAAATCGATTCCTAAAGATTTTTCTGATGCCGATCCAGTCAAAGTTAATCCAAGACCTCCTCTGGTTCAGTTAGATCTCTACGAAGATCTCCCTGATTCGTATTCCAGTTGAAGTTATTTCTAAAGCTCTTGTTTGGTCCAGTTAAATCGATTCCTAAAGATTTTTCTGATGCCGATCCAGTCAAAGTTAATCCAAGACCTCCTCTGGTTCAGTCAGTTCGCCGATAAGATCTCCTTGATTCGTATTCCAGTTGAATTTATTCCAAGACCTTGTCTGGTCCAGTTAAATTGATTCCTAAAGATTTTTCTGATGCCAATCCAGTCAAAGTTAATCCAAGACCTCCTCTGGCTCAGTCAGATCGACGATAAGATCTCCCTGATTCGTTTTCCAGTCGAAGTTCAAACCACCTATCAACAGTCTCCAAATGGCATCTGAAAGCCCATTCCCGATATCACCAGGCTGATACCACTTCATGCGAGTGCAAATTTCTGGGCACTCTAGTGTTCAATCATCTTCCACCTTCGGATCACGAAAGGCCCGAAAACCAATCTATATCCTCAGGTTTAAGAAAATTGATCAGGGGCAGTTGTTGCACCCCAAAATTTTCCCTCTCATATTTCCCAAGACATTGCAAGAATAATCTTCAAAGTGGTTCAAGATTGCTCAAGAGTTGGACAGTCAAAGTTATCTCCTAAGGCAGTCAACTTCAAATTAGGGTTTTGTGTTGCATCAAGGTCCTTGCATCCAAATGACCTCAAGTGCTCCCAAATGTTATAATATGTTCTCAAGTTCATCCATGTCAAATTTCAAGCCTTGCAGAGGAAGTTTGGTCAGGCAATTGCTCAAAGGGTCCAAAAATTGACTATGCTAGAGCAAAAGTCAACTGTGACCTACAAATAGTCAAACTTCAAGATTTTTTGTCAACATTCTCATTTTTAAGGATATTTCATCATTTGATCAAGGGTTGATCATGATACATCTCATTTTGAAGAGGATGAAATTTCCTACAATCCATATTCATACCCCAAGATCAGAAAATGCACTCACAATAAGTTACAAATTTGGACATTATAGGTCATTTTTGAAAGTCAACAAAAACACCTTTTTTTCCAAAGCTTATAACTTGAGCATGGAATATCAAAATGAGATGATAACAAGAGGGTTGGTTAGGGGACATCTCAAGATTTCTAAAAAGTCCAAGAACACTTCCAAAAGTTCAAAATTGAAGAAGTTATGCATTGTTGAAGTTGGGCATTTTTGCAAAATTGCCAAAAGTCAACTATCCCCAAAACTCCAAATTTTGTCAAATGGGCCCATTCCTTTCCACTTGATTTGATCTTGTCACACTCCACACATGTCCTAGCTTCAGCCTTGTGTCCATTTATTAACTTTTATATTTTATTTGATTTTTTATTGAATTAATTCATTTTAAATCAATTTAAATCCAATAAAATCCAAATATTGATTACTTGATTTCCTTTTGGCTATTTCAGGACCTAATCATCATCATCAATTGAATCAAATTCCTATCAAGCTTTTCATGTGCAAAAATATTGGATTTTGGACAAAATAAGAAAGTTATCAATGGTGAATCAAATCATATCTTCAAACATCAATGTGCAAAGATTCAAGTCCAAATTGTTGACCTAATCCAATGCTGCATACATATACAATGCAAAGGCACGAGTTTTAGAGGTTAAAGGCTGCAGAATCACAAGAATCAAACTTGAGAAAACTTGAAAAAAGCTTGAAACTGAAATCGGGCATAGAGGTGTTTTCAAGGCCAAATCTCATCACTAATCCATTGCTGGGTGTCCACTGAATCTCCTGCAACCCCTAGCAAGCTCTCTCACCCTCTCAAATGCACTGTAAGTGATACGCGACCTCCCTCTGAACTTGCTTTCGTGTTTCAAAATTTACGCATCATTACAAGAAACTAATGGCATATTTGCAATCACCAAACAATTTCCATGCTTTCCATATTATTTGATTGCATTTAACTGTTCTATAATCCAAAACGCCATTGACGGGTTCTTTAGGGTTTTTTAGGGCTTTCTATTACAGGAACAATTGGCTTGTGAGAAGGGTACCATCTTGTTCAGGGGAACAAGACGAGTTCATCCATGGTATCACCTTTCATTTATATGGCCTGAGAAGGATTTTTGAATCAACCTACGCCTTTTGCTGCAGATTCAAATCCGCAGGTAACCTCTGTATAAATCTGAGGACAGGGACGACAACGTGTCCCCATCCTATTGCTCCATTCAAATTTTCGCGCTTTATTTTTTTATTCTGGCATAATTACGCGTTTTTGTATATTATCTTTAATTTGTATTCTATTAACAATTGAGAAGCAGTGGTGCAGTGGCAAGGGCGTTAGTGCAAGATCCAACAGGACCTGGGTTCGAATCCCAGGTCCCCCACATATTTGTTATTATTTTCTTTCAGGTTATCCAATGCCTTTCCAAGCGCGCAGTGCATGATACTCCCTCATTCCAATGCTTGCCAGATGGCCCCAGACCAGATCTGGTGGTCCAAATAGGACGTGCATCATGGTCCCTAGTCAACGTGCCATAGAGAATCAGGAAAGGTCAACAAAAGGCCAATTCGTTTGGGCCATCCAACTGCTAATCTCACGTCTAATTTGGGCCCAAAACCCCTGAGTATTTCTATTTCTTTATTTTTATTTATTGTTTATTATTATTATTTTATTATTTAATTAACCAATCACGCTTTTTCTTAATAAAATCAAAAAACCAAAAAAATATGTTTTATTTATTAAAATTAAATTCAGCACTTTATTTTTGTAAATAAATATTAATTTAATTAATTTAGTCTAACTAAGAATTAACTTTAATATCTTTTGCAATAATTAAAATTAATGTAGATAATTAGGTTTTACTAACTTTGATCAAATTTATTTTTATTTCCTTAAATATCAAAAATCCAAAAAATATCATTTTTAATAACTAATTAATTTGTTTATTAATTTAATAATTAATTTAGACCTAATTTCTTTTTAATTCAAATATGACAAACAAAAAATACTTTCTTTTCAAATCAAAGGGTCAAAACCCTAGAATGCGCCCGATTTAATTTTCCCGCACGCGATCCATTTTATCATATTATTGTATCTGTTTCCCGGAATGTAATAGTTTAATAGGACTTTGATTATTTTATCACTTTATTTATTTTCCGCATTTTAATTTCAAGGGTTGTTTTTGGCGATGTAAATACCCGACGCCTTGTAATAGTTAGTTTTAATTTCCGCAATTTAATTTCCGCAACTTATAAACTGTTAGATGTTTGATAAATAGGGAATGCATGACAAGATCAAATGTTAAACCTAAAATTAACATAGATAACCATTGACATGTACAAAGATAAAATTAACTAAAAACAACACACTCGCACATGCGCACTCTTAGGGTACACCTCGCTTGGTTGCCTTCGAATGTGGTCATTGAGTATAGGAAGTTTTAGAGGTCGCCCTCTTGTCCAAAGATCATAGTTTCCTTGAAACAGTTGCCTCGGAAAAATGATCTAAGATATTAGGGTTACCACTAAGGCGTCCTAACATTGCTTTAGTGACCGCACGTCCCTTAATCGAATTGACCCTTAAACTCCAACGACGATGCTACCTACTCATCAATAGTGGGATAGCATTGTATAAAGGACATTAGCACAGATTGATTCCTTTTTCAAGTAGGTAGATGGTTCTTAAGTACTTGCTCTTTCAAAACAAAACAAATTTTCACACTTACACTCCTGTCGAAACAAAACTTCTTCAAACCCACAAACACAAAGAAAGCAAAATTTTGAAAACACTTTGAGCAAGAACCTAAGAGCCCGTGGATAACCACGGATAGAAAGGGTGCTAACACCTTCCCTTTCTATAATCTACCCCCCGAACCTGAGAAATATCTCAAAAAGGAATTTTTCTGTGCTTTTTTCCTTTCCTTGTTGGATAAAATAAAAGACGGTGGCGACTCTTGCTTGCCGCGACATTTTACGAAAACAAACACAAAACGCAAACCAACATTCCAAAAAACAGTCAGTTCTTCCCACCGTATCACACCCGAATGTCATCCCTTAAAGATGTGGAGGCTGTAATCAAGGAAGGAGGAAGTACAATGTGGGGTCAACTGCCAGATTTTCCTTACAAGACAGACAAGTACGGATTGGGTTTCACTACTGCTAGCCAGAAAGCTGTGCGTCGCTCCCGGGCTGGAGGACCGCCACTAAAAATCACTCATCATGGGGTTCATGCTTTAGAAGATGGTGAAGAAGGAAGCAATTTTGAATACTGGATCTTTCCAACTATTGAAGGAGGACTGAACAACTGGGAGGCGAAAGACTTTGTTCCAATTACTTTCATCAATCAGTAATTTATCTTTTGAACATTTCCTGTTTGGTCTGTAATAACTTTTAAAACAATTCGTACACTTTTTGCCTTTTGCCTTACCCGGGGCATATAGGTCCATTTGTAAGGGTTTTGATTCTTCATTTTCATATGCCATTTTTAATGAATCATGGACGTTTTCATCTATAAACTTTTGTGTTCATTTTATTTCTTTTTTACATCTTATTTTGTTTAAAGGTGGCTATCCCTTACACACACCCACACTCACAAAATGCAGGTACCCATCCACTCCGGATTCCATGGTAACAATTCTGCTATGGCCTTCAGTGACTTTGAAGATCTGGTCAATGAAGCCGAATACGAAGGTGATAAAGACTGTGAAGTTCCTGGAGAGTTGGCTAGACTTTTGCAACAAGAAGAAAGGGCTATTCTGCCCCATGAAAAATTGTTAGAGACTATCAATTTGGGTACTGCCGAAGACAGAAAAGAGGTTAAAGTGGGTGCCAACCTGGAGCCAAGTGTCAAAGAGCACTTAGTTCAGCTGTTGAATGAATATGTTGAGATTTTCGCCTGGTCCTATGAAGACATGACGGGGCTGGATACAGATATTGTGGTTCACCGTCTCCCTACAAGAGAAGACTGTCCACCAATCAAGCAGAAAGTACGCTGAATGAGGCCCGATATGTCTGAGAAGATCAAAGTTGAAGTGATGAAACAGTTCAATGCTGGCTTTCTTGCTGTTACTTCCTATCCACAATGGTTTGCTAATATTGTGCCCGTGCCTAAGAAGGACGGCAAAGTCAGAATGTGTGTGGACTACTAAGATTTAAACAGGGCTAGCCCTAAAGATGATTTTCCACTACCACACATTGACATCTTGGTTGACAACACAGCTCAACACAAGGTATTCTCTTTCATGGATGGATTTTCAGGGTACAACCAGATTAAAATGGCCCCGAAGACATGGAGAAGACTACTTTTGTTACGCAGTGGGGTACCTTCTACTATAAAGTGATGCCACTCGGACTGAAGAATGTCGGGGCAACCTATCAGCGAGCCATGGTAGCTTTATTTCATGACATGATACATCATGAAATTGAAGTCTACGTAGACGACATGATAGCCCGTTCACAAACAAAAGAAGAACACCTCGACCATCTGCAAAAGTTGTTTGTCAGGTTAAAAGAATACAAGCTCAGACTGAACCCTAGCAAGTGCACTTTCGGTGTCAGGTCCGGTAAACTTTTGGGATTCATCGTCAGTAACAAAGGCATCGAGGTTGATCCTGCCAAAGTCAATGCTATACAAGAAATGCCTGCCCCTCGCACTGAGAAGGAGGTCAGAGGTTTTTTGGGACGCCTAAACTACATCGCAAGGTTCATCTCTCACCTAACATCTACCTGTGAACCAATCTTCAAGCTGTTGAAGAAAGATCAGGTGGTGGAATGGAATAATGACTGTCAAGTTACTTTCGATAAAATCAAGGAGTATTTGCTGGAACCTCCTATCTTGATGCCACTCGTCGAAGGAAGGCCTTTAATCATGTATCTGACTATTTTGGATCATTCAATGGGGTGCGTACTGGGCCAACATGACGAGTCTGGCCGAAAAGAGCATGTCATTTATTACCTTAGCAAAAAGTTTACCGACTGTGAGACTCGTTACTCACTGCTCGAGAAAACTTGTTGCGCTTTGGTATGGGCTGCTCGCCGGCTAAGGCAGTATATGTTGACACATACCACTTTGCTAATTTCCAAAATGGATCCAATCAAGTACATCTTCGAGAAGCCTGCTTTATCCGGAAGAATCGCTAGATGGAAGATGATCCTGACTGAGTATGATATCCAGTACACAACCCAAAAGGCTATAAAGGGGAGTGTACTAGCTGACCATCTAGCTCATCAAGCCGTCAAAGATTACCAATCTATGAGGTTCGACTTCCCTGACGAGGATATTATGACATTGGACAACATTAAAGGTAACGGACCGTATGACGGACCTGAACAAGGATCCCGATGGACTCTGTACTTTGCTGGTGCCTCCAACGCACTTGGGAACAATATCAGCGTAGTACTTATCTCTCTAGAAGGTTGCCATACACCTTCCACTGCTAGACTCTGCTTCAGCTGCACCAACAACATAGCCGAGTATGAAGCTTGTATCTTTGGTCTCAAGGCTGCTATTGACTTGGGAATCAAATCTTTGGTTGTATTTGGGGACTCAGCTTTGGTTATTAGTCAAATCAAAGGAGAGTGGGATACTAAGCACCCCAAACTCATCCCTTACAAAGAACATGTCTTGACATTGTTACCATATTTCGAGCAGATTACCTTTGAGCACTTCCTGCGAGAAGAAAATCACTTGGCGGATGCGTTAGCTACAATGTCATCCATGTTTAAACTTAATTGGGATAATGAGGCACCTCAAATCACCATTGAACGAATGGACGAACCAACATATTGTCACGAGATTAATACCGAAGAAGTGGTGGACCTACCTTGGTTTCACGACGTCAAAAGGTATCTCGAAGCACAAGAGTACCCTGAAGGAGCTTCAGTCAATGACAAAAAGTTCTTAAGGAGGTTCGCTGCCAAGTTCTTTCTGAGAAATGGTATCCTATACAAGCACAATCTTGATTGTGTCCTACTCCGTTGTGTAGACAAGATTGAAGCTGAGCAGATCATGGCTGAACTACATAATGGCACTGTGATACAGTGGGAAAGAACTGACTGTTTTTTAGAATGCTGGTTTGCGTTTTGCGTTTGTTTTTGCAAAATGTCGCGGTAAGCAAGAGTCGCCACTGTCTTTTATTTTATCCAACAAGGAAAGGAAAAAAGCACAGAAAAATTCCTTTTTCGAGATGTTCCTCGGGTTCGGGGGGTAGATTATAGAAAGGGAAGGTGTTAGCACCCTTTCTATCCGTGGTTATCCACGGGCTCTTAGGTATTTGCTCATATGTTTTCAAAATTTTCTTTTTCTTTGTGTTTGTGGGTTTGAAGAAGTTTTTGTTTGAAAAAAGAGTGTAAGTGTGAAATTTTGTTTTGTTTTGAAAGAGCAAGTACTTAAGAACCATCTACCTACTCGAAGAAGGAATCAATCTGTGCTAATGTCCTTTAGACAATGCTATCCCACTATTGATGAGTAAGTAGCATCATCGTTGGAGTTTTAAGGGTCAATTCGATTAAGAGACGTGTGGTCACCAAAGCAATGTTAGGACGCCTTAGCAGTAACCCTAATGTCTTGGATCATTTTTCCGAGGCAACCGTTTCGAGGAAACTATAATCTTTGGACAAGAGGGCGACCTCTAAAACTTCCTATACTTAATAACCACGTTCGAAGGCAACCAAGTGAGGTGTGCCCTAAGAGTGCGCATGTGCGAGTGTGTTGTTTTCAGTTAATTTTGTCTTTGTACATGTCAATGGTTATCTATGTTGATTTTAAGTTAAACATTCGATCTTGTCATGCATTCCCTATTATCAAACATCTAACAGTTTATAAGTTGCGGAAATTAAATTGCGGAAATTAAACTAACTATTACAAGGCGTCGGGTATTTACATCGCCAAAAGCAACCCTTGAAATTAAAATGCGGAAAATAAATAAAGCGGTAAAAATAGTAAAGTCCTATTAAGCTATTACATTTCGGAAACATATACAATATTGAATAAAATGGATCGCGTGCGAGAAATTAAATTGGGCGCAAGTTTTAGGGTTTTGACCCTTTTTGAAAGAAAATATTTTTTTGGTTATTTTGAATTTATGGAGGAAATTAAATTGGATTTATTATTAAGTTAATAAACTAATTAATTAATTAATGAAAATAATATTTTTAGATTTTTGATATTTAAAGAAATAAATAAATTTATTCAATGTTAATAAAAACGTAATTGTCTAAGTTAATTTTAATTATTGCAAAAAGATATTAAAGTTATTCCTAATTATAACTAAATTAATTAAATTAATATTTATTAATAAAAATAAATTACTGAAATTTAATTTAAATAAGAAAATATTTTTTGGTTTTTTATTTTATTAAGAAAAAGTTTTAATTGGTTAATGATAATAAAAATAATAACAATAAATAATTTAAAGAAATAATAAAAGAAAAGAGAAAAAGTTAGGGTTTGGGCCTGATTTTGGAGGTTTATTCAGCAATTTCCATGGCCCATTTGTATTGGCCTGGCTGACTTTTGTGATCCAGCGTGTGCATTTTGACTAGGGAGTATGGTAGGCATCCCATCTGGACCATCAGATTTGGCCTGGGGCCATCTGTCCATTGATTGAATGAAAGACCATAGTAGGCTGCACACTTGGAGTAATACTGGAATATCTGAAGAAAAATAATAAAAAGCATATGAGGGGACCTGGGATTCGAACCCAGGTCCTGTTGATCATTGGACAACGCCTCTACCACTCAACCAACGCGCTTCAACTGTTAGCATATTGGACAATAATAATAATATGGGAAAAAACAATAATATGCCAGAATAAAAAATAACACGTGCGAAGTTTGAACCGGCCAACCAGGGGGAGACGCGTCATCGTCTTCTTCCTTCAACCCTGTACTTTTTCCTACAGATTCATATCTGCAGCTGAATTCGTAGGTTGATCCTAAAATTCATTCTAGGCCATGAAAACGACCCCCAAGACCATGGTTATGCTCGTCTAGGCTTCCTGAACAAACCTACATCCCTTTTGAATCTTGATTTCGCCTGTAAAAGAAATGCCCAAAAAACACACTACAAAACCCTAGGTTCGGTTACAGGGCTACAATCCATATAAATGCAATCAAACAATGCCAAAAGTTCAGAAATTTCATGAGCATCATAAATATGTCAAAGATTTGCCAGGAAAATGCAAGAATATGGAGTTACGATTTCAAACGAAAAGCGGTTTTTTGAGATACTTACAGAGCTTTAGGGCGCGTATGGAGATTGGTTTTGGATTGGTTATGCTTCAGGGATTGTCCAACAATTGATTAATGTAGAGTTTTGCTTCTGAATTGGCCTCCAAGAATGATTTCAGTTTTGCACTTTTTTCACCTTTTTTCAAGTTTGGTTCTTGATGTTTTTGCAGCCTCTAGGTATGATCTCGTGTGCTTTGGCTTGTATATGTATGTTGCAATGTATTAGGTCAACAAATTGGTCTTGAATCCTTGTACATCAATGCTTTGAGATTGAATTTGATCCTCCATTGAAAACTTGCTTAATTTGCCAAAAATCCAATCTTTTTGCACATGGAATGGTTGATACGAATTTGATCATGACATTGATGATGTTTAGGTCCTGAAAATAGAAAAAGATCTCATGTAATCAAGTTTTGGGATTTTATTTGATTAAAATTGATTTAAAATGAAATAATTCAATAAAAAATCAAATAAAATAGAAAAATTGATAAATGGACACAAGGATGAAGCTAGGACACGTGTGTAGTGTGACAAGATCAAATCAAGTGGAAAATAATGGGCCCATTTGACAAAATTTGAAGTTTTAGGGATAGTTGACTTTTGGCAATTTTGCAAAAATGCCCAACTTCAACAATGCATAACTTCTTCAATTTTGAACTTTTGGAAGTGTTATTGGACTTTTTAGAAAGCTTGAGATGTCCTCTAACCAACCCTTTTGGTTTCATCTCATTTTGATTTTCCATGATCAAGTTATAAGCTTTGGAAAAAAAGGTGTTTTTGTTGACTTTCAATAATGACCTATAATGTCCAAATTTGTAACTTCTTGTGAGTGCATTTCTTGATCTTGGGGTATGAATATGGATTGTAGGAAATTTCATCCCTTCAAAATGAGCTTTGGATGGGTCATTTATCATAAAGTATGAGAAAGTTATGCTTGGTCAAAGTTGAGTTGACTTTTCCTACAAAACCCTAATTTAGCAACTTTTGAGTCTTGATGATTTTTGAGCAATCCTTGATGAATCATGATCAACCCTTGATCAAATGATGAAATATCCTTCAAAATGAGAATTTTGACAAAAAATCTTGAAGTTTGACTGTATTTGGGTCACAGTTGACTTTTGCCCTAACATAGTCGATTTTTGGACCCTTTGAGCAATTGACTGAGCAAACTTCCTCTGCAAGGCTTGAAATTTGACATGGATGAACTTGAGAACATATTAGGACATTGGGGAGAACTTGAGGTCATTTGGACTCAAGGATATTGATGCAACACAAAACCCTAATTTGGGGTTGACTGCCTTAGGAGATGATTTGACTGTCCAACTCTTGAGCAATCTTGAACCACTTGGAGATTTTTCTTGAAATGTTTTGAGAGATATGAGAGGGAAAATTTTGGGGTGCAACATCTGCCCCTATTCAATTTTCTTAAACCTGAGGATGTAGATTGACTTTTGTGCCTTTCGTGATCCGAAGGTGGAAGATGATTGAACATTAGAGTGCCTAGAAATTTGCACTCGCATGAAATGGTATCAGCCTTGTGATATCGGGAATGGGCTTACAGATGCCATTTGGAGACTGTTGATAGGTGGTCTAGGCTTCTACTGGAATAGGAATCAGGGAGATCTTAGCGTCGATCTAACTGAACCAGAGAAGGTCTTGGATTAACTTTGGCTGGATAAGAATCAGAAAAATCTTCGAATCGATTTAGCTGAGCCAGACAAAAGTCTTGGAATATATTCACCTGGAATACGAATCAGGGAGATCTTAGCGTCGATCTGACTGAACCAGAGAAGGTCTTGGATTAACTTTGA
The DNA here is from genome assembly GCA_948472305.1 of Vicia faba. Taxonomy (NCBI): domain Eukaryota; kingdom Viridiplantae; phylum Streptophyta; class Magnoliopsida; order Fabales; family Fabaceae; genus Vicia; species Vicia faba. The sequence continues at coordinate 621,686,604 of OX451736.1, forward strand.
CTGGATAAGAATCAGAAAAATCTTAGGATCGATTTAACTGAACCAGACAAAAGTCTTGGAATATCTTCAACTGGAATATGAATCACGAAGATCTTAGCGTCGATCTGACTGAACCAGAGAAGGTCTTGGATTGAATTTGACTGGATAAGAATAAAAAAAATCTTCGAATCGATTTAGCTGAACCAGACAAAAGTCTTGGAATATCTTCAACTGGAATACGAATCAGGGAGATCTTAGCGTCGATCTGACTGAACCAGAGAAGGTCTTGGATTAACTTTGGCTGGATAAGAATCAGAAAAATCTTCGAATCGATTTAGCTAAACCAGACAAAAGTCTTGGAATATCTTCAACTGGAATACGAATCAGGGAGATCTTAGCGTCGATCTGAATGAACCAGAGGAGGTCTTGGATTTAACTTTGGCTGGATAAGAATTAAAAAAATCTTCGAATCGATTTAACTGAACTAGACAAAAGTCTTGGAATAACTTCAACTGGAATACGAATCAGGGAGATCTTCGTGTCGATCTGACTGAACCAGAGGAGGTCTTGGATTAAATTTGACTGGATAAGAATCAGAAAAATCTTCGAATCTATTTAGCTGAACCAGACAAAAGTCTTGGAATAACTTCAATTGGAATACGCATCAGGGAGATCTTCACGTCGATCTGACTGAACCAGAGGAGGTCTTCCATAGATGCAGTTTTCTTTTGAGGGGACTACCAGGTCATATGAGTATTCAACAGTGTTTACTGATTCGTCTTTCCCTGAAATGGTAAAGAGTCAGTCATATGCAATGTCATGATGTATGAAATGCATGATATATATCAAGCAATGATGCTCTCAAAATAAATGAGATTGTGTGGTATGATGCGTATATGCATGTATCATGATGTATGGGAATGTAATGTTTTAGCTGGGGAAAATAAATCCCGGACAAATGTTGGAGAATAGAGTTGAATTCTTCGTTTCCGCTGGGGATGACGAACGAAGATGATTGTGAGAATAAACCTGCAGGAGAAGATAACTCCATTGGGGAATAAACTGATGAGAAGATTACTCTGTGGGGAAGATATGCTCTGCTGAGGATTCCACTGATAAATTCCGTCGGGATGAATTATCGTTCCTGGTGATATTGAATCCTGTTGGGGGATTGAATTCCTGTTTGTGAAAGGAAAGAACTTCGCTGGGGATGATCTTTCAGTTGCGACTTTACTGGGGATAACCTGTTAGACCTTTGTGGGGATAATCCTCTGAATTCTGCTGGGAATGATCCTTTGAACTCGGCTGGGGAGACTTATTTTGGTACTCCGCTGGGGATAAACTTCCAGAGTCTACTAGGGATGACTCTCCCAACTCTGTTGGGGAAGCTTTTTCAGACTGTGCTGGGAAAATTTTAACTCCACTGGGGATATCTTGTATTCTGCCGGGGAACATTCTTATAATCCATTAGGGAATGTTAAGACTGCCGGGGATATCAAGCCCTTTTAGTATTGATGGTAGATCAACTCTGTTTGGGGAGAGCATTGTTGATTCGTTCATAGTTGCAAGTCTCAGCTGGGGGAGAGCTACCATTGCTGCCTTACTCTGCGGGGAGTGAAGGTATCTTACCCATATCCTTCAGATGAATTTACCTTTGTACCTGGTGGATAGAGCAACTGTATAGTTTGGACAATTTCTATTGCCCCTGTTTCTGATGTTACCCGTAATCGTCTTTGGTTTTACATGTAAATATTTATGAGCAGCAATTAATGTCAAGTGCATATATCAAAAATGAACATTGGACGTTCTTTGCAAAACAAAACAGATAAAGGAAAAACAGTTTGAAAATTATTTGAAAATGAATTGTATTAATTTTGAAGTTTTTGCCTATAAATAGGCGTTTTTGTACAAGAGGCTGACGTCCTAGTAAGAGAACGCCGCCGAGCAGATAGAATTTACACAAATTATGAAAAACAAAACAGCTATGTGAACAATCCCACTGGGTTCCAACTCTGCTATTGCCTTTATGTCCTCGAGCATCTCATCACTTTTCCACTTGGTTGAAGGTAGATCAGATTGATTAGTATTGTCCGAGCTTAATAGTCGATACCGGAGTCTGGACGCAAGGTGATCCAATGAGACATAGTGTTACGCTGATCCCTAATTTTTTCCTGGACTTCCCTTTCGGTTTTTCAGTCCACCGGGATACCCTTTTTTGCCCAAGCCGCCTTTTCAGGTTTTCGACTTGCCGGGTGTACAGATTTTTTCATTTTTCATCCCTTATTTTTCTCGAACCCTTTTGGTTCGTCAGGAAGCCCTTATTTTTTCCTAGGCCAGTCGACCTAGCGAGTCGTTAATTATGCGTAGTATCTTTTCACTATGTCTGCATTGACGGGGTGAGGAAGGTCGTTACCATCCATGGTGATTAGAATCATAGCTCCTCCTGAGAAAATGTTCTTAACCACAAATGGCCCTTTGTAAGTAGGGGTCCATTTGCCCCTGGGATCACCTTGAGGTAATATGATGCGCTTGATAACCATATCCCCAACTTGATACTCTTGTCCTCTGACTTTCTTGTTAAATGCCTTGATCATCCGCTTTTGGTACGTTTGACCATGACAAATAGCAGTAAGTCTCTTTTCATCGATTAAGTTCAGTTGATCAAGTCGGGTCTGAATCCAGTCATCTTCGCTCAAACCTGCATCCTTCATGATTCGAAGAGAGGGTATTTGAACTTCAATAGGCAGTACGGCCTCCATGCCATATACCAAGGAATAGGGCATTGCCCCTGTTGACGTCTGTGCTGAGGTACGGTACCCATGAAGAGCAAATGGTAACATCTCGTGTCAGTCTTTATATGTCACCATCATCTTCTGCACAATCTTCTTAATGTTCTTATTAGTCGCTTCGACAGCCCCATTCATCTTCGGCCGGTAGGGAGAAGAGTTATGATGCTGTATCTTGAATTGCTCGCAGATCTAAATGATCATCTTGTTGTTGAGATTGGTACCATTGTCTGTAATGATCCTCTCTGGTACACCGTATCGACAGATCTGATTGTGCCGAATGAACCGTGCCACGACGTTCTTGGTTACGGTGGCAAAGGAAGCTTCTTCAACCCACTTCGTAAAGTAATCGATTGCTACCAGGATGAAACGATGCCCGTTGGATGCCGTAGGTCTGATATCTCCGATCATATCAATGCCTCACATTGTAAAAGGCCAAGGAGCTGTCAAGACGTTCAGAGGAACTATAGGTATGTGCACTTTATCAGCATAGACTTGACACTTGTGACATGTCTGAGAATGCTGATAACAGTCAACTTCCATTGTGGACCAATAGTATCCTGCCCGAAGGATCTTCTTTGCCATGGTGTGTCCACTATAATGAGTCCTGAAAGTACCTTCATGTAACTCCGTCATGATCCTTTCTGCTTCATTCTTATCCACACAACGCAGTAAGGTCGAATCATGGTTGCGCTTGTAAAGGATTCCATTGCTGATGAAGAACTTCGCCGCGAACCTCCTTAGAAACTTCTTATCATTAACAGATGCACCCTCGAGGTATTCCTGAACCTCAAGATACCTCTTCACCTCATGAAACCAGGGTTTATCCACTACCTCTTCAGTCTCAATATCACAACAATGTGCAGGTTCGTCCAGTTTTTCAAATGATGATCTGGGGAGCTTCGTTGTCCCAATTGACCTTGAACATAGAAGACATCATAGTTAGCGCGTCCGCCAACTGATTCTCCTCTCTAGGGAAGTGTTCAAAGGTTATCTCCTCGAAGTGCGGGAGAAATGTCAACACATACTCCTTGTAAGGAATAAGGTTCGGGTGTTTCGTATCCCACTCGCCTTTGATCTGACTGATCACGAGAGCGGAATCTCCGAAAACACTTAGAAACTTAATCCTCAGGTAAATTGATGCTCGAAGACCCATGATGCATGCTTCATACTCCGCCATATTGTTGGTGCAGTTGAAACATAGTCGGGCGGTAAACAGAGTATGAGAGCCTTTAGGAGATATGATCATGGCACCAATGCCATTACCCAAAGCGTTTGAAGCTCCATCAAAGTACATAGACCATCGGGATCCCTCCTCAGGTCCTTCATCCGGTCCAGGTGTCTCACAATCAGTCACTATCATGATATTCTCGTCCGGGAATTCAAAGTTCATATACTGGTAATCATCCACTGCCTGATGCGGCAAATGGTCTGCTAACACACTTCCCTTGATTGCCTTTTGGGTCGTGTACTGGATGTCATACTCAGTCAAGATCATTTTCCATCTTGCTATTCTTCTAGAAAAGGCATGCTTTTCGAAGATATACTTGATTGGATCCATCTTCGATATCAATAGAGTAGTGTGAGTCAGCATATACTGTCCCAGCCGGCGAGCAGCCCATGCCAAAGCGCAACAAGTTTTATCGAGCAACGAGTATCGGGTCTCGCAGTCGGTAAACTTTTTTCTAAGGTAATAAATAGCATGCTCTTTTCGGCCAGACTCGTCAAGTTGACCCAGCACACACCCCATTGAGTTGTCGAGTACTGTCAAGTATAAGATCAGAGGTCTCCTTTCAACTGGAGGCATCAGAATAGGTGGCTCTTGGAGATACTCTTTGATCCTTTCGAAAGAGGCCTGGCATTCATCGTTCCAACTCACTACTTGATCTTTCTTCAGCAATTTGAAGATTGGTTCACAAGTAGCGGTCAGGTGTGAGATGAATCAGGCAATGTAGTTCAGACGTCCCAGAAAGCCTCTGACTTCTTTCTCTGTTCTGGGAGCTGGCATTTCCTGTATAGCCTTCACCTTGGCAGGATCCACTTGAATACCTTTATCGCTTACAACGAAACCCAGCAGCTTACCAGATCTCACCCCGAAGGTGCACTTGTTCAGGTTTAACCTCAGCTTGTACAACTTCAGCCTGTCAAACAGCTTCTGCAGATGGTTAAGGTGTTCCTCCTCAGTTTGAGATCTTGCAATCATGTCATCGACGTATACCTCAATCTCATGATGGATCATGTCATGAAACAAAGCAACCATGGCACGTTGATATGTTGCCCCAGCATTCTTCAATCCAAAAGGCATGACCTTGTAGCAAAAGGTGCCCCATTGAGTAACAAAAGTTGTCTTCTCCATGTCTTCGGGAGGCATCTTAATCTGATTATAACCGGAGAAACCATCCATAAATGAGAATACCTTGTGTTGAGCGGTGTTGTCAACCAGAACATCGATATGAGGCAGAGGGAAATCATCATTGGGGCTCGCCCTGTTCAAATCCCTATAGTCAACACACATTCGAACCTTACCATCCTTCTTTGGCACTGGAACCACGTTGGCAACCCACTGAGGGTAAGAAGTAACTGCCAGAAAACCGGCGTCAAACTATTTCATAACTTCAGCCTTGATTTTCTCAGACATCTCTGGGCGTATTCGGCGGACCTTCTGTTTCACTGGAGGACAATCTTCCTTGGTAGGCAGGCGGTGAACCACAATATCGGTATCCAACCCAGGCATATCTTCATAAGACCAGGAAAAGATCTCAACGTAGTCACGCATCATTTGAATCAACCGTTGCTTCACATTAAGCTCCAGATTTGCCCCGATCTTGACCTCTTTCTTGTCTATATCTGTACCCAGATTTACCGATTCCACAGGCTCTTCGTGCGGCTGTATAGCCCTCTCTTCCTGAAGTAGCAGTCTAGCAAGTTCACCAGGCACTTCACAATCATTTTCACCTTCGTCTTCGGCTAAGTTGATCGGACTTTCGAAGTCATAACTGGCAGTAGCAGAGTCGTTACCAATGAGATCCAGAGTGGATGTAGACCTGTATATGTGAGTGTGTGTGAAATAGCTGTTTTGCAATATATAATAAAAGAAAAACAAGGAGCGCAAGATTTGAAATGCAAGAAACGTCCAATGCTTTTATTAATGATATATGAAAATGACACACATAAAGCCCTCACAAATGAAGCCACGGTGCCCCGGGTAAGACACCGGGCCATATAGTTTAAAACATTGTCTGTTACAAATTCAAAATAAAAAGTTTCATTACTGGGTAACAAAAGAAATAGGGATGAAGTCATTTGCTGTCCAGTTGCTTGGTCCACCGTCGGTCGTAGGATAGATCCAATTGTCGAACTCAGACTCTTCCACATCGTCTTCAATGGCATTCACTCCCGAGTTGCTGATGAACACGGGAGGTCTTCCGATCCGTGCACTCCTAACAGCCTTTTGAGCTTCTGCAGTGAAACCCAAACCAAACTTGTTAGTCTTCTGTGTAAAATCAGGGAGTTAGCCCCAATTTGCACACCCACCTTTCTCGACAACAGCCCGGGCATCCTTAAAGGAAGCCATCTTCATAAGAGAATCTTCAACAACAATCTCAGTTGACGCCAACGTCTGGGGAGCCTCTTCAAAATGTTGAAATGGGGTCTCAATGAACTCCCCATCCATCTCTACATATAGTAAAGAGTTGAGGTGGCTCACCATGTACTCCTCCTCTCCTTGTACTGTCATAATCTTCCCTATCACTGGGTACTTCAGCTTCTCGTGGAGCGTTGAGGTTACGGCCCCAACTTTGTGGATCCATGGACGACCCAGCAAACAAGAATAAGATGGTCGAATGTCCATCACATAGAATGTAGAGTTGAAAACCTGAGAACCAACCTTAATCGGAATATCCACTTCTCCATGCACCATCCTCTTAGACCCATCAAAGGCCCTGACGACAATGTTGCTTGGTTTCAACTCCAACCATTCACAGTCCAACCGGTCTAGAGCTTTCTTAGTTAAACATTCAATGAAGAACCAGTATCCACCAATACATGAGAAAGAGTAGTGCCCCTGCATTCAATGGAGACATGCAGGGCATCGTTGTGATTCTTCCCCTTAGCAGTCAATTCGGCGTCAGAGAAACCCAACCCATTATCAGCAGTCAGATGGGCCATGCAATCTTTAAACTGATCAGTTGACATCTCTTGTGGTACGTGTGCAGTCTTCAGGAATGCAATCAGAGCCTTGGCATGGGCCTCTGAGCATAGCAACAGTGACAACATAGAAATCTTGGACGGGGTTTGCCCCAGCTGTTCGACTACATTGTAGTCACTCTTTTTGATGATCTTCAGAATCTCTTCCATATCTTGTCTAGAAGCTTCAACAGTAATCGTCTTTGGTGCCTCCGTCCGGGTAGGCTCATCAGTGATCCCTTTTCCCCGAGTACTAGATGACTCGGCGACAGGGGTAAGAATAGGAACTTGAGCAGGAATAGTAGCAGGTACACTGGCAGGTGTAATAACAACAGGTTTTCGGGCAGTTGGTGGAGAGATATCAGGTGAGAAAAGTCTTCCGCTGCGGGTGACTTGAGCAGGTCCAACAATATTGCTGACGTCAGTATCATCATCTAACTCTTGTTTAACTCCATGAAAATAAACATCGGCCCCGTAATGCCAAGGGACAGCTTTATCAGAGGTGTAGGGAATAGGCCCAGGAATAGTGATGATCAACGGTGCGATTCTTGGAACAGATGTAATTCTAACAGGCTTTCTCGAGGAAGCCTTGGAAGAATTGTCGAGAATGGTGATAATAGCAACTTCTTCAGTATGAACTAAGGGAACAACAGTCTTCTCAAACAGAACTTCTTTACTATCCATCAGGCGTTGGACACCTGATTTCAAAAGTGGGCAACCGGTTGGTAGGGCAGAACACATACGGCAACCTTCGTCACAACCCGGAAATAAACCAGCTAGCAAAAGGTTCTTCTTCATAGTCATCAGAGGGGTAACAATGTCGTTCACAGAAACCACAAACGAGTCTTCATCTATAGAATTTACTCCATGCTTGGGCATAGGAGCAGTCACAGCATTAGGCCTTTCGGGCGCCTCGAACTCAATCTCCTTAGCATCAATTAAGTCCTGTATTTTGTTCTTCAAAGACCAACAATCATCTGTATTATGCCCCGGGCTATCAGAGTAAAAAGCACAGCAGGCATTAGGGTTGTACTTCGGTGATGTTGTATTTGGATTCTTTGGGGCTTCCCTTGGAATCACTAGATTGGTTTTCAATAACTGTGGCAGAATCTGAGATAAAGTCATGTTGAGATTGGTGAATTGCCTTCGAGGTCTCTCGGCCTTTTGTTGATTGTTGTGCTGAGGAGCACTAGCAGGTCTTGAAATAACAACCGCATTAACAGCTTGGTAGCGTTCAGGTCTATTCTGGTTTTTCGAACTGTAGACAACACTGGACTCTTTCTTAAAAGGCTTTTTCTCGGTGCTTGATGAAGCACCCTTTTGTATCTTACCAGCCTTAATACCAGCCTCAATCCTCTCACCGGTCATAATTAGCTCTGTAAACCCAGACGAAGAGCTTCCAATCAGATGGTTGAAAAATGGACCAGACAAGGTCCCCAGAAACATGTCCACAAGCTCCCGATCAGCCAAGGGTGGTTGCACTCTTCCGCGAGGTCCCTCCACTTCTGAGCATAATCTTTGAAACCTTCACCCGTTCCCATTGACATACCCTGGAGTTGGGTACGCATGGGAGCGAGGTCAGAATTGTATTGGTACTGCCTGTAGAAAGCAGTAGCCAAATCTTCCTAACTGCGGATACTGGCTCCGTCCAACTGGTAAAACCATTCAAGTTGAGTCCCTGAGAGACTGTCTTGAAATAAGTAGATCCATAGGTTCTTATCAGCGGTGTACGGCTGAATCTTCCTTACATATGATCGGAGGTGCAACTTCGGACAAGAAACTCTGTCATACTTAGCAAAGGCTGGTGCCTTGAACTTGTGGGGAATTACCACCCCAGATGATAGACCCAGATCACCAAAGTCCAGACCAGGCACCTTCTGAACTTCCATCGCACTCAACCGATCTTCCAGTTGTTTGTATCTATCCTCAACCGGAGGATACTGGTCTTCGTCGAGGTCTGTCTTGTTGTCTGAGACCACAGGGCTAGGAACCCTTCTTTCCTCTTGACTGTCTTTCCCTCCAGATGAGGTAGTCAAATCAACTTCATCCCGTAGCATGTTTCCAAACCTGTGACCTGTGTTAAACAGGACTGTCCTCTTCTTCATCTTCTTCTTCTTCTTCTCTTTCAGAATCAGGGTCTTCAGATCTTGATGACCCTTAGCTAGATTCATGAACAACTCTTGGAATTGGGCATGTAGGGCCTTGATTGCTTGCTCAGTTGATGGTTCAGCAGACATGATGAGTGCTGAAATAAACAGCGAAGAAGATAAGAGACCTGTAATGGGTACCTGTTATGAAGGGCATGGGATGAAATACGTATGATATGATTTCAAAGACATCGAGAGATTCAAATTCGTAAACCAAAAAGGAAACACACTTTTATTAGGTAAACTTGAAATTCAAATTGTTCAACAAATTGCCCTTAAGGTGTTACAAGAGAGGAAATACTGAAAAATAAATAAAAACTGGAAAGGAAATAATAAAAGGACAATCAGTGCTCCCATGGTCGCTTCTTGTCGGTGCGGACATAGTCATTGAGGATCCGCTCGTTCTCCAGCTGCCTAGTCAACTTCTGGATCTTCTGCTCTTGCTCGTTAAACTTTTCTCGGTAAGCATCCCGCTCTTCTCTCAGCTGCATCCAAGACCTTTTCAGTGCCCCAATGTCCGTGGGCATGTAAGGATGGAGGATGGTAGGAAGAACCCCCTCTTCATTAGCAACTTCAACAATGATAGGCAGGACGGCTTCATACGGCATACCCAACTTTTGGGCACGGATACGAACATGTTGTACCCCAAAATTTGCCCTCCCATATTCTTCAAGATTTGCCAGGATCAATCTCCAAATGGTTAAAGGTCACTCAAGGGTTGCACAGTCCAATGGCCTCCTAACACAGTCAAAATTAGGGTTTTGGTTCTTACAAAAAAATTGAGGTTTTCAAGGGTCCAATCAAGTCCCACATGCCCATATACATTGTCAAGCAACCATATGTCAAGTTTCAAGACTCACAGCATCAAATTGCACAGTCAAAAACCCTAATTGCTCCACAGTCAACTGCAGGGGCAAAATGGTTATTTGACAGTCAAAAGTCAAAATTTTTGGTCAACATCTTATTTTTGAAGCCACAATCATCATTTGATCAATTCTTGATCATGATTTCACAAGCATGGCTCAAAAAGTCTCAAGATGCAAAAGTTTCTATTTTTGGACAGCTGAAAAGTCAACTGCAAATTGACCAAGGCATAACTTCCTCATGGTTTATCAGAAAAATCCCATCCAATTATCATTTTGAAGAGAAGGACATTTCCTACAACTCATCTTCACACTTCAAGTCCAAAAAATGCTCTCACAAAAAGTTATCAATTTCAACATTATAGGTCATTTTCAAAAGTCAACAAAAAGGCACTTTAAGTCAAAGACCATAACTTGAGATTGGTAAATCAAAATGACATGGGACCAAAGGCATTGGTTTGAGGACTTCAAGACCTTTCCAAAATGTCCAAGAACATGTTCATAGCTTCAAAATTGAGCAAGATATGCATTGGAGAAGTTGGGAAATTTTTGGGAATTTTCAAAAGTCAACTTTGCTTCAAAAGCTTCAAAATTGCTAATGGGCCTCAAATTCTTCCTCGAATCATTACCCAAAGCCTATGCACGACCCATTGAGCTCAAAGGGATTTATTTTCTTATTTTTAATTAACTAATTGAATTTTTATTCTTATTAATTCATTTAATTAGATTTAATTATGAGAAAATATCAAATAATGCTTTTTCAAATCTTTTTGTGCAGCAAATCAAACTAGGGTAAGTTGGCCAAGTCGTTTCACATCCAAAAAAGGAAAATCATCCATGATTGGCAAAGATTTCAATGAAAAAAGATTGAAAAATATATGATGAAAATCAAAGATTCAAAACATTAATTCATGGACTTATGGGCTGGTTTCTTGACCTAAATTCGTTCACATACAAAGGCTGAGTAAAACCCTATTCCACAAGACACGAAAAAGCTGCTGAAGCCATAGAACCAAGTTGCAAAAAACTCAAGAAATTTGGAAAACTGAAATCATAGTTACAGGACGTTTCAAAGCATAAAAAGTATTCCAACACGTTGCTGGACCTTCCAGGAGTCTTTTGGCATCAAGAACAAGTCCCCATACTCAAAGAAACGGTAAAATATGATTACGGTTTGAACGAATATGTTGATAATCGAAACATGATTTCTATGCATCATTCATATGTTTTATTCATTGATTTACACTAATAATGATCTTCTGAAGCGATTGGTACCGTTTAATTGGACTAACACTGCTTGTATCAAAATCCACCATTGATGAAACCTAGGGTTTCAGAAGCTTCAAAATAGGGCTTTCCTTGTAAGGAAAAATTGGACCTTTAGACCCATACAGCTGAATTCAGTAGCTCAAGACGATTCAAATGAGACCATCGCGCCTTTTTTATATGTCCTCCTCTCCTATTCGCTATTATTCACTGTTCCACTTAGTGGGGGTTTAAAACCCCCGCTACTTGTTTTCTATTTGCAGGAAGAACGAAGATGAAGCATGCGTGTCATCACGTTACTGGGAGATTCAAATTTCAGCGCGTTTTTTTTTGTTTTATATCATTAACTTTTGCTTTTTTATTATAATATTTGTTTTCCATTATATATACAAAGGCGTTTGGCAGCTCAATTGGCAAGGGACACGCTTAGTGAGTGCTGGCACCTGGGTTCGATTCCCAGGTCCCCATATAATTGTTGTTATTTTTCTTAATCCATTCCCATGCAGCAATGACTCAACGTCCCACCATATGTCCTAGCGCGTTGGCTTGCCAAATGGCCTGGATGAATAATCTGAAGGCCACCGAATGAAGTCCATGGTAGGGCTCAGTCAATGGACGTACACACAAGCGTGGAAAGTCAACAAGGCCTTTGTTCAATGGGCCAAAATTGCTGCAGTGTCACCTCCATTTGGGCCAGACACCCCCCTCTGTTTGTATATTTAAATTAATTTTCTTTTCTTTTTAATTCTTTTATTTGCTTTAGTTATTTTTATTTAAATCACCTAAAATAATTTTCTTTTCATAATAAAAACAGAAAAAACCAAAAATACAAATATATTTAATTATATTTAATTTCACTATTAAAATATTTTTGTAAATAAACTCTAACAATTAATTTAGTTTAATTTAGGTTTTAAACTTTAATCTTTTCTTAATAAATAAAATATGTAGAATTAGGTTTTTTTTTGACATTTTCATCTTTTTCTTAATTAAATTATTTTCCTCATTATTTATTATTATTGTTAATTACTATTTATTTTTGTAAATAAACATGCAAATTAATTAACTAGTAAATTAGGTTAACTTTAATATTTTCTTAAATAATTAAAATAACTTAGAATTAGAGTTTCTCTTGATTTTAATTTTCTTTATTTTCATAAATATAAAAACATAAAAAACACATTTTCTTTTTCTTTAATTAAATAATTAAATAGACTTTAATTTCATTTAATTTCAAGCAAAGGGTCAAAACCCTCGGACGTTCAATTTCAATTTCTATTTCGCGCATTTATTTTTCTTATTGAATTATTATGTAACTGCTTTCTGGATGTAATAGTAATTAGGTATTTATTAACTTTCCACACCTTTTATCAAACGGGTCTTTGTACTTTGGCGATGTATAGATCCGCGCCTTGTAATAGCGTAGCCTTTATCTTTCCGCATTTAAATTTCCGCACTCTTAAATTCTAACTTGTATGAAAGAATGTATGGTAATTAAAAACAAGCGTAGCTCACGATGCCATGATCAAAGATAACTGTTAAACTGAAAACGACACACAAATACACACACCACTTCTAGGGTACGCCTCACTTGTTGCCTTCGAAACGTGGTCGTCAAGTATAGGATGTTTTAGTAAGTCCTTATGTCCATGATCCAGTTGCCTCGAAACAGTTGCCTCGGAACAGTTGCCTCGAAACAGTTGCCTCGGAACGGTTGCCTCGGATTAAAAAAGGATCAAGGATATAAGGGTAGCTTCTAAGGTGTCCTAACTGTTGCTTCGGTGACCACACTGTCCCTACAATCGAATTGACCCGAACACCTCCAACGGTGGTGCTACCTACCTCTCAATGGTGGGATGGCACTACCTTAAGGACATTTACACAGCCTAATTCCTTAGGGTAGGTAGATGACTCATAGATACTTGCTCTATTCAAAAACAAATCAAAAACCTTTTCACACCGACACTTTTCAAAAAGCTTTCAAAACAAATTTTCAAACACTCTTGAGGACTGATACAAGAGTTATTCAGAAATCTTTCAAAGAAACTTTTTCAAACCCACACTCACTTTGAAAAGCAAACAAACATTTTGAAAACATAAAGAGCAAGTATCTAAGAGCCCATGGATAACCATGGATAGAAAGGGTGCTAACACCTTCCCTTTCTATAAATCTACCTCCCGAACCGAGAAACTATCTCATAAGGAATTTTGCTGTGCTTTTGTCCTGTCCATGTTGGAGAAAATAAAAGACGGTGGCGACTCTTGCTTACCGCGACATTTCGCGAACCAGCTTAAAAAACAGTCAGTTCTATTTCCACCGATCACAGAACCCATCTGAGATATGGCTCCATCAGAAGAGAAGTCTTTGGACCCAGCTCGTGTGGATCAGATTTGTGAACTCTATCCCAAGCCCTTATGAATCTGCGGCGGTTCTCGTCGCTATCCCCTTGAAAATCAAAGATGATACTAGGCATTAGCAATTCATGAGGACCTTCCCTTCTGGCTCTCCCAAACTGACGTAAGGCCAAGCACGGATTATAAGAAATTCCTCCATGGGTTCTTATCAGTGGAACATTGGGGTATTCCCCACAGCGATCAATGACAGCCACCTCGTCCATACCCTTGATAGTCCATATGATGTCATTATGAGAGAGAGACATAACCCTATAAGCCCAGCCGATGCCTTCTTTGTTCTTTAGCACTGATTTGGGGAGGTGCGAAATAAACCACCTCGCTAATAATGGAGCACAGCACATCAAGGTTCCCCGCTTACGAGCAGTACAGGCATAAAGCTGATGAAGAATGTCACCCAAGAGTGTGGGTACAGGATTACGAGAGATGAAGATTTTAACCGCATTCACATCAACAAAAGAGTCAGGATTCGGAAACAATACCAAGCCATATATCAGAAGAGCCAGAATATCTTCGAATGCCTTGAAGTCTAGACTATCCCAGAAATAATTAGCCTTACCAAACAAGAACTTAGTCAGAAAGCCCTTTTCTCCACTTCTAGTCTCCCAATTAGCCATTACCTCATCCTTTGTCATATGAAGGGCTGGAGCAATCTCTTCTGGCCTAAGGATCTTCTCCCAACCAGTAAACGGGGTCTGCTCCAGAATAGAGATACCGAGCAGATCAGAGAACTCTTCTAAGGTGGGAACCAACTGATAGTCCTGGAAAGTAAAGCAATGGTACAACGGATCATAGAATTGGACTAAAATTCTCATCATCTGCTCGTCCAATTTGGAGGTAACCAAACTGAGAAGATACCCATGTCTTCTGATGAAGGAGGTAGTATCAGACATCTTTGCAATCAATTCTTTAAGCATAGTAGGAACCTGGACAAAGTTGATCCGGATGGTATTCCTACGCATGGGCATCATGACCTACAAAATAGAACAAAGATGAACCCCTCCTGTCTTTGAAATAGGTTAGTCCAATGCAAGATGTATGCAATGTTATGATGTCATGATGTCATGATAGAAAGCACATCACAAGTATCCACAAACAACAAACATGGTAAAGGCATACAAGTCACACAAAGAGCCCTTAGATTTCAGGCTGGCAAGGAGTCTAGGTACTACCCTCTTTCAGTTCAGTTGGCTTAAACCTGTCCTAAAAATAGTAACCGGGTTCTAGAGGATCTCAATATCATTGACTACCCTCGATCGGTCATAATTCCAATTTAGCAACCTTTTCTTGCAGCCGGAATCATCGCGAGAGTTTAGTCTCAATGAGTGTAGCATACTGCTACTGTTCTATGGCCAAGTTGGTCAATTTAAAGGTTCTAAGGCTAGTTGGTGCTTAATGACCCCTTAGATGACCCATATTCTCCTCGTTCCAACACAAGGGATATCAGTACAATCTAAAGTGCCACACCAACGTAGCTACTGCTTCAACTGCATCGGTCTATGCCGTACAATTCCCTCACAGTTTATTGCTACTTACCTAAATGGTATCCCCAAATCTAGGTTAGGATCTATAGTAACACTGATACAAGCCCATAAATATAAAGCATACAAAGCAAACAATTGAAAACACAATTATCTAATCCTAAGGTACACCCCACTTATTAAGCTCCCCAGCAGAGTCGCCAGTTCTATGATACGGTGGGAAAGAACTGACTGTTTTTTAGAATGTTGGTTTTTGTTTTGCGTTTGTTTTCGCAAAATGTCGCGGTAAGCAAGAGTCGCCACCGTCTTTTATTTTATCCAACAAGGAAAGGAAAAAAGCACAGAAAAATTCCTTTTTCGAGATGTTCCTCGGGTTCGGGGGGTAGATTATAGAAAGGGAAGGTGTTAGCACCCTTTCTATCCGTGGTTATCCACGGGCTCTTAGGTATTTGCTCATATGTTTTCAAAATTTTCTTTTTCTTTGTGTTTGTGGGTTTGAAGAAGTTTTTGTTTGAAAAAAGAGTGTAAGTGTGAAAATTTGTTTTGTTTTGAAAGAGCAAGTACTTAAGAACCATCTACCTACTCGAAGAAGGAATCAATTTGTGCTAATGTCCTTTAGACAATGCTATCCCACTATTGATGAGTAGGTAGCATCGTCATTGGAGTTTTAAGGGTCAATTCGATTAAGGGACGTGTGGTCACTAAAGCAATGTTAGGACGCCTTAGCGGTAACCCTAATGTCTTGGATCATTTTTCCGAGGCAACCGTTTCGAGGAAACTATGATCTTTGGACAAGAGGGAGACCTCTAAAACTTCCTATACTTAATTACCACGTTCGAAGGCAACCAAGTGAGGTGTACCCTAAGAATGCGCATGTGGGAGTGTGTTGTTTTCAGTTAATTTTGTCTTTGTACATGTCAATGGTTATCTATGTTGATTTTAAGTTAAACATTCGATCTTGTCATGCATTCCCTATTATCAAACATCTAATAGTTTATAAGTTGCGGAAATTAAACTAACTATTACAAGGCGTCGGGTATTTACATCGCCAAAAGCAACCCTTGAAATTAAAATGCGGAAAATAAATAAAGCGGTAAAAATAGTAAAGTCCTATTAAACTATTACATTCCGGAAACAGATACAATATTGAATAAAATGGATCGCGTGCGAAAAATTAAATTGGGCGCAAGTTTTAGGGTTTTGACCCTTTTTGAAAGAAAAGATTTTTTTGGTTATTTTGAATTTATGGAGGAAATTAAATTGGATTAATTATTAAGTTAATAAACTAATTAATTAATTAATGAAAATAATATTTTTGGATTTTTGATATTTAAAGAAATAAATAAATTTATTCAAGGTTAATAAAAACGTAATTGTCTAAGTTAATTTTAATTATTGCAAAAAGATATTAAAGTTATTCCTAATTAGAACTAAATTAATTAAATTAATATTTATTAATAAAAATAAATTACTAAAATTTAATTTAAATAAGAAAATATTTTTTGGTTTTTTATTTTATTAAGAAAAAGTTTTAATTGGTTAATGATAATAAAAATAATAACAATAAATAATTTAAAGAAATAATAAAAGAAAAGAGAAAAAGTTAGGGTTTGGGCCTGATTTTGGAGGTTTATTTAGCAATTTCCATGGCCCATTTGTATTGGCCTGGCTGACTTTTGTGATCCAGCGTGTGCATTTTGACTAGGGAGTATGGTAGGCATCCCATCTAGACCATCAGATTTGGCCTGGGGCCATCTGTCCATTGATTGAATGAGAGACCATAGTAGGCTGAAGAAAAATAATACCTGAAGAAAAATAATACAAAGCATATGGGGGGACCTGGGATTCGAACCCAGGTCCTATTGATCATTGGGCAACGCCTCTACCACTCAACCAACGCGCTTCAACTGTTAGCAAATTGGACAATAATAATAATAATATGGGAAAAAACAATAATATGCCAGAATAAAAAATAACACGCGCGAAGTTTGAACCGGCCAACCAGGGGGAGACGCGTCATCGTCTTCTTCCTTCAACCCTGTACTTTTTCCTGCGGATTCATATCCGCAGCTGAATTCGTAGGTTGATCCTAAAATTCATTCTAGGCCATGAAAACGACCCCGAAGACCATGGTTATGCTCGTCTAGGCTTCCTGAACAAACCTACATCCCTCTTGAATCTTGATTTCGCCTGTAAAAGAAATGCCCAAAAAACACACTACAAAACCCTAGGTTCGGTTACAGGGCTACAGTCCATATAAATGCAATCAAACAATGCCAAAAGTTCAGAAATTTCATGAGCATCATAAATATGTCAAAGATTTTCCAGGAAAATGCAAGAATATGGATGTTGTACCCCAAAATTTGCCCTTTCATGTTTTCCAAAGTCTCCCCCTTGCATGGTTGATCACAAAGCCTTGCCTAAGGAAAAAGAAAATTTTTGAGTGGTGCTTTAAGTACCTTTCGATTGGCATTCTGAAAGACCCTTCGATTGGTATTCTGAAGGAGCATTTCGATTGGCATGGACAAGCACTTCGATTGGCATTCTGAAAGACCCTTCGATTGGCATTCTGAAGGAGCATTTCGATTGGCATGGACAAGCACTTCGATTAACATTGTGTCAAGGCAGCTTCGACAGGCATGTGAACCATGTCCTTCGATTAGCATGAACAGCACCTTTCGATTGGCCTGTTAACAAAGCCTTTCGATTGGCCTGTTAACAAAGCCATCAAGAGGGCACTCAAAAAACATGTCCAAGTACACTGAACATGAGAAAATGGCATGTTTCCCTTGCAAATATGGAAATAATTAAATGCTGATTATGGATTTAATTCCTGAGTTAAAGGCCAGATTCTTGCCTTTTCTGTTCCTAAAGAGCTGATTCGACCAGAGTGTTTCTGTTCAACTCAAGACCATTCGAAGAAGTATTCAGAAGGCCCATTCGAAAGATACATGGGAAGTCCATTCGAAGGAAGCAACTCAAGACCATTCGAAGAAGCATTCAGAAGGCTCATTCGAAAGGTACATGAGAAGTCCATTCGAAGGAAGCAACTCAAGACCATTTGAATAAGCATTCAGAAGGCTCATTCGAAAGGTACATGAGAAGTCCATTCGAAGGAGGCAACTCAGGGCCAATCGAAGAGCATGGCCTGAAGGCATTCGAAAATCAAAACATGTCCAGGTTCATTACAGATTCCAAAGAGACATGAATATTTCAAAAAAGGAAATAATTTAATGTGTCTGATTCTTGTCTCCTGGCTTTAATGGCACATTTCGAGGGGGAACAACAACAACGAAAATATACAGAAAAAAATAGAGAAAAGAGAGAAACAGGGAGAACTTGGAGATACGCTGCCAAAGGTCATCAGCACTTCCAGGAATCCATACCCAATCCTTGCACAAGCCATTCCACACTCAGAACCACAGTTCCAAACACCTCTGTTTGGTAAAAGAAAAATTTAATCTCAAACTCATTTCGATCTCTGATTGCATATTCATGTTATTACTGCTGTTTGTGAATGATTTAATGTGCTACATATAAGCTACAACGCAGAGATGAGATTGTGCCATTTCTTGGGCACAATCTGAGTTTCTCCTTCGAGTCCCAGGATAAAATAAACCCAGACCCAGATTCAGCAGGTGCGGATAGGGAGGAGATTTGAATCAGGGGGGTAAAGTCCCCCCTGGACCTTTAACATGTGTTTCGTTTTTGCAGGAAATATATTCTCAGGATCCTGTTCAGAGTTTCGAAGCTCAGTAGCTTAGCTTCGAACTGGACCCAGGACTTCCAGATCGAAGGATGACATATCCAGATCGAACACCCTCAGAGTGCAGCCCCTCATGCATCTTCGATCCAGCCTCTTCACTGGGTCGAAAGACAGCCCACACTTCTTTCGACCCAGGCCTCCAGAATTATTTTGTTTTTCTTGATTTACTGCCTGATTTCATTTTCGTTTGGACCATTTTATTTGTTTTTTTTAATCAACATAAAAATCATAAAAATAAGTAACTTAGAATTAGGATTTAATTTATTTAATTATTTTAACTTTTTTCTCCAATTTTAAAATCAGTAGACTTAGGATTTATTTAAATTCAATCTTTTTCATAAACAAAAAATGCAAAAAATATTAAGTATGTTTTGGAGTTATTTTTAATCAGTTTTTTTTTAATTAATTAAATTTGACTTAATTGAACATTTAGCATTTTCCAAAAAATAAAATAAAACAACAAAAAGATTTTATTCTTAGGATTTTTAGAAGTTATTTTCAGATTCGCGCGCGTTTATTTTATTATAACTGTCTACTGGTTTGTAATAGCTTAACTAAGACTTTTACACTTTACTGCTTTATTCCCCAATTTTGGACATGTAAGTAATCTCCCTCCCCGAAGCCTTGTAATAGCGTAGGATTTACAATTCCCGCACTTTAAATTCCTGTACATATATTAACTATTTAGATGTATGCTAACTAGGCTATGCATGACAAGATTTACTCTTAACTTAAAATCAACAGTAGCGCACCATGACATGCAAAGATAATATAACTGAAAATTGACACACTTGCACATGCCACTCCTAGGGTACACCTCACTTGGTTGCCTCGAACGTGGTCATTGAGTAAAAGATGTTTTAGAGGTCGCCCTTTTGTCCAAAGATCATAAGTTGCCTCGAAACGGTTGCCTCGATAAAAATGATCTAAGATATTAGGGTTACCGCTAAGACGTCCTAACATTGCTTTAGTGACCACACGTCCCTAAATCGAATTGACCCGAAAACTCCAACGACGGTGCTACCTACTTCTCAATAGTGGGATAGCACTGTCTAAAGGACATTTGCACAGTTTAATTCCTTTTTGAGTAGGTAGAGGTTCTTAAGTACTTGCTCCTTTTAAAACAAAACAAAACTTTTCGCACTTACACTCTCTTCAAAAACAACTCTTTTCAAAACCCACAAACACAAAGAAAAGCAAACTTTTGAAAACATAGTGAGCAAGTACCTAAGAGCCCGTGGATAACCACGGATAGAAAGGGTGCTAACACCTTCCCTTTCTATAATCTACCTCCCGAACCCGAGAAACAATCTCAAAAAGGAATTTTTTCTGTGCTTTTGTCCTTTCCTTGTTGGATAAAATAAAAGACGGTGGCGACTCTTGCTTACCGCGACATTTTGCAAAAACAAACGCAAACGCGAACCAGCATTCCAAAACATTCAGTTCTCATTCCCACCGATCACAGAACTGGCGACTCTGCTGGGGACATTATAAGTGAGGTGCACCTTAGGATTAGATCACTTGTGTTTTCAATTGTATGCTTTGTATGCTTTAAATTTTGTGGGTTTGTATCGGAGTTCTATAGATCCTAACCCGGATCTGGGGATACCCTTTAGGTAAGTAGCAACAAATTGTGAGGGAACTGTGCGGGGTATACCGACATGGTTGAAACAGTAGCTACATTGATGTGGCCCTTTGGTGAGTACCGGTAACCCTTTAGTTAAGTCAAGGAGAGTACGGGGCCACCGCGTGGTGTCATGAAGTATCAATTGACCTTAGAACCTTACTTGACCATCTTGGCCTTTTTAGGGGTAGTGAGATGACCGACTTTGGTGCAGTCCGAAGTTGGTAGATACTCGATACTACACTCATTGAGGATTGTTTTCTTGGAATATTTTGGTCGCTAGTTCAGTGGCTAAACCAAAACGATGAACATAGAAAACAATCCAATGATATTGAGCTCCTTAGAACCCGGTTACTATTTATAGGACAGGTTTCGAGCCAACTAAACTCAAGAGGGTACTTACCTATGAAACCTCATGCAAGCCTGAAATCTAAGGGCTCTTTTGTGTGACTTGTGTGCCTTCAAACTTGAATTACGTGCACATTCTTGTTATCTGACAACATGAGTTCCTTGCAGGTTTTGTAAACAGTCCTTATCCAATAGTCTGGATTTATTGCAGGGCTTACTTACATCACCTCACACTTTTGCTTAAACGCATAGCATACACATCATAACATCATGCCTTAACATTTCTTTAACCATTTAAAGGATCTCAAGGGTCTGTGATGCAGGTTATGGTAAATCAAATTTCTAGCAAGGGGCAAGGGGATTTATTTTCCTCTAGCCAATGTCGCCTAGAGATCAAAACATGTTAACTTGAGTCAGGGGCTATGACCCACTCGATATGGTGAGCTTGACTCTTAAAGAAGGACTCTCAACAACATGAAGTTCCTTCAATCAAGCTATCAGATTCAAATTCTAATCGTTTCTTGTTTACCCCGCGAGATCCTTGAAAACATTGCATACATATATCATACATATCATTGCATAACATGTCTCCCAGTACAGGTCTCTCATGTTCTCGCTGTTTATTTCAGCAATGGCTTTCCAACAAGACAACCAAGATCTCCGGGCTCAAAACGCCCAACTTCAAGAAATGTTCTTGAACCTATCCCAGGGGCAAGAAGAAATAAAATCTCTCCTCACAAGGGGCTTGGTCCTAGGGAATCCAGGAGGCATCAGGAATGATCAGTTGGAAGGGCTACAAATTGAGTTGGCAACAATGAAGATCCAGATGATGGGACAGTTGGTGAGTCAGATGGCTCTTGTGATCAGTGGATCTGGAACTGACTGTTTAACGCTGGTTCGCGAAATGTCGCGGAAGCAAGAGTCGCCACCGTCTTTTATTTTCTCCAACATGGACAGGACAAAAGCACAGCAAAATTCCTTATGAGATAGTTTCTCGGTTCGGGAGGTAGATTTATAGAAAGGGAAGGTGTTAGAACCCTTTCTATCCATGGTTATCCATGGGCTCTTAGATACTTTCTCATTGTGTTTTCAAAAGTGTTTGCTTTTCAATTGTGAGTGGGTTTGAAAAAAGTTTCGTTTAAAGATTTCAGATCGACTCCTGTATCAGTCCTCAAGAGTGTTTGAAAAATTGTTTTTAAAGCTTTTTTTTGAAAGTGTCGGTGTGAAAAGAGTTTTTGATTTGTTTTTGAAATAGAGCAAGTATCTACGAGTCATCTACCTACCCTAAGGAATTAGGTTGTGTAAATGTCCTTAAGGTAGTGCCATCCCACCATTGAGAGGTAGGTAGCACCACCGTTGGAGGTGTTCGGGTCAATTCGAGTTTAGGGTCAGTGTGGTCACCAGAGCAACAGTAAGACACTTAGAAGCTACCCTTATGCCATTCATCCTTTTTAATTCCGAGGCAACCGTTTCGAGGCAACTGGATCATGTCATGGACATAAGGACTTACTAAAACGTCCTATACTCGACGACCACGTTTCGAGGGCAAGGCAACAGTGAGGCGTACCCTAAGAGTGGTGTGTGAATTTGTGTGTTATTTTCAGTTATTTTCAGTTAGTCATTCATTCTTTCATGCAAAGTTTAGAATTTAAAAGTGCGGAAATTAAAGTACGGAAAGTAAAATCCTACGCTATTACAAGGCGCGGGTCTATACATCGCCAAATTAACAAAGACTCGTTTTAATAAAAGATGCGGAAAGTAAAACCTAGTTACTATTACATGGCTTGAGCAATTACATAATATTTGAAAGAAAATAAATAAGAATAAATGCGCGAAAAGAATAAAATAGAATTGAATGTTCGAGGGCGTTGGACCCTTTTGAAATTAAATGGAAATTAAAAGCTAATTAATTATTAATTTTATTAGAGAAAAGAAATGTTTTTTGGTTTTTTTGTATTTAATGAAATAAGGAAATTAAAATTAAAAGAGAAACCCTAATTATTGATGAAAAAGATTCAAGTTTAACCTAATTTACTAAATATTTAATGTACATGTTTATTTACAAAAATATTTAATAATTAATAATAATAATAACAATGAGAAAAAATTATTTATTAAAAAAAAGATAAAAAGTTAAAACCCTAATTTCTACATATTTTTTAAGAAAAAGATTTAATTTTTAAAACCTAATTTAACTAAATTTATTATTTAAAGTTTATTTACAAGAATAAATTAATGGTGAAATAATAATAATTAAATATATTTTTAGTTTTGATTTTTCTGGTTTTATTATGAAAAGAAAATTTATGAAATTTAAGAAACAATTAAAATAATTAAAAGAAAAGAAAAGGAAAAAATAAAAAAAGGAATACAAACAATGGGGGTGTCTGACCCAATTTGGAGGTGAATTGGAAGCAATTTGGCCCACTGAACAAGAAGCCTGTTTGACTTTTCCAGCTTGGGTGCGTGTGATTGACTGAGTGTGTACCCTAGAATTCATATTATGGCCTTCAGATTGATCCTCATGGCCATGTGGCAAGCAAGCATGTGAGGATGCATGATGGTCTTTGGATGAAATGCTACGCTGGAATACCTTGCAACAAAAATTATTAAGCGTTTGGGGGGACCTAGGAATCGAACCTAGGTCCTAATGCTTACCAGACACCTCAGCCACCAATTGAACCATTGCGTTTACTTGTTAATATTATAGAACATAAATAATACATATAAAAGACAATATCATGCTGAAGCAATCAAAAAATGCGCCAATGTTCAAACTATCCAATCACGTTCAGACACGCATGCATCTTCTTCCTTTTGTACCTGTAACATAAACAGATAGCGGGGGTTTTAAACCCCCACTAAACAAGACCAGGAAAAATAGCGATTAGCACATAAGCAAATATAAAAATGGCGCGAGGTGGGGATTTGCTTCGTCTTGTTGTCACGAATTCAGTGGTATAGGTTTTAAGGCCTGATTTTACCATATGTGTAAACCCCTAATTCCAAGCTTCTGAAACCCTAGAAAGCGTTAATGGCAAATCTCGATACAGGCATTGTTAGGACAATTAAGTGGTACCATTAGCTTCAGAAACTCATGGTTAGTGTTAATCAACAATTAAAATGCATGAACAATGCCTGAAAATTAAAACACGATTATGGAAAATTTCAAGAAAAGTGTGACTTTGTTCTACCAATTCTTGAGGTCTGGAGATTAGCTCTTGATTGTAACACGTTCCTGGATGTCTTGGCAAGGTTTTGGAATGCTTTTCAAGCCTTGAATTGTACTCTAGGTATGAAAACAATTTTCAAATTTTAGGTGAAAGTTTGCAATTTGGTTATGCAATTCTGAGCAGCCTTTCGTGTCTATGAGCATTAGGGTTATGTTGTATATGTATCTGAGTAGAATTAGGTTAAGAAAAACAACCCCAAGGTCCATCCATTCATGTTTTGAAGATTTGATTTTCAAGCATATCAATTTCAATCTTTTCCATGCCAATTATGCCAAATATGGAAGATATTGTCCCTTTTGTTTGATACACGAAATATTTAGCTCATAATGAGTGAATTGGCTGCACAAAAAGATTTGATAAGTGTTATTTGATATTTTTTCATATTTAAATTTAATTAAATGAATTAATAATAACAAAAATTCAAATAATTAATCAAAAATGAGAAAATAACTCCCTTAAAGGTCAATGGGTCGTGCATGGCCTTTGGGTAATGATTCATGGAAGAAATTGAGGCCCATTAGCATTTTTGAAGCCTTTTGTGCAAAGTTGACTTTTCAAAATTCCCAAATATTTCCCAACTTCTACAAGGCATATCTTGCTCAATTTTTAAGTTATGATCATGTTCTTGGACATTTTGGAAAGGTCTTGAAGTCCTCTAACCAATTCATTTGGTCCCATGTCATTTTGATTTACCAATCTCAAGTTATGGTCTTTGACTTAAAGTGCCTTTTTGTTGACTTTTGAAAATGAC
Organism: Vicia faba; assembly: GCA_948472305.1. Classification (NCBI taxonomy): domain Eukaryota; kingdom Viridiplantae; phylum Streptophyta; class Magnoliopsida; order Fabales; family Fabaceae; genus Vicia; species Vicia faba. Next base: position 621,711,445 of record OX451736.1, read on the forward strand.
CTATAATGTTGAAATTGATAACTTTTTGTGAGAGCATTTCTTGGACTTGAAGTGTGAAGATGAGTTGTAGGAAATGTCATCCTCTTCAAAATGAGCTTTGGATGGGATTTTTCTGATAAACCATATGGAGGTTATCCCCTGGTCAATTTGCAGTTGACTTTTTCAACTGTCCAAAAATAGAAACTTTTGCATCTTGAGACTTTTTGAGCCATGCTTTGAGAATCATGATCAAGAATTGATCAAATGATGTTTGTGGCTTCAAAATAAGATGTTGACCAAAAATTTTGACTTTTGACTGTCAAATGACCATTTTGCCCCTGCAGTTGACTGTGAAGCAATTTGGGTTTTTGACTGTGCAATTTGATGATGTGAGTCTTGAAGCTTGGCATATGGATGCTTGACAATGTATATAGGCATGTGGGACTTGATTGGACCCTTGAAAACTTCAATTTCTTTGCCAGAACCAAAACCATAATTCTGACTGTGTTAGGAGGCAATTGGACTGTGCAACCTTTGAGAGATTTTGAAGCTTGATCTTGGCCAATCTTGAAGAATATGGGAGGGCATATTTTGGGGTACAATAGCTCTCATTCAAGACTTAGCTCAAAGACAAGAAGAGCTCAAGGTCCTCGTCAACAAGCTGCTTCAAAATAACCAAGTGGGGAAAACAACTAGGGTTGAAGATCAAGTCATCATTCAACCACCTTTGGGGCAAGAAGACAAGGGAAAAGCTCCTCAGCTTGCTTCAGGGTCACAAGCCCAGCATTAACCTCGCCAGCATCAACAGGGTAATCGGCGTAAGCGAAATACGTTTGGAAGACATTTCCCTGAGACTGATATACCATCATCTCTCATACTGAAACGCTTGTTGGAGGTCAATCTGATTACTTTAAAGGATCCTCCCCGGAATCCCAACACCTCTTCTCCTACCTATCATCCCAATGAAAGGTGTGCATAACACTCTGACGGTCTGGGACATGACACCGACGACTGTTGGACTCTGAAGAACAAGATCCAAGACTTGATTGACGGAAGGGTGCTGGAGTTCATGCCAGATGGTGAGATGAAAATCTTCCGCTGAGAATTCTCCATCTGAGATGACTAGTTCAGACTAATAGACTTTTGTTCATTTGAATTCTGAAGTTGTATTTTTTTGCTTATTCAAACAATTATTATCATGTCGAACTCTTTTATTTCATTAATGCATTGCACGTGTCTGTTTTGAATTAATTGTTCTCACTATGCTTAAATTGCTTCATATTTCCTTCTTGTGATGTTCAACTCTCGATTAAAAAACTCTAAGCCTTTAGAGGGAGGATGACGAAAACGATACCACGATCTTTACAGTATGCTTTTGAATAGACCCCGCTGATGAGGTACAGGCATTGTTTCAAATCCTAAACAGTGGAGTTATAAGGAAGATAATCCCTAGTCAACCCCTTTGAGCCAAAGAAGTTGGAGTTTTTCTTTTCATGAATTAAAACCCTTAATTATAACCTGGGGCAGGGTAGTTCTCTCAGTTGATACAGGTGCACAATAAATGGCATCAAAGAAGTCCTTCTGAAACAAGAGACGGTGATGGTTCTGTATAATCGTAAGGACAGGCAGTCATTATCTCTCAGAAATAAAAGCCCATTAAGTCAAAACCTATGAAGGAGACTTACAAAACTGGGGCATCCCGCTGACTGTGAATACAAAAAGAAACAGTTCAGGCAAAAGACAGGGATAATAAAATCAAAAAGAGGTCCTAAAAAACTCTCAACAAAAATGACTGCCTGTTTAAAATAAACTTCCAGTATCCGAACCATCACTGGTATATCAGAGTAAAGACTCAAACAAGATCTAATGCACGATTAACTGAGTTTAAGATCGAAGAACATCACGAAGAACGGGTGGGTACAAATAAAATTTTAGCCTTTATCCTTTGTTTCTTAAACCGTGAACCAGACCACGTTATAACCCTTAAAAAGTCCTAGCTGAAGCACGGGTTAGTCCGAAAGCATACTGTTACGAAAGGTATCCTAACTCCTGTAGGGCTTGCTGTAAATCCTGAGTTGACATCACATTTTACAAATTTTTCCTATTTTACTGAAAAATGCATTTTCAAAAACTTCAAGACAGACATAAGCTTTGCATTCTTAAAATAACATTGTTTGCATATGACTATTTGTTCAACAGCAGAGAAATTCGCACGACGAATATCTAGTGAACAAAAAGCCTTTTCAATAAAAAAGAGATCACCTCAAATGGAAAAACACTTCCAATCAAGGGGCACGGCATGATCATTGTCCATCATCTGGGGAAGTCAAGTCAAGATTCAAGGAATATCTCAAAATGCCAAATAGCCAGGGGCAGATCTCCATCTGAATCAATTGGGGCATTGGACATGAATTCCAGCAACGAATCTTGCATGATTAAACGAAGATCTTCTGGTAGTATGGCAACACAACACTATCGACGGTGACACCTCTCTACATCCTGAGGGAATGGACATAGTCAAAAAATACCGCGCGTGAATCAAAGACCCGCTAGGTTGACTGGCCTAGGAAAAAATAAGGGCTTCCCGGCGAACCAAAAGGGTTCGGGCAAAAATCAGGGATAAAAATGAAAAAATCTATACACCCGGCAAGTCGAAAACCTGAAAAGGCGGCTTGGGCAAAAAAGGGTATCCCGATGGATTGAAAACCCGAAAGGGCGGTCCAGGCAAAAATTAGGGATCAAAGCGTACGACTATGTCCTGTCATCTCGTCACTTGCCTACCAGAAGAAGATTTGTCACTTCAATCGGCAATTACCAAGCACCTCATAGGTGGGGATAATACTCGATCCACAGGGCCTCCACAGGCACCTGCTCCCACAAAAACAGGGGCAATAATAATTGTCCAAACTGTGCAGTTGCTCTGTCCACCAGGTACCAAGGTAGGTTCAGTTGAAGAATATGACCAAGATACCTTCACTCCCCGTAGAGTAAGACAATAATGATAGCTCTCCCCACTGAGACTTGCAACTATGAACGAATCAGCAATACTCTCCTCAAGCAGAGTTGGTCTACCATCAGCCCTAAAAAGGTTGGGTATCCCCAGAAGATCTTAATATTCCCCAGTGGAGTACAAGGATATTCTCCAGCAAGCGTAAGAGCATCCCCGGAAGTCTTAATATTCCTCAACAGAGTATAAGAATGTTTCCTGGAGGAATACAAGATACCCCCAGTGGAGCCATTTCCCCAGCGCAGTCTAAAAAGGCTTCCCCGCCAGAGTTGAATCATCTTACCCAGTAGATTCTGGAAGCTTGTCCCCTGCAGAATACAAATGTATCTCCCCAGCCAAATTCAGAAGGTTATCCTCACAAGAGTCTAACTGGGTTATTCTCAGCAAGTTGCAACTGAAAGATCATCCCCAGCGAAGTTCTTTCTTTCCCCAAGCAGGACTTATATCCTCAACTGATTCAATATCACCAGCAATGGTAATCAATCCCCAGTGGAGTTCATCATCAAAATCCCCAACAGAGCTTATCAACAGAATCCCCAGCGGAGTTTATCATTAAAATCTCAGCAAAGAATCTCTTCCCCACAGAGTAATTCCCCTTAGAGTAATCTCTTCATCAAGTTTATTCCCCAACGGAGTTCTTCTCTTCTGCAGGTTTATTCTTGCAATCATCTTCGTTCATCATCCCCAGCGGAAACGAAGAATTCAACTCTATTCTCCAGTAGCTCCGGGATTTATTTTCCCAGCTAAAACATCACATTCCCATACATCATGATACATGCATATACGCATCATACCATACAATCTCATTTATGTTGAGAACATCATTGCTTGATCCATATCATGCATTGCACATGACTGACCTTTACCTTTCAGGAAAGATCCAGTTAAGTTCTCAGCTATGTCCAAGACCTCCTCTGGTTCAGTTAAATCGATTCCTAAAGATTTTTATGATGCCGATCCAGTTGAAGTTATTCCAAGACCTCCTCTGGTTCAGTTAAATCGATTCCTAAAGATTTTTCTGATGCCGATCCAGTTGAAGTTATTCCAAGACCTCCTCTGGTTCAGTTAAATCGATTCCTAAATATTTTTCTGATGCCGATCCAGTTGAAGTTATTTCAATACCTCCTCTGGTTCAGTTAAATTGATTCCTAAAGATTTTTCTGATGTCGATCCAGTTGAAGTTATTTCAAGACCTCCTCTGGTTCAGTTAAATCGATTCCTAAAGATTTTTCTGATGCCGATCCAGTTGAAGTTATTCCAAGACCTCCTCTGGTTCAGTTAAATCGATTCCTAAAGATTTTTCTGATGCTGATCCAGTTGAAGTTATTCCAAGACCTCCTCTGGTTCAGTTAAATCGATTCCTAAAGATTTTTCTGATGCCGATCCAGTTGAAGTTATTCCAAGACCTCCTCTGGTTCAGTTAAATCGATTCCTAAAGATTTTTCTGATGCCGATCCAGTTGAAGTTATTCCAAGACCTCATCTGGTTCAGTTAAATCGATTCCTAAAGATTTTTCTGATGCCGATCTAGTTGAAGTTATTTCAAGACCTCCTCTGGTTCAGTTAAATCGATTCCTAAAGATTTTTAGGATGCCGATCCAGTTGAAGTTATTCCAAGACCTCCTCTAGTTCAGTTAAATCGATTCCTAAAGATTTTTCTGATGCCGATCCAGTTGAAGTTATTCCAAGACCTCCTCTGGTTCAGTTAAATCGATTCCTAAAGATTTTTCTGATGCCGATCCAGTTGAAGTTATTTCAAGACCTCCTCTGGTTCAGTTAAATCGATTCCCAAAGATTTTTCTGATGTCGATCCAGTTGAATTTATTTCAAGACCTCCTCTGGTTCAGTTAAATCGATTCCTAAAGATTTTTCTGATATCGATCCAGTTGAAGTTATTCCAAGACCTCCTCTGTTTCAGTTAAATCGATTCCTAAAGATTTTTCTGATGTCGATCCAGTTGAAGTTATTTCAAGACCTCCGCTGGTTCAGTTAAATCGATTCCTAAAGATTTTTCTGATGCCGATCCAGTTGAAGTTATTCCAAGACCTCCTCTGGTTCAGTTAAATCGATTCCTAAAGATTTTTCTGATGCCGATTCAGTTGAAGTTATTCCAAGACCTCCTCTGGTTCAGTTAAATCGATTCCTAAAGATTTTTCTGATGCCGATCCAGTTGAAGTTATTTCAAGACCTCCTCTGGTTCAGTTAAATCGATTCCTAAAGATTTTTCTGATGCCGATCCAGTTGAAGTTATTTCAAGACCTCCTCTGGTTCAGTTAAATCGATTCCTAAAGATTTTTCTGATGCCGGTCCAGTTGAAGTTATTTCAAGACCTCCTCTGGTTCAGTTAAATCGATTCCTAAAGATTTTTCTGATGCCGATCCAGTTGAAGTTATTTCAAGACCTCCTCTGGTTCAGTTAAATCGATTCCTAAAGATTTTTCTGATGCCGATCCAGTTGAAGTTATTCCAAGAACTCCTCTGGTTCAGTTAAATCGATTCCTAAAGATTTTTCTGATGCCGATCCAGTTGAAGTTATTTCAAGATCTCCTCTGGTTCAGTTAAATCGATTCCTAAAGATTTTTCTGATGCCGATCCAATTGAAGTTATTTCAAGACCTCCTCTGTTTCAGTTAAATCGATTCCTAAAGATTTTTCTGATGCCGATCCAGTTGAAGTTATTTCAAGACCTCCTCTGGTTCAGTTAAATCGATTCCTAAAGATTTTTCTGATGCCGATCCAGTTGAAGTTATTCCAAGACCTCCTCTGGTTCAGTTAAATCGATTCCTAAAGATTTTTCTGATGCCGATCCAGTTGAAGTTATTTCAAGACCTCCTCTGGTTCAGTTAAATCGATTCCTAAAGATTTTTTTGATGCCGATCCAGTTGAAGTTATTCCAAGACCTCCTCTGGTTCAGTTAAATCGATTCCTAAAGATTTTTCTGATGCCGATCCAGTTGAAGTTATTCCAAGACCTCCTCTGGTTCAGTTAAATCGATTCCTAAAGATTTTTCTAATGCCGATCCAGTTGAAGTTATTCCAAAACCTTCTCAAGTCCCAGTTTAATACCTGTAACAAGCCAGGAAAATATCTGTGGACGACTGATTGTAGATTAACACCTGTAACAAGCCAGGAAAATCATCTACATTGAAGATTAATACCTGTAACAAGCCAGGAAAATCATCTACATTGAAGATTAACACCTGTAACAAGCCAGGAAAATCATCTACATGAAGAGATTGAAGATTAATACATGTAACAAGCCAGGAAGACTTTCTTTCTCAGGTCAGAGATCAATACCTGAAACCAGTCAGGACAGATATCTCCTCGACCAACCTTTTCAAGTCCCAGTTTGATACCTGTAGCAAGCCAGGAAAAATATCTGTGGACGACTGATTGTAGGTTAATACCTGAAACCATCCAGGAAAATTATCTACATGAAGGTTAATACCTGTAACAAGCCAGGAAAACTATCTTTCTTTCTCAGGTCAGCGATTAATACTTGGAACCAGACAGGACAAGTTCTATAACCTCAACGGTATACTCCCGGTGAGCACGAGTCAGTTCCTAAATCTCAAACAAAGTTAGACTTCCCCAGTGGAATCTTCTACAACAACAGGTATGCAAGTTCTCGCTAAGGAATCTCTTATGCGATCGACACTCCTGCAGATGGCATCTGTAAGCCCATCCTCTTACCAACAATCTCCAAATGGCATCTGTAAGCCCATTCCCGACATCACAATGCTGATACTACACCATGCGAGTGCAAATTTCTGGGCACTCTAGTGTTCAATTATCTTCCACCTTCGGATCATGAAAGGCACACAAGCCAATCTACATCCTCAGGTTTAAGAAAATTGAACAGGGGCAACTGTTGTACCCCAAAATTTTCCCTCTCATGTTTTCCAAAGTCTCCCCCCTGCATGGGTGATCACAAACCCTTGCCTAAGGAAAAAGAAAATTTTTGAGTGGTGCTTTAAGTACCTTTCGATTGGCATTCTGAAAGACCCTTCGATTGGTATTCTGAAGGAGCATTTCGATTGGCATGGACAAGCACTTCGATTGGAATTCTGAAAGACCCTTCGATTGGCATTCTGAAGGAGCATTTAGATTGGCATGGACAAGCACTTCGATTAGCATTGTGTCAAGGCAGCTTCGACAGGCAAGTGAACCATGTCCTTCGATTAGCATGAACAACACCTTTCGATTGGCCTGTTAACAAAGCCTTTCAATTGGCCTGTTAACAAAGCCATCAAGAGGGCACTCAAAAAACATGTCCAGGTACACTGAACATGAGAAAATGGCATGTTTCCCTTGCAAATATGGAAATAATTAAATGTTGATTGTGGATTTAATTCCTGAGTTAAAGGCCAGATGCTTTCCTTTTCTGTTCCTAAAGAGCTGATTCGACCAGAGTGTTTCTGTTCAACTCAAGACCATTCGAAGAACCGTTCAGAAGGCCCATTCGAAAGATACATGGGAAGTCCATTCGAAGGAAGCAACTCAAGACCATTCGAAGAAGCATTCAGAAGGCTCATTCGAAAGGTACATGAGAAGTCCATTCGAAGGAAGCAACTCAAGACCATTCGAAGAAGCATTCAGAAGGCTCATTCGAAAGGTACACGAGAAGTCCATTCAAAGGAGGCAACTCAAGGCCAATCGAAGAGCATGGCCTGAAGGCATTCGAAAATCAAAACATGTCCAGGTTCATTCCAAATTCCAAAGAGACATGAATATTTCAAAAAAGGAAATAATTTAATGTGTCTGATTCTTGTCTCCTGGCTTTAATGGCCTGTTTAATTGGCTGTCTCTTGCTGTTACTAGACCCCCACGCTCCTATAAATACAAAGGCCAGTGGCACATTTCGAAGGGGGAACAACAACAACGAAAATATATAGAAAAAAATAGAGAAAAGAGAGAAACAGGGAGAATTTGGAGATACGCTGCCAAAGGTCATCAGCACTTCCAGGAAGCCATACCCAATCCTTGCACAAGCCATTCCACACTCAAAACCACAAATCCAAAAACCTTTGTTTGGTAAAAGAAAAATCTAATCTCAAACTCATTTCGATCTCTGATTGCATATTCATGTTATTACTGCTGTTTGTGAATGATTAAATGTGCTACATATAAGCTACAGCGCAGAGATGAGATTGTGCCATTGCTTGGGCACAATCTGAGTTTCTCCTTTGAGTCCCAGGATAAAATAAACCCAGACACAGATTCAGCAGGTGCGAATAGGGAGGAGATTCGAATCAGGGGGGTAAAGTCCCCCCTGGACCTTTAACATGTGTTTCGTTTTTGCAGGAAATATATTCTCAGGATCCTGTTCAGAGTTTCGAAGCTCAGCAGCTTAGCTTCGAACTGGACCCAGGACTTCCAGATCGAAGGATGACATATCTAGATCAAACACCCTCAGAGTTCAGCCCCTCATGCACCTTCAATCCAGCCTCTTCACTGGGTCGAAAGACAACCCACACTTCTTTCGACCCAGGCCTCCAGAATTATTTTGTTTTTCTTGATTTACTGCCTGATTTCATTTTCGTTTGGACCATTTTATTTGTTTTTTTTTAATCAACATAAAAATCATAAAAATAAGTAACTTAGAATTAGGATTTATTTTAGTTAATTATTTTAACTTATTTTCTCCAATTTTAAAATCAGTAGACTTAGGATTTACTTAAATTTAATCCTTTTCATAAACAAAAAATGCATAAAATATTAAGTATGTTTTGGAGTTATTTTTAATCAGTTTTTTTAATTAATTAAATTTGACTTAATTGAACATTTAGCATTTTCCCAAAAATAAAATAAAACAACAAAAAGGTTTTATTCTTAGGATTTTTAGAAGTTATTTTCATATTCGCGCGCGTTTATTTTATTATAACTGTCTATTGGTTTGTAATAACTTAACTAAGACTTGTACACTTTACTGCTTTATTCCCCAATTTTGGACATGTAAATAATCCCCCTCCCCGAAGCCTTGTAATAGCGTAGGATTTACAATTCCCGCACTTTAAATTTTTGTACATATATTAACTGTTTAGATGTATGCTAACTAGGCTATGCATGACAAGATTTACTCTTAACTTAAAATCAACAGTAGCGCACCATGACATGCAAAGATAATATAACTGAAAATTGACACACTTGCACATGCCACTCCTAGGGTACACCTCACTTGGTTGCCTCGAACGTGTTCATTGAGTATAGGATGTTTTAGAGGTCTCCCTTTTGTCCAAAGATCATAAGTTGCCTCGAAACGGTTGCCTCGATAAAAATGATCTAAGACATTAGGGTTACCGCTAAGGCGTCCTAACATTGCTTTAGTGACCATACATCCCTAAATTGAATTGACCCGAAAACTCCAACGACGGTGCTACCTACTCCTCAATAGTGGGATAGCACTGTCTAAAGGACATTTGCACAGTTTAATTCCTTTTTGAGTAGGTAGAGGTTCTTAAGTACTTGCTCCTTTTAAAACAAAACAAAACTTTTCGCACATACACTCTCTTCAAAAACAAAACTCTTTTCAAAACCCACAAACACAAAGAAAAGCAAACTTTTGAAAACATAGTGAGCAATTACCTAAGAGCCCGTGGATAACCACGGATAGAAAGGGTGCTAACACCTTCCCTTTCTATAATCTACCTCCCGAACCCGAGAAACAATCTCGAAAAGGAATTTTTTCTGTGCTTTTGTCCTTTCCTTGTTGGATAAAATAAAATACGGTGGCGACTCTTGCTTACCGCGACATTTTGCAAAAACAAACGCAAACGCGAACCATCATTCCAAAACAGTCAGTTCTCATTCCCACCGATCACAATGGAGTTACGATTTCAAACGAAAAGCGGTTTTTTGAGATACTTACAGAGCTTTAGGACGCGTATGGAGATTGGTTTTGGGTTGGTTATGCTTCAGGGATTGTCCAACAATTGATTAGTGTAGAGTTTTGCTTCTGAATTGGCCTCCAAGAATGATTTCAGTTTTGCACTTTTTTCACCTTTTTTCAAGTTTGGTTCTTGATGTTTTTGCAGCCTCTGGGTCTGATCTCGTGTGCTTTGACTTGTATATGTATGCTGCAATGTATTAGGTCAACAAATTGGTCTTGAATCCTTGTACATCAATGTTTTGAGATTGGATTTGATCCTCCATTGAAAACTTGCTTAATTTGCCAAAAATCCAATCTTTTTGCACATGGAATGGTTGATACGAATTTGATCATGACATTGATGATGATTAAGTCCTGAAAATAGAAAAAGATCACATGTAATCAAGTTTTGGGATTTTATTTGATTTAAAATGAAATAATTCAATAAAAAATCAAATAAAATCGAAAAATTGATAAATGGACACAAGGACGAAGCTAGGACACGTGTGTAGTGTGACAAGATCAAATCAAGTGGAAAATAATGGGCCCATTTGACAAAATTTGAAGTTTTGGGGATAATTGACTTTTGGCAATTTTGCAAAAATGCCCAACTTCAACAATGCATAACTTCTTCAATTTTAAACTTTTGGAAGTGTTCTTGGACTTTTTAGAAAGCTTGAGATGTCCTCTAACCAGCCCTTTTGGTTTCATCGCATTTTGATATACCATGCTCAAGTTATAAGCTTTGGAAAAAAGGTGTTTTTGTTGACTTTCAAAAATAACCTATAATGTCCAAATTTGTAACTTCTTGTGAGTTCATTTATTGATCTTGGGGTATGAAGATGGATTGTAGGAAATTTCATTCCTTCAAAATGAGATTTGGATGGGTCATTTCTCATAAAGTATGAGAAAGTTATGCTTGGTCAAAGTTGAGTTGACTTTTCCTGCAAAACCCTAATTTAGCAACTTTTGAGTCTTGATGATTTTTGAGCAATCCTTGATGAATCATGATCAACCCTTGATAAAATGATGAAATATCCTTCAAAATGAGAATGTTGACAAAAAATCTTGAAGTTTGACTGTAATTGGGTCACAGTTGACTTTTGCCCTAGCACAGTCGATTTTTGGACCCTTTGAGCAATTGACTGAGCAAACTTCCTCTGCAAGGCTTGAAATTTGACATGGATGAACTTGAGAACATATTAGGACATTGGGGAGCACTTGAGGTCATTTGGACTCAAGGATCTTGATGCAACACAAAACCCTAATTTGGGGTTGACTGCCTTAGGAGATGATTTGATTGTCCAACTCTTGAGCAATCTTGAACCACTTGGAGATTTTTCTTGAAATGTTTTGAGAGATATGAGAGGGAAAATTTTGGGGTGCAACAGGCACCTTTGGCACCCACTCAAGCGGTTATACGATGGCTAAGAAGATTTTACGGGCAGGCTACTACTGGTCTACCATGGAAGCTGATTGTCATCAATATTCCCGTGCTTGTCACAAATGCCAAATCTATGCTGACAAGGTACATATTCTTCCAGTTCCTCTCAATGTCCTAACAGCTCCTTGGCCATTCGCCATGTGGGGAATCGACATGATTAGAGAGATCAAGCCTACAGCATCCAATGGACACTGTTTCATCCTGGTGGCCATTGATTACTTTACCAAATGGGTCGAATCAACTTCCTTCGCCTCTGTTACAAAGAATGTGGTCGCTCGCTTCATCAAACAGAACCTCATATGCCGGTATGGTATCCCTGACAGGATCATCACTGACAATGGTACAAATTTGAACAATACTATAATCACCGCTCTATGCGAGAACTTCAAGATTCAACATCACAATTCATCTCCCTATCGGCCTAAGATGAACGGTAATGTCGAAGTTGCGAACAAAAATATCAAGAAGATCATTCAAAAGATGACAGTCACCTACAAGGACTGGCATGAGATGTTACTGTTTTCTCTGCACGGGTATCGTACCATGACACACACTTCAACTGGGGCAACCTCCTTTTCTTTGGTATATGGCATGGAAGTTGTTTTTCCTATGGAAGTTCAGATCCCTTCCTTGAGAATCATGAAGGATGCTGGTTTGAATGAAGATGATTGGATTCAGACCCGGCTTGATCAACTTAACTTGATTGACGAAAAGCGACTTACTATTGTTTACCATGGTCAGGTGTATCAAAAACGTATGATCAAAGCCTTCAACAAGAAAGTCAAGAGACAAGTATATCAAGTTGGGGACCTTGTAATCAAGCGGATCATCTTGCCGCAAAGTGATCCCAGGGGAAAATGGACTCCTACTTACGAAGGACCATTTGTGATCAAAAATATCTTTTCTGGTGGGGCAATGATTCTGGCCACCATGGACGGTGATGACCTGCCGCACCCTGCGAACGCAGACATAGTCAAAAGATACTACGCATAAACGACCCGACAAGTTGAAAACCCGAAAGGGCGACTTGGGCAAAAATGGGCATCCCGGTGAATTGAAAACCCGAAAGGGCGGTTCAGGCAAAAATTAGGGATAAATAAAAAAATTTGTACACCCGGCAAGTTGAAAACCCAAAAGGGCGGCTTGGGCAAAAAAGGGTTTCCCGGTGGATCGAAAACCCGAAAGGGCGGTCCAGGCAAAAGTTAGGGAATTAAAGCGTATGACTATGTCTCGTCGGATCACTTTAAGGACAATCTCTTCACGGACAAGCTCCAAGCTTCTGATCAATCTAATCATCTGCGGACGAAGCAACGAATGGACAAGATACTCAGAGTTATGAAGGCTATAGCAGAATGGGAACCCCATGGAATTGTTACACATAGCCATCTTTCTTTGTATAAATTTTTCTCATTTTTATGACAACATTCTCTTACTAGGATGTCTGTCTCCTTTGTACAAAATACTTACACAAAGTTAATACAAAGATATTTCAAAGCGCAAAAATTTGTTTGTTTTTTCTTTTTTACACTTATGTTTTATTTGAAAACGTCCAATGATTTATTAAAATGAGCATATGCATTTGAATATAATCACTGCTTACAAATAAAACGGAATGAGAAAGGATAATTACTGATAGGTTGAAGGTATAGGAAGACGTCTTTACGCAATTCTGGAGGAAATCCCCTGCAGTGTGTCATCCAGATTCTCAACAGAGCTAAAACCTTGAAATACACATCCCCAGCGGATTTAAGTTTCAAAATTCCCATCAGAGCTAAGTTTCTAAACTCCCAATCCCCAGCGGAGCCAGAAGACTTTGAACTACAAATCCCCAGCGAAGATAAAACTTTCTTCCTCAACGGAGTCCAAAACTTCAACCTTTAAACCCCGGTGGAGTACTATCCAACTCCTCCGATTCCCCAGTAGAGTGGCATACAACCCAAGCTTTTGAAAAACTCGCCAACAGGATAAACATTCTCCCCACATAGTTATTTCCCAACAGAACAAAGATTCTTGTCCTTATTTCTCGGGTTGAAGCCTTCCAGGTTTTAATTCCCCAGTAGAAATCGTCAGAATTTTCCTCAACCTCCAGAAAAGTCATGAAGTATTCTCAATTCCCCACAGAAGTTGTCAAAGCTCTTGTTAATCCCCACAAGTCACCAAGGATTTTCAATCCTCAACAGTAGTCCAAAGGATGTTCTCAGTCTCAACAAATTAAAGGTTTTGAATCTCCAGCAGCAGTCAAGGGTTTTATTTTCCCCGACAATAGTCAAAGATTTCATTATCTCCAGCTATCAAGGATTTATTTTCCTCAGTAAGACGGCTAATCAACTTACATGCGTATCCATTACATTCATATATCATAAACATTAACAAAACATATTTTATTGCATCATACATATCATGCAACATAACTTTGTGTGTTTTAGCTAACATTTTACCTTTCTCAGGATAAGATTAAAAGCTACCTCTAACAAATATTCAAAGATCTCAAATACAGTACGGATACACTCTAAGACATGGAAGTCATTCTGCTACTCGTTTAGGTCTCATAGTTCAGATACAGTATGGATACACCCCAGACACGACGGTCGTTCTACTACTCATTCAGACTTCAGCAATCAGATACAGACTAGATACGCTCCAGACACGGAAGCCATTCTATTTCTCATTCAGATTCAACTATCAACCTCAAGCTCAGATACATTCCAAGACATGGAAGTCATTATGTTGCCTTTTCAGATCCCAGATACAATTCAAATACACTCCAGACACGAAAGTCATTCTGCTACTCATATAGATCTCAACTTCATATACAATCCAGATACGCTCCAGACACGGTTGCCATTATGTCACTCATTCAAACCTATTCCCCAGCCCAGAGATACTCTAGACACAAATGTCTTTTTGTCGCTTATTCGGATTTCAGATTTCATATACAATACAGATACACTCCAGACACGGTAGTCATTCTAATATTCATTCAAGAATCAAATACAGTTACAGCTTGGATATACTCCAGACATGGACGCCATTCCCTTGCTCATACAGATCCAATCTCCAGATACAACTCAGATACGTTCCAGACACGGATACCATTCTGACATTCATTCTCCTGATTTTTCAACAAATAAATCTTGGATGGCATCTTTAAGCCCATCTCCAGCAAGATTCTGCCATCTCCTAATGGCATCTTTAAGCCCATTCCCTCAACTACATTTTGACGAGTGCAAATTTACGGGCACTCTAGTGTCCAATCCTCTTTTACCTTCGAGTCACGAAAGGCAAACTCGCCAATCTAACTCTTCAGGTTCAAGAATATTGAACAGGGGCAGTTGTTGTACCCCAAAATTTTCCCTCTCATTTTATCAAGATCTCCCCTCACAAGGCTCCTTGAACTCCAGACCAAGCTAGGGTTTGCACTGCTCAAGACATCTCCTTGCACTGTTGACCTAAATTAGGGTTTGAGTTTGCATAAGGAATGTTGGACTTCTAATGCTCAAAGTGACCTTCATACTTCATGTTGGACTCATAAGTTTGTCCATACCAAGTTTCAAGCTTTGAATCAAATTTTTGCCCAGTCAATTGGACAGTTGACCTAGAAATCAGCTGTATTGGGGAGAAAGTCAACTATGGCCAATTTACAGTCAAACCTCACAATTTTTGATCCACATCAACATTATAGACTCATATGAACCATTTGATCAAGTTTGGACTACAACTCCTCAAGAAATTTGATCAGATTATCAAAAGGGCAAAATGGTCATTTTTAGGGTTTTGACTGCACAAGGACAATTTCTGATTTTTTTCACCTAGCCAATGGCAAAGTGGGTTCAAGCATAGACTCAAGGACTCAATGTTATCATCTTGACCTATTCAAAAGGTTCAAAGAATCCCAATTGCATTGGATTGACAGATGAATTTTTCAGTCAACTGATCAAAATTTGACTGTACACTGAAAAGTCAAACTTTGACTTTTTGGTCAAAATCAAGTGCCAAGGGTCATTTTTCATCAAGATGTGTCAAAACATGAAACTTGTTCATCAAGAAACCCAATTTTTCAAATTAGGGTTTAAAGTTGAAAATTTTCATAACTTAGAATTTTTCTAAGTTATGAAATTTTCTTAATTTTTCCTAACTTTGCCCAACATTTTCACCATGATGCAATTGGATTCAAACAAAACTTCCAACATGAAAGTTGTAGTACTCCACAAAGTCTATAACTTTTATTCACAAAGTTTTCTCAAAATAATCTTGGATCTCAAGTTATGATTTTTGGAACAAGGGTCCATGAAACTTTTAACTTAGTGAAATTTTGCCCTAGTTTAGGCAGGATTTTGACCTACCTTCATGGCCATTTTTCACATAGTTCCACTTGGAATCTAAAATTGCATTTCAAAGATGGATTTTAGAGAATGTTTCAAGTTTTCCAAAATGTCCAAGAACTCTCTAAACTCATTTTTGGTTAGGGAGAATCGAAGGCTTGAAGTTGGCAAAAACTCACTTTTCATCCATGGCATGTTCATAGTGATACAAGTTACCAATTCTAATCAGCTTGTTTTGCACTAGATTACAGGCCTCAAAAACATTTCATACTCAATAATTATATGCAAATCCATTGGTCTAAGGTTTTGTTTTGTTCATTAGGTCATTGCACACAAGATTAATCCTTAAGTAGAAAAAGCAACATTACCATTTTTGCCAAAATATGCTTTATGTCAAAACCACATCTCTTGAGCCTGAAACAATATCTTGTGCAGCAAAGCATATCCACCAACTTGAGGGGCCAAGATCACAATATTCAGGCTGATAGATAGCATGTACAGGCTTGTATTACATCATTGTTCATTTTGGCTTAAAAGACAAGAAACATGTCCAATACACTAGAACTGGAACATCAGCTAAAAGAAACTTGTGCAAGCTTTTGAGACAGCTTTCTCACATCCCCTTGAGCCAGAAACACGACCCTTTGAGCCCTCAAACCTCCCATAGCACAAAATCATATTCATTTGGCAAAACAGGGCACTCCCTGCAGTTTGGTTTCCATAGCACAATTTGCTCGTGCGTTTTGCCCCAAACATGTTCAAACACTTTCCACACAACCTATCCAAGCTATCCCAACCCTTAAACACTAACTGTAACTCCATTTACAGGGTTTGCCATTTTTGATTACAGCTTGTGCAGGTTGAGTTCTGTAGGCTTGTTCAAGCACATTCAAGGCAAGCTAGACATTGGAGAAGGTCAGGGGAAGTTCAAGCAAGCTCCCAAACATCTCAAGCCTTGCTGAAAAGCTCCACATTTCCATACACGAAGTCAGCTGAAACAAGTTTTTATCAACTTCCTATCTCTCTATTTAGGAACATTTAGACTTAGGTTTGTGAATAAAAAGTGTAGTATTCATAGCCATGAAGATGTACATATGCTCAATTTTCATTTTAGTTAAGCATGCTAAGAGAATTTGGTCCATGAACATCCTGAAAAAAATAGGTTAAGATTTAGGGCCAGATAAATTCTCTCTGGTCTTTGAGAGTTAGGACAAGTTTTTTATATGGTTGAATTCGTCTTGGAAAGCTCTACAACTTTGATGTTATGTGTTTTTGCATTAGAGCATGTATGCGGGTTGTTCGTGTTTGTACATGGCGGGCGAAAATTTGAAGACAGAGGTTGAAGATGAAGTCTGGCTTGAGCTGGGCTTTGCTTCTTTTGTTTTTAACACCCCCATTTTGCTGAGTACACCCCCCTGGCCCAATTTTTTTATACTTTTATATTTTTTGTATTTATTTTCATTTCTGATTTTATTTCATATATTCTAAACATAAAAAATATCCAAAAATATTTTCATAAATTCTCACATTTATTTTTATTATTTTTATTATTTTTTTAGACATGAAAATAATCACTAAGTAGAATTACTTTTAATTTTATTTAATAAAAGCTTATAAATATTATAGAAACTTTATATACTTTATTTTTGTTATTTATACCTATAAAATAATATTTTTCTCATATACTATTATTTATCTAAATATTTGTGTATATTTATATTTTATTTTTTGTACAAAAAATAATTAATAATAGATATATTTTCTTAAAACAAAAAAACTAGGGTTTCCACCCTTATTAAAAATAATACTTTTTTAATATATTTTTATCTTCTTTGACACTTGAATATATTAATATTTTTATTGTACATAAATAAAAAATATTAATAAGTATACTTTCTTAAAGAAAATTAGGGTTTTTTCCCTAAATGATAAAAAATATAATAATAATCTTTTATTTCTTTTATATATACACTAAACATTTTTTTACATACATAAAAAATAAACATAAACATTTTTGCATATTCATATTATTTTGTATATATATTTAATTTGTTTATTTAAATATTATTCATTTATTATGCCATTGATTCAATTTGGATGTAATAGTAAAATTAGGGTTTTAATTTCTTGTCAAATAATCCCCATTCAAAAATTGTATCCCCATCCCCATAATCATGTTGTAATAGTGGTAGATTTAATTTACGCATTTACGCTTTCAATTATACCATGATTAGAGATTAGGGTTTGTATGCAAAAATCCAAAATTAACAAGTAGTTTGACCTAATACAAAGACAAAAATGCATGAAAATCAATGCACAATGCACAATGCACACTTGCACCCCTAGGGTTACATCCACTTGTTGCCTTAAAAATGGATCATGTTATACATGTTGAGTACTTTGGCAAAATAAAAACAAAACAAAAGATCATAGTCCCTTGATGACGCTATCTTGGTTGCCTATACAAAATGATCTAGTCCCTCGGAAAATTGCTAAAGATACTTGGCAATATTGCTATCATGGTCAAAACGATGACCCGCGCCTGTCCCGTTTAACATCCTAATACAAGGTTGTTTACCAAATGCAATGGTAAAACGACACTATCAAAAGGGTTAAAAACATATAGGAAAGATCTTTGAGTAAAATAGGGTAGACAACTCTTAGTTACTTGATCAAAACTTGCAAAACATCCTTGCTATTTTCAAACACACCTCACAACACAATTTCAAAACATTTTCCAAAAACAAACTTTCAAACATTGAAATATCTTTTCAAAAAGACAAACACCTTTGTATATATTCAAACAAGAATCATTGCAAAGGTTTCCACAACGATGGCCTCTTTTTCAAAGCATTTTCAAAACCACACACACAAAGCACCATTTCAAACAATTGAAAAGCAATAGCAAGTGATCTAAACAAGTAACTAAGAGCCCATGGATAACCATGGATGAAAAGGGTGCTTGCACCTTCCCTTTTCATAAACTACCCCCCGAACCCAAGAAAACATCTCAAAGGTCTTTCCTGTGCTTTTTGACCTTTCCTTTGGATAAAATAAAAAGTCGGTGGCGACTCTTGCTAAACCGAAACATTTGCGAACACAAAACGCAAAAACTCAAGTCAGTTCTCCCACTGTATCACAACTGCCATTGTGGTATTTCCGCCCTTTGTTGATTGTTGCATTGTGGAGCAACTGCAAGTCTAGGTATCATCACGACACTTACTGTCTGACATTGTTCAGCCCTGTTCTGACCCCTCGGGATGTAGACAGCACTGGCTTCCTTCGTACCTGCAAAAGGTTTCTTTACTGAACTTGACGAGGCATCCTTCTATATTTTGCCGCTTCGAATCCCAATTTCTACTCTTTCTCCAGTTAGGATCAGCTCAGTGAAACCAGCTGATGAACTGTCGATCAAATGATTGAAAAACGGACCAGATAACGTCCCTAGAAACATATCAACCAACTCCCTATCAGACAATGGGGGTTGGACTCTTCCAGCCAAGTCTCTCCATTTTTGTGCATAATATTTAAAACTTTCACCTACATCCATGGACATACTTTGGAGTTGAGTACGAGTGGGAGCAAGGTCGGCATTGTACTGATACTGCTTGTAGAAAGTAGCAGCCAGATCTTCCCAGTTTTGGATATTGGCTCCCTCCAGCTGGTAGAATCATTCAAGCTGAGTCCCTGATAGACTATCTTGAAATAAATGCACCCACAAATTTCTATAAGCGGCGTGGGGTTGGATCTTTCGGACATAAGAGCAGAGATGGAGCTTTGGGCAGGACACCCCATCATAATTGGCAAAAACTAGAGCTTTGAACTTCTGAGGGATGACTACTCCCGACACCAATCCCAATTCTTCGAAATCCAATCCATGTATCCTCTGCAATTCCATGGCACTTAGAAGATCTTCCAACTGTTTGTATCTATCCTCAGTATGAGGATATTGCTCATTGTTATAATCAGTATCATTGTCAGAGACTGCAGGACTAGGGTCCTTATCTTCTTCTTGGTTCTCCCCTTCCTTAGATGAAGAGGTCAGGTCGACTTGTCGCTTCAACCGTTATCCAAACCTTCTGCCCATGTTCAGAATATCAGCAGCCTTCTTCTTTTTTTTCTTCTCTTTCAGAATGAGGGCTTTCAAATCCTCCTGCCCCTTTGCCATACTAATGAACATTTGCTGGAATTGGGCGTTTTGTGCCTGCAGGTCCGTAATGCTTTGTTCGGAAGACATTTCTGCTGACATAAACAGCGAAGGAGATGAGAAACCTGTAATAGTACCTGTAATGATGTGTATGATAATGGTATGCGCATGAAATGATTTCAAAGACTTCGGGAAATTTAAATTTGCAAACCAAAATAAACAAAACTTTATTATTGGAATTTGAAGTTCAAATTCCTTTTAGGCGTTACAATAAAAAATAAACAATTCTAAAACTATAAAAAGACGTCAAAATTCCCATGGATGCTTCCTCTTTGCGCCGAGATAATCATTCAGTCCTTTTTCCTCATGCAGTTGCTTTGTAAGCTCTGAGACCTTCCTCTCCTGAGCATGGAACGGATCCCTGTAAGTGTCCCGCTCCTTCATCAACTGAATCCAAGACCTCTTTAATTCCACAAGATCAGTGGGCATGTAAGGATAGAGAACCGTGTAAGGAATGCCTTCTTCAGTAGTGGGTTCTACAATCACTGGCAAAATAGCCACATAGGGCATCATAAGCTGCTGAGCACGAGCTCGTACCCATTGTAGATAAGGTTCCATTAGAATGGAAATCTTTGGCCCAAAAGCCCTGACGCTCGATCTGTTTACCATGCCCCAAGCTCGTATGAACCTTCAACGATACTCTTGAATATCATCCTCATAGTTGAATACAATGCCCTCGATAAGTAACTCATGGGGACCATCCCTTCGAGCATGACCAAATTGTCGCAAAGCTAAACAAGGATTGTAGGTTATACCCCCTCTGATACCAAGTAATGGGACATTAGGATACTCCCCGCAGCGGTAAATAATAGCAGTATTTTCCATAGCTCAAGAACACCAAAGAATGTCCATATGAGCAAGCGACATTATCCTTTGTGACCAAACCAGACCTTCTTCATTCTTCAGTATAGACTTAGGGAGGTGAGAAATAAACCACCTCGACAATAATGGCATGCAGCACATAGGAATCCCTCTTCTCCTCATGGTACGAGTATGGAGAATGTGCAAAATATCTCTGAGCAAAGTAGGCACTGGGTTGCGAGAGAGAAAGATCTTGATAGCATTCACATCTATGAATGAGTCTGGATTAGGAAAGAGAACTAAACCATAGATAAGAAGGGCCAAGACCTCCTCAAACGCCTGAAAATCCATATTATCCCAAAACAAGTGGGCTTTGTCTATCAGAAACTTAGCTAGAAAACTATTGACCCCGCTTCTAGTTTCCCAATTGGATACCACGTCGGCCCGTTTCAGGTGCAAAGCTGAGGCAATGAATTCTGGCTTAGGAGCTTCTTCTAGACCTGTGAAGGGTACCTGTTCAATAATAGGTATATCCAATAGCTGAGAGAATTCTTCCAAGGTAGGCACCAACTGATAGTCTGGAAAGGTGAAGCAGTGGTGCTTGGGATCAAAGAACTGAAAGAGTACACTCATAATCTTTTCATCAAAGTTTGAAGTAACCAAGTTGAGAAGTTGACCATGTCTCTTAGTGAATTAGAACAAAGATAAATTCCCTTAGTCTTTGAAATGGTTAGTGCAATAAGCATGGATGCCATGTTATGATGCATGATGTCATGGCAAAACACAGGTATAACAAACACAAGTATAGCAAGCACAGTCAAATCACACAAAGTCCTTAGGTTTAAGGCTTGGATGAGGTCAAAGGTAGTACCCTCTTGAAGTTTAGTTGGTTCAAACCGGTCCTAAAAAGTAAACGGGTTCTAGAGGATCTCAATATTACTGACCATCCTTTATCGGGCATTATTTCAGCTCTCAAATATTTTCTTGCAGCCAAAATATCCCGAAAGTCTGGTCTCAATGAGTGTAGCATTGAGTATTAACCAGTTCTCGGCTCTACACCGAGGCCGGCTATCTCACTACTTTATAATGGACAAGTTGTTCAACTAAGGTTCTAAGGTCCGTTGGTGCTTCACGACACCACGCGGCGGACCCGTATTCTCCTCGTTTCCACCATGAAGGATACCGGTACCAACCAAAGTGCCACACCAACACAACCATCACTTGAACCATATCGATCTACACGGTACAGTCTCCACGATCTATTGCTGTTTACCTAATGAGTGCCCCCAGATCCGGGTGTAGGATCTATAGTAACCCCAAACAAACCCTCAAAATTAAAGCAATCAAGACAATCAAGAGAAGCAATTTAATTACCTAGATCCTAAGGTATACCCTACTATAGAACTTAGTCCCCAGTTCTGTGATACGGTGGCAGAACCGACTGTTATACTGGTTTGTGTTTTTTGTTCATAAAATGTTGCAGTAAGCAAGAGTTGCCACCGACTTTTATTTCATCCAACAAATGAAAAGGAAAAAGAACATAAAAAACCTTTTTGGAGATGTTTCTGAGTACGGGGGGTAGATTATAGAAAGGGAAGGTGTTAGCACCCTTTCTATCCGTGGTTTTCCACGGGCTCTTAGGTACTTGCTCATTTTGAAATTGCTTGTGTGTGCTTTGCTTTGAAAAGTTTTAATTTACTTCGTTTTAACCCTTTTTTATGTCCTCAAGGGTGTGACGAAGTTGTTTCGAAAATTTGTTTTGAAAGGTGTTTGTGTGAAAAGTTTTCATTGAGCAAGTACTTAAGATTCTACCTACTCGAAAAAAGATTGTTCGTTCTATTTCCTTTAGACAGCGTTATCCTACTATTAAGGAGTAGGTTGCACCATCGTTGGAGTTGTAAGGGACGTTCGAAAGGGACAAATACAATCACTAAAGCAATAGTTAGAAAACCTTAGTAGTAACCCTAGAGTCTTAAGATTTTTTCGAGGCAACATTTCCGAGGCAACATTTTAATGGGACATTTGATCTCTTTGGACTGGGAGGCAACCACTAAAATCTCCTATGCTTAATGATTGTGTACCGAAGGCAACCTAAGTGAGGTAAACCCTAGGAGTGAATATGTGCATATGATTTGTTTCAGTTATTTAATCTTTGCACATTAGGTGATCTACTGTTTTAATTTTCCAGACATTTTTGCCATACAATCCTATTAGCCATGCATCTAAACAGTTAAAGGTTGCGAGAATTTAAAGTGCGAAAAATAAACCTAGCTATTACAAGGCTTCGGGGAGGGGGATTAATTACATAACCAAAAACCGGGGATTTAAATAGTAAATAAAAACCCTAGATTAACTATTACAAACCATGAACAATTACAAAATAATGGACAAATAATTAACAAGCGCGTGGCGAATTAAATATGAGGACGGTTGGAAAGATAACCTAAAACTCTAATTGAGAGAAAAATATTTTTGTTCTTGTGGATTTTGATTTGAGAAAACATTTAATTGCAAATTAATTAAGCCTAATTTCTAATTGTTTTTAAATAATGAAAGAAATTAAATTAACCTAATTTTCTAATTAACCTAATTAATTAAAGGAATACATATTTATGAGAAAAAATGATTTTTGATGTATTTTTTAAAGAAAATCAATTAAATTATGCACAATCTCAAACCCTAGTTCTAATTGTTTTTAAATTATGAAAGAAATTAAAGTTGCCCTAAATTAATTAAACTAATTAATTTAAAAAATATTTATTAAGAAAATAAATCTTTTTGTGATTTTTTGATTTTTTAATTTAATAAAAATAATTTTTGTATTAATTAAAAAAAGAAAAGAAATAAAGAAAAGAAATTAAAGAAAATAATAAAAATAACCAAATGGGCTTGTGCTGGCTGAGAGGGGGGTATGAATCTGAAATTCCAAGGCCCATTAAGCTCCAATCCCAGTCAACCTTTGGATCCGGCGTATCATTGACTTGTACGTGTACCATGGACCTTCATTGTTGGCACGTTGAATCTGAGTAGAAGTGCATCCAGTGGTCAGGAACTGCTAGCGCATGGTGGATGGTGAAGAGCGTGGTATACCTGGTTATATGAGAAAAAATAATACAAAGCAATTGTTGGGACCTGGGATCGAACCCAGGTCCTTGTACTCCCTACCAACGATGCATTTCCAACTGAGCTGCGTTGTTAACTTGTTTGTACAAGGAGAACAAAATATAATAAATAAAATAATGCAGTAAATTCAGAAAAGCACGCAAATTTCAAATGAGACAATGATGGACGGCCACATTCTATCTTCTTCGCTGCAACTGTCATATTAGGTGAAGAACTTTTACCTACGGACAATCAGCCATAGCTAAAAACCTGCAATTCTCAAAAATCAACACAACGCATAATAAATGGATTCCAGTTACATGGATCAAACCGCCTTGATGCTACGAGCATCCTAGTACTCTTTTCTATGGCCAATTTTACCTGTATAACAAAGCCCTAAAAACATCTAAGAAACCCTAACAATGGCAACTATGGATTCCTGCACGGTAAATGCAATTACAGGGTACAGGTAGCTTGCAAACAAGATGATAAACACAAATATATGATTAGCATACGTTTAGGATGCGTAAAACATTGAAATCGAGTTTGAGTTTTTGGGCAAATTGTGATGCTTTTAGGGACGATTTCTGGATGCTTTGAGGCTTGCAAATGATGTTGTTATCTTCCTGGTGTAATACCCCAAATTTGTCCTACCCATTGTTCTTTTGTATGGCTTACGCGTCTCGCATTTTTCTCATATACATAACTCCCATTAGGTCATTTGACAACACCATTCATTCATTAATCAATAAAATGTGGCAGGTGATCAAAGATTCCGAAGAATTAGGGTTTCACTCAGGCATCAGTGTTTCATCTCTTTGCAACCTTATCTTAACTAAAGACTCAAGAGCTACAAACAAAAGCATTGAAGGTCATCTTCATGTGCTCATCATCCCCATAGGGATTAGGGTTATTTTTCTAATCACGTAGGGATCCATGAAGTTTGTTCATTAGTTCATCTCATTATTAAAGAATTTCCATTAGTGCTTAAGGTACGAGATTATGGAAGAGATCTTGGTGTATTCATGGCATCTTAAAGTTTTTCTTCAGTATGCAACACGAGGAAGCCATCATTGAAGAATTCTTATCCATTGGAATCTAGGTCTTCTATTGGTTTTTATTAAGGGAAGTTTACTTATTGGTATTGAATCATAGAGTGTACGGCTAGGGTGTTCATACAAGAAGATGGAAAGATAAGTTTCACTTGGGTTTTATTCATATTTCAGGGTTTGTGGACATCAATGTGAGATATGATCTCATCTGAACACTTGAGTTTACTTATGGCCTAAACTTTCCTTGAGACTCCATTTCGAGTGCTTTGAGATTAAAACCTAGTGTTGTCTTGTGAAACATCAGAGTTTTAGATTAAAAGTCCTAGAAATAGTCAAGCCCGTTCAATTACTTAAGGATACTTAAAGGCGGTGATTCATTCCATTGTTGAAAAGTCAAGGCGTGGAAATACATAATCATCTATTCAAGTGCAATTATAAGAGAAGGAATTAGAAATTCATGATAAATCTGAAAGGAATATCACTTTTTAACATTTTGAAGAATATATCATTTGGATTCAAGGGTTTGTAAAGTATGCTTCTTTTACAAAATCCAGCACCTTGTTCATTATGACTTCAAGTTCTTTTCACTACGAGAAGTTTAGTCTTATCAACATTCCGATTACGTCTCATACATCAATATTTCAAAAGAATGTAGTCATATTCCAAATCCCTTAAACCAGTACAAGATCAACGCCATTACATATTTCCATCTCCTTCACATAAGCTACACAGAAACTACCAAGAGTTATAAATTATACCCTATGCTAAAGCTATCCTAAATCTTCAAGCCCCGCTTCATCTCACAAGCTTCTGTGGCTCCATTTTGGGTCATTCTTCAAATTTCAGTTATGCCTCATGTGTCCAAGCTGCTATGATATAAACCAAACCTGCAAAAAATATTGAAATAAACGGTCATAAGCATAAACCGATTACACCATCGCTAGTACACAAACATGCAACGTCAAACCAATATCAAACAGATTTCAAAACAAAAAAAAACAAACATATTCCATTCATCAACCCAGCTTAAGAATCAGGAAATGAATCTCAAGGTGAAGAAAATAGGAAAATAGTTATGCAGTTAGCAAGCTAATTGTTCACACCACAAGTTCTTGAATCCAGTTCAAATGAATCTAGTAGAAAAAACCAATGGCCGATAACCAGCAGCTCACCATTTATAACCAAATAACCAGAACTTCATAACAATTTCTAAGTAGCAGTAGCAAATAACCATTCTGTAACTAACTTCCATATCATAACCCCTCTCACCCCTTTCAAACAGAATCCCTAACTGTCCCAAAACCAACCAACTGTCAAACACATTCCCTAACCATTTTCTAAACATCCCTGCACATAAAAAAAATTATAACAGAATAACTAACATACCTATAACCTCCTGACTGCTTAGTAGAAATAGCAGATCCAAACTAGCAGAATTAAACCAACATTCTAAATAGAAAACCAAACAGAAAACAACAAACTTCTAACAGATTCATAGCTAACTCAACAAACTTCTAACAAATTCATAACAGACCCCAACCATCTCTAACTGCCATATAACCACTATATAACCAACTCCAAATAGATTTCTATAGCATCACTCTTCCATTCTCCCTTAACCTCCATTTTTTTCACGCTTCAGACCTCCTTCACTATCATTACCGACCACATCTTCATATTCATCCTCCCCTAAGTTACTCGGAGCCTTCACTCCATATTCCTCTTTCACTCTGAACTCACGCATCAATCTCAAAAATCTTCATCTTTATCACTTCACTCCAACCACAAACCTACAATATCCATTGATTCTCTGAAATTTCTTGACACCTTCTACAACCTCTCTTTCACCTCCAACCTTCATCACCAATGCTTAACAATGCAATATCACACAACATTCAACAACGGCAACATCACACGCATCATAGAACACAGAAGACACGAAAACAGAAACACTCACGGAAGCAGAATCACAAAAGGTAGAAGAAGAGCAAGAAAATAAACGAAAACAAAGACGAAGAGTGTGGAGAAGAGATTACCTAAATTCGCAACACCGCCGAAGATCACTCTCCATCGCCGCTATGAGGATGATGTTCTCGCGTCCATTTCGCACCTCGAAGTCGGATCGGAAGAGAACTCCAGATTTTTTGTGATCGATCTCCTCTTGTAAGTCAAGATAAACCCACTAAACGATTAAACTTTCTTCATGTCCATGATGTAATTGTTGGTGTGTTGTGTGTTCTTGTGTCGATTCTCCATCTTCTGTCTTCGTACATGCCCATTTCGCGAGTTGAAATCCGCAAAGAGTTGAGATGACGGGGAAATAGAGATATACAGAGGCTTGAGGATGGAACGTGCAAAGTCCGGAGCACCACAGAGATAAGAGATTGAGGGAGGTTTGTGAGGTAAGATCGAAGACGGAATGTAGAAGAGGCGTTTGGGCGGAGGAGGAATATGGTCGCGGCGGCGCTGATGTCCGATCAGAGGAGATGGGTTTAGCCGCTATGAAATGGAAGACAATTTACCCTAATTGCACGATTCATTTCCTTTTCAATTTTCCTCTCGTTTTCTTCTTCTTTTATTTCAAACAAATGATATAAGTGATAACAAAAAAAAACGGATTACTGTGTGTTGTTGGACCGGGTCATCCAGTCCCATAAGCCCATTGCTTTGTTTTTTAAGAAGACTGAAGTCTGTATACCAAAAAGGGGTCTCGTTGGACCGGGCTTATTTTGGGCTTAATGCCTATTTTTGAGTTGCTTCAGCATACCACATGGAATCCGGTCTATACCCATTAGGCTTGTTTTTTTGGTTATTCGCAATTCCTTCGGATAACTTTGTTAATTATTTAGATTTTTATTAACTTTTTTTCTTATGATAAAATTTTACAATCAATAAAATTTGTTAGATTTCTTTAATTAATTTTAGGATTTATTTCTTTAGTTTTTGATAGAATTTTCCTTACGTAAAAAAAAATATATATATATATATATATATATATATATATATATATATATATATATATAATAAAAATACTTATTTTCTTTTAGTCGGCATCCGTATTTCCATGACGCCTCGCCATATTATTTTTGACGCAACACGCGTTTGCCTTTACCTTGGTTGGATATTGTTTCTGAATCTGTTTACCTCTTGTAAGTCAAGATTGCTCGACGCGTACCCCCTACTTTTTCAGTACTTTCGTCTGCTCTTGACGACTTGCTCACTTTGGTAGCCTTCGCTACTATTCTTGCACTTCTTTTCATTTTATTGCATTTCGTTATCGCTTTATAGAAATCATGAGAAGCAAGGCTTTACTGCAAGCTATGCATGCTAACATTTGGTAGATGTTTTCCTTTCATTTATCCTCGACTTTAGGTCTAAAAACGCATGATAAAATTAGGTTTAGAAATAGACTAGTCTCCCCGTGACTTGTCTTTCCCTTTTCACATACGCATTTAAAACAAAAATTTCTTTTTTCTTTCAAAATTCAAAACACTTTTAAAAAAACTACTGATGAGAATCATTCTTTTGCTTAGTATGGGAAATGATAAGCGGGTCTCTTCTCGATCTTATTATTCTTCATCTCAAGTTTAGGTGTGGTTCAATTCTCAAAGACTTCTTTCATGGTTAAGTAGAAAAGTGGCTAATATCTCTCTCTTGGGGTCGACTAGTCATTATCTGCAACGAAAATACAAATCAACTCAAACCATTTGTGTGCTCGAGCACTTTTCTTTAAAACCCTTTTCAGGTAAGGACGATTAATTTACTTTTGTGCCAACACATAAGTCTCCAAAGGTCGAGCTGCGGCAGAAGGCCGAATTAACTTCGTCCATAAAAAATACAACAAAAAAAAACATATAAGCCAAACTACGGTAGCTCTGATTCCTCAAAACGGATACGTAGGCATTGGGGTAGGGCTCAAGCGAGCATAATTTTATTTTCCCTACATTCTTTTCTCTTTTCTTTTGCATGCATTCTCCCTTCAGAAGTATAGTAAATGGTAAGCATAGATTAAACACACCCATAAGATAGATAACAAGAGTGGATACCGTAGAGTACTACGGGCGTGTGGGGTGCTAATACCTTCCCCTTGCATAACAGACTCCCTTACCCGATCTCTCGGTCGCAAGACCGTGACTTCTCCCTTCTCAGGTTTTCTTGATGTTTACCTTTCCCTACGTATGGGATAAAAAACGTTCGATGGCGACTTCATTGTTTTGATGATTTTTAGTCGGTTGTTTCAGCTGGAGACTTCACTGGGGATAGGTCGACCAAATGTTGGTCCATCCTGGAGTCACTCCTAGCTCTTGCTTTCTTTCATTCGGGTGTTTATCTTTACGCTTTCAGTTTATTCATTCATTTTGTATATACTTGAGCATACATATGCATTGCATTTTATTGTCTTCCATATACTATTGTTGTACTGGATTTGCTTCTTGTTTGGGTTGGGATGCTACTATTGAGGTAAAAGGCCCAGTACCCAGACCAGAGTGCACTAGGACACCTAGGAATAGAGTGGGGGCATGAAGGCTATAGGACGTGGTCCGATTAGTGCAGTCATGTCATATACCATGCTCGAATGAGGTTCAAATGAATTACTATCGGCACCCACGTCTGTGGGTAAGCCCATAGCACTTTCAGGCAGACCCGTGATTTTCAAGTTACCATTGTCTTACCCTGACCTAGTTTTCACCCGTGAGTGGGGAGGGAATTTCTATCACAGGTACAGATGGTGACTATGTTCAGATGGTTATTCATATTCGGATAGTGACTGTACCCAGACGGCGACTATCGGTTCTAATGGATAAGCACTGGAACTCTGTCAATGATTGAGAGGTTCTTAGATTTATTTTGAGTCCCGAATTTGGTCATAAGATTATGTGGTTTATGTTCCGGACCTACGATCCTGGTACTTACAGACTACGCAGAGGAAGTACAGCAGAAATTGGTATCGTGGAAGTAGTAACCCCATGATCACTTTGCATTTACATCATAACATGTTTATTTCTCAAAAAGAAATGTCAGAAAGATGAAATTATCAACCTTGCATATGCATGTCCACTTTGGATACCTCTCTGGCATAATTTTTGTCAGTAACATTTGGCAACAGTGATGTTCTCAAGAGAACCAAGGGAGACAATCATACTTATCTGTACCACTCAAGTTTTCCGCTAAAGTTCTCGGCCTTCTTTGAAGAGTCTAAAGGATCATTTTAGTCATTTTTACCCTACTTCAGTCTTACAGCTACAAGTTACACATTCCAGGACTATCAAGTTGTTCCAATTCCAGAAGGACGATCCCCTTTGCTGAGCACCTACCTGTTGCCAAGTCTGGATGGGCACAATTTTGGAACTATTGTTAAGGCACTTTATTTGGGCCTTGGCGATATAAATGGGAGAAGAATAGTAACCTACCCCCGAACTGATCATTATTATTGCCAATAAACAGAGTTGCTCATCTTATACTCCTATAACCTTCTCATATTCAATTTTGTGGGAATTTCTCTTATTTTTGGATGTTTTCTTCATATGGTCGTTCTTGTCATCATGTTGCTCGATTAATGCTGACGGTAATTGAACTATGGAAAACTGGAGTGGACAATCATTTCATACATCATACATATCATGCATTTCATAAATTGCAGGTTTTCTGGCATGAATTCTTATCCGATGGTTTTGCCTTTAATAGAGAATCTACAAGACGACTTCCCTATATCCTTATCGCACTCAAGCCAACAATTTGAGGATTATGGAACAGATTGAGTAGAACCAGGCCGCTCTCCGCAAAGACATGGACACCATGGGTGACTGAATGAATCAACTCATGGAAACTCTTCATGTCGTCATCCAAGGGCAGGAAGAGCTCAGAATAAGCATTACTAAACTGGTAGATGGTGCCCCCACATCCGAGAATGGTGGACCCAAGAATGACCATGGGGGGAATCCACGACTGATTATGGATGACCACCATGATGTCATTGATCTCGATGACCCTCCAAAGGATTCTACAACTAATCTGTCTGAAACTGCTAAGATGTACAAGGCTCTAGAAGAACGCTTAAAGGCTATGGAGACTTCTAAGAAACCGGGATTCAGTGTTGCTTCTATGTGTTTGGTTCTAGGGGTTGTGATTCCGCCAAAGTTCAAGGTACCTGATTTCGACAAGTATAAGGGGGTTACATGCCCAGAGACTCATCTCAGATCCTATTGCATAAAGATGGCTGCTTATGCTAGCAATGAACCATTGCTCATGCATTTCTTTCAAGACAATCTTGTTGAGGCTCCACTAGAGTGGTACATGCAGTTGGAGAAAACTCATGTTGGTAATTGGAGTGAGCTTGTTGATGCTTTCTTAAAACATTATCACTACAACACTGCCATGGCACCTAGTCGTGCGCAGCTGCAGAGTATGTCTCAAAAGGCTGGTGAGTCTTTCAAAGAGTATGCCCAGAGATGGCGCAGTTTGGCCGCAAGAGTTCAACCTCCTCTCCTAGATCGAGAACTAGTGGATTTGTTCATGAGTACCCTCTGAGGCCCATACTTGCAACATATGCTCAGTAGTACTTCTGACTCATTTTCAGATATGGTCATCATCGGGGAACGGGTTGAAATGTGTGTTAAGGTAGGGACTATTTCAGGTGCATTTGGCATAAATGGTAACAACAACTCGGGTGGTGGGAAGACACCGTACTCTAGCAGTTTCGTCAAGAAAAAAGAGGGAAAAGTAAGCAATACCTCTGATGATAAAGGGAAAGCTATTGTACAGGTTCCATATTACCAAACCCCTGCTGTTACTCCACAACAACAGTATGCACCGCCGCGAAACTATCAACAGAACCAAAGGCCCCAGGGGCAGAGGGGTCAACAAAGGCAGCAAAGGTATCCTGAGAGGAAGTTGGATCCAATCCCGATGTCATACGCCCAGTTGCTTCCACAATTTCTAGCTTGTCAGTTGGTACAGCTTCGAGTATTGGCTCCCCCACCAGCAGAACTACCAAGGGGTTATGATGTCAATGCACATTGTGAGTTTCATTTAGGAGCCCCGGGTCATTCAATCGAAAACTGCAGAGCTTTAAAGTACAAGGTGCAAGATCTTTTGGAGGAAAAGGAGTTAAGCTTCGCTCCTATAGGCCCTAATGTTTAGAATAATCCTATGCCTCCCCACCATGGGGCTGCTGTCAATGCTATTAGGTTTGACAATGACTATGACTTAGTGATTCAGGTTGAAGAGATTCAGATGTCAATGGAAGTCCTAAGAGAGCATCTTTTGCAGCAGAAAGTTCTACAAGAGCTTCATGGTTTTTGTTTGAAATGCTCATCCAATCCGGACGAGTGTGATGATTTGAAAAATTCCATTCAGAAGCTGATGGACGAAGGGGTTGTTAGAGTTGAGAAAGTCGTTCCCGAAGGTGATGTCGCTATTTTGGAAATTCCGTATTATCCAGTCAATGTTCAGAGGAACACTTTAAGAGTTCCATTGGTTATACAGATTACAACGCTCCCTGCGCCAAACCTGAATCTGATTTATCTCCTTCCAACCCAAGCATCAACCCTTCCAAGTTCTGTTCCCGATACGTTAACTAATTACAGGGCAGTGTCGTGGGAATATAATGCCATTTACATTCGGGGAAAGAAAGTTGTTTGTCCGCCGATTGAAAATAAGGATGTAACCAACATTACCATGACTAGTAGAATAACTCGAAGTGGGAGAATTTTCGCTCCTACTCCACCGCCTCCTGAGGAAGTTATCGAAGAGATTCCTGCGAAAGATAAAGGGAAACAGGCAGTTAATGATTCTCCTGGGACGTCTTTTAAACAACAAGTGGAGCAGTTAATCAGGGTAATCAAGAAGAGCGGTTTCAAGGTGGTTGACCAGCTGAATCAGACGCCTGTAAAGATCTCAATCCTATCCCTCCTCCTGTATTCTGAATCTCATTGAACCGCCTTGATGATAACTCTACACGGTTCCCATGTAAATCCTGAAATTTCTGTGGCCCAGTTTAAAGGGGTTGTTACAAATATTTCTGCAGGAAACTGTCTAGGCTTCAATGATGACGAGCTCCCTCCTGAGGGGCGAGCTCATAATAAGGCGCTACATATTTCCATCAGGTGCTTAGATACTGTAATGTCTCGGGTCTTAGTAGACACTGGGTCTTCTTTGAACGTGATGCCTAAGCACACTCTGCTCAAGCTAAACATGGACGGGGTGATGATGAAACCCAGTATGCTGACAGTCAAAGCCTTTGATGGGTCGAGGAGATCTGTGGAAGGAGAAGTTTACTTACCCATCAAAATAGGCCCCCACGTGTTCTACCTATCGTTCTATGTCATGGACATTCGTCCGTCTTACACCTGCTTACTGGGACGCCCGTGGACCCATGTGGCAGGAGCCGTTACTTCAACCCTGCACCAACGTTTGAAGTTCATTGTCCAAGACAAGGTCGTCATCATTGGCAGAGAGGAAGATGTCATGATCAACAATGTTACTTCCTTCTGTTATGTCGAAGTAGACGGGGAAGTTCATGAAACCCCTTTTCAATCCTTGGAAATCATTTATGTTGACAGAGTCTCCACCATGCTGGAAAATACACAGAAGTCAGGAGTTCCGATGGTTTCCTTGAGAGATGCCAATGCCATTGTGGAATATGGGGTCCCTAATGGAGACTGGGGCAAAGTAGTAGAGGTGCGCGAAAAGCAGGATAAGTCTGGACTTGGGTTCAGGTCCCCGTTTTCAGACCATGTTGGTACGAGTCCAATTATGCTCAAGGGAAAACAAGTTCCTCCGCTTTCAAAGGTATTTGTTAAGGCCGGTCCGGAGGCTCAAGGATAAATCCATGAAACTGATGATGAAGAAGATGCAGATATTGCTCAGTATATCTACCAGATTGCGCCTGATCAAGAGCTCAACAATTGGACTGCCACTGATATTCCCGAAGTGGTTTTCTTTGAAATGTAATGTTCTTGTTTTAAATAAGTCGCATGCTTTTGCCCAAAGCATGTTGACGGCTTGTGAAAAGGGCCCCTCATGTTTCTATGTTTGTCTAAAAATTGAATAAAATGTCATTTTTGCATACAATTTTCGCTCTCTATCTTTTCTTATTTTCGTAAAATAAAATGGCAATGTTTTTTCTAACTCTTTAACCATTTTCCAATTCACATCCATAATCTAAAATAAGGCACGATTCATCAAATCATGCAGGTCTGCCTCAAATTCCATAAAAAATGGTGATGTTACAGTTCCTTGCACCAATATCCTTGGAAATCCGAATGACCAAGCCAATGAGGGTAGTGGGGAAGATTGTGAAATTTCGGAGGAATTGGCAAGGCTGTTGAAACAAGAAGAGAAAATGATCTTGCCTCATCAAGAAGCCATTGAAGTCATCAATCTCGGCACTGATGCAGTAAAGAAGGAGGTCAAGATAGGGGCCGCTTTGCAAAATAACGTAAAGAAGGGGTTGATTGAGCTTCTCAGAGAGTACTCTGATATCTTCGCATGGTCGTATGAAGATATGCCTGGTCTAGATACGGATATAGTCATGCACCACTTTCCACTCAAGCCAGAATGTCCTCCAATAAAGCAGAAGCCGAGGAGAACTCGTCCAGATATGTCTCTCAAAATCAAAGAAGAAGTTGAAAAGCAATTGAACGCAGGCTTTTTGTTGGTATGTGAATACTCAGATTGGATTACCAACATCGTACCTGTCCCTAAGAAAGATGGGAAGGTGCTCATGTGTGTAGACTATCGAGATCTGAACAAAGCAAGCCCAAAAGACGACTTCCCATTACCTCACATCGACGTATTGGTTGATAATATGGCTCAGTCCTTGGTTTTCTCCTTCATGGATGGTTTTTTGGGATACAATCAGATAAAGGTGGCCCCGGAATACATGACAAAGACGACATTCACTACTCCATGGGGAACTTACTGTTATTAGGTCATGCCTTTTGGCCTCAAAAATGCTGGTGCAACATATCAACGTGCCATGGTGACGCTTTTCCATGATATGATTCATAAAGAGGTCGAATTATATGTTGATGATATGATCGCAAAATCGCAAAACGAAGACGAACACTTAGTCCATCTGCAAAATTTATTTGTGCGCCTGCAAAAGTTTAGACTAAGGCTTAATCCGAATAAGTGCACCTTCGTAGTGCGATCCGGCAAACTACTCGGTTTTATCATAAGTCAACGAGGCATCGAGGTAGATCCCGACAAAGTAAAAGCAATACATAATATTCCAGCACCAAAAAATGAAAAAGAAGTAAGAGGGTTCCTTGGGAGATTGAACTATATATCCAGGTTCATTTCTCATCTCACAGCTATTTGTGAACCCATCTTCAAATTGATGCGTAAGAATCAAGATGTCAGATGGGATGCTAATTGCCAGGAAGCCTTTGATAAAATCAGACAGTACCTCCAAGAGCCACCAATCCTTATCCCTCCAGTGCCTGGGAGGCCACTCATTATATACTTGACAGTGCTGGAAGGATTTATGGGTTGTGTGCTCGGGCAGCAGGATGAAACAGGACGTAAAGAGCACGCCATCTATTATCTGAGTAAAAAGTTTACCGATTGTGAATCTAGATATTCTTTACTTGAAAAAACTTGTTGTGCGCTTGCTTGGGCTGCTCGGTGTCTGAGGCAGTATATGCTGACATACACGACCCTTCTAATATCGAAAATGGATCTGATAAAGTATATCTTTGAGAAACCAGCACTCACAGGCAGACTTGCTCGATGGAAGATGCTTTTATCTGAGTATGACATTCAGTATGTTACACAAAAGGCTATCAAAGGTATAATTCTTGCGGATCATCTTGCTCATCAGCCGTTGGAGGAGTACCAATCAACGAAATTTGACTTCCCTGATGAAGATGTTATGAAGCTTGATGATTATGATGGGGTCGATCCGGAAGAGCGATGGACTCTTACGTTTGATGGCGCCTCGAACGTTGCAGGCCATGGCATTTGGGCAGTACTGACTTCTCCATATAATATTCATACACCGTTTACAGCCCGATTATGTTTTGACTGTACAAATAATGTGGCAGAATATGAGGCGTGTGTAATGGGTCTAGAGGCAACTATCGACCTTAAAATCAAGATCCTGGAAGTCTTTGGAGACTCCGCTTTAGTCATACTTCAGGTACGAGATGAGTGGGAGACGAAACACCCCAGTTTGATTCGATACAAAGATTACATCTTGCAGTTAATACCCGCTTTTGAGGAAATCACCTTTGAGCATATTCCCCGAGATGAAAACCAGCTGGCTGATGCTTTAGCCATGTTAGCATCTATGTTTTTGGTGAGATTTCCAAATCAGGCACCTAATATACGCATCCTCAGGTACAAGGAGCCGGCACATGTCTTTCCTGCCCATTGTCTCTCAACCGAAGACATGACTGATGAGAAGCCGTGGTATTATGACATTAAGCGGTACCTCGAGAAGCAAGAGTATCCCGAAAATGCTACAATTTGTGATAAGTGTACGCTTAAAAGATTAGCATCTAAGTTCCTCTTATCGAGAGACGTCCTGTATAAGAGAAATTATGACTCGATTCTGCTCAGATGCGTGGATAGACACGAAGCAGAATCGATCATAAAGGAATTCCATGAGGGTTCTTTCGGGACTCATTCAAGTGGGCATTCTATGGCGAAGAAAATCTTATGAGCAGGATACTTCTAGACGATAATGGAGAGTGATTGTTGTGTATATGCAAAATCGTGCCACAAATGCCAAGTATATGTAGACAGAATTCATGTTCCTCCAACCCCGCTGAATGTTATGACCTCCCCGTGGCCGTTTGCGATGTGGGGAATTAATATGATTGGAAGAATTGAACCAAGTGCTTCGAACGGTCATAGTTTCATCCTAGTGGCTATCGACTATTTCACCAAATGGGTAGAAGAAGCTTCTTACAAGAATGTAACCAAACAGGTCGTCACCAATTTCATCAGGAAGGAAATCATATGTCGTTATGGAGTCCCTCGTAGAATCATCACTGGTAATGGTTCTAATCTTAACAACAACATGATGAAGGAATTATGTGAAGAATTCAAGATTGAACATCACAATTCATCGCCGTATCGACCAAAAATGAACGGTGCAGTCGAAGCTGCCAACAAGAACATAAAGAAGATCGTCCAGAAGATGGTCAGAACGTACAAAGATTGGCATGAAATGTTGCCTTTTGCTCTACATGGCTACAGAATATCTGTGCGCACTTCAACAGGGGCAACCCCATTTTCGCTTGTCTATGGCACGGATGTCTTGCTCTCTGTCGAAGTAGAAATTCCTTCGTTGAGAGTTCTGATGGAGACCAAGCTTGATGAGGCAGAATGGGTTCAGAAAAGGTACGACCAACTCAATCTGATTGATGAAAAGTGGATGACGGCCATCTGTCATGGCCAGTTGTACCCACAGAGGATGAAAAGAGTATTTGACAAAAAGATTCGTCCTCGAAAGTTTTATCCTGGTGATCTGGTCCTAAGATGGGTCATCATACAAAGCCATTCCGACCCAAGGGGAAAATGGACCCCCAATTACGAGGGACCATACATCGTGAAGAGAGCTTTTTCAGGAGGTGCCTTGATCCTGACAGACATGGATGGGGAAGATGTTCCACTCCCAATCAATTCAGACTCGGTCAAAAAATTCTACGCATAAAGAGACCCGCTAGGTCGAAAACCCGAAAGGGTGACTTAGGCAAAAAATGGACATCCCGGTGGACAGGAAAGTCCAGGCAAAAGTTAGGGATAAAATGAAAAAAAGATAACAACCCGCTAAGTTGAAAACTTGGAAGGGCGACTTAGGCAAAAATGGGTGTCCCGTTGGGTCGAAAACCCGAAAGGGCGATCCAAGCAAAATTTAGGGATTTTAAGCGAGAGACTGTGGTCTGAATGGTCTTCACAAGTGACACATGCACATCTATAGCACCTTGGTAGCGAATTGACTGGTCCAACTACTACTCTTCAGAGGCAAGGCATTGAGACTACTTAGGATATGAGAACTATAGCAATACCGGTTTTAATGGAAATTCAGGCATCTCTCGTTGCCATTTATGCATGTTGTATTTTTTCGTTTTTGTTTTGCAGCTACCTCATATAGGAGTTGCTTCCTTGTACGAATGCCTATTCACAGGACAATCAATAAAATATGTTTTCATCAAAGTTGTCTCTTATTATCATAAAATGTTTTTGTATGCAGAATATGTTTTATTTGTTAATTAAACATGGCATTAGAAACATGGGGAATAAGAATTCTCAAGCCGAGATAAAACTTGACTTTACGTCAATGTATAACCATGAGGGGATGTCATATGCACTCCAAATGTTGTTTTTCCTTGCAGGTAGCAATTCATAATGGTCACCCTGGCCTAGCCAGCGCACGAAGCTGCCTTCATCTTATACATACCATTTCAAAATCTGATTCCCCAAGTAAATTCAGAAAGTTCGGAGTCGTCGTTTAACTCGGCACGCGCAAGTGCATCCCCAGTGGAGCTAATTCAGTAGTCATATTCCAAATCCCTTAAACCATTAAAAGATCAACGCCATTACATATTTCCATCTCCTTCACATAAGCTACATAGAAACCACCAAGAGTTACAAATTATACCCTATGATAAAGCTATCATAAATCTTCAAGCCTCGCTTCATCTCACAAGCTTCCGTGGCTCCATTTTGGATCATTCTTCAAATTTCAGTTATGCCTCATGTGTCCAAGTTGCTATGATATAAACCAAACCTGCAAAAAATACTGAAATAAATTGTCATAAGCATAAACCGATTACACCATCTCTAGTACACAAACTTGCAACGTCAAACCAATATCAAACAGATTTCAAAAAAAAAAACATATTCCATTCATCAACCCAGCTTAAGAATCAGGAAATGAATCTCAAGGTGAAGAAAACAGGAAAACAGTTATGCAGTTAGCAAGCTAATTGTTCACACCACAAGTTCTTGAATCCAGTTCAAATGAATCTAGTAGAAAAAACCAATGGTCGATAACCAGCAGCTCACCATTCATAACCAAATAACCAAAACTTCATAACAATTTCTAAGTAGCAGTAGCAAATAACCATTCTGTAACTAACTTCCACATTATAACCCCTCTCACCCCTTTTAAACAGAATCCCTAACTGTCCTAAAACCAACCAACTTTCAAACACATTCCCTAACCATTTTCTAAACAGCCCTGCACATAAAAAAAAATTATAACAGAATAACTAACATACCTATAACCTCCCGACTGCTTAGTAGAAATAGCAGATCCAAACTAGCAGAATTAAACCAACATTCCAAATAGAAAACCAAACAGAAAACAACAAACTTCTAACAGATTCATAGCTAACTCAACAAACTTCTAACAAATTCATAACAGACCCCAACCATTTCTAACTGCCATATAACCACTCTATAACCAACTCCAAACAGATTTCTATAACATCACTCTTCCATTCTCCCTTAACCTCCATTTTTTTCACGCTTCAGACCTCCTTCACTATCATTACCGACCACGTCTTCATATTCATCCTCCCCCAAGTTACTCGGAGCCTTCACTCCCTATTTCTCTTTCACTCTAAACTCACGCATCACTCTCAAAAATCTTCATCTTTATCACTTCACTCCAACCACAAACCTACAATATCCATTGATTCTCTGCAATTTCTTGACACCTTCTACAACCTCTCTTTCACCTCCAACCTTCATCACCAATGCTTAACAATGCAATATCACACAACATTCAACAACGGCAACATCACACGCATCAGAGGACACAGAAGACGCGAAAACAGAAATACTCACGGAAGCAGAATCACAGAAGGTAGAAGAAGAGCAAGAAAATAAACGAAAACAAAGACGAAGAGTGTGGAGAAGAGATTACCTAAATTCACAACACCGCCGAAGATGACTCTCCATCGCTGCTATGAGGATGATGTTCTCGCGTCCATTTCGCACCTCGAAGTCGGATCGGAAGAGATCTCCGGATTTTTTGTGATCGATCTCCTCTTGTAAGTCAAGGTAAACCCACTAAACGATTGAACTTTATTCATGTCCATGATGTAATTGCTGGTGTGTTGTGTGTTCTTGTGTCGATTCTCCATCTTCTGTCTTCGTACATGCCCATTTCGCGAGTTGAAATCCGCAAAGAGTTGAGATGACGGGGAAATAGAGATACAGAGGCTTGAGGACAGAACGTGCAAAGTCCGGAGCACCACAGAGATAAGATATTGAGGGAGGTTTGTGAGGTAAGATCGAAGACGGAATGGAGAAGAGGCGTTTGGGCGGAGGAGGAATGTGGTCGCGGCGGCGCTGATGTCCGATCAGAGGAGATGGGTTTAGCCGCTATGAAGTGGAAGACAATTTACCCTAATTGCACGATTCATTTCCTTTTCAATTTTCCTCTCGTTTTCTTCTTCTTTTATTTCAAACAAATGATATAAGTGATAACAAAAAAAACTGGATTATTGTGTGTTATTGGACCGGGTCATCCAGCCCCATAAGCCCATTGCTTTGTTTTTTAAGAAGACTGAAGTTTGTATACCAAAAAGGGGTCTCGTTGGACCGGGCTTAGTTTGGGCTTAATGCCTATTTTTGAGTTGCTTCAGCATACCACATGGAATCCGGTCTACACCCATTAGACTTGTTTTTTTGGTTATTCGCAATTCCTTCGGATAACTTTGTTAATTATTTAGATTTTTATTAACTTTTTTTCTTATGATAAAATTTTACAATCAATAAAATTTGTTAGATTTCTTTAATTAATTTTAGGATTTATTTCTTTAGTTTTTGATAGAATTTTCCTTACGTAAAAATATATATATATAATGAAAATACTTATTTTCTTTTAGTCGGCATCCGTATTTCCATGACGCCTCGCCATATTATTTTTGACGCAACACGTGTTTTCCTTTACCTTGTTTGGATGTTGTTTCTGACTCTGTTTACCTCTTGTAAGTCAAGATTGCTCGACGCGTACCCCCTACTTTTTCAGTACTTTCGTCTTCTCTTGACGACTTGCTCACTTTGGTAGCCTCCGCTACTATTCTTGCACTTCTTTTCATTTTATTGCATTTCGTTATCGCTTTATAGAAATCATGAGAAGCAGGGCTTTACTGCAAGCTATGCATGCTAACATTAGGTAGATGTTTCCCTTTCATTTATCCTCGACTTTAGGTCTAACAACGCATGATAAAATTAGGTTTAGAAATAGACTAGTCTCCCTGTGACTTGTCTTTCCCTTTTTGCATACGCATTTAAAACAAAAACTTCTTTTTTCTTTCAAAATTCAAAACATTTTAAAAAAAACTACTGATGAGAATCATGCTTTTGCTTAGTATGGGAAATGATAAGCGGGTCTCTTCTCGATCTTATTGTTCTTCATCTCAAGTTTAGGTATGGTTCAATTCTCAAAGACTTCTTTCATGGTTAAGTAGAAAAGTGGCTAATATCTCTCTCTTGGGGTCGACTAGTCATTATCTGCAACAAAAATACAAATCAACTCAAACCATTTGTGCGCTCGAGCACTTTTCTTTAAAACCCTTTTCAGGTAAGGATGATTAATTTACTTTTGTGCCAACACATAAGTCTCCAAAGGTCGAGCTGCGGCAGAAGGCCGAATTAACTTCGTCCATAAAAAATACAAACAAACAAAAACATATAAGCCGAACTACGGTAGCTCTGATTCCTTAAAACGGATACATAGGCATTGGGGTAGGGCACAAGCGAGCATAATTTTATTTTCCCTACATTCTTTTCTCTTTTATTTTGCATGCATTCTCCCTTCAGAAGTATAGTAAACGGTAAGCATAGATTAAACACACCCATAAGATAGATAACAAGAGTGGATACCGTAGAGTACTACAGGCGTGTGGGGTGCTAATACCTTCCCCTCGCATAACAGACTCCCTTACCCGATCTCTCGGTCGCAAGACCGTGACTTCTCCCTTCTCAGGTTTTCTCGATGTTTACCTTTCCCTACGTATGGGATAAAAAACGTTCGATGGCGACTTCATTGTTTTGATGAATTTTAGCTGGTTGTTTCACCTGGGATGTCCAAGAATCGATTGGAAATGTTGGACTGGCTTGAATTGGCCTGTAAACAAAGATAGGTCTCACACTTTTCTTGCAAAATTTTGGTTTCTTTCTTGCTATTTCACGCCTCCAATCCTTGTGTTTTTTATCTGTAATTGTTATGCACTTATAGTAGACTGAATTAGGTCAACAAAATTGTATTATATCTTTGAGAATTATGAAAATTGGATTTGATTTGCTTCATGTATGATATATTTCTAAAACAAGCTTCAATCCAATCTTTTCCAACCCTAATGAGCCTTGCACGAATTGATCATCATGCTAGCTGTATATGGACTCCAAATGTGCATAAAAGTCCCAAGATTTGATTTGTTTTCATTATTTTACCATTTAATTTGATTTATTTTGATTTAAATGAATAAAAAATCAAAATAAATGATAAAAGTAATAAAATAATAGGTGGAAAGGCTCAGTGGTCGTGGGTCCTATTAGAAACATGTTTCAAGCAAGAAAACATGGGACCCTTTGGAAAAAATGCAAATTTGATCAATATTGACTTTTGACAATTTTCCAAAAATTGCCAACTTTGACAAAGCACAACTCTCTCTATGTTGACCCTAGGAGGGTGTTCTTGGATTTTTTAGAAATCTTAGTATGTCCCCTAAGCAACCCTTTTGGTTTCATATCAATTGGATCCTCCATGTTCATGTATGAAGCTTTGACCCAAAAGGTGTTTTTGTTGACTTTTCAAAATGACCCATAATGTAGAAATTCATATCTTTTTGTGAGTGAATATTTTGAACTTGTGGGATGAAGATGAATTGTAGGTAATTGCATCCTCTTAAAAATGAGCTTTTAATGGAAAATTTCTGATAAAGCATGTGGAAGTTATGCTTGGTCAAAGTTGGGTTGACTTTTACTAAGAAACCCTAATATAGCAACTTTTGGGTTTT
Organism: Vicia faba; assembly: GCA_948472305.1. Classification (NCBI taxonomy): domain Eukaryota; kingdom Viridiplantae; phylum Streptophyta; class Magnoliopsida; order Fabales; family Fabaceae; genus Vicia; species Vicia faba. The sequence goes on from OX451736.1 coordinate 621,754,210, forward strand.
GATGAATTTGGAGCATTCCTTGAGGAATCATGATCAAACCTTGATCAAATAATGTAAGCCACTTCAAAATGTTTATGTTGACCAAAAATCTTGAGGTTTGACTGTATGTGGGCCACAATTGACTTTTGACCTAGCACAGTCGATTCTTAAGCATCTGAGCAGTTGACTGAGCAAACTTCTTGTGCAAGGCATGAAAATTGACATGTAGGGTCTTGAGAACATATTAATACCATGGAGAGCATATGAGACCTTTTTGGTTCACCCATCTTGATGAAAATAGAAACCCTAATTTGAGGTACACTGCCTTAGGAGAGAGTTTATCTGGTCAACTCTTGGGCAACCTTAAGCAAATTGAGAATCTTAATGGACATGTATTGAGTAAAATAAGAGGGAAAATTTTGGGGTATAACAGGCGTGAAGTGTGCATTCCTAAATGGACCCTTAGACAAAGAAGTCTATGTTAAACAACCAGTTAGATTTGTGAAACATGACGAAGAAAGAAAGGTGTACAAGCTCTATAAAGCCCTATATGGATTGAAACAAGCTCCAAGGGATTGGAATAAGAAAATTGATAGTTTCCTAAGGGAGAAGGAATTTGTGAAGTGCACAACTGAACATGGAGTATATATAAGAAGAAGCAATAGTGAATTTCTTATACTATGTCTCTATGTAGATGATTTGTTGATAACAGGTAGATGCAAGAGTGAGATCGAAGACTTCAAAGGTGATCTCAGCAAGGAATTCGAAATGTCTGATCTGGGTGAGATTTCATATTTCCTTGGTATCGAGTTCTACAAGAGAAGTAGAGGTTTGATGATTCATCAAAGAAGATATGCATGAGAAATTCTCAAGAGGTTTGAGATGGAAGAATGCAACTCAACTTCGACACCTGCAGAACCAACACTGCAACTATCGAAAGATGCAGATGAAGATGATGTTGATCCAACCCAATACATAACACTTATTAGATCATTAAGATATCTTTGTCATATAAGGCCTGACTTAGCATACACTATAGGTATGGTAAGTAGATTCATGCAAAAGCCAAAGGTATCACATCTAGCAGCAGTGAAGAGGATACTAAGGTATCTCAAAGGAATTTTCGATTATGACATTTTGTTTCCTACAGCTGATAAAGGAAAAGAATGCAAGCTAGTGAGATACACTGATTCGATTTGGTGTACTGATGCTGAAGATTGAAAGTCAACAACAGGATATGTGTTTATGCTAGGTGGTGCACCAGTTGCTTGGAATTCGAGAAAGGAACCAGTAATGGCATTATCATCATCCGAAGCAGAATACATAGCTGCTTTTCTTTATGCATGTTCAGCAACTTGGATGGTGAACTTGGTCGAAGAGATAACAGGGAAAGATCATAGAGCAATTACCATGAAGATTGGCATCATGTCAGCTATTAATATGGAAAAGAACCCAATAGCACATGGTCGAAGCAAGCACATTAAAATGGGTTCCATTATCTTCGAGAGCAGGTAGCAGATGGCAAGATGAATTTGGAACACTGCAGAACTGAGAATCAGATTGCAGATATCATGACGAAGGGAGTGCAAGTCGAAGTATTCAGAAGACTAAGAGCCATGATAAATATAGATACTTTAGACACAATGAATTAGGTGGTGTGTTAAATTATAATTTAGTGTGTCAGAACTATGTGTCGAAAAGATTAGATTTGTTTAAATTTAAATAGATTTGATTTAAGTCTAGAATAGATTTGATTTGATTTAGTAACAAAATATATATTTTGGACTTTGGGATTAGGGTGTAAGCTCAGTTATAAATAGAGGGAGTAACCCCTATTTTTTGTAAGCAATTCAAGCAAGTCATTCCCAATATTTTGCAGTTGCAAAGTGAATAATAAATTTTTCACAGTTTGTGAGCAGAGAGAAACTCTGCAGAAATTATTTGTCTTGTCTTCTTTCTTTGTTTGTCTCATAATTAAATTGTCATTGTGGTAGAAATTCATCATAGATTTTGGTGAGTTTCCAACACAGGCTCGTTGCTTTAGAAAACTCCTTGATTGTTTGCAGGGCTAGATCCATTGAGCCAATATCCCATTTGGTGAACAAAAGAAGATCATCCGCGACACACAAGTCAATAATCTTTAATTTTTCACACTTTGAATGAAAGTTAATGTTTGGATTTCTCTATATTTTCAGCATGATTTTACGCAAAACTCCATTATCAAGACAAATAACATAGGAGAAATAGGCCCACCTTGTCTAAGGCCCCTTTTAGCTTGCAAATGCTTCAAAATTTGACTGTTTATCTTGTATATATATGAGACTGCTAATCAGAGACATTCTCCACTTGATAAACTTGTTGGGGAAGCTAAGCTCGACCATGATATCCTCCAAAGCTTTCCAATTGAAACTGTGATACGCTTTTTGTATGTCCATTTGGATCATACATCTTGGTATACCTCATTTGGCACTATATCCCCTAATCAACTCAAAAGCTAGAAGAATATGATCATGTAATTTGTGACCTGGGATAAAAGCAACTTGATTCATGTCTACTAATGTGCCTAACACTTTACCCAACATGTTATCCAACACCTTGGATATGATTTTAAGTAGAGTAGACCAATAAGAAATGGGCCTGAAGTATTTTTTACCTTGCAAGTTGCATCATGCTTTGGGATAATTGTAACAAAAGTGCTATTGACTGCTTTGTACATTCTCCCATCAACAAAAAACTCTTGGACTGCTTCCACTATACTCCCTCCGTCCCATATTATAAGTAAATGTTACTTTTTAGGTTCATTGAATATCTAATGAATCTGGTCTATATATAGATCATATACATTAAATATTCAATGAACCTAAAAAGTAACTTTTTCTTATAATATGGGACGGAGGGAGTATCATGCTTAGTTATGTTCTAAGTTGCCTTGAAAATTTAGCACCATACTCATCCCCACTGGAGTTGTTAAATCACTAATCTTCAAAAGAGCTTTATAAATCTCTATTTCTATTACTGGTGCAATGAGCATGTTACACTGGTCACCTGTTAGTTGTCTTCCCTCTCTCATATCCTATATATATATTTTATTGAGAGAAGAAGTGGCAATCCCCACCAAGTCCCTATAAAACCTCATCACCTCCTTCATAATCTAATCATTGTTATTAAGGTGATTATCATCTTTATCTTGCATCATACGTATGCGAGCTTGTTTATACTTACTTTTAAGGGCAGTATAAAAGTACGCATTATTGTTGTCCCCTAGCCTAATCCAATCACCTTAAACCTTTGTCTAAGTATATGCTCTTCTGTGTTAGTTAAACTAATCACCTCCTAAGTGCATCTTTTCACTTTCATAATGTTGTTTACATTCATTCTATCTTCAATCAGGTCCTTTTGAGCTCTATCTAGATTGCCTCTGGTTGTATCCAGCTGCTTTTTGATCCCCTTGTAAGGTTTATTTTATCTATAATAACTCTGCAACCTCTGCAACTTCCTCCAAATTGTATATATTGGTCTTCTGATAAGTGCAAATTTTAGTTATTTTTGTATATACTTTTTGTTGCACTTATCGACTTTTTGTTGTTAATATCGTTGAATAACTCCGTTTTTTGTGTAAATACATTTAGTTTGTGTTTATTTGTGCTTTTGTGTACATAGTGTATCATTTGATGTTTTTCCATTCATTTTGTAGGTATTTGTTGCATTTTTTGGAGCATTGAAGAATAAGGTGAAGAAGGCACGACTACGGATGCGCGTTTTCAGAATAAAAGGTCAATTTTTGGACTTGCTGTCCAGGAGAACCCCGCTTAGCGTGCATAGGTCGCTAAGCGCGAGTGGCGCTCAACGCATTTTGTAATGCGCTACTTGCGTTTGATAATTTGGCATAACCAATGTTTTGAAGCCTGCTTAACGCGGATAACGCGATTTAGGTCAGTTTAGTGTGTAAATGTCGCGCAACCCACTTAGATAAAAATAAACATTACCTCTTTTTTAATTAAAAAAAAGTGAGGGAGAGCAGGAGTGTTTGAATTTAATAAATAACAACTAATTTTATAAATCAAATAAAATAGAAGGATTAAAATAATAATTAAGTCAAATATTTATTAATCTCCCAACATTTTAGAAAATCTTTTTCAATTATTCAAAGATTTTAAAATTTCTAAAAATTTATTTATTTATGACTTATTTTTAAATAATTTAAATTTCATAAAAAAATTTCCAAAATTAAATAATTTATCAAAATAATTTTCTAAAATTTAAATATTTTAATTTAAAGGCACTTTTGATTCTTTTTTTTTTTTTTACTTTTTCAATCCTTTTAAAAAAACAAATTTTTGTGTCTCTATTTCATTTTTTTTAATTAATTAGTCGAAGATATTATATATAATTTTTATTATAATACTTTAAACTCTACAAAAAACTATACATATAATTTAGTCAACTAATGATTTCAAGATTTTTCTATCAATTTAAAAAAATCATGAATAAAATAAAACTTTTAAAGATTTAAAAAAATTATAATTCACAAAATGTGTTTATACCATTCTAACACCATCAAAATCATAATTTAAATATCAAGAATTCAAATTTCTAACAATTTTCTAGCGAAGAGATTTTTAGATTTTTTAAATATAATTATTATAGTATAGATATAGCAGAGCAAAGAGGTACTTGATTATCAATTGTGCTTATGGCTTCGATTGTGCATTTTTTTTATTATTAACTTGATTAAATTTTTGGACATTCCTCTTTTCATTTTTAGGGGTGTTCCCCCACTATTGTGAAAAATTATAACTATTCTTAGTATTTTGAAGAATATCTTTGGAGACACTTTTTTACACATTTCTCAGTACAAATTGAATAGACTTCTTTATTTTTCTAACATTTAATTCATAGATGCATCTTCTTATCCGTACAAACTCTTAATTTAAGTTCTATTTAAAATTTAAGAAGTTGTCTAAAGATACATCTTCAGACGCTTTTATTTCATATACTCGTGTCAGACCCTCCCCTCTTCCTTCTTTCATTTTCTACAAACTAGAATAAAACTCATTTCCACTTTTGTTGCAAACCATTTCAAAACTTCATCTGATCAAATTTCTTCAAATTCATTCACTTCATTCTACTTCATTTGCTGCAAAGTCATTCACTTCATTCAAGCTTCTCATCCACAACTCTAATTTGATAAGTTTCTCATTTCATTTCTTTTCTTTTTGTGCATTTTTGAATGATATTTTAGATGACATATTTTGTTTAAGTTGCATTAGATAGTAGTGGAATTAAAATAGGTAGCTCATATAGATATGCATTGGCATTTGATTGGAGGTTAGGGTAACAATAGAGTTTCTGTCGTTTCTGCAAAATCACTTGTTTACCCGGAGACACATCTCTGGATTTTGTTTGAAATATCTTCAGAGATGTATCTCCAGATTTGTACCTGGTGAATTTTGAATGAATTTTTTATGTGACTATCTGGTTTAAGCGCATGTGCAATGGTTCAAAACAACCCTTGCAGAATTAGGCTCGGTGGTGTGTCTCAAACCACTTATGTACGATGTGAGAGGACCGCGGTTATGGCCATCAGTCAATGATAACTTGTTTGTTGGTTCCCAATACTGAGATTCACAACCGTCTAGTTCTACTTCTTATAGTCTTCTGCCTTAGGTCACTAGTTCACGGGGCCCCATATCCTTAGATGATGAAGCACCTGAAGCCCCAAAATCCCAAGATGAATCCACTTAGAGAATTATCCATGAAGCCCGTTTGACATCTTCTTGCTTCATCTCTATGGAGACCAAGTTGTTAGGCATGTGGGTCAAGTATGATATATCCTTATCTGCCTGAGCGAGCTATGCGCCAATTTGGATATTTATAGATTATTTTGAGATACCCGTCATCAGAGTCTACTCCTCCCACCGTCCGCTGCAAAGATCTTGATGTGATATATAAGGATTTCGATAGTTGCTATGTATCAGAGGAGTACTGCAAAGTGTCATCTTATCTCTGAATTTTATTTGAAATATCTTCGTAGATGTATCTCCAGATTTGTACTTGACTGAATTTTGATTGAATTTTTTATGTGACTATCTGATTTAAGCGCATGTGCAATGGCTAAAAACAATTCAGACAAAATTAGGTTCGATCGTGTGTCCTAAACTGCTTATGTACGACATGAGAGGATCATAATCAAGGTCAAGAGTCGATGATAACTCATTTGTTGGTTTACAACGCCGAGATTCGTCACCATATGGTTCTACTTGTAGTCTTTTGTCTTAGGATAGCAAAATTATAATTTATTATATAGTTTCTGAAAAACTTATAAAGTATTTATAAAAGATTGTGAATGAATGATTTTTTTACGTATAATTCTTGAAGAACTTTATATAGTGTTTGAAGAATTTATAAAATATTTCTGAAAAGATTGCGAATGAATAATTTTTTAATTATATGGTTCATAAAAAACTCATCAAACATTCCGTAAAATGTTTATAATCAAATTTGAAGGATTCTCGTTTAAGCAATTAAATTTCTACCTGTGAAGAATTGTTCAACTCATGTGTTCTATACAAAATCAATTTTAAAGGACATTTTACTTGTTTTTTGTGGATATATAATTATGGTATTTTTAGTGAAAATTTGTTTCCTTTATTCTTGATGAGATTGACATATTTTCGGTAAAAAAATAATAATATGTGATTCGTAAAATCATATTTGTTTGGCATTGATTTATAATGGTTCATATTAATTTTATCAAGATTTAAATTTCATGAATTGATTATGTGAATATGAATTTGATACGAATCATATTTGTTTTTATTTTATTTTAAGAGATTTGTTCATAAAATTGAAAAGGTTTAAAATCAAATATTTTAAATTTGACTTTTTTTAATCATCTTTCAATTTAAATTAAGAAAGATTTTATAGTTAAAGTTTCTTAAAAGATATAAATGAGGAGAGTTATTTTTACTTCAAGAATAAGTTTAAAAGAATTAATTCAAATCTTAATTTTTAATTTTCGTTAATTTAACTGTTTTAATTGTTTTCAAACTTAAATAGATTAAATGATCAATTAGAATAGTTAAATTAATAAAAATTAAAAGTTAAGATTTAAAATAACTCTTTTAAATTTATTCTTAGAGTAAGAATATCTCTCCTCAAAATAATTATAATTTTATTTAATACTATAAAACAAATATTATTTTTAGAAAATTTCTTGCATCCTTTTAAATAGTGTATCAAATACTTCACTTTATTTTTTATAAAGAAATTTTAAAAGTGGTGTAAATAATAAATAATGGCAAACATTCATAAAAACTCTTTTAAATATTATAAAAAATGTTATTTCATTGTTTATAAACATTTGTATTATTTAGAAAGTTTGATAACAATCAATTTATATTATAAATCTAAATTTGAAATCTTAAATTAAAAATTCAATTAGATTTCTATTTAAATTTTCATATGATTTTGATAATTTATAAGTGGATAGGAGATCAGATAAGTGTTTAATGAATATTTATTATTTAAATAATTTGTATATTTAAGTGTCCTTATAATTTGTAATCACAATTTTTTTAGAATAAATATTGACAAATATACCATTAATGAAGATATTTATCTTACTAATAATGTAACCACTCATATTATTTTGAAGGATAAAAAAATATCTCTTATTTTATGAGGCGAAAAAATGAATGTCAACACTTACATATAATGCAACTAATCACGTAATTATCAAAGATAATTGAAGGCTCTCGAAGAGACATAATGTTGTTATGTGGAAGAACAATATTATACATTGGGAATGTATTATATTCCTCTAATTCTCATAGAAAATTATTAAGTTTAAATATATTCATCTAAAGGGATACCATATTGAAATAAGAGACGATGAAGATATTGAATATCATTCTATTGCACAACATAATATGGACCAAAAAAGTGTAATAGAAATGTTACTGGTTTTTTCCTCGGGTGTGTACGTCACTTAAATTAGTATAATTGAAGCATATGTCATTGTAAATCAGAAGTTTATAAATCATACTCAAGTGTGTTATTGGTAAAATCGGTTGGGTCATCTCAGATGAATGTGTTATTATACGAAAATTAGTATCGAAGAACTAGAAGCTTATTCAATCTAATAAATTTTGTGTGTTTATAAAGGAAATTAAAAAAACTGAGAAATTGAGGATTTTATGATATTAATTGTTGCATCGACTAAAGTTTCATGCAAATGTTTATCGTCTACTCACAACCAGAAGTTTCTGAAGTTGTTTTTTCATACCAAAATCTCAACTTCTGAAATTTCAGAAAATTTCTTATAACTATCACATATATTATTAAAATTGCTATTAACATCTTCAGAGAATGTTCATAAAAAAAAAGGACTTGAAAATCTATTCTTTATACGTCTAAAATTAGTTGAATGTGTGATACTTATGAGATCATAATACATTGAAAACACACAATATAAATATTCTGATATTTATTCGCATTAAGCCAACAAGTTATTATACGTTAATTCCCCCCCACCAACTTACAAATCATTTTAGGTCAATCCTAATACCTTTCATCTAAGTAAACTTTTTAAGTGTGTTATGTATAATTCAATTGCTCATATATAGTACATTATGATGAGTCTTGAAAAAATATTGGGGAAAATATATTTTATATGAATATTGTATTTGAGGATATATCTTGATCCAATAATTAGATATTGGATTATAGCCCGGTAGGCTGGTTATTAATTGAGAAATTAATTTTCCCAATATCAAGGGAGATGATAAACGGGTGGAAAAGTGAGCTAAAAGTTCAAATGAACAATTTAAAATGAATTATTATCTTATTCCTCAAACAAATTGATCATACCTAATCAGAGTTGGACCATCACAGCTGGCTTTGAGTTGGATTTGAAGGAGATGAGGGGGGGTACCTGCAAGACACTCCAATGGCAAAGTGAGAGACAGAATGAGCAAGCAAGTAAGTATCTAGGTGTGAATGAATGAATATCTGATCCTCTCGAAATAAAGGGTATCTTTAGCCCCCAGCGTTGGGCCAAGGTCCCTTTATTGGGCTAATCAAACAGGCCCAACAAAGGGACTTCCAGGTTCTATATGAGTAGTGGGAACCTGCACGTGGTCCCCTACCTGGATGATGCTCTCCGCAGAATGGGGAGGGTACAAACGCGATCTTCCCGGGATCCTGAGGACTCTGCAAAATCCGGAGAGGTTGAAAGTCTGCCCTACGAGGATGGTACTCGGGCAGAGCTTGGATTGGGATGTTCCTCATCGGGGACGTCCCTCGTCGGGGACGTTCCTCGGGGGCATCGGCGGGACGTACTCGCAGCCGACCAGTTACCCATGATCGGGGTGTGCTCGGAGGATCTACTGCTCAGCATGATATGTTGACACGCTTGGATTGGGCCTCACTGGTGACTGGGCCACGGGCAGGACCAGTCCAGAACAGGAGCCCCCCAAGTCGTTGCTCCTGGTACGGGAGTTATGACTTGATACAAGTTAGCCCTTTCGCGAGACTCGCTTGCGCGACACATGAGTTTTCAATCGGGGAGGTGAGACATCGCGAGGTTCGTGATTTGCCCCGTGCAAAGATCGAGAAGTGTTCGAGGAGCGCTCGAAGGGAGGTGGTGACGCGTCAGTTAGACACGTGGTGCGGCTCTTGGAAACCATAATGCCTCCCTAGGGAGTAGGGTCATCATTGTCTACGCGAGTAGGCGTCGAGGACGGGGGCGGTTCGTGGTTTCCCGACACGACGTTTCATATTCCACGTCACCTCTATAAATAGGGCTTCAGGGCCCATAGTTTGTTTTCACATCTTCACGCTTCTCATATTTTCTCTATTTTTCATCACCGTGAGTTTTCCTAGCGTCGCTGAGACTGCCGTGCCGTTTGCCGTGTGTTCATCTCCACCACCGTCGCTCTTCACTCTTCTCCTAAGTAAGTGTTTTTTCCCTTTGATATTTCATATTGTAGATAGATTTTGATGGTGTTTTAGTGGTAGAATCTCATGTCTGGGGATCGTGCCCGAGAAATTTAAGCACCCTAGGCGCCTGATTCATGACTATGGCCGAGATATTCATAAGTTTAGGCATACGGTTTACGATCGTGCCCGTGATACTCGTGCGTTTGGCTAGTAGATCTATGAACCTGGTCGGGAGATTCATCCTTTCGTTAGTATGTAGGCTAGTTTTCCTCGTAGTATTCTTGTATCGAGCCAGCAACATTATGAACTTGGTCGCGGGATTCATCCTTCACTCACGATATGCATGCTATGCTCGCGTCGTTTATGATTGATACACGTCCTCCACTGAGGTCGGTGTTTGGTCGAGGTCCTCATGTTCCCCGTTTTTCGTGCGAATGGTCGTTGACTCGGTTTGAGTGTTGCTTACTTCTCCCCGTCTTTGTGGCGGAAAAGCAGATTTGTTGTCGAATTCACCGGTTTCCTGTACTTTATAGGTAAATGGCCGATATTCCTGAGTCCTCGGGGCGTAATGATGTCAAGGAAACAAGCACTGCGGAGGAAACCATCAACCTGGTCAACACCGTCGATGACCCCACTCTGGATTGGGTTGGTGCTAAACTCCGGGGAATAGCTTTGATCTATAGCCTTTCCAGTAGACAATCTTACACTGTCGTCGAGTATGGCAGCGGCCAAGAGGGATTTCGAAAAAACTTTAAGATTATGAGGCCGATGAGGGATGCCCGTATCTGCTCGGAGTTTACACAGGATGCATTTCCCATGTACGAGATCGTATTTAAAGATCTCGGGCTCCGGTTTCCCTTCAATGACTTCCAGGTGAGGGTGTTCAACCATATGAACCTGGCCCCCTCCCAACTTCATCCTAATGCGATTGCCTTTCTCCGGGCATTCGAACTCACTTACCGCTTCCTGAGAATTTGGGCGACGATTCCCCTGTTCTTCATGGTTTTTCACCTACAACGGCAGTCCCGAGGAGGGAAGCACAGATGGGTGTCCCTTAAGCAGTCGAAGTGACTATTTAGGATGTATATGGATTATGTACGAGATTTTAAGGATAAGTGGTATATCTTGCAACTGTCTAACCAGACAGCCGTAGATTCGCTGTTCAAACCGGCCGCTGTGGTGGACGAGGATGGGGAGCCGTGTTTAGATGCTGAGGGTAATCCCAAGATTGGGAAAGTCTCTAAGTTTCCTATTCACTGGTGTTCGAGCCATTACGACCATGGGCCTGGATACTACCACATTCCTGCTGGCGGTATGAGTGCTAAGGACGAGGAAGCTTATGGCGTCCTGAAAAAGTTTGTCGATGGCTTCTTTCCTGCTCTGTGGGTTATGAGGGAAGGGGACGACGTTCTTGATGAGGGTGGCTATCCGACGTTCGAGGTGCGCCCGATCAATACCAAGGCACTCGTCGAGTGCCAACCCTACGGGCAAGCCGTAGACCTCTTAGGTTTCTTGCTCTGCTCTATTGACATTCCTCTTTATTTATTTTATTTAATGTATGTAGCTAACCCAAGTACACTTCCTTTGCAGGTCACATGACGGAGCGTCGCGAGAGGTTGCTGAAGCTAACTCAAGACTAAAAAATCAGCAAGAGATTGGTGAGGCCGCAACAAGCCACGCGGATGGGCCCGACCCCTGACCCAGGAAGGGAAGGATCTAGTGGGTCCTCGGGTTCTCCGGATGCCGAGCGCTAATCTGCTTTGATCAGCAAGAAGCAGAGTCGACCAGATGATGGGGTCGAAGTAACCGACCGAGGGGCGGGCACCCGCGCCTTCGGCCTGTCATCCTGCTTTGTGGAGAAGGATTTCTTCGAGGGGTTTCCCTTGTCTGTGTCCGACAACGAGGCTGACATTATCAGGCGGCTCGATAAGGAAGGTCAGAGGAAACACTTCGATGCCAGCATGGTCGGGGTGGTAAAAATGGTCAAGATGGTGGTTGTCCTTGCGGGAGAAGGCACTGACTCTTTGGATTGGGTCAGAGAGCTGGAGTCAGAGAAGGAGGCTCTTGTAGCCAAGTCCCACAAACTGAAGGCTGCCCTCGAACACTCTGAGGAAATGTTTCGCGATCAGTCTGACGTGTTGTCGGGGGAGAAGGAAAGGGCCGACAGGGCTCTCGAGGAAAGAGACTTCCTCCAACTTGATAAGGAGCGGTTAGAGAGTGACAACCAACGGCTGTCGAGAGAGGTCGAGGACCTGAAGGCTGTTATGCTGCCCGCTGAGGACGAGCCAGAAGGGATGGCCGACTTGCGTACGCGCTCTGACTTTATCGCTCGGGTTCAACTCCTAGAGTCAGACTACATTGGCGCTTTGGCCGATGGTTTTGAGGCTGCAGTGAGTCAATTGTCTGTGCTAAATCCGAGTTTGTATACCGAAGGGGCTGGAGTTCTGTCCCAAATCGTCGATGGCCGGGTTGTGCCTCCCCATGACTCTCCTGACGTCGACGTCGGCACTCCGGGGACTGATTGATGCTTTGTTGGTGTTTGGGCATGCGCGCCTATTTATTGTTTTGGGGGCCTGCGTGCCCGTATTTATTTTTGGGGCCTGCGTGCTTGCTATTATTCTCTTAGTTTTTTTGCCATTGTGCCTGGACTGTAATTTTGGATATCGCCGGCCCTTGTGGTCGATATATTATTGATCCTTGTTTATGATTGCCTGATGGATGCTTTGTTTGCAGTAATCTGATAGTATTTTATGTATATGCTCGATTGTTATTTTGGTAATGAATTCTTGGCGAAGTTTGTGTTCGGGTGGAGATATCTGTTCGACCTCTGTGTCGGTTCGACGCACTTCAAAATGTGTCAAATGCACGGAGTGGAATCCGCGTGTCGGGCGTATGAACGTGATTGGGATCCTACGCCCGTGGCGTGAACTGCCCTTCGCGAGCTGGGTGTTCTGCCACGTGGGGTACTTTGACAGTGGAGCTCAATCGAGGTGTCCCTGCCGGGCATGTACATTCGGTTTATCGAAGTGAACGACAGTATGTCGTCATTGGGAGGTAGGTCGGGTCTGTACCTTGACTCGCCTACGTGGTCGAGATTTTTTCCTTTGTAGACTAAAGGTGAATATTCGACGGCAAAAGTACTCATTTGGTGAGGGCTTTAGCTATAGTATTGTTTCAGCTTCGCAGCATTCCAGGGTCGTGGTAATGATTCTCCGTTTAATTGCTCGAGATAATATGCTCCGGTGCCCGTAACACCCTAGACGCGTTAAGGTCCCTCCCAGTTTGCAGCCAATTTTCCTTCGCGGGAATCTTTCTGGTTCCTTCGCAAGACTAGGCTGCCGACCTGGAATTCGCGTCTGATAACCTTGTTGTCGTGGCGTAGGGCTACTCGTTGTTTCAGAGTGGCCTCGCGCAGGGCTGCTCCCGATCGGATTTCCTCGACCAGGTCGAGCTCATCCCTCAGGGCCTCGTCGTTTATTTCCTCGTCAAGAGGCATCTCCATTTTCCTAGATGGCTCCATGATCTCTACTGGGATGACCGCCTCGGTGCCATAGGTCAGTCGGAATGGAGTCTCACCTGTCGTCGAATGGGGCGTGGTGCGGTAAGCCCACAAAATGCTATGTAGTTCTTTGACCCACCCCCTTTTTGCTTCGCCCAGTCTGCACTTGAGTCCTCGTAGGATGACACTGTTGGCGGCCTCGGCTTGCCCGTTGGTTTGGGGATGCTCGACTGAGGTAAAATGTTGTTTGGTGCTAAGTTTGGTGATGAAGCTTCGGAAGCCTTGGTCGATGAATTGGGTATCGTTATCTGTGATTAGCGCCTGCGGGATTCCAAACTGGACGAGAACGTTTCGTTTGTAAAAGCGGAGGATGTTATGTGAGGTGATTTCCGCAAGGGCCTCGGCCTATATCCACTTTGTAAAGTAATCCACGGCGACGACGAGGAATTTGTTTTGGCACGTTCCTTGCACGAATGGTCCGAGGATGTCCATCCCCCACCAGGAAAATGGCCACGGGGATGACAATATATTCAGCTCGTGTGGCGGGGCGAGATGCATGTCGGCGTGCCTTTGGCATTTTTCATATCTCTTGATGTGGTCTTTGGCATCTTGTTGCATTGTCGGCCAGTAGTACCTCGCTCGTAGTGCCTTCCTTGCTAGGGATTTTCCGCCCATGTGTTGGGCGTTAATACCTTCGTGTGTTTCCCGTAATATCTTGGGGACTGCGGATTCGTTGATGCACTTCAAGAGTGGGATGGAGAACCCCTGTGATATATTTTGTGTTCGAGCACCACGTAGGAGCATGCTCGTCGTTTGGTTTTGGCTGCTTCTCTTTGGTCCAGGGGGAGTTCCCCCTTTGTTAGGAAGTTGAACATCGGGGTCATCCAGGATGAGGTGTCTCCGATGGCGTTTACCTCGGGTGGAGTCATGGACTTCTCGATGCTCAGGCGAGATAGAAACTCTTGTATGATGGATTTGTTTCCGTCTTTCTTTCTCGTGCTTGCGGGCTTCGAAAGTATGTCAGCCCTTGTGTTTTGCTCGCGTGGTACGTGCAAAATTTATGCTCGGTCGAATTTTTTCATGTGTTCCCTGACTAAGTTTAGATACTCTATGAGGCTGTTGTTTTTGGCATGGTATTCCCCTTGAACTTGGGATGCGACAAGCTGAGAGTCGGTAAAAATTTGTACTTCACGGGCACCTAAATCCTCGGCCAGCCTTAGACCTGCGAGTAGGGCCTCGTATTCCGCCTGGTTGTTAGAGGTCGGGAAGGAGAGGGTGGGTGAATTCTCGACCACCACACCTTCCTCGTTCTCTAGGAGGATTCCTGCGCCGCTCCCGGTCGAGTTGGATGCTCCATCGACGAAGATGATCCACCTGTGCTCTTTCCCTACGGGGGGTTTTGAGCGGTCGTTTCAGTGATGAAATTGGCCAAAGCATGTGCCTTCAGGGCTTTCCTACTCTCGTATTGGATGTTAAACTCAAAAAGTTCCAAGGACCACTTTATTCGACCCGCCATGTTTGGTCGACCCAGGAGCTGTTTCACGGGCTGGTCTGTTCGCACCACGATCGTGTGTGCAAGGAAGTAGTGTTTGAGCCTTCTCGCTGCGTTGACGAGGGCCATAGATACCTTTTCTATCTATTGGTATCTAACCTCGGGCCCCTGAAGCGCCTTGCTCGTGAAATAAATGGGTTTTTGTCCGTCACGCGTCTCACGAATGAGGGTTGCGCTGACTGCTTCGACCGAGATGACCAGGTACAGGAAAAAAGGTTCCCCATCGACTGGTCGTGATAACACGGGCAGTTGAGAGAGGCTTTGTTTAAGATGGAGCAGCGCCTGCTCGCATTCCTCGGTCCATTCGAAGGTTGCTTCATTGCGAAGAAGCTTGAAGAAAGGGAGGTCGTGTTGAGCGGAGTTTGCAACGAAACGGGATAGTGAGGTGAGAATGACATTCAGGACTTGTATGGATTTTTTCGAGGTAGGTGTGGGGAGGTCGGAGAAATCCCGGCACTTGTCGGGGTTGGCTTTGATTCCTCGTTCTGTTAAGTAGAAGTCGAGGAACTTGCCCGCCTTGACCCTGAATGTGCACTTCTCGGGGTTAAATCTCATTTTGCATTGCCTTGCTTGGGCAAAGACTTATCTGAGATGGGCGACATGGTTGATGTATGCTCGGGACTTGACGATCATGTTATCCATGTACACCTCGAGCATGTCCCCGATTTGGTTGCAAAAGACTTTGTTCATCATCTGCTGATATGTTGCCCCTGCGTTTTTCAGACCGAAGGGCATTACGTTGCAGTAATAATTGCCCGAGCTAGTCATGAAAGCGGTGCAGTGCTTGTCGCCTATTGACATTGGGATTTGGTTATAGCCCGAATAGGCGTCCATAAACGATAGTATTTTATAACCGGTCGGGTTGTCGACCAGTATATCAATATTAGGTAAAGGAAATGCATCTTTCGAGCATGCCCGATTAAGATCAGTGTAGTCAACGCACATTCGTCATTTTCCATTATTTTTCTTGACAAGTACAACATTTGATAGCCATGTTGAATACCGGGCTTCAGAAATAAAATTTTCCTCTAAGAGGTCTTTTACAGCTTTTTCAGCAGCCTCTGTTTTCTCCGGAGACTGCCTACGTCTACGTTGCACTATTGCCCTAGCGGCTGGATTGATGGCGAGTTGATGACAAGCGACCTCAGGGTCGAGTCTGGGCATCTCCGTAGCGCTTCATGCGAACAGATCTGTATTCACTCGCAAGCAAGCCTTGATTTGCTTCCTCGCCAAGTCGGGGAATTTGATGCCAATCTTTACTCCTTTGCTTGGGTCTTCACCGAGGGGAACAAGTTCGAAGTCCCCGTCTAGAATTGGTCGAAGGGGGAGTTGCTCGCCACTGGGAGGCTCATCCTGGTCAAAGCGAGTGTCCAGGGATATCGAGTCGATCTTTGGAGGGGCTCTCTGTTCTTCCGCTTTGACGGGCTCTGACCGTGGAGGTTCTGGTCGCGTAGTTGCATCTCTCTTGTCGGGCCTTGTGCTGGTGTCGACTGTGTCCCGTCCCTTGGATGCCGCGTTAAAACACCTTTGGGCAGCTGCTAGGTCGCTTTGGATAGTGGCGGCCCGTGCCCTCTTGGTGTAGAACTTCATTTTTAAATGGATGGTGGAGGGCACCGCGGTCAGCCCTGCCAGTGTCAGCCTTCCCAGAATGTAGTTGTAGAGGGTGAAGGAAAATTGCGATCAAAAACGCAGCGGAATATAAAATTTTCCTTTAGCGATCCTTACGAATGAGCATGGTCAGTGATAGAAATATTTACCTCTTGTGGCGATTCAGACCTTTGATGTCGTGATCACGAGCGTTGATGAAGAACAACGCCTCTACTCAGTCCACACGAACAGATCGCTTCCGGTCACAGTGCTAGCTGATCACGAACGGAAACCTTGAGTGAGAGAGAGAATCAAAAACGAAATTGCATCAAGTGAAATTGCTTCATCATAAGGGATCTATTTATAGAATCACTCGTGTGGGCTACAAGCTAAAAGCCCAATTAAGGCTATAAGCTAAAAGCCCAATTAAGCTTATGGACATCATACCTTATGATGTACCATATATCACTTATCCACGTGGTACCTTACCACTTTCCGTATTACACTTAAGTGCACCGTACCTTACGGTGTTCCTTATTTATTCTATCTCTCATCAACCTGTCCTTATGTGTGTGACCCTGTAGGTTTTCGCGACGTTGGCAATTATATTAAATCACACATTTAATATAATAAACAGTGAGCGGTATCTAGCAACACATCACTGTTACCCAAGTCACGAAAATGTCATGTGATCTGACCAAACCTTTTCCGTGATAATATTTGTGCTGTATAATTACCCTTTTGCCCTCATGTCTATATTGAACACAAGGCATACACTGTGTCACCCTTGTCCAGTTCAATATTGGGCCCTTAGACATTTATCCTGTTATGCAGGATGAGCAAATTCCATCTAGGTCACTCATGTCCCTTAGCATGCTTTGTGAAGTATCCATCAACCGTCTTTATAGTCATCCAGTTACGGATGACGTTTGATCAGCAATAAAGTACTTGACTCTACATCTAGGGTCCATAGTGGTTTCAGGTCGAAGGGTGGTATACACCATTATCATCATGAGAATAACTTATGACACTTTGCATAACATTCTATGTAGTATTCTCATAGCGGGTCAATCCAGTATAAATATTACTCCTAATATTCATACCTATGTCAAGACTTGATAACTCCTTATCTATGATCCATGAGATGTGATCATCAATCTATCTTCATAATAATCTTAATGCTTTAATGTTATCCCACTTCAGATTAAAGCTTGACTACGGATACTTTAAGAATAGTTTCTTATGTTTAATGGGATCTCATGATTAAGTCACACTTAACATTTCATTAAACCAATAAACCATTCTAGGGACTTTATTATTTTGGAAAGCAAACATAATAAAGAAATGCCTTTTATTATTAATAAATAATTCGATACAAGTACCAAAAGTATTGGCCTCTAGGGCTTACACTAACAGAGGGAGGGGCAATCAATAATGAGGAAGCACACCTTGACTTTCCTCGTAGTCGTATCCTCGTTGAACATAACCATGAGCTCGACGTATCCCCAAGGCTTGGAGGTTAAGCCGTTAAAGCCCTGCAGGTCCTACCTCACATAAGGTGAGAGGTGAGAGTCGTCGAGCTGCAGGGTTCGGAACAGCTGGATGTACATCACGTCGAAGGAACTTCCCCCGTCGACGAGGATGTGATGTACGTCAAAGTTGGCCATTCTCTCCCTTATCAGCAGAGGGATGACCGAATTGGGGGCCCCTTTGGGGAGCTCCTCAAGGTAGAAGGTGATTGGCTCTGACCTGCCTCTCACTTTTTCAAAGGTCACTGTTTGAGAGGGGGCCGTGTCGACCAACTCGTCCAGCTTCCTCTTAGCTGAATTTATGGTCAAATCGTTGAACCCCCCACCATTGATGATCATGGCGGAGGGGAAGTGTTCCCATCTGCTGTGCATAGACAGAGGTTCTTGCAAGTGTTCAGGGACGTAGAAGTCCTCGGGTCTTGTGATGGAGAACGCGGTTTGGATCGGAACTGACTCGTTAGATGGTCAGGCATCCTCTTCTGCTTCCCTCGTCTCACGGGCATCCCGACGAGGAGCGTTGTTTCGCTGGTACTATGCGAGTCTTCCCCCTTTTATGAGGGTCTCGATGGCGTCCTTGAGGTGGACGTAGTCTTCGGTCAGGTTCCCGTGGCTCCGATGGTACTGGCAGTATTTGCTTCGGTACACCCCGGGTTTGGCAGGAGCTGGACGGGGATGTTTGACGCCACCATCCTTAAAATTTGTAGTCGCGCACTCCGCTAAGATGCATTCGCGGGAAGCCGTGAGCGGAGTGTATTCTGTGAATCGTCACGAGGGTCCCCTTTGTTCTCGGGCGTCCCGGGGTTTATCGTCCCTTCTCTTTTCCATGGTTCATCAAGGAGGGGCGGTGTCTTGTCGCGTATTGCTGCTGGATCCGCGGTTTCTGAGGTCGCGGGCTTTGTTGGCCGCTTCTCTTTCCTCGTAGTCCATGTAGACTCTAGCCTTCTCGAGGAGGGCATCAAACGTTCGGGGTGGTTCGATGCCCATGACTTTTCTGAATTCGGTGTCGGGGAGGAGTCCCCTCTCCAGCAGGTATCTCTTCATATGGTCCGCGCATGGGACCTGGATGGATTCCTGGTTGAAGCAGTTGATAAATTCTCTCAAGGTCTCGTCATGCTTCTGGACGATGGCCTCGAGCGTTGCTTCGACCTTTGGGTGTCGTTGCGAAGCAGTGAACGAGCTGATGAACTGGTTTTTCAAGTTTTGCCAAGAGGTAATTGACCCCGGGGAGAGACCTTTGTACCAGTCCATAGCTGCTTTCCTCAGGGTCGTAGGGAACAACCGGTATTTGATTGGTCCCCCGACGTTATGGTAGTGCAGCATGGCTTCGAACTCGTCTATGTGGTCGACCGGGTCAACGATGTTGTCATATTCTTTTAAGTGGGGAGGCTTCTCCATGCCCGGGGGAATGGGAGCCTCCATGATAGCTTGTGAAAAGGGACTGCGGGGGTCGTCTTTGTCACTTTGTTCCAGGGAGAGGGACGGGGATCTGATGTATTATCGGTCACGGTGGCCCTGTTCGTGCGGGACGTTCCTTAAGCAGTGTGACTGTTGATGGTTTCCTCCGTGTCTGTCTCTGGGAGGTCTTCGTTCTTGTCGTGAAGGGCCGTGTTCGTGCCTTCCTGCATTGACGAGTAGTTCTCTCTCCAAAGGGGGTCGTCGCCCGATTGGTCGAGGCAACGGGCTTCGAGAGATGTCCCGATTCTGTCTCCGCGGGGGAGATCGGGGACGTTCGTTCGTTTTTCGAGGGGGAGGAGATTGAGGCCTCCCGTATCTTCTAGGGGGCCTTCAGTCGTCCTCGAGCACTCTCAGTCTTTCCCCCTGGGCAAAGATGAGATAGTTGGTCTGGTTAATCACCACGAACAGTGCCCTGGTCGTGGCGTCTGCCCCTGCGGGGACAGGGATATCGTGGAATTGGATTGCTAGGTAGTTCAGAGGAACTGGGTGATCTTCTTTAAACCGAGTATGGATTGATGAAGATGAAGCCGTGGCTACGTCCCGGTAGTTAGAAGGCCCAAGGATGTTGCCTCCCGGGACCGTGTTATGGCCGGTGATGTCGGTGTTGTCGGGGCCGGCATTATTGTCAGCGATGTTGTTGTTAGCTTCAATGACACGGACGTTATGGTTATCCTGAGTCTGGTCAGCCATGACAGTTGAGGATTCTTAGTGTTTGTCTTTTTGAACGGAGAGAAGACCGGGAAGCTTAGATTTCCACAGATGGTGCCACTGATCGTACCTGACAGAGTTGAACCGTCACAACTGGCTTTGAGTTGGATTTGAAGGAGATGGGGGGGGGGGGTACCTGCAAGACACTCCGATGGAAAAGTGAGAGACGGAATGAGCAAGCAAGTAAGTATCTAGGTGTGAATGAATGAATACTTGACCCTATCGAAATAGAGGGTATTTATATCCCCCAACGTTGGGCCAAGGTCCCTTTATTGGGCTGATCAAACAGGCCCAACAAAGGGACTATCGGGTTCTACGTGAGTAGTGGGAACCTGCACGTGGTCCCCTACCTGGATGATTCTCTTCGTAGAATGGGGAGGGTAGAGACGCGATCTTTCGGGGATCCTGAGGACTCTGAAATCTGGAGAGGTTGAAAGTCTGCCCTACAAGGAGGGTACTCGAGCAGAGCTTGGATTGAGATGTTCCTCGTCGGGGACGTCCCTTGTCGGGGACATTCCTCGGGGGCATCGGCGGGACGTACTCGCAGCCGACCAGTTACCCATGATCGGGGTGTGCTCAGAGGATCTACTGCTCAACATGATATGTTGACACGCTTGGATTGGGCCACGGGCATACCCAGTCCAGAACACAAACCAATATGAACAAAGACTTCAAAATATTATTCATTTGCAACGTTTATGAAACAAATTATCAGCTGGTAATACTCCACTCAAAATGAATTCTCCTATTGGATAATCTAATATTACAAATAAGTTGTATATGCATCTGAAGCCTGGTATAAAATTTGGTTTCAATATTAAAAATCTTATATCAAGAAAAGAAACTAAAGTTAAAGATGACCCACACGAAAATATCAACATTCTAAGAGCACTTTGACATAATTTATTTTTTCAATTCCAGAAGACTAATCAAGTACTTGTAAAATATGAAATAAAGAGATCTCAATAAATTATTTCATGAATGAAATATGATGGGACCGAAATTAAGATAACCAAAATAAAGTCGGCATTGACAATGTATTTGTATATAATATAACGCTGAAGGTGATAAATGATAACGAGGATCATAGATCAAAGTTTATCAAAGATTGAAGACAAAGTGAGAATTGACCAAAATAAACATATTCAATTAAAGAAGAATTAAACCCACTTTACAAGCTGTTGTACCCCAAAATTTGCCCTCCCATATTCTTCAAGAAATTGCCAAGCCAAGTCACAAAATTCCCCAAGGGTTATGCAGTTCAACTGTCTCCTATACAGTCAAAACTAGGGTTTGGGTTCTGATCAAGAAAATGAAGTTTTCAAAGGCCCAATCAAGTCTCATATGCTTACAAAGATGGTCAAGTATCCTCATATCAAGTTTCAAGGCATTCAGCTCAAAATTGCACAGTCAAAACCCTAGATTGCACTACAGTCAACTGTAGGGGCAAAATGGTCATTTGACAGTCAAAAGTTCAAATTTTTGGTCAACATATCATTTTGAAGCCACAAACATCATTTGATCAATGCTTGATCATGATTCTCAAAATTTGGCTCAGAAATCATCAAAGATGCAAAAGTTACTATATTTGGACAGTTGAAAAAGTCAACTGAAATTGACCAGGGCATAACTTTCACATGGATTGTCAGAAAAATTCCATCCAAAGCTCATTTTGAAGAGAAAGACATTTCCTACAACTCATCTTCATACTTCAAGTCCAAGAAATGCTCTCACAAAAAGTTATCAATTTCAACATTATAGGTCATTTTCAAAAGTCAACAAAAAGGGACTTTAAGTCAAAGGCCATAACTTGAGATTGGTAAATCAAAATGACATGGGACCAAAGGCATTGGTTAAAGGACTCAAAGACCTTTCCAAAATGTCCAAGAACATGTGAAAAGCTTAAAAATTGAGCAAGTTATGCCTTGTGGAAATTGGGAAATTTTTGGGAATTTTGAAAAGTCAACTTTACTTCAAATGACCTAAATTTGCTAATGGGCCCATTTTTCTTCCATGATTCATCATTCCAAGCCTATGCACGACCACTTGGCCCAAAGGGAAGTATTTTCTCATTTTTTATTTATTTATTTGAATTATTATTTATATTAATTCATTTAAATTATTTAAATACATGAAAAATATCAAACTTGACCTAAAAAATCTTTTCATGCATTTTTTACTCTCAATATCACGTGCACATCCCAATATGGCAAGATTTGGTTTGATTTGGCATGATTGAACAAAATTGCACATGAAAAAGATTCAAAAAGATCTTAAGGAAATCAAAAATGCAAAACAATGAATGCCTTGGATTTTATGCAGTTTTGTTGACCTAAAAGCTTTACTACATATTCAGAATCACAAACCTAATGGCATTGGACTGAATACTGCGCAGCAATTCACATTACACACTTGAAAAAATTGCCATAAAACTCAAATCTGAAAACGTTGTTAGAGGTGGATTCAAACCCTAATACTCATTCCAAAAGCTTCCTTGTGGGCTCCTGATCATATTGCAACTCCAAACATCCATCAATACGCGAAGAATTGGTAATAAGAACTTGTCCTGTACAGGAAAAAAATCACCATCGTGTTTTCAATTCTAAGCATCCTCGTTGCATTTCAATTATATATTCTTGTTCCCTGTGATGTTTCAAAGCTAACCATTATATTCAATTTGATTTTTGTACCGTATATGGGATTTCACCATGAGTGAAATTTAGGGTTTTCAGGTTGTGATTTTAGGGCTTTTGCAAAGAGGAAAAATCAAAGCTTTAGACTATGACCATTGGACTCAGCAAGCTTAGACGAAGCAAGTTCATATCTCGCGATGAATTTATGACCAATAGAACCCTAATCGCTATTTTCTGGTATATGGTCTTAGGCCACGCCATGAAAACCGTTGTCTAATATTTTTGTCTTTCAGGCACATGAGGAAGACGACTCCGTGGCGCACGATGGTTGGCCATTTTGAAATTGCGCGCGTTTTGAAGCACTAACTCTTGTTTGTCCTTATTATATTCATTGTTTATTTATATATCAAATATGGCAATTAGCACAGTTGGTTGGAGCAAGCGCTAGTAATACACTTGACCTGGGTTCGAACCCCAGGTCTCACATATGTCCATGCTATTTTTCTATAAGTCTTCCTATGCAGGCGCAATATTGGTGCACACCGTGTGCCATCCTAATCCAAGCGTCCACGCGTCCTACCAATCCAGATCAAAGGCGTGGATGCAAAGAACATGTTATACCCAGGTCAACGCGTTAGCACACAAACTGGAAAAGTCAAGTGGACTCAGGGTTTTGGGCCAGCATGTTAAGGCCTACACCTCCATATTGGGGACCTCCACCCCCCCTGGTTTGCAAGTTTTATTTATGTTTCTTATATTTTTTTAATTATTATTTTGCTTGTTTTGTTGTCTTGATTTAATTATTATTTTTTACAAAATATAAAAAACATCATGAAATCAGAAAAATCAAAAAAATATGATATTTATTTATTTAATTACTTTCATAAATAAATTAACATGTAAATATTTAATTCTAATTAGGATACAATTTTAATTTCTTTTAATAATAAAAATACAAAAATATAGAATTTAGGTTTAATTGTTAATTTTATTCCTTTAATTTCTTTTTTATAATAATAATATTTATCTTATTTATTTTCATAAATTAAAAAATGTATATAAATTAACTTAGGTTTAAATTAGGTTAAAACTTAATATTTTCACAATAACTTAAAAACCAACAGAATTAGGGTTTGACATTTTATTTTAATTGTAATTAATTCTCTTTTTTTCCATTAAATCTTAAAAAAACATAAAATACCAAAAACATTTAATTTTAATTCTTAATGCCTTATTAATTTTAATTTTTGCAAAAGGGTCCAATGCCCATATTTTTAATTCCTTTATTTCGCATATTTATTTTATATCGTTTATTATAATTATGTAATTCTCCCAAAGCGTTGTAACAATTTATTTCTCGCACTTTTATTTTATTGCTTTATTTATTTTCCGTCAAATCGGGTCCGGTTTAATTTTGGCGATGTGGACCCGCGCCATTTGTAATAGTTTAGATTTATTTTCCTCGCAAATTTTAACTGTTAACAAAAAGCATGAAAGAATGAATGGACATAATAAAATCAAGCGTAGATCACAATGAACATGACAAGACAAATATCAATGAAAACAACACACGATTCGCACACACCACCCCTAGGGTACGCCTCACTGTTGCCTTTCGAAAGGTGGTCGTCGAGTAGAGGATGTCTTAGTAAGTCCTCATGATCCGGGAACCTGGCATGAGGGTAGCTTCTAAGGTGTCTTCCCGTTGCTCTGGTGATCACCATGTCCCTAAAACTCGAATTGACCCGAACACCTCCAACGGTGGTGCTACCTACCTCTCAATGGTGGGATGGCACTACTTTTAAGGACATTTACACAGACGAATTCCTTAGGGTAGGTAGGTTCTCAAGGATACTTGCTCTAATTTCAAACAAAT
This sequence comes from Vicia faba, assembly GCA_948472305.1. Classification (NCBI taxonomy): domain Eukaryota; kingdom Viridiplantae; phylum Streptophyta; class Magnoliopsida; order Fabales; family Fabaceae; genus Vicia; species Vicia faba. The sequence goes on from OX451736.1 coordinate 621,778,970, forward strand.
CAAAACATCTTTTCACCAACACATTTTCAAGAGCTTTCAAAGCAAATTTTTCAAACACTCTGACGTACGAGTCGAACTGAAATTTTTCAAAGAAACTTTTTAAACCCACATTGAAAAGCAAATAAACATTTTTGAAAACACATTGAGCAAGTATCTAAGAGCCCATGGATAACCATGGATAGAAAGGGTGCTAGCACCTTCCCTTTCTATAATCTACCTCCCGAACCGAGAGCAATCTCTTTAAGGAATTTTTCTGTGCTTTTGTCCTTTCCATTTGGAGAAAATAAAAGACGGTGGCGACTCTTGCTTACCGCGACATTTCGCGAACCAGCGTTAAACGGTCAGTTCCAGATCCACCGATCACACAAGCGATTCACTTTTGGACATGTAGTTTGAGCACCTCAAGGAGTGAAACCAACTGGATATAAATGAGTTTTTGTGAAAAACAAAATAAAAATGGTATAAAGCGTGATTTATTACTCAATGATTTTCACAAAGCCTTAAGATTGGTTTTGATGAAACATATCCACCTGTAGTAGATTCAGTTTTTTTATATATTTAATTAGCCTTGTAGCACATGAAGAATTGAACTTGAATATGATGGATGTTGTGACATCTTATTTATACAGCTCACTTGATAGTTACATTTACTGAAACTCCATAGAGGATTTAATATATCAAAGATACATAATTTTTTATCTCAAAAAAGTTACTCCATCAAATTGAACAAGTATCTTTATGGGTTAAAATAACATGGACACATGTGGTATAATTGTCTCAATGAATATGAAAGAGATATACAAATAATTTCATATGTCGTTGTATTTTTATGAAAAGATCGAAAAAATAATTTTCTATAATAGTTGTGTATGCGAATGACATAAAATTATTGAAATTCCTGAATAGATTCCAAAAGCTATAAATATGTTAAAGAAACATTTTAAGATAAAGGACATAGAAAAGACAAAGTTATATATAGGTTTACAAATTGAGGATTTGGATAGTAGAATATTTCTACATTAAGAACGTTATATAAAAAAAGTGTTAAAATACATGTATATGGACAAATCCCGTATGTCGTGTACCCTGATGATGTTAGATCATTGGATGTGTAGAAGATTCTTTTAGACCTCGAGAAGAGGATGAAAAACTAATTAATCATGAAGTATCATGTCTCAGTGTAATTTAAGCACCGATCTATCTTGATAATTATACATACCATAATATATCAATTTTTATTATTCTATTAGCAAGATATAATTCTTCACATGCACAAAGATATTAACAAAGTCAAACATATACTTCGTTATCATAGGGGTAAATGGACATGAGTTTATTTTATATCAAAGTATCTAAACTAGAAATAATTGATTATGCAGATGCACATTACTTGTTAGACTCTCATAATGGTAGATCACAAACAAGTTATTTGTCTACATGTCGTAGTACAACTATTTCACGTAGATCGGTGAAACAAGCTATATCATCAATTTCATCTAATCATATAGAACTTTTAGCACTACATGAGGCAAGTCGAGAGCGCGTTTGGTTGAAATCCTAAATTAAACATATACAAAATAATTGTTGTTTGTCTTTTGAAAAAAAAAACATATATGAAGATAATATTGCATTCATCATTCAATAGAAAGATATATTAAAGGAGATCAAACAAAACACATTCTTCTCAAAGTTTTTCTTCACTCATGATCTTCAGAAGAATGACAATATAAACTACAACTAATTTATTTATGTGATCATCTTGTCGTCTTTTTCAAATAAAGTCACTTCCAAATAGAATAATACAATAGAGAGTGCTATGAATAATGGATGATTGTCTCTCAAATATTTTTCTTCCTTATTTGTAATAATTTGTATCAATTATATTATCTGATAAAATGTTCTATAAATAAGATCAATCTAATTGATCTTACCGGATCAGACTTGGACCATCACGACTGGCTCGAGCTGAATTTAAGTGAGATGGGGGGGGGGGGGTACCTGCAAGACACTCTGATGCTAAAATGAGTGACGAAATGAGCAGGAAAAAATGTATAGGTGCGTAATGGATGAATACCTGACCCTCTGGGAACATAGGGTATTTATAGCCCTCAGCGCTGGGCCAAGGTCCCCTTATTGAGCTGACCAGAACTGGCCCAATAAAGGAACTGCCAGGTTCTACGTGCGTAGTAGGGCCCCAAACGTGGTCCCCTTCCTGGTGGTGCTCTGCAAAGAATAAGGAGGGACGAAGACGCGGTCTTTCTAGAGCTTAGAGGATTCGATAACGGTCAGAATGGACAGAATCTGCCCTACGGGGAGGGTGCTCGAGCAGGACTCGAGCTGGAGTTCCCTTGGTCGGGGACACTGCGTGTCGCGGGCAATGGCGGGCATAGTGGCTACAGACTGTGGTCGGGCACGTCGGCGGTGGTCCGCTGGTGAGCATTCCCCGAGGAGTTTGCTTGGATTGGGCCTTTATCTGCGCTTTGGGCCAAGGTGGACCCAGTCCAGAACAAGAGCCCCCCAAGTCGTTGCTCCTGGGGCAGGAGTTATGACTTGACTTCAGCTCGCCTTTACCACGTGGATCTTATGTGAGGACCAGGGTTTTGCCTTTCCGACGCGCGCTCGAGGAGTTTCTCGCGGGCTGCATTCGTCGAATACGCATCGCACTCCTCGTCGATGCGTGCTCGAGGAATTCCTCACGGGCTGTGTTTGTCGGATACACGAGGCAGTCCTTGGGAATCGTAATGCCACCCTAGCAATAATAGGATCATTATTGCCTAGGGGAATAGATGTCGAGGATGGGGAAGTTCGCGGCTCCCCGGTGCGACGTTTCATATTCCACGTCATCCCTATAAATAGGATCCTTGGGCCCATAATTTTTTTTCTTCTTTGCGCTTCTCCTTCTTCCTCTGCTTCTGCCGTCGTTTCCTGCAACGCCGTGAGATCACTGCACCATCCTCCACTGATTACTTCCATCTCTGCCGTACGTTCCTCTTTTCTTCCAAGTAAGTGTTCATTCCTCCTGTTTTTCTCTGTTGTAGGTAGTTTTGACATTATTTGGATGTTAGAAACCCATATCTGGGAGAAGTGCCCGGTAGATTCATGATTGTGCCCGATAAACTCATAGTTTTAGGTACATAACTCGCGGTGCTTTCCGTGACCTTCATAGTTTTAAGCATATGACTCATGATACTGCCCGTGACATTCATAGTTTTAGGCATATGACTCGTGATATTGCCCGTGACATTTATAGTTTTGGTCGGCGCACCCATGAGCTGGCCGGGATGCTGATCCCTTAGGAAGTATGTAGGGTAGCCCCCTCGTATTACCCTAGTGTCGGGCAGGCGAAGTCAGGACCTTGCTCGAGTCATTCATGTTTTTCGCCCGGGGCGTTCGTGCTATTCCCTTGTTATCCCCGATGCTTGGTCGGAGCTGGGGCGTCCGTGTTCGGCTTGTTGTGTACTACTTCTTGTCTCTGTGGCGAGCACGCAGATTTACTCTCGAATTTCACCGGTTTCCTGTGCTTTGCAGGTAAATGGTCGATGAACCAGAATCTTCGAGGCAAAATTAAGTCGAGGACCCAAGTACCAAAGAGAACGTGACTTTAGTCGATACCATCGATGACCCCTCGTTGGACTGGGTGGGCGCCGAGCCACGGAGGATTGCCTCGGCGTACTGTCGGCGTAGTCAGCGTGCATATAATGTTGTCGAGCATGGCGGTAGTCAGCCAGGTTCCAGAAGAATTTTGTGGTGATGAGACCGTCAATCGATGCGCGAATCTGCTCGGAGTTTACCGAGTACGAGTTTCCTATGTACGAGATCGTGTTTAGGGATCTCGGTCTTAAGCTCCCCTTCAGCGATTTTCAAGCCGGGGTGTTCTGCCATCTGAACTTGGCCCCTTCGCAGCTTCACCCTAATTCGATCGCCTTCCTTCGGGCGTTCGAGCTGACGTGCCGCTTCTTGAGGATCGGGGCGACGATTCCCCTTTTCTTCAGGGTCTTTCACCTGCAGCGTCAGTCTCGAGGAGGCGGGCATAGCTGGGTATCCCTGAAACAGTCGAAGAGGTTGTTCAGGATTTATATGGATTCGATAAGGGGCTTCAAGGATAAATGGTATATTCTGCATCCGGTCACCCAAACTTCCTTAGATTCCTTATTCGAATCAGAAAGTGCGGTGGTCGACGCGGACGGGGAGCCCCTCATGGATGCTGAGGGTCGTCCAGCAGTAGGGCGCATTTCCAAGTTCCTGATACATTGGTGCTCGGGCCATTACGACCATGGCACCGGGTACTATCATACGCCTGCGGGAAGCATGAGCACCGAGGACGAGGAGGCCTATGTTGTCCTTTGCAAGTATGTCGACAGCTTCTTTCCTGCCCGGTGGGTCACGAGGGAGGGGGATGATATTCTTGACGAGGAAGGGTACCCGACATTTGAGGCTCGTCCCATTGATACGAAGGCGCTCGTCGAGTGCCAATCTTACGGGCAGGCCGTAGATCTGCTAGGTTTCTTGCTTCTGCTTCTATTATTTTATTCCATTTTCGTTGTTTTTGCTTGCTTTCAATTAACCTGAGTTTTGGTCTTCTTTGCAGGCGACATGGCTGAACAACGGGAGAGGTTGTTGAAACTAACACAGGGCAAGAAAATAAACAAAAGGCTGGTGCGAGCTCCGCAAGCCACGAGGATGGTCCCGCCGGCCAGTTCGAGCGATGCCTCTAGTGGGTCCCCGGGCTCTCCTGATGCTGAGCAGCCCACCGAGCTTATTACCAGAAAGAGAAGTCGGGCTGAAAACAGGTCGAAGGTTGGCGACGAGTCTGTAGCTGCGAGGGCCTTCGACTTACCCCCTGTTTTAAAGAGAAATATTTCTTCAAGGGGTTTCCTCTGACGGTGAGCAATGACGAGGCCGAGACTATCAAACGGCTTGACAAAGAAACCTGGAGGAAACACCTGGCCGCCATCATGGTCGGGATGGTGAAGATGGCCGAGATGGCTGTGGTCCTTGCCGAGGAAGGGTCAGACTCCTCGGACCGTGTTAGGAAGTTGGAGTCGGAGAAAGCTGCCCTCGCTGCCAATTCTCGTAAGTTAAAGGCGGCCCTCGAGCGGTCTGAGGAAATGTTTCGCGAGCAAGCCGACCTGCTGGCGGGGGAGAAGGAAAACTCTAGGAAGGTTGTTGAGGAGAGGGATTGCCTCCAACTGGACAAGGAACGCTTGGAGAGTGACAATGAACGTTTGTCTAAGGAAGTCGAGGAGCTAAAAGTTGATATGCTTCCTATTGACGACGAGTCGGAGGAGACAGCCTCTTTGCGGACCCGTTTGGATTTGGTCGTGCGTATCCACCTCCTTAAGACAGACTATGTCGGTGCCTTAGCAGATGGGTTCGAGGTCGCGGTCAGCCAGCTCGCCATCCTGAATCCGGGCATGAATACCGAGGGAGTCGGGTTCATGTCTCAGATTATTGACGGTCAGGTCGTGCCTCCTCCTGAGTCTCCTGTGGTGGATGCTGGTAGTCATGGGAACGTTTAGCGTGAAGTTTTTGGTCGGGCCTGCGTGCCCGTGTATTGGTATTTATTTTGGAGCCTGCGTGCCCGTGCTCATTTTTGGGGCCTGCGTGCCCGTGCTTATTTCTTTTGGCCGTTGTGCCATGGCTTGTGTGATATGGTGGGAGAACTGACTTGAGGTTTTGCGTTTATGTTTGCACTTGTTCGGTTTAGCAAGAGTCGCCACCGACTTTTTATTTTATCCTAAGGAAAGGTCAAAAAGCACAGGAAAGACCTTTGAGATGTTTTCTTGGGTTCGGGGGGTAAATTATGAAAAGGGAAGGTGCTAGCACCCTTTTCATCCATGGTTATCCATGGGCTCTTAGTTACTTGTTTTAGATCACTTGCCTTTGCTTTTCAATTGTTTGAAATGGTGCTTTGTGTGTGTGATTTTGAAAATGCTTTGAAAAAGAGGCCTTGTCTAGGCAATCTTCGTAATGATTCTTGTTTGAATATATACAAAGGTGTTTGTCTTTTTGAAAAGATGTTTCAATGTTTTGAAATTGTGTTGTGATATGTGTTTGAAAGTAGCAAGGATGTTTTGCAAGCTTTTGATCAAGTAACTAAGAGTTATCTACCCTATTTTACTCAAAAGATCTTTCTTATGTTCTTAACCCTTTTGATAGTGTTGTTTCACCATTGCATTTGGTGAACAACCTTGTGTTATGATGTTAAACGGGACAGGCGCGGGTCATCGCATACAATCATTGAAAGCAACTTGTGAGACGCTCTAGCAATTTTGTAAGGGACAAGATCATTTTATCGAAGGCAACATCGAGGGTCATCGAGGGACTACGATCTTTGTTTATCGAAGGGGAATTTGCTAGAGTGTCTCATATTCAGGGGACATGATTTCATTTTCCGAGGCGACAAGTGAGGTTATCCTAGAGGTGCAAGTGTGAATTGTGTATTGATTTTCATGCATTTATCTTGTATTAGGTTATCTAGCGATTGATTTTGAATCTTCGCATACAAACCCTAATTACTATACAGTATATTGAAAGCAATAAATTGCGGGAATTTAAAGTCTAAATTATTACAAAACAGTATCCGGGGATGGGGGTACAAATATTTACAAATGGGGATGAGTCTTATCAGAATAATAATGTCCAAGTATTATGTATTACAACCAAATCGAACTGTCGCAATTTTAATGTAAAATTATAACAAATTATAAGATAAAGAAAATCAAAGAAATATGAGATGCATGTATTTATTTACAAATGAACAGATAAAAATTTAACCTAGTGAAGATTAAGTATGATTATTAAAAATTATATTATTGTTATTGTGTTTTATGTTTTTTAGGAACTTATGTAAAAAAGATTAGTTAAACAAAAATTATAGTATTTTTTGTATTTAATTAAATATAACAAATATTAAAGAAAATTATATCAAAATAAATTTTAATCTATTATTGGTTTTCTTTATTATTAACAAAACAAATTTTTTAGAGTAAAAATAAAAAAGAAAAGTATTGGTTTAAAGAAAATAAATTAATTAGTAAAGAAAAGAAAGAGTATTAGTTTGAAAATTGAAAAGAGAAGGATGATGGGCCTAGGATTATGGCCCAAAAAAAAAAGAAGGAGAACAAGAATCAGGGGGGTGCATTAGTAAGAACATGGGCCTATGGTTTTGCTTGGGGCGAAGGCCCAGCTGAAGTGTTTGACAATTTTCTTAGGGTTTGCTCAGTTTAGGGTTTGTAATTTTCTTGCTTCAACAGCGCCGATCCTCTCATCTTCTTCGTCTCTCTCATCTTTCTCAGGCTATGAGCACCGATCCTCTCCATGCCCTAGGTTGCCAGAGCGCCACCTTCACCCTCTCCTCTCCACGATGGTCCAATGCGATGGTTTGAAAGGTACAGTTTTTTGTTCTAAATGCGTTTTAGGGTTTCTTACAGTTTTGCATGTTTGATTCTCTTGATTTGTGTTTTGGATTTATCTTCTAATCTATGGTTGTTATGAGCATGATGCAGTGTAGGGGGTGAGGAGACTTACCTTGACGTTTTGTCTCTGAAAAAGATGGAGGCAGGGTTGGACCGGCGGCGCTCTTGGTGGCCGGAGGTGGAGAAGATGATGACAACGGTTGCTTGCTCGTCTTACCGGTATCTCTGTACTTTCTTTTGAATGTTTGATGATGAGCTTTTCTGAAAACTGCTTATGTCGCCTCTGAAACCCCTTTGAATAGCTTCTGATTTTCTCTTCCTCTTTCTTCTGAGTTATTTGATATCAATGATGATGATGCTCTGAGATTTGTCTCTTTGTTTGTTGTTTTGATTTGAGTTGATGATGAAAATGTATTCTGAACTTTATCTACTTCTGAATCTTTTCCTTTCTCATTGCTGAATGTTGTTGATTCTGAATGCTCTTCCTCTCTCCTTGTGGGTTATTTGATGTTTGATGATGAAGATATATTCTGAAAACTAGCTATTGTTGTTGTTCTTTATGTTGTTTGATGATGATGAACTGAAAACTTGCTTGTTTTACTTCTAAAACTCTTCCTTTCTTTTGGCCACTGATGTTTTGATGATGATGAACTTTATTGAAGTTCCTGAAAACCTTTTCTTTTCTCCTTGTTTTGAGGTTGATGATGAATGTAATCTGAAACTTGTTTTGCCTCTGATTTTCTCTTCCTCTGGATGTTTGTTAATGATGAAAGATCTGAAAATTATTGTTTGAACTTGCTACAGCTTGTTAGTAGGTTTGAGCAAGCTGGTTTGATTTGTTGTGCTTGTAGACTGTTTGTGTTTGGCCTGTGTGATTTGCAGTTTTGAGTTTTTGAGAGGCAGTTTTGCAGATTTGTGAGTTTGGCTTGCAGGTTTGTTGTGTTTTGGCCTGGACTGTGCTGTTAGTTTTGAAAACTTGTAATGCAGGTTTACAAGTTTTGGCTTGCTTAATGTGGGAAGCAGGTTTTTGATTTTGGTTTTTGACAGCAGTTCTGAGTTTGTTTTTTGAGATGCAGTTTTGCAGATTTGTGAGTTTGGCTTGCAGGTTTGTTGTGTTTTGGCCTGGACTGTGTGTTTGTTAAGCTTGAGATGCAGGTTTTGACTTGCAGCTGTAGTTTGCAGTTTGGGCACTGCAAGTTTGTAATGCAGGTTTGGAGGTTTTTTGGGTTTTGGAGACAGGCTTGTGCTTGTTTTAGTTACAGTTTTGGACACTGCAAGTTTGTAATGCAGGTTTTAGTTGTTTTGTGGGCTTTATCTCCTCTCTCCCTGGACTATTATGCAGTAGCCTCTTTATATCTTTTTTTTGTTTTCTTTTTGCTGTCTTGAAAAATAGCCTGCCCTCTAGCCAAAACTGCAAACCTCTTTTCACTAGGTCTTCTCTTTCTCTCTCTCCCTTCATAAGCATTTTTAATTGCTTATTATAATATAACTTTCTGAAAAGTTTGCTGGCCAGAAAATGATGATGGCTTGGACAAGCCTTCTTGCTTGTTACTTGGTTTATCTTGCTGCATTGTTGTACTTTCTTTAACAATTTGCATACTTTGTGCTTTATGTACTTTGTTGCTTTGACAGTTTTGTAACTCAGTTTGACATTCAGTTTGGGTTAATGAATTTGTAGTTAGCTTGTCATGCTTGCCTTGCTGACTTGGTTGACTAATGCAGTTTGAAACTCAGTTTGCAGTACCTTTTGCTTTGCCTTGCAACTTGCCTATGTTTTTGCATTTTGAGTTAATTGTATGCTTGCAATTTATATCTTTTATTTTTCTCTCTGTGAACCGAGAAGAGCGATCTTCTCGTGATTTGCAGAGAGGAAAATAAAATATGATGAACATAGCATTTCTGATTCCGGCCGGCAAACTTTAATGATGATTTTTTTCTTTTTATCTGCTTGAAAATTCTTTTCAGTTAATTGCGCTGATTTCTTTTTCTTCTGTCTCCTGCAGGTAAGTACCAGTTGGATGATATAGGAGGCAGTAGAAGTAGAAGTCAAAGATCTTAGGAGATTAGGCTTAGATTTATTTTTCCATTTATTGTAAACAAATATTATTGTAAATACTATAAGTTGTAATCTTATAATATTCGAATAAAATTTGTAACAACATTTGAATAAAATAAAATAAAAAAGTCTTTGTCAAATATCTTCCAACTTTTCCTTGCATTGTTTATTTAATTATTTAAGACTCTTAAATCAAAATGATTGAAACTGTATCCCAATAACTTTAATCCAGATGAAATAAATAATCAACAAACTTTGCAGTCTCGCAACCTTACATCAATCACAATATGCGTAGTATTCCAAATATCATATGCGTTGTATAGTTAAACAAACAAGCATTCCATAAACCTTTCACTCCACTGATCAAACAAATGCCTTAATGTTCCAAACAAAAGTCTCAGCTCTTATCCAAGACAATTAGGTTTTGAGAAATAACCAGTAATCTTGAACAAGCGTAAAAATAATGTAACAGTTAACTGAATTTCTGAGGATTCAGTTTCTTCTGAGAAATGCGAGCGCAAACCCTAATCCTGGATTACTGCCAAAGAAAGATCTGTCTGATCGATTCCTGAGTCAATCTTAATAAATCAGAGAAAACCCTAATTCTGGATTGACTGATAAAGAAAAGTCTATTTGATTGATTCTCGAGCCAATTTGAAAAATCAGAGAAACCCCTGAGGTTGTGATTTCTTGTGAAAAAGGGAGGGCAAATTTTGGGGTACAACAGTTTCCCCTGTTCAATATTCTTGAACTTGAAGAGTTAGATTGGCAATTTTTCCGTTCGCGACTCGAAGGTAAAAGATGATTGGACATTAGAGTGCCCATAAATTTGCACTCGTCAAAGCATAGTTGAGGGAATGAGCTTAAAGATGCCATTTGGAGATGTGACAGAGTCTTGTCGGAGATGGGCTTAAAGATGCCATCCAAGAATATTTGTTGAACTGTATGTTGTAGGTGAAAGGGTGAGTATCAGAAAGGTATCCGTGTTTGGAACGTCTCTAAGATGGGGGTCTGAATAAGAAACAGATTAGCATCCGTGTCGGGAGGCATCCGAAACTGTTTTCAGAAATCCTTGAAGTTTGAAACTTTCTAAACTTATCCTTGAAGGGTAAAATATTAGCTGAAACACAAAGTTATGATGTATGATGCAATGTATGTGTTATATGAATGTAATGAATGTGCATGTAAGCTGATTAGCCGTCTTGCTGAGGAAGATAAATCCTGGATAGTTGGGGATAATAAAATCTTTGACCGCCGTCGGGGAAAGTAAATCCTTGACTGCTGTCGGGGATTGAAAATCCTTTGATCGTTGAAAATGATAAGTCCTGGGACCACTGTTGGGGAAATCAGGAGTTTGGGTTGTATGCCAATCTACTGGGGATTCCTGTTTTGAGGAGATCTTCGCTAGGGAATATCTGAAAACTCTGTGAGGATTTGAGAATGAGAGTCTTTATTCTGCTTGGGGAGTTGGTGTTGAGGAGCCAAGAACGAGAATCTTCGATCTGCAAGGGATTAAAAAACTCTGACAAATTATGCTGAGAGTAAAGAAAGCTCCGGAGAATCAAGGACGAGAGTCTTGATTTTGTTAGGGAGTAAGAACTCTGTGGGGAATAGCCATACTGTTGCGGAGTGGCTATCCTGTTGGAGAGTAAAACTCAGGATTCTGGAAAAAGCTTATTCCTGTTTGGAAGAAGTTCAGGTTTAGGTTGTACGCCACTTTGAAAATGAGAATCTTCATTCTGTCGGGAATTTCAGAAATTCAGGTTATATACCACTTCGAGAATGAGAATCTTCATTCTGTCGGGAATGTCAGGAGGTTGGGAGTATGCTAATCTATTGAGGTTTCAAGGATGAGAATCTTCATTCTGTTAACGGTATCAAGAGGTTGGGAGTATACCAATCTCTTGAGGTTTCAAGGATGAGAATCTTCATTCTGTTAACGGTATCAGGAGTTTGGGAGTATACCAATCTTCTGAGGTTTCAAGGATGAGAATCTTCATTCTGTTAAGGGTCAGGAGGTTGGGAGTATACCAATCTTCTGAGGTTTTAAGGATGAGAATCTTCATTCTGTTAAGGGTCAGGAGGTTGGGAGTATACCAATCTTCTGAGGTTTCAAGGATGAGAATCTTCATTCTGTTAACGGTATCAGGAGCTTAGGAGTATACCAATCTCTTGAGGTTTCAAGAATGAGAATCTTCATTCTGTTAAGGGTCAGGAGGTTGGGAGTATACCAATATTCTGAGGTTTTAAGGATGAGAATCTTCATTCTGTTAAGGGTCAGGAGGTTGGGAGTATACCAATCTTCTGAGGTTTCAAGGATGAGAATCTTCATTCTGTTAACGGTATCAGGAGCTTGGGAGTATACCAATCTCTTGAGGTTTCAAGGATGAGAATCTTCATTCTGTTAAGGGTCAGGAGGTTGGGAGTATACCAATCTTCTGAGGTTTCAAGGATGAGAATCTTCATTCTTGAGAGAAACAGAATTTTAGGAGCTTCATTTGTCCATTATTCTGTTGGTGAGTTGTTTCTGCTGAGATTTTAGGAACTCGTCTGTAATTCAACTGGAGAAAAAGCTTTGTCGAAATTTAGGAACTTGTCCGTAATTCGACTGAAGAAAAGCTTTGTCGCTTGAATTTGATTGTACCTTTCCTGAAAGGTAAAGGTTAGTGGCATATATCAAACAATGATGTTCTCAAAATAAATGAGATCACGTTGCATGATGTCTTAATGCACAGAGGTGTAATGTTTGCCAAGATGACCTTTCGCTGGGGAAAATAAATCCTGAGCTGATGAAGGAGAAAAGAGTTGGATTCTTCATCTCTGGTATTGAAGATAATCAGAATAAATCGCTGAGAGAGTTATCTGAAATATCAAAAACCTGGAATGTCTTCCCCTGACATAAGAAAATAGGGAGATCTTAGTGTCGATCTGACCAAAACATAGAGGGTCTTGGATTAACTTTGATTAAACCGGATGATGGAAGAATCTTTGATGGTCATAACTTCCAACAGGTGATGAAGGAATTCTTGACGACCGATCAATCTGTGTACGTTATGAATGTTGTTGAAATGTAATTTTGTTTTGGAGAATAATTCCTTGACAAATGTTGGGGAAATAAACCCATGACTGTTGGTCTGCTAGAGAGGTGATGAACTTCTCGAGGACGCTTGAATTTCTTTTCAGAAAGATTTCGGAGAGATTCGTCACTGCCCCTAGTATCAAGTGCTTGTGGCACTGCCAGGAAACTTGGACTGTACGTAACCCTTTGATGAGATTGACGTTTAAATGCCCCAAATGATGGTGAGGGAGACTTGCCCCAGGTTAATCTGTAATTGAGAGATTTCTTGAAATCTTGACTGGACTGCCCCAGGTTTAATGGATTTTGAAAGATTTGTTGAAATCTTGATTGGACTGTCCCAGGTTTAGTGGACAATACCATATCAAGTCCCCTTTTGCTGATAGGAGATTTTTGCCACGGGAGTGTCATCCCACTTGAAGTGATTTTACTCACTGAGAGAGCTTTCGTTCCTCCGAACATTCACTGTATGAATTTCTTCGCTGTCAAACAAATAACCATGTGAAAATAACGATATTCAAATAATGCAAAGTTTATGCTTGTCTCGAAGTTTTGAAAAAATGCATTTTTTAGCAGAAAACTTTTTATAAGACAAATTCAACACAAGATTTAGGGCAAAGCCTTACAGGAGTCAGGATACCTTTTGTAACAGTATGCTTTCAAACTAACTCACGCTTCAATTAGGAATTTTGAAGGGTTATAACGTGGCCTGGTTCACAGTTTAAGAAACAAAGGATAAAGGCTCAAAGTATATTTGTACCCACCCACTCTTCATGATGTTCTTCGATCCTAACTCCGTTAATTGTGCGTCGAACTCTATTCGAGTTTGGAACGACGTTTTGGTGATGGTTCACACAAGTTGAAATTGTTGGAAGGCAGTCTTTTTTGCAACATTTTTCATGTTGTTGAAGATTTATAACGACCTCTTTCTTTTGATTCATTATCCCTAACTTTTGCCTGACTGTTCCTGTTTTCGAGATTACAGTTAGTGGGATGCCCCAGCTTTCTTAAGCCTCCTTTGTAGGTTTTTTGGCTCAGTGGGCTTTTCTCTTTTGAGAGATAATGACTACCTATGAGATAAGGAACCATCACTATTTTTTGGTTCCCGAGGGAATGTTTTTGATGTCATTCGTTGTATTATGAATTGAGAGTTTGCGGCTTCAATGCGCATCTTTTGAATTAACTGAGAGACTACCCTGCCCCAGGTTTGATTAAAGGTTTCAATTTGTGTTTAAAACAGAAAACTTCTACTTCTTTGGCTTGAAGGGGTTGACTAGGGATTATCTTCCTTATAACTCCAGTGTTTAAGATTTGAAAGAAACGCCTGTACATCGTCAGCAAGGTCTGTCCAAAAGCATATTGTATGAGATTATGGTATTGTTTCGTCATCCTCCCTCTAAAGGCTTGTAGCTTTTTTGCAAGGGTTAAATGTCATAAAGAAAGTAGAAAGCATAGTTCAAGAATAGTGAAAACGAATGGATGAATTCAAGACAAACATATGCAGTGCATTAATGAAACAGAGTTTGACATCAACAGATAATTGTTTGAACAACAAAAGAAATTACAACTTGAAAATTCAAATGAAACAAAAGTCTCTTAGTTCAAACTTGTCATTTTAGGTGGAAAACCCTCAGCAGAAGATTTTCATCTCGCTATCGGGCATGAATTTCAGCACTGCATTGTCAATCAAGTCTTGGATCTTGTTTTTCAAAGCCCAACAGTCGTCGGTGTCATGTCCCAGACTATAGGAGTGGTATACAAAAAATGTGTCGGGGTGATAGCTAGGAGAAGAGGTATTGGGCTTCCGAATAGGATCCTTTAAAACAGTCAGATTGACCTCCAACAAACGTTCCAGTATTAGAGATGATGGTATGTCAGTCTCAGTGAAATGTCTTCCAGATGTATTTTGCTTACGCCGATTACCCCATTGACGCTGGCGAGGTTGTTGTTGGGCTTGTGACTCTGAAGCAAGTTGAGGAGCTTTTCCCTTGTCTTCTTGTCTCAAAGGAGGTTGAATGATGACTTGATCTTCAACCCTAGTTGTTTGCCCCACTTGGTTATCTTGAAGCAGTTTGTTGACGAGAACCCTGAGCTCTTCTTGTCTTTGAGCCAGGTCTTGAATGAGAGCCATTTGGCCCACCAGTTGTCCCATCATCTGGATCTTCATTGTTGCCAACTTAATCTGTAGCTCTTTCAATTATTCATTCCTGATGCCGCCTGGATTCCCTAGGACCATGCCCCTTGTGAGGAGAGCTTTTACTTCTTCTTGCCCCTGGGATAGGTTCAAGAACATTTCTTGAAGTTGAGTGTTTTGAGCCTGGATATCTTCGACAGTTCTCTCTAGGGCCATCTCTACTGAAATAAACAGTAGGAGAATAAGGAAACCTGAAAAGGAAAACCTGTTATGATACAATGCATGATATGTGGATGCATGTTTTCAAGAATCTCTTGGGGTAAACACAAGAAAATGTTAGAGGTTGAACTTCAGTCAACATCTTTGATTGGAGAACTTTGTATCGGTGGATGTCTTTCCACGAGAATCAAGCTCACCATGTCAAGTGGGTCATAGCCCTCGATTCAAGTTGTTGCACTTGATCTTTGACGGCGTTTGTTTAGAGGAGAATGAATCATCTTGCCCCTTTGGTAGACGTCTGGTTCAACATGACCCTGCATCAAAGACCCTTGAGATCCTTGAAATGGTTATTGAAAATGGTATGATGTTATGATGTTATGTACAAGTATGCAAAAGTAAGCAAGTGTATATACAGGTAATCATATTCACACAAAGCAGACAAGTCCTTAGGTTTAGGCTTGCATGGGGTTTGTAGGTAAGTACCCTCTTGAAGTTAGTTGGCTCAACCTGTCCTATAAATAGTAACCGGGTTCTAAGGAGCTCAATATCACTGGATTATTTTATGTGTTCATGGTTTCAGTTTAGCCACTTTACTGGCGACCGAAATATTCCAAGAAAACAATCCTCAATGAGTGTAGTATCGAGTATCTACCAACTTCGGACTGCACCAAAGCCGGTCATCTCACTACCCCTAATAAGGCCAAGGTGGTCAAGTAAGGTTCTAAGAGTTCGTTAGTGCTTCATGACATCACTCAGCGGCCCCGTATTCTCTTTGATTGACTCAAAGGCTACCGGTACCCACAAATAGGTCACACTAATGTAGCCACTGCTTCAACCATGTCGGTATACCCCGCACAGTTCCCTCACAGTTTATTGCTACTTACCTAAAAGGTGTCCCCAAATCCGGGTGTAGGATTTAAAACAAACCCAAACAAGGAACCAAAAAGTAAAGCAATCAAAGCAATCAAGGTAAGCATGCAAAGGTGATCTAAAACCCTAAGGTAACCCCACTTTTAGAATTAACTCCGCAGCAGAGTCGCCAGTTCTGTGATACGGTGGGAGAACTGACTTGAGGTTTTGCGTTTGTGTTCGCACTTGTTCGGTTTAGCAAGAGTCGCCACCGACTTTTTATTTTATCCTAAGGAAAGGTCAAAAAGCACAGGAAAGACCTTTGAGATGTTTTCTTGGGTTCGGGGGGTAGATTATGAAAAGGGAATATGCTAGCACCCTTTTCATCCATGGTTATCCATGGGCTCTTAGTTACTTGTTTTAGATCACTTACATTTGCTTTTCAATTGTTTGAAATGGTGCTTTGTGTGTGTGGTTTTGAAAATGCTTTGAAAAAGAGGCCTTGTCTAGGCAACCTTTGTAATGATTCTTGTTTGAATATATACAAAGGTGTTTGTCTTTTTGAAAAGATGTTTCAATGTTTTGAAAGTTTGTTTTGAAATTGTGTTGTGATATGTGTTTGAAAGTAGCAAGGATGTTTTGCAAGCTTTTGATCAAGTAACTAAGAGTTATCTACCCTATTTTACTCAAAAGATCTTTCTTATGTTCTTAACCCTTTTGACAGTGTTATTTCACCATTGCATTTGGTTAACAACCTTGTGTTAGGATGTTAAACGGGACAGGCGCGGGCCATCGCATACAATCATTGAAAGCAACTTGTGAGACGCTCTAGCAATTTTGTAAGGGACGAGATCGTTTTATGGAAGGCAACATCGAGGGTCATCGATGGACTACGATCTTTGTTTATCGAATGGGAATTTGCTAGAGTGTCTCATATTCGAGGGACATGATTGCATTTTCCGAGGCGACAAGCGAGGCTACCCTAGAGGTGCAAGTTTGAATTGTGTATTGATTTTCATGCATTTATCTTGTATTAGGTTATCTAGCGATTGATTTTGAATCTTCGCATACAAACCCTAATTACTATACAGTATATTGAAAGCAATAAATTGCGGGAATTTAAAGTCTTAATTATTACAAAACAGTATCCGGGGATGGGGGTACAAATATTTACAAATGGGGATGAGTCTTATCAGAATAATAATGTCCAAGTATTATGTATTACAACCAAATCGAACTGTCGCAATTTTAATGTAAAATTATAACAAATTATAAGATAAAGAAAATCAAAGAAATATGAGATGCATGTATTTATTTACAAATGAACAGATAAAAATTTAACCTAGTGAAGATTAAGTATGATTATTAAAAATTATATTATTATTATTGTGTTTTATGTTTTTTAGGAACTTATGTAAAAAAGATTAGTTAAACAAAAATTCTAGTATTTTTTGTATTTAATTAAATATAACAAATATTAAAGAAAATTATATCAAAACAAACTTTAATCTATTATTGGTTTTCTTTATTATTAACAAAACAAATTTTTTAGAGTAAAAATAAAAAAGAAAAGTATTGGTTTAAAGAAAATAAATTAATTAGTAAAGAAAAGAAAGAGTATTAGTTTGAAAATTGAAAAGAGAAGGATGATGGGCCTAGGATTATGGCCCAAAAATAAAAATAAAAGAAGGAGAACAAGAATCAGGGGGGGTGTGCGTTATTAAGAACATGGGCCTATGGTTTTGCTTGGGGCGAAGGCCCAGCTGAAGTGTTTGACAATTTTCTTAGGGTTTGCTTAGTTTAGGGTTTGTAATTTTCTTGCTTCAACGGCGCCGCTCCTCTCATCTTCTTCGTTTCTCTCATCTTTCTCAAGCTATCAGCACCGATCCTCTCCATGCCCTAGGTTGCCATAGCGCCACCTTCACCCTCTCCTATCCACGACGGTCCAAGGCGATTGTTTGAAAGGTACAGTTTTTTGTTCTAAATGCGTTTTAGGGTTTCTTACAGTTTTGCATGTTTGATTCTCTTGATTTTTGTTTTGGATTTATCTTCTAATCTATGGTTGTTATGAGCATGATGCAGTGTAGGGGGTGAGGAGACTTACCTTGACGTTTTGTCTATGAAAAAGATGGAGGCAGGGTTGGACCGGCGGTGCTCTTGGTGGCCGGAGGTGGAGAAGATGATGACAACGGTTGCTTGCTCTCCTTACCGGTATCTCTGTACTTTCTTTTGAATGTTTGATGATGAGCTTATCTAAAAACTGCTTATGTCTCCTCTGAAACCCCTTTGAATAGCTTCTGATTTTCTCTTCCTCTTTCTTCTGGGTTATTTGATATCAATGATGATGATGCTCTGAGATTTGTCTCTTTGTTTGTTGTTTTGATTTGAGTTGATGATGAAAATGTATTCTGAACTTTATCTACTTCTGAATCTTTTCCTTTCTCGTTGCTGAATGTTGTTGATTCTGGATGCGCTTCCTCTCTCATTGTGGGTTATTTGATGTTTGATGATGAAGATATATTCTGAAGACTAGCTATTGTTGTTGTTCTTTATGTTGTTTGATGATGATGAACTGAAAACTTGCTTGTTTTACTTCTAAAACTCTTCCTTTCTTTTGGCCACTGATGTTTTGATGATGATGAAATTTATTGAAGTTCCTGGAAACCTTTTCTTTTCTCCTTGTTTTGAGGTTGATGATGAATGTAATCTGAAACTTGTTTTGCCTCTGATTTTCTCTTCCTCTGGATGTTTGTTAATGATGAAAGATCTGAAACTTATTGTTTGAACTTGCTACAGCTTGTTAGTAGGTTTGAGCAAGCTGGTTTGATTTGTTGTGCTTGTAGACTGTTTGTGTTTGGCCTGTGTGATTTGCAGTTTTGAGTTTTTGAGAGGAAGTTTTGCAGATTTGTGAGTTTGGCTTGCAGGTTTGTTGTGTTTTGGCCTGGACTGTGCTGTTAGTTTTGAAAACTTGTAATGCAGGTTTGCAAGTTTTGGCTTGCTTGATGTGGGAAGCAGGTTTTTGATTTTGGTTTTTGACAGCAGTTCTGAGTTTGTTTTTTGAGATGCAGTTTTGCAGATTTGTGAGTTTGGCTTGCAGGTTTGTTGTGTTTTGGCCTGGACTGTGTGTTTGTTAAGCTTGAGATACAGGTTTTGACTTGCAGCTGTAGTTTGCAGTTTGGGCACTGCAAGTTTGTAATGCAGGTTTGGAGGTTTTTTGGGTTTTGGAGACAGGCTTGTGCTTGTTTTAGTTACAGTTTTGGACACTGCAAGTTTGTAATGCAGGTTTTAGTCGTTTTGTAGGCTCTATCTCCTCTCTCCCTGGACTGTTATGCAGTAGCCTCTTTATATCTTTTTTTGTTTTCTTTTTGCTGTCTTGAAAAATATCCTGCCCTCTAGCCAAAACTGCAAACCTCTTTTCACTAGGTCTTCTCTTTCTCTCTCTCCCTTCATAAGCATTTTTAATTGCTTATTATAATATAACTTTCTGAAAAGTTTGTTGGCCAGAAAATGATGATGGCTTGGATAAGCCTTCTTGCTTGTAACTTGGTTTATCTTGCTGCATTGTTGTACTTTCTTTGATAATTTGCATACTTTCTGCTTTATGTACTTTGTTGCTTTGACAGTTTTGTAACTCAGTTTGACATTCAGTTTGGGTTAATGCATTTGTAGTTAGCTTGCCATGCTTGCCTTGCTGACTTGGTTGACTAATGCAGTTTGAAACTCAGTTTGCAGTACCTTTTGCTTTGCCTTGCAACTTGCCTATGTTTTTTCATTTTGAGTTAATTGTATGCTTGCAATTTATATCTTTTATTTTTCTCTCTGTGAACCGAGAAGAGCGATCTTCTCGTGATTTGCAGAGAGGAAAATAAAATATGATGAACATAGCATTTCTGATTCTGGCCGGCAAACTTTAATGATGATTTTTTTTCTTTTTATCTGCTTGAAAATTCTTTTCAGTTAATTGCGTTGATTTCTTTTTCTTCTGTCTTTTGCAGGTAAGTACCAGTTGGATGATAGAGGAGGCAGTAGAAGTAGAAGTCAAAGATCTTAGGAGATTAGGCTTAGATTTATTTTTCCATTTATTGTAAACAAATATTATTGTAAATACTATAAGTTGTAATCTTATAATATTCGAATAAAATTTGTAACAACATTTGAATAAAATAAAATAAAAAAAGTCTTTGTCAAATATCTTCTACCTTTTCCTTGCATTGTTTATTTAATTATTTAAGACTCTTAAATCAAAATGATTAAAACTGTATCCCAATAACTTTAATCCAGATGAAATAAATAATCAACAAACTTTGCAGTCTCGCAACCTTACATCAATCACAATATGCGTAGTATTCTAAATATCATACGCGTTGTATAGTTAAACAAACAAGCATTCCATAAACGTTTCACTCCACTGATCAAACAAATGCATTAATGTTCCAAAAAAAAGTCTCAGCTCTTATCCAAGACAATTAGGTTTTGAGAAATAACCAGTAATCTTGAACAAGCGTAAAAATAATGTAACAGTTAACTGAATTTCTAAGGATTCAGTTTCTTCTGAGAAATGCGAGCGCAAACCCTAATCCTGGATTACTTCCAAAGAAAGATCTGTCTAATCGATTCCTCAGTCAATCTTAACAAATCAGAGAAAACCCTAATTCTGGATTGACTAATAAAGAAAAGTCGGTTTGACCGATTCTCGAGCCAATCTAAAAAATCAGAGAAACCCCTGAGGTTGTGATTTCTTGTGAAAAGGGGAGGGCAAATTTTGGGGTACAACAGCTTGTAACCCCGAACATCGCCGACCTTTTTGGTCGATTCATTATTAACTTGTCTTGTTATAAACTTTTTTGATGGATGTTTATTTAACTTTAACTTGCTCGTATCTAAGCTTTATAATCGACTGTTACTTTGTGATGAAATTTTTGTCTAAGTTATGTCCTCGAGCGGAGATATCCTTTCGACCCCTTTGATGGTCCGGAGTACTTTGAAATGCTTCGGTTGTGCGGGGTGAAGCCTGCATGTCGAGTGTATGACCCTGATTGAGGTCGTATGCCCGCGGCGTGAACTGCCCATCGTGAGCTGGGTGTTCTGCCATGTGGGAACATCGACAGTGGAGCTCGATTGAGGTGTCCCTGTCGGGCATTGTCATTCGACTCCGTTGGCTGAACGACGTTATGTCGTTTAGGTGTAGATCGGGCCCGTACCTTGGCTTGTCTACGTGGTCGAGACATTTCTCTCTGTTGACTAGAGGTGGATGTTCGACGGTGAAAGTCCTTAGTGTTTAAGGGCCTTAACTATAGTATTGCTTTAGCTTAGCAGCGTTCCAGGGTCGTGGTAGTGGTTCTCCGTTTAGTAGCTCGAGGTAATAAGCCCCGGTGCCTGTGGCGCCATGAACGCGATAGGGTCCTTCGCGGCCAATTTCACTTCGCGAGAGTCTTTCTGGTTTCTTCGTAATACCAGGTTTCCGATCTGGAACTCGCGTTTGATGACCTTGTCGTCATGACGCAGGGCCACTCGTTTTTTTAGAGCGGCCTCGCGCAGGGCTACCCCAGATCGAATTTCCTTGACCAGGTCGAGTTCGTCCCTGAGTGCTTCGTCGTTCATCTCTTCATCGAGGGGCATTTCTGTCCGCCTGGAGGGTTCCCTAATTTCTACGGGGATGACGGCCTCGATGCCGTATGTTAGTCGAAAAGGGGTTTCACCCGTCGTCGAATGGGGCATGGTGCGATAAGCCCATAAGACGCTGTGTAGCTCCTTGACCCACTCTCTTTTTGCTTCGCCGAGCAGGCATTTGAGTCCTTGCAGGATGACCCTGTTGGCGACCTCGGCTTGCCCGTTGGTTTGGGGGTGCTCGACCGAGGTGAAATGTTGTTTGGTTCCTAGTTTGGTGACGAAGTTTTGGAACCCGTGGTCGGTGAATTAGGTGCCGTTATATGTGACTAGCGCTCTCGGGATCCCGAATCTGGAGAGGATGTTTCTTTTGTAGAAACGGAGGATGTTGTGCAAGGTGATCTTCGCGAGATCCTCGGCCTCTATCCATTTCGTGAAGTAATCCACAGCCACAATAAGGAACTTTTTTTGGTAAGTCCCTTGTACAAATGGTCCAAGGATATCCATCCCCCACCACGCAAATGGCCACGGGGATGACAGTATGCTCAGCTCGTGAGGGGGGGCGAGATGCATGTCGGCGTGCTTTTGGAACTTGTCACACTTCTTAACATGATCTTTGGCGTCCTACTGCATCGTCGGCCAATAGTACCCCGCTCGTAGAGCTTTCCTCGCCAGGGACTTACCGCCCATGTGTTGGGCGTTAATCCCTTCGTGTATTTCCCGTAATACCTCGGGGACTGTGGATTCAGCGATGCACTTCAGAAGGGGAATGGAGAATCCCCTGCGGTACAGTTTATACTCGAGCACCACGTAGGAGCATGCTCATCGTTTTGTTGTGGTCGCTTCTGTCTGGTCCAAAGGGAGCTCGCCCTTTGTCAGAAAATTGTACACCGGGATCATCCAGCACGAGGTGTCTTTGATGGCGTGCACCTCGACTGGGGTCAAGGTCCTTTCGATGCTCGGGTGCGACAGGGATTCTTGTATGACGGATTTGTTTCCGCCCTTCTTTCTTGTGCTTGCGAACTTCGGCGGGATATCGGCCCATGTGTTTCGCTCGCGCGAGACGTGTGATATTTCTGCTCGGTCGAACTTCCTCATGTGTTCTTTGACTAAGTTTAGTTATTCCATGAGGCTGTCGTTTTTAGCTTGGTAACTCCCTTGGACTTGGGAAGCAACGAGTTGGAAGTCCGTGAAAATTTGTACTTCGCGTGCTCCTAGGTCCTCGGCTAGCCTCAGTCCTGCGAGCAGGGCCTCGTATTCTGCTTGGTTGTTCAAAGTTGGGAAGGAGAGGGTTAACGATTGCTCGATCACTACGCCCTCCTCATTTTCTAGGAGGATCCCCGTGCTGCTTTCGGACGAGCTGGAAGCTCCATCGACGAAGATGGTCCACTTGTGCTCTTTCCCTGCGGGCGGGTTGTGAGCGGTCATTTCTGTGACAAAGTCGGCCAGGGATTGTGCCTTTATATCTTTCCTGCTCTCGTATTGAATGTCGAACTCGAAGAGTTCCAAGGACCACTTCAACATTCGGCCCGCCATGTCAGGTCGACCTAAGAGCTGTTTTACCGGTTGGTCGGTTCGTACTATGACTGTGTGGGTCAGAAAAAAGTGTATGAGTCTCCTCTTCGCATTGACAAGGGCTATAGCTACTTTTTCTATCTGTTGGTATCTGCTCTCGGGTCCTTGTAGGGCTTTGCTCATGAAATAAACGGGTTTCTGCCCGTCGGTGGTCTCGCGAATGAGAGCCGCGCTGATGGCTTCGTTCGAGACGTCTAGGTATAAGAATAAAGGTTCCCCGTCGACTGGTCGAGAGAGTACGGGCGGTTGGGATAGACTTTGTTTTAGGTGGCGCAGCGCCCGTTCATATTCATCGGTCCATTCGAAGGCTGCCTCTTTGCGAAGGAGTCTGAAGAAGGGGAGGGCGTGCTGAGCGGATCTCGCGACGAAGCGGGACAGCGAGGTGAGCATGTCTGTTGTACCCCAAAATTTGCCCTCGCACTTTTCCACAAGAAATCTCGGCTTCAAACATTTCCTGACTTCTCGAACTGGCTCAAGAATCGGACAAACGGACTTTTCTTGACAGTCAATCAAAACTAGGGTTTTTACTGATTTTCAGAGCTCTGAATTGTTTCATACAGTGGGCTTAGGGTTTGATTGATTTTTTTGGTTCAATTTTGATCAAGCAAACGTGATTTGGCATTTAATCGGGAATTAGGGTTTTATGGGCATATTCTCAGAAGAATTTGAATTCCACAGCACTTTGCGGTTTATTTCAAGATTCGGATTAAAATTCGCGTTATCTTGGTTTAATCAGTAAAAGAGACAGTGGTTTGAATTCAGTACGTTTTGATTGGGCCAGTCAGATACAAGATGCAGTATTGGATTCACAGTGTTCATGTGTTTGATCAGTCTATCTGGATTAATTGCTGCTTTGCTTTGGATGTTGGATAAGACAGGTTTATTGGATCAATGTTGTTTTATTTTAGTTATTTACTATTCTAAAATTAAATGATTGAATTTATTTTTCAATTGTTTTAATTCTAAGAATTTTAAATAAATAAATAAGCAATAAAGAAAGTTAGAACCAATTGGATAATTTGATTTTTATTGATATTCGAATTATTTGTACAAATTGTTGTTACAAACAATAATTTACATTTAATTTAAATATTACATAGAATGAAAAACTATCCTATTTTCTACATATTCTTCGTGCTTCATTCCGCTCCGGTATTCCATTTTTTTCATCTGCAAAAAGAATAAGAAAAGTCAGAAAGCATTAAATTAAAAAAGGACAGATAAAAAGTGCTCATCATTAGGGGCCACTGACTGGGATCAGTTGACCCTCTCTGCAAATCACGGGATTTCTCCCGGTTCACAGAGAGGGAAGATTATTTTTATTTCATGAAATGCAAATGTCAACAAATGCATAAGTTACAAATTCAAGCTACATAAGAATCTCAATTTCCCATTCAAAACCATATAGTTCAAATCCAAACTGAAAAATCCAATCCAAACTTTCTATCCAAAAGCAAAGGCTACTGTCAGAATGCCAAAGGTATCAAAGAAATCAAAATAGTACAAGTTGCTATCAAAGCCTACAAGCTGTCAAAAAGGGACCTTTGCCAAGATATCAAGGAAAAGAGCAAGGCGCAAAAGCTGAAGAAGAAATGCAGAAAACATATTATGCAAGCTAATCATCATTTCCCAGTATAAATATAGCCCCTTCAGAAAAGTACAACTTAAATTATATAAAAATTCTTTATTGTACTATGAAGTGAGAAGAAAGAGAGATAAAGCAAGCCTAGTTCAGGTTCAGCACAGCAGGGCAGAAGGCAGCTAGCCAGTACAAAGCAAGCATAGGCAAGGCCAAGACAGTTCAGCAGGCAATTCAAAGAGAGATATACAAAATCAGAAAAGAGCCAAAACAGTTCAGTAACATAGGCAGCAGAAAGACAGGAAAAGAGATACAAATCCAAAAACTCAGCATAGCAGAGATGAAGACAGTTCAGCAGCAGGCATCAGGACAGCAGAAAAGATAAAGCCAATATAACTCAGTTCAGAATAGAAAGGAAGGAGGAGAGATACCAAACGGGGGGTTCAGCAAAAGTCACAAAAACCAATACCCTGTCATAACAAAATATGATCTAACCAATGCCATAACCATACAAAGATCCAGCATTAGCAATAAAAACCTCAAAAAGAAAACCATACTTGAAAACTGATCAAACTAAAGCCATCAAACACAACAAAAACTCAGGACCTGCCTACATACTGTCAATAACCAAATATTATCCAAACCAATCCTGCCTCAACCTTCAAAGACACATTCTAAAAAACATACTGAACATAACACATCTCAGGCCTAAAAACCTGATATGCAAACTTCATACCTGTCTCAAACACACCCAATCTCAAGCATAATCAAAGCACACAAAGGTTCTAGGCCCTCAGTATAACATCATTGGGCAAAAGCTTTAGGTATCTCAGAAGGCCACTCAAGGCAATATTTGTTCAAAATCACTCAAGGCAATAATTGTTCAAAACCACTCAAGGCAATAATTGTTCAAAATCATTCAAAGCGTCAAGGGCAACACCAAGGAAGTAAATGTTCAAGGCAACCTAGGCCCTCAGAACCCTAGGTTCATCCTTGGGCAAGCAAGCACACATAGGCGACAACATAAGCAATCACATACATCAAGCAAGAGTTTAAACCAACAAATCAAGGCAACTGGAAGAGAAGATACAGAAGTAACATTCAAAGACAGTCCAAACCAACAAGCCAGCGAAGTAGAAGAGGAGAAGAAGTGAATCGTTTCAAGGTTTGTTTTTCAGTTAATAATCATCATCAAAAAACCTGAGCAAAAGGTAAAAGAACGAAAGTACCAGAAAGCATCAAAAGCAAGCTCCATCACCGCCGTTCCGGCCTCCTGAAGCATCACCCCTTCGCCTCTCCTCCATCTCCCAAAATCAGGTAGCAATCTTCTTCCCCTTCACCTCATAAAACGAAAAAATATAGAACTCAGTTTAAAACGAATCCGAACCACGCGAATCCAGAAAAGAAGAGATAAAGACATAAAACGATTAGAACCAACCTTGTTTCAAAGGACGCGGAATTCTTGCCTTGGAGGGAAGAGAGTGTGAGGATGATGTTGGTGGCCGGAACCAAGTGCTCAGGAAATCGAACGGAGAAGACGAAACTCAACGCGCCGTCGCTGCCTCACAAGCCCTAGCTTTCGTTCCAAACTGAAGCAATGCCTAAACCCTAATTTCGCTCAAGACAACATGGGCCTGACCCGTTTTTGGAATTTGCCTGAAGCCCATTTAAAATGCTTCTCTTTTTTTACAACACTAAACACTAACCATTCTTTTCTTTTCTTAACAACATTAAATTCTACTCCCTTTTATTTTACAAACAATATTTATTTTCTAACTAAATATAGTTTTAATTAATATAACATTCTTAATTAACTTACTTCATTTTTATAAAAAAACACTAACCCTCTTTTTATCTTATAAAAAATGTTCACTTTTTTTTATTTTGTAAATACTAACTTGAATAAATTACATTTTCATCATATGTTTAAAACATCTTTTTTTAATTCACCACTTTTGTACATAACGATAACAAAATACTTTTTATACCAATTAAATTGAAAATACTTTTTTTGATTAAAATACATATTATACATTTTCATACATAATTAAAATTAAACTCTTTTAATTAACATTCTTTTTGTATATAACAATTCAATACATTTTTTCTCTAAATATCAAATTCACAAACATTTTGACTAAAATACTTTCCAATTAGAAACTTAACATTTAATCAAAACACTTCTTTTCATTTGTACATAATTAACATACAAAAAATCAAAAATTCGTTAAAATACATGTATCTAGGTCAAAACCCTAATACGACTCGATTTCACATTTCGCACCTGTACATAATTACACATACACAATTCACATACATATACATTTGCACTTACACGATATATTGCCCTACACACATTTTATCTTATATTTATACATTCGACATTTATATTTTGATTGTGACATTCGATTTGGTTGTAAATACTATAAGTCTCATCCCCTTGTACATTTATACCCCCACTCCTGGATATTATTCTGTAATAGCGTAGATTTACATTCCGCAATTTACAGTTTTCCAATTATACCATGGTTAGACCTAGGGTTTGTATGTACCTAAAATCAAAACGCTAGATAACCTAATACAAGACAAATACATGTAATCAATACACAATCACACTTGCACCCCCTAGGGTAATCCCACATGTTGCCTTCCAAATGGGCCATGCTTGCACGTCGAATGTCTTTGGCAAAACGAAATCAAATGATCATAAGTCCCTCGATGACGCTTTCGAAAGTCGCCTATCAAAATGATCAAGTCCCTTCAAAACAAATTGCCAAAGACACTTGGCATCATTGCATTCATGGTCCATACGATGACCCGCGCCCGTCCCGAATAAACTTCCTAAACGCAAGATTGTCCACCAATTTCAATGGTGGAACAAAATTGTTAAAAGGGGTTAAAACATGATAAAAACCTTTGAGTACAATAGGGTAGACAAAACTCTTAGTTACTTGAGATCAAACTTGCAAAAACACTTGCCTTCTTTTCAAAAAACCACAATCCACAACACTTTCAAACAAACTCTCAAAAACATTTGAAAACATCTTTTCGAAAAGATTCACACTTTTGTAAAACACTCAAACACGAGTCAAATACATTAGTTGCCTAAAACAAGGCATCTTTTTCCAAAACATTTTCAAAAAAGCACCCACACACACACCATTTTCAAAGCAATCGAAAAACAAGGCAAGTGATCTAAAAAGCCAAGTAACTAAGAGCCCATGGATAACCATGGATGAAAAGGGTGCTAACACCTTCCCTTTTCATAATCTACCCCCCGAACCCATGAAATATCTCAAAAGGTTTTTGCTGTGCTTTTTAACCTTTCCTTTAGGATAAAATAAAAAGTCGGTGGCGACTCTTGCTAACCGCACAAGTGCGAATACGAACGCAAAACACTAGTCAGTTCTCCCACCGTATCACAGAACTGGCGACTCTGCTGGGGAAGACTTTTAAGTGGGGTTACCTTAGGGTTTAGATCACCTTTACTTTCAATTGATTGCTTTGTTTGCTTTACATTTATGGGCTTTGTATCGGAGTTCTATAGATCCTAACCCGGATCTGGGAAATACCCTTTTAGGTAGCATAATCTGTGAGGGACCTGTCCGGCGTAGACCGACATGGGTGAAGCAGTGGCTACGTTGGTGTGGCATCTTAGTCTGTACCTATATCCCTTGTGTTGTAACGGGGAGAATATAGGTCTTCTAAGGGGTCATTAAACACCAACCAACCTTAGAACCCTAAATTGACCAACTTGGCTATTAGGACAGTAGCAGTATGCTACACTCATTGAGGCTAAACTCTCGAGATGGTTCTGGCCGCGAGAAAAGATTGCGATGCTGGAGTTATGACCGATTGAGGGTAGCCAATGATTTGAGATCCTCTAGAACCCGGTTACTTTTGATAGGACAGGTTCTAACCAACAAAACTGAAAGAGGGTAGTACCTGAACCTCATGCAAGCCTAAACCTAAGGCCTTGCGTGCTTTGTGTGAATATTGTTTGCCTGTATATACACTCACTTGCTTGTGCATGCATGTACATAACATCATAACATCATACCATAGCATTTTAGCATTTTCAATAACCATTTCAAGGATCTCGAGGGTTCTGTTGATGCAGGGTTACGTTGAACCAGACATCTATCAAGGGGCAAGAGGTCTCTCCTCTAACCAATCCAGTCAAAGTTCAAGTGCAACAACTTGAATCAGTGGCTATGACCCACTCGACATGGTGAGCTTGATTCTAGTGGAAAGACATCCACCGACACAAAGTTCCCCAGTCGAAGATCAAGTGCAAAAACTTGAATCAGTGGCTATGACCCACTCGACATGGTGAGCTTGATTCTAGTGAAAGAACGTCCACCAGTGCAAAGTTCCCCAATCAAAGATTGAAGTTCAACCTCTAACATTTTCTTGTGTTTACCCCAAGAGATCCTTGAAAACATTGCATATATATCACACATATCATTGCATAACAGGTTTCTCCCCTACAGGTCTCCTTATTCTTCCTACTGTTTATTTCAGTAAGACGGATATGGAGCAAACGGTGAAAGAACTCCAAGCTCAAAATGCTCAATTCCAACAAATGTTGCTGGCTATGGGTAAGGGGCAAGAGGATCTGACAGCTCTCCTTCTCAAAGACAAGAAGAAGAAGTCCAAGAAGGCAGCCCGCATCCTGAACTTGAGGAGAAGGCCTAAGACCCAAGACCTTGCAACTCCATCCAACACAGTGGTTAGTCTTGAAGAAGACCACAATGTGGAGATTGGTGAAGCTGACTACTCTGAGGAACAATATCCTCTCACTAATGACAAGTACAAAGAGTTGGAGGATCGCCTCAATGCTATGGAGATCCAACAAATACCTGGTTTGGATTTAGGAGACATGGGGCTGGTTCCTGGATTAGTCATCCCTCCAAAATTCAAAGTTCCTACCGTTGCTCTGTACGACAGAGTTTCTTGCCCTAAGATGCATCTAAGGTCTTATGTCCGCAAGATTCAACCATACACAGCTGATAAGAGGCTTTGGATCCATTTCTTCCAAGAAAGTCTAGTAGGGGCTCATCTCGAGTGGTTCTATCAATTGGAGAGTTCTCGCATCCACACCTGGGAAGATCTAGCCGGGGCTTTTTACGAACAGTATCGGTACAATGCTGATCTCGCACCAACTCGTGTGCAGTTGCAGAACATGACCATGGGTTCTGACGAGAGCTTCAAGGGGTATGCTCAAAAATGGAGAGATCTGGCTGGTAGAGTGCAACCCCCTCTAACTGACAGAGAGCTGATTGACATCTTCATGGGAACTTTGACAGGGCCTTTCTTCAAGCACTTAATTGGAAGCTCCTCAGCCGGGTTCGCCGACCTAATACTAACCGGCGAGAGGGTCGAGGCTGGCATCAAGAGTGGAAAGATCCAGGGAGCCACAACCTCCGATACTAAGATAATCCCCTACAACGGGAAGAAAGAGTCCTTTGCTGCGAACAGCCAAAAGGGTCGTCAGGACCAACATATAGGGGCAATCCTGATCCCTAATCCTGTACCTGCTCAACAAAAGCAGGGGCACCAGCATAAGGAAGTCGCACCTAAGAGGCAGTTCACCAAGATCAACATGTCACTGTCTCAGGCACTGCAACACCTGTTGAAGAGGGGCATGATTACTTTGAGGGCTCCTCTCCGGAACCCGAATACTTCTGCTCCTACCTATTACCCCAATGAAAGATGTGAATACCACTCTGATAGCCCGGGGCATGATACCAACAACTGTTGGCCTCTGAAGAACAAGATCCAGGACATGATCGATGCCAAGGAGATTGAGTTCGGTCCCCCAGAGACTCCAGCATGATCACTCCTCCTATGCCAAATCATTGAGATTGCGTTTGTTTCATTTTGAATTTTCAAAGTTGTAATTTCTTTTGTTGTCAAACAATTATCTGTTGATGTTAAACTCTGTTTCCATTAATGCATTGCATGTGTTTGTCTCGAATTCATCCATTCGTTTCACTACTCTTATGCTTTTCTTTATGATATCTGACTCTTGATAAAAAGCGGCAAGCCTTTAGAGGGAGGATGACGAAACAATACCGTGATCTTATACAGTATGCTCTTGAACAGACCTTGCTGAGGATGTACAGGCATTTCTTTCAATTCCCAAACACTGGAGTTATAAGGAAGATAATCCCTAGTCAACCCCTTCGAGCCAAAGAAGTAGGAGTCTCCTGTTCTAAACAATCAAAACCTTTGATATAAACCTGGGGCAGGGTAGTCTCTCAGTTAATTCAAAAGAAAAGCGCATTGAAGTCGCAAACTCTCAGTTCGTAATACAACGAACGACGTCGAAAAAGAAAGCATTCCTTCGGAATCAAAAGACAAGGGTGGTTCCCTATCACATAGACAGTCAATCTCTCAAAAGAGAAAAGCCCACTGAGCCAAAACCTATAAAGGAGGCTTAAGAAAGCTGGGACATCCCGCTGACAGTAATCCCGAAAACGGTAACAGTCAGGCAAAAGTTAGGGATAACAAATCAAAATCAAAATAGTGAGGTCATTACAAAATCCTCAACAACCTGAAAAGTGTTGAAAAAGAAAAAGGAGATGATGACTGTCTCCCAAATTCAAACTGGTGAACCATCGCCCAAAAGTCGTTCCAAACTCAAAACAGAGTGTGACGCACAATTAACTGAGCTTAAGTCGAAGAACATCACGAAGAGCGGGTGGGTACAAATATACTTTGAGCCTTTATCCTTTGTTTCTTAAACCGTGAACCAGGCCACGTTACAACCCTTCGAAAGTCCTAATTGAAGCATGGGTTAGTTCGAAAGCATGCTGTTACAAAGGGTATCCTGACTCCTGTAGGGCTTTGCTCTAAATCTTGTGTTAACTTGTCTTGTGAAAAGTTTTCTGCTAAAAAACGCATTTTTTCAAAACTTCGAGACAAACATAAACTTTGCATTAGTCGAATATCACTGTCTGCATTTGACCCTTTTATTTGACAGCGAAGAAATTCATACAGCGAATGTTCGGAGGAACGAAAACTCTCTCAGTAAGTCAAAATCACTTCAAGAGGATAACACTTCCATCAACAAAGGGGCATGACATAGCACAATTCAGTTAACCTGGGGCAGTCCAGTCAAGGTCCAACAGATCTTTCAAAGTTCAGTTAACCTGGGGCAGTCCAGTCAAGATTTCAAGAAATCTCTCAATATGCAGAGTAATCTGATTCAAGACTCCTTCATCACCAATTGGGGCATTCGAATGTCAAAAGTGTTCAACAAGTTCCTTATCACCTCAAAAGACAAGATATAGTTCAAGATGTGACCCAGAGATGGCGACATTCTATAACTCATTCAAACTTTCCAGATATAGTTCAAGATGTGACCCAGACATGGCGACATTCTATAACTCATTCAAATTTTCCAGATATAGTTCAAGATGTGACCCAGGGATGGCGACATTCTATAACTCATTCAAACTTCCAGATATAGTTCAAGATGTGACCCAGACATGGCGACATTCTATAACTCATTCAAACTTCCAGATATAGTTCAAGATGTGACCCAGACATGGCGACATTCTATAACTCATTCAAACTTCCAGATATAGTTCAAGATGTGACCCAGACATGGCGACATTCTA
This sequence comes from Vicia faba, assembly GCA_948472305.1. Lineage (NCBI taxonomy): Eukaryota > Viridiplantae > Streptophyta > Magnoliopsida > Fabales > Fabaceae > Vicia > Vicia faba. The sequence continues at coordinate 621,811,111 of OX451736.1, forward strand.
TAACTCATTCAAACTTCCAGATATAGTTCAAGATGTGACCCAGACATGGCGACATTCTATAACTCATTCAAACTTCCAGATATAGTTCAAGATGTGACCCAGACATGGCGACATTCTCATTCAAACTTCCAGATATAGTTCAAGATGTGACCCAGACATGGCGACATTCCATAACTCATTCAGATTTTCCAGATATAGTTCAAGATGTGACCCAGACATGGCGACATTCTATAACTCATTCAGACTTTCAGATATAGTTCAAGATGTGACCCAGACTTGGCGACATTCTATAACTTATTCAAAGTGCTTCTAAATATAGTTCGAGATGTGACCCAGCGATGGCGACATTCAGTAACTTATCCCAGACCAACACCTACAACAAGCAGAAAATTCTTCCCATCCCCAGCGGAGTTCATCAAAATTCCCCAGCAGATCAAGAGCTTCAAGTGGACAATCCCCAACGAAGTCAGACTTTTAAACCTTCTCCCCACAGAGTTTTGGAAGGATAAATCTTGAGTTCCCCAGTGAAGTCTCCAGAGTTACTTCCCATCAAGCTGACGATTCTCAAATCTGACCTCCCCAGCATGAGTCTACTAGTTTGGGACTCCCCAGTAGAGGTCATCAGGAATTCTCTTCCCCAGCAATGACCCAGGATTTATTTTCCCCGGCAGCAGTCAAGATGCTTTTATCTTCAGCCATCTCGGATTCGTGTATCCTCGGCAGGATTAGCTCATCAGCTTACATGCGCATCCATCACATTCATAAATATTGTTGTCACATACATTGCATCATGCATCATAACATTGCATACAACTAACCCTTTGCCTTTTCAGGAAAGATCAGTCGACAGACACAGATCATCTCCCGAGATTCATCCAGAAATAGTTCAGATGTGACCTGGGCACGGCGACATCCTGATACTTATTCCAGATTCATTCAGACGCATCATCAAGAAACCCTACACCGGTTCCTCTTCAACTTCAAGATTTCTGAAAACAGTTCACGGGTTCTCCAAGTAAACGGATGTTAACCTATCACTTGTTCAGATTCTTCTTCAAGACTTCTGAAAATAGTTTACGGATTCTTCCAAACAACGGATGTTAATCTATCGGCTTGTTCAGACTCTTCTCAACCTTTGAATTTAGTTTATGGATGCTTCCCTACAACGGAGGTCAATCTACCGACTGATTCAGACTCTTCTTGATTTTTGAAAATAGGTTACGGACGCTTCCCAACAACGGATGCTGCTCCGTTGCTTGTTCAGTCCCAACTCCTGAAAATAGTTTACAGATTTTCCAGACATGGACGCCAATCTGTTGCCTGTTCAGACCCCAATTCAGAGATGTTCCAAAACATGGGTGCCCTTCTGGTATTTGTCCACTCACCATTGACCTGCCGTTCAACATCACCATATGGCATCTATAAGCCCATCCTCCTACCAGCAGTCGCCGAATGGCATCTTTAAGCCCATTCTCAGATGGCATCTCTAAGCCCATCCCCCGACAAAATTCTCTCGCACCAGATGGCATCTTTAAGCCCATCACCAAATGGCATCTTTAAGCCCATTCACCTCCACCGTCACATCAACGAGCGCAAATTTTCTGGGCACATTAGTGTCCAATCTCCTTTTACCTTCAAGTCGCGAAAGGCAAACTTGCCAATCTAACTCTTCAGGTCCAAGAAGATTGAACAGGGGCAACTGTTGTACCCCAAAATTTGCCCTCGCACTTTTCCACAAGAAATCTCGGCTTCAAACATTTCCTGACTTCTCGAACTGGCTCAAGAATCGGACAAACGGACTTTTCTTGACAGTCAATCAAAACTAGGGTTTTTACTGATTTTCAGAGCTCTGAATTGTTTCATACAGTGGGCTTAGGGTTTGATTGATTTTTTTGGTTCAATTTTGATCAAGCAAACGTGATTTGGCATTTAATCGGGAATTAGGGTTTTATGGGCATATTCTCAGAAGAATTTGAATTCCACAGCACTTTGCGGTTTATTTCAAGATTCGGATTAAAATTCGCGTTATCTTGGTTTAATCAGTAAAAGAGACAGTGGTTTGAATTCAGTACGTTTTGATTGGGCCAGTCAGATACAAGATGCAGTATTGGATTCACAGTGTTCATGTGTTTGATCAGTCTATCTGGATTAATTGCTGCTTTGCTTTGGATGTTGGATAAGACAGGTTTATTGGATCAATGTTGTTTTATTTTAGTTATTTACTATTCTAAAATTAAATGATTGAATTTATTTTTCAATTGTTTTAATTCTAAGAATTTTAAATAAATAAATAAGCAATAAAGAAAGTTAGAACCAATTGGATAATTTGATTTTTATTGATATTCGAATTATTTGTACAAATTGTTGTTACAAACAATAATTTACATTTAATTTAAATATTACATAGAATGAAAAACTATCCTATTTTCTACATATTCTTCGTGCTTCATTCCGCTCCGGTATTCCATTTTTTTCATCTGCAAAAAGAATAAGAAAAGTCAGAAAGCATTAAATTAAAAAAGGACAGATAAAAAGTGCTCATCATTAGGGGCCACTGACTGGGATCAGTTGACCCTCTCTGCAAATCACGGGATTTCTCCCGGTTCACAGAGAGGGAAGATTATTTTTATTTCATGAAATGCAAATGTCAACAAATGCATAAGTTACAAATTCAAGCTACATAAGAATCTCAATTTCCCATTCAAAACCATATAGTTCAAATCCAAACTGAAAAATCCAATCCAAACTTTCTATCCAAAAGCAAAGGCTACTGTCAGAATGCCAAAGGTATCAAAGAAATCAAAATAGTACAAGTTGCTATCAAAGCCTACAAGCTGTCAAAAAGGGACCTTTGCCAAGATATCAAGGAAAAGAGCAAGGCGCAAAAGCTGAAGAAGAAATGCAGAAAACATATTATGCAAGCTAATCATCATTTCCCAGTATAAATATAGCCCCTTCAGAAAAGTACAACTTAAATTATATAAAAATTCTTTATTGTACTATGAAGTGAGAAGAAAGAGAGATAAAGCAAGCCTAGTTCAGGTTCAGCACAGCAGGGCAGAAGGCAGCTAGCCAGTACAAAGCAAGCATAGGCAAGGCCAAGACAGTTCAGCAGGCAATTCAAAGAGAGATATACAAAATCAGAAAAGAGCCAAAACAGTTCAGTAACATAGGCAGCAGAAAGACAGGAAAAGAGATACAAATCCAAAAACTCAGCATAGCAGAGATGAAGACAGTTCAGCAGCAGGCATCAGGACAGCAGAAAAGATAAAGCCAATATAACTCAGTTCAGAATAGAAAGGAAGGAGGAGAGATACCAAACGGGGGGTTCAGCAAAAGTCACAAAAACCAATACCCTGTCATAACAAAATATGATCTAACCAATGCCATAACCATACAAAGATCCAGCATTAGCAATAAAAACCTCAAAAAGAAAACCATACTTGAAAACTGATCAAACTAAAGCCATCAAACACAACAAAAACTCAGGACCTGCCTACATACTGTCAATAACCAAATATTATCCAAACCAATCCTGCCTCAACCTTCAAAGACACATTCTAAAAAACATACTGAACATAACACATCTCAGGCCTAAAAACCTGATATGCAAACTTCATACCTGTCTCAAACACACCCAATCTCAAGCATAATCAAAGCACACAAAGGTTCTAGGCCCTCAGTATAACATCATTGGGCAAAAGCTTTAGGTATCTCAGAAGGCCACTCAAGGCAATATTTGTTCAAAATCACTCAAGGCAATAATTGTTCAAAATCACTCAAGGCAATAATTGTTCAAAATCATTCAAAGCGTCAAGGGCAACACCAAGGAAGTAAATGTTCAAGGCAACCTAGGCCCTCAGAACCCTAGGTTCATCCTTGGGCAAGCAAGCACACATAGGCGACAACATAAGCAATCACATACATCAAGCAAGAGTTTAAACCAACAAATCAAGGCAACTGGAAGAGAAGATACAGAAGTAACATTCAAAGACAGTCCAAACCAACAAGCCAGCGAAGTAGAAGAGGAGAAGAAGTGAATCGTTTCAAGGTTTGTTTTTCAGTTAATAATCATCATCAAAAAACCTGAGCAAAAGGTAAAAGAACGAAAGTACCAGAAAGCATCAAAAGCAAGCTCCATCACCGCCGTTCCGGCCTCCTGAAGCATCACCCCTTCGCCTCTCCTCCATCTCCCAAAATCAGGTAGCAATCTTCTTCCCCTTCACCTCATAAAACGAAAAAATATAGAACTCAGTTTAAAACGAATCCGAACCACGCGAATCCAGAAAAGAAGAGATAAAGACATAAAACGATTAGAACCAACCTTGTTTCAAAGGACGCGGAATTCTTGCCTTGGAGGGAAGAGAGTGTGAGGATGATGTTGGTGGCCGGAACCAAGTGCTCAGGAAATCGAACGGAGAAGACGAAACTCAACGCGCCGTCGCTGCCTCACAAGCCCTAGCTTTCGTTCCAAACTGAAGCAATGCCTAAACCCTAATTTCGCTCAAGACAACATGGGCCTGACCCGTTTTTGGAATTTGCCTGAAGCCCATTTAAAATGCTTCTCTTTTTTTACAACACTAAATACTAACCATTCTTTTCTTTTCTTAACAACATTAAATTCTACTCCCTTTTATTTTACAAACAATATTTATTTTCTAACTAAATATAGTTTTAATTAATATAACATTCTTAATTAACTTACTTCATTTTTATAAAAAAACACTAACCCTCTTTTTATCTTATAAAAAATGTTCACTTTTTTTTATTTTGTAAATACTAACTTGAATAAATTACATTTTCATCATATGTTTAAAACATCTTTTTTTAATTCACCACTTTTGTACATAACGATAACAAAATACTTTTTATACCAATTAAATTGAAAATACTTTTTTTGATTAAAATACATATTATACATTTTCATACATAATTAAAATTAAACTCTTTTAATTAACATTCTTTTTGTATATAACAATTCAATACATTTTTTCTCTAAATATCAAATTCACAAACATTTTGACTAAAATACTTTCCAATTAGAAACTTAACATTTAATCAAAACACTTCTTTTCATTTGTACATAATTAACATACAAAAAATCAAAAATTCGTTAAAATACATGTATCTAGGTCAAAACCCTAATACGACTCGATTTCACATTTCGCACCTGTACATAATTACACATACACAATTCACATACATATACATTTGCACTTACACGATATATTGCCCTACACACATTTTATCTTATATTTATACATTCGACATTTATATTTTGATTGTGACATTCGATTTGGTTGTAAATACTATAAGTCTCATCCCCTTGTACATTTATACCCCCACTCCTGGATATTATTCTGTAATAGCGTAGATTTACATTCCGCAATTTACAGTTTTCCAATTATACCATGGTTAGACCTAGGGTTTGTATGTACCTAAAATCAAAACTCTAGATAACCTAATACAAGACAAATACATGTAATCAATACACAATCACACTTGCACCCCCTAGGGTAATCCCACATGTTGCCTTCCAAATGGGCCATGCTTGCACGTCGAATGTCTTTGGCAAAACGAAATCAAATGATCATAAGTCCCTCGATGACGCTTTCGAAAGTCGCCTATCAAAATGATCAAGTCCCTTCAAAACAAATTGCCAAAGACACTTGGCATCATTGCATTCATGGTCCATACGATGACCCGCGCCCGTCCCGAATAAACTTCCTAAACGCAAGATTGTCCACCAATTTCAATGGTGGAACAAAATTGTTAAAAGGGGTTAAAACATGATAAAAACCTTTGAGTACAATAGGGTAGACAAAACTCTTAGTTACTTGAGATCAAACTTGCAAAAACACTTGCCTTCTTTTCAAAAAACCACAATCCACAACACTTTCAAACAAACTCTCAAAAACATTTGAAAACATCTTTTCGAAAAGATTCACACTTTTGTAAAACACTCAAACACGAGTCAAATACATTAGTTGCCTAAAACAAGGCATCTTTTTCCAAAACATTTTCAAAAAAGCACCCACACACACACCATTTTCAAAGCAATCGAAAAACAAGGCAAGTGATCTAAAAATCCAAGTAACTAAGAGCCCATGGATAACCATGGATGAAAAGGGTGCTAGCACCTTCCCTTTTCATAATCTACCCCCCGAACCCATGAAATATCTCAAAAGGTTTTTGCTGTGCTTTTTAACCTTTCCTTTAGGATAAAATAAAAAGTCGGTGGCGACTCTTGCTAACCGCACAAGTGCGAATACGAACGCAAAACACTAGTCAGTTCTCCCACCGTATCACAATGTCGTTCATGACTTGTATTGATTTCTTCGACGTAGGTGTCGGGAGGTCGGAGAAGGCTCGACATTTGTCGGGATATGCTTCAATTCCTCGTTCTGTCAGGTAAAACCCGAGGAATTTCCCTGCCTTGACCCTGAACGTGCACTTCCCGGGGTTGAACCTCATCTTACATTGTCTCGCTTGGGCAAAGACTGCTTTGAGGTGGGCTGCATGATCGGTGTCTTCTCGGGACTTGATGATCATGTCGTCCATGTAAACCTCGAGCATGTCTCCGATTTGTTTGTGGAACACTCTGTTCATCATATGTTGGTAAGTTGCCTCTGCGTTCTTTAGACCAAAGGGCATTACGTTGTAGTAATAGTTGCCCGAGCTGGTCATGAAGGCAGTGCAATGCTCGTTGCCCATGGCCATTGGGATTTGGTTATAGCCTGAATAGGCATCCATGAACGATAGTATTTTGTAACCGGCCGAGTTGTCGACCAGCATATCTATGTTTGGTAAAGGAAAAGCATCCTTCGGGCATGCCCGGTTGAGATCGGTATAATCAACACACATTCGCCATTTTCCATTATTCTTTTTGACTAATACAACGTTTGACAGCCAGGTTGAATACCGGGCCTCGGAAATAAAATTTGCCTCTAAGAGGTCTTTTACAGCTTTTTCAGCAACCTCTGTTTTCTCCAGAGACTGCCTACGTCTATGTTGTACTACTGCCTTAGAGGCTGGATCTATGGCGAGACGGTGACAAGCGACCTCGGGGTTGAGTCCGGGAATTTCTGCGGCGCTCCACGCGAACAAGTCGACATTCTCGCGCAAGTAGGCTTTGATCTGCTTCCTTTCCAGGTCGGGGAGGTCAGTACCAATCTTCACACCTTTACTCGCGTCCTCGCCGAGGGGGACGAGTTCGAAGTCCCCGTCCGGAATTGGTCGGAGGGGGACTTGCTCGCTGCTGGGAGGCTCGTCCTGGTCGAAACGGGTATCCAGAGCTATGGAGTCGACCTTTGGGGGAGCTCTCTGCTCTTTTGCTTTGACGGGCTCTGGTTTTTCGGACTCTTTTCTTGTCGTCGCTGGTCTCTTGGAGGGCCTTGTCCCAGTGTCGGCCGTGTCGCGTCCTTTAGATGCGGCATTGAAACACCTTCGGCAGCGTCCAGGTCCCCCTGGATGGTAGCAACCCGTGCCCTCTTGGTGTAGAATTTCATCTTCAAGTGGATGGTGGAGGGTACCGCGGTCAGCTCTGCTAGTGTTGGTCTTCCCAGGATGCAATTGTAGAGGGACGGGCAGTCGATGATGAGGAAGTGCACCTTAACCTGCCTCGTCGTTGTTACCTCGCCGAAGGTAACCATGAGCTCGACGTATCCCCAATGTTTGGAGGTCGAGCCGTTGAAGCCCTGTAGGTCCGACCCCACATAAGGTGAGAGGTGCGAGTCGTCGAGCTGTAGGGTCCAGAATAATTGATTGTACATCACGTCGACGAAACTTCCTTCGTCAACCATAACGCGGTGTACGTCAAAATTAGCCATTCTTACTCTTATCAGCAAAGGAATGACCGCGTTGGGGGCCCCTCCGGGGAGTTCTTCGAGGTAAAAGGTGATAGGCTCTAACCTACCTTTCACCCTTTCAAAAGTCACCGTCTGAGGTGTAATACCCCAAATTTGTCCTACCCTTTTACTTTTATCTGGCTTACGCATTTTTGCATTTTTCTCACATTAGGTCATCTAACACATCATGCATCATTAATTGATAGATTGGCATAAGATCACGGATTTCGAGGAATAAGGGTTGGTGTATGGCTTTAAGGCTCCCATCTTCGCACAAGCTTATTTCGGTTGATTTCTCCATTAATAATCTGTTTGAAGCTAGGTTTTCGTCTCAGGGACCTTATCATCATCAAGCTACGATGCTATTCTTTGCTTCTCAATGTCAAGTTGCAAGGTTTTATGAGACGGAGCTAAAAATCAGGGTTTATACATTTTCATATTTGAGCTTGTCAGCATTCTACCTGAGGTTCATTCCATATCAAGGTATTCGCATGTCTCATCTTTCATATTCATCTGCAAAGAATTCCTCAGGGCATAGTCATTATCATCTATTGAGAAGGAGTCCAAGACGCTGTTGTTCTAGTGCTCACATAGTCGGGACATGGTACAAGATGTTGATTATGATCAAGGTGTCATTGCTTCAAATGCTTATTGCTTGACACGCAAATTTGGTTTAGATCGGAAAATTGAATTGAACTAGGGGTTCACTGAAGCTGCGGTTTGATTAGAATTCATTCATCAATATTTGAAGTGGATTTGGAATATTTGAAGTGGATTTGGAGAAAATCAAAGTTCTTAAATATTCGCGTGGCTTTTCTTGGAATTCAAACCACAAACATGAAAAAGCATGTATTAAATTCATCCAATCATCAAAATATTGTCCAAATATCCTCTCTTGGATTCATTCAAGATTCATGTCTCTTTTGGATACCTTGCAAATATTTTGGATTCATACCATTTATTTGAATTCATACAAAGGCCATTTCATTATGTGGAAATAAAGTCAACATACATTACAATTATTCAAATACATACAAGTCCAAATTCCATTTACAATTATACATAACATCTATACATTTTTTACTAAAGCCTATCCTAATTTTCAATCATTCTCCATGTTCCAAACTTCAAGCTTCCATAACATCGCAAAGTAATCTCCATGCTTGATGCCCTTATGTCTTGAATTTCTTCACCATGTTTTATTCGCATCATCTATGGCCAAACTTGTTGTTAAAACCATCTTCAATATACCTTTTCATCACATGCCCAATCCAAACCGCTATGAACCTGAAAATAGCAACAAAAACCTGATGATACTTTGTTGGACGTGGAAGCCAAATGAAAATGAAAATGGGATGGAAGCCAATTGCTGGCAGATATCTTCTTCATTGGACGTGGAAGAAGTGCCATCAGGTGCTTTACTTATAGACACAAAACTAGAAAGCACAAGTGATAAGCTGCACAATCAAAAAGATGGTGTGGATTGTGACAGTGCCTGCGAAGAAAAGATAAGAGCCACTGTTGTTAAAGAAATCACTGATGATTCACATGTAAAATCATCACCCTCACCTGATTTTCATAACAACTTGAGGAATTCACCCATAGTTGATTCACTATGTCAGCCTGCCTTGTTGGATCCAGGGAGCGAATTGAAGAACGGCATATTGCAAATAGAAGATAATTTCTGCGTATTGAAGGATAGTTCTGCAGATGGAACTGGTAACTCTACCATTCAGGAATCATTTTATCCAGAATCAGGCCAGTCCTCTTCTATTTTAATCACCAGTACCTCTCCAAAGGATGTGCCAGATCTTCTTTCCAAGGGTAACAGTGTTTCCATCAAGGATACCTGTCCTGTAGACAATCCTGGACAGACAAATAATAATGGACAAGAAGCTGTTGAAGTTGATTATATCACTGAAAGCACACTGTTACCTTCTCAAACTAATAGCACAACAACCACTTCTAACTGCAAAACAGAATAGTTATAGCATAACTAACAAATATCCAAGACCATATTCAGTAACCAATTTTCTGCCCTCAACTAACCCTCTAATCTCTAACAGGTTTTAAACCAATCATTTCTAACTGTCAATAACTAACTTCCTCATCTCATACTAACACTTTAACAGAATTTCTGTTTTACAAAATAACAGTTTTAACCAAGTCCAACTAACTCTCAAACTCCAAAATCCAACCCTTGATTTCTCTAACAGAAATCCTCAATCTATGGTCAAGATTCAATCACCTTCTAACTAACATTCACAGATCCAACAATCTATATAACAGAATTGAGATTCACGAGAGGGATAGAATAGATAGGAATTCAACACAGAAAAAAAAGGGAAATTATTACCTCTAAAAACATCTCATTCTTCAACCTGAAGAATCACCACCAAAACTCTCTCTGAAATTCTCCAAATTGCATCTTCTCTCATCTCTGAACTAAACCTCTCTGCACAGAACAGAGCCTGCACGCATCAAGATCAGCGCTTCATGCATCTTTTCATTATCTTCACACTCTTCATCAACGCAATCAACAACAAACTTTAACTTGTACCATTCTCTTCACATCACGCAGTCTTTAACAACACCGCAACAACAACATCGCAACAACAACATCGCAACAACAACAAGCTCAAAAAACGTACAGAAGCGAAGAAGATAAGAAGAAGAAAACAGAATAAAACGAAAGCGAGACGAAATGTAAACATGAACAATCCTGAGTAGCAGATGGAATGAGCGCTGGACATTCTCCGGCAGAGGCGCAGTGATGAAATCGCGAGGAAGAAGCAGAAATGGGTTGATGATGATGGCGAGGTGAGCCGTCGTGGACGAAGGTTGAACCGCGAGTGCAGTTGGATTCAACGAAGATGATTCACGGTCGGGAGATGCGGAGATCAGCGAGGATGGTGATGACCGCGCCGCCGAGTTGTCGGAAGAAGCGGAAGAAGACCGGCGGCGCCGATTCTGTTCGCCACGAGAGAAGAAGAGACTTTCTTTTCTCTCAAACCCTCTTCCCTTTCCAATTTTCATACTTTTCTTTTTGTCTTACTGTTTTATTATTTTTATTTTCTTGTTTCATATTAATAATAATTATAATTAAAATAATAAATAAAAATGTTGAAAATCTTTTGGGCAAATTACTTCTACAGCACCCCATGAATTCAGCTCACACCCCTTTATTTTTCTAAATTTTTTTCCTTTTCTTTTATTATTTTAGTTTTTTCTTTTAGTTTAATTTTTTTAATCAATAATAAAACAATAAAAATAATAGAATATTTTTAGAATAGAATTTCTTTTTAGAATTTCAATTAGAATTTTTCTATTTTATTTTTCATATTCGATAATCATTTTATTGACTTTTTTAGTCAAGATTTTTGTGATAGCATTGATATAACTCTTGCAATGTGGAATACTCGGGGTTAATTCTTCAATCACACGTTCGAGGAAACTTTGATAGAATTTTCTTACCGCTTGCACAATTTTGAAGAGGCAACGGACCTTCTCCGTTCGGTATCGTCGCAAATCTATTTTATTCTTCATTTTCGTACTTTATCGCAATCCAATGCATAATAACATCAGGTAGAAATTTCCCCTTTAACCTAAATCTTATGGCTACTAACATTAGGTTTAGAAATAGGTTAATTCCCCTTTAACTTTTCTTTCCCTTTTGCATTCGCACCTAAAACTAAAACTTTCTCTTTCTTTCAAAATTCAAAACACTTTAAAACTATTGATGAGAATCATGCTTTTGCGTAGTACGGGAAATGATAAGCGAGTCTCTTCTCGATCTTATTGTTCTTCATCTCAAGCATAGGCGTGGTTCAATTCTCAAAGACTCTTTTCATAACTAAGTAGAAAAATGGCTAATATCTCTCTCTTGAGGTCAATCAGTCATCATCTACAACAAAAAATACAAAACAAATTCAAATCTTTTGTGCGCTCGAGCACTTTTCTTTTAAACCCTTTTCAGGTAAGGACATGATTAATTTACTTCTGTGCCAACGCATAAGTCTCCAAAGGTCGAGCTGCGGCAGAAGGCGGAATTAACTTCGTCCATAAAAAACATAAAACAAACAAAAACATGTGAGCCGAACTACGGTAGCTCTGATTCCTCAAAACGGATACGTAGGCATTGGGGTAGGGCCCAAGCGAGCACAATTTTATTTTCCCTACATTTTTTTCTCCTTTCTTTTGCATGCATTCCTTCTAGTAGTATAGTAGACAGTAATCATAGATTAAACACACCCATAAGATAGACAACAAGAGTGGATACTGTAGAGTACTACGGGCGTGTGGGGTGCTAATACCTTCCCCTCGCGTAACAGACTCCCTTACCCGATCTCTCAGTCGCAAGACCGTGACTTCTCCCTCATCAGGTTTTCTCAATGTTTACCTTTCCCTACATGTGGGATAAAAGACGTTCGATGGCGACTTCATTGTTTTGATGATTTCCAGCCGGTTGTTTCATGAGGAGGGGCAGAGTCGACCAGTTCATCCAGCTTCCTCTTGGCCGAATTTATGGTCAGGTCGTTGAACCCTCCACCATTGATGACCATGGTAGAGGGAAAGTACTCCCACCTGTTGTGCATTGTGAGAGGCTCTTGCAGGTGTTCGGAGACGTAGAAGTCCTCAGGTCTTGTGATGGAGAAGGAGGTTTGGATGGGAACCTATTCGTCAGATGGTCGGGCATCCTCCTCCGGCTCTCTCGTCTCCCAGGCGTCGCGACGAGGAGCGTCGTTTCGCCGGTATTGGGCGAGCCTCCCTCCCTTGATGAGGGTTTTGATGGCGTCCTTGAGGTGGACGCAGTCTTCAGTCAGATGACCATGGCTCCTATGGTACTGACAGTATTTGCTCTTGTCTACCCCGGGCTTGGCAGGAGCTAGTCGAGGGTGCTTGACGCCTCCATCTTTGAAATCCGTGCTGGCACACTCCGCCAAGATGCGCTCGCGGGAAGTTGTGAGCGGAATGTATTATGTGAAACGCCCCGAGGGTCCTCTCTGTTCTCGGACTTCTCGGGGTCTGTCCTCTTTTCTTTTCTCCCCAGTTCGTCGAGGAGGAGGGGCCTCTTAGCCGCTTCCCTTTCCTCGTAATCCATATATGCCCGGACCTTCTCGAGGAGAGCATCGAACATTCGGGACGGTTCGATGCCCACTGCCTTTCTGAATTCTGTGCCGGGGAGGAGTCCCCTCTCCAGCAAGTATCTTTTCATGTGGTCCGCGCAGGGGACCTGGATGGCTTCACGATTGAAGCGGTTGATGAACTCTCTCAAGGTTTCATCCTGTCTTTGGATGATGGCCTCGAGTGCTGCCTCGGTCTTCGGATGTCGCCGAGACGCGGTGAACGAACTTATGAATTGATTCTTCAGGTTTCGCCATGAGGTGATTGACCCAGGGGCAAGACCTTTATACCAATCCATCGCTGCCTTCCTGAGGGTCGTGGGGAACAACCGGCATTTGATGAGTCCCCCAACATTATGGTAATGCAGCATAGCTTCGAACCCGTCTATGTGGTCGACTGGGTCCGCGACTCCATCGTATTCTTTCAAATGTGGAGGCTTTTCCATGCCCGGGGGAATGGGCGCCTCCATGATGGCTTGTGAAAGGGGACCGCGGGGGTCGTCCTCGTCACTTCGCTCTGGGGACAGGGACGGGGACCTGAGATATTGTCGGGCCCGACGATCCTGGTCGTGATGGATGCCCCTCGAGCGGGATGTTCGTTAGTCCGCCCTCTCGTGCCTGTCTCCAGGGTGTCTTCTTTCTCGCCATATGGGGCCTTGGTTGTGCCCTCCGGCTTCAATGACGGGTTGCCTCTCCAAGGGGGGTCGTCTCCCCGATGGTCGGGGCGACGGGCTTCGGGAGGTGTCCCTGTATTGCCTCTGCGGGGGAGACGGGAGACGTACCTCTGTTACTCAAGGAGGTGGGGTATGAAGCCTCCTGTGCCTCCTCGGGGGTCTTCTGTCGTCCTCTAGCGCCCTCAATCTTTCCCCCTGGGCAAAGATGAGGTAGTTGGTTTGATTGATCGCCGCGAACAGTGCTCTGGTCATGGCATCTGCCACAACGGGGACAGGGACAGGGACTTCCTGGAATTGGGGAGCTAGATAGTTCGGGGGAGTCGTATTGTCCTCTTCGAGTGGCGGAGGGACTGAAGAAGATGGGGCAGTGGCTCCATCGCGGTAGCCTGAGGGCCCGGGGATGGCGCCCCCGGGGAGTGTGCTATGGTCGGGGTTACCGGCGTTGTCGGGAATTCCGTTCTTATCCGCGAGGTTATTGTTGACGTCGACGGCGCGGATGTTCTGGTCATCCCGAACTTGGTCAGCCATGACGGTATGAGGTGATTTTTAGCTTTGGTCTTCGAGAGTTTGCAAGACGGGGAAGCTAGTTTCCCACAGACGGTGCCACTGATCTTATCGGATCAGACTTGTACCGTCACGGCGGCTCGAGCTGAATTTGAGTGAGATGGGGAAGGTACCTGCAAGACACTCTGATGCTAAAATGAGTGACGGAATGAGCAGGCAAAAAATGTATAGGTGCGTAATGGTTGAATACCTGACCCTCTGGGAACAGAGGGTATTTATAGCCCCCAGCGCTGGACCAAGGTCCCCTCATTGGGCTGACCAGAACTGGCCCAATAAAGGAACTGCCAGGTTCTACGTACGTAGTGGGGCCCCGCACGTGGTCCCCTTCCTGGTGGTGCTCTGCGAAGAATAAGAAGGGACGAAGACGCGGTCTTTCCGGAGCTTAGAGGATTCGATAACGGTCAGAATGGACAGAATCTGCCCTACGGGGAGGGTGCTCGAGCAGGACTCGAGTTGGAGTTCCCTTGGTCGGGGACACTGCGTGTCACGGGCAATGGCGGGCATACTGGCTACAGTCTATGGTCGGGCACGTTGGCGGTGGTACGCTGGTGAGCATTCCCCGAGGAGTTTGCTTGGATTGGGTCTTTATCTGCGGTTTGGGCCAAGGTGGGCCCAGTCCAGAACACTAATTATATAATAATACTAGTTACAAATATAATATAGTCATTATCACCTTTCTCTCTAAATTTGTTCTTATTTCTCTTTATTTTATAACACTCAATAAATAATAAAATTAAAATATATTAATACAATTAAAATAAAATATTTTTATAGACATTTGAAGAAATTTTTAAGATCATACTTAAAGATTACACAATTTTCAAATTTTTTTTTTGATTTCGTTGTCCAAGTTTAATAACATGTTTGGATTAGTTTTTGGAAGACTCTGAATTAATTCTAGAAATGTAGAATTAATTCTAAGTGATTTTAAGACGTTTAATTTATTAAAAATAGAATTGATTCTGACTTCATTATTGATTCTACTTGAACGTAGAATTTGTAATTTTAGAGTTTGTTTAGTAAGAGCACAAAAAGAGTTTTTAGCTTTTAGCTTTTAACTTTTCAGCTCACATAAATAAAAATGTTATGTATGATAACTATTTTTAACGTTTAGCTTTTAGCTTTTTTACTAGATTTTGCCTCTTTTTTTTTTCAAAAGCTATTTAAAGTAGTTTTTAAATTTGTAGCTTTTAACTTGTGATTTTTTCTTCCATTTATACCCTTATTATTTTAACAAAAATTCATCTTACCATTGAATGTAGTACCTTATTTTTTCAACGAGATAACTAAGATGAAGGAAATTCAAAATTTTATTATATTTTTATGGTAGAATATTAAACTATAAATTTATTTTTATTATTATTTTAGATTAATTTAACTGAATTCAAATTTCATGTATCTCGTTAAATTTTTTTATAAAATTTATATATAAATTTAATATATTTTGATGTTATCTTAAAGTTTTCAAAGATATTAAAATTGTTTTGCATGTTTTTATTAATATATTTATATTTATTAAATAAAAGTTAATTAAATAATAATATAATATAATAAGATAAATAAACTACATATTTTTTAATAAGAATCTTCTTTTATGTCATTTTGTATTTATCAGCTAGTGTAACAGTTAATTTATCAAACACTCAAATTAACTTATCAACTATCAATTATCAATTATGAACTACTAGTCTCAGCTACCAATTATCAGCTACGAGCTACCAGCTAATTTTATTAAACAGAAGATTTGTCTTAAGAATTAATTCTGAATGATTTTTATATTAAAATTTATTGTTCAACTCAATTTTAGATAAATATATTCAAATATAAATCAATTCTGTTAAAATCAATTCTCTCAAACTCAATTCTATTAGAATCAATCATGTTTAAAAATCAATTATATCAAACTCAATTTTATTAAAATCAATTATGCCGACCGTCAATTCAAAAATATTCATCCAATTGTAATCACATGTACATACATAGCTGAAATTGTATTGTAAGACATAAATAGGTATTTGGAATGAAAATGTCTCCAAAAGAACTTTAAGAAATGGCTTCAAATTTGAAAATATGTGAATAACTTTTCTATTCTTTGCTTGTTGTCCACTTAGGCTCTATTTAATAAAATTAGTTGATAATTGATAGCTGATAGTTAATAATTTATAGTTAATAATTGATAACTGATAAATTTATTTAAATATTTGATAAATTAGGTGTTACACTAGTTAATGAATACAAAATGACATCAAATAACATTTTATTAAAAAATTATAATTTATTTATCTTATTATATTATATCATTATATTATTAAATTAATTTTTATTTGATAAAAAAAATATATTAATAAAAACATACAAAATAATTTTAATATATTTAAATATTTTAAGATAACATCAAAATATATTAAATTTATATATAAATTTTATAATAAAATCTAATGAGATACATGAAATTTAAATTCAGTTAAATTAAACTAAAATAATAATAAAAAATTATTATTTAATATTCTACCATAAAAATACAATGAATTTTTTAATTTTCTTCGTCTTAATTGATTCCATTAATTCTTCCATGATATTTTATTAACTTGAAAATTTTCAATACTATTTCAAAATTTATTATATAATTTAAATTATATATATATATATATATATATATATATATATATATATATATATATATATATATATATATATATATATATATATATATATATATATATATATATATATATATATATATATATATATATATATGGTTTTTGTTAAAATAATAAGGATATAAATAAAATAAAAAATCACAAAAAAAGACAAAAGCTAATAAAAAATTTAAAAATTAAAAGATAAAATAATTTTCCAAACAGAATTTATTTATTTATATGTGCTGAAAAATTAAAAACTAATTTTGTAATCTTACCAAATAGACTCTTAATGTCCAATAGTAATAATAATTACAATAATAACTATATTATTATTATTAATATTATAATAGTACAATTGAAAAATTAGACAAATCAGTTTCTTAAATGCATGCACGCAAAAATTTGATTTATTTTAAAATATATTATTATAAAAAATGATATAGTATTGAATGAATGGAGGGTATCAAACCAAAGTACAGGGATCCAGGTGTGTTGCATGTTCAAAACACCCTCACCATCTTGAACATAGGATTCGTTTCAAACTATTATAAACACACGTGGTATGAATTAGAAAAGAAAGTACTTACAAACTAGTCATCATCCAAAATTCAGAGCAAGAATAATAAATAAAAAATATACAAGATCTAATTTGTAAAGCAAAATATAAATTGAAAACTTCATATTTAAGCCATACAAAAACGCTTAAAAATTTTGATAACTAATTCCACAACTGTACAATCTTAACTCAAAATAACCTAAAAAACGGTCAGATAAAAAAAACAAAGCTCAAGTTTACAGTTAGCTAAAAACAACCGAAACAATGATTCTCAAAACGACAGATGAATTAAACACAAAACGACATAAACCCGAATCTACTGCCGCAACTCTTTTCGGAGTTTCTGAGAGAATGATTTGCACGCATCCATGCTCAAATCCATGGCAGCTGCAAGTGCAACAAACGCCGCAGCATCCTCCGCACAAGTCACGTGCTTCACACCAACCTCCACCTCCGGTTTACTACACTTTTTTTCACCGTCAAACCTCGCCGACATGACAAATCCTCTGTAGAAAAACTGATTCTCTACTGAGAAATCCGAACCGGATCCAGATCCAGGTCTTGAACTTGTTCCTGACCCGAGATCCCAGCTTCCGTGTGGAGTACTCGCCGGAGTAACACCGGGAGTAACATCAATAGTGAATTTACCTCCGTGCTGTGAGTTAATAGTACACGCGGCGAGTGTAACAGGATCCGCGGTGGCCGGAAGAACATCGAAACGGTAACCGACCCCGTTTGAGTTACCTGGCTCACGCCAAGCCTCGAGCCGACCCCATGGCTTCCATGTACCATCACCATCGGGTCGAATAATAAGCCAAGCTCCCGGGTTAGATTTACTGACCCGTTGTGAACCGGGTGAAGGAACAAACGGAGTAACCATCGATGCACACGCAACCGGTGAACCGGATAAATCGTGTATCGTAATAGACCATCCTTTTCGGTCCGCTACCAAAGGATGATATTGATTAGCAGCAGGAAACTGAACCGGGTTCCTATCTCTGAAACTGAACTTGCAAGTGAAAACCGGTTGTTTGACCTCTCCCTTGACTTGGAAAACCTGTGGACTACACTCTGGTTCACCATCGAACCGGAAAATGAATCTCGGATCTGGTTCGGACCGGATAGTTAAATGCAATAACTGAGGCTGAGTTTGAGAATCGGTTTTTTTGCGGTTGCTTTTGGTTAGAGCAATCCAACCGTTATGAAAAGAACAATGTCGTGATTCCGATAAGGTAAGATCGAGTGGAATTGAAATTTGACCTAACAATTTAGAGGAGTTGAAAACGCATGAAGGATCTGTTCGTGTCTTGTAAACGGAGATTTTGATGGACGGGTTTTTAATATTGGAGAGTTGCGATTTGGGGAAATCGAAGCTAGCGGCGAGAGAGTGAGGGTGAGTTTCCGATTCCGATATTAGAGGAACGGTAGCCACGTGGCACGGTGGTGAATCGACGCCTCTGAGTTTGATTTTGCAGTAGCATGGAGAGCTGGAAGGGTGAACTTTACCGGAGAAAGATGGGTTTGAGGATGCCGGAGATTTGATAGCTAGGTTTCCGACGAGGATCCGTACGAAGGAGCACGGATCCATTGATTAGGGTTGGTTAGGGAGAATTGAAATTGAAATTTGAATGAGATGAGAAAGTGAGAGAGAGTGTGTGGTTGGTTATGTATGTGGAGTTTGAGTATGGAAACTGAAGGTGACAGGCTGTTACTTAGTTGGGTTTGGGAAAGATTCATTATTCTGTTTCTTGCTGGATTATTATTATTATTATTATTATTATTATTATTATTATTATTATTATTATTATTATACGTTTTGCTTATTATGGTCAGGATATTAATTAATATTTCAATCTCAACCTTTTTCTATTCACTTGCCTTTTTATTTTATTTTTCCTTATATTCTATTTTACTGTTACTACTCCAGCCATCTCATAAATATATATATACTTTTTTATTGTATATTTTTAAATTATTATAAAATAATAAAGTTATATAATAATTTAAATATAAAAAAAAGAAATACTAAAAAAGAAAAGTGATACATTAAAACTAGATAATTTTTCATATACATGATTATAAATATCGATTTAATTCATCTGATTATAATGTTTTCTTGCATATATCATATTTCTCTTATTATTAAATATTAATGTTTGATCAAAACTAACCACAGATCAATTAAGACTTTAAATATCTCTTTCCATCAAATGTCAAATTTAAAATAATTACATATATGAAACTATGTGCAAAAGATAAACTAAAAATCATCTAATATTAGTTGATATATATTTTAATAGTTGATATTTACATATATTTTAAATAAATTATTATACATTGAAATAAAATAATTTTATGTAATATTGAATAATTTTTTTAATTTGGTAAAATTTTATAACCTTGTGCTAGTTAATAATAGTAATAACTATCGATTCAATGGACATAATTTAGGCTCTATTTGACGAGATATTTTTTTAAGTTTATAGTTTATAAATTCATATGACAATAAAATATATTTTTGATAATTATCTTTTCATCACGAATTTATAATTTATTTTATCATCTGATAGCTTATTTTTCATATGTTATTTCAAATAGTATTTTAATTTATAGTTTATAATTTATCATTTTTTTCCTTCCATTTCTTCCCTTATTATTTTAACTAAATTCAATACTATTCTTTATAATTTATTTTTATTTAAAATAAAACAATTATATATTAAATGTCTTTTATTAATTTTCATTCATCAACTAATTGAACCGTTAATTTTACCAAACAATACAATTGACTTGTCAGCTATAAATCATAAGTCATCAATTATAAGCTATAAATTATGAGTCATCATCAATCATAAATTATAAACTATCAGATAATTTATCAGTCAAACTCTATTTTTATTCACCAAAACCTTAATTCATCTTTTATAAATAGTTACTAAAATATATAAGTGTGTTAAATTTGATACATAATATCTATAAGTCATAAAACAAAACCAATATATCAAAGTTAATTTGATATTGTCGGTTTGCTTGCATGTTAGGAGTGTTATCTTGGAGAAGAGCGGAGGTGATATAAAGGGAAAGTGTTACATTCTCTAGGTACACAATTCATCTTACTCAGATATTGACTTAAGCGTTGAAGTAATAATCTTGCAGGCCATCTCCTCTTCCTCACTTATGAGGACCTTAAATGATATCATGCCTTTAGCCATAATTCCACAATCGACCACTTAAACGTATCACATATACTTATCGATGAAGGCAACTCCTGTGACATAATGTATTCAGAGTTATTTGAAAATATGAGCTTCGAGAAAGTAAAATTGTGGCCACGTGAAAGGTAACACTTGCAAGCGTTCGATGGTACTAACACTCGCACGTATGGACACATTAAATTAATCATATTTATTTGGGGAAGAAGAGACGCCAAGACTGTGGACTCGCAGTTCCTTGCAAGAGTATCTATAATTGTTCTCAGTAGACTTTTCATTGTGACCTTAAATGTGGTGACTTCACCGGTTCACCTTAAATTCAAATTCCACAATCTTCACGGTGAACCCCTCACGACTAGTGTTGACCTTGAGGGAGCCAAAAAGATCTACCAGGAACTGTAGCAAAACCAGGGGGAGTACTGGGCCGTAGAGATCAATGTAGCTTTCCTCATCAGCTAGATAAGGAGCATGAATATTCAGCCTACCTAAAAAAACAAGTCATGTTGGCCCAATAGGCGTGAGTGAATGACCCAGCGAGCTACAAACCAGGGGAGAGAATAAGTTGTGGTAGCACCACCTGGTTATGTTTACAACTTTATCTTTGGTGTTATTCCTTGTATAATTAATTATCTCACAAAGTTTATTGTGATCTCTCCATTATAATGAACAAAGCACAAGTTCTGAAATATCTTTTCTTTGTGATATTATAAGGTAACAAAGCACAAGTTCTGGAAAAAAAAATTATGTGGTACTCAATAGGATCCACTTAAGTTTGCTCTAATCTAAGAGTGTGTGAAAATCTATTATTAAAGCCTAATGTTGAGAGAAAATGCATGTGAAAGAAAATACGGGGAAAAGAAGGAATATTTACAAAGTTTTGCTCGCCTAGGCCCCACGACTTAATGCCTATGTATCCCTTTCGAGGAATCAGAGCATCATAGTTCGAATCACAAGTTTAGGTTTTTTATATGTTTTTTACCTTGAAAAAAGTGTTTTTAAAAGAAAAGCCAAGCGAAAAAATGAAATTTGAATTGATTGATGTTTTTACCTTGAAAAAGGATTTTGTAGTATTATAGTGTTTTAAAGTTGAAAGAAAAAAAAAGAAGTTTTAGTTTTAATGTGAATGCAAAAGAGAAATAAAAAGGCCTAAGGGAAACTAGCAAAGTAAGCCTAGAGTTACCATACATGGTTTACAACCTAAGGTCTATCTCAATCCTCTTCCTAAGATTGAATCGATAAATCCCACGGGTGCATGTAAACATGCAATGGAAAGTAAACACACAAAGCTTGAGGAGTATCCACTCACTCAAGTAGCACATGCCTAATCGAGGTATCGTGTTACCAAGGAAGGAAAGGGAGAGGGATCACGCCTAACCATGATATTGTGTCATCGAGCTAGGACAAGGGAGTAGGGGCACCTAACCATGATATCTAGCCATCAAGGTAGGATAAAGGGAAGCTTAACCAAGATATTAAATCATCGAGGCAAGCAAGAATGGGGGAATATGTAGTTCTTAACCATGATAGCACGTCATTGTGGCAAGAAGAATAAGGGGTGTCAACTCTTAACCAAGATATCACGTTATCTAGGTAAGAGAAGAACGAGAGTAAATCATCATAAGCGACTAAATACCTAACCAAGATATCGTATCATCGAGGTAGAAGATAAAAGACAATAATGAGATCACATCAGAGTGTTAACGTGCACGGCACGCGAGCTAATGACAAAGTGTGTGGGATTGGTTATAGACCCCTATATTCCATTTCACTAACTCGATAATAAGAATAGCACGATTCGTAGCATCGACATACGACGCGAGCTATAAATGACCTGCGGACTACAAATTATGGGGGTCAATTACGGACCCTTTTCCACTTGCCTTCTTTGAGGAATTATCAATGGAGAATGGGAATGGGACGCCTTCATCGAGGTCTTTAGCACAAATATAAACACACAAAATGGTAAACAAACAAGTACAAGTAGAAATTGCCTTCTAAAGGACTTTTAAAACAACATTGTCCACCTAAAGTAAGGACTCTCAGTCATGCATCTCTAGTCCTACTTCACATGGAAAATAAAGCGGTAAACGATACAAGATATAAAAGGAAACAAAATAGAATACCAATCAAATGCAAGTTCATCAATTATCAGACGAAAGCAAAGAAACCCGAAAACTTCGTGCAAGCTTCACCAGACAACAGAGAAATAGTCAAAAATAATATCCAATATCAGAATCCAATGTCACAATGCGAAAATAAATCACAAGCAATGAGTGCATCGCATCAAACTAACATGATGCACAAAATAATGCTATATAAGCAAAGCATAATCCAAACAATTGCATTGTGCGATAAGTCACCTTCCAAAACTTGCACAATGTCACAAAATGAGTTAGCAAATAACAAGGAATATCAAATGCAACTCAAAAATCAATATCACAACACAAAACGGCATATTATCATACATAAAGCAAAATTGAATAAGCAACGGAATCACAAAACCAATTCCCGGGCAGCATGTACACTATCTCATGAATCGCATGAAAAATCGATCTAAAATTGCCACAACTCAATGCACATGTCCAAGAAATACCAATGCAAGTATCATAGTGCATAAAGCAATAATTAAAATTCATTTCAATCATGACTTCCATCACCGGGTAATACCTCTGTTATCTCATGAATCGGAAAATAAATCGATCTAAAAGTGAGCAAACTCAATAACAATGGTCCATAATCGAACAATTAAGCATAACCATGCATTATATGAGAATTAAATCACAACATACATGTTAGAATGAAATATGGACAACATTGTTATCATTTTTAAAATGCACAAAAATTCGTCTTGAAACTCAACGGAAACGCTACCAATGCTCTTCAATCATCCGATTAAAGCCAAAACACATTAAGTGCAAATTAAATCTCAATCCAAGTGAGTTTTTGAAATCCAGACAACAATACACCGTATCACAAAATAGCTCGGAAAATCAAATCGTAATTGATATTTCTCAACACAACTCGTCAACAAACGCACAAAAGGTCTCAAGCAAGTACCAAACAACATTTGAAATGCCATTTATAATGCATTTGCATTTCCCAAGCAGCGATGCATACATGAACCAATATCATTCTAAAATGGATTTAAAAACCACAAACGGATACATAAAAGTGTTTATCGATTCAAGTTTCATCACTACGAAAATAAAAACGCATTATAAACCATTTATACCGCATTAAAGTTTCGATTCCAATCAAACGAAATTAAATTCAAGTGTTAATGAAATTTACCGAATTTGAGATTTTTAATGTCAAAAAAGTTTGAATCATCCTCAAATTAATATGGAATTGTATTAACACATGAAAACACAATTAATTGAATCGAAAGTTTTAATGTCGGAAAAATTGAATTACTATTCAATTCAACTCATAATTGTATCAACTCATGAATTTGACATTTATTTCTCAACAAAATTCAACATCAAGAAAATTCTTATCATAATTCGATATCAAAATGCATTTGCAATTCAAGATTCAACAATTGAATACAAAATCTCAACCAATTCCTATTTTTTGTACCATCAAAAATTTAAGAATCAACTTAGTCAATTCTCAATTTCAATCAATATTCACTTCATCTAATCAATTATTTCAAGCATCAATTGAATTCAACAAAAACACTTGAATCAAAAGCAATTAAATCATGTAACAAAAAAAGCAATTAAATCATGTAACAAAAAAAGCAATTAAATCAAGTAGAGGATTCAAAAAGTGTTACCGAAATGAAGATCGAAGGAGGAGATCGGAGCAAGAAGGAGACATGGTGGTAGGTGGAAGATAGAACCCCCTCAATTCTATGATAGAACCTCACGATTCTATGGAGGAGATAAGAGAGGGAGTGCATCATCGTGTGCGACGACTGAAGACAAAGGGAGGGAGGCGGTATCGGTGTCGGGAGGAGACGTGACAGTAGGTGGAAGATAGAACCCCTCGGTTCTATGATAGAATCCGGTGGTTCTATGGAGGAGAGAAGAGAGTGGGTGCACCGAGAATGTATGGTGTTCTTGGAAATTTGATTTTTTTTGGATCTTGAACTTTGAGAGAAAAGATGAGAGAGTTATAATAATTTTTTAGTGTAAATTTGACAAATGAATCAAGTGTTGTGAAAATAGTGAGGCGAGATCAATATATAGTTGCACATTTGGTCCTGGTTTGGGCCAAGAGAAGCCCAAACATTTTCTCAGTAATGCAGATTTTCTCAGTGTCAGAAGCGTCGCTGGACGAAAACCCATAAGCTCATGATAATCAGTGCGAAATCCTGACGCGAGATCAACACCAAAATCGTAGGTGATGAAATTTGTGACATCATGCTGAAAGAATCAACTTGATACGATAAGAATCGAAGGAGTTATGAATTTTTGAATGGGGAGAACATTTGACACCGACATTGTCATTTTCAGTAATGCAAAATTTTTCACCGATCAGTTTGAGAAGCGAACCATTAACCGAAACCTTTGAAGCTAAAATCCGACCTCGAACCCTGAAGCAAACTTATAGCCAACATCAATTATGAAATTATGCCACAAGAATCGTCTTGATACGATAAAAATCAAATAAGTTAAGATTTTTACAATATCGAGAAATAGTAGAATAAAAATTTGATTCAGCACAATAAAATCTCTGGTAATTCCCATTTTCGGGGATCTTCCTCAAAGAATCAGTCTTCGGCCCGAACATATGAATTGAAGATTACATTAAGACGAATTTTATGCCTAAAGAATCACTCAAAAATGTCGAACCGGGTGGAAGTTATGATGTTTTGAACGCCTGAAAAATAGTTGTTCAGCACATAGTTTTCACTATATTTTCACTGTATCTTTTCAAAGTTTCCTCATATTCGAAGATCTTCCTTACCGAATCAGCTTTCGAGTCTAACATATGAACTGAAAATGATATTAAGTTGGTTTTAAAGCCTCAAGAACCGCTTCAAAAGAGCATTTCAATCAGAAGTTATGAATTTTTAAGTACCCACGAAACGGCGGACCAACAATTAAATTCAGTACAATGTCTTCAAAGAATTAAAATTCTCTAAGACCTTCTTCACAAAATTAGCCTTTGATCTGAACACGAGAAATGATAAGAAAATCAAGACACTCTCAATTATTGAAGAATCAATCGAAAATACTGAATCAGATGAAGGTTACAAATGCGAACACCCGAGAAATAGATAACAAGTCATTAAATTCAAATAGCGTTTCAGGGAAATCATATTCTTTGGAGACTTTCTTCACAAAATTGGCTTCCAGTCCAAACATATCAAATTAGGAAAATACCGAGACAATTCCAATGCATGAGGAGTTATTCAAAACAGTATCCCGATTTGAAAGTTGCAAATTTCTAAACTCAAACCAACAAAAATGTTGTTTCTGATTCGCACCATCTCAAATTCATCGAAATACTTGATTCCTCTATAATTCAAAGTGTGTTGAAATACATGAGAGCTTTACATGATGATGGATTGATTGGTTATTAATTTAATAGCTTGTGAAACGTGCGGAACACATTTAAACCTTGAAAAACCAGAGTTTTTCCTTATTGCGCTGCCCGACAGAACAATCTTTTTTATGTGTAGCTTCCGAAAAGAAATACCTTGATCCCATGACTATATACTGATTAATCATGCATGCTGTTGTACCCCAAAATTTGCCCTCTCATATTTCTCAAAACATTCCATGAAAAATCTCCAAGTTGCTCAAGTTTGCTCAAGAGTTGGACAGTCAAGCTATCTCCTAAGGCGGTATACCCCAAATTAGGGTTTTGTGTTGCATCAAGATCCTTGAATCCAAATGACCTCAAATGCTCCCTAATGTACTAATATGTTATCAAGTTCATCCATGTCAAATTTCAAGCCTTGCAGAGAAAGTTTGCTCAATCAATTGCTCAAAGGGTCCAAAAATCGACTGTGCTAGGGCAAAAGTCAACTGTGACCTATAAACAGTCATACTTCAAGATTTTTTGTCAACATTCTCATTTTAAAGTATATTTCATCATTTTATCAAGGGTTGATCATGATTCATCAAGGATTGTTCAAAATTCATCAAGACTCAAAAGTTGTTAAATTAGGGTTTTGCAGGAAAAGTCAACTCAACTTTGACCAAGCATAACTTTCTCATACTTTATGAGAAATGACCCATCCAAAGCTCATTTTTAAGAGGATGAAATTTCCTAAAATCCATATTCATACCCCAAGATTAGAAAATTCACTCAAAAGAAGTTATAAATTTGGACATTATAGGTCATTTTTTAAAGTCAACAAAAACACCTTTTTTTGCCAAAGCTTATAACTTGAGAATGGAATATCAAAATTAGATGAGACCAAAAGGGTTGGTTAGAGGACATCTCAATATTTCTAAAAAGTCCAAGAACACCTCAAAAAGTGCAAAATTGAAGAAGTTATGTATTGTTGAAGTTGGGCATTTTTGTAAAATTGCTAAAAGTCAACTATCCCAAAAACTTCAAATATTGTCAAATGGGCCCATTCTTTTCCACTTGATTTGGACTTGCCACATTGCACACGTGTCCTAGCTTCATCCTTGTGTCCATTTATCAATTTTATTATTTTATTTGATATTTTATTGAATTATTTCATTTTAAATCAAATAAAATCCCAAAACTTGATTACATGAGATCTTTTTCTATTTTCAGGACTTAATCATCATCAATATCATGATCAAACTCGTATCAAGCATTCCATGTGCAAAAAGATTGAGTTTTTGACAAAATTGGCAAGTCTTCAATGGTGGATCAAATCAAATCCCATGGCATTGATGTGCAAAGATTCAATCCACAAATGTTGAGATAATACATTCTATATTACATATACAAGTGAAAGCACACGAGATTGGGGGCTGGAGGCTGCAAAAACACCAAGAACCAAACTTGCAAAATTGACAAAAAAGTGTAAAACTGAAATCATCCTTGGAGGCATTTTCAGAAGCGAAACTCAACACCAATCAATTGCTGGAGGTTCATTGAGTCAGAACCACCCCCTAGCAAGCTCTCACACACTCTCAAACGCACTGTAAGTGATACACGACCCCCCCTCTGAATTTGATTTCGTGTTTCAAAGTCCATGCATCATTACAAGAAACCAATGGTATATTTGCAATCACTAGATAATTTCCAAGCTTTCCATATTGTTTGATTGTGTTTAGCTGCTCTATGGTGCAAAACGCCATTGTAGGGTTTCCTAGGTTTTTTTAGGGGTTTTTGTTACAGGTAAAATTAGACCTATTAACGGCCATGGACATGACCGGAGGAGAAAGACGAGCACAACCATGGTCTTGGATGGAGTTTATATGGCCTGGGATGAATTTTTGGAATGACCTACAGTTTTAGCTGCAGATTTAAATCCGCATGTAATTTCCTTGCAGACCTGAGGACAGGGGCGACCACGTGCCCCCATCTGATTTCCCCATTAGAATATTCGCGCGTTTTTATTTTTGTTCTGGCATATTAATGTGTTTTCTCATATTATCATTATTGCTGAATATATTAATAATAGAAGCGCGTTGGCCTAGTGGAAAGAGGAGCTGACAGTCACCAACAGGACCTGGGTTCGAATCCCAGGTCCTCCAAACACTTTGTTATATTTTTTCTACAGGTTATCCAGTGCAGATTCAAGCGCGCGGTGCATCATACTCCCTCACTCAATCACTTGTCAGATGGCCTCAGGCCAGATCTGGTGATCCAGATGGAACGTCCACCATGCTACCTAGTCAAAGTGTACACGCTGGATCTCAAAAAGTCAACCAGGCCTGCACAATTGGGCCATGGAATTTGCTATTCAGACTCCCCAATCAGGCCCAAACCTCTAATTCTTTCTATTTTCATATTTATTTATTTATTTGTTTGTTTAAATATTTTTATTATTAATTAACCAATTAAACTTTTTCTTTACAAAATTAAAACCAAAAAAATATTTTTCTTCATTAAAACCAAATTTTAATTTTTATTAATCAATATTAATTTAATTAATTTAGTTTTAATTAGGAATAACTTTAATATATTTTTGCAATAATTAAAATTAACTTAGACAATTAGGTTTATGTTAACATTGATTAAATTTATTTTTGTTTCTTTAAATATCAAAAACCCAAAAATATTTTAATTAATTAATTAATTAATTTAATAATTAATCTAGTTTAATTTCTTTCATAAATTCAAAAATAACCAAAAAAATCTTTTCTTTAATTAAAGGGTCAAAACCCTAAAAAACTTGCGCCCGATTTAATTTCCCGCACGCGATCCATTTTATATCATATTTGTATTTGTTTCCGGAATGTAATAGCTTAATAGGACTTTAAATACTTTTATCGCTTTATTTATTTTCCGCATTTAATTTTTAAGGGTTGTTTTTGGCGATGTAAATACCCGACGCCTTGTAATAGTTAGTTAAATTTACGCAATTTAATTTCTGCAAATTATAACTGTTAGATGTTTGATAATAGGGATGCATGACAAGAATGGATGTTTAACTTAAAATCAACTTAGATAACCATTGACATGTACAAAGACAAAATAACTGAAAACAACACACTCGCACATGCGCACTCTTAGGGTACACCCCACTTGG
Organism: Vicia faba; assembly: GCA_948472305.1. Lineage (NCBI taxonomy): Eukaryota > Viridiplantae > Streptophyta > Magnoliopsida > Fabales > Fabaceae > Vicia > Vicia faba. The sequence continues at coordinate 621,840,364 of OX451736.1, forward strand.
TTGCCTTCGTACGCGGTCATTGAGTATAGGTAGTTTTAGAGGTCGCCCTCTTGTCTAAAGATCATAGTCGCCTCGAAACGGTTGCCTCAGATATTGTTGCCTCAAAACAAATGATCTAAGACATTAGGGTTACCGCTAAGGCGTCATAACATTGCTTTGGTGACCGCACGTCCCTTAATCGAATTGACCCTTAAAACTCCAACGATGGTGCTACTTACTCATCAATAGTGGGATAGCATTGTCTAAAGGAAGATAGCATAGAACGATCCTTTTTCGAATAGGTAGATGGTTCTTAAGTACTTGCTCTTTCAAAAACAAAAAACTTTCACACTTACACCTGTGATCGGTGGATCTGGAACTGACTGTTTTAAAGCTGGTTTGCGAAATGTCGCGGAAGCAAGAGTCGCCACCGTCTTTTATTTTCTCCAAATGGAAAGGACAAAAGCACAGAAAAATTCCTTTAAAGAGATTGCTCTCGGTTCGGGAGGTAGGTTATAGAAAGGGAAGGTGTTAGCACCCTTTCTATCCATGGTTATCCATGGGCTCTTAGATACTTGCTCATTTGTGTTTTCAAAATTGTTTTGTTTGCTTTTCAATGTGGGTTTTAAAAAAGGGTTCTTTAAAAGATTTCAGATCGACTGTTGTATCAGTCCTCAAGAGTGTTTGAAAAGTTGTTTTGAAAGCTTTTGAAAAGTGTAAGGTGTGAAAAGTATTTTGATTTGTTTTTGAAAAGAGCAAGTATCCATGAGTCATCTACCTATCCTAAGGAATTAAGCTGTGTAAGAGTCCTTTAGATAGTGCTATCCCACCATTGAGAGGTAGGTAGCACCATCGTTGGAGGTGTTCGGGTCAATTCGAGGTTCGGGACATGGTGATCACCGGAGTAATAGGAAGACACCTTAGAAGCTACCCTCATGCCAGGTTCCCGGATCATGAGGACTTACTAAGACATCCTCTACTCGACGATCACCTTTCGAGGCAAGGCAACAGTGAGGCGTACCCTAGGGGTGGTGTGTGAATTGTGTGTCGTTTTCAGATATTTTTGTCTTGTCATGTATTGGTGATCTACGCTTTGATTTTATTTTTGGGCATTCATTCTTTCATGTTATTGTTTAACAGTTAAAGGTGCAGGAATTTAAAGTGCGGAAAAGATAAAGGTCCTACGCTATTACAAAGGCGCGGGTCTACAACGCCAAATTAATCCAGACCCGATTTAAAATAAAGTGCCGAAAATAAATGTCTAATTGACTATTACAGGGCTTTGGAACAAGTACATTATATTTACAACAAAGAAATAAATAAAACGCGCGAAAAGAGAATATAATCGAATGCGAGGGCGTTGGACCCTTTAAAGGAATTAAAATGAAATTATTAAATAATTAAGTTAAATAAAAAGAAAGAAACTTATTTTTTTATGTTTTTTTTTTTATTTATGACATTAAAGAAAAAATTAAATTAAATAATTCTAATTCTAATTGTTTTTTTATTTTATTAAAGAAAATGCATTAAAGTTAAAACCTAGAATTAAAATTAATTAATTATAAAATTTATTCACAAAATTAATGGTTAATGATACTTATAATAAAAATATTTAATTAATTAAAAAAAAGGGTAAAAATTGCTAAAGGCCTATTTTTTTTGTTATTTTTGGTTATTGAGAAAAAGAATTAAATTAACAACCTAAAATTAAAACTAAATTTATTATGGGATTTATTTACAAAATTAATACTAAAATAAAATATTTATTATTTTTATCTTTTCTGATTTTTTTGTGTTTTTTATATGTCATGAAAATATTAATTAATTAAAAGAAGGCAATAATTAAAAGAATATAAAAATAATAAAAACAAAGAATGTAAAGAAAATTGCAAAACCTAAGGGGGTGAAGCCCCTAATTTGGAGGTTGGCCCAGCAATTCCTGGCCCATTACTGGAGGCCTTGTTGACTTTTTCAGGCCACGTGTGGTAGCTTTGACTAGGACCCATCATGTTCCTTAGATCTGAACCCTTGGATGAATGAGACTGACCAAGTGGACGGCTTGATGGGGGGACGTATGATGGTATTCAGCATTGAAACTGCATGGAAACATTACATGAAAAATAACATGGAAATAGTGAGGGACCTGGGGCTCGAACCCAGGTCCTGAGGCTTATGAACGTCCTTCTCAACCAACTGAGCTGCATGCATATTCATTAACATAAATGGAAAACAAATTATATAATAGAAAATTGGAGTTAGTGCCCTTCTCGCGCGCGAACTTTTAAACTGGCCAACCATCTCTTTACACATCATCATCTTCCTCCTGGCCTTGTTTATTTCCTGAAACATGAAAAGAAGAAGCAACGGTTTTTTGACCGTTCCCAAAAGTGACATTACAAGAAATAGCGATTAGGTCGTGGTGGGAAAGAAATAGGGCGCGATGGTTCAAATCCACTCAGTGGAAGGCCCTGATTTCAATGGTAGCAATCTTAGGCTCCAATTGTTCCTTGAGTGAAAAGCCCTAAATTTTCAAGCCTGAAACCCTAAAATATGATAATGGTGATTTCTTCGTTTTGGCACGAAACTCCAATCAAACTATGCTGTTAGCTTGCAAACATCATTCTAAACACAAAAACAACCATGAAACATGTTAAAAATGCATGAATGATGGAAAACGATTTTAGAATTTTCCTTACCAACTTCAATGGTGATTTCGTGATTTCTTGAGTATGGGGCTTGGTGAATGATTGGAAAATGTTCTATGGTCCTCAAGGAAGGTGTTTGAACAACTCTTTTGCCTTGAGTCAACCCCTAGCCTTGTTTTCAGTTTTCCAAAATGTGGCAAAAATATGAGTTTTGTTTTCAGTATTGGGGCGCAGCTCTCCTCTCAATTTGGTTCTGTATCACTTGTATAGGCATTAGGCAATGTGTATCAAGAAGAATTATGGCCTCTTAATGCAAAGCAATCAATTTCAAAATCTTCCATAAACCTCCATAACCAAACTTCCATTTTTGACTCATTTTTTGAATTCTTGCTTCTTTGAGCCTTGGAACGAAAATGGGATGTACATAATGGTGCTTCAAGGTTAATCAAAGCCAAATATTCCCTTAAATTAATTTTTTTGAATTTCTCTTGATTTTAAAAGATTTAAAATTAATTAAATCCAATAAAATCAATAAAAAATGAAAAAATTAATTAAAAAATCTGAAATAAAAGGTGGGACACGTGGGAAGCATGGATAGGCTAATTCAAGTGAAAAAAGTGGGCCCTTTTTGTCAAAAATGAAATTTCAAGGATAAATGATTTTGGCCATTTCACAAAAATTTCCCAACTTCTCCAATGCATATCTTGCTCAACTTTTAAGCTTTGATCATGTTCTTGGACATTTTGGAAAGGTATTGAAGTCCTCTAACCAATGTCTTTGGTCCCATGTCATTTTGATTTACCAATCTCAAGTTATGGCCTTTGACTTAAAGTCCCTTTTTGTTGACTTTTGAAAATGACCTATAATGTTGAAATTGATAACTTTTTGTGAGAGCATTTCTTGGACTTGGAGTGTGAAGATGAGTTGTAGGAAATGTCTCCCCCTTCAAGATGAGCATTGGATGGGATTTTTCTGATGAACCATGAAAAAGTTATGCCTTGGTCAAGTTACAGTTGACTTTTCAGCTGTCCAAAAATAGAAACTTTTGCATCTTGATGATTTTTGAGCCAAGCTTTGAGAATCATGATCAAGCATTGATCAAATGATGTTTGTGGCTTCAAAATGAGATGTTGACCAAAAATTTGAACTTTTGACTGTCAAATGACCATTTTGCCCTTACTGTTGATTGTAGTGCAATTAGGGTTTTTGACTGTGCAATTTTGTGCTGTAAGTCTTGAAACTTTGTTTGAGGATGCTCGACCATATTTGTTGGCATGTGAGACTTGATTTGACCCTTGGAAACTCCATTTTCTTGATCAGAACCAAAACCCTAATTTGACTGGCCTTAGGAGAGTGGTTGACTGTGTGGCCCTTGAGTAGACCTTGAAGCATTTGAAGAGGATGTTTGGCAAAACTTTGAAGATTATGGGAGGGCAAATTTTGGGGTACAACAGTTGCCCCTGTTCAATCTTCTTAGACCTGAGGATGCAGATTGGCTGACGTGCCTTTCGTAATCCAAAGGTGGAAGATGATTGAACACTAGAGTGCCCAGAAATTTGCGCTCACATGGTAGCAGTGTGATGGTGGAATGGGCTTATAGATGCCATTTGGAGATTGATGGATAGGATGATGGGCTTATAGATGCCATCTGGATGTTGATCGCGTAAGAGATTCCTTAGCGAGAACTTGTGTTCCTGCAAAAAGAAAAATGAGTACCTGACATGTTGCAGGAGCTGGTCTTCAGATGCTTTGTATAGATGTGTCCTGATTGGTTACAGGAGCTGAGTCTGGAGCTTCAAAAGATGATGAATGAACCAGGGATGGTTACTACCTCAACAGGAACGGTGAGAGAACCTTGGGCGACTTCAACTTCAACAGCAATTGTTGAGAGAATCTTGGTGGGGATTACCATCTCCGCAGTATCGGGAAGAGAACCATAGGCAATTACAATCTCGATAGCAAACATTGAGAAAAACCTGGAATGGAATTATCGTCTCCGCAGGATCGGGGAGAGAACCATAGGCAATTATAATCTCAATAGCAAACATTGAGAAAAACCTGGAATGGAATTATCGTCTCCGCAGAATCGGGGAGAGAACCATAGGAAATTATAATCTCAAAAGCAAACATTGAGAAAAACCTGGAATGGAATTATCGTCTCCGCGGAATCGGGGAGAGAACCATAGGCAATTACAATCTCGATAGCAAACATTGAGAAAAACCTGGAATGGAATTATCGTCTCCGCAGGATCGGGGAGAGAACCATAGGAAATTATAATCTCAAAAGCAAACATTGAGAAAAACCTGGAATGGAATTATCGTCTCCGCAGAATCGGGGAGAGAACCATAGGCAATTACAATCTCGATAGCAAACATTGAGAAAAACCTGGAATGGAATTATCGTCTCCGCAGGATCGGGGAGAGAACCATAGGAAATTATAATCTCAAAAGTAAACATTGAGAAAAACCTTTGATAACTTCTACTGAGTCTTCATCAGAAAAATCTGTTTGGGGTTGATTTAGCTGGACTAGAGAAGGCCTTGGACTGGATAAGAAATCTTTGGAGTCGATTAACTGAACCGGTCTAGGTCTTGAAATATGATTGAGAATTTAACTGAATCTTTCCTGAAAGGTAAAGGTCAGTCATATGTAATGCGTGATATGGATCAAGCAATGATGTTCTCAACATAAATGAGACTTGTAAGATATGATGCGTCTATGTATGCTATAATGATGTATGTGATGTTTAGGAATGTATGCTTTCGTCTAGGAAAGTAAATCCTTGACGGGTGCCGGGAAGTCACTCCTGGGCTGAAGTTTGAAGAATAGATTTTTGCTTCCGCTGGGGATGATAGTTGCAAGAATACCGGTAGGAGAAGATAACTCCGTTGGGGAATAAACTTGGCGAATGGGTTACTCTGCGGGGAGACAAGTACTCTAGTAATCTTGATGGGGAGCAATACTCTGTGGGGAGAGACGTACTTTGTTGAGTTGTTGATAATAACTTGCTGGGGATATCTTTGTTGTATCGGAAGTGTTAATAGACTTCGCTGGGGATGAGAAGACTTCGTCGAGGACGCTCTTTCCGTGGCTTTTGGCTGAGGATAACCCAGTTATATCCTGTTAAGGAAATAACTCTTTTAATAAATCCAGACGACGCGTTCGTGCTCTTGCGAGGATAAGCTTCCAGAATCTACTGGGGATAAGCTTACTGCTTGGGGAGATGAATTCCAATTTTCCTGGGGAAACTGGATTGGACTCTCTTGGGGAAGTTTTGAACGGCGGGGAAAGTGATTCCTTTGAATATTTGATATGCCGCCGGGGAACAATCTTTAGACCAAGATTGTCGGGGATGCTTGTTAAGAATATATATGCTGCTGAGGAATGTTGAGATCTGCTGGAGGATACCCAACTTCCTTAAGATTTGATAACTTTGCTTGGAGAAGAGTGTATTGACTTGCTGACTTACTCTCTGGGGAATTAAGGTGTACTGGTTGCGTTCTTTAATCGAACCTACCTTGGTACCTTGGAGGACAGAACAATTAGATTGCTTAGACAACTCTTTTATTGCCCCTGTTTCTAATGTTACCTGTAATTAACCCTTTGTTTCGTATGCTAATATTCATGAGTTAGCAAATTATTGTCAATGCATATATCACAAATTGAACCTTGGACGTTCTTCGCAAGACAAAACAGAAAAAGAAAAGCAATTGGCACTTTTAACTGAAAAATATATTTGTATTGATTTTTGGATGGCCTGAAAATAGGCGTTTTGTGTACAAGAGGCTGACGTCCTAGTAAGAGAACGCCGCCAAACAAAAGAGTTTATACAAGTTTTGTACAAAAGAAGATAAAACAGCTGTGTGAAATGAATGATCCCACTGGGTTTCAACTCTGCTATTGCCTTTATAACTCTGAGCGTCTCATCACTCGATGACCTAAACGAAGATGAAGCTGACTGATCGATGCCGTCTGAACTTGATGTAGATACCGGATTCTGGTTGCAAAGTGATCAATGAGACATAGTATTACGCTTTATCCCTAATTTTTGCCTGGACCGCCCTTTCGGGTTTTCAGTCCACCGGGATACCCATTTTTGCCCAAGCCGCCTTTTCAGGTTTTCGACTTGCCGGGTGTACAGGTTTTTTCATTTCATCCCTTCATTTTGCCCGAACCCTTTTGGTTCGCCGGGAAGCCCTAATTTCTGCCTAGGCATGTCAGCCTAGCGGGTCTTTTTCATGCGTAGTATCTTTTTACTATGTCTGCATTGGCGGGGTGAGGAAGGTCGTCACCATCCATGGTGGTTAGAATCATGGCTCCTCCTGAGAACACATGTTTAACCACAAATGGCCCTTCGTAGGTAGGGGTCCATTTGCCCCTTGGATCACTCTGAGGAAGGATGATACGCTTGATTACCAGATCCCCAACTTGATATTCCTGTGGTCTGACCTTTTTGTTAAATGCCCTGATCATCCGTTTCTGATACGTCTGACCATGGCAGATAGCAGCAAGTCTTTTTTCATCAATAAGGTTGAGCTGATCGAGTCGTGTCTGGATCCAATCATCTTCGTTCAGATTTGCATCCTTCATTATCCGGAGAGAGGGTATTTGTACTTCGATTGGTAAGACTGCCTCCATACCATAAACCAGAGAGAAAGGAGTTGCCCCGGTTGATGTCCTAGCTGAGGTACGGTACCCACGTAGAGCGAACGGTAGCATCTCGTGCCAATCTTTATAGGTCACTGTCATCTTCTGCACGATTTTCTTAATATTCTTATTTGCTGCTTCTACAGCCCCATTCATCTTCGGTCTGTAAGGAGAAGAATTGTGGTGCTGTATCTTGAACTGCTCGCAGAGCTTAGTGATCATCTTATTATTCAGATTGGTACCGTTGTCTGTAATAATTCTCTCTGGGACGCCGTATCGACAGATCAGATTATGCCGAATGAACCGTGCCACAACAGTCTTGGTTACCGTAGCGTAGGAAGCTGCTTCGACCCACTTTGTAAAGTAATCAATTGCCACAAGGATGAAGCGATGCCCGTTAGATGCCGTAGGTCTGATCTCACTGATCATATCAATGCCCCACATTGCAAAAGGCCAAGGTGCAGTCAGGACATTCAGAGGAACTGGGGGAACATGCACTTTGTCTGCATAAATCTGGCACTTATGGCATGTCCTGGAATGTTGGTAGCAGTCAGCTTCCATTATGGACCAGTAATATCCTGCCCGTAGGATTTTCTTAGCCATAGTGTGCCCACTGGAATGTGTACCAAAGGTCCCTTCATGTAGCTCTTCCATGATCCTTTCTGCTTCAGTCTTATCCACACAACGCAGTAAGGTTGAATCATGGTTTCGCTTATATAAGATGTCGTTGCTAAGGAAGAACTTTGCCGCGAACCTTCTCAGGAACTTCTTATCATTGATAGAGGCACCCTCAGGGTATTCCTGAGCTTCCAGATATCTTTTTACCTCATGGTACCAAGGCTTCTCAGTCACCAATTCAGTCTCGAGATCGCAACAGTATGCCGGTTCGTCCAGTTTCCAGATGATGATCCGGGGAGCCTCATTATCCCATTTGACCTTGAACATAGAAGACATTGTGGCTAACGCGTCCGCTAACTGATTCTCCTCTCTCGGGAAATGTTCAAAGGTTATCTCTGTGAAGTGGGGGATCATTGTCAACACACATTCTTTGTAAGGAATAAGATTCGGATGTTTCGTATCCCACTCTCCTTTGATCTGGTTGATCACGAGAGCGGAATCTCCGAAGACACTCAGAAACTTGATCCTTAAGTCAATTGCAGCTTTGAGTCCCATGATGCACGCCTCATACTCCGCCATGTTGTTGGTGCAGTTGAAACATAGCCGGGCAGTGAGTGGAGTATGAGTGCCTTGAGGGAATATGATCACAGCGCCGATACCATTACCCAAAGCATTGGAGGCTCCGTCAAAGTGCATAGACCATCGGGATCCTTCCTCAGGTCCTTCATCCGGTCCAGGTACTTCACAATCAGTTACTATCATGATGCTTTCATCTGGAAACTCGAAGTTCATTGATTGATAGTCATCTACGGCCTGATGTGCCAAGTGGTCTGCCAATACACTTCCCTTGATGGCTTTCTGGGTTGTGTACTGAATGTCGTATTCCGTCAAGATCATTTGCCATCTTGCAATTCTCCCAGACAGAGCAGGCTTTTCGAATATATACTTTATGGGATCCATCTTTGAGATCAACAAAGTAGTGTGAGCCAGCATATACTGTCTCAGCCGGCGAGCAGCCCATACCAAAGCGCAGCAAGTTTTCTCAAGCAGTGAGTATCGGGTCTCACAGTCGGTAAACTTTTTGCTAAGGTAATAAATGGCATGCTCTTTTCGGCCAGACTCGTCATGCTGCCCCAACACACACCCCATTGAGTTATCAAGTACTGTCAGGTAAAGTATCAGAGGTCTCCCTTCAACCGGTGGCATAAGGATGGGTGGTTCTTGGAGATACTCTTTGATTCTGTCAAAAGCAGCCTAACATTCATCGTTCCAACGTACTACCTGATCTTTCTTCAGCAGCTTGAAGATTGGTTCACAAGTAGCAGTCAGGTGCGAGATGAACCGAGCAATGTAATTCAGGCGTCCTAAAAATCCTCTGACCTCTTTCTCTGTCCTAGGAACTGGCATCTCTTGAATAGCTTTAACCTTAGCAGGGTCCACTTGAATACCCTTATCACTTACAATGAAGCCTAGCAACTTCCCAGATCTTACCCCGAAGGTGCACTTGTTCGGGTTCAACCTCAGCTTGTACAGTTTCAGACGGTCAAACAGTTTCTGCAGGTGATCAAGGTGTTCTTCCTCAGTCTGGGACCTTGCGATCATGTCGTCAACATACACTTCTATCTCATGATGGATCATATCATGAAATAAAGCAACCATGGCACGTTGGTAGGTTGCCCCAGCGTTCTTTAGTCCAAAAGGCATGACCTTGTAGCAGAAGGTGCCCCACTGAGTAACAAATGTAGTCTTTTCCATGTCTTCAGGAGCCATCTTGATCTGATTATAGCCTGAAAAACCATCCATGAAAGAGAACACCTTATGCTGAGCTGTATTATCAACAAGGACATCAATGTGAGGTAGAGGGAAGTCGTCTTTGGGGCTGGCCCTGTTCAGATCCCTGTAGTCGACACACATTCTGACCTTACCGTCTTTCTTAGGTACCGGCACCATATTAGCAACCCACTGAGGGTAAGAAGTCACTGCAAGAAACCCGGCATCAAACTGCTTCATAACCTCGGCTTTGATCTTCTCAGACATCTCTGGACGCATACGGCGGACCTTTTGCTTAACTGGAGGGAAGTCTTCCTTAGTAGGCAAGTGATGGACCACAATATCGGTATCCAACCCGGGCATGTCTTCGTAGGACCAGGCAAAGATCTCCATATAATCATGTAGCATCTGGGTCAACTGTTGCTTCACGCTGAGCTCTAGGTTGGCACCAATCTTTACCTCTTTCCTGTCTGCCTCTGTACCCAGGTTTATTGTTTCCACTGGCTCTTCATGGGGTTGAATTGCCCTTTCCTCCTGAAGTAACAGTCTTGCAAGCTCGCCAGGTACTTCGCAATCATCTTCACCTTCGTCTTCGGCTAAGTTGATCGGATTTTCGAAGTCATAACTGGCAGTAGCAGGGTCGTTATCAGTGAGATCCAGAGTGGATTGAAACCTGTATGAGTGAGTGTGTGTGTAAATACAGCTGTTTTGAAATATATGTAAAAGAAAGAAAGACAGAAAAGGAGCATAAGATTTGCAATACGAGAAAACGTCCAAGACTTTCATTCATGATATATGAAATGACAATTTATATGCCCTCACAAATAGAACCACGGTGCCTCGGGTAAGACACCGGGCCATAGAGTTTATTTGTTGTTTATTACAAATACCAAAAACATAGGAATTCATTACTTAGTAACAAGAGAAACAGATAGATTGTCCTTTGCACTCCAATTGTTAAGTCCACTGTCGGTTGCCGGGTAGATCCAGCTATCAAACTCAGCTTCATCCACTTCCTCTTCATCCCCAATAGCATTCACTCCATGAGCAGGAAGGGGAGCTGTCACTACATTAGGCTTCTCAGATGCCTCAAACTGTACTTCTTTGGCGTCAATAAGGTCCTGCAGCTTGCTCCTTAATGCCCAACAGTCATCAGTGGAATGCCCCGGGCTATCAGAATGGTAAGCACAGCGAGCATTTGGGTTGTACTTAGGAGATGTAGTATTTGGAAACTTCGGAGCCTCCCTGACAGTCACTAAGTTGGTTGAGAGCAGCTGCGGCAAGATCTGTGATAAGGTCATGCTCAAGCGGGTAAACTCTCTTCGGGGTCTTTCAGCCCTTTGAGGATTGGTTGGCCGAGGAGCGGCAGCAGGCTTGGCAATCATTACCGCACTGACAGATTGGCGGCGCTCAGATCTCTCTGGTCTCCGGGAGCCATATACAGCACTAGCCTCCTTTTTGAAGGGTTTCTTTTTAGCATTGGAGGAGGCAACCTTCTGTATCTTCCCCGATTTTATACCGGCCTCGATCCTTTCACCAGTCAGGATCAGATCAGTAAACCCAGCAGAGGAATTACCAATGAGATGATTGAAAAATGGACCAGATAGGGTCCCCAAAAACATATCCACCAGCTCCCGGTCCGTCAATGGTGGCTGCACCCTGCCAGCCAGATCTCTCCATTTCTGGGCGTACTCCTTAAAACCTTCGCCCGACCCTAGCGACATACCCTGGAGTTGGGTACGCGTAGGAGCGAGGTCGGAATTATATTGATACTGCTTGTAAAAAGCAGTGGCCAGATCCTCCCAGTTACGAATGTTGGTTCCATCCAACTGATAGAACCATTCGAGGTGAGTCCCTGAAAGACTCTCCTGGAAGAAGTGGATCCATAAGTTCCTGTCTGCTGTGTAAGGCTGGATCTTCCTTACATAAGAACGGAGGTGCATCTTGGGACAGGAAGCCCCGTCATACTTCACAAAGGTAGGTGCCTTGAACTTGTGTGGAATCACCACCCCAGTAGATAACCCCAAGTCTCCGAAATCCAGTCCAGGCACACGCTGAATTTCCATAGCTTTTAATCTGTCCTCCAGTTGCTTGTACCGGTCTTCAGCAGGAGGGTACTGCTCGTCGTTGAAGTCTGTTTCAGTATCAGAGACCACAGGAGTAGGGACCTCCCTTTCTTGGTGACTACCTTCCCCCACAGATGGAGTAGTCCTCTCAGCCTCATTTTGCAAGGTGTTCCCGAGTCTGCGCCCAGTGTTAAATAGCACAGTCCTCTTCTTCTTCTTATTCTTCTTCAGAAGCATAGTCTTCAGCTCTTTTTGACCTTGAGCCAAACCCATGATCAGCTCCTGAAATTGGGCGTTCTGCGCCTGAAGGGCCTTGATAGATGCCTCGGTTGATGATTCAGGGTTCATGATGCTGAAATAAACAGCGAAGAACAATAAGCAACCTGAAAAAAGAGGAAAACCTGCTATGCACATGATGAATGGAATGCGTATGATTTATGTTTTCAAAGACAATTGGGAATCAACTTTGTAAACAAAAAGGAACACACTTCATTAGATTCAACTTTGCAGCTTAAATTGTTCAACAGGTTGCCCTCAGGCTTTACATGAAAGAGAAATACTGAAAAGGGAAATAAAACTGTAAAAAGAACACCCAGAGCTCCTTATTGATCCCATGGTCTCCTCTTCTCAGTACGGATGTAGGCATTCAGAGCTCGCTCATTCTCCAACTGCTTTGTCAGCTTCTGGATCTTTAATTCCTGCTCGTTGAACTTTTCCCGGTAAGAATCCCGTTCTTCTCGCAGTTGCGACCAAGACCTCTTTAATGTCTCATAATCAGTAGGTATCTAGGGAGGAAGGACAGTTGGAGGAACACCATCTTTGTCAGGACACTCAAGAATGACGGGTCTGACAGCTTCATACGGCATACCTAACTTCTGAGCTCGGATGCGAACCCATTTGTAATAGGCTTCCATAGGTAAAGAAGTCTTTGGTCCCAACTCTTGTGGGTCAGCTTTATGAACTTTGTCCCAAGCCTTGATGAACCTACGACGCAACTCGTCACTATCCACCTGAAACTCAAAACTGATGTGAGGCACCAACATTTCATGAGGCCCCGCATCGATCAATAATAGCTATCTCATCCAAACCTCTGCAAGTCCAAATGATGTCTTTATCGGTGAGAGACATTAACCTGTGAGCCCAACCTCTTCCTTCTTGGTTCTTCAGTACGAACTTAGGGAGGTGCGAAATAAACCACCTCACCAACAAAGGGGTACAACACCATAGGGTTCCTCGTCTTCGGGTAGTACGAGCATGAAGTTGTTGCAAGATGTCACCCAAGAGAGTGGGTACGGGATTCTGAGACATAAAGATCCTTATGGCAGTGATATTGATGAAGTTGTCAGGATTGGGGAACAAGACTAACCCATAGATTAGGAGAGCCAAGGTGTCTTCATATGCCCTAAAGTCCAGGTCATTCCAGAAACTGTTAGCTTTACCAGTCAGAAACTTGGCCAAGAAACCCTTAACTTCGCTTCTAGTTACCCAGTTGTCTGTTACCTCTTGATGGGTCAAAGGAAGAGCTACAGCAACATCCTCCAGCCTGAGGGTCTTTTCCCAACCAGTAAAGGGAGTCTGATCCAAGACAGGGATACCAAGCAGATCAGAGAACTCTTCCAGGGTAGGGACCAGCTGGAAGTCTTGAAAGGTGAAGCACTGGTACAGAGGGTCATAGAACTGGGTCAGAACACTCATCAACTGTTGATCCCGCTTTGCAGTGACTAAACTGAGAAGAGAACCATGCCTCTGAATGAAGGAAGTGGTATTTGGAATCCTGCTAACCAACTCTTCAAGCAACTCAGGTGAGTGAACAAAGTTGAACCGGATAGTATTCCTTCGCACAGGCATCATGGTGTCCTACAAAACAGAGCAAAGGTGAAACCCTCTCGTCTTTGAAATGGTCAGTCCTTATGCAGGATGCATGCAATGCTCATGATGTTATGATGCTATGATAAAGCACACCACAAATAGATACAAAGGCAAGCATGGTAAGGCACACAAGTCACACAAAGCAAGCCTTTAAAGTTTAGGCCAGCATGAGGTCTAGGTACTACCCTCTTTCAGTTTGTTGGTTCACACCTGTCCTATCAAAGTAACCGGGTTCTTAGAGGATCCCAATATCATTGACTACCCTCAATCGGTCATAACTCCAGCATCGCAATCTTTTCTTGCAGCTAGAACCATCACGAGAGTTTAGCCTCAATGGGCGTAGCATACTGCTACTGTTCTAATGGCCAAGTTGTGTCAATTAAGGTTCTAAGGTTGTTGGTGCTTAACGACTCCTTAGAAGACCCATATTCTCCTCGTTGCAACACAAGGGATATCGGTACAGACCAAGGCGTCACACCAACGTAGCCACTGCTTCACCCATGTCGGTCTACGCCGGACAGGTCCCTCACAGCTTATGCTACCTAACAGGGTATCCCCAGATCCGGGTTAGGATCTATGTAACTCTCATGCAACCCACAATAGTAAAGCAAGCAAATCAATACAATTGAAAACACAGTTATGAACTAAGCCCTAAGGTACACCTCACTTTAAGATTAGTCCCCAGCAGAGTCGCCAGTTCTGTGATCGGTGGATCTGGAACTGACTGTTTTAAAGCTGGTTTGCGAAATGTCGCGGAAGCAAGAGTCGCCACCGTCTTTTATTTTCTCCAAATGGAAAGGACAAAAGCACAGAAAAATTCCTTTAAAGAGATTGCTCTCGGTTCGGGAGGTAGGTTATAGAAAGGGAAGGTGTTAGCACCCTTTCTATCCATGGTTATCCATGGGCTCTTAGATACTTGCTCATTTGTGTTTTCAAAATTGTTTTGTTTGCTTTTCAATATGGGTTTTAAAAAAGGGTTCTTTAAAAGATTTCAGATCGACTCTTGTATCAGTCCTCAAGAGTGTTTGAAAAGTTGTTTTGAAAGCTTTTGAAAAGTGTAAGGTGTGAAAAGTATTTTGATTTGTTTTTGAAAAGAGCAAGTATCCATGAGTCATCTACCTATCCTAAGGAATTAAGCTGTGTAAGAGTCCTTTAGATAGTGCTATCCCACCATTGAGAGGTAGGTAGCACCATCGTTGGAGGTGTTCGGGTCAATTCGAGGTTCGGGACATGGTGATCACCGGAGTAATAGGAAGACACCTTAGAAGCTACCCTCATGCCAGGTTCCCGGATCATGAGGACTTACTAAGACATCCTCTACTCGACGATCACCTTTCGAGGCAAGGCAACAGTGAGGCGTACCCTAGGGGTGGTGTGTGAATTGTGTGTCGTTTTCAGATATTTTTGTCTTGTCATGTATTGGTGATCTACGCTTTGATTTTATTTTTGGGCATTCATTCTTTCATGTTATTGTTTAAGAGTTAAAGGTGCAGGAATTTAAAGTGCGGAAAAGATAAAGGTCCTACGCTATTACAAAGGCGCGGGTCTACAACGCCAAATTAATCCAGACCCGATTTAAAATAAAGTGCCGAAAATAAATGTCTAATTGACTATTACAGGGCTTTGGAACAAGTACATTATATTTACAACAAAGAAATAAATAAAACGCGCGAAAAGAGAATATAATCGAATGCGAGGGCGTTGGACCCTTTAAAGGAATTAAAATGAAATTATTAAATAATTAAGTTAAATAAAAAGAAAGAAACTTATTTTTTTATGTTTTTTTTTTGTATTTATGACATTAAAGAAAAAATTAAATTAAATAATTCTAATTCTAATTGTTTTTTTATTTTATTAAAGAAAATGCATTAAAGTTAAAACCTAGAATTAAAATTAATTAATTATAAAATTTATTCACAAAATTAATGGTTAATGATACTTATAATAAAAATATTTAATTAATTAAAAAAAAAGGTAAAAAGTGCTAAAGGCCTATTTTTTTTGTTATTTTTGGTTATTGAGAAAAAGAATTAAATTAACAACCTAAAATTAAAACTAAATTTATTATGGGATTTATTTACAAAATTAATACTAAAATAAAATATTTATTATTTTTATCTTTTCTGATTTTTTTGTGTTTTTTATATGTCATGAAAATATTAATTAATTAAAAGAAGGCAATAATTAAAAGAATATAAAAATAATAAAAACAAAGAATGTAAAGAAAATTGCAAAACCTAAGGGGGTGAAGCCCCTAATTTGGAGGTTGGCCCAGCAATTCCTGGCCCATTACTGGAGGCCTTGTTGACTTTTTCAGGTCACGTGTGGTAGCTTTGACTAGGACCCATCATGTTCCTTAGATCTGAACCCTTGGATGAATGAGACTGACCAAGTGGACGGCTTGATGGGGGGACGTATGATGGTATTCAGCATTGAAACTGCATGGAAACATTACATGAAAAATAACATGGAAATAGTGAGGGACCTGGGGCTCGAACCCAGGTCCTGAGGCTTATGAACGTCCTTCTCAACCAACTGAGCTGCATGCATATTCATTAACATAAATGGAAAACAAATTATATAATAGAAAATTGGAGTTAGTGCCCTTCTCGCGCGCGAACTTTTAAACTGGCCAACCATCTCTTTACACATCATCATCTTCCTCCTGGCCTTGTTTATTTCCTGAAACATGAAAAGAAGAAGCAACGGTTTTTTGACCGTTCCCAAAAGTGACATTACAAGAAATAGCGATTAGGCCGTGGTGGGAAAGAAATAGGGCGCGATGGTTCAAATCCACTCAGTGGAAGGCCCTGATTTCAATGGTAGCAATCTTAGGCTCCAATTGTTCCTTGAGTGAAAAGCCCTAAATTTTCAAGCCTGAAACCCTAAAATATGATAATGGTGATTTCTTCGTTTTGGCACGAAACTCCAATCAAACTATGCTGTTAGCTTGCAAACATCATTCTAAACACAAAAACAACCATGAAACATGTTAAAAATGCATGAATGATGGAAAACGATTTTAGAATTTTCCTTACCAACTTCAATGGTGATTTCGTGATTTCTTGAGTATGGGGCTTGGTGAATGATTGGAAAATGTTCTATGGTCCTCAAGGAAGGTGTTTGAACAACTCTTTTGCCTTGAGTCAACCCCTAGCCTTGTTTTCAGTTTTCCAAAATATGGCAAAAATATGAGTTTTGTTTTCAGTATTGGGGCGCAGCTCTCCTCTCAATTTGGTTCTGTATCACTTGTATAGGCATTAGGCAATGTGTATCAAGAAGAATTATGGCCTCTTAATGCAAAGCAATCAATTTCAAAATCTTCCATAAACCTCCATAACCAAACTTCCATTTTTGACTCATTTTTTGAATTCTTGCTTCTTTGAGCCTTGGCACGAAAATGGGATGTACATAATGGTGCTTCAAGGTTAATCAAAGCCAAATATTCCCTTAAATTAATTTTTTTGAATTTCTCTTGATTTTAAAAGATTTAAAATTAATTAAATCCAATAAAATCAATAAAAAATGAAAAAATTAATTAAAAAATCTGAAATAAAAGGTGGGACACGTGGGAAGCATGGCTAGGCTAATTCAAGTGAAAAAAGTGGGCCCTTTTTGTCAAAAATGAAATTTCAAGGATAAATGATTTTGGCCATTTCACAAAAATTTCCCAACTTCTCCAATGCATATCTTGCTCAATTTTTAAGCTTTGATCATGTTCTTGGACATTTTGGAAAGGTATTGAAGTCCTATAACCAATGTCTTTGGTCCCATGTCATTTTGATTTACCAATCTCAAGTTATGGCCTTTGACTTAAAGTCCCTTTTTGTTGACTTTTGAAAATGACCTATAATGTTGAAATTGATAACTTTTTGTGAGAGCATTTCTTGGACTTGGAGTGTGAAGATGAGTTGTAGGAAATGTCTCCCCCTTCAAGATGAGCATTGGATGGGATTTTTCTGATGAACCATGAAAAAGTTATGCCTTGGTCAAGTTACAGTTGACTTTTCAGCTGTCCAAAAATAGAAACTTTTGCATCTTGATGATTTTTGAGCCAAGCTTTGAGAATCATGATCAAGCATTGATCAAATGATGTTTGTGGCTTCAAAATGAGATGTTGACCAAAAATTTGAACTTTTGACTGTCAAATGACCATTTTGCCCTTACTGTTGACTGTAGTGCAATTAGGGTTTTTGACTGTGCAATTTTGTGCTGTAAGTCTTGAAACTTTGTATGAGGATGCTCGACCATATTTGTTGCATGTGAGACTTGATTTGACCCTTGGAAACTCCATTTTCTTGATCAGAACCAAAACCCTAATTTGACTGGCCTTAGGAGAGTGGTTGACTGTGTGGCCCTTGAGTAGACCTTGAAGCATTTGAAGAGGATGTTTGGCAAAACTTTGAAGATTATGGGAGGGAAAATTTTGGGGTACAACAACACCTTTCAAACAAAAACTTTTTTAAACCCACAAACACAAAGAAAGCAATTTTTGAAAACAATATGAGCAAGTACCTAAGAGCCCGTGGATAACCACGGATAGAAAGGGTGCTAACACCTTCCCTTTCTATAATCTACCCCCCGAACCCGAGAAATATCTCGAAAAAGGAATTTTTCTGTGCTTTTTTCCTTTCCTTGTTGGATAAAATAAAAGTCGGTGGCGACTCTTGCTTACCGTGACATTTTGCAAAAACAAACACAAAACACAAACCAGCATTCTAAAAAACAGTCAGTTCTTTCCCACCGTATCATAGAACTGGCGACTCTGCTGGGGACGCTTATAAGTGGGGTGTACCTTAGGATTAGATCATCGTGTTTTCAATTGTTTGCTTTGTATGCTTTATATTTGTGGGCTTGTATCGGAGTTACTATAGATCCTAACCCGGATCTGGGGATACCATTTAGGTAAGTAGAAATAAACTGTGAGGGAATTGTACGGCATAGACCGGTACGGTTGAAGCAGTAGCTACGTTGGTGTGGCACTTTAGTATGTACCGATATCCCTTGTGGCACAACGAGGAGAATATGGGTCTGCTAAGGGGTCATTAAGCACCAACTGACCTTAGAACCTTTAAATTGACCAACTTGGCCATAGAACAGTAGCAGTATGCTACACTCATTGAGACTAAACTCTCGCGATGATTCCGGCCGCAAGAAAAGGTTGCTAAACTGGAATTATGACCGATTGAGGGTAGTCAGTGATATTGAGATCCTCTAGAACCCAATTACTATTTTTAGGACATGTTTAAACCAACTAAACTGAAAGAGGGTAGTACCTAGACTCCTTGCCAGCCTGAAATCTAAGGGATCTCTGTGTGACTTGTGTGCCTTTACCATGTTTGCTATTTATGGATACTTGTGGTGTGCTTTCTATCATGATATTATGACATCATAACATTGCATACATCTTGCATTGGACTAACCTATTTCAAAGACAGAAGGGATTCATCTTTGTTTTGTTTTGTAGGTCATGACACTCATGCGTAGGAACACCATCCGGATCAACTTTGTTTAGGTTCCCACTATGCTTAAAGAATTGGCTGCAAAGATGTCTGATACTACCTCATTCCTCAGAAGACATGGGAATCTTCTTAGTTTGGTCACCTCCAAATTGGACGAGCAGATGATGAGTGTCCTAGTCCAGTTCTATGATCCACTATACCATTGCTTTACTTTTCAGGACTACCAGTTGGTCCCCACCTTAGAAGAGTTCTCTGATCTGCTCGGTATCTCTATTCTGGAGCAGACCCCGTTTACAGGTTAGGAGAAGATCCTTAGGCTAGAAGAGATTGCTTCAGCCCTTCATATGACAAAGGATGAGGTAATGGCTAATTTGGAAACTCGTAGTGGAGCAAAGGGCTTTTTGACTAAGTTCTTGGTTGGTAAGGCTAATCATTTCTGGGATAGTCTAGACTTCAAGGCGTTCGAAGATATTCTGGCTCTTTTGATATATGGCTTGGTATTGTTTCCTAATTATGACTCCTTTGTTGATGTGAATATGGTGAAAATCTTCATCTCTTGCAATCCTGTACCCACTCTCTTGGGTGACATTCTTCATTAGCTTTATGCTCGTACTGCTAGAAAGCGGGGAACCTTGATGTGCTGTGCTCCATTATTGGCGAGGTGGTTTATTTCGCACCTCCCCAAATCAGTGCTGAAGAACAACGAAGGCATGGGCTGGGCCTATAGGGTTATGTCTCTCTCTAATAATGACATCATCTGGACTATCAAGGGTATGGACGAGGTGGATATTATTGATCGATGTGGGGAGTACCCCAATGTTCCACTGATAGGAACCAATGGAGGAATTTCTTATAATCTGTGCTTGGCCTTACGTCAGTTTTGGCGTGCTAGGAGGGAAGGTCCTCATGAATTGCTAATGCCTAGTATCATCTTTGATTTTCAAGGGGATAGTGACGAGCAACGCCGCAGATTCATAAGGGCTTGGGATAGAGTTCACAGATCTGATCCACATGAGCTGGGTCCAAAGACTTCTCTTCTGATGGAGCCATATCTCATATGGGTCCGTATCCGTGCCTAAAAGTTGGGTATGCCGTATGAAGCCATCCGGCCTATCATTGTTGAAGTTGCTGATGAAGAAGGGGTTCTTCCGACCATCCTCCACCCTCATATGCCCACTGACATTAGGGAACTGAAAAGGTCTTGGATGCAGCTGAGAGAAGAGCAGGATGCTTACCGAGAAAAGTTTAACGAACAAGAGTAGAAGATTCAGAAGTTGACAAGACAGCTGGAGAACACGCGGATCCTCAATGATTATGTCCGCACTGACAAGAAGCGACCACGGGAGCACTGATTGTCCTTTGTTTATTTCCTTTCCAGTCTTTATTTACTTTTCAGTATTTCCTTTCTTGTAACGCCTTAAGGGCAATTTGTTGAACAATTTGAATTTTAAATTTATCTAATAAAAGTGTGCTTCATTTCTTGTTTACGAATTTGAATCTCAAAATGTCTTTGAAATCATATCATACGCATTTCATTCCATGCACCTCATAACAGGTACCCTTGCAGGTTTTCTCATCTTCTTCGCTGTTTATTTTAGCATCATGTCTTCTGAACCATCAACTGAATAAGCAATCAAGGCTCTGCAGGCTCAAAATGCCCAATTCCAAGAGCTGTTCATGAATCTAGCTAAGGGTCAACAAGATCTGAAGACCCTTATTCTGAAAGATAAGAAGAAGAAGAAGAAGAAGAAGAGGACAGTCCTGTTTAACACAGGTCACAGGTTCGGGAACAGGCTACGAGATGAAGTTGATTTGACCACCTCATCTGGAGGGAAAGATAGTCAGGAAGAAAGGAGGGCTCCTAGCCCTGTGGTTTCAGACAACGAGATGGACTTCGACGAAGACCACTATCCTCCGGTTGAGGATAGATACAAGCAATTGGAAGACCGGTTGAGTGCGATGGAAGTTCAGAAGGTGCCTGGTCTGGACTTTGGAGACCTGGGTCTGTCATCTGGGGTGGTGATTCCCCACAAATTCAAAGCACCAGCCTTTTCTAAATACGACGGAATTTCTTGCCCAAAAATGCATCTCCGGTCGTATGTAAGGAAGATTCAGCCGTACACCGCTGATAAGAACCTATGGATCCACTTCTTTCAAGACAGTCTCTCAGGGACTCAGCTTGAATAGTTTTACCAGTTAGAAGGAGCCAGTATTCACAGTTGGGAAGATTTGGCTGCTGCTTTCTACAGGCAGTACCAATACAATGCCGACCTTGCTCATACGCGTACCCAACTCCAGGGTATGTCTATGGGAACAAGTGAAGGTTTCAAAGATTATGCTCAGAAGCGGAGGGACCTCGCTGGAAGAGTGCAACCACCCTTGGCTGATAGGGAGTTGGTTGATATGTTTCTGGGGACCTTGTCTGGTCTGTTTTTCAACCATCTGATCGGAAGTTCTTCATCTGGGTTTACAGAGCTAATTATGACCGGTGAAAGGATTGAGGCTGGTATTAAGTCTGGAAAGATACAAAAGGGTGCTTCATCGAGCACCGAGAAAAAGCCTTTTAAGAAGGAGTCAAGTGCTCTTTACAGTTCGAAAAGCCATAATAGACCTGAACGCCGCCAAGCTGTTAATGCGGTTGTTATTTCAAGACCTATTGGTGCTCCTCAGCGCAACAATCAACAAAAGGCCGAGATACCTCAAAGGCAATTCACCCATCTCAACATGACTTTGTCTCAGATTCTACCGCAGTTATTGAAAACCAATCTAGTAACTCCAAGGGAGGCTCTGCAGAATCCCAACACTGCATCGCCAAAGTACAACCCTAATGCCCGCTGTGCTTTTCACTCTGATAGCCCGGGACATAATACAGATGATTGTTGGGCTTTGAAGAACAAGATACAAGACTTAATTGATGCTAGGGAGATTGAGTTCGAGGCGCCCGAAAGACCTAATGTTGTGACTGCTCCTATGCCCAAGCATGAAGTGAACGCTATAGATGAAGACTCATTTGTGGTTTTTGTGAATGACATTGTTACTCCTTTGATGACTGTGAAGAAGAACCTTTTGCTAGCCGGTTTATTTCCGGGTTGTGACGAAGGTTGCCGTATGTGTTCTGTCCTACCTACCGGTTTCCATCTTTTGAAGTCGGGTGTTCAACGCCTGATGGATAATAGAGAAATTTTGTTTGAGAAGACTGTTGTTCCTTTAGTTCATACTGAAGAAGTTGCCGTTATCACCATTTTCGATAATTCTTCCAAGGCTTCCTCGAGAAAGCCTGTTAGAATTACATATGTTCCAAGAATCGCACCATTGATCATCACTGTTCCTGGGCCTATCCCCTATACATCTGATAAAGCTGTCCCTTGGCACTACGGTGCTGATGTTTATTTTCATGGAGTTAAACAAGAGTTGGATGTTGGTACTGACGTCAGTAATATTGTGGGACCTGCTAAAGTCACCCGCAGCGGAATACTTTTCTCCCCTGATATCTCTCCACCAACTGCCCGGAAACCTGTTGTTATCACACCTTCCAGTGTACCTGCTACTATTCCTGTTCAAGTTCCCATTCTTACCCCTGTTGCTGAGTCGTTCGACACTCGGGGCAAAGCGACCACTGATGAGCTTGCCCGGACGGAGGCACCGAAGACAATTGTTGTTGAAGCCTCTAGGCAAGAGATGGAAGAAATTCTGAAGATCATCAAAAAGAGCGACTACAATGTAGTCGAGCAGTTGGGGAAAACCCCATCCAAGATCACCATGTTATCACTGTTACTATGCTCATAGACCCACGCCAAGGCTCTGATTGCTTTCCTGAAGACTGCACACGTACCGCAAGAAACATCAGTTGATCAGTTTAAAGATTGCGTGGCTAGTCTGACTGCTAATAATGGGTTAGGTTTCTATGATGCCGACTTGCCTGCTAAGGGGAGAAATCACAATGATGCCTTGCATGTCTCCATTGAATGCAGGGGCACTACTCTTGCTCATGTATTGGTGGATACTGGTTCCTTATTGAACCTTTTACCTAAGAAAGCTCTAGACCGGTTGGACTGTGAGGGTTTAGAATTGAAGCCAAGTAACATTGTTGTCAGGGCCTTTGATGGGTCAAAGAGAATGGTACATGGAGAAGTGGATATTCTGGTGAAGGTTGGTTCTCAGATCTTTACGTCTACATTCTATGTGATGGACAGTCGGCCATCTTATTCTTGTCTGCTGGGTCGTCCGTGGATCCACAAAGCTGGGGCAGTCACTTCAACACTCCACCAGATGCTGAAATACCCAATCAAAGGGAAAATTGTGACAGTACGAGGGGAGGAAGAGTACATGGTGAGCCACCTCAACTCTTTCTGGTATGTAGAGATGGATGGGGAGTTCATTAAGACCCCATTCCAACATTTTAAAGAGGTTCCCCAGACACTAGCATCAGCTGAAACTGTCAATGAAGATCCTCCTATGAAGATGTCTTCCTTTAAGGATGTCGGGTTGTTGTTGAGAAAGGTGGGTGTGCAAATTGGGGGAAACTCCCTGATTTTGCACATAAGACTAACAAATTTGGTTTGGGTTTCACTGCAGAAGCTCAAAGGGCTGTTCGGAATGCACGGATCGAAAGACCTCCCCTGTTCATCAGCAATTCAGGAGTGAATGCCATTGAAGACGATGTGGAAGAGTCTGAATTTGATAGCTGGATCTATCCTACTACTGATGGTGGACTAGGCAACTGGACAGAAAAGGACTTCATCCCAATTTCTTTTGTTACCCAGTAATGAGACTTTTGTTTTGAATTTGTAACAGACAATGTTTTAAACTTTACGGCCCGGTGTCTTACCCAGGGTACCGTGGATTCATTTGTGAGGGCTTTATGTGTGTCATTTTCATATATCATTAATAAAAGCATTGGACGTTTTCTTGCATTTCAAATTTTGCGCTCCTTGTTTTTCTTTTATTACATATTGCAAAACAGTTATTTTACACACACTCATATATACAGGTCTACATCCACTCTGGATCTCACTGGTAACGACTCTGCTACTGCCAATTATGACTTCGAAAGTCCGATAAACTTAGCCAAAGACGAAGGTGAATATGATTGTGAAGTGCCTGGTGAACTTGCAAGGCTGTTACTTCAGGAAGAGAGAGCTATACAGTCGCACGAAGAGCCGGTGGAATCAGTGAATCTGGGTACAAAGATAGACAAGAAAGAAGTTAAGGTCGGTGCAAATCTGGAAGCTAGTGTGAAGCAACAATTGATTCAGATGCTGCGTGACTACGTTGAGATCTTTGCCTGGTCTTATGAAGATATGCCTGGGTTGGATACCGATATTGTGGTTCACCGTCTGCCTACCAAGGAAGACTATCCTCCAGTGAAATAGAAGGTCTGCCGAATGTGCCCAGAGATGTCTGAGAAAATCAAGGTTGAATTTATGAAACAGTTTGACGCCAATTTTCTAGCAGTTACTTCTTACCCACAGTGGGTGGCCAACGTGGTTCCTGTACCAAAGAAGGATGGTAAGGTTCGAATGTGTGTTGACTATAGAGATCTAAAAAGGGCGAGTCCCAAAGATGATTTTCCTCTACCTCATATCGACGTTCTGGTTGACAACACCGCCAAGCATAAGGTATTCTCCTTTATGGATGGTTTCTCCGGTTATAATCAGATTAAAATGGCTCCCGAAGACATGGAGAAGACAACCTTTGTTACTCAATGAGGTACCTTTTGCTATAAGGTCATGCCTTTTGGATTAAAGAATGGTGGGGCAACGTATCAGCGTGCCATGGTTGCTTTGTTTCATGACATGATCCATCATGAGATTGAGGTATACGTCGACGATATGATTGCAAGGTCCTAGACTGAGGAAGAACACCTTGACCATCTTCAGAAGTTATTTGACAGATTGAAATTGTACAAGCTGAGGCTAAACCCGAACAAGTGCACCTTCGGGGTGAAATCTGGTAAGCTGTTGGGTTTCGTCGTAAGTGATAAAGGTATTTAAGTGGATCCGAAAAAGGTGAAGGCCATACAAGAGATGCCAGTTCCCCAAATAGAGAAAGAAGTCAGAGGCTTTCTGGGACGTTGGAACTACATTGCCCGATTCATCTCGCACCTGATTGTTACTTGTGAACCAATCTTCAAGTTACTGAAGAAAGATCAAGTGGTACGATGGAACGATGAATGCCAGGCCGCTTTCGAAAGGATCAAAGAGTATCTCCAAGAGCCACCCATTCTGATGCCTCCAGTTGAAGGGAGACCCTTAATCCTATACTTGACAGTACTCGACAACTCAATGGGGTGTGTGCTGGGTCAGTATGACGAGTCTGGCCGAAAAGAGCATGCTATTTATTACCTTAGCAAAAAGTTTACCGACTGCGAGACCTGATACTCGTTGCTCGAGAAAACTTGTTGCGCTTTGGCATGGGCTGCTCGCCAGCTGAGACAGTATATGCTGACTCACACTACTCTATTGATATCGAAGATGGATCCAATCAAGTATATCTTCGAGAAGCCTGCCTTATCTGGAAGAATAGCAAGATGGAAGATGATCTTGACTGAGTATGACATCCAGTATACGACTCAAAAGGCAATCAAGGGAAGTGTGTTGGCAGACCATTTGGCACATCAGGCAGTGGATGATTACCAGTCTATGAACTTTGAATTCCCGGACGAGAATATCATGATAGTGACTGACTGTGAGACACCTGGACCGGATGAAGGACCTAAGGAAGTATCTCGATGGTCTATGTACTTTGATGGAGCTTCAAACGCTTTGGGTAATGGCATTGGCGCCGTGATCATATCTCCTAAAGGCTCTCATACTCCGTTCACCGCCCGACTCTGTTTCAACTGCACCAACAACATGGTGGAGTATGAGGCGTGCATTATAGGTCTTCGAGCAGCAATTGACCTAAGGATTAAGTTTCTGAGTGTCTTCGGAGATTCCGCTCTCATGATCAGTCAGATCAAAGGCGAGTGGGATACAAAACACTGAAATCTTATTCCTTACAAGGAGTACATATTGACACTACTTCCCCACTTTAAAGAGATAACTTTTGAACACTTCCCTAGAGAGGAGAATCAGTTGGCGGACGCGCTGGCTACAATGTCTTCTATGTTCAAAGTCAATTGGGACAACGAGGCTCCTCTAATTATCATTGAAAGATTGGACGAACCTGCACATTGCTGTGACATTGAGACTGAAAAGGTAACAGAAAAGCCCTAGTTTCACGAAGTAAAAAGGTATCTTAAGGCTCAGGAATACCCCGAGGGTGCATCTGTTAATGACAAGAAGTTTCTGAGGAGGTTCGCAACAAAGTTCTTCATCAGCAATGACATCCTTTACAAGCGTAACCATGATTCGACCTTACTGCAATGTGTGGATAAGAACGAAGTAGAAAGGATCATGGCAGAGTTACATGAAGGTACTTTCGGAACTCACTCCAGTGGACATACCATGGCAAAAAAGATCCTACGGGCACAATATTACTGGTCCACAATGGAAGTCGACTGTTATCAGCATTCTCGGACATGTCACAAGTGCCAAGTCTATGTTGACAAGGTGCACATACCTCTGGTACCTCTGAACGTCTTTAAGGCACCTTGGCCTTCTGCAATGTGGGGCATTGATATGATCGGCGAGATCAGGCCTACGGCATCCAATGGGCATCATTTCATCCTGGTAGCCATTGATTACTTTACAAAGTGGGTTGAAGCAGCTTCATTTGCTATAGTAACCAAGAACGTCGTGGCACGTTTCATTCGGCATAATTTTATTTGTCGATACGGTGTACCAGAGAGGATCATTACAGATAATGGTACGAATCTCAACAATAAGATGATCACTGAGCTCTGCAAACAGTTCAAGATACAGCATCACAACTCTTCTCCCTACCGGATGAAGATGAATGGGGCTGTCGAAGCAGCTAATAAGAACATTAAGAATATTGTGTAGAAGATGATGGTGACATACAAGGACTGGCACGAGACATTACCGTTTGCTCTTCATGGGTACCGTACCTCAGCACGGACGTCAACAGGGGCAATACCCTATTCCTTGGTTTATGGCATGGAGGCAGTCTTGCTCATTGAAGTTCAAATACCCTATCTTCGGATTATGAAGGATGTAGGTTTGAGCGAAGATGACTGGATTCAAACCCGGCTTGATCAACTGAACTTAATCGACGAAAAGAGACTTACTGCTATTTGTCATGGTCAGACGTATCAAAAATGGATGATCAAGGCATTTAACAAGAAAGTCAGACGACAAGAGTATCAAGTTGGGGACCTGGTTATCAAGCACATTATCCTACCTCAAAGTGATCCCAGGGGCAAATGGACCCCTACTTACGAAGGGCCATTTGTGGTTAAGAACATTTTCTCAGGAGGAGCTATGATTCTAACCACCATGGATGGTGACGACCTTCCTCACCCCGTCAATGCAGACGTAGTGAAAAGATACTACGCATAATCAAAGACCCGCTAGGTCGACTGGCCTAGGCAAAAATAAGGGCTTCCCGACGAACCAAAAGGGTTCGGGCAAAAATAAGGGATGAAAATGAAAAAAAACTGTACACCCGGCAAGTCGAAAACTTGAAAAGGCGGCTTGGGCAAAAAGGGGTATCCCGGTGGACTGAAAACCCGAAAGGGAGGTCCAAGAAAAAATTAGGGATTAAAGCGTAACACTATGTCTCATTGGATCACCTTGCATCCAGACTTCGGTATCGACTATCAAGCTCGGACGGCACTAATCAATCTGATTCATCTTCAACCAAGCAACAAAGTGATGAGATTCTCGAAGACATAAAGGCCATAGCAGACTTGGAACCCAGTGGGATCATTCACATAGCTTTTTTGTTTAGTTTTTCACAAATTGTGTAAACTCTATTATTCGGCGGCGTTCTCTTACTAGGACGTCAGCCTCTTGTACAAAAACGCCTATTTACAGGCCAAACTTCAAAATAAATACAATTCATTTTCAAAGAAATTTCAAACTGTTTTCTTTATCTATTTTGATTTGCAAAGAACGTCCAATGTTCATTTTTGATATATGCATTTGACATTAATTGTTGTTCATAAATATTTACATGCGAAACAAAAGACGATTACTGGTAACATCAGAAACAGGGGAAATAAAAATTGTCCAAACTATACAGTTGCTCTGTCCACCAGGTACAAAGGTAGATTCAGCTGAAGAATATGGCTAAGATACCTTCACTCTCCGCAGAGTAAGACAGTAATATTAGCTCTCCCCAGCTGAGACTTGCAACTGTGAATAAATTGGTAATATTCTCCCCAGGCAAAGTTTATCTACCGTCAACACTGAAAAGGCTTAATATTCCCCAACGGAGTATAAGAATGTTCCTCGGCAGAATACAAGATATCCCCAGTGGATTCAAAATTTTCCCAGCGCTGTCTGAAAAAGCTTCCCCAGTGGAGTTGAAGAATCATCCCCAGTAGACTCTGGAAGTTTATCCTCAGCGGAGTACAAAAATAAATCTCCCCAGCCAAGCTCAAAGGATTATCCCCACAAAAGTCTAAAAGGTTATCCCCAGTGAAGTCGCAATTGAAAGATCATCCCCAGCGGATTTCTTTCCTTTTACAAACAGGAATTCAATCCCCAATAGAATTCAATATCACCAGTAACGATAATTCATCCCGGCGGAATTTATCAGTGGAATCTTTAGCAGAACATCTCTTCCCCACAGAGTAATCTCCTCATCAGTCTATTCCCCCAACGGAGTCATCCTCTCCTGCAGGTTTATTCTCTTCATTCGCCATCCCCAGCGGAAATGAAGAATCCAGCTCTATTCTTCATCAGCTATTCGGGATTTATTTTCCCCAGCTAGAAACATTACATTTCCATACATCATGATACAGGCATATACGCATCATATAACACAATCTCATTTATTTTGAGAACATCATTGCTTGATCCATATCATGCATTGCATATGACTGACCTTTACCTTTCAGGAAAGATGCAGTTAAGTTCTCAACTATGTCAAAGATCTTCTCCGGTTCAGTTAGATTGATGCTAAGATCTCCCTGATTCTTATTCCAGTTGAAGATATCCCAAGACTTTCGTCTGGTTCAGTTAAATTGATTCTAAGATTTTTCTGATTCTTATCCATCCAAAGTTAATCCAAGACCTTCTCTGGTTCAGTCAGATCGATGCTAAGATCTCCCTGATTCCTATTCCAGTTGAAGATATCCCAAGACTTTCGTTTGGTTCAGTTAAATCGATTCTAAGATTTTTCTGATTCTTATCCAGTCAAAGTTAATCCAAGACCTTCTCTGGTTCAGTCAGATCGATGCTAAGATATCCCTGATTCTTATTCCAGTTGAAGATATTCCAAGACTTTCGTCTGGTTCAGTTAAATCGATTCTAAGATTTTTCTGATTCTTATCCAGCCAAAGTTAATTTGAGACCTTCTCTGGTTCAGTCAGATCGACGCTAAGATCTCCTGATTCTTATTCCAGTTGAAGATATTCCAAGACTTTCGTCTGGTTCAGTTAAATCGATTCTAAGATTTTTATGATTCTTATCAAGTCAAAGTTAATCCAAGACCTTCTCTGGTTCAGTCAGATCGATGCTAAGATCTCCCTGATTCCTATTCCAGTTGAAGATATCCCAAGACTTTCGTCTGGTTTAGTTAAATCGATTCTAAGATTTTTCTGATTCTTATCCAGTCAAAGTTAATCCAAGACCTTCTCTGGTTCAGTCATATCGACGCTAAGATCTCCCTGATTCTATTCCAGTTGAAGATATTCCAAGACTTTTGTCTGGTTTAGTTAAATCGATTCTAAGATTTTTCTGATTCTTATCCAGCCAAAGTTAATCTGAGCCCTTCTCTGGTTCAGCCAGATCGACGCTAATATCTCCTTGATTCTTATTCCAGTTGAAGATATTCCAAGACTTTCGTTTGGTTCAGTTAAATCGATTCTAAGATTTTTCTGATTCTTATCTAGTCAAAGTTAATCCAAGACCTTCTCTAGTTCAGTCAGATCGACGCTAAGAGCTCCCTGATTCTCATTCCAGTCGAAGACCTCCTATTAACAATCTCTAAATGGAATCAGTAAGCCCATTCCTTACATCACAATGTTGATACCACTTCATGCGAGTGCAAATTTTTGGGCACTCTAGTGTTCAATAATCTTCCACCTTCGGATCACGAAAGGCACGAAAGCCAATCTACATCCTCAGGTATAAGAAGATTGAACAAGGGAAGCTGTTGTACCCCAAAATTTTCCCTCTCATATTTCTCAAAACATTCCATGAAAAATCTCCAAGTTGCTCAAGTTTGCTCAAGAGTTGGACAGTCAAGCTATCTCCTAAGGCAGTCAACCCCAAGTTAGGGTTTTGTGTTGCATCAATATCCTTGAATACAAATGACCTCAAATTCTCCCTAATGTCCTAATATGTTCTCAAGTTCATCCATGTCAAATTTCAAGCCTTGCAGAGGAAGTTTGCTCAATCAATTGCTCAAAGGGTCCAAAAATCGACTGTGATAGGGCAAAAGTCAACTGTGACCTATAAACAGTCATACTTCAAGATTTTTTTGTCAACATTCTCATTTTTAAGTATATTTGATCATTTTATCAAGGGTTGATCATGATTCATCAAGGATTGTTCAAAATTCATCAAGACTCAAAAGTTGCTAAATTAGGGTTTTGTAGGAAAAGTCAACTCAACTTTGACCAAGTATAACTTTCTCATACTTTATGAGAAATGACACATCCAAATCTCATTTTTAAGAGGATGCAATTTCCTACAATCCATATTCATACCCAAAGATCATAAAATGCACTCACAAGAAGTTATAAATTTGGACATTATAGGTCATTTTTGAAAGTCAACAAAAACACCTTTTTTACCAAAGCTTATAACTTGAGCATGGAATATCAAAATGATATGAGACAAAAAGGGTTGGTTATAGGACATCTCAAGATTTCTAAAAAGTCCAAGAACACCTCAAAAAGTGGAAAATTGAAGAAGTTATGCATTGTTGAAGTTGGGCATTTTTGCAAAATTGCCAAAAGTCAACTATCCCCAAAACATCAAATTTTGTCAAATGGGCCCATTCTTTTCCACTTGATTTGGACTTGCCACATTGCACACGTGTCCTAGCTTTATCCTTGTGTGCATTTATCAATTTTATTATTTTATTTGATTTTTTATTGAATTATTTCATTTTAAATCAATTTAAATCAAATAAAATCCAAAAACTTGATTACATGAGATCTTTTTCTATTTTCAGGACTTAATCATCATCAATATCATGATCAAACTCGTATCAAGCATTCCATGTGCAAAAAGATTGAGTTTTTGACAAAATTGGAAAGTCTTCAATGGTGGATCAAATCAAATCCCATGGCATTGATGTGCAAAGATTCAATCCATAAATGTTGACCTAATACATTCTATATTACATATACAAGTGAAAGCACATGAGATTGGGGGATGGAGGCTGCAAAAACACCAAGAACCAAACTTGCAAAATTGATAAAAAGTGTGAAACTGAAATTATCCTTGGAGGCATTTTCAGAAGCGAAACTCAACACCAATCAATTGCTGGAGGTTCATTGAGTCAGAACCACCCCCTAGCAAGCTCTCACACACTCTCAAACGCACTGTAAGTGATACACGACTCCCCTCTGAATTTGATTTCGTGTTTCAAAATCCATGCATCATTACAAGAAACCAATGGTATATTTGCAATCACTAGATAATTTCCAAGCTTTCCATATTGTTTGATTGTGTTTAGCTGCTCTGTGGTGCAAAACGCCATTGTAGGGTTTCCTAGGTTTTTTTAGGGGTTTTTGTTACAGGTAAAATTAGACCTATTAACGGCCATGGACATGACCGGAGGAGAAAGACGAGCACAACCATGGTCTTGGATGGAGTTTATATGGCCTGAGGTGAGTTTTTAGAATGGCCTACGCTTTTAGCTGCAGATTTAAATCCGCAGGTAATTTCCTTGCAGACCTGAGGACAGGAACAACCACGTGCCCCCATCTGATTGCCCCATTCGAATATTCGCGCGTTTTTATTTTTGTTCTGGCATATTAATGTGTTTTCTCATATTATCATTATTGCTGAACATATTAACAATAGAAGCGCGTTGGCCTAGTGGAAAGAGGAGCTGACAGTCACCAACAGGACCTGGGTTCGAATCCCAGGTCCTCCAAATACTTTGTTATATTTTTTCTACAGGTTATCCAGTGCATATTCAAGCGCGTGGTGCATCATACTCCCTCACTCAATCACTTGCCAGATGGCCCCAGGCCAGATCTGGTGATCCAGATGGAACGTCCACCATGCTACCTAGTCAAAGTGTACATGCTGGATCTCAAAAAGTCAACCAGGCCTGCACAATTGGGCCATGGAATTTGCTATTCAGACTCCCCAATCAGGCCCAAACCTCTAATTCTTTCTATTTTCATATTTATTTATTTATTTGTTTGTTTAAATATTTTTATTATTAATTAACCAATTAAACGTTTTCTTTACAAAATTAAAACCAAAAAAATATTTTTCTTCATTAAAACCAAATTTTAATTTTTATTAATCAATATTAATTTAATTAATTTAGTTTTAATTAGGAATAACTTTAATATATTTTTGCAATAATTAAAATTAACTTAGACAATTAGGTTTATGTTAACATTGATTAAATTTATTTTTGTCTCTTTAAATATAAAAAATGCAAAAATATTTTTATTAATTAATTTATTTATTTAATAATTAATCTAGTTTAATTTCTTTCATAAATTCAAAAATAACCAAAAAAATCTTTTCTTTAATTAAAGGGTCAAAACCCTAAAAAACTTGCGCCAGATTTAATTTCCCGCACGCGATCCATTTTATATCATATTTGTATTTGTTTCCGGAATGTAATAGCTTAATAGGACTTTAAATACTTGTATCGCTTTATTTATTTTCCGCATTTAATTTTTAAGGGTTGTTTTTGGCGATGTAAATATCCGACGCCTTGTAATAATTAGTTAAATTTCCGCAATTTAATTTTCGCAAATTATAACTGTTAGATGTTTGATAATAGGGATGCATGACAAGAATGGATGTTTAACCTAAAATCAACTTAGATAACCATTGACATGTACAAAGACAAAATAACTGAAAACAACACACTCGCACATGCGCACTCTTAGGGTACACCCCACTTGGTTGCCTTCGTACGCGGTCATTGAGTATAGGTAGTTTTAGAGGTCGCCCTCTTGTCTAAAGATCATAGTCGCCTCGAAACGGTTGCCTCGGATATTGTTGCCTCCAAACAAATGATCTAAGACATTAGGGTTACCGCTAAGGCGTCCTAACATTGCTTTGGTGACCGCACGTCCCTTAATCGAATTGACCCTTAAAACTCCAACGACGGTGCTACTTACTCATCAATAGTGGGATAGCATTGTATAAAGGAAGATAGCATATAACGATTCCTTTTTCGAGTAGGTAGATGGTTCTTAAGTACTTGCTCTTTCAAAAACAAAAAACTTTCACACTTACACCTTTCAAACAAAAACTTTTTTAAACCCACAAACACAAAGAAAGCAATTTTTGAAAACAATATGAGCAAGTACCTAAGAGCCCGTGGATAACCACTGATAGAAAGGGTGCTAAAACCTTCCCTTTCTATAATATACCCCCCGAACCCGAGAAATATCTCGAAAAAGGAATTTTTCTGTGCTTTTTTCCTTTCCTTGTTGGATAAAATAAAAGTCGGTGGCGACTCTTGCTTACCGAGACATTTTGCAAAAACAAACGCAAAACGCAAACCAACATTCCAAAAAACAGTCAGTTCTTTCCCACCGTATCACACATGCGATGTTAGATGACCTAATGAGAAGTATCTACACGAAGCAGGCAAGATGTATAAGCCAGATGATCCTTATAAAGGGGTAGGACAAATTTGGGGTATGACAGATACGACCAAAGGGATCGAAGGCCAAACACAAAGACTCAGGGCTTCTGTCATAAACGCCACAAGTTTGTGACTAAAGCAATCAAAACTCCACAATACAAAGAAAAGACGCAAAGAAAATGGAAAAACCACTAAAACTTCTATAGACCCACCCTCTTCTTGGTAGCTAGCCACTCTAGAGGCCATTGTGGGTCTGCCACACATCAACCTCGTGCTAGGTTTCACCTGGGGGAGTGGTACGGATATTTGGTCAGACACGACCCTAGAGACGTCCAATAAACTTCGAGCAAAAATCTCATTAGTTGATGGAAAGTCTATAGAAATTAACTTAGGATCAAATGCATGCGCCTTAAACAGGTAAAAAAATATCACAACGTCAAATTCATTTACTCACATTTCCCAGTGCATGTATTACATATAAAATGGAGAAAGACACAACTAATCCCTAAGTGAGATGATTGTTCCATCTTTAAGCATTTAGTCTGGTCGTGCTTGCTCCCTCAACATACGTAGAGGGGAGTGAAAACACTTCACTTGCAGTAAAGTGTTCATATAGGACTCAGAAACGACCGCAAGATTGAGAGTGGATGATTCATTTAATTATGGGATAAGGAGGCATTTTAAGGCGTAAATTTTCAAGATATTCCTTAACGGTGGAAAGATATGCCTTTGTAGTAGATCAGGTAACCAATGTAGAGGTTAAAGCGTTATCAGTCTTTGTTATGTCTCTCCCTAAGAGCTTTACCTGGTCAACTAACGATCCAGGGAGATTGGAGGCACTCAAGGCATCATCTATCCCGATTAGAGAAACTCAGTAACTCTTCATCGAGAGCCTCATCAATTAGGTTGTCAAGGTAAGAGCAATCCTTTTCTGAAGTAGACGCCTGATCTTCTTTCAGAGTACAGTGTCCCAACCTAACCAATAAGGCAGGAGCTGGAGGACTTGACATATGTGACAACCACTGAGAATCACTAAGGATACCAACATTTCTTGTAGTCCCCGAGGAGGTTTCCCCTCGAGAGTCTGGCTGAAAGGGATGCAGCAAAATCCTTACCATCCCAGTCGGAGGAGCAACATCTACTAACATTGAAATGTTTAAAGGACCAACAATAGTTGGGGTGACTCAGGTTCCCCGTCTTAGTTGGCAATTTTTTTGCTCGTTCTTCATCTAATATGTAAATAATGATTACCAAAGTTAAGAGAATTGCCAATAACTAAATTGGCGGTAGTGGAAAAAATACCAGAAGCTCGTAAAAATAACCTTCCTCTCCTCCTTGGTACCAACGTCCATCATCGGGCGGGCTTTAACAAGGGATTTCAAACATTTATTTGAATTTTCATCTCGAGGAGTGACGCCCCCGACATGACCTAACTCTTTGACAAAGGTGACAAACTGTTTTGAGTCATGATAGACACTATTTTGTTCCATTACATAAAATTAACATGTTATAGAAATACATATGATAAATAAGCAAAGGTAACTAATATCTCAAGAAATTGCAGAATTGACTCTTCAGAGATCGTGTGATGACTTGCCAAAATTAATAAGCATTATAAATGCTCTAGATCACATTAGGAAGACACTAAAGTATTTCAGTTTCTAAAGATCATTATGATAGGACCTACGGAAAGACATATGTAGCATGGGGAGCATTTAAGGCGCGAATTTTCAAGGACACCAATGTCCTCTCTTTGATTTCCATTCAAGTAAGGATGCATCCGACAAGAAAGGGTGAATACAACAAAAGTCCTCGCACTACTGAGTAGAGACTAGGGTTTGGGGGTCAGTTGTTTTAAGCGGCCCATAAGAGCCAACGACCACAACCCAGAGAAGGAAATAACTTTCCAGTTCGCTCGCAAGGTATGAGTCTTATCTAGGGGAAGAGCAGGAGATATAGGTTCAAGATACATTCAACGGTTTCCCTACGCTTGAAGAATATTGAGTTATTACAACTGCCCCCTCTATATATAAAAAAACCATGTCATTCTCAAGATACACAATTTAAATTAAAACTTCACTCACTCATTTTACTTAGATACTGAATTCAATGCTAGAGTGTTAACCTTGCAGACCAGCTCATTTTCATAACGAAATATATACAAAATCTTAACTCTAATAAACTCAAGTTCCATAATGAAATATATAATATAAACTTGAGAAAATAGACTACTACCATATATACAAAAATATCCTTATGCATGTCTCTTCTTCGAAAAAACATGTGTATTTTTTCCAGATTAAATTTGTATTTATGTATCAAATAATAATCATAATTATATATATATATATATATATATATATATATATATATATATATATATATATATATATATATATATATATATATATATATATATATATATATATATATATATATATATATATATATATATATATATATATATATATATATATATATATATATATATATATATATATATATATATATATATATAACAAAAATAATAATCATAATAATAATATAATAACTAACTACCACAATTATAAAAATATAAAAATAATAATATTAATCCACCACTAGTAATAATAATATAATATTTAACTAATAATATTATTAAAATAATAATAATAATTATAATAATAATAACAAAAATAATAATATAATAATTAACTACCACAATTATAAATAATAATAATAATAATAATATATTCAATTAACACTATTATATCTTATTACTCTAATTCTTATTTTTTATACAAAAAATATTTAATTATAAAATAATAATAATAATACAATTTTTTAATTAATACTATTATATTTAATTAACACTATTATATCTTATAATCATAAATTTTTAACTATTTTTTTAATTATTCTCTTTTAATTATTGTGTTTAATATTAAAGTTATAATTTTTTATATAAATTCTGAATAACTTAGTTTTTGTAAATAATAAATACAAATCACAAATATAAAAATTATTTTACTATTTTTTTAAATTAAAATTTTAACAAAATTAAAATAATTAAAATATCTTAAAATTAATATAACATATGAGTTATATGATATATAATAACGATGATAATACTATTAATATTCCTATTTCAATTCCAATTAAAAATTTAAAAATTAAAACTCATTAAACCCTTCAATTTTTTATGTTAATTCAAAAAATAAAAAATATTTAATAAATTTTATTTTAATAATTATTAAAATATAACTAATACACTATAATTATATAATTATGATAATATAAAAAAATTTAAAAATAAATAAATACATTAATAATTAATACTCAGCAAAAATTACAAATGAAATAAATCAAATAAGAATAAAATTATTTACTACTTTATACATATTTTTATATAAGTTTTGTATTACTTACTTTTTCTAAATAATAAATACAAATCACAAATCACAAATATAAAAATTAATTTAATAATTAATTATGATAAAAGTTATTTATAGACAATAATGATAATTTAATATCACATATTTATATGTAGAGTGATTATGGATAGAACAATAATAAATAATAATAACAATTTAAATTATTAATTAAAATATATATTAATACAATAAATGAGTGAATGAATATAATTAAAGAATATAATTTACAAAATAGCAAAAAAAAGTAATTCAAATGTTTATGATTATGGATAGAACAATATTAAATAATGAAATAATAATAATAATAATTTAAACTATCAATTAAAATCTATATTAATTCAATAAATGAGTGAATAAATATAATTAAAGAATAGTATTTACAAAATAGAAAAAGAAAGTAATTCAAAGGTTTATGATATTTTGTAACTCTTTTTTTTAAGTAACTCAAAGGTTTATGAGTTACATACATATTTTGTAACTCCTTTTAATTATAAATAGTTTAAAGATTTATGATATTTTGTAACTCATTTTCTTTAATTATATTCATAATAATATATTTTGTTTTTATCAATAATCACTCTACATACATATTGTTAAATTGTAATTCAGTGTGTCGAAACAATGTGTCGAAAAGATTTGATTTGTTTTAGAGTTAAATAGATTTGATTTAAGTCTAGAATAGATTTGATTTGATTTAGTAACAAAATAGATATTTTGGGCTTTGGGCATAGGGTGTAAGCTCGGTTATAAATAGAGGGAGTAACCCCTATTTTTGTAAGCAAGTTAAGCAAGTCATTCACAGTATTTTGCAGTTGCAAAGTGAATAAGAAAGTTTTCACAGTTTGTGAGCAGAGAGAAACTCTGCCGAAATTATTTGTCTTGTCTTTTTTTCTTTATTTTTCTCATAATTAAATCGTCATTGTGGTAGAAATTCATCATAGACTTTGGTGAGTTTCCAATATCTGGTATCAAGAGCTTTGTTTCGATTCGAGGGAAGTATCAATCAAGAACGATTGAAGAATTCACGATGACAAGTTATGGGAATGCAAACTATCCAGCAACACTACCAATTCTGAAAGTTGACAACTATGAGAATTGGTGCAAACAGATGAAAGTCTTATTCAGGTGTCAAGGTCTTTGGGACCTTGTAAAAGATGGAGTCGAAGTGCTTGGAGAAAACGCTTAAGAAGAAGAAAAGAAGAAATACACAAAATCTGAGAAGCTGAGTTATAAAGCATTATTTATAATTCATCAACGTGTCAGCCCAGACAATTTCGAAAAGGTTAGTGATTTAGAATCTGCAAAAGAAGCTTGGGAAATCCTTGAGAATTCTTTTGGAGGCGCTGAGAAAGTGAAAGAAGTGAGGTTACAAACTCACAAAAGGACTTATGAACTGCTTCACATGGAAGACAGTGAAAGCATATCTGATTTCTTCACTAGTGTTACAAAACTAGTAAATCAAATCAAGATATGTAGAGAAACGTCAACAACAAGAGTTGTTGTTTCGAAGATATTGAGATCTTTAGCTCCTAAGTTTGACCACATAGTGGTGGCGATAGAAGAGGGGAAAGACTTGTCGAAATTGACAAAGGAAGAGCTTCAAGGGATGCTTGAATCTCATGAACAAAGAATGAATGAAAGAGCTGCAGGCAAATCGAAGAGTGATGTGGCCTTGCAGACAGATTCAGTAAAGGAAACCAAAGGCAAAGGAAAGTGTTTCGACAGAGGTAGAGGTGGCTACAACAAATCGAATGGTAGAGGAAACCAAATCAAAAGAGACGTGTCGAATCAAAGAAGACCATACCAAGGCAACCAAAGAGGCGGTGTTGCAAATAGAGGAAGAGGTGGTGGTCGAAAACCTGATAAGAGTCACATTCAATGTTACAATTGTCAGAAGTATGAACACTATGCGAGTGATTATCCAGAAAAATGAAAGAATAAAAAAAGTGATGCAAAGCTTGCAAAACATGAAAAAGAAGAGATGATGATGGTCACAACAAGAGATGAAGATAGATTCAAGGACCAATGGTACTTGGATTTAGGATGTTCATCACATATGTCTGGAAGGAAAGACTGGTTTGTTAATATAAAGCCCTCAATGAAAAATATGGTAAAATATGAAAATGACAATACCCTAGCAGCTGAAGTTATTGGTGATGTTATGATTATGAGGAAAGATGGCAATAGGTCAGTAATTTCCAATGTGTTGTACATACCAGGCATGAAGAGCAATTTGCTCAGTATAGGATAGTTGGTCGAAAATAATTTTAGTGTCAATCGAAGATAAGATGATGAGAGTCGTTGATGCAAATGGGAGATTAATCTTGAAGGCTCCTATGTCTCAGAATCGAACCTTCAAGATTGAACTAAATGTGATGGAGCACAAGTGCCTTTCGACTACAGATAGCAGAGATGAATTGATATGGCATTATAGACTAGGCCATCTCAACTTCAGAGACATCAGAGATTTGAAGAGAAGAAATATGGTTTCAGGATTACCAGAAATCGACATTCCTAACGAGGTATATGAGGAATGTGTGCAGGCGAAGCAACAAAAGAATAGCTTCAACAAGGATGTAGGAAGCAGGTCGAAGGCTAGTCTTGAAGTCATATACTCTGATGTATGTGGACCAATCCAAGTGGATTCGATGGGAGGTAACAAATACTTTGTTACATTCATAGATGATTTCAGTCAAAGGCTGTGGACTTATCTAATCAAGAAGAAAAGTGAAGTGATCGAAGTATTTACCAAGTTTAAGTCTATGGTCGAAAGACAGGGTGGTCGAAAGCTCAAAGTTTTGAGAACTGATGGTGGTGGAGAATATGTGTCGAAAGACTTTGACAGGCTATGTGAAAAGGAAGGGATTGTGCATGAGGTGGTGCCACCCTATACTCCACAATAAAATGGAATTGCAGAAAGGAAGAATCGAACCATCATGAATATGGTGAGAAGTATGTTGAAATGCAAGAATTTACCTAAAAAGTTTTGGGGTAAAGCTGTTCCGACTGTAACATACATTTTGAACAGATGTCCTACAAAGAAGCTAGAAGGAATTCTCCAGAAGAATGTTGGTCTGGTGTGAAGTCTAGCTTGAGTTATCATAAGGTATTTGGATCTATTGCACATAGACATGTGCCAGATCAGTTGAGAAGAAAACTTAATGGCAAGTCAAGTCAAATGATTCTAGTTGGATATCATTTGACAAGAGGCTACAAGTTATTCGATCCAGAGAACAAGAAGATTGTGATCAACAGAGACGTGATCATAGATGAGTTTAAAGAATGGGATTGAACTGAAAATGTCAAGAAAGATTCAGTGGGAATCCTTCTTGAAGAGCCAAAAACTCAAGTCGAAAGATAAGTTCGACAAGAGGAACCAACAGATATACCAAGTACAAGAAGGCCTTAAAGAACAAGACGCATGCATGCAAGATTGCAAGATTGTGTGATTACATCAGATGATGTAATAGATAATGAAGGTGAGCTGGTACATTATGCTTTCTATGCAGATGTCGAACCTGTTAATGCAGCTGAAGCATTGAAGGATTCGAAGTGGGTGAAAGCAATGGACGAAGAAGTGAAGTCTATCAATGACAACAACACTTGGTCACTTGTCGAATTTCCTCAAGGCAAGAAGCCAATTGATGTCAAGTGGGTATACAAAGTGAAAACAAATTCAAAAGGTGAAGTAACTCGACACAAAGCAAGACTTGTGGCGAAAGGTTTTCTACAGAAATAAGGAATAGACTTCAATGAAGTTTTTGCACCTGTTGTTAGGATCGAAACAATCAGGTTAGTTGTTGGTCTAGCATAAATAAACAGTTGGCACATATGTCAGATGGACGTGAAGTGTGCATTCCTAAATGGACCCTTATATGAAGAAGTCTATGTTAAACAACCAGTTGGATTTGTGAAACATGACGAAGAAAGTAAGGTGTACAGGCTGCATAAATCCCTGTATGGATTGAAACAAGCTCCAAGGGCTTGGAATAAAAAAATTGATAATTTCCTAAGGGAGAAGGAACTTGTAAAGTGCACAACTGAACATGGAGTATATGTAAGAAGAAGCAATAGTGAATTGCTTATACTATGTCTCTATGTAGATGATTTGTTGATAACAGGTAGCTGTAAAAGTGAGATCGAAGACTTCAAAGTTGATCTCAGCAAGGAATTCAAAATGTCTGATTTGGGTGAGATTTCATATTTCCTTGGTATCGAATTCTACAAGAGCAGTAGAGGTTTAATGATGCATCAAAGAAGATATGCAGGAGAAATTATTAAGAAGTTTGAGATGGAAGAACACAACTCAACTTCGACACCTGCAGAACCAAGACTGCAAATGTCGAAAGATGCAGTTGAAGATGATGTTGATCCAACCCAATACAGAAGACTTATTGGATCATTAAGATATATTTGTCATACAAGGCTTGACTTAGCATACAATGTAGGTATGGTAAGTAGATTTATGCAGAAGCCAAAGGTATCACATCTAGCAACAGTAAAAAGGATACTGAGGTATCTCAAAGGAACTTTCGATTATGGCATTTTGTTTCCTGCAACTGATAAAGGAAAAGAATGTAAGTTAGTGGGATACACTGATTCGAGTTGGTGTAGTGATGTTGGAGATCGAAAGTCAACAGCAGGATATGTGTTTATGCTAGGTGGTGCACCAGTTGCTTGGAATTCAAGAAAAGAACCAGTAGTGGCATTATCATCATGCAAAGCAGAATACATAGCTGCTTCTCTTTGTGCATGTCAAGCAACTTGGATGGTGAACTTGGTCGAAGAGATAACAGGGAAATATCATGGAACAATTACCATGAAGATCGAAATGAGATTCCATTATCTTCAAGAGCAGGTAGCAGATGGGAAGATGAATTTGGAACACTGCAGAACTGAGAATCAAATTACAGATATCATGACGAAGGGAGTGCAAGTCGAAGTATTCATAATACTAAGAGTCATGATGAACATAGATAGTTTAGACACAATGAATTATGTGGTGTGTTAAATTGTAATTCAGTGTGTCGAAACAATGTGTCGAAAATATTTGATTTGTTTTAGAGTTAAATAGATTTGATTTAAGTCTAGAATAGATTAGATTTGATTTAGTAACAAAATATATATTTTGGGCTTTGGGCTTAGGGTGTAAACTCAGTTATAAATAGAAGGAGTAACCCCTATTTTTGTAAGCAAGTCAAGCAAGTCATTCACAGTATTTTGCAGTTGCAAAGTGAATAAGAAAATTTTCACAGCTCGTGAGCAGAGAGAAACTCTACAGAAATTATTTGTCTTGTCTTCTTTTCTTTATTTTTCTCATAATTAAATCGTCGTTATGGTAGAAATTCATCATAGACTTTGATGAGTTTCCAACACATATCAATATGTGATATTGAATTATCATCATTGTCTACAAACAACTTTTTGGAAGTATGGTTTGATTTTGTATAAAAAAAATTGTTTCTATTCTTGCATTTTTTATTTTTGTGAAAGAATACAAACTCAAATTATTTTATTTA
Source organism: Vicia faba (assembly GCA_948472305.1). Taxonomy (NCBI): domain Eukaryota; kingdom Viridiplantae; phylum Streptophyta; class Magnoliopsida; order Fabales; family Fabaceae; genus Vicia; species Vicia faba. The sequence continues at coordinate 621,883,223 of OX451736.1, forward strand.
AATATTTAAACTCTCTTTTTTATTGATTTAACTTTTGTTAATTAAATATTTTAACTTTTTTTATAAATTTTTTTATTTCTCTATATGAATATGGTTTTTTTCCATGTGAATTAGGTGAAGATGATAGATTTAGGTTGCATCATTTTTATTTGAGAAGTCTATGAAATGGTTGTTCATGTAAATATATATTTTTATATGTAATAATTGTATAAATCAATTATTTTTATATTGATATATTTTTTGTTAGTTTATTTTTCTATCTTTCTTTCTCATTTTATTTTATTTATTAACGTGTGGTTATTTTTCATGTGAATAAAAAAAAGAAGATAAATTTAAACAATGAATGAAATGGATATGCTAACAAACTGACAAATCAATAACATATATTATAAAATTTTATCTGATGGAACATAATGCGACATTTTCTTCAGAAATATTTTTCAAGAATTATTTGACCTCCATAATTTAGTTTTTTTATTTATAATTGATCTTTTCAACTTTTATTTGTTTTCTTTTATTTTTGTCATTTATTTTATTTTTTCTTTTATTTTTTAATATAGTGGGATACGAGTCGCCCTTCCACTATTGTAATTTTCTTCTTCTTTTTGTTAACTAATATTATATTTAGGGTTAAATGCCTTCTACTCCCTTGCAATAGTAGTGAGATTTTATTTACCCCCTTTAAAAAAAAAATTCTTTTTGTCCCTCAACAAACATAGATTCCATAACCAAAAACATTTTAGTCCAAGATTCTATTTTAAATGCAGACGTGCCTAGGATCTATTTGCTGACTGGGCTAAATTTGCTGACTATGTCATATTCTTTGAAATTCATATGAAAAAATCTCAAAAAATTACACCTCAAAGAATTCGAACCCAGGAACCTTCCCTCATTCATAAAACATTCAACCATTGTGCCATCAACTTTGTTGTTGCAAATATACACTTTGGCTGATATACACTACATCTTTATCCTGTACGTTCTCTCGGAATAAAATGATAATACAAAACCATGACAGCCAATAAGGAGACCTCATTCTCTCTCTTTGTAATATATTTCTTCTCCCTCACTTCTTGCTGATTTTTAAACACAGTATACAACAATAACAACATATAGAAAAAAAAGAAGGAAACTCTGACTCTCCCTCACTTCGTTCACAAGAAGACTTTCACTCGCTCTATTAAAAAAAAGCTAATTTTTTTTTGAAAATCAGTTACAGATCCATAACCAACCTTCTCTCTCACCAAAAATTCTCTCAAGCTCTTATCTTGAACGAATCCACAATCATTCACTTTATAATCACAAAAATAAATCATAACAGATCCTCTTGGTCTCTCTCTCTCTCTCTCTCTCTCTCTCAACAAATCATGACAACTTGTCTTTCTCTCAGTCATTAAAAATCATAATAAAATTTCTCTCTCTCTCTCATTCAACAAAATGGAAGCTTTCTCATCTCACATCTCTCAAAGCTTTTATCTGAGATTCTCCTATTCTCTGCATCCACGCTGAGCAAGGAAGTTGTTAGATCCAGTTACACATATCTTGGAGCATCGTCCACCATTGATTCATCTTCTTCAAGCACCTGATTGTTGAAGATTCATCAAGGTTTGAAGTGAGTGAATATGCATCTTTCGTCATGGAGGATTTTTGAATCTGAAGGTAGAGTTGTCTGGATTTTGAGCATAAGCAAGAACGCAACGGACGCTATCTTCTGCTCGGTAACTTTTCAAATTTGTTTACGCTTTCTTCAATATCACTCTAAGCCTTTTATCCATGCTAGGAGCATTGTAATCATATACCTCTGAAGTCCTAAAGGGGATTGTGTGCATCTTTGAGTGGCGTTTTCGTATTAATTTCTGTTTTGGTTTCCAGATCCGCTTCCCTCCGCTGCGGCCAGCCTTCTTCTCACCTGCACGACTTCTGACCAGGTTTATCATCTTTCATGATTTTTGTATGAGACGAAGTTAGTTGGGTGTGTTTGTCTGCAATTTATTTTGAATTTTGAAGAGAGCAGTTTCCAGAAAAGAAAGAGGAAAGTCACGAAGGAAAATGGAGAGAGATAAAGAATGCATCTCTAAAGCCTCTAGCGTGTTGTCATGAAAATGGAGACAAAGTGATGGTTGAAGAAATTTATTAAAGGTACAAGATAAAGATATAATGTATATCATCCAAAGTGTATATTTGCAACAACAAAGTTGATGGTGCAATGATTGGATGTTTGATGAATGAGGGAAGGTTCTTAGGTTCGAATCCTTGGAGGTGTAATTTTTTTAGATTTTTTCATATGAATTTCAAAGAATATGACACAGTCAGCAAACAGATCCTGACCACGTCTTTATTTCAAATAGAATCTTGGGCTAAAGATTTTTGGTTATGGAATCTATGTCTGTTAAGAGGCAAAAATAATTTTTTTAAAAAGGGATAAATCAAATTTCGCTACTATTGCAAGGATATAATGCATTTAACCCTTATATTTATAACAAAAAATATTATATGTTTTGTTAATAAGATGTGATTGAGTTTATTATTAATTTAAATATAATTAATATTGATATTGTATAAATCAATTTAATGAATAAAATTTGTATATCATAATAAATTATAGTATTGAAATTCTTTATATTATATTCATTTTAAAGTTTTAATTCACTTTTTAAGTTGATAGTTTTGAAGATAATTATATTAATATTTATCTATTTCTTGTTTAATATTATGTATGAATTAGATATTATCATAGATTTAAATGTTTGTCAAATGAAAAATAAATGGCATAAGAAGAAGAATATATATTTTTTATAATGTTTAGTATTACTTATAATAAATTTATAGTATTGAATATATTTATATTAAATTATATTATACTTTATTTAAGTTTTTTTCTTCCACTTTTTAAGTTGATTATATTGAACATAATTATATTTTTTTGATTAAAATACCTTTTATTCTAAAATATTTTATTGTATAGAATTAAATAAATTGATACTAATTTTAAAATAAATATTTGAGCTCTTTAAATATTTTTTATTTCATTAAATAAAATATATAAAATATGTTTTTGAAGATATTGACTAAATATTATATTACTTCAAAATGTTATTAATTAAAAAATATCATCATTTTTCCTTTATTATGACAAGCCACTGTTTATTATCATACTTATGATTTCTTTAATTTTTTGTTTGCTGAATTAAAAAAATTTATTGTATTAAAACTAAAAAGTTAGATTTTTTTATTATTCATATTCTAAACTGATAATTAAATGTGAAATAATATACTTTTATGTAATTTAGATAAATTTTTAATTTTCTATTCAATAGTAATTAATAAATAAGCTCTTTGATACTAATTATTTAATATTTAAAAGAGAATCAATTATATATATATATATATATATATATATATATATATATATATATATATATATATATATATATATATATATATATATATATATATATATATATATATATATATATATATATATATATATATATATATATATATATATATATATATATATATATATATATATATATATATATATATATATATATATATATTATAACTTCTATGATTTATAAAATTTCACGAAAAATATTATAATATAAATTTATAATATTTATTACTATGATTAATATTATTATTATTATTATGAGTATAGATTATATATAATTCTATTTATTAAAATATGGAGTATTTATTTATTTAAAATAATATTTGAAATAAAAATTATCTAATAATAATTAAAATAAACACGTGGGAAACACAAATGTTTGCCTGATTTTAATTAAATTTAATAACTCAAATTTACATTTAAAGATGTACAAGATATATATATATATATATTTTTGGTAAAGATGTACATGATAACTTTAATATCATGATTTTACCAATCACATAATTAATCAAAATCTTTATCAATAAGTTAATGCTATTAATTTTTACTCTTTTTATTTCCTCTTCAATACAAAAGCACCTTCATTTAACATACAAAAAATCATTTTTTAATCATCAAATCACGACAATTCACTTTTTTAGAGAAACATATTTTAAAAATATACAAACATATTTATAATAAATACAAAGAAAGTTTTACTAAAAAATATTATTTGTCTGCGTTTAACTCTTCACAAATGGCAAAAACTTTCACAAATAGGAAATTTATAAGGGGGCTGGTCCCCTACTAAAATAGAGGGTTGCAAATTTATTTGCGAAAAGCTATACACTGAGATATTTTATCAGGGGTTTAACTCTTCGCTAAATATAATTTGTTTTTTACAGCCTGCAATGTGCAAGCATAGGCGCAGACTATGGTGATTGAGTGCGTCAGAAAATTTGCTTAGGATTAAACCCATGATAAAATGTAAACTCTTATCATTTGTGAGGGGATAAACCCCTGTCAAATTGTCAAAAAATTTATTAAAAAATTGATATTAATAAACTAAAAACCAATAATAATAGTTTTATAAAATTATATTATTATAATAAAATTAATATAATAAATATAATAATTAAAATTCAATCAAACATAATAAAAATTAAAATAAAATTTTATACAAATTATAGTAAAATAAAGTTCTCAAATTCAAAATATTTAACAAAATTATTTCATACAAATTAAAACATCAAATTTTCAAATTTAAATATTTTATTCTTGTTCTTCTCTTTCCTCTCTTTCTTCAACATTTCCTCTATATCTACTAGTTCCTCCAAATCCACCACCGAAATTTTCTGAAGCAAAAAATTGATCAAACCTTTGAACCCACTCATTTGTAATCTGCATTGCTTCTTAATACTCTTGTGTTTGCTTCCTCATTTCTTCTTGCAACTATGTTTCTCTTCTCTGCATTTCTTGTTGCATCTCTAATTGTTTTTTCTTCATCTCTTCAATTTCTTCATTTCTTGCTGCTACTTGGATTGCTTCCTCAGTATTCGCCAAGTTTCTCACAGTTTCAAGCATTTTGACGGTTAATATAGGTGGAGTTGATGATCCTTCTCCATCAGCAAGTCTCATTTTAAAACTCATATCATGCCGCTTAATAGTTTTGGCATACCATCCAGTACCATACACTCTTCTATTTTTCTTATTTCCACTTGAAACATCATACCATGTCCGAAAACCCACAACAGGATCAATAGGATATCCCGGTGGCGGGGTAGTCCCTCGCTATTGTCACGTTGCCAGTCAGCTTGTGGTTGCCCCTCACTAAATGCAGGGTTTGCGCGCTCAATTATTTTCCCAGGAGTAAACCCCTCGCAAATCAATATTTTAAAATTCAAAATTTCCCTCTTTTAATTTTACAATAGGTAACCCCCGCAATTTTTTTTATAATTTTTTTTCCTGATCTATGTTTTACGAAGGACTTTACCCCAAACAACATTGTTTTTTCTCTCAGGGGTTTAATCCTTGACTAAATCCTCTGACATATTTCATTCTTTATTGTAGTATTTAATATATATGCAATGCATTCATTTTAATGTAAAATAATTTTATAGACGTATTAGTAATATTCACCGTATATATCATTTAAAAAAAAATTAAAACAAAAACAATTATTTTTCAGAAAACAAAGCATATATATATATATATATATATATATATATATATATATATATATATATATATATATATATATATATATATATATATATATATATATATATATATATATATATATATATATATATATATATATATATATATATATATATATATATATATATTTAATATATATAAATTTAATGTGTGTGCATATTTTATATTTTAACCACATAGTATTGAATACACACATATTCTTTAAAAAAAATTAATATTTATATTTTCAATGTATTAAATACATATATTTTTTTAAAAAATTTATCTTTTTAATCTTTTAAAAAATGTAATTTATCTTTTTAATTTTTTAACCAGAACTCGTTAGCAATTTTTTTTAAAAATTAGTTGTTATAATATCAATGCATATATTTATTTGTCATGATTTTATAAACTAATTTTCAAGCCATTTCATGAAGAACAAAGTTCCAATCAGTACCTATGCTTCCTAATCCATGCTTTACAGGTTCCAAACTTGTTCCTTACTCCTTAATTTAATGCTTACTCAGTTGAAAAAGCTTTGATCCAAGCCCTAAAGCCATTACCCAAGTTTTAATTCCATAAATGGCATAAAGTGACCATTGCCATTTTGAAAAAGCTCAACTTTTGCCACTTTCCAATTCTTGAGCATTGAACCTGTCTCCATTGCATATACAAGTCTTACAGGAATAAAGCAATTTGTACAAGTATATATCAACCCTATGAAAGCAAGTACAAGCATGGCAAGCCTTGTCCCTTCACTTTACTTCAAAAGCAAGAAAGGTTGTAAAAATGTGAGAACTGGCACATCTGTTGGAGGGATGACTAAAAACCAATTCCATACTAATATAAAAACATAATACAACACAAGACACGATTACTTGAAGCCTGAAACACTCCCAAACTCAAAAACACCAAAAAATTGTCAAGACTTGCAGTGTTTGCATAAGCATAGCAATCTCTCATTTGGCTCGTGCGTTTCAAGTCTTGATCATCAAAACACCTTACCTACTTGATATCTAACTAATCCAGACCTTCATTCCTGTACTGTAACCCCTTCTCCATCATCTGCCATTTTTGTTTTCAAAGCTTGCAGGTTGACTTGGCCAAGGAGTTTCAGACACTTTCAAAGCAAGGCAAGGGTGGGAATACACTCAGGAAGGTTCAAGGAAGCTCAAGCAAGCATCAGGCCTCCATCAAACTCACTCCAACTCCATCCACGATTTCAATTGAATGAGGTAAAATCTCAACTTCTATCCTCCATCAAATAAATTTTTTCTCTGTGGTACTCAATAGGATCCACTTAAGTTTGCTCTAATCTAAGAGTGTGTGAAAATCTATTACTAAAGCCTAATGTTGAGAGAAAATGCATGCGAAAGAAAATACGGGAAAAAGAAGGAATATTTACAAAGTCTTGCTCGCCTAGGCCCCACGACTTAATGCCTACGTATCCCTTTCGAGGAATCAGAGCATCATAATTCGAATCACAAGTTTAGGTTTTTTATATGTTTTTTACCTTGAAAAAAGTGTTTTTAAAAGAAAAGCCAAGCGAAAAAATGAAATTTGAATTTATTGATGTTTTTACCTTGAAAAAGGATTTTGTAGTATTAGAGTGTTTTAAAGTTGAAAGAAAAAAAAGAAGTTTTAGTTTTAATGTGAATGCAAAAGAGAAATAAAAAGGCCTAAGGGAAACTAGCAAAGTAAGCCTAGAGTTGTCATGCATGGTTTACAACCTAAGGTCTATCTCAATCCTCTTCCTAAGATTGAATCGAGAAATCCCACGAGTGCATGTAAACATGCAATGGAAAGTAAACACATAAAGCTTGAGGAGTATCCACTCACTCAAGTAGCACACGCCTAATCGAGGTATCGTGTTACCAAGGAAGGAAAGGGAGAGGGATCACGCCTAACCATGATATTGCGTCATCGAGGTAGGACAAGGGAGAAGGGGCATCTAACCATGATATCTAGCCATCAAGGTAGGATAAAGGGAGACTTAACCAAGATATTGAATCATCGAGGCAAGCAAGAATGGGGGAATAGGTAGTTCTTAACCATGATAGCACGTCATTGTGGCAAGAAGAATAAGGGGTGTCAACTCTTAACCAAGATATCACGTTATCTAGGCAAGAGAAGAACGAGAGTAAATTGTCATAAGTGACTAAATACCTAACCAAGATATCGTATCATCGAGGTAGAAGATAAAAGACAATAATGAGATCACATCAGAGTGTTAACGTGCACGAAACGTGAGCTAATGACAAAGCGTGGGGGATTGGTTACAGATCCCTACATTCCTCTTTACTGACTCGATAACAAGAATATCATGATTCGTAGCATCGACGTACAACGCGAGCTATAAATGACCTGCAAACTAGAAATTATGGGGGTCAATTGCGGACCCTTTTCCACTTGCCTTCTTTGAGGAATTATCAATGGAGAATGGGAATGAGATGCCTTCATCGAGGTCTTTAGCACAAATATAAACACACAAAATGGTAAACAAACAAGTACAAGTAGAAATTGCCTTCTAAAGGACTTTTAAAACAACATTGTCCACCTAAAGTAAGGACTCTCAGTCATGCATCTCTAGTCCTACTTCTCATGGAAAATAAAGCGGTAAACGATACAAGATATAAAAGGAAACAAAAGAGAATACTAATCAAACGCAAGTTCATCAATTATCAGACGAAAGCAAAGAAACCCGAAAACTTCGTGCAAGCTTCACCAGACAACAGAGAAATAATCAGAAATAATATCCAATATCAGAATCCAATGTCACAATGCGAAAATAAATCGCAAGCAATGAGTGCATCGCATCAAACTAACATGCTGCACAAAATAATGCTATACAAGCAAAGCATAATCCAAACAATTGCGTTGTGCGATAAGTCGCCTTCCAAAAATTGCACAATGTCACAAAATGAGTTAGCAAATAACAAGGAATATCAAATGCAACTCAAAAATCAATATCACAACACAAAACGGCATATTATCGTACATAAAGCAAAATTGAATAAGCAACAGAATCAAAAAACCAATTCCCGGGCAGCATGTACACTATCTCATGAATCGCATGAAAAATCGATCTAAAATTGCCACAACTCAACGCACATGTCCAAGAAATACCAATGCAAGTATCATAGTGCATAAAGCAATAATTAAAATGCATTTCAATCATGACTTCCATCACTGGGCAATACCTTTGTTATCTCATGAATCGGAAAATAAATCGATCTAAAAGTGAGCAAACTCAATAGCAATGGTCCATAATCGAACAATTAAGCATAACCATGCATTATATGAGAATTAAATCACAACATACATGTTAGAATGAAATCTGGACAACATTGTTATCATTTTTAAAATGCACAAAAAGTCGTCTTGAAACTCAACGGAAACGCTATAAATGCTCTTCAATCATCTGATTAAAGCCAAAACACATTAAATGCAAATTAAATCTCAATCCAAGTGCGTTTTTGAAATCCAGACAACAATACACCGTATCACAAAATAGCTTGGAAAATCAAATCGTAACTGATATTTCTCAACACAACTCGTCAACAAACGCACAAAAGGTCTCAAGCAAGTACCAAACAACATTTGAAATGCCATTTATAATGCGTTTGCATTTCCCAAGCAGCGATGCATACATGAACCAATATCGTTCTAAAATGGATTTAAAACCCACAAACGGATACATAAAAGTGTTTATCGATTCAAGTTTCATCACTACGAAATTACAAACGCATTATAAACCATTTATACCGCATTAAAGTGTCGATTCCAATCAAACAAAATTAAATTCAAGTGTTAATGAAATTTACCGAATTTAAGATTTTTAATGTCAAAAAAGTTTGAATCATCCTCAAATTAACCTGGAATTGTATTAACACATGAAAACACAATTAATTGAATCGAAAGTTTTAATGTCGGAAAAATTGAATTACTATTCAATTCAACTCATAATTGTATCAACTCATGAATTTGACATTTATTTCGCAACAAAATTCAACATCAAGAAAATTCTTATCATAATTCGATATCAAAATGCATTTGTAATTCAAGATTCAACAATTGAATACAAAATCTCAACCAATTCCTCTTTTTTGTACCATCAAAAATTTAAGAATCGACTTAGTCAATTCTCAATTTCAATCAATATTCACTTCATCTAATCAATTATTTCAAGCATCAATTGAATTCAACAAAAACACTTGAATCAAAAGCAATTAAATCATGTAACAAAAAAAGCAATTAAATCAAGTAGAGGATTCAAGAAGTGTTACCGAAATGAAGATCGAAGGAGGAGATTGGAGCAAGGAGGAGACATGGTGGTAGGTGGAAGATAGAACCCCCTGAATTCTATGATAGAACCTCACGGTTCTATGGAGGAGATAAGAGAGGGAGTGCATCGTCGTGTGCGACGACTGAAGACAAAGGGAGGGAGGCGGTACCTGTGTCGGGCGGAGACGTGACGATAGGTGGAAGATAGAACCCCTCGGTTCTATGATAGAACCCGGTGGTTCTATGGAGGAGAGAAGAGAGTGAGTGTGCTGAGAATGTATGGTGTTCTTGGAGATTTGATTTTTTTTGGATCTTGAACTTTGAGAGAAAAGATGAGAGAGTTATAATAACTTTTTAGTGTAAATTTGACAAATGAATCAAGTGTTGTGAAAATAGTGAGGCGAAATCAATATATAGTTGCACATTTGGGCCTGGTTTAGGCCAAGAGAAGCTCAAACATTTTCTCAGTAATGCAGATTTTCTCAGTGTCAGAAGCGTCGTTGGACGAAAACCCATAAGCTCATGATAATCTGTGGGAAATCCTGACGCGAGATCAACACTAAAATCGTAGGTGATGAAATTTGTGACATCATTCTGAAAGAATCAACTTGATATGATAAGAATCGAAGGAGTTATGAATTTTTGAATGGGGAGAACATTTGACACCGACGTTGTCATTTTCAGTAATGCAAAGTTTTTCACCGATCAGTTTGAGAAGCGAACCATTAACCGGAACCTTTGGAGCTAAATCCGACCTCGAACCCTGAAGTAAACTTGTAGCCAACATCATTTATGAAATTATGCCACAAGAATCGTCTCGATACGATAAAAATCAAATAAGTTAAGATTTTTACAATATCGAGAAACAGTAGAATACAAATTTGATTCAGCACAATAAAATATCTGGTAATTCGCATTTCCGGGGATCTTCCTCAAAGAATCAGTCTTCGACCCGAACATATGAACTGAAGATTACATTAAGACGGATTTTATGCCTAAAGAATCACTCAAAAATGTCGAACCGGGTGGAAGTTATGATTTTTTGAACGCCTGAAAAATAGCGGTTCAGCACATAGTTTTCACTATATTTTCACTGTATCTTTTCAAAGTTTCTGCATATTCGAAGATCTTCCTTACCGAATCAGCTTATGAGTCTAACATATGAACTGAAAATGATATTAAGTTGGTTTTAACGCCCCAAGAACCGCTTCTAAAGAGCATTTCAATCAGAAGTTATGAATTTTTAAGTACCCACGAAACGGTGGACCAACAATTAAATTCAGTACAATGTCTTCAAAGAATTAAAATTCTCTAAGACCTTCTTCACAAAATTAGCCTTCGATCCGAACACGAGAAATGATAAGAAAATCAAGACACTCTCAATGCTTGAAGAATCAATCGAAAATACAGAATCAGATGAAGGTTACAAATGCGAACACCCGAGAAATAGATAACAAGTCATTAAATTCAAATAGTGTTTCAGGGAAATCATATTCTTTGGAGACTTTCTTCACAAACTTGTATTGTGGAGTTTTGATTACTTTAGTCACAAACTTGTGGCGTTTATGACAGAAGCCCTGAGTCTTTGTGTTTGGGCTTCGATCCCTTTGTGGGTCTGCCACACATCAACCTCATGCTAGGTTTCACCTGGGGGAGTGGTACGGATATTTGGTCAGACACGACCCTAGAGACGTCCAATAAACTTCGAGCAAAAATCTCATTAGTTGATGGAAAGTCTATAGAAATTAACTTAGGATCAAATGCATGCGCCTTAAACAGGTAAAAAAATATCACAACGTCAAATTCATTTACTCACATTTCCCAGTGCATGTATTACATATAAAATGGAGAAAGACATAACTAATCCCTAAGTGAGATAATTGTTCCATATTTAAGCATTTAGTCTGGTCGTGCTTGCTCCCTCGACATACGTAGAAGAGAGTGAAAACGCTTCACTTGCAGTAAAGTGTTCATATAGGACTCAGAAACGACCGCAAGATTGAGAGTGGATGATTCATTTAATTACGGGCTAAGGAGGCATTTTAAGGCGTAAATTTTCAAGATATTCCTTAACGGTGGAAAGATATGCCTTTGTAGTAGATCAGGTAACCAACGTAGAGGTTAAAGCATTATCGTTCTTTGTTATGTCTCTCCCTAAGAGCTTTACCTGGTCAACTAACGATCCAGGGAGATTGGAGGCACTCAAGGCATCATCTATCCCGATTAGAGAAACTTAGTAACTCTTCATCGAGAGCCTCATCAATTAGGTTGTCAAGGTAAGAGCAATCCTTTTCTGAAGTAGACGCCTGTTCTTTTTTCAGAGTACAGTGTCCCAACCTAACCAATAAGGCAGGAGCTGGAGGACTCGACATATGTGACAGCCACTGAGAATCACTAAGGATACCAACATTTCTTGTAGTCCTCGAGGAGGTTTCCCCTCGAGAGTCTGGCTGAAAGGGACGCAGCAAAATCCTTACCATCCCAGTCGGAGGAGCAACATCGACTAACATTGAAATGTTTAAAGGACCAACAATAGTTGGGGCGACTCAGGTTCCCCGTCTTAGTTGGCAATTTTTTTCCTCGTTCTTCATCTAATATGTAAATAATGATTACCAAAGTTAAGAGCATTGCCAATAACCAAATTGGCGGTAGTGGAAAAAAAATACCAGAAGCTCATAAAAATAACCTTCCTCTCCTCCTTGGTACCAACGTTCATCATTGGGCGGGCTTTAACAAGGCATTTCAAACATTTATTTGAAGTTTCATCTCGAGGAGTGACGCCCCCGACATGACCTAACTCTTTGACAAAGGTGACAAACTGTTTTGACTCATGATAGACACTATTTTGTTCTATTACATAAAATTAACATGTTATAGAAATACATATGATAAATAAGAAAAGGTAACTAATATCTCAAGAAATTGCAGAATTGACTCTTCAGAGATCGTGTGATGACTTACCAAAATTAATAAGCATTATAAATGCTCTAGATCACATCAGGAAGACACTAGAGTATTTCAGTTTCTAAAGATCATTATGATAGGACCTACGAAAAGACATATGTAGCATGGGGCGCATTTAAGGCGCGAATTTTCAAGGACACCAATGTCCTCTCTTTGATTTCCATTCAAGTAAGGATGCATCCGACAAGAAAGGGTGAATACAACAAAAGTCCTCGCACTACTGAGCAGAGACCAGGGCTTGGGGGTCAGTTGTTTTGAGCGGCCCATAAGAGCCAACAACCACAACCCATATAAGGAAATAATTTTCCAGTTCGCTCGCAGGGTATGAGTTTTATCTAGGGGAAGAGCGGGAGATATAGGTTCAAGATACATTCAACGATTTCCCTACGCTTGAAGAATATTGAGTTATTACAACTGCCCCCACTATATATAAAAAAACCATGTCATTCTCAAGATACACAATTTAAATTCAAACTTCACTCACTCATTTTACTCAGATACTGAATTCAATGCTAGAGTGTTAACCTTGCAGACCAGCTCATTTTCATAACGAAATATATACAAAATCTTAACTCTGATAAACTCAAATTCCATATATACAAAAATATCCTTATGCATGTTTCTTCTTCGAAAAAACATGTGTATTTTCCGGGTTAAATTTGTATTTATGTATCAAATAATAATCATAATTATATATATATATATATATATATATATATATATATATATATATATATATATATATATATATATATATATATATATATATATATATATATATATATATATATATATATATATATATATATATATATATATATATATATATATATATATATATATATATATATATATATATATATATATATATATATATATATATATATATATATATATATATATATATATATATATATATATATATATATATATATATATATATATATATATATATATATATATATATATATATATATATATATATATAGGGGACATATCAAGTGAGAAAGGGGTCCCTTATATGAGAGTGAGAGGAGTAATTATAAGCCATTGGATCAAAATTTATGACTAAGATTAGGAGAGAGAAGAAAGAGTAAAAAAAAGTTAACGTAATAAATGAGGAGAGAGAAGTAAGATTTAGAAGAAAAAAAATAACTTCATCAATGAATCTCAACCATCCAATGTAATCTAAATGCTAAAAAGAAACCCTCTCACTCTCACATAAGAAATATATATATATATATATATATATATATATATATATATATATATATATATATATATATATATATATATATATATATATATATATGATTCACTTTTTAATTTTTTGTCACTTCTTTTATAAAAATAATTATTTTTTATTCATTTTAAAAAGTAAAAGATATTATTATTATTATTATTATTTAATTATTTAATATTCTGTGTTGAAATTAGAATTGATCGAAATATATATATATATATATATATATATATATATATATATATATATATATATATATATATATATATATATATATATATATATATATATATATATATATATATATATATATATATATATATATATATATATATATATATATATATATATATATATATATATATATATATATATATATATATATATATATATATATATATATATATATATATATATATATATATATCTTTTTAATCTTTTAAAAATGTAATTTATCTTTTTAATTTTTTAACCAGTGTTCGAGATTACTCGTTAGCAATATTTTTTTTTAAATTAGTTGTTATAATATCAATGCATATATTTATTTGTCATGATTATATAAACTAATTTTCAAAATATTTATGTAAATATTTACATAATATAATTTGATGGGATACGTGTGCAAAAGATAATTACACCGGCCATACATACAAACAAAATTTATTTATAAAACCTGATAAAAATTTATTATACCCAAGAAACCAAAATGATTTGTTTCTCAATATATAGAAACTGTTAATTTATAAATCTACCATTCTAATAAAGACATAAAATCTTAATTACTAACAATGACGAAATTTGATAATTTTCAAAGGTAATAATTTTCATAACAATCTCTTGACTCAATAATCATTCAATTTTATTTTATTTTTATGCTTCTTTGGACATACAGAAAAAGAAATGAGCTGGGATGCAGAGATCACACGAAGGGTAAAAGGAAAAGCCAGCAAGAAGTGATAAGAAAAGTTTTGTCGTATATTGTAGTAACGGATTTGAAGTGTGCACGTACATACGTTATCTTTATTTGGTCACAAACGAATATGTCGGGATCCAACTCTCATACAGCTGTCTCTGCTTGCCTCATCGACATAAGCTGTTTGTTGCTATCTTAATTCTGTGGGTGCGGGACCCATTTTTACCACCTTTCTATTTCACATCGAATCTTTTTCTCAACTCTTATTTTTTTCGTTTTATTCTTATTTTATATAATTATATTATTATTAAAATTATTAAAATAAGAAGAAGAAAACTTGACTCAATATTAATGGCAAAGTTTCAAGGTATAGGTCGATGCTTGACCGTGACATTGGAAGACAAAAATTGAGAATAGTCTACATGTTTAAGAAAATAATAATGGTCCATGAGTAATTAGACAAACATAGGCATAATTTGAAAAGCATATAATATTTGTAGGCAAAATAAAAATTTTGTTGGGTGGAAATCAAGTTGAAATTGAAGACAAATTCGAAAACTAACATTTTGAGGGAAGGAATTCACATAAAACGGTGACATTTAATTTGGACCAGTTCATTTTGGTAAGAAATTGTGTTTTTAATTATTAATATATTATTATTTAATTTAAAAGGTTGTGATGGATAATCAGTTATTTATTAATAATTTTTATTCAATTCTAATTACTAATCATTTAATATTTTTATATTAAATAATTTATTTTTAAATAATTTAAATAATTAATTTTATTTCATATTCATCTTCTTCTTTAAACATTTATCTTATTCATCTTATTCATTTTTAAATATCTATTTTCTTCATCTTGTTCATGTTCAAAAATATTAAATCCTTTTCATCTAAATTCTATTAAATAACACAAAAAATTATCAAATTTAAATTTCAAATTCATATCAATTATTAAAATTATTAAATTTAAAAAAAAAATCGTTCGAGTAGTTCGATGTTAACACTTGTCCAGATAAAATCTTAAGGTGATAGATGAGTGGGTTCTCCTACTTATCTTTGCTCAAGTCTCCACATTTCTATCCAATATGAGACTATCTTCCCACTTACTCACACTTGCATTATTATTCTAACACTCTCCCAAATGTGAATCCACAATGCTCCTCCACTTGTATTCAAGTGTGAGTCCACAATGCTCCTCACTTGTACTGCCGTTGACACCTTACAACAGAACACCTCTTCTCGGGTATTTAGATATAAAGTCGGTCTCTTTCTCAAATCACTTAGACACCTAAAACTGGTGATAAGTGAGTGGATTCACCCCACTTACTCACACTTGCATTATTATTTTAACATTCGATTCTTGTTAAAAATAAGATCTGATTAATGAGTCGTTTTTCTAAAATACGAAACTAAATTAACAGATTTAATATATGAATCAGAACTGATTGATTAAATCTAAAAGAAATGGTTAGTACTCCTAAATCTGGTAAAAAAAATTAGAAACAAAGGCAGAAAATTTCAAAGATAATGTTAATATTTCTAAAAAAAGTTCTTGTACTTTAATTTTGAATAATGAAAAGAAAATTTTAGAATGAAAATAGAAAATCAAAGAATAAAAACAGAGGCAGAAAAACGTAGTAGAGATTGGGAACCTTGGAAAATGAATTTAATGCTTCAAGAAAGAGTAAAAACTTTAATAATTGAGATATTAACAAATTTAAAATAAAATAAAAAAACGAATTCAAATCCAAAAATATTCTCTATTCATATCTAATATCTTCTCTTCTGGGTTAAAATCTTTTATTAGTAGTTCCTAAATAAAATCTTCTCACTAAAATAATATCTCCTTTGTAACTTATTCTCTAAATTTGAAGAAAAAAATTGTGTTATCAAATTTCGAAAAAAATTCTAAAACAATCTCACAACAAAATCGTTAAATTTTAAAATAAAATATTACAACAACAAATTTGAAAAAAAAAATTATAAATTTGTCACAAAATTTCAATTAGAAAAAAAGTTTCTATCACAAATAGGAATTACATAACCATCAATAAAAATCTGAAAAACATGTCTACAACAAATAAGTTCAACAAATCTAAAAAAGTAAAAGAGATTGCTCTATCTTATATTACTGTGTTACTGATATTGAATTCAATGCTTTCATCTCATATCTAAAAATGTCATTTGATACATATAGACTTTAGTATATTTCATATTTAGAAAAATTCAAGTCCAAAAACACACATCTATAAATATCAAATAATAATTTTAAATTTAAATCTTTCTCAAAAATAAATAAATTTTTGAAAAGAAAGAATTTATTGTTGGTGGCTAACGATGATGATAATGATGATTTGATGCTTTTAAATTTGATGGTGTTGTTCTTTTACTTTTTTGGGTTTGTGACTGGATTTGTATGAATCTATGTTTTTTATGTTGATTAGGTTTGCAAGACAAACATTTTATTAGGTTTAAAGAAATTGGAAGATGAAAAGAAGAGAAATGATAGTGAAAGAGAGCATAAAAAACTCACAAAGTTGCATTATTCACGTGACTGCAATGAGTATTTAGAAAGAGAAAATCCACAAAATTGGATACTGCAAACAATATACAATAATAAATTATTTTCACTTTAATTACATTTAATTATGATAATTAAAATAATGATATGATATACTTGCTATTATAGTTGAAAAATGTAACTTTTCCGTAGTGGACAAAAAGTCACTTGTACAGGCTAAACGCCACTGCATAAAACACTTGAGGTAAGAGTTAAATAGTTATTTGATTATAATGAGTTGTGCTATAAAGTCAATTATAAAAAAAAAGTACGTGTTAAGAAATGTGGTTGAACTTAACTCAACTCTATAAAATTGACTTGTAAGGTGAGAATTGCCCTCATTTATAAGTACATGTTCATCCCATGTATTGTTTAATATGGTACTCTTAACTATGATAACTAAAATCGGATTGGACCGGCTGGTTCAACCAGTTGGACCGAGAACCGAAACCCTAACCGATCTGTTTAGACTTGAAAATCGACATGTATCTGTTTAGACTTGATAACCGACATGCAGAACAGACTGAATTTACTTTTGATTTATAAAAATATGATAAAAATTTTCATTTTGATTCAAAATAAAATCATAGTAAAAACTATTTTAAATTCATTTGTTATTTTCTATTTGTTTGATGAATGAAAGTGAATTTTGTATAATAATATATAATAGTTAAATATGATAAAATATAGTTCTACGCATAGGAAATGACCCGACAATGTCATGAATAAATAATTGATTAAATTATTAATTATTATTATTATTATTATTATTATTATTATTATTATTATATTGAAATAAAAGTTTTGAATAAGTTATTAAAAATATAAAAGGCTATAAAAATATTTAAAAAAACTATTAAATATTAATTATTAAGAAACTATCAATAAATTGTTTTATTATTTAAAAAATATCATTGTTTTTGTGTATTATTATTGTTATATATAACAAAAAATATGTATTTATATATAATTGGTTCAACCCTGGTCAAACCTTAAAACACTGAATCCATAGGTACACTAGTTCGATGTTTGGTCCGATTTTGATTACCTTACTCTTAATACACATCCTCACGCTCAGAACTGGACATCTGGACATGGAAATAAATGGTGGATTGCCTAATAGCGAAATCTTGATGGCAGGTGGCCCACCGAATCTTAAACCAAGACTCTTGATGCCATGTTTGATTTTGTACACCCATCTGCATCTTATAAGTTTTCTTCCTTGCGGTAAATGAGTTAGTTCCCATGTCTCATTGTCTTCCAGAGTCTTGTTTTCTTGATTCATGGCCTCATTCCAAACTGTATATTTGACTTCTTGGATATATGATTGAGGTTCTTTGTCATTAGTGATAGCTGCAACGTAAGCTATATGTTTTTGTGAAAACTTATCATATTTTAAAAAATTCGAGATGGGATATATGATACCTGCAGAGGATTCTGGAAGTGGTGCCATGCACTTGGGGTTTATGTTTAATTTTCCATAATTATAGTCTTTTAGATAACTTGAAGGTCGTCTTGTGCGTGACATGTTTTGAGGCTCCCCCTCACTTGAGACTTCTCCTTCACCTTACTTGGTGATTCTTTTTTAGAATCATTAGTGACTTCCCCGTTCACATTATTTATGAATATGTGTTCTTGCTCTATGGGCTCACTCTCAGTTTGATGTACGTATTCAGGCTCCTTAATGGATAAACTCTCCACAGAACCCGAAGTTTTGTCATTATGGGGAATTTCCTCAAGGCTTGGTGCTTCCAATTCTGCATCATTATAAAGTGAAGGCTCATCATTGAGGTTATCATTTGATGAGTTATTTCCAAAATTAGTAGGCCCATTATCATCTTGTACATGGTAAGGAAATATATGCTCACGAAACACTACATCTCTTGATATGTAGCATTCACGAGTT
The DNA here is from genome assembly GCA_948472305.1 of Vicia faba. NCBI lineage: Eukaryota > Viridiplantae > Streptophyta > Magnoliopsida > Fabales > Fabaceae > Vicia > Vicia faba. The sequence goes on from OX451736.1 coordinate 621,902,673, forward strand.
TTTGGATCGTAAACTTTACATCCTTTTTGTCCTTGCGAATAGCCAATAAAATGCATCTTTCAGCTCAGGGATCAAACTTACTAATTCCTTTTGAGTTATTTTTCTTATAGCATAAGTAGCCAAAAATTCTCAAGTGCTCATAGTTTGGTGCTTTCTTAAAGAGTAACTCATATGGAGTGATTCCTTCATTTGCTACTGTAGGAGTTCTATTGATTAGATATGTTGTTTTCAATACACAATCTCCCAAAAAATGCAATGGGAGTTTTGCTTGAAAACACAAGGCCCGTGCTATGTTCAAAATTTTACTATGCTTGCGTTCCACAAGTCCATTCTGTTGAGGCATGGCAACACATGAAGTTTCATGCACGATCCCTTATTTTTAAATGAAAGACTTGAAATCCGAGTTGGTAAACTTTGTTCCACTATCACTCCTAATCCTCTTGTTATGCATATTAAAATGCCTTTTGATTATGTTGCTAAAACTAATCAAATGATGTAAAGTTTATGTCTTGTGTTTCATTAAAACTAAACATTTTTATATATCTAAGCAGTAGAAAATAAATATGTATCAAAATAAAATGCATAATAAGAAAGCTAAGGGAAGAAGAAAAACACCAGGAATTATAGACATTCGGTCATAAAATAAAAATACCTACTCCTCTCCCTAAGAATTGATCTTGAGAGTTTCCAGTATATACTTGTGAGTTTTTAGTTGGAAAGATTCATGAACCTCCTTATGAAAGGAAATGATAGTTGAATTACAACCATTAAATACAAGATGGATGATAAGAACGTTTGCGTCTTCTCTATTGAAATTACTGAAACTGAAGTGACCAAGCTTCCTTCTCAACAGTTGATTGAAGTGGTTAGTGTTCTCTCCACAAAAATAAATAAGTTCGATTAGTTTAATAGGATAACCAATAACCTCTTGAGATTTTAATAGATTAATCTTCTAACCTATGGTTTTAAACATGCTAACCATGAACCAATGGTAAAAGTTCATCAATATTGATGATCTTCAACATATAAACAAACTAGGCTAACTAAAAGCCAAGGGAAGTTCCTCAATATTGACGATCTTCAACCTAAATAAACATAGGAACTAATCACGCAATCCAAAACAAAGCTTTTAACGGGTTTAGCTTCTGAAACACATATAGAAAACATCCCTAATTGGATAGTATTCAACCAAAGGTTTATAATATGAATAGCTTGGTGAATTTAAACATTTTTACCCTTTCAGAATCACATGAACACCCCACTCACAAAAGATCTTTCCTTACAAAACCATTTGGCTATAAGAACAAATGAGAGAAAGTGAAAAACAAACTTAGAGAGATATAGATAGTGTGGGTCAATACATAAATCTTATTTTGGATGAAATGAAATGAGGAACAAGACCTTAATTATAGGCTTAAGATTCCCCAAAAGCGGAAATAACATTAAATAAAAAATGGTTGTTACTAATCGATTAAACCAATCGATTAACTCATTTAAATATAATGGCTGAGTTTCAAAATAGGAAAAAAGTGATATATAGTTTTTGCATGGGATCTGAGTGCATTCAAATTGCCTTCTTCCTCAAGAGTGCTCTAATATAATCGATTGACTTTATGTGTTAATCGATTAGATTCAGTCAACAAATATTTTATGGCTTTTTGAATGCTTTCACCCTTTTCTATGAAACTTCTATATACTTCTTAACGCTTTTTATTTTCAAAAACATTTTATAAAAAGGTTTTAAGTATGTGTGTGTGCTTATAACCATATACCTCTAAAGAAAGAACTTTTTCTTTTACAAAGTTTCACTCACTTACTAAATTAGGAGATTAACTCCTCTACGCCTTGTATAATAGATTCCTTTATGTTGACAGTTGCTTGAGATTTCTTTTGAGGATTTTGATGTAATCTATTTTTTTGCCTTTGTTAATCCTTATCAATCAAACCTTATGGCTTGCATCTTTAACCGCTTAAGTACATTGATTTACTTTCTCAATGGTTGTATCTTTGTAATGATGAATGTCATATGTTTTGATCTTTATATTTGTCATCATGTTGCATCTTTATCATGCGGAATGTCTGTATGCTCTTTATAGTTGTCATCATCAAAAAATGATATCTTAGTTTGAAGATTTTCCTGTAAGACACCTGCAAAACAAGGTTCCATAGTTGTCACTTGTTCTAATATGAATGAAATGTCATATCTTGAAGAGTTTAACAAAGTGTTGTATCTTGAAGAGTTTAACAAAGTGTTGTATCTTGAAGAGTTGTTTTGCCACAATTTTCCCAAGGGGGAGATTGAAGTTATTTGTGAATTGGTCTTTGGATTGACTATATTTTTTGAAAAATAACAACATGGAGAAGTGTTGAAAGTGTTAAAGTTGGTCTAGGTTGCTTAAGCTATATGGAAATGTAGAAGGGATACATGGTGGAGATGATGTCTCAGCATGTGGTACAACATCTGGGCCTTTGCTCAACATGCCAAACTGATGAGTTTTGGAGTATGTTTTGCAGAAGACTTGTTAAATATTTTATTGTTACTGATTTAACTGAATGATTAAGTGATTTGTTTGAAAGTTGGATAAATATTAATTCATATTTAAATGGAGATTTAAATTTGAATTTAAATTAAAACAAATCATATCTTGTTGGAGAGATTTAAGGAACAAATAATGTACAACAAATTCTGCATTAATTCTGGACGAAATCAAATTAAATATCCATGAAGAAATTTGCAAAATTATTATGCTATATAAGGAGCTCGCAACCTGCTTTGGAATTCAAGCATTCATATTGAAGATTTTAGAGTGACAAGTTTTACAAGGAGTCCTTGTTGTTTCATGTACACCATTATGTTTTAGTAACTTGGCATAATAGGTTTGTCTAGTTGAGTTATAAGATTCAACATCACTCATAGTTTTGATTAAGGTTGATCATTGGGGTTTAGTGATTATAATCCAAACACTAAAACATTGGTGTTTGAGAGAAAGTGAAAGAGTTCTCATATTTATGGGGATACCTAAATAGCTAGTCAATGAGTAGTGTTAAGAAAAGGCATAGGACAACATAAGGTTTGTTGTTTCTTGTAAGACTAAATGCACTGAGTTACTAATAGTGAATTTCCTTTCTTTGGTTATGGATGTAAGAACAAGATTGGTTCTGCATTTGGCCTTGAGTTTTGATTATAACTTTACATGGTATCTTAGAGAATAATTATGTACTCTAATAGTTTTTGTCTAGTGTGTAGCTTTTGCTAAGCAGGTTCTGACTCTGGTAGAAGGCATGTGATATCACCAGGTTCTGAACTCAACACTCTGGAAGAATACCTATGGTATGTTACAAAGACAAGTCAATATTCTGGAATTCTTCTTATGCAACGGTTCTAAGGAATGTTAGTACAAGAGCTTCTGATCGTGACTTTATAAGGAAGCTTTGGAGGCCTTCTAAAGATTTTCTTCTGTTGTCCCAAGTTCTTAAGATGCTGAAGACATGGTTCTGCTGAATAGGTTTTGAAAATCTAAAGACATTACTTCTGAAGACCAAGTGCTGAAGACAAGGTTGTGATGAAAAAGTTCTGAAGACTTTAAAGACTTATGTTAATGAAGATTCAAGTTTTGATCCTTCTACAACATGCTACATCAACATACATCAGAAGCCTCTGAAGAAATAAAAGATAAGGTCAAGACTAGTTTATGTGAGATGGTGAGTATAAAAGTAAAAAGTACATTGTGACTACTACTCTAATAGGGTGGCGTAAGGACATTCCTTTTGTACTATGTTATCTACCATTCCCACCATGATCGTTAGGGACAAAACAACTGGTTTTACGTTTCCTATTCTACCCTCCAACGAATCTCTTTTTTAGTTATAAAAGGAGGACTTGGAAGAATTGGAAGATGACCGTCTATGTTCTATAAAACTACGCTAAAGCGCTGCACAACTCTTTTGAGTTATTCTTTGTATAGTTTTTTAAATTAGCAAGGAGATTTTGTTCATATCTTGTTATCAACACTTTTATGCTACTGTACTTAAACATTGTGTAATATGCTTGTTAGAAGCATCTTTGTATACACATATTTGTAAACAACAGTTGTTAATAGGTTCCTTGAGAGACTAGGTGTAGTCAGGATTCTCAAGAAGACTTTGGATGTAATCATTGTAGATTGGTAATAAGGATCGACGAACTTGTTGTGGTTGTAAAAAAGATTGATCAGACTTATTGTGGTTGTTTGTAATCGATGGATTATAGTGGATTAAGTCCTTGTGGATAAGGAAAATCACCTTGCGGGATGGACTGGAGTAACTTAGTTAAAAATGAACAATGATAAAAATAATTATGTTCATTTATTTTTATTCACTTGTTAGCTATTGTGTTTGAGTTGCGAAAATTTTATATTTGGTGCAACCCAATTCAACCCCCTTTCTTGTGTTTCTCTCACCTTCAATTGGCATCAGAGCTCTGGTTCTGATATTGATTATTATCAAACACTTAATCGTATCAGATAAATATCCAGATGAGTTTTAGAAACGCTATGGTTGATCCTATACCACCACCACCTGCTCCAGTTTCAAATGACAAAAATAACTATAATGCTAAACCTCCAATTTTTATGGTGAAAAGTTTGAATATTGGAAAGACATACTAGAAAGTATCTTTCTAGGTCATGATGTTGATCTTTGGGATATAGTAGTTGATGGCTATAATCCTCCCACAAATTCTACTAGAAAAAAGCTTGAAATGAAAGCTATGACTAATCAACACAAAAAGGATTATAAGAATCATCATAAAGTAAGAACCATCTTGATGAATGCTATTTCTTATACTGAGTATGAGAAGATCAAAAATAGAGACTCATCTAAGTCTATATTTGACTCTCTCACAATGACTCGTGAAGGAAATGATCAATTCAAGGAGACCAAGGCCCCTACCTTGATTCAGAAGTATAAACCTTCAAGATGGAGGACGATGAAACAATTGAGACTATGTTATCAAGGTTTCAAACCTTAGTTTCAGGACTGAGAGTTATGAATAAAGGATATTCTACGTCAGATCACATGAAGAAGATTATCATAAGCTTGCCATCCAAATGGAGGCCTATGATAACTGTACTTAAACTTGCAAAGGATCTTAATAACATTTCTCTAGAAAAACTTGTTAGTTCTTTGAGAAGTCACAAGAATGAGCTAGAACGGGATGAACCTTAAAAGAGAGGAAAATTTGTTGCACTCAAATCCATCAGAAGATCTGTGAAGTCCAAAGCTCTTCAATCCAGAGAGATTGAGGATTTAGAAGAAGATTTTGATGAAGATGAAGATGTGTTGTCACTGCTATCCAGAAGGGTTAAACATCTCTAGAAGAGAAATCAATGTAACAAGTTCATAATACTAGAAGGACTAGTGGTCATTCCGAGTCTACTTCTGGTCAAAGGAATTCTAGTGGCAAAGAAGTCACTAGTTATGAGTGCAATGATCCAGGACACTACAAGTATGATTGTCCTAAACTTCAAAAGGAAAATACAAAGAAGAAAGCTCTCAATATTAAGGAAAAAAGGATGATGACAACCTGGGATGATTCTGATTCTTCAGAAGACGACTCAGAAGAAGAACATGCTAACGCGGCGCTGATGGCTTATGATAGAACTTTGTTGCGAATATCCCTTTAGAAGATTAAGCAAACTCTAATTCAAACATATAAGAGGTATTTTCTAAAGAGGTATTTTTTTACCTTACTCATTCTTAATTAACTTCTTCTTTACTTGTAATTCTAGAAAAACATGAGTTACTCAAGATTGAATTCAAGGAACTTAAAAAGTCTCATGAATCCTTATATCCTAAAAACAGTAAGCTTAAGGAAGATCTCTTCATTATTAATGAATATTTTTTTTCTTAAAGATGAGAACTCTGCCCTCAAAGGCAAGAGAACTTTTCTAGAAGCTTCTGAGAGTACTGATGATTTCATTAAGAAATATGACAAAGCTTTTCAGAAGTTCCTAGCCATAAGCATAGGGAGAAGCATGCTGACTTCTATGATCTATGGCATGAGCAGGAATGGGACCAATGGTATTGGTTATAAATCATATGATCCGAATCAAATTCTAATAAGTAAGACAAACATAATACCTTTCATTACCATTTTGTCTCTGCTGGGTTTGTGCCTAATGATAAAGGAAAAGAAAAAGAGAAACCTGCTTCTGAGCCTAAGGTAAAACCTTTGGCTAAACCTTTTCGCTTTAATAATTTTAAATATGATTATTCAGCTGCAAAACCCAAAGTTGTTAAGAACTATGGGAGAACTAACAAGAAAGGACCCAAGAAGATGTGGGTACTTATGAAATCGATAATCTATGTTGCAGATATCCTTAGAAGCATAATTGAAACACCAGTCATGGTACCTGGACTCTAGCTGCTCGTGATACATGATGGGAAGAAGGCATATGTTCTAAACCCTGGAACTTAAGCCTGGAGGGGTCGTGGGTTTTAGAGGTGATCAGAAGGGAAAGATCACAGGATCTGGAACATTTGGTAATGGTTCTCTTTCCTTTGTAACTAATGTTTTAATTGTTGATAGATTAATGCATAATTTATTGTCCATAAGTCAATTAAGTGACAATGGTTATGATATTATCTTTAATCAAGATTCCTATAAAGCTATTAGTCAGAAGGATGGATTTATCCTATTTAATGGTAAAAGGAAGAACAACATCTATAAGATTAGACTTTCTGATCTTAAAGAGCAAAACATAAAATGTCTTATGTTTGTTTATGAAGAGAAACATACTTAACATAGATGATTGGGCCGTATTAGAAGGATATCTCAGCTAAACAAGCTTAATTTAGTCAGAGGCCTTCCTAATCTGAAGTTCTATTTAGAATCTCTTTGTGAAGAATGTCAGAAGGGAAAGTTTTCCAAAACATCTTTTAAACCAAAGAATTTTGTTTCTACCTCCAGACCATTGGAGTTTCTGTATATTGATTTGTCTGGACTAGTGAAAACTGCGCCAATCAATGGAAAGAAGTATGGATCAGTCATTGTTGAGGAGTATAGCAGATGGACATGGGTGGAGTTTCTTAGACATGAGGACGAGTCATATTGTATGTCCACCACCTTCTGTAACCAAGTGCAAAATGAGACGAGTCTCAGAATTGTCAAAGTTAGAAGTGATCATGGTGGAGAATTTGAGAACAAACACTTTGAGAAGCTGTTTGATGAGAATGACATTTCCCATGGTTTCTTCTGCCCTAGAACTCCATAGAAAAATGGGATTGTATAGAAGAACAATAGGACTTTTCAAGAAATGGCCAGAACCATGATCAATGAAACTATTGTACCCCAAATTTTCCCTCTCATATTCCTCAATACATTGCAAGAAAAATCTCCAAGTGGCTCTAGGTTGCTCAAGAGTTGGACAGACAAGCCATCTTCTAAGGCAGTCAACCCCAAATTAGGGTTTTGTGTTGCACCAAGATACTTGAATCCAAATGACCTCAAGTGATCCCCAATGTCCTAATATGTTCTCAAGGTCATCCATGTCAAGTTTCAAGCCTTGCAGAGAAAATTTGCTCAGTCAATTGCTCAAAGGTCCAAAAATCGACTGTGCTAGGGCAAAAGTCAACTGTGACCTACATACAATCAAAGTTCAAGATTTTTGTAAACATTCTCATTTTTAAGGATATTTCATCATTTGATCAAGGGTTGATCATGATTCATCAAGGATTGCTCAAAATTCATCAAGACTCAAAAGTTGCTAAATTAGGGTTTTGTAGGAAAAGTCAACTCAACTTTGACCAAGCATAACTTTCTCATACTTTATGAGAAATGGCCCATCCAAAGCTCATTTTTAATAAGATGCAATTTCATACAATCCATCTTCATACCCCAAGATCAAAAAATGCACTCACAAGAAGTTATAAATTTGGACATTATAGGTCATTTTTGAAAGTCAACAAAAACACCTTTTTTTTCCAAAGCTTATAACTTGAGCATGGAACATCAAAATGAGATGAGACCAAAAGGTTTTGTTAGAGGACAACTCAAGCTTTCTAAAAAGTCAAAGAACACCACCAAAAGTTCAAAATTGAAGAAGTTATGCATTGTTGAAGTTGGGCATTTTTGTAAAATTGCCAAAAGTCAACTATCCCTAAAACTTCAAATTTTGTCAAATGGGCCCATTCTTTTCCACTTGATTTGAGCTTGCATCATTTCCCACGTGTCCTAGATTCATCCATGATCCCATATTTTATTTTTATTATTTAATTTGATTTATTATTGAAATTATTCATTTTAAATCAAATTAAATCATATAAAATCTAAAACTTTGATTACATAAGATTTTTTGGTTGTTTCAGGTTTTGATTATCATCATTATCATCATCAAATTCGAATCACACCAATTTATGTGCAAAAAGATTGAGATTTGGCAAAATTGGCAAGCTTTAAAGAAAAGATCAAATCAAATATGTATGCATTGATATGGGAAGATTTAATCCATAATTCTTACCCTAATACACTACATAGTACATAAGCAAGCAAAAGGAATCGAAACAAGGGTTGGAGGCTGCAGAAAGAGGCAAAACAAAGTTGGAAAAAAGTGACAAAAGCTTGAAATCGAAATCGTGCTTAGAGGCATTTTCAAGGGCTAAGACTAATCCCAATCTCTTCCTGGGTGTTCACTCAATCTATCTGGACCAAAAGCAAGCTTCTTCACACCCCATAATGTGCTGTAAGTACCACGAGATATACTTCTATTCTTGATTTTACAACTCAAAATTTAAGCATTCTTTTCATGAATCAATACCATATTTCAAATCTACATGACAATTGCAAGCGTTTGGTATTATCCAATTGCTTTTATCTGGCCTGAACGAAGAACCACCATAGCTAGGGTTCTTCGTTTATTTTTAGGGTTTTCTATTTCGGGTAAAATCAGGACTCAAGAAGGGCATGGTGTTGATCAGGAAGCCAAGACGAACCCAACCATGTCCTTGGAATTTATTTATGTGACCTAGGGAAGATTTTAGGACAAACCTGTGTTTTTAGCTGCGGATTCAAATCCGCAGGCAATCTTTTACAGGTTTAAGGACAGGGATGATGAGGTGTCCCCTGCCCATTGGTGCGTTCAAACCGCGCGCGTGTTTTTATTTGTTCGGACCAATAATTGTTGTTTTGTTATATTATTATTATTATGTAATATATTAACAAACAAATCAGTTCAGCGTAGTGGCAAGGCAAGCGTCCAATATCCATCAGGACCTGGGTTCGAATCCCAGGTCCCCCACTTTCTTTGATATTTTTCTTCTTCAGGTGATCACGTGTATATTCAGGCTTGTAGTGTACTATGCACCTTCACACGTCTAATAGCCAGATGGCCTAAAGGCCAAATCTGATGGTTCCAAGCTGATAGTCCACATGGAACCAAGTCAACACACGCCCACCAGATCTCACAAAGTCAAACAAGGCCAGCTGCAATTGGGCCACATATTTGCTATCAACACTCCCAAATTCATGCCCATACCCCCTCTTCTCTTCTATTTTATTTTGCTTTATTAATTTATTTTATTATTTTTTCATTTACTAACCAATCAAAAATTCTTTTCTTTATCAAATAAAAAACCACAAAAATATTTTTTATATTTAATCAAAATTTAATTTTAATTTTTATTAATAAACACTAATTAAATTAATTTAGGTTTTAATTAGAATAACTTTAACCTATTTTTTGTAAATAATTAAAATTAAACTAGATTTAATTAGGTTTAATTACTAACTTAATCATTTTTATTTTCCTTTCTTAAAATAACAAAAAACCCAAAAATAAATTTTTTTATTAATTAATTAATTTATTAATTTAGTAATTAATTTAGGTTAGTTTCTTTCTTAAAATAAAAACAACAAAAAATATCTTCTTTAAAGGGTCAAAACCCTAATCATGCGCTCGACTTAATTTCCCGCCGCGATTTATTTTCTTTCATCCAATAATGTACTTGCTTCCGGATTGTAATAATTAATAGGACTTTTATTTATTTTTTATCACTTTATTTATTTTTAAAGGGGTTTGTCTTTGGCGATGTAAATACCCGACGCCTTGTAATTTAAATTCCACATTTTATTTCTGCAAATATAAACTGTTAGATGTTTGATAATAGGATGGCATGACAAGACTGAATATTTTAACTTAAAATCAACTTAGATCACCCTTAACATGTACAAAGATAAAAATAACTGAAAACGACACACTCGCACATGCACACTCTTAGGGTATACCCCACTTGGTTACCTTCGTACGCGGTCATTGAGTATAGGTCACTTTAGAGGTCGTCCTCTTGTCTAAAAGATCATAGTCACCTCGTAACAGTTGCCTCGAATATTGTTGCCTCAAACAAATGATCTAAGACATTATGGTTACCGCTAAGGCGTCCTAGCATTGCTTTAGTGACCGTAAGTCCCGCATTCGAATTGACCCTCAAACTCCAACGACGATGCTACCTACTCATCAATAGTGGGATGGCATTGTCTAAAGGAAGATAGCATAGAACAATTCCTTTTTCGAGTAGGTAGATGGTTCTTAGATACTTTCTCTTTCAAAAAAACAAAATCCTTTTTTACACTTACACTCCTTTCCGAACAAAGTTTTCAAAAAACACTTCATACGCTCTTGAGGACAGAAGCAAGAGTTAAATCGAAGTTTTCAAAACAAAAAACTTTTTTCAAACCCACAAGCACAAAGAAAACAACTTTTGAAAACAATTGAGCAAGTACCTAAGAGCCCGTGGATAACCACGGATAGAAAGGGTGCTAACACCTTCCCTTTCTATAGTCTACCCCCCGAACCCGAGAAATATCTCGAAAAAAGGAATTTTTTTGTGCTTTTTTTCCTTTACTTGTTGGATAAAATAAAAGTCGGTGGCGACTCTTGCTTACCGCGACATTTTGTGAAAACAAACGCAAAACGCAAACCAGCATTCTAAAAAACAGTCAGTTCTTCCCACCGTATCATAGAACTGGCGACTCTGCTGGGGAAATTTTATAAGTGGGGTGTACCTTAGGAATAGTTCATCATAATGTTTTCAATTGCTTGATTTGTATGCTTTATCTTTGTGGGTTTGAATCAGAGTTACTATAGATCCTAACCCGGATCTGGGGATACCCTTTAGGTAAGTAGCAATAAACTGTAAGGGAACTGTACGGTGTAGACCGATGCGGTTGAAGCAGTAGCTACATTGGTGTGGCACTTTAGTATGTACTGATATCCCTTATGGCGCAACGAGGATAATATGGGTCTGCTAAGGGGTCATTAAGCACCAACTGACCTTAGAACCTTTAAATTGACCAACTTGGCCATAGAACGGTAGTAGTATGCTACACTCATTGAGACTAAACTCTCACGATGATTCCGACCGCAAGAAAAGGTTGCTAAACTGGAATTATGACCGATCGAGGGTAGTCTGTGATATTGAGATCCTCTAGAACCCGATTACTATTTCTAGGACAGGTTTGAACCAACTAAACTGAAAGAGGGTAGTACCTAAGCTCCTTGCCAGCCTGAAATCTAAGGGCTCTCTGTGTGACTTGTGTGCCTTTACCATGTTTGCTATTTGTGGATACTTGTGATGTGTTTTCTATCATGACATCATGACATCATGACATTGCATGCATCTTGCATTGGACTAACCTATTTCAAAGACCGGAGGGATTCATCTTTGTTCTGTTTTGTAGGTCATGGCACCCATGCGTAGAAACACCATTCGGATCAACTTTGTCCAGATTCCCACTCAGCTTAAGGAATTGGTTGCAAAGGTTTTAGATACTACCTCCTTCATCAGAAGACATGGGCACCTTCTTGGTTTGGTCACATCCAAGATGGATGAACAGACGATGAGTGTCTTAGTCCAGTTCTTTGATCCACTGTACCATTTCTTTACTTTTCCAGACTACCAGTTGGTCCCTACCTTAGAATAGTTCTTTGATCTGCTGGTGTGATCGGTGGATCTGGAACTGACTGTTTAACGCTGGTTTCGTGAAATGTCGCGGTAAGCAAGAGTCGCCACCGTCTTTTATTTTCTCCAACATGGACAGGACAAAAGCACAAAAAAATTCCTTATTGAGATTGCTCTCGGTTCGGGAGGTAGATTTATAGAAAGGGAAGGTGTTAGCACCCTTTCTATCCATGGTTATCCATGGGCTCTTAGACACTTGCTCATTTGTGTTTTCAAAATGTTTGTTTGCTTTTCAACTGTGAGTGGGTTTGAAAAAGTTTCGTTTAAAATTTCAGTTCGACTCTTGTATCGGTCCTCAAAAGTGTTTGAAAAGTTGTTTTTGAAAGCCTTTTGCAAAGTGTCGGTGTGGAAAGAAGTTTTTGATTTGTTTTGAATTAGAGCAAGTATCTACGAGTCATCTACCTACCCTAAGGAATTAGTCTGTGTAAATGTCCTTAAGGTAGTGCCATCCCACCATTGAGAGGTAGGTAGCACCACCGTTGGAGGTGTTCGGGTCAATTCGAGGATTAGGGACAGTGTGGTCACCAGAGCAATAGGAGGACACCTTAGAAGCTACCCCCATGCCATGTTCATGGACACGAGGACTTACTAAAACGTCCTCTACTCGACGACCACGTTTCGAGGGGCAAGGCAACAGTGAGGCGTACCCTAAGAATGGTGTGTGATTTGTGTGTCATTTTCAGTTATTGCTATCTTTTGATCATGGCATGGTGAGCTACGCATTGTTTTTATTTGGGCATACATTCTTTCATGTGATAGTTAGCAGTTAAAAGGTGCGGGAAGATAAAAGTCCTACGCTATTACAAAGGCGCGGGTCTACATCGCCAAATTAAACCAAGACCCGATTTGAAAAAATAAAATACAGAAAGTAAAAGTCCTAATTATCTATTACAAGGCTTTGGGGCAAATACATTATATCCACAAGAAAATAGAATTAAACGCGTGAAATAGAAATTGTAATCGAAGATGCGAGGGCGTTGGACCCTTTAAGGAATTAAATTAAAATTAAAGGTTAATTAATAATTTAATGAGAAAAAGAAGTTATTTTTGGAATTTTTTGTATTTATGAAAAAAAAAGAAGATTAATTGAAATTAGAAATTTAAATAAAAACCCTAATTCTAGTTTGTTTTTTTTAATTATTAGAAAATGTTTAAGTTTCGCCCTAATTTAACCCTAATTAATTAAATGTCACATTTATTTACAAGATACTTAATAATTAATAATAATAAGAAGACATTTTAATTATTGAAAAAAAAAAGAGTAAAAAAGCTAGAAACCCTAATTTTTATGTTTTTATTAGTTATTAAGAAAAATATTAAAATTAAGCCTAAAATTAAACTAATTTAGCTATTAAAACTTATTTACAAAATTAATAGAAATTAATATTAACAAAACATGTTTTTTATTTTTAACTTTCTGATTTTTTTTGTATTTTTTGTGTTATAAAATTTATTTCATGAATTAAATAAAACAATTAATTAAAAAGAATAAATAAAAGAAAATAAAAGAGAGAAAGAAATGCAAACATGGGGGGGTGGTTGACCCAAATATGGAGGTTAATAGAAAGCATTTTGGCCCATTTGATGGAGGCCTTTTTGACTTTTCCAGGATCACGTGTAGACCCATTGACCCAGGTGCATGATGAAACTCCTGTACTGGCCATCAGATGGGATTGCTGGACATGTGGCAAGCTTTGGCATTGAGAGCATGGTAGATCCCTGAAGGGCACGCTGCATAGGAATAGGTTAAAGAAAAAATTATGAAATATGCAAGGGGACCTAGGAATCGAACCCAGGTCCCAATACCTGTATGCCAAACGCACTAACCACTGGACCACTCAAGCTTCCTTGTTATTATAGTGGAGCACAATTAATATAATGGAAAATAGACACTAGTGGTATTGGAACAAAAATCAGCGCGCGAACATTTGAACGCTCCAACCACATCAAGCCACGCCAACAACTTCTTCTTCATTCTGTCTGCAAATAACGTCAAATAGCAGGGGTTTTAAACCCCCACTAACTCAAACCTGGAAAATAACGAATAGCTCATATGCAAATATAAATAGGGCGCGACTAGTGAGTTCGATTCGTTTTGAGGTCCTGAGTCCAATGGCATAGGTCTTATGGTTCAATTTTTCCATATGAATGAAGCCCTCTTTTTAAGCTTCTGAAACCCTAATGCGTGTTCATGGTAACTTTGCATACAGGCGTCCAAAACTCAATTGGATGGTACCAACGGCTTTAGAATCATCATGTTAGTATAAATCACATATTAAAAGTCATGAATAACGTATGAAAATGCAAACACGATTATCAAAATTTTACAGAAAAGTTAGACTCCTATCTACCAATTCTTTGCGCTTGGAGAGTTGATTTTGATTGGAGTAGCTTCCTGGATGTGTCAGGAGTGCAATGGAACAATTCTTTTGCTTTGAATCGACCTGCAACTACGAAAACAGTTTCAACTTTTTTATGAAAAAAATGCAAGTTTTCTTTGTGTTCTTGGGCGCAGCTTTCTTGTCTAGCATTAGGGTTGCATTGTGTATATGTATGTCAATGAATTAGGTCACAAACAAAGCCCAAAAATCCATGTTTTAATGCTTTTCAAATTTGTGATTTTCATGAATCTTTTTCAATCTTTTTCATGTCCTTTTGATACCAATCATTGCCAATCACCTTGATTCTTTCCTTATTGAATAGTGCACGAAATCTTGAGTGAATTCTATGCACAAAAAGATTTGAAAAGCATGGATTAGTATTTTTCTTATAATTAATTTTAATTAAATGAATTAAATAGATTAAATATTCAATTAATTAATTAAAAATAGGAAAATAACTCCCCTTTGGGTCAATGGGTCGTGCATAGCTTTTGGGTGATGATTCTTGGAAGAAATTGAGGCCCATTAGCAATTTTGAGGTATTTGAAGTAAAGTTGAGTTTTCAAAATTCCCAAAAATTTCTCAACTTCCACAAGGCATATCTTGCTCAATTTTTAAGATTTGATCATGTTCTTGGACATTTTGGAAATGTCTTGAAGTCCTCTAACCAATGCCTTTGGTCCCATGTCATTTTGATTTACCAATCTCAAGTTATGGTCTTTGACTTAAAGTCCCTTTTTGTTGACTTTTGAAAATGACCTATAATGTTGAAATTGATAACTTTTTGTGAGAGAATTTCCTGGACTTGAAGTGTGAAGATGAGTTGTAGGAAATGTCATTCTCTTCAAAATGAGCTTTGGATGGAATTTTTCTGATAAACCATGTGGAAGTTATGCCTTGGTCAATTTGCAGTTGACTTTTTCAACTGTCCAAAAATAGAAACTTTTGCATCTTGAGACTTTTTGAGCCATGCTTTGAGAATCATGATCGAGAATTGATCAAATGATGTTTGTGGCTTCAAAATAAGATGTTGACAAAATTTTTTGACTTTTGACTGTCAAATGACCATTTTGCCCCTGCAGTTGATTGTGGAGTAATTAGGGTTTTTGACAGTGCAACTTGGTGCTGTGAGTCTTGAAACCTTGCATCTGGATGCTTGACAATGTTTATAGGCATGTGGGACTTGTTTGGACCCTTGGAAACCTCAACTTCTTTGTCAGAACCAAAACCCTAATTTTGACTGTTAGGAGGCCACTGGACTGTGCAACCCCTTGGGAGATTTTGAAGCATGCTCTTTGCAAATCTTGAAGAATATGGGAGGGCAAATTTTGGGGTACAACAGTTGCCCCTGTTCAATCTTCTTAGACCTGAGGATGTAGATTGGCTGTCGTGCCTTTCGTAGTCCGAAGGTAGAAGATGATTGAACACTAGAGTGCCCAGAAATTTGCGCTCACATGTTAACAGTGTGATGTGGGGAATGGGCTTACAGATGCCATTTGGAGATTGATGGATAGGAAGATGGGCTTATAGATGCCATGTTGAGAGGTGATGGATAGGTGGATGGGCTTATAGATGCCATCTGGGTGTCGATCGCGTAAGAGATTCCTTAGCGAGAACTTGCGTACCTGAAAAAGAAAATGATTACCTGGCCTGTTACAGGAACTGGTCTTCAGACTCTTTGTGTAGATGCACCCTGGTTGGTTACAGGAATCAGGTCTGGAGCTTCAAATGGTGATGAATGAATCAGGGATATTTTCTACCTCAACGGGACGATGAGAGAACCTCGGATGATTACTACCTCAACAGTAACGATGAGAGAATTTAGGGCGATTACTACCTCAACAGTAACGATGAGAGAATCTGGGGCGATTACTACCTCAACAGTAACAATGAGAGAATCTGGGGTGATTACTACCTCAACAGTAACGATGAGAGAATCTGGAGCGATTACTACCTCAACAGTAACGATGAGAGAATCTGGGGCGATTACTACCTCAACAGTAACGATGAGAGAATCTGGGGCGATTACTACCTCAACAGTAACTATGAGAGAATCTGGGGCGATTACTACCTCAACAGTAACGATGAGAGAATCTGGGGTGATTACTACCTCAACAGTAACGATGAGAGAATCTGGGGTGATTACTACCTCAACAGTAACGATGAGAGAATCTGGGGTGATTACTACCTCAACAGTAACGATGAGAGAATCTGGATGTCTTCTACTGAGTCTTCTTTAGGAAAATCTTTAGGAATTGATTTAACTGGACTAGAGAAGGCCTTTGACTGGATAAGAATCAGAAAAATCTTAGGGTCGATTTAACTGAACCAAGCAAGGTCTTGGAATAACTTCAACTGGATAATAATCAGGGAGATCTTAGGGTCGATCTGACTGAACCAGAGAAGGCCTTTGACTGGATAAGAATCAGAAAAATATTAGGGTCGATTTAACTGAACCAAGCAAGGTCTTGGAATAACTTCAACTGGATAAGAATCAGGGAGATCTTAGGGTCGATCTGACTGAACCAGAGAAGGCCTTTGACGGGATAAGAATCAGGAAAATCTTTAGGAGTCGATTTAACTGAACCGGTCAAGGTCTTGGAATCTTCAACTGGATAAGAATCAGGGAGATCTTAGGGTTGATCTGACTGAACCAGAGAAGGCCTTTGACTGGATAAGAATCAGGAAAATCTTTAGGAGTCGATTTAACTGAACCAGACGAAAGTCTTGGACTAGCTGAGAACTTAACTGGATCTTTCCTGAAAGGTGAAGGTCAGTCATATGCAATGCATGATATGGATCAAGCAATGGTGTTCTCAACATAAGTGAGATTGTAAGATATGATGCGTATATGCATGCTATAATGTATGGAAATGCGATGTTTATGAATGTATGTTTTTGTCTAGGAACGTAAATCCTTGACGGGCGCCGGGAAGTTACATCCTGGGCTGACGTTGGAGAATAGTGTTTTGTTGTTTCCGCTGGGGATGCCAGTTGCAAGAATACCGATAGGAGAAGATAACTCCGTTGGGGAATAAACTTGGCGAATGGATTACTCTGCGGGGAGAAACTACTCTAGCGATCTTGCTGGGGAACAATACTCTGTGGGGAGAGAGGTACTTTGCTGGGATATTGATGGTAACCTTGCTGGGGATACCGTCGTTATGTTGGAAGTGTTAATAGACTTCGCTGGGGGATAAGAAGACTTTGCCGAGGATGATCTTTCCGTGGCTTTTGGCTGAGGATAACCCAGTTATATCCTGGTAGGGAAATAACCTTTGAATAAAGCCGGGGGACGCGTTCGTGCTCTGTAGGGGGGAAGCTTCCAGAATCTACCGGGGATAAGCTTCCTGCTGGGGAGATGATTCAAACTTTCCTGGGGAAATCTTGATTGGACTCTCCTGGGGAAATCTTGAGATGTACTGTGGAAGTGGCTCCACTGAATATTTGGTATACCGCCGGGGAACAATCTTTGACCAAGACTGCCGGGGATGCTTGTTAAGAATATTCGTATATTGCTGGGGAATGTTGAGATCTGCGGGGGATACCCAACTTCCTTAAGGCTGATTGTGTAGCTTTGCTTCGGGAGAGTGCATTATCTTGCTGACTCACTCTCTGGGGAATTGGGATACATTGGTTATGTTCTTCGGTTGAACTTACCTTGGTACCTTGATGGACAAAACAATTAGATTGCTTAGACCACTCATTATTGCCCCTGTTTCTAATGTTACCTGTAATTAATCCTTTGTTTCGTATGCAAATATTTATGAGTTAGCAATTAGTGTCAAATGCATATATCACAAATTGAACCTTGGACGTTCTTCGCAAAACAAAACGGAAAAAGGAAAAACAATTGGCAATTTTAACTGAAAAGTGATTTTGTATTGATTTTTTTGAATTGCCTGTAAATAGGCGTTTTATGTACAAGAGGCTGACGTCCTAGTAAGAGAACGCCGCCGAATAAAAGGGGTTATACAAATTTGTACAAAGGAAAATAAAACAGCTGTGTGAAAAGAATAATCCCACTGGGTTCCAACTCTGCTATCGCCTTTATATCTTCGAGCGTCTCATCACTTGATGACCTAGCTGAAGATGAAGCTGATTGATCGATGCCGTTTGAACTTTGATAGTTGATATCGGATTCTGGATGTGAGGTGATCCAATGAGACATAGTATTACGCTTTATCCCTAACTTTTGCCTGGACCGCCCTTTCGGGTTTTCAGTCCACTGGAATACCCA
This sequence comes from Vicia faba, assembly GCA_948472305.1. Classification (NCBI taxonomy): domain Eukaryota; kingdom Viridiplantae; phylum Streptophyta; class Magnoliopsida; order Fabales; family Fabaceae; genus Vicia; species Vicia faba. Next base: position 621,921,288 of record OX451736.1, read on the forward strand.
TATTTGCCCAAGCCGCCTTTTCAGGTTTTCGACTTGCCGGGTGTATAGATTTTTTTATTTCATCCCTTCATTTTGCCCGAACCCTTTTGGTTCGCCGGGAAGCCCTAATTTTTGCCTAGGTATGTCAACCTAGCGGGTCTTTTTCATGCGTAGTATCTTTTAACTATGTCTGCATTGGCGGGGTGAAGAAGGTCGTCACCATCCATGGTGGTTAGGATCATGGCTCCTCCTGAGAACACATGTTTAACCACAAATGGCCCTTCGTACATAGGGGTCCATTTTCCCCTTGGATCACTCTGAGGAAGGATGATGCGCTTGATTACCAGATCCCTAACTTGATACTCTTGTGGTCTGACCTTTTTGTTAAATGCCCTGATCATCCGTTTTTGGTACGCCTGACCATGACAAATAGCAGCAAGTCTCTTTTCGTCAATTAAGTTTAACTGATCAAGTCGTGTCTGGATCCAATCATCTTCGCTCAGCTCTGCATCCTTCATTATCCGGAGAGAGAGGGTATCTGCACTTCGATCGGTAAGACTGCCTCCATGCCGTAGACCAAGGAGAAAGGAGTTGCCCCGGTTGACGTCCTTGTTGAGGTACGGTACCCATGTAGAGCAAACAGTAACATCTCGTGCCAATCTTTATAAGTCACTGTCATCTTCTGCACAATTTTCTTAATGTTCTTATTTGCTGCTTCTACAGCCCCATTCATCTTCGGCCGGTAAGGAGAAGAGTTGTGGTGCTGTATCTTGAACTGCTCGCAGAGCTCAGTGATCATCTTGTTATTAAGATTAGTACCGTTGTCTGTAATGATCCTTTCTGGGAAGCCGTATCGACAGATCAGGTTATGCCGAATGAACCGTGCCACGACATTCTTGGTTACCGTAGCGTAGGAAGCTGCCTCAACCCACTTCGTGAAGTAATCAATCGCTACCAGGATGAAGCGATGCCCATTGGATGCTGTAGGTTTAATCTCGCCGATCATATCTATGCCCCACATTGGAAACGGCCAAGGTGCTGTCAAGACATTCAGAGGGACTGGAGGAACATGCACCTTGTCTGCATATATCTGGCATTTATGGCATGTCCGAGAATGTTGGTAGCAGTCGGCTTCCATTGTGGACCAGAAATACCCTGCCCGAAGGATCTTCTTTGCCATAGTGTGTCCACTGGAATGTGTTCCGAAGGTACCTTCATGTAGCTCTGCCATGATCCTTTCTGCTTCAGTCTTATCCATACAACGCAGTAAGGTCGAATCATGGTTTCGCTTGTACAGGATGCCGTTGCTAAGGAAGAACTTTGCAGCGAACCTTCTCAGAAACTTCTTGTCGTTGACAGATGCCCCTTCAGGGTATTCCTGAGCTTCCAAGTATCTCTTCACCTCATGGTACCAAGGCTTCTCAGTCACCAATTCGGTCTCAAGATCACAACAGTATGCCGGTTCGTCCAGTTTCCAGATAATGACCCGGGGAGCCTCATTGTCCCATTTGACCTTGAACATAGAAGACATCGTAGCTAATGCGTCCGCCAGCTGATTCTCCTCTCTTGGGAAATGTTCAAAGGTTATCTATGTGAAGTGGGGGATCAATGTCAACACACATTCTCTGTAAGGAATAAGATTCAGATGTTTCATATCCCACTCCCCTTTGATCTGATTGATCACGAGAGCGGAATCTCCGAAGACACTCAGAAACTTGATCCTTAAGTCGATCGCAGCTTGAAGACCCATGATGCATGCCTCATACTCCGCCATGTTGTTGGTGCAGTTGAAACATAGCCGGGCAGTGAGTGGAGTATGAGTGCCTTGAGGGGATATGATCACAGCGCCGATACCGTTACCCAAAGCGTTGGAAGCTCTGCCAAAGTGCATAGACCATCGGGATCCTTCCTCAGGTCCTTCATCCGGTCCAGGTACCTCACAATCAGTCACTATCATGATACTCTCGTCAGGAAATTCAAAGTTCATTGACTGATAGTCGTCTACTGCCTGGTGTGCCAAGTGGTATGCCAATACACTTCCCTTGATGGCTTTTTGAGTTGTGTATTGGATGTCGTATTCTGTCAAGATCATTTGCCATCTTGCTATTCTCCCAGACAGAGCAGGCTTTTCAAATATGTACTTTATCGGGTCCATCTTTGAAATCAACAAGGTATTGTGAGTCAGCATATACTATCTCAGCCGGCGAGCAGCCCATACCAAAGCGCAGCAAGTTTTCTCAAGCAGTGAGTATCGGGTCTCACAGTCGGTAAACTTTTTGCTAAGGTAATAAATGGCATGCTCTTTTCAGCCAGACTCGTCATGCTGCCCCAGCACACACCCCATTGAGTTATCAAGTACTGTCAGGTATAGTATCAGAGGTCTCCCTTCAACCGGTGGCATAAGAATGGGTGGTTCTTGGAGATACTCCTTGATTCTGTCAAAAGCGGCCTGACATTCATCATTCCAACGTACTACCTGATCTTTCTTCAGCAGCTTGAAGATTGGTTCACAAGTAGCAGTTAGGTGCGAGATGAACCGAGCAATGTAATTCAGGCGTCCTAGGAAGCCTCTGACCTCTTTCTCTGTCTTGGGAACTGGCATCTCTTGAATGGCTTTAACCTTGGCAGGGTCCACTTGAATACCCTTGTCACTTACAACGAAGCCTAGCAATTTCCCAGATCTTACCCCGAAGGTGCACTTGTTCGGGTTCAACCTCAGCTTGTACAATTTCAAACGGTCAAACAGCTTCTGCAGATGGTCAAGGTGTTCCTCTTCAGTTTGGGACCTTGCGATCATATCGTCAACATACACTTCTATCTCATGATGGATCATGTCGTGAAATAAAGCAACCATGGCACGTTGGTAGGTTGCCCCAGCATTCTTCAACCCGAATGGCATGACCTTGTAGCAGAAGGTGCCCTACTGAGTAACAAAGGTAGTCTTTTCCATGTCTTCAGGAGCCATCTTGATCTGATTATACCTTGAAAAACCATCCATGAAGGAAAACACCTTATGCTGAGCAGTATTGTCAACAAGGACATCAATGTGAGGTAGGGGAAAGTCATCTTTGGGGCTGGCCCTGTTCAGATCCCTGTAATCAACACACATTCTGACCTTGCCATCTTTCTTTGGTACCGGCACCACATTAGCAACCCATTGAGGGTAAGAAGTCACTGCAAGAAAACCGGCGTCAAACTGTTTCATAACCTCAGCTTTGATCTTCTCAGACATCTCTGGACGCATACGGCGGACCTTTTGCTTAACCGGAGGGCAGTCTTCCTTGGTAGGCAAATGATGGACCACAATGTCGGTATCCAACCCGGGCATGTCTTCGTAGGACCAGGCGAAGATCTCCACATAATCATGTAACATCTGAGTCAACCGTTGCTTCACGCTGAGCTCTAGGTTGACACCAATCTTAACCTCTTTTCTATCCGTCTCAGTACCCATATTTATCGTTTCCACCGGCTCTTCATGTGGTTGAATTGCCCTCTCTTCCTGGAGTAACAGTCTTGCAAGCTCGTCAGGCACTTCGCAATCATCTTCACCTTCGTCTTCGGCTAAGTTGATCGGATTTTCGAAGTCATAACTGGCAGTAGCAGAGTCGTTACCAGTGATATCCAGAGTGGATTGAAACCTGTATGAGTGAGTGTGTGTAAATACAGCTGTTTTGCAATATAAAGAAAGGAAAGAAAGAAAAGGAGCATAAGATTTGAAGTGCGAGAAAACGTCCAAGGTCTTTATTCATGATATATGAAATGACAATTAATATGCCCTCACAAATGAAGCCACGGTGCCCCGGGTAGGACACTGGGCCATAGAGTTTCAATTCAATGTTTATTACAAATAACAAAAACAAAGAATTCATTACTCCGTAACAAAAGTAACAGGTAGGTTGTCTTTTGTAATCCAATTGTTAGGTCCACTGTCAGCCGTAGGATAAATCCAGCTGTCGAACTCAGCTTCATCCACTTCATCATCCTCCCTGATAGAATTCACTCCATGGGCAGGCAGGGGAGCTGTTACCACATTGGGCTTCTCAGGTGCCTCAAACTGTACCTCCTTTGCATCAATAAGATCCTGCACTTTGTTCCTTAGGGCCCAACAGTCATCAGTAGAATGCCCCGGGCTATCGGAGTGATAAGCACAGCGGGCATTTGGATTGTACTTGGGAGAGGAAATATTCACAACCTTCGGAGCCTCTCTAACAGTCACCAAATTGGTGGATAGCAACTGCGGCAAGATTTGTGATAGGGTCATACTCAGACGGGTAAACTCTCTTCTGGGTCTTTCAGCCCTTTGTGGATTGGTTTGCCGAGGAGCGGCAGCAGGCTTAGCAATCATCACCGCGTTGACAGATTGGCGGCACTCTGGTTTATCATGTCTTCTAGGCCCATACACAGCACTGGCCTCCTTCTTAAAGGGTTTCTTCTCAGAACTTGAAGCTGCACCCTTCTGAATTTTACCGGACTTCATTCCAGCCTCTATCCTTTCCCCAGTCAGAATAAGATCAGTGAACCCTGCAGACGAATTACCGATAAGATGATTGAAAAACGGCCCAGATAGTGTCCCCAAGAACATATCCACCAGCTCACGGTCAGTTAACGGAGGCTGCACCCTGCCAGCCAGGTCCCTCCACTTCTGTGCATACTCTTTAAAACCTTCGCTTGATCCTAGGGACATACCCCGGAGTTGGGTACGTGTAGGAGCAAGGTCGGCATTATATTGATACTGCTTGTAAAAAGCAGTAGCCAACTCCTCCCAGTTACGAACCTTGGTCCCATCCAGCTGATAGAACCATTCGAGATGAGTCCTTGAAAGACTCTCCTGGAAGAAGTGGATCCACAAGTTCTTGTCCACTGTGTATGGTTGAATCTTCCGCACATAAGATCTGAGGTGTAGCTTGGGGCAAGACGCCCCGTCATACTTGGTGAAAGATGGTGCCTTAAACTTGTGAGGAATGATCACACCAGTAGATAAGCCCAAATCTCCGAAATCCAGCCCAGGCACTTGTTGGATCTCCATGGCATTCAGTCTGTCTTCCAACTGCTTGTACCGGTCTTCAGCAGGAGGATACTGTTCCTCATTAAAGTCAGTCTCGTTGTCAGAGACTACTGGACTTGGAGCCTTTCCCCCCTGGGGACTGCCTTTGCCTACAGAAGAACCAGCTTCCTCATTCTGCAGGGTATACCAAACCTCCGGCCCGAGTTGAAAAGAACAGTTCTCTTCTTCTTCTTCTCCTTCTTCAGGAGCAAAGCCTTCAGCTCTTCTTGGCCTTGAGCCAAACCCATGATCAGCTCTTGAAATTGTGCGTTCTGCGCCTGAAGGGCCTTGATGGACATCTCAGTTGATGATTCAGGGTTCATGATGCTGAAATAAACAGTGAAGAACAGTAAGCAACCTGAAAAGAAGAGTACCTGCTATGCACATGATGAATGATATGTGTTTATGCAATGCATTCAAGGGTTCGAACATTCAAATTTGTTGTAGACAAAAAGGAACACACGTTATCATTAAGGAAATAATTGTTCAGTACATCAAAGCCTCATGGGCACATATTACAAAGCAAATCAATCCCAAAAGACACTACGCATCCTCTTTGGAGCTATGTAAGTGTTGAGATTCCTCTCCTCGTGCAATAGGCGGGTGAGCTCCAAGACCTTCTTTTCACTAGCATGTAGACTGGTCTCAAGAGAATTCCGTTCTTCCTTAAGCTGGATCCAGCTCTTCTGCATTTCTTCCCAGGACTTGGGCATGTCAGGATGTTGAATGGTGTAGGACACCTCTCCTTCCAATACTGGCTCTTTGATCACATGGAGAACATGAGGATATGGCATCACTAACTTCTGGAAGCGGGCTCGTACCCACTTGAGATAAGGTTCCAACGGGATGGAATTCTTGTGCCCCAGTGTCTTGCTGTCTATCTTACTGGGCATCCTCCAAGCTCTGATAAATCTCTGGCGAAGTCCTTGTGCATCGTTGTCGAAGTCAAAAACTATGTCAGGAATTAACATGTCATGAGGGCCGTCCCTCCGAGCATAACCAAACTGTCTCCAAGCCAGGCATGGGTTGTAAGTAATACCTCCTCTGATTCCAAGTAAAGGAACATTAGGGTACTCCCCGCAATGATCAATGATAGTGACATCCTCTCTGGACCGAGGGCACCAATGTATATCTGCATGTGTAAGAGTCATCAACCGCTGTGACCATCTCAAACCCCGCTCGTTCTTCAAAACTGATTGTGGAAGGTGCGAAATAAACCACCTTCCCAAGAGAGGAGTGCAGCACATAAGAACACCTCTTTTTCTCATGGTTCGAGTGTAACATGAGTGAAGGATGTCCCCAAGCAACGTAGGTATAGGATTTCTGGACATGAAGATCTGGACAGCACTGATATCTATAAGCTGATCAGGGTTAGGGAACAACACCAAACCATAGACAAGGAGGGCCACAACTTCTTCAAAAGCTTGTAAGTCAAGGGAGTTCCAACACTCCTGGGCCTTTTCAAACAGAAATCTGGCTAAGAACCCTTTGATGCCACTTCTAACTTCCCAATGTCCCTTGAGGTCAGATGATTGCAGGTGTAAGGCTTTAGCAATCTCTTCAAGCTTGGGTTCCTTTTCCGTACCGTTGTAGGGTAGTTGATCAAGGATAGGGATCTTCAGAAGCCGGGAGAACTCTTCCAATGTAGGTACCAGTTGATAATCCAGAAAAGTGAAACAGTGATGCAGAGGGTCAAAGAACTGGAACAGGACCTTTATCATATCTTCCTCAATGTTGGTGTTAACCAAGCTGATGAGTCTTCCATGTCTTTCATTGAATGAAGAGCTCTCGGGAATCCTAGATATAAGCTCCTTGAGCTGAGGAGGGATCCTTACAAGGCTGATCTGAATTGTCTTTCTGCGAACAGTTTCCATGTCCTACAAAACAAGAACAAAGATGAAGATTCGAACCCCTGAAATGGTTAGTCAATGCATGTGATGCTGGATGATGTCATGATGCTATGATTAAACACACCACAAATATTTACAAAGGCAAACATGATAAGGCACACAAGTCACACAAGACAAGCCCTTAGAGTTTAGGCCAGCATGGGGTCTGGGTATTACCCTCTTGAAGTTGGTGGGCTCAACCTGTCCTATCAGAAGTAACCGGGTTCTAAGGGTCCAAATATCACTGGATTGCTTTCATTGTTCATCGTTTCGATTTAGCCACTGAACTGGCGACCGAAATATTCCAGGAAAGCAACCCTCAATTGAGTGTAGTATCGAGTATCAACCAACCTCGGACTGCACCAAAGTCAGTTATCTCACTACCCTAAAGAGGCCAAGATAGTTCAATTAAGGTTCCTAAGGTCAGTTGATGCTTCACGACACCATGCGGAGGCCCCGTACTCTCCTTGACTGAACTCAAGGGTTACCAGTACACACCAAAGTGCCACATCAACGTAGCAGACTGTTTCAACCATGTCGGTATACCCCGCACAGTTCCCTCACAGCCTTGTTGCTACTTTCTTAGAAGGTATCCCCAGATCCGAGTTAGGATCTATAGAACTCCCAAGACAGTCCCACAATTTAAAGCAAACAAGTCAAAGCAATTGAAAACACAGTGATCTTAGTCCTAAGGTACACCTCACTTTATAAGGATTCCCCAGCAGAGTCGCCAGTTCTGTGATCGGTGGATCTGGAACTGACTGTTTAACGCTGGTTTCGCAAAATGTCGCGGTAAGCAAGAGTCGCCACCGTCTTTTATTTTCTCCAACATGGACAGGACAAAAGCACAAAAAAATTCCTTATTGAGATTGCTCTCGGTTCGGGAGGTAGATTTATAGAAAGGGAAGGTGTTAGCACCCTTTCTATCCATGGTTATCCATGGGCTCTTAGACACTTGCTCATTTGTGTTTTCAAAATGTTTGTTTGCTTTTCAACTGTGAGTGGGTTTGAAAAAGTTTCGTTTAAAATTTCAGTTCGACTCTTGTATCGGTCCTCAAGAGTGTTTGAAAAGTTGTTTTTGAAAGCCTTTTGCAAAGTGTCGGTGTGGAAAGAAGTTTTTGATTTGTTTTGAATTAGAGCAAGTATCAACGAGTCATCTACCTACCCTAAGGAATTAGTCTGTGTAAATGTCCTTAAGGTAGTGCCATCCCACCATTGAGAGGTAGGTAGCACCACCGTTGGAGGTGTTCGGGTCAATTCGAGGATTAGGGACAGTGTGGTCACCAGAGCAATAGGAGGACACCTTAGAAGCTACCCCCATGCCATGTTCATAGACATGAGGACTTACTAAAACATCCTCTACTCGACGACCATGTTTCGAGGGGCAAGGCAACAGTGAGGCGTACCCTAAGAATGGTGTGTGATTTGTGTGTCATTTTCAGTTATTGCTATCTTTTGATCATGGCATGGTGAGCTACGCATTGTTTTTATTTGGGCATACATTCTTTCATGTGATAGTTAGCATTTAAAAGGTGCGGGAAGATAAAAGTCCTACGCTATTACAAAGGCGCGGGTCTACATCGCCAAATTAAACCAAGACCCGATTTGAATAAATAAAATACAGAAAGTAAAAGTCCTAATTATCTATTACAAGGCTTTGGGGCAAATACATTATATCCACAAGAAAATAGAATTAAACGCGCGAAATAGAAATTGTAATCGAAGATGCGAGGGCGTTGGACCCTTTAAGGAATTAAATTAAAATTAAAGGTTAATTAATAATTTAATGAGAAAAAGAAGTTATTTTTGGAATTTTTTGTATTTATGAAAAAAAGAAGAAGATTAATTGAAATTAGAAATTTAAATAAAAACCCTAATTCTAGTTTGTTTTTTTTAATTATTAGAAAATGTTTAAGTTTCGCCCTAATTTAACCCTAATTAATTAAATGTCACATTTATTTACAAGATACTTAATAATTAATAATAATAAGAAGACATTTTAATTATTGAAAAAAAGAGAGTAAAAAAGCTATAAACCCTAATTTTTATGTTTTTATTAGTTATTAAGAAAAATATTAAAATTAAGCCTAAAATTAAACTAATTTAGCTATTAAAACTTATTTACAAAATTAATAGAAATTAATATTAACAAAACATGTTTTTTATTTTTAACTTTCTGATTTTTTTGTATTTTTTGTGTTATAAAATTTATTTCATGAATTAAATAAAACAATTAATTAAAAAGAATAAATAAAAGAAAATAAAAGAGAGAAAGAAATGCAAACATGGGGGGTGGTTGACCCAAATATGGAGGTTAATAGAAAGCATTTTGGCCCATTTGATGGATGCCTTTTTGACTTTTCCAAGATCACGTGTAGACCCATTGACCCAGGTGCATGATGGAACTCCTGTACTGGCCATCAGATGGGATTGCTGGACATGTGGCAAGCTTTGGCATTGAGAGCATGGTAGATCCCTGAAGGGCACGCTGCATAGGAATAGGTTAAAGAAAAAATTATGAAATATGCAAGGGGACCTGGGAATCGAACCCAGGTCCCAATACCTGTATGCCAAACGCACTAACCACTGGACCACTCAAGCTTCCTTGTTATTATAGTGGAGCACAATTAATATAATGGAAAATAGACACTAGTGGTATTGGAACAAAAATCAGCGAACATTTAAACGCTCTAACCACATCAAGCCACGCCAACATCTTCTTCTTCATTCTGTCTGCAAATAACATCAAATAGCGGGGGTTTTAAACCCCCACTAACTCAAACCTGGAAAATAACGAATAGCTCATATGCAAATATAAATAGGGCGCGACTAGTGAGTTCGATTCGTTTTGAGGTCCTGAGTCCAATGGCATAGGTCTTATGGTTCAATTTTTCCATATGAATGAAGCCCTCTTTTTAAGCTTCTGAAACCCTAATGCGTGTTCATGGTAACTTTGCATACAGGCGTCCAAAACTCAATTGGATGGTACCAAGGGCTTTAGAATCATCATGTTAGTATAAATCACATATTAAAAGTCATGAATAACGTATGAAAATGCAAACACGATTATCAAAATTTTACAGAAAAGTTAGACTCCTATCTACCAATTCTTTGCGCTTGGAGAGTTGATTTTGATTGGAGTAGCTTCCTGGATGTGTCAGGAGTGCAATGGAACAATTCTTTTGCTTTGAATCGACCTGCAACTACGAAAACAGTTTCAACTTTTTTATGAAAAAAATGCAAGTTTTCTTTGTGTTCTTGGGCGCAACTTTCTTGTCTAGCATTAGGGTTGCATTGTGTATATGTATGTCAATGAATTAGGTCACAAACAAAGCCCAAAAATCCATGTTTTAATGCTTTTCAAATTTGTGATTTTCATGAATCTTTCTCAATCTTTTTCATGTCCTTTTGATGCCAATCATTGCCAATCACCTTGATTCTTTCCTTATTGAATAGTGCACGAAATCTTGAGTGAATTCTATGCACAAAAAGATTTGAAAAGCATGGATTAGTATTTTTCTTATAATTAATTTTAATTAAATGAATTAAATAGATTAAATATTCAATTAATTAATTAAAAATAGGAAAATAACTCCCCTTTGGGTCAATGGGTCGTGCATAGCTTTTTGGTGATGATTCTTGGAAGAAATTGAGCCCCATTAGCAATTTTGAGGTATTTGAAGTAAAGTTGACTTTTCAAAATTCCCAAATATTTTCCAACTTCCACAAGGCATATCTTGCTCAATTTTAAGCTTTGATCATGTTCTTGGACATTTTGGAAAGGTCTTGAAGTCCTCTAATCAATTCCTTTGGTCCCATGTCATTTTGATTTACCAATCTCAAGTTATGGTCTTTGACTTAAAGTCCCTTTTTGTTGACTTTTGAAAATGACCTATAATGTTGAAATTGATAACTTTTTGTGAGAGCATTGCTTGGACTTGAAGTGTGAAGATGAGTTGTAGGAAATGTCATTCTCTTCAAAATGAGCTTTGGATGGAGTTTTTTTGATAAACCATGTGGAAGTTATGCCTTGGTCAATTTGTAGTTGACTTTTTCAGCTGTCCAAAAATAGAAACTTTTGCATCTTGAGACTTTTTGAGCCATGCTTTGAGAATCATGATCAAGAATTGATCAAATGATGTTTGTGGCTTCAAAATAAGATGTTGACCAAAATTTTTGACTTTTGATTGTCAAATGACCATTTTGCCCCTGCAGTTGACTGTGGAGTAGTTAGGGTTTTTGACAGTGCAACTTGGTGCTGTGAGTCTTGAAACCTTGCATCTGGATGCTTGACAATGTTTATAGGCATGTGGGACTTGTTTGGACCCTTGGAAACCTCAACTTCTTTGTCAGAACCAAAACCCTAATTTGACTGTTAGGAGGCCACTGGACTGTGCAACCCCTTGGGAGATTTTGAAGCATGCTCTTTGCAAATCTTGAAGAATATGGGAGGGCAAATTTTGGGCTACAACAGCTGGGTATCTCTATTCTGGAGCAGACCCCGTTCATAGGTTGGGAGAAGATCCTTATGCCAGAAGAGATTGCTTCAGCCCTCCATCTGACAAAGGCTGAAGTAATGTCTAATTGGGAAACTCGTAGTGGAGCAAAGGGATTTTTGACTAAATAATTGGTTGGTAAAGCTAATCAGTTTTGGGACAGTCTAGACTTCCAGGAATTTGAAGACATTCTGGATCTTCTCATATATGGTTTGGTGCTGTTTCCTAACTCGGATTCCTTCGTCGACGTGAATGCAGTGAAGATTTTCATATCCGGTAATCCTGTACCCACTCTCTTGGGTGACATTCTTCATTCTCTGTATGCCCATACTGCTCGGAAGCGGGGAACCCTTATGTGCTGTGTGCCATTGCTGGCGAGGTGGTTTATTTCTCACCTCTCCAAATCAGTTTTGAAGAACAAGGAAGGCATGGGATGGGCCTATAGGATCATGTCTCTCTCTCATAATGACATTATTTGGACTATCAAGGGCATGGAAGATGTGGCCATTATTGATCGCTGTGGGGAGTACCCCAATGTTCCACTGATAGGAACCAATGGAGGAATCACTTATAATCCGTGCTTGGCCTTACGTAAGTTTGGGCGAGCTAGAAGGGAAGGACCTCATGAGTTGATAATGCCTAGTATTGTCTTTGATTTCCAAGGGGATAGTGACGAGCAACGCCGTAGATTCATAAGAGTTTGGGATAGAGTACACAGGTCTGATCCATACAAGCTGGGTGCGAAGACATCTCTACCAATGGAACCATATCTCTGATGGGTTCGAATTCATGCCCAAAAGCTGGGAATGCCGTATGAAGTCGTCTTGCCTATAATTGTTGAGGTTGCTGATGAAGACGGGATTCCTCCTACCATCTTACACCCTTACATGCCTACTGACGTAGGGGCATTAAATATATCATGGATGCAGCTGAGAGAAGAGCGGGATACTTACAGAGAGAAGTATCACGAGCAAGAGCAGAAGATTTAGAAGTTGACAAGGCAGCTGGAGAACGAGCGGATCCTCAATGACTATGTCCGCACCGACAAGAAGAGACCATGGGAGCACTGATTGTCTTTTGATTATTTCTAGTTTTGATTTACTTTCCAGTTTTCTTTCTTGTAACGCCTTAAAGGAATCTGTTGAACAATTGATTTTAAAGTTTATCTAATAAAAGTGTGTTTCGTTTTGTTTACGAATTTGAATCCCTAAAAGTATTTGAAATTATATCATGTGCATATCATTCCCATGCACCTCATAACAGGTACCCCTACAGGTTTTCCCATCTTCTTCACTGTTTATTTCAGCATCATGTCTTCCGAACCATCAACTGAACAAGCAATCAAGGCTCTACAGGCTCAAAACGCCCAGTTCTAGGAATTGTTCATGAGTTTAGCTAAGGGTCAGCAAGATCTGAAGCCCCTTATCTTGAAAGAGAAGAAGAAGAAGAAGAAGACAGTCCTATTTAATATGGGTCGCAGATTCGGAAACGATTTGCGAGAAGAGGTTGATTTGACCCACTCATCTGGAGGGGGAGATAATCAGGAAGAAAGGAGGGCTCCTAGCCCTGTGGTTTCAGACAACGAGACTGACTTTGACGAAGACCAGTATCCTCCGGCTGAGGATAGATACAAGCAACTGGAAGACCGGTTGAGTGCGATGGAAGTTCATAAAGTGCCTGGTCTGGACTTTGGAGATCTGGGTCTGTCATTTGGGGTGGTAATTCCCCACAAGTTCAAAACACCATCCTTTGCTAAATACGACGGAGGTTCTTGTCCGAAACTGCACCTCCGGTCGTATGTTAGGAAGATTCAGCCATACACCGCTGACAAGAACCTCTGGATCCACTTCTTTCAAGACAGTCTCTCAGGGACTCAGCTTGAATGGTTTTACCAGCTAGAAGGAGCCAGTATCCGTAATTGGGAAGATTTGGCCGCTGCTTTCTACAAGCAGTACCAATACAATGCCGACCTCGCTCCCACGCGTACCCATCTCCAGGGTATGTCTATGGGTGCAGGCGAAGGTTTCAAAGATTATGCTCAGAAGTGGAGGGACCTCGCTGGAAGAGTGCAACCACCCTTGGCTGATTGGGAGCTTGTGGATATGTTTCTGGGGACCTTGTATGGTCTGTATTTCAACCATCTGATTGGAAGTTCTTCATTCGGGTTCACGGAGCTGATTATGACTGGGGAAATGATTGAGGCTAGTATCAAATCTGATAAAATACAGAAGGGTGCTTCATCAGGCACCGAGAAGAAGCCTTTTAAGAAGGAGTCCAATGCTATTTACAGTTCAAAAAGCCATAGTAGACCTGAACGCCGCCAAGTTGTTAATGCGGTTGTTATTTCAAGACCTGTTGTTGCTCCTCAGCGCAACAATCAGCCAAGGGCCGAGAGACCTCGAAGACAGTTCACTCAGCTCAACATGACTTTATCCCAAATTCTACTGCAATTATTGAAAACCAACTTGGTGATTCTGAAGGAGGCCCCGAAGATTCCCAACACTGCATCACCCATGTATGATCCAAATTCCCGTTGTGCTTTTCACTCTGGTAGCCCGGGGCATGACACGGATAACTGTTGGGTCTTGAAGAACAAAGTACATGACTTGATTGATGCGAAGGAGATTGAGTTCGAAGCACTTGAAAGACCTAATGTTGTGACTGCTCCTATGCCCAAGCATGGAGTAAATGCTGTAGATGAAGACTTGTTTGTGGTTTCTGTGAAAGACATTGTTGCTCCCTTGATAACTGTGAAGAAGAACCTTTTGTTAGTCGGTTTATTTCCGGGCTGTGGAGAGGGTTTCCGTCTGTGTGCCGTCCTACCTACCGGTTTCCATCTTTTGAAGTCAGGTGTCCAACGCCTGATGGATAATAAAGAAATTCTGTTTGAGAAGAATTTTGTTCCTTTGGCTGCTACTGAAGAAGTTGCTATAATCACCATTTTCGACAATTCTTCCAAGGCTTCCTCGAGAAAGCCTGTTAGAATTACATATGTTCCAAGAATCGCACCATTGATCATCACTGTCCCTGGGCCTATTCCCTATACATCTGATAAAGCTGTCCCTTGGCATTACGGGACCGACGTGTATTATCACGGAGTTAAACAAGATTTGGATGCTAATACTGACGTCAACAGTATTGTTGGACCTGCCAAGGTCACCCGCAGCGGAAGACTTTTTCCCGTGAGATCTCTCCACCAACTGTCCGAAAGCCTATTGTCATTACACCTGCCAGTGTACCCGTTACTGTTCCTGTTCAAGTTCCAATTCTTACCCCTGTTGCCGAGTCATCTGACACTCGGGGCAAAGGGACCACTGATGAGCCTGCCCAGATAGAGGCACCGAAGAAGCTTACTGTTGAAGCCTCTAGACAAGAGATGGAGGAAATTTTGAAAATCATCAAAAAGAGCGACTACAATGTAGTCGAGCAATTGGGGCAAACCCTGTCCAAAATCTCTATGTTGTCACTGTTGCTATGCTCAGAAGCCCATGCCAAGGCTCTGATTGCTTTCCTAAAGACCACACACGTACCTCAAGAAACATCAGCTGGCCAGTTTAAAGATTATGTAGCTAGTCTGACGGCAGATAATGGGTTGGGATTCTCCGACGCCGACTTGACTGTTAAGGGGAAGAATCACAATGACTCCCTGCATGTCTCCATTGAATGCAGGGGCACTACTCTTGCTCATGTGTTAGTGGATACTGGGTCTTCGTTGAATGTGTTACCTAAGAAAGCTCTAGACCAGTTAGACTGTGAAGGGTTGGAGTTGAAACCAAGCAACACTGTAGTCAGGGCCTTTGATGGGTCCAAGAGGATGGTACATGGAGAAGTGGATATTCCGATCAAGGTTGGTTCTCAGGTTTTCGCATCTACATTCTATGTGATGTACATACAACCATCTTATTCTTGTCTGCTGGGTCGCCCGTGGATCCACAAAGCTGGGGCAGTAACGTCTACGCTCCACCAAAAGCTAAAGTACCTAGTGAAAGAGAAAATTGTGATAGTACATGGAGAAGAGGAGTACATGGTGAGCCACCTCAACTCTTTCCGATATGTAGAGATGGATGGGGAGTTCATTGAGACCCCGTTTCAACATTTTGAAGAAGTTCCTCAAGACACTGGCATCAACTGAAACTGTTGTTGAAGATCCTCCAATGAAGATGGCTTCCTTCAAGGATGCCCGGGCTGTTGTCGAGAAAGATGGGTGTGCAAATTGGGGCCAGCTCCCTGATTTTGCACATAAGGCTAACAAGTTTGGTTTGGGTTTCATTGCATAAGCTCAAAAAGCTGTTCGGAGTGCACAGATCGGAAGGCCTCCCCTATTCATCAGCAATTCAGGAGTGAATGCCATTGAAGACGGTGTTGAAGAGTCTGAGTTTGACAGTTGGATCTACCCGACTGCCGATGGTGGATTAAGCAATTGGACGGCAAAGGACTTCGTCCCAATTTCTTTTATTACCCAGTAATGAGACTTTTGTTTTGTATTTCTAACAGACAATATTTTAAAATTTACGGCCCGGTGTCTTACCTGAGGCACTATGGCTTCATTTTTGAGGGTTTTATGTGTGTCATTTACATATATCATTAATAAAAGCATTGGACGTTTTTTGCATTTCGAATTTTGCGCTCCTTGTTTTTCTTTTATTATATATTGCAAAACAACTATTTTACACACACTCACATATACAGGTCTACATCCACTCTGGATCTCACTGGTAACGACTATGCTACTGCCAGTTATGACTTCGAAAGTCCGATCAACTTAGCCGAAGAAGAAGGTGAAGATGATTGCGAAGTGCCTGTTGAACTTGCTAGACTGCTACTTCAGGAAGAGGGGGCCATACAGCCGCACGAAGAGCCGGTGGAATCAGTAAATCTGGGTACAGAGGTGGACAAGAAAGAGGTCAAGATCGGTGCAAATCTGGAAGCTAGTGTTAAGCAACGGTTGATTCAGATGCTGCGTGACTACGTTGAGATCTTTTCTTGGTCTTATGAAGATATGCCTGGGTTGGATACCGACATTGTGGTTCACCGCCTGCCTACTAAGGAAGACTGTCCTCTAGTGAAACAGAAAGTCCGCCGAATGCGCCCAGAGATGTCTGAGAAAATCAAGGCTGAGGTTATGAAATAGTTTGATGCCGGCTTTCTAGCAGTTACTTCTTACCCACAGTGGGTTGCCAACGTGGTTCCTGTGCCGAAGAAGGATGGTAAGGTTCGAATGTGTGTTGACTATAGGGATCTGAATAGGGCGATCCCCAAGGATGATTTCCCTCTGCCTCATATCAATGTTCTGGTGGACAACATCGCTCAGCATAAGGTTTTCTCCTTCATGGATGGTTTCTCCGGTTATAATCAAATTAAAATGGCTCCCGAAGACATGGAGAAGACAACCTTTGTTACTCAATGGGGTACCTTTTGCTACAAGGTCATGCCTTTCGGATTGAAGAATGCTGGGGCAACGTATCAGCGCGCCATGGTCGCCTTGTTCCACGACATGATCCATCATGAGATTGAGGTATACGTTGACGACGTGATTGCAAGATCCCAGAATGAGGAAGAACATCTTGACCACCTTCAGAAGCTATTTGACAGGTTGAAGTTGTACAAGCTAAGGTTAAACCCGAACAAGTGGACCTTCGGGGTGAGATATGGTAAGCTGTTGGGTTTCGTTGTAAGCGATAAAGGTATTCAGGTGGATCCTGCAAAGGTGAAGGCTATACAGGAAATGCCAGCTCCCCGGACTGAAAAAGAAGTCAGAGGCTTTCTGGGACGTTTGAACTATATTGCCCGATTCATCTCGCACCTAACTGCTACTTGTGAGCCAATCTTCTAGCTACTGAAGAAAGATCAAGTGGTAAGATGGAACGATGAATGTCAGGCCGCTTTCGAAAGGATCAAAGAATATCTCCAAGAGCCACCTATTCTGATGCCTCCAATTGAAGGGAGACCTTTGATCATATACTTGACAGTACTCGACAATTCAATGGGGTGTGTGCTGGGGCAGCATGACGAGTCTGGCCGAAAAGAGCATGCTATTTATTACCTTAGCAAAAAGTTTACCAACTGTGAGACCCGATACTCACTGCTCAAGAAAACTTGCTGCGCTTTGGCATGGGCTGCTCGCCGGCTGAGACAGTATATGCTGACTCACACTACTCTATTGTTATCAAAAATGGATCCAATCAAGTATATCTTCGAGAAGCCTGCCTTATCCGGAAGAATAGCAAGATGGCAGATGATTTTGACTGAGTATGACATTCAATACACGACCCAAAAGGCAATCAAGGGAAGTGTGTTGGCAGATCATTTGGCACATCAGGCAGTGGACGATTACCAGTCTATGAACTTTGAATTCCCGGATGAGAATATCATGATAGTAACTGATTATGAGACGCCTGGACGGATGAAGGACCTGAGGAAGGATCCCAATGGTCTATGTACTTTGATGGAGCTTCAAACGCTTTGGGTAATGGCATTGGCGCCTTGATCATATCTCCTAAAGGCTCTCATACTCCATTCACCGCCCGACTATGTTTCGACTGCACCAATAATATGGCAGAGTATGAAGCATGCATCACGGGTCTTCGAGCAGCAATTGGCCTAAGGATTAAGTTTCTGAGTGTGATCGATGGGAATAGAACTGACTGTTTTGGAATGCTGGTTCGCGTTTGTGTTTCGTAAAATGTCGCGGTAAGCAAGAGTCGCCACCGTCTTTTATTTTCTCCAATAAGGAAAGGACAAAAGCACAGCAAAATTCCTTTTCGAGATGTTTCTCGGTTCGGGAGGTAGATTATAGAAAGGGAAGGTGTTAGCACCCTTTCTATCCGTGGTTATCCACGGGCTCTTAGGTACTTGCTCACTATGTTTTCAAAAGATTTTTGCTTTTCTTGTGTTTGTGGGTTTTGAAAAAAAGTTTGTTTGAAAACTTCGATTTGACTCTTGTATCTGTCCTCAAGAGTGTATGAAGTGTTGTTTGAAAACTTTTGTCAGAAAAGTGTAGGTGCAAAAAGTATTTTTTTTATTTTGAAAGAGCAAGTACCTGAGAACCTCTACCTACTCAAAAGAAATTAAGCTGTGTAAATGTCCTTTAGACAGTACTATCCCACTATTGAGAAGTAGGTAGCACCGTCGTTGGAGTTTCGGGTCAATTCGATTATAGGGACATGTGGTCACCAAAGCAATAGTAGGACGCCTTAGCGGTAACCCTAATGTCTTAGATCCTTTTTATCCGAGGCAACCGTTCCGAGGCAACTTTTGATCTTTAGACAGGAGGACGACCTCTAAAACACCCTATACTTAATGACCACGTCGAGGCAACCAAGTGAGGCGTACCCTAGGAGTGGCATGTGCGAGTGTGTCATAATTCAGTTAAGTTATCTTTGTACATGTTATGGTGAGCTACAGATTGATTTTAATTTCAGAGATAAGTCTTGTCATGCATAGCCTAGTTAACATACATCTAACAGTTAATAGTTGCGGAAAATAAATCTACGCTATTACAAGGCGTCGGGTATTTACATCGCCAAAAACAAACCCTTGAAAGGTAAATTGCGGAAAATAAATGAAAGCGATAAAAAGTCCTAATTAACGCTATTACATCCTCGGAGCAATTACATAATAATGGATCAAACATGAATAAAATAACACGCACGAGAAAAGATTAAATCAGAAAGTTTTTTAGGGTTTTGACCCTTTTGGAGAAAGGAAGAATTTGATTATTTATGAATTAAATTAAATTAAACCTAATTAATTAATTAATAAAAAGGAAATATTTTTTGGTTTTTTAGTGCCTCAAGGAAAATAAAATAAAATAAAAAGATGATTAAAATTATCAAACCCTAATTCTATGTTGATTTTAAATTATTGAAAAAAGTTAAAATTAACCCTAATTAAACTAAATTAATGATGTTAGTTTTTATTTACAAAAATAATAAAGGGTGAAATTAATAAATAATAATAATAAAAATATTATATTTTAGTTTTCTGAATTTATTATGAAAAAATTAATTTGGTTAATTTAAATAATAATAATAATAGTTAATAATAAAAATAGTTAAATAAATAAATATAAAGGAAGAAAAAGAGAAAAAAAAAGAATGAACCCAGGGGGTGTTGGCCCAATTAGGAGGTGTTCTTGGAAATTCTCAGGCCCAACAATACTCAAGCCTGCTGACTTTTGTGATCATCTATGCGCACGTTGACTAAGGAGTATGCTAGTCTTCCAATCTAGGCCATGGGATCTGAGTTTGAGGCCACTTTGTGCACTGGGATGTGAAGTGCATGGTGGACATCTTTTGGAATTCTGCACATGAATATGTTAAGAAAAATAGAATAAGCATTTTTTGGGGGGACCTAGGATTCGAACCCAGGTCCCAAGGCTTCCAGATCAGCACGCTAACCACTCCACTAAGTTGTATCAATTGTTAGTAAAATACAGAGCAATTATTATATTGGGAAATTAATCCCTATGCTGTAAAACAAAAACAAGCGCACACTTTTTCAAATCAGCCAACCATACGTTAACACGTCCTCGTCTTCTTCCTTCGTTCTGCATAAAAACATATTAGATAGCGGGGGTTTTTAACCCCCACAAAATAGTTGCACGAATAATAGCGATTAGAGATACAGGACATATAAATATTTTACGAGGGGTCCTTCTTGTTCGTCTTGTTTCAACTATTCCAACCATGGGTCTTATGAGTCCTAATTTTTCTGGGTTTAGAAAGCCCCAATTTCAAAGCTCAAGAACCCTAAAAATCATTCATGGCATCTTGTGATTTAGGGAGTTTCAGTTCAATTAAGTTATACCATTAGCTTTGTACGGTCCCTAGCAACACAAATCAAACACAAAAGCATGTTAAATATGCATGAATTAAGCTGTACGATTCTGAAAGAAAAAAGCAAACCGTGAAACTGTGTGTGATGATTCTGTGAGCTTTAGTGCGTGAATTCAATGGTAAATCACTCCTGACACTTCCAGCAATGTGTTTGAATCAATAGAATGCCTTGAATTGGCTTGGAACGCAAGAATCAATTTTGACTTTTTCTTGAATTTTCTCAATATGCTATGGCTTTTTTCTGCAGCTTTTTTCACGTCCATTGGTTAGGGTTTGCTTGCATATATATAGGGCAACTGAATTAGGTCAAAAGCTTGAGCAAAAATCCATTGAATTGATGATTGAATCCTTGATTGGAAATCAAATATTTTTGAATCTTCATGATTGGAAAAGGTTGCCAATTTTGGATTTTTTGTATCTTTGACTTGGTGCTCGAAATTGCCAGCATATATTGACCATATTTGCTTCACAAAAAGATTGAAAAATCAAATCTTGCATTTTCCTACAATTTAAATTAATTAAATGAATTAATATTAATTAAAAATCTAATTAATCAATAAAAATAAGAAAATAAATTCAATTAAGCTTGATGGGTCGTGCATAGGTCATGGATGAAGTTTCAAGAAGAGATTTGAGGCCCATTAGCAAAAATAAGGTGTTTTGAGCAAAGTTGACTTTTGCAAATTCATAAAAATATCCCAACTTCTCCAATGCACAACTTGCTCAATTTTGATCATATGAACATGTTCTTGGACATTTTGGAAAGGTATTGAAGTCCTCTAACCAATTCCTTTGGTCCCATGTCATTTGGATTTACCAATACCAAGTTATGGCCTTTGACTCAAAGTGCATTTTTGTTGACTTTTGAATTTGACCTATAATGTCAAAATTGATAACTTCTTGTAAGAGCATTTATTGACCTTGGAGTGTGAAGATGGATTGTAGTAAATTGCATCCCCTTAAAAATGAGCATTGGATGGAATTTTTCTGACAAACCATGAAAAAGTTATGCCCTGGTCAATATACAGTTGACTTTTCTACTGTCCAAAAATAGTAACTTTTTGCATCTTGATGATTTTTGAGCTATCCTTGTGGAATCATGATCAAGACTTGATCAAATGATGAGTGTGGACTCAAAATAAGATGTTGACCAAAAATTCCGACTTTTGACTGTAAAATGACCATTTTGCCCTTGTAGTTGACTGTGGGTCAAATGAGGCTTTTGATTGTGCAAATTGGAAATGTGAGTCTTGAAACTTGGCATGTAGATGCTTGAGAATGTATATAGGCCTATGAGAGTTGATTTAACCATTGAAAACCCCAAATTCCTTGGAAGAACCAAAACCCTAATTTCAGTTGGCTTAGGAAGTGGTTTGACTGTCTACTTCTTGAACAATCTTGAACCATTTGAAGATGATTCTTGACAAATCTTGAAAAACATGGGAGGGCAAATTTTGGGGTACAAAAGTTGCCCCTGTTCAATCTTCTTAAACCTGAGGATGTAGATTGGCTTGCGTGCCTTTCGTGATCCGAAGGTGGAAGATGATTGAACACTAGAGTGCCTAGAAATTTGCACTCGCATGGTGTAGTATCAGCAATGTGATGTCGGGAATGGGCTCACAGATTCCATTTGGATATTGTTGGTAGGAGGATGGGCTTATAGATGCCATCTGGAGATGTGACAGAATCTTGTCGGGGATGGGCTTATAGATGCCCTCTGGGAAGGTAATGGATAGTGGTGGAGATGGGCTTAAAGATGCCATCTGGAAATGTTTGTTGAATTGTAACTTGGCAGGTCAAAAGAAGGAACCTATGTAGGGTTACCTGATGATGAGTCCATGTAAAACTGCATCTTGGAAGAGAAGGAACCGGTGTAGGGTTGCTTCATGATGGTCAAGTAGATAATTGTCCTATCTGGTTTCAGGTATTAATCTCTGACCTGAGAAAGAAAGATAATTTTCCTGGCTTGCTACATGTATTAATCTTCAATCTCTTCAATGTAGACAACTTTCCTGTCTGGTTTCAGGTATAGATCTACAATCAGTCGTCCACAGATATTTCCTGGCTTGCTACAGGTATTAATCCGGAACTTAAGAAGGCTGGCCGATGAGATAGTTTTCCTGTCTGGTTTCAGGTATTAATCTCTGACGTGAGAAAGAAAGATAGTCTTCTTGGCTTGTTACAGGTATTGATCTTCAGTCTCTTCATGTAGATAACTTTCCTGGCTAGTTATAGGTATAGATCTACAATCAGTCGTCCACAGATATTTCCTGGCTAGTTACAGGTGTTGATCTGGAACTTAAGAAAGGTTAGTCGATTGTCTCCATTGACAGGTTTCACCTCAGAAAAATCTTTTAGGAATCGATTTAACTGATTTTGTCTCCATTGACTGGCTTTGCCTCAGAAAAATCTTTAGGAATCGACTTAACTGGACCAGAGAAGGCCTTTGATTGCCTGTCATTAACTGGAAGAAATAAATCTAGCCATAGGAGGTCTCTTGATAATGATGTGATGAAGGAATCTGAGACGATTGCTACTCCAAATAGATGATGAAGGAATCTGGGACGATTACTACCTCAGCAGGATGATGAAGGAATCTAGGACGATTACTACCTCAGCAGGATGATGAAGGAATCTTGGATGATTACTACCTCAACGGGATTGTGAAGGAATCTTGGACGATTACTACCTCAGCAGGATGATCTTGGACGATTACTACCTCAACGGGATTGTAAAGGAATCTTGGACGATTACTACCTCAACGGTATTGTGAAGGAATCTTGGATGACTTCTAACTCAACGGGATGATGAAGGAATCTTGGATGACTTCTACCTCAACGGGATGATGAAGGAATCTTGGACGATTACTACCTCAGCAGGATGATGAAGGAATCTTGGACGATTTCTACCTCAACGGGATTGTGAAGGAATCTTGGACGATTACTACCCCAACGGGATGATGAAGGAATCTTGGATGACTTCTACCTCAACAGGATGATGAAGGAATCTTGGATGACTTCTACCTCAACGGGATGATGGAGGAATCTTGGACGATTACTACCTCAGCAGGATGATGAAGGAATCTTGGATGATTTCTACCTCAACGGGATTGTGAAGGAATCTTGGACGATTACTACCTCAACGGGATGATGAAGGAATCTTGGATGACTTCTACCTCAACGGGATGATGAAGGAATCTTGGACGATTACTACCTCAGCAGGATGATGAAGGAATCTTGGACGATTTCTACCTCAACGGGATTGTGAAGGAATCTTGGACGATTACTACCCCAACGGGATGATGAAGGAATCTTGGATGACTTCTACCTCAACGGGATGATGAAGGAATCTTGGACGATTACTACCTCAGCAGGATGATGAAGGAATCTTGGACAATTTCTACCTCAACAGGATGATGAAGGAGTCTTGGACTTCTACCTCAACGAGATGATGAAGGAATCTTTGACGACTTCTACTTCAAAAGGTAATGACTTTTATCTGTTGATCGATCTTTCTTGAAAAGGTAAAGAGTTAGTTGTATGCAATGTCATGATGTATGAGATGCATGATGTCATGAGGTCGTGTCGTATGCACTTTATCATGTATGTAAATAGGAGATGTGATATGTTTATGAATGTATTTTCGTCTGGGAAAATAAATCCTTGACAAATGCCGGGGAGTTTGTTAAATCCTGGGCTGATATTGAAGAGTCTGGTTGAATTCTTCATTTCCACTGGGGATGATGCACGAAGATGATTGCAGGAATAAACCTGTAGGAGAAGATGACTCCGTTGGGGAATAAACCTGGTGAAGAGATTACTCTGCAGGGAATTACTCTGTGGGGAAGAGGTACTTCGCTGAGATTTTAACGATAACTCCGCTGGGGATTCCGTTGATAAGCTCTATTGGGGGATCTTGATGATAAACTCCGCTGGAGGATAGAAAGAACTTCGATGGGGATGATCTTTCAGTTGTAACTTGCTGAGGATAACCCAGTTAGACTCTGGTGGGGGATAACTTCTGAATATGGCTGGGGAGAGATATTTGTACTCTGCAGGGGACAAGCTTCCAGAATCTACTGGGGAAGATGATTCAACTCTGGCGGGGAAGCTTTTTTTCAGACTGTGCTGGGAAAATAGCTCCACTGGGGGTATCTTGTATTCCACCGGGGAACAATCTTATATTTCCGTCGAGGAATATTAAGACTGCCGGGGATGCTTGCTGAGGAATATCTTTATACTCCGCTGGGGAATATTAAGACTTGCTGGGGATATCCAACCTTTTGGTAGACTAACTCTGCTTGGGGAGAGTATTGCTGATTTGTCCGTTGTGGCAAGGCTCAGTGGGGAGAGCTACCATTACTGTCTTACCCTCGGGGAGTGAAGGTATCTTGGTCATATTCTTCGGCTGAATCTACCTTGTACCTGGAGGACAGAGCAGCTTGTACAGTTCGGACAATTCTTATTGCCCCAGCTTCTGTGGGAGAAGGCACCTGTGGAGGTGCTTGATAACTGCCGATTGACAAATCTTCTTCTGGTAGGCCAGTGACGAGATGACGGGACATAGTCGTACGCTCTTGATCCCTAACTTTTGCCTGGACCGCCCTTTCGGGTTTTCAGTCCATCGGGATACCCCTTTCTGCCCACGCCGCCTTTTCAGGTTTTCGACTTGCAGGGTGTACATATTTTTTTTTATTTTTTATTTATCCCTTATTTTTGCCCGAACCCTTTTGGTTCTCCGAGAAGCCCTTATTTTTGCCTAGGCCAGTCAACCTAGCGGGTCTTTGATTATGTGTAGTACTTTTTTTTTTGACTATGTCCATGCTCTCAGGATGTAGGGAGGTTGTCACTGTCAGTAGTGTGGTGTCGCCATACTACCAGAAGACCTTCGTTGATCATGCAAGATTCGTCGCTGGAATTCACGTCCAATGGCCCAAGTGATTCAGACGGAGATCTGACCCTGGCTATTTGGCATCTTGAGAGATTCCTTGAATCTTGACTTGACTGCCCCAGATGATGGACAATGCTCATGTCTGCCCCTTGGTTGGAAGTGTTTCTTCCACCTGAGGTGATCCTTTTTGTTGAGAAGGTTTTTGTTCACTAGATATTCGTCGTGCGAATTTCTCTGCTGTTTGAACAAATAGTCATATGCAAACAATGTTATTTTAAGAATGCAAAGCTTATGTCTGTCTTGAAGTTTTTGAAAATGCAGTTTTCAATAAAACAGGAAAATTTTGTAAAATGTGATGTCAACTCAGGATTTTACAGCAAGCCCTACAGGAGTCAGGATACCTTTCGTGACAGTATGCTTTCGAACTAACCCATGCTTCAGCTAGGACTTTTTAAGGGTTATAACGTGGCCTGGTTCACGGTTTAAGAAACAAAGGATAAAGGCTCAAATTTTATTTGTACCCACCCACTCTTCGTGATGTTCTTCAAACCTAAACTCAGCTAATCGTGCATTTAGATCTTATTTGAGTCTTTGCTCTGATATTCCGGTGATGGTTCGGATACTGAAAGTTTTATTTTGACCAGACAGTCCTTTCTTTTTTTGTCGAGGGTTAGTAGGACCTCTTTTTATTTATTTTTTTATTATCCCTGTCTTTTGCCTGAACTGTTTCTTTTGTGATTACAGTCAGCGGGATGCCCCAGTTTTGTAAGTCTCCTTCATAGGTTTTGACTTAATGGGCTTTTATTTTGAGAGATAATGACTGCCTGTCTTGACGATTATAGGGAACCATTACTGTCTTTTGTTTCGGAAGGACTTCTTTGGTACCATTCCTTGTGCACCTGGATCAACTGAGAGAACTACCATGCCCCGGGTTATGATTAAGGGTTTTAATTTTCGAAAAGAAAAACTCCAGCTTCTTTGGCTCAAAGGGGTTGACTAGGGATTATCTTCCTTATAACTCCACTGTTTAGGATTTGAAACAATGCCTGTACTTCATCAGCGGGGTCTGTTCAAAAGCATACTGTAAAGATCGTGGTATCGTTTTTGTCATCCTCCCTCAAAAGGTTTAGCATTTTTTAATCGAGAGTTGAGCATCAAGAAATGAAAGCAATTTGAATATAGTGAATACGAATGGATTGATTCAAAACAGACATATGCAATGCATTGATAAGGTAATAAAGTTTGACATGATAATAATTGTTTGAATAAGCAAAGAAAAATACAACTTCAGAATTCAAATGAACAAAAGTCTCTTAGTTTGAACTAGTCATCTCAGATGGAGAATTCTCAGCGGAAGATTTTCATCTCGCCATCTGGCATGAACTCCAGCACCCTTCCATCGATCAAGTCCTGGATCTTGTTCTTCAGAGTCCAACAGTCGTCGGTATCATGTCCCGGACTGTCAGAGTGGTATGCACACCTTTCATAGGGATGATAGGTAGGAGAAGAGATGTTGGGATTCCGGGGAGGATCCTTTAAAGCAATCAGATTGACCTCCAACAAGCATTTCAGTATGATCGATGATGGTATATCAGTCTCAGAGAAATGTCTTCCAAACGTGTTTTGCTTACGCCGATTACCCTGTTGATGCTGGCGAGGTTGATGCTGAGCTTGTGACCCTGAAGCAAGCTGAGGAGCTTTTCCCTTGTCTTCTTGCCCTGGGATAGGTTCAAGAACATTTCTTGAAGTTGGGCATTTCGAGCCCGGAGATCTTGGTTGTCTGGTTGGAAAGCAATTGCTGAAATAAACAGCGAGAATATGAGAGACCTGTAATAGTACCTGTAATGCAATGATATGTATGATATATGTATGCAATGTTTTCAAGGATCTCGCGGGGTAAACAGAGGAACTTGTTAGAATTTGAATCTGGTTGCTTTGATTGAAGGAACTTCATATTGTTGAGAGTTCTTCTTCAAGAGTCAAAGCTCACCATATCGAGTGGGTCATAGCCCCTGACTCCAGTTATCATGTTTTGATCTCCAGACAACCTTGGCTAGAGGAAAATAAATCCCCTTTTCCCCTTGCTAGACAGTTGGTTCATCATGACCTACATCACAATCCCTTGAGATCCTTGAAATGGGTTAGTCCTTATGCAAGATGTATGCAATGTCATGATGTTATGGTAAAGGCACACCACAAGTATTCACAAAAGGCAAACATGGCAAAGGCACACAAGTCACACAAAAGAGCCCTTAGATTTCAGGCCGGCATGAAGTTTAGGTACTACCCTCTTTCAATTTCAGTTGGTTAAGACCTGTCCTAAAAATAGTAACCAGGTTCTAAGGAGCTCAATATCATTGGATTGTTTTCTATGTTCATTGTTTTGATTTAGCCACTTAACTGGCGACCAAAATATTCCAAGAAAATAACCCTCAATGAGTGTAGTATCGAGTACCTACCAACTTCAGACTGCACCAAAGTCGGTCATCTCACTACCCCTAAGGAGGCCAGGATGGTCAAGTAAGGTTCTAAGGTCAGTTGATGCTTCGCGACACCACGCGGAAGCCTCGTACTCTCCTTGACTTGACTCAAGGGTTACCGGTACTCACCAAAGTGCCACATCAACGTAGCTACTGCTTCAACCATGTCGGTATACCCCGCACAGTTCCCTCACAGTTTGTTGCTACTTCTAAAGGGTATCCCCAGATCCGGGTTAGGATCTATAAAACTCCTATACAAGCCCACAATATTAAAGCATTCAAGGCATACAATTGAAAACATAGTGATCTAATCCTAAGGTACACCTCACTTACAGTATCCCCAGCAGATTCGCCAGTTCTGTGATCGGTGGGAATAGAACTGACTGTTTTGGAATGCTGGTTCGCGTTTGTGTTTTGCAAAATGTCGCGGTAAGCAAGAGTCGCCACCGTCTTTTATTTTCTCCAATAAGGAAAGGACAAAAGCACCACAAAATTCCTTTTCGAGATGTTTCTCGGTTCGGGAGGTAGATTATAGAAAGGGAAGGTGTTAGCACCCTTTCTATCCGTGGTTATCCACGGGCTCTTAGGTACTTGCTCACTATGTTTTCAAAAGATTTTTGCTTTTCTTGTGTTTGTGGGTTTTGAAAAAAAGTTTGTTTGAAAACTTCGATTTGACTCTTGTATCTATCCTCAAGAGTGTATGAAGTGTTGTTTGAAAACTTTTGTCAGAAAAGTGTAGGTGCAAAAAGTATTTTTTTTTGTTTTGAAAGGGCAAGTACCTGAGAACCTCTACCTACTCAAAAGAAATTAAGCTGTGTAAATGTCCTTTAGACAGTACTATCCCACTATTGTGAAGTAGGTAGCACCGTCGTTGGAGTTTCGGGTCAACTCGATTATAGGGACATGTGATCACCAAAGCAATAGTAGGACGCCTTAGCGGTAACCCTAATGTCTTAGATCCTTTTTATCCGAGGCAACCGTTCCGAGGCAACTTTTGATCTTTAGACAGGAGGACGACCTCTAAAACACCCTATACTTAATGACCACGTCGAGGCAACCAAGTGAGGCGTACCCTAGGAGTGGCATATGCGAGTGTGTCATGATTCAGTTATGTTATCTTTGTACATGTTATGGTGAGCTACAAATTGATTTTAATTTCAGAGATAAGTCTTGTCATGCATAGCCTAGTTAACATACATCTAACAGTTAATAGTTGCGGAAAATAAATCTACGCTATTACAAGGCGTCGGGTATTTACATCGTCAAAAACAAACCCTTGAAAAGTAAATTGCGGAAAATAAATGAAAGCGATAAAAAGTCCTAATTAACTCTATTACATCCTCAGAGCAATTACATAATAATGGATCAAACATGAATAAAATAACACGCGCGAGAAAAGATTAAATCAGAAAGTTTTTTAGGGTTTTGACCCTTTTGGAGAAAGGAAGAATTTGATTATTTATGAATTAAATTAAATTAAAACTAATTAATTAATTAATAAAAAGGAAATATTTTTTGGTTTTTTAGTGCCTCAAGGAAAATAAAATAAAATAAAAAGATGATTAAAATTATCAAACCCTAATTCTATGTTGATTTTAAATTATTGAAAAAAGTTAAAATTAACCCTAATTAAACTAAATTAATGATGTTAATTTTTATTTACAAAAATAATAAAGGGTGAAATAAATAAATAATAATAATAAAAATATTATATTTTAGTTTTCTGAATTTATTATGAAAAAATTAATTTGGTTAATTTAAATAAAAATAATAATAGTTAATAATAAAAATAGTTAAATAAATAAATATAAAGGAAGAAAAAGAGAAAAAAAAAGAATGAACCCAGGGGGTGTTGGCCCAATTAGGAGGTGTTCTTGGAAATTCTCAGGCCCAACAATACTGAAGCCTGCTGACTTTTGTGATCACCTATGCGCACATTGACTAAGGAGTATGCTAGTCTTCCAATCTAGGCCATGGGATCTGAGTTTGAGGCCACTTGGCGCGCTGGGATGTGAAGTGCATGGTGGACATCTTTTGGAATTTTGCACATGAATATGTTAAGAAAAATAGAATAAGCATTTTTTGGGGGGACTTGGGATTCGAAGCCAGGTCCCAAGGCTTCCAGATCAGCACGCTAACCACTCCACTAAGCTGTATCAATTGTTAGTAAAATACAGAGCAATTATTATATTGGGAAATTAATCTCTATGCTGTAAAACAAAAATAAGCGCGCACTTTTTCAAATCAGCCAACCATACGTTAACACGTCCTCGTCTTCTTCCTTCGTTCTGCATAAAAACATATTAGATAGCGGGGGTTTTTAACCCCCACAAAATAGTTGCACGAATAATAGCGATTAGAGATACAGGACATATAAATATTTCACGAGGGGTCCTTCTTGTTCGTCTTGTTTCAACGATTCCAACCATGGGTCTTATGAGTCCTAATTTTTCTGGGTTTAGAAAGCCCCAATTTCAAAGCTCAAGAACCCTAAAAATCGTTCATGGCATCTTGTGATTTAGGGAGTTTCAGTTCAATTAAGTTATACCATTAGCTTTGTACGGTCCCTAGCAACACAAATCAAACACAAAAGCATGTTAAATATGCATGAATTAAGCTGTACGATTCTGAAAGAAAAAAGCAAACCGTGAAACTGTGTGTGATGATTCTGTGAGCTTTAGTGCGTGAATTCAATGGCAAATCACTCCTGACACTTCTAGCAATGTGTTTGAATCAATAGAATGCCTTGAATTGGCTTGGAACGCAAGAATCAGTTTTGACTTTTTCTTGAATTTTCTCAATATGCTATGGCTTTTTTCACGTCCATTGGTTAGGGTTTGCTTGCATATATATAGGGCAACTGAATTAGGTCAAAAGCTTGAGCAAAAATCCATTGAATTGATGATTGAATCCTTGATTGGAAATCAAATATTTTTGAATCTTCATGATTGGAAAAGGTTGCCAATTTTGGATTTTTTGTATCTTTGACTTGGTGCTCGAAATTGCCAGCATATATTGACCATATTTGCTTCACAAAAAGATTGAAAAATCAAATCTTGCATTTTCCTACAATTTAAATTAATTAAATGAATTAATATTAATTAAAAATCCAATTAATCAATAAAAATAAGAAAATAAATTCAATTAAGCTTGATGGGTCGTGCATAGGTCATGGATGAAGTTTCAAGAAGAGATTTGAGGCCCATTAGCAAAAATAAGGTGTTTTGAGCAAAGTTGACTTTTGCAAATTCATAAAAATTTCTCAACTTCTCCAATGCACAACTTGCTCAAATTTGATCATATGAACATGTTCTTGGACATCTTGGAAAGGTCTTGAAGTCCTCTAACCAACGCCTTTGGTCCCATGTCATTTGGATTTACCAATAGCAAGTTATGGCCTTTGACTCAAAGTGCATTTTTGTTGACTTTTGAATTTGACCTATAATGTCAAAATTGATAACTTCTTGTGAGAGCATTTCTTGACCTTGGAGTGTGAAGATGGACTGTAGGAAATTGCATCCCCTTCAAAATGAGCATTGGATGGAATTTTTCTGACAAACCATGAAAAAGTTATGCCATGGTCAATATACAGTTGACTTTTCTACTATCCAAAAATAGTAACTTTTTGCATCTTGATGATTTTTGAGCTATCCTTGTGGAATCATGATCAAGACTTGATCAAATGATGATTGTGGACTCAAAATAAGATGTTGACCAAAAATTCTGACTTTTGACTGTAAAATGACCATTTTGCCCTTGCAGTTGACTGTGGGTCAAATGAGGCTTTTGACTGTGCAAATTGGCACTGTGAGTCTTGAAACTTGGCATGTAGATGCTTGAGAATGTATATAGGCCTATGAGACTTGATTGAACTATTGAAAACCCCAAATTCCTTGGAAGAACCAAAACCCTAATTTCAGCTGGCTTAGGAAGTGGTTTGACTGTCTACTACTTGAATAATCTTGAACCATTTGAAGATGATTCTTGACAAATCTTGAAAAACATGGGAGGGCAAATTTTGGGGTACAACACTGAGTGCTTTCGGAGATTTCTCTCTCGTGATCAGCCAGATCAAAGGAGAGTGGGATACGAAACACCCAAATCTTATTCCTTATAAGGAGTATGTGTTGATGTTGCTTCCCCACTTCGAGGAGATAACCTTTGAACACTTTCCTAGAGAGGAGAATCAGTTGGCAGACACGCTGGCTACGATGTCTTCTATGTTCAAAGTCAGTTGGGACAACGAAGCTCCCCAGATTACCATTGAAAGGTTGGACGAACCTGCACATTGCTGTGATATTGAGACTGAATAGGTGGCTGATAAACCCTGGTTTCATGAGGTAAAGAGGTATCTTGAGGCTCAGGAGTACCCCGAGGGTGCATCTGTTAATGACAAGAAGTTTCTGAGGAGGTTCGCGGTGAAATTCTTCATCAGCAATGGTATTCTTTACAAGCGCAACCATGATTCAACCTTACTGCATTGTGTAGATAAGAATGAAGAAGAAAGGATTATGGTAGAGTTACATGAAGGTACTTTCAGGACTCATTCCAGTGGATATACCATGGCAAAGAAAATCCTTCGGGCAGGATACTTTTGGTCCACAATGGAAGCCGACTGTTATCAGCATTCTCGGACCTGTCACAAGTGCCAAGTCTATGCTGATAAGTTGCACATACCTCCAGTTCCTCTGAACGTCTTGACAGCTCCGTGGCCTTTTGCAATGTGGGACATTGATATGATCGGAGAGATCAGACCTACGGTATCTAACAGACATCGTTTCATCCTGGTAGCAATTGATTACTTTACAAAGTGGGTTGAAGCAGCTTCCTTTGCTACGGTAACCAAGAACGTCGTAGCACAGTTCATTTGGCACAATCTGATTTGTCGATATGGTGTACCAGAGAGGATCATTACGGACAATGGTACAAATCTCAACAATAAAATGATCAATGAGCTCTGCAAGCAGTTCAAGATACAATATCACAACTCTTCTCCCTACCGGCCGAAGATGAATGGGGCTGTCGAAGCAGCTAATAAGAAAATTAAGAAGATCGTGCAGAAGATGACGGTGACATACAAAGATTGGCACGAGATGTTACCATTTGCTCTTCATGGGTACCGTACCTCAGCGCGGACGTCAACTGGGGCAACACCCTATTCCTTGGTATATGGCATGGAGGCAGTCTTTCCCATTGAAGTTCAAATACCCTCTCTTCGGATTATGAAGGATGCAGGTTTAAGCGAAGATGACTGGATTCAGACCCGACTTGATCAGCTGAACTTAATTGACGAAAAAAGACTTACTGCTCTTTGTCATGGTCAGACGTACCAAAAGCGGATGATCAAGGCATTTAACAAGAAAGTTAGACGACAAGAGTATCAAGTTGGGGATCTGGTAATCAAGCGCATTATCTTACCTCAAGGTGATCCCAGGGGCAAATGGACCCCTACCTACGAAGGGCCATTTGTGGTTAAGAACATTTTCTCAGGAGGAGCCATGATTCTAACCACCATGGATGGTGACGACCTTCCTCACCCCGTCAATGTAGACAGAGTGAAAAGATACTATGCATAATCAAAGACCCGCTAGGTTGACTGGCCTAGGAAAAAATAAGTGCTTCCCGGCGAACCAAAAGGGTCAGGCAAAAATAAGGGATGAAGATGAAAAATCTGTACACCCGGCAAGTCGAAAACCTGAAAAGGCGGTTTGGGCAAAAAAGGGTATCCCGGTGGACTGAAAACCCGAAAGGGCGGTCCAGGCAAAAATTAGGGATTAAAGCGTAACACTATGTCTCATTGGATCACCTTGTAACCAAACTTCGGTATCGACTATCAAGCTCGGACGACACTAATCAATCTGATCTACCTTCAACCAAGTAGCAAAGTGATGAGATGTTCAAGGACATAAAGGCAATAGCAGAGTTGGAACCCAGTGGGATTATTCACATAGCTGTTTTGTTTAGTTTTTCACAAATTGTGTAAATTCTATTATTCGGCGGTGTTCTCTTACTAGGACGTCAGCCTCTTGTACAAAAGCGCCTATTTAGAGGCCAAACTTCAAAATCAATACAATTCATTTTCAGAGAAATTTCAAACTGTTTTTCCTTTTTCTGTTTTGTTTTGCAAAGAACGTTCAATGTTTATTTTTGATATATGCATTTGACATTAATTGCTGCTCATAAATATTTACGTACGAAACAAAAGACGATTACTGGTAATATCAGAAACAGGGCAATAAGAATTGTCCAAGCTTTACAATTGCTCTATCCACCAGGTACAAAGGTAGATTTGGTTGAAGAATATGGCTAAGGTGCTTTCACTCCCCGCAGAGTAAGAAAAGACAGTAATGATAGCTCTCCCCAGCTGAGACTTGCAACGGTGAATGAATCGGTAATATTCTCCCCAAGCAATGTTTATCTACCATCAACACTGAAAAGGTTTAATATCCCCGGTAGTCTTAATATCCCCCAATGGAGTATAAGAGTATTCCCCGACAGAGTACAAAATATCCCCAATGGAGTTTGAATTTTTTTCCCCAGTGGAATTTGGAGAATCATCCGCAGTAGACTTTGGAAGATTGTCCCCAGTAGAGTCTAAAAGGTCAGCCCCAATGGAGTCACAACTGAAGGATCATCCCCAGCAGAATCCTTTCCTTTCACAAACAGGAAGTCAATCCCCAACAGGATTCAGTATCACCAGCAAAGGTAATTCATCCCCAGCAAAATTTATCAATGGAATCCTCTGCAGAGCATCTCTTCCCCACAAAGTAATCTCCTCGTCAGTTTATTCCCCAACAGAGTTATCCTCTCCTGCAGGTTTATTCTTATGATCATATTTGTTCATCATCCCCAGCGAAAACGAAGAATTCAACTCTTTTCTCCAGCAGCTATCTGGGATTTATTTTCCCCAGCTAAAACATTACATTTCCATACATCATGATACATGCATATACGCATCATATACCACAATATCATTTATTTTGAGAACATCATTGCTTGATATATATATCATGCATTGCATACGACTGACCTTTACCTTTTAGGAAGGATTTAGTTAAGTTCTCAGCTATGTCGAACTACTGACCGGTTCTTAAATCTCAACTGAATTAGTCTCGGTTGAATTACATATAAGGTTCTAAATCTCGACAATTTTCCTTTGTCGAAGTGTGGACGAGTTCTTAAATCTCAACAGAATTATCCTCCATTGAAGTACAGACAGTTCCTAGATCTCGATGAAGATGTTTCCCTCAGTCGAAGTACTGATCGGTTCTTAAATCTCAACAGAATTATCCTCGGTTGAATTATAGATAAGGTTCTAAATATCGACAATTTTCCTCGGTCGAAGTGTGGACGAGTTCTTAAATCTCAACAGAATTATCCTCCGTTGAAGTACAGACAGTCCTAGATCTTGATGAAGATGTTTCCCTCAGTCGAAGTACTGACCGGTTCTTAAATCTCAACTGAATTAGTCTCGGTTGAATTACAGATAAGGTTCTAAATCTCGACAATTTTCCTTCGTCGAAGTGTGGACAAGTTCTTAAATCTCAACAGAATTATCCTCCGTTGAAGTACAAACAGTCCTAGATCTTGATGAAGATGTTTCCCTCAGTCGAAGTACTGACCGGTTCTTAAATCTCAACTGAATTAGTCTCGGTTGAATTACAGATAAGGTTCTAAATCTCGACAAATTTCCTCCATCGCAGTGTGGACGAGTTCTTAAATCTCAACAGAATTATTCTCCGTTGAAGTACAGACAATTCCTAGATCTTGATGAAGATGTTTCCCTCAGTCGAAGTACTGATCGGTTCTTAAATCTCAACTGAATTAGTCTTGGTTGAATTACATATAAGGTTCTAAATCTCGTCAATTTTCCTCCGTCGAAGTATGGACGAGTTCTTAAATCTCAACAGAATTATCCTCCGTTGAAGTACAGACAGTTCCTAGAGTTCGATGAAGATATTCTCCTCAGTCGAAGTACTGACCGGTTCTTAAATCTCGACTGAATTAGTCCCGGTTGAGTTACAGATAAGGTTCTAAATCTCGACAGATTTCCCCCAGTTGAATTACGGACAAGTTCTTAAAACTCAGCAGAGATGTTCTCTCAGCTAAGGTACATGCAAGGTCCTAAATCTCAACAAAGATCAGGCTTCCCCAGTGGAATCTTCCACAATAACAGGTATGCAAGTTCTTGCTAAGGAATCTCTTATGCGATCGACACTCCTGCAGATGGCATCTTTAAGCCCATCCTCCTGCCAGCAATCTCCAAATGGCATCTGTAAGCTCATTCCCGACATCATAAGGCTGATACGACTTCATGCGAGTGCAAATTTCTGGGCACTCTAGTGTTCAATCATCTTCTACCTTCGTATCATGAAAGGCACGAAAGCCAATCTACATCCTCAGGTTTAAGAAGATTGAACAGGGGCAGCTGTTGTACCCCAAAATTTTCCCTCTCATATTCCTCAAGACATTGCAAGAAAAATCTCCAAGTGGCTCAAGGTTGCTCAAGAGTTGGACAGACAAGCCATCTCCTAAGGCAGTCAATCCCAAATTAGGGTTTTGTGTTGCACCAAGATCCTTGAATCCAAATGACCTCAAGTGCTCTCCAATGTCCTAATATGTTCTCAAGGTCATCCATGTCAAGTTTCAAGCCTTGCAGAGAAAGTTTGCTCAGTCAATTGCTCAAAGGTCCAAAAATCGACTGTGCTAGGGCAAAAGTCAACTGTGACCTACTGTTGTACCCCAAAAATTTTCCCTATCTTTTTTCAGGAAATCATCTTGGATTTTCAGAGTCCCTCTGAGACGAATCCAAATCCTGAATTGTCATTTTTGCCCAAGCAAACCACTTACAAAAGCAAGATGATCACACAAGCTCTAAAGACAACGCTTTTAGCTTGAGAAAAATTAAATTCTAAGTACTTGGAATTTTTCTCTAAAAAATGAGTGTTTAAGAAAAATCAGCGCTTCGGAACTTCTGGACCAATTCCAGATAGAAACGGTCAGAAGTTGTAAGCTTGGCTCAGCGCAGACAGAACATGACTTCTTCAGCAGCTACGTCAGCTCAATCAGAAGTTGTAAACGTGGTTCAATACGTAAGCCTCAGACAGAACATGACTCTTTCAGCAGTTACGCAAGCTCAGCCAGAATTTGCTAAAGGAATGCAAAAGAAGCAAGGAAGTTTGAAGGCTCTTTCAGAATATGCTGAAATCAGAAGATGAAAAGGTCAGAAGAGTGGGTATTACACTGATACAGAATCTCTAAGCCCAGGAGGTCCAGAAGCAAATCCAAGAAGCGTATCAGAAAATCAGGAGAATCCCCAGAACTCACTAAGACAACAGGAAGCCAAGGCCAGAGCATGGTTTACACTGTTCTTTTTGAAACAGAACTACTGATTCAAAGTTTGGTTTCCATTACCAGAATATTGATGTTGATAAGTCTTATCACCATTTAATGCTCATTAATGCTTCCAACCACCCCTGAACATTCATCCAAGTAATCCCTTCACGTGTGGCTTGGAAAACGCCTTTATGCAGATTCTGGCATGGGTCTACACGCCACCGCCCACTTAAGAGGTCACTTCTCTCCAATCCACGCCTGCTGCTGCAGCATAGGCTGAAGGCTATCTGTTATCACAACTTCCCAGGAATTTCTGTCAAAGAACAATTCAAACTCTGTTGGCGCTTTAATGTTCAAGACACCCACAAGAACTTTGCCTATAAATAGAGAATCATTGTCCCCTGAAAAAGGGCGCTTGAAGAAACAGAAAAATTGCTAAGAAAGAAACAGAAATCTTTAGCAAGAAAGTGTTGTGAAACTCTGCCAAAATCTCCAGTGCTTCATAACTTTGAAGTTCTTACCTTCAAACTTCATCAAATACCCAGTTTTTCTTTGTGAACCAAAAACACCCTTTTCAAACTTCTGACCCTATATACGCATACACCTTCACCTACCCTTTTCAAAAAGAATCTGTCCAGAACACCACCAGAGCCAAAAGCTAGCTTTCATCCACAAACTTTTCCAACAGCCAGGTAAGCACCTGCTGACCTTCATCACGCTACTAAGCATCATCAGCTGTGCATGCTCAAATAAACATAATGTAAATATCATGTTGTTGCTGTTTGTATTCTGAGGATCTTCATACCTCCGAACGTTCTGAGCCAGTGTAGGACCTGCCTGTGACCTTGTTGGTCCTGCCATCTGAAACACTTTGACATTTGCTGGAGCTGTTCCAAATATGTTTCCTGTTTTGTGGAATAATAACAAAATTGCAGATGTTCTGATTAGTACAGGGAAAAGCCAAGTGCTGACTTTGACGTTAGCACATCTGAAGCCTATTTTGCTGTCAATAATATCAGAACTTCTGAGAGTTATTGTCTTTCCAGCAGGATCAGAACTTCTGAGTTCTCCACTAACAAACTTCTGTCTTGCAGCGCAGGGGGTCAGAACTTCTGATTTCCCCACTAACAGGTTTCTGTTTTGCAGGTGCCAGGGTCAGAAGTTCTGACTCATACAGTTTAACCAAGAGGTTGATCATCTAGCAGCGGATCTGAGTCAGAACTTCTGATGACCTCTCAGCAGCGCGCTGGCTCCCTCTTTCTCTCCCTCTATCTTTTTTTTGCTATTTTCTTTTTTGTCTATTTTTCTCGTTGAACCCCCCATGTACAAATGTGTACCCCCACTCCCTAATTGTTGTAATAGCGTAGGATTTTATGTTTCCGCTTTTATTGCTAGTAATTAGGATGTGTATGGCAAGATAAAATCAATGAAATAGAAAATCCTAATTCAAAGATAAACTCTTGTATGCAATAGAACACACTTGCACACTAACACCCCTAGGGTTACATCCACTTGTTGCCTTTCAAAAAAATGGGCCATGTTACGCATGCAAAGTATCTTGGTAAAACAAACAAAATCAAAAGATCATAGTCCCTCGATGACGCTTTCGAAAGTCGCCTTACAAAAATGATCTCAGTCCCTCAAAAGAAAACTAAGATGCTTTGCAACGTTGCTATCATGGTCTATACGATGACCCGCGCCCGTCCCGTTCACATCCTAACACAAGATTGTCCACCAAATACAATGGTGGAACAAAATTGTTAAAAGGGTTAAAAACATAGAAAAAAAATCTTTGAGTAAATTTAGAGGTAGACAACTCTTAGTTACTTAATCAAACTTGCAAAAACACTTGCCATTTTTCAAAACACACCTCACAACACACTCTCAAAACAACTTTCAAAAACATTAGAAACTTTTCAAAAGACATACACCTTTGTATACATTCAAACATGGATCATTACAAAGGTTGCCACCACATTGGCCTCTTTTCAAAACATTTTCAAAAAAAAACCACACACAAAGCACCATTTCAAACAATTGAAAATCAAGGCAAGTTGATCTAAGCAAGTAACTAAGAGCCCATGGATAACCATGGATAGAAAGGGTGCTAATACCTTCCCTTTCTATAATCTACTCCCCGAACCCAAGAAAACATCTCAAAGGTTTTTTGCTGTGCTTTTTAACCTTTCCTTAGGATAAAATAAAAAGTTGGTGGCGACTCTTGCTCAACCGAAACATTTGCGAAAACAAACGCAAAACCTCAAGTCAGTTCTCCCACCATATCACAGAACTGGCGACTCTGCTGGGGATAATTTTAAAGTGGAGTAACCTTAGGGCTTAGATCACCCTCTTGCATGACTAATTATTTGTTTTGATTGCTTTATATTTTGGCTCTCTTGTTTGGGTTTGCAATCCTACACCCGGATTTGGGGAAACATTCATAGATAGCAATACGTTGTGGAAACTGTGCGGGGTATACCGACATGGTTGAAGCAATAGCTATATTAGTGCGACATATTTGTGAGTACCGGTAACCCTTGAGTTCAATCAAGGAGAGTACGAGGCTGCTGAGTGATGTCACTAAGCACTAATGACCTAGAACCTTACTTGACCATCTTGTCCTTTCATTAGGGGTAGTGAGATGACCGGCTTTGGTGCAGTCCGAAGTTGGTAGATACTCGATACTACACTCATTGAGGGTTGTTTTCTTGGAATATTTTGGTCGCTAGTTAAATGGCTAAACCGAAACAATGAACAATGAAAACAATCCAGTGATATTGAGCTCCTTAGAACCCGGTTACTATTTATAGGACAGGTTTTTAAGCCAACTACACTCAAGAGGGTACTTACCTATGAAACCCCATGCAAGCCTGAAACTAGGGTTTTGTGTGAATTGCTTGTACATATGTTTGTGCATGCATCATGAACATCATAAAGCATCATATGCATTCACTAACCATTTCAAGGGTTTAGATCTTCATCTTTGTTCTTGTTTTGTAGGTCATGGAAATTCCTCGCAGGAAAACTATCCAAGTCAACCTTGTGAGAATCCCTCCTCAACTCAAGGAGCTCACATCAAGAATTCCGGAAAGCTCTCCCTTAAGTGAGAGACATGGTAGACTGCTCAGCTTAGTCAACACCAACATTGAAGAGGATATGATGAAGGTGCTGTTCCAGTTCTTTGACCCCCTTCACCACTGTTTCACTTTCCCTGACTACCAGTTGGTACCCACTTTGGAAGAATTTTCTCAACTCCTGAGAATTCCTATCCTTAATCAACTACCTTTCAACGGTACGGAAAAGGAACCAAAGCCTGAGGATGTTGCTCGAGCACTACATCTACAACCATCTGACATCAAGGGGCATTGGGAAACTAGAAGTGGTGTCCAAGGATTCTTGGCAAAATTCTTGTTTGAGAAGGCACAAGAGTGTTGGAATTCATTGGATCTACAAGCCTTTGAAGAAATTGTGGCACTCCTCATTTATGGGTTGGTCCTGTTCCCAAATCCTGACCAGCTTGTAGATGTCAACACCGTCAAGATCTTCTTATCCAGGAATCCAATACCAACATTTCTTGGGGACATTCTTCACTCATTTTACACTCGAACAATGAGAAAGAGGGGTGTTCTCATGTGCTGTATTCCTCTCCTTGCAAGGTGGTTTATTTCGCACCTTCCACAATCTGTCCTGAAGAATGACCAAGGCTTAAGGTGGTCACAACGGTTGATGAACCTCACTCACTCTGATGTACCTTGGTGTTCTCGGTCCAGAGAAAATGTCATCATCGTCGATCGTTGTGGAGAGTTACCTAATGTTCCATTACTTGGCATTAGGGGAGGCATTACCTACAACCCTTGTCTAGCCTTGAGACAATTTGGATATGCACGAAGAGATGGCCCTCACGACATGTTGATTCCTGACCTAGTTTTTGACTTCGACAACGATGCGCAAGGACTTCGCCAAAGATTCATCAGAGCTTGGAGGATGCCTAACAAGGTTGACAGCAAGACACTGGGGCACAAGAACCCCATCCCTCTTGAGCCTTATCTCAGGTGGGTACGAGCCCGAGCCCAAAGTCTAATGATGCCTTATCCTCATGTTCTCCCTGTGATTAAAGAGCCCGTCAAGGAAGGAGAGGTTCCCTACACCATCCTATATCCTGACATGCCTACATCGTGGGAGGAGATGCAGAAGAGTTGGATCCAACTTAAGGAGGAACGAAACACTTTTGAAGCCAGCTTTTACGCCAGCAAGAAGAAGGTTCTAGAGCTCACCCGCCGACTCCATGAGGAAGAGACCCTTAACACCTACATCGCACCAAAGAGGATGCGCAATGTCTTTTTACCTTGAGAAGTTTTTGTAATATTTGGCCCATGGGGCATCTATGTACTGACAAATTTCTTCTTACTAATATGACGTGCGTTCTTTTTTGTTTGCAACAATTTTGAATGTTCTAAATCCTTGAATGCATTGCATATATAAGCATACCATTCATCATGTGCATAAGCAGGTCTCCACACCAGGTTTCCTTATCTTTCTACTGTTTATTTTTAGTAAGATGGATCTCGAGCAAACGGTCAAGGACTTGCAGTCTCAAAACGCACAGTTTCAACAACTTCTGATGACCTTGGCTAAGGGTCAGGAAGATCTGAAAGCCCTGCTGGGGAACAAAGACCAAGTGAAAAAGAAGAAGAAGAGAATCAGGGTGGCTACCCTAGGGAGAAGGTTCGAGGGTGAAGCCAGAAGAGTGCTTGAATATCCCCCTACTTCTGAGGAGGGAACCAGTAAAGGGAATGCGGCTGCAGTACCTTCCGAATCCGAGGTTGAAGAAGACGAGGCTGAAGAAGACGGAGACTACTCTGATCAACAATACCCGCCCGCTGATGATAA
The DNA here is from genome assembly GCA_948472305.1 of Vicia faba. Taxonomy (NCBI): domain Eukaryota; kingdom Viridiplantae; phylum Streptophyta; class Magnoliopsida; order Fabales; family Fabaceae; genus Vicia; species Vicia faba. Next base: position 621,963,129 of record OX451736.1, read on the forward strand.
GTACAAAGGCTTGGAAGACAGGTTGGCAGCTATGGAGCTGCAGAGAGGTCCCGGCTTAGATTTCGAAGACTTGGGATTAGTTGCTGGAATTGTGATTCCCCCAAAGTTCAAAGTGCCAGTTTTTGTAAGGTATGACGGGTTATCCTGCCCGAAGATGCATCTCAGATCATATGTAAGGAAGATCCAACCTTACACTGCAGACAAGAACCTTTGGATCCATTTCTTTCAGGATAGCCTTTCTGGGGCTCAACTCGAGTGGTTCTATCAGCTGGATGGAGCTAGTATCCGAAACTGGGAAGATTTGGCCACCACATTTTATAAACAATATCAGTATAATTCTGACCTCGCTCCTACGCGTACCCAACTTCAGGGTATGTCACTAGGAACGGGCGAAGGATTCAAGGAGTATGCGCAAAAGTGGAGAGATCTGGCTGGCAGGGTGCAACCACCTTTGACTGACCGTGAACTTGTTGACATGTTCTTAGGGACCTTGTCCGGTCCGTTCTTTAATCATCTGATTGGTAATTCTTCTGCTGGGTTTACATATTTGATCTTGACTAGTGAGAGGATAGAAGCTGGTATCAAGTCAGGAAAAATACAGAAAGGTGCCGCTGCGAGTATTGAAAAGAAGCCTTTCAAGAAGGAAGCTAGTGTTGTTTATGGTCCTAGAAGACCAGTTAAGCCGGAACGCCGTGAAGCCGTCAATGCATTGGTAATTTCAAAGCCTGTCGCTGCTCCTCAACAGTATAATCAACAAAGGGGTGAGAGGCCCAAAAGGCACTACACTCGGCTTAGTATGACCCTGTCTCAGATTTTGCCGCAACTACTGTCAACCAACCTGGTAACTGTCAAGGAAGCCCCAAAAGTGGTGAATACAACTTCTCCAAAATACAACCCCAATGCCCGTTGCGCTTATCACTCTGATAGCCCCGGGCACACTACGGACGATTGCTGGGCTCTGAGGAATAAGGTTCAAGACCTTATTGATGCTAAGGAAATACAGTTTGAGGCGCCTGAAAGGCCCAATGTTGTGACTGCTCCCATGCCCCAGCATGGAGTGAACGCTGTGGAAGAAGACCGATATGTGACCTCCGTGGAAGAGATTGTTACTCCGTTATCGACCGTTAAAAGGAATCTGTTTCTAGCCGGTTTATTTCCGGGATGTGATGAAGATTGCCTTCTATGTGTTGTTTCCCCTTTTGGTTGTCCTTTGCTAAAATCAGGTATCCAAAGCCTGATGGATAGCAAAGAAATCTTATTCGAGAAAATCGCCGTTCCTGTTGTCCCTGCCGAAGAAGTTTCTATCATCACTATTTTCAACAAACCTCCCAAGGCTCCTTCAAAGAAGCCTGTCAAAATTATGTCCACTCAGAAGTTGGCTCCCATTATCATTACAGTTCCGGGGCCCCTCCCCTATACATCCGACAAAGCTGTCCCATGGCACTATGGGGCAGATGTTTATGTGCTTGGGGTGAAGCAAAAGTTTGATACAAGTACCGGTATTAGCAACATCACCGGGCCTGCCAAGATTAATCGCAGTGGTAGGCTGTTTTCACCAGATATTTCGCCACCAGTTATTCAGAAACCTCTTATCATCACACCCGCAAGTGTGCATGTTTCCCTTCCTAATCAAGTTCCTGTTTCTACCCCTGCTGCCGAGTCATCTGACGCTCGGGGCAAAGGGGTTGCTACTGATTTGCCTGCCTTGACGGAGGCGTCGAAGACAACCGCTGTTGAAGCCTCCCAGCAAGAGATGGAGGAAATTCTCAAGATTATCAAGAAAAGTGATTTCAATGTTGTTGAGCAATTGGGGCACACCCCATCAAAAATTTCTATGCTATCACTACTATTGTGTTCAGAGGCCCATGCAAAGGCCCTGATCTCCTTCCTGAAGACGGCTCATGTGCCGCAAGAAACATCCGCTGATCAATTTACTGATTGTGTGGCCAACTTGACTGCTGATAACGGGCTGGGTTTTTCTGACGCCGATCTAACTGTAAAAGGAAAGAACCACAATGACGCCCTGCATGTCTCTATTGAATGCAGGGGCACTACTCTTGCCCATGTGTTGGTAGACACCGGTTCTTCATTGAATGTATTGCCCAAGAAAGCCTTAGACAGGCTAGATTGTGAGGGTTTGGAGCTCAAGCCTAGTAACATTGTTGTCCGAGCCTTCGACGGTTCGAAAAGGATGGTACATGGCGAAGTTGACATTCCAATCAGGGTTGGTTCCCAAGTCTTTGATTCAACTTTCTATGTGATGGACATCCGTCCATCCTACTCTTGTTTGATGGGCCGTCCGTGGATCCACAAGGATGGAGCTATGACCTCCACACTACATCAAAAGCTTAAGTACCTGATTGGAGGAAAGATTGTTACAGTTCAAGGGGAAGAAGAGTATATGGTCAACTACTTAAACTCGTTTCGATATATAGAAATGGATGGGGAGTTCATTGAAACCCCCTTTCAGCACTTTGAAGAGGTGCCTCAGACATTGGCGTCAGCTGAAATTGTGATTGAAGACCCTCCTTTGAAGTTGGCTTCCTTAAAGGATGCCCGGGCTGTGATTGAGAAGGGTGAGTATGCAAATTAGGGCCGACTTCCTGACTTTACTTCGAAGACTGACAAGTTTGGGCTGGGTTTCACTGCAGAGGCTCAGAAGGCTGTTCATAAAGCAAGAATCGGAAGACCTCCTGTGTTCATCACCAATCCAGGAGTGAATGCTATTGAGGACGACGCGGAGGAATCAGAATTTGACAGCTGGATCTACCCAACAACCGACAGTGGACCGAGCAACTGGACTTCCAAAGACTTCACACCTATTACTTTTGTCACTCAGTAATAAGCTCTTTTGTTTTCAATTTGTAACAAACAATATGTTCAAACTTTTATGGCTCGGTGTCCTACCCGGGACACCAGGGCTCCATTTGTGAGGGCTTTTGTATGACATTTTCATATATCATTAATCAAAACATTGGACGTTTGTTGCATTTCAAATCTTGTGCTCCTTTCCTTTCTTTATCATATATTGCAAAACAGCTATATTTACACACACTCACTTATACAGGTTCCAATCCACTCTGGATCTCACTGGTAACGCCTCTGCTACTGCCAGTTATGACTTTAAAAATCCGATCAACTTGGCCGAAGACGAAGGTGAAGATGATTGTAAAGTGCCTGGTGAACTTGCAAGACTGCTACTCCAGGAAGAGAGGGCCATTCAGCCACATGAAGAGCCGGTGGAAACAGTAAATCTGGGTACTGAGACGGACAGAAAAGAAGTCAAGATTGGGGCCAATCTAGAGCTCAGTGTGAAGCAATGGTTGGTTCAGATGCTGCGTGACTACATGGAAATATTTGCTTGGTCTTACGAAGACATGCCTGGTTTGGATGCCGACATTGTGGTTCATCACCTGCCTACCAAGAAAGACTGCCCTCCGGTAAAACAAAAGGTCCACCGTATGCATCCAGAAATGTCCGAGAAAATCAAAGCTGAGGTTATGAAACAATTTGACGTCGGGTTTTTAGCGGTGACTTCTTACCCTCAGTGGGTTGCCAATGTGGTTCCAGTGCCGAAGAAAGATGGTAAGGTCCAAATGTGTGTTGATTACAGGGATTTGAACAGGGCCAACCCCAAGGATGATTTCCCTCTGCCTCATATCGACGTTCTGGTTGATAATACTGCTCAGCATAAAGTTTTCTCCTTCATGGAAGGCTTCTCCGGTTATAATCAGATCAAAATGGCTCCCGAAGACATGGAGAAGACCACTTTTGTTACTCAGTGGGGTACCTTTTGCTACAAGGTCATGCCTTTTGGGTTGAAAAATGCTGGGGCAACTTACCAACGTGCCATGGTTGCTTTATTTCATGATATGATCCATCAAGAAATAGAAGTATATGTCGATGATATGATTGTAAGGTCCCAAACTGAGGAGGAACACCTTGACCATCTACGGAAGCTGTTTGACCGTCTGAAGTTGTACAAGCTGAGGTTGAACCCAAGCAAGTGCACCTTTGGGGTGAGGTCCGGAAAACTACTAGGTTTCATTGTAAGCGACGAAGGTATCCAAGTGGATCCTGCCAAGGTGAAAGCCATACAAGAAATTCCAACTCCTAATACAGAGAAGGAAGTCAGAGTCTTTCTAGGACGTTTGAACTACATTGCCCGATTTATCTCACATCTAACTACTACCTGTGAACCAATCTTCAAGCTACTGAAGAAAGATCAAGTAGTACGTTGGAATGATGAATGTCAGGCTACTTTCAAAAAGATCAAAGGGTATCTCCAAGAACCACCCATTCTTATGCCGCCAGTTGAAGGGAGATCTCTAATCCTATACTTGACAGTACTTGACAACTCAATGGGGTGTGTGCTGGGGCAGCATGACGAGTCTGGCCGAAAAGAGCACGCCATTTATTACCTGAGCAAAAAGTTTACCGGCTGTGAGACTCGGTACTCACTGCTCGAGAAAACTTGCTGTGCTCTGGTATGGGCTGCTCGCCGGCTGAGACAGTATATGTTGACTCACACTACTCTGTTGATTTCAAAAATGGATCCAATCAAGTACATATTCGAAAAGCCTGCTCTGTCCGGAAGAATAGCAAGATGGCAAATGATTTTGACAGAATATGACATTCAGTACACGACTCAAAAAGCAATCAAGGGAAGTGTATTGGCAGACCATTTGGCACACCAACCTGTGGATGATTACCAGTCGTTGAACTTTGAATTTCCAGACGAAGATATCATGGTAGTAACTGATTGTGAAGTACCTGGACCGGATGAAGGACCTGAAGAAGGATCCCAATGGTCTATGCATTTTGACGGAGCCTCGAACGCTTTGGGTAATGGTATTGGCGCTGTGATCATATCCCCTAAAGGCACTCATACTCCACTCATCGCTCGGTTATGTTTCAACTGCACTAACAACATGGCGGAGTATGAAGCATGTATCATGGGTCTTCAAGCTGCAATTGACTTAAGGATCAAGTTTCTAAGTGTCTTCGGAGATTCCGCTCTCGTAATCAATCAGATCAAAGGCGAGTGGGATACGAAACACCCGAATCTTATTCCTTACAAGGAGTATGTGCTAACATTGCTTCCCCACTTTGAAGAAATAACTTTTGAACACTTCCCAAGAGAGGAGAATTAGTTAGCGGACGCGTTGGCTACGATGTCTTCTATGTTCAAAGTCAAATGGGACAATGAGGCTCCCCGGATCATTATCTGGAAATTGGACGAACCTGCATACTGTTGCGATCTCGACGCTGAAGAGGTAACAGAAAAACCCTGGTATCATGAAGTAAAGAAGTACTTGGAAGCTCGAGAATACCCCGAGGGCGCATCTGTTAATGACAAGAAGTTTCTGAGAAGGTTTGCGGCAAAGTTCTTCCTCAGTAATGGCATTCTCTACAAATGAAATCATGATTCAACTTTACTACGTTGTGTGGATAAGACTGAGGCAGAAAAGATCATGGCAGAGCTACATGAAGGTACCTTCGGAACACATTCCAGTGGACATACCATGGCAAAGAAAATCCTTCGGGAAGGATATTTCTGGTCCACAATGGAAGCCGATTGTTACCAACATTCTCGAACTTGTCATAAATGCCAGATTTATGTTGATAAGGTGCATATCCCTCCGGTGCCTCTGAACGTCCTGACGACACCTTGGACTTTTGCAATGTGGGTCATTGATATGATCGGCGAGATTCGACCAACGGCATCCAACGGGCATCGCTTCATCTTGGTAGCGATTGATTACTTCACAAAGTGGGTTGAAGCAGCTTCCTACGCCACTGTAACCAAGAGTGTCGTGGCACGATTCATTCGGCACAACCTGATCTGTCGATACGGTGTACCTGAGAGGATCATTACGGACAATGGTACCAATCTTAACAATAAGATGATCACTGAGCTCTGCGAGCAATTCAAGATACAGCACCACAACTCTTCTCCCTACCGGCCGAAGATGAACGGGGCTGTAGAAGCAGCAAATAAGAATATCAAGAAGATTGTGCAGAAGATGACAGTGACCTACAAAGATTGGCACGAAATGTTACCGTTTGCTCTTCATGGTTACCGCACTTCAGCACAGACGTCGACATGGGCAACTCTCTTTTCCTTGGTCTATGGCATGGAGGCAGTCTTGCCTATTGAAGTCCAGATACCCTCTCTCCGGATAATGAAAGATGCAGACTTGAGTGAAGATGACTGGATCCAGACTCGGCTTGATCAGTTAAACCTAATTGAAGAAAAGAGACTCACTGCTATTTGTCATGGTCAAACATACCAAAAACGGATGATCAGGGCATTTAACAAGAAAGTCAGACGACAAGAGTATCAAGTCGGAGACCTGGTAATCAAGCACATCATTCTTCCTCAAAGTGATCCCAAGGGCAAATGGACCCCTACGAACGAAGGGCCATTTGTGGTTAAACATATCTTCTCAGGAGGAGCTATGATTCTAACCACTATGGACGGTGACGACCTTCCTCACCCTGCCAATGCAGACATAGTAAAAAGATACTACGCATAAATTAAAAACCCGCTAGGTTGACACACCTAGGCAAAATAAGGGCTTCCCGGCGAACCAAAAGGGTTCGGGCAAAAATAAGGGATGAAATGAAAAAATCTGTACACCCGGCAAGTCGAAAACCTGAAAAGGCGGCTTGGGCAAAAATGGGTATCCCGGTGGACCGAAAACCCGAAAGGGCGGTCCAGGCAAAAGTTAGGGATAAAGCGTGATACTATGTCTCATTGGATCACCTTGCATCCAGAATTCAGCATTAACTATCGGACTCAGATGACTTCAATCAATCAGCTTCATCTTCAACTAAGCAGCAAAGTGATGAGACGCTTGAAGACATAAAGGCGATAGTAGAGTTGGAACCCAGTGGATTTATTTTTTCACATACCTGTTTTGTTTCCTTTTCACAAAATTGTATAAACTCTATTTTGCTCGGCGGCGTTCTCTTACTAGGACGTCAGCCTCTTGTACAAAAACGTCTATTTACGGGCAAATTTCAAAATCAATACAAGTTCAATTTTTTCAGAAAAATTATCCATTGTTTTTTCCTTTCTCTACTTTGTTTTGCGAAGAACGTCCAATGTTCATTTTTGATATATGCATTTGACGTTAATTGCTAAACCGTGAATATTTGCATGCGGGACAAAGAACTAATTACAAATGACATCCGAAACAGGGGCAATTTAGAATTGTTTAAGCGATCTAGTCGCTCTGTCTACCAAGGTACCAAGGTAGGTTCGGCTGAAGAATGTAACCCAGTCACTTCAACTCCCCACAGAATAAGACAAGATTCAGCAATGCTTTCCCCAAGTAGAGTTGGTTTCCTATCAACCCTGAAAAGGCACAATATTCCCCTAGCAAGTCAGTAATACTCTCCTCAAGCAGAGTTAGTCTACTGTCAGCCTTAAGGAAGTTGGGTATCCCCAGGAGATCTCAACATTCCCCAGTGGAGTACAAACATTCCTCAACAAGCATCCCCGATAGTCTTAATCTAAGATTGTTCCCCGGCGGAATACCAACACCCCAGTACAGTCTGAAAGTTTCCCCAGGAAAGTGGAATCCATATCCCCAGCAGGTCTTGAAGCTTATCCCCTGCAGAGTACGAACGTCTCTCCCCGACTTGGGTCAAAGATTATTTTCCTCACCAGGGTATAACTAGGTTATCCTCAGCTAATTACCACAGAAAGTGGAATCCTCGGCGAAATTCTTCCTATCCCAAGCGGAGTTCATCAAAAGTTCCCCAATATAACTTATCAGCGGAATCCCCAGCGGAGTTTATCGTTGAAATCCCCAGCGGAGTCTATCGTTGAAAATCCCCGGCGGAGTCTATCATTGAAAATCCCCAGCGGAGCTCTCATCAAAACTTCAGCGAAGTATTCTCTTCCCACATAGTAATTCCCCGTAGAGTAACCTCTCCAACAAATTTGTTCCCCAACAGAGTCATCTTCTCCTGACGGTTTATTCTTGCAACCATCATCCCCGGTGGAAGCGAAGAACTCTACTCTTCAGCATCAGCCCAGGATTTGATTCCCCGGCCAGTCATCAAGGATTTATTTTCCTAGACGAAAATACATTCATAAACATTTCACATTCCATACATCCTGCTTGCATACATAATAAAGTGCATACAACACTGTCTCATTTTGACATCATGACATCATGCATCTCATACATCATGACATTTCATACAACTGATGTTTTGCCTTTTCAGGAAGAGTCAATCCAAGGATGATTACTATCAACTATCACATTTTCCAGATTCGATTCCTGTATCCAGCCAGGGCATATCTGTAGACAACATTTTCCAGATTCAATACCTGTATCCAGCCAGGGCATATCTGTAGACAACATTTTCCAGATTCGATACCTGTATCCAGCCAAGGCATATCTATAGACAACATTTTCCAGATTCGATACCTGTATCCAACCAGGGCATATCTGTAGACAACATTTTCCAGATTCGATACCTGTATCCAGCCAGGGCATATCTGTAGACAACATTTTCCAGATTCGATACCTGTATCCATCCAGGGCATATTTGTAGACAACATTTTCCAGATTCGATACCTGTATCCAGCCAGGGCATATCTGTAGGCAACATTTTCTAGATTCGATACCTGTATCCAGCCAGGGCATATCTGTAGACAAAATTTTCCAGATTCGATACCTGTATCTAGCCAGGGCACATCTGTGAGCAACTAATTGTAGATTCGATACCTGTATCTAGCCAGGGCATATCTGCATGAAGAGACTGAAGATCAACACCTGTACCAAGCCAGGAAACATCTTTCTTTCTCAAAGTATGCAGGTTCTCGGTAAGGAATCTCTTATGCGATCAATACCTCCAAATGGCATCTATAAGCCCATTCCCGACAAGGTTCTGTCACGTCTTCAGATGGCATCCATAAGCCCATCTCCCTATCCACCATCTCTCTAAATGGCATCTATAAGCCCATTCCCGCCATCACATTGTTGATACTCTACTATGCGAGTGCAAATTTCCGGGCACTCTAGTGTCCAATCTCCTTTTACCTTCGAGTCGCGAAAGGCAAACTTGCCCATCTAACTCTTCAGGTTCAAGAAGATTGAACAAGGGCAACTGTTGTACCCCAAAATTTGCCCTCTCTTTTTTCAGGAAATCATCTTGGATTTTCAGAGTCCCTCTGAGACGAATCCAAATCCTGAATTGTCATTTTTGCCCAAGCAAACCACTTACAAGAGCAAGATGATCACACAAGCTCTAATGACAACGCTTTTAGCTTGAGAAAAATTAAATTCCAAGTACTTGGAATTTTTCTCTAAAAAATGAGTGTTTAAGAAAAATCAGCGCTTCAGAACTTCTGGACCAATTCCAGATAGAAACGGTCAGAAGTTGCAAGCTTGGCTCAGCGCAGACAGAACATGACTTCTTCAGCAGCTACGTCAGCTCAATCAGAAGTTGTAAACGTGGTTCAATACGTAAGCCTCAGACAGAACATGACTCTTTCAGCAGTTACACAAGCTCAGCCAGAATTTGCTAAAGGAATGCAAAAGAAGCAAGGAAGTCTGAAGGCTCTTTCAGAATATGCTGAAATCAGAAGATGAAAAGGTCATAAGAGTGGGTATTACACTGATACAGAATCTCTAAGCCCAGGAGGTCCAGAAGCAAATCCAAGGAGCGTATCAGAAAATCAGGAGAATCCCCTGAACTCACTAAGACAACAGGAAGCCAAGGCCAGAGCATGGTTTACGCTGTTCTTTTTGAAACAGAACTACTGATTCAAAGTTTGGTTTCCATTACCAGAATATTGATGTTGATAAGTCTTATCACCATTTAATGCTCATTAATGCTTCCAACCACTCCTGAACATTCATCCAAGTAATCCCTTCACGTGTGGCTTGGAAAACGCCTTTATGCAGATTCTGGCATGGGTCTACACGCCGCCGCCCACTTAAGAGGTCACTTCTCTCCATTCCACGCCTGGTGCTGCAGCCTAGGCTGAAGGCTATCTGTTATCACAACTTCCCAGGAATGTCTGTCAAAGAACAATTCAAACTCTGTTGGCGCTTTAATGTTCAAGACACCCACAAGAACTTTGCCTATAAATAGAGAATCATTGTCCCCTGAAAAAGGGCGCTTGAAGAAACAGAAAAATTGCTAAGAAAGAAACAGAAATCTTTAGCAAGAAAGTGTTGTGAAACTCTGCCAAAATCTCCAGTGCTTCATAACTTTGAAGTTCTTACCTTCAAACTTCATCAAATACCCAGTTTTTCTTTGTGAACCAAAAACACCCTTTTCAAACTTCTGACCCTATATACGCATACACCTTCACCTACCCTTTTCAAAAAGAATCTGTCCAGAACACCACCAGAGCCAAAAGCTAGCTTTCATCTATAAACTTTTCCAACAGCCAGGTAAGCACCTGCTGACCTTCATCACGCTACTAAGCATCATCAGCTGTGCATGCTCAAATAAACATAATGTAAATATCATGTTGTTGTTGTTTGTATTATGAGGATCTTCATACCTCCGAACGTTCTGAGCCAGTGTAGGACCTGCCTGTGACCTTGTTGGTCCTGCCATCTGAAACACTTTGACATTTGCTGGAGCTGTTCCAAATATGTTTCCTGTTTTGTGGAATAATAACAAAATTGTAGATGTTTTGATTAGTACAGGGAAAAGCCAAGTGCTGACTTTGACGTTAGCACATCTGAAGCCTATTTTGCTGTCAATAATATCAGAACTTCTGAGAGTTATTGTCTTTCCAGCAGGATCATAACTTCTGAGTTCTCCACTAACAAACTTCTGTCTTGCAGCGCAGGGGGTCAGAACTTCTGATTTCCCCACTAACAGGTTTCTGTTTTGCAGGTGCCAGGGTCAGAAGTTCTGACTCATACAGTTTAACCAAGAGGTTGATCATCTGGCAGTGGATCTGAGTCAGGACTTCTGATGACCTCTCAGTAGCGCGCTGGCTCCCTCTTTCTCTCCCTCTATCTTGTTTTTTGCTATTTTCTTTTTTGTCTATTTTTCTCGTTGAACCCCCCATGTACAAATGTGTACCCCACTCCCTAATTGTTGTAATAGCTTAGGATTTTATGTTTCCGCTTTTATTGCTAGTAATTAGGATGTGTATGGCAAGATAAAATCAATGAAATAGAAAATCCTAATTCAAAGATAAACTCTTGTATGCAATAGAACACACTTGCACACTAACACCCCTAGGGTTACATCCACTTGTTGCCTTTCAAAAAAATGGGCCATGTTACGCATGCAAAGTATCTTGGTAAAACAAACAAAATCAAAAGATCATAGTCCCTCGATGACGCTTTCGAAAGTCACCTTACAAAAATGATCTCAGTCCCTCAAAAGAAAACTAAGATGCTTTGCAACGTTGCTATCATGGTCTATACGATGACCCGCGCCCGTCCCGTTCACATCCTAACACAAGATTGTCCACCAAATACAATGGTGGAACAAAATTGTTAAAAGGGTTAAAAACATAGAGAAAAAAATCTTTGAGTAAATTTAGGGGTAGACAACTCTTAGTTACTTAATCAAACTTGCAAAAACACTTGCCATTTTTCAAAACACACCTCACAACACACTCTCAAAACAACTTTCAAAAACATTGGAAACTTTTCAAAAGACATACACCTTTGTATACATTCAAACATGGATCATTACAAAGGTTGCCACCACATTGGCCTCTTTTCAAAACATTTTCAAAAAAAAAACCACACACAAAGCACCATTTCAAACAATTGAAAATCAAGGCAAGTTGATCTAAGCAAGTAACTAAGAGCCCATGGATAACCATGGATAGAAAGGGTGCTAATACCTTCCCTTTCTATAATCTACTCCCCGAACCCAAGAAAACATCTCAAAGGTTTTTTTCTGTGCTTTTTAACCTTTCCTTAGGATAAAATAAAAAGTCGGTGGCGACTCTTGCTCAACCGAAACATTTGCGAAAACAAACGCAAAACCTCAAGTCAGTTCTCCCACCGTATCACACCTACATACAGTGAAACTTCAAGATTTTTGTCAAAATTCCTCATTTTGAAGGATATTTCATCATTTGATCAAGGTTTGATCATGATTCATCAAGGATTGCTCAAAATTCATCAAGACTCAAAAGTTGCTAAATTAGGGTTTTGTTGGAAAAGTCAACTCAACTTTGACCAAGCATAACTTTCTCATACTTTATGAGAAATGTCCCATCCAAATATAATTTTGAAGAAGATGTAATTTCCTACAATCCATATTCATACCCCAAGATCAAAAGATGCACTCACAAGAAGTTATAAATTTTGACATTATAGGTCATTTTTGAAAGTAAACAAAAACACCTTTTTTTCCAAAGCTTATAACTTGAGCATGGAACATCAAAATGAGATGATACCAAAAGGGTTGGTTATAGGACATCTCAATATTTCTAAAAAGTCCAAGAACACCTCAAAAAGTTCAAATTTGAAGAAGTTATGCATTGTTGAAGTTGGGCATTTTTGCAAAATTGCCAAAAGTCAACTATCCCCAAAACTTCAAATTTTGTCAAATGGGTCCATTCTTTTCCACTTGATTTGAGCTTGCATCATTTCCCACGTGTCCTAGCTTCATCCATGAGCCCATATTTTATTTTTATTATTTAATTTGATTTTTTATTGAATTTATTCATTTTAAATCAAATTAAATCATATAAAATCTAAAACTTTGATTACATAAGATTTTTTGGCTGTTTCAGGTTTTGGTTATCATCATTATCATCATCAAATTCGAATCACACCAATTCATGTGCAAAAAGATTGAGATTTGGCAAAATTCGCAAGCTTTAAATAAGAGATCAAATCAAATATGTATGCATTGATATGTGAAGATTTAATCCATAATTCTTACCCTAATACACTCCATAGTACATAAGCAAGCAAAAGGAATCGAAACAAGGGTTGGAGGCTGCAGAAAGAGGCAAAACAAAGTTGGAAAAAAGTGACAAAAAGCTTGAAATAGAAATCGTGCTTAGAGACGTTTTCAAGGGCTAATACTAATCCCAATCTCTTCCTGGGTGTTCACTCAATCTACCTGGACCAAAAGCAAGCTTCTTCACACCCCATAACGCGCTGTAAGTACCACGAGATATACCTCTGTTATTGATTTCACAACTCAGAATTTAAGCATTCTTTTCATGAATCAATTCCATATTTTGAATCTACATGACATTTGCAAGCGTTTGGTATTATCCAATTGCTTTTATCTGGCCTGAATGAAGAACCACCATAGCTAGGGTTCTTCGTTTGTTTTTGGGGTTTTCTATTTCAGGTAAAATCAGGACTCAAGAAGGGCTTGGTGTTGATCAGGAAGCCAAGACGAACCCAACCATGTCCTTGGAATTGATTTATGTGACCTAGGAAAGATTTTAGGACAGGCCTGCGTTTTTAGTTGCGAATTTAAATCCGCAGGTAATCTTTTATAGGTTTCTAGACAGGGACGATGAGGTGTCCCCTGCCCATTGGTTCGTTCAAACCGCGCGTGCGTTTTTATTTGCTCTGACCAATAATTGTTGTTTTGTTATATTATTATTATTATGTAATATATTAATAAACAAATCAGTTCAGCGTAGTGGCAAGGCAAGCGTCCAATATCCATCAGGATCTGGGTTCGAATCCCAGGTCCCCCACTTTCTTTGATATTTTTCTTCTTCAGGTGATCACGTGTATATTCAGGCTTGCAGTGTACCATGCACCTTCACACATCTAATAGCCAGATGGCCTAAAGGCCAAATCTGATGGTTCCAAGCTGATAGTCCACATGGAACCAAGTCAACACACGCCCACCAGATCTCACAAAGTCAAACAAGGCCAGCTGCAATTGGGCCACAGATTTGCTATCAACACTCCCAAATTCAGGCCCATACCCCCTCTTCTCTTCTATTTTGTTTTGCTTTATTAATTTATTTTATTATTTTTTCATTTACTAACCAATCAAAAATTCTTTTCTTTATCAAATAAAAAACCACAAAAATATTTTTTTATATTTAATCAAATTTTTATTTTTATTTTTATTAATAAACACTAATTAAATTAATTCAGGTTTTAATTAGAATAACTTTAACCTATTTTTTGTAAATAATTAAAATTAAATTAGATTTAATTAGGTTTAATTAATAACTTAATCATTTTTATTTTCCTTTCTTAAAATAACAAAAAACCCAAAAATAATTTATTTTTATTAATTTATTAATTTAGTAATTAATTTAGGTTAGTTTCTTTCTTAAAATAAAAACAACAAAAAAATGTCTTCTTTAAAGGGTCAAAACCCTAATCATGCGCTCGACTTAATTTCCCGCCGCGATTTATTTTCTTTCATCCAATAATGTACTTGCTTCCGAATTGTAATAATTAATAGGACTTTTATTTATTTTTTATGACTTTATTTATTTTTAAAGGGGTTTGTCTTTGGCGATGTAAATACCCGACGCCTTGTAATTTAAATTCCGCATTTTATTTCCGCAAATATAAACTGTTAGATGTTTGATAATAGGATGGCATGACAAGACTGAATGTTTTAACCTAAAATCAACTTAGATCACCCTTAACATGTACAAAGATAAAAATAACTGAAAACGACACACTCGCACATGCGCACTCTTAGGGTATACCCCACTTGGTTGCCTTTGTACGCGGTCATTGAGTATAGGTCACTTTAGAGGTTGTCCTCTTGTCTAAAAGATCATATTCGCCTCGTAACGGTTGCCTCGAATATTGTTGCCTCAAACAAATGATCTAAGACATTAGGGTTACCGCTAAGGCGTCCTAGCATTGCTTTAGTGACCGTAAGTCCCGCATAAGAATTGACCCTCAAACTCCAACGACGATGCTACCTACTCATTAATAGTGGGATGGCATTGTCTAAAGGAAGATAGCATAGAACGATTCCTTTTTCGAGTAGGTAGATGGTTCTTAGATACTTGCTCTTTCAAAAAAACAAAATCCTTTTTTACACTTACACTCCTTTCCGAACAAAGTTTTCAAAAAACACTTCATACGCTCTTGAGGATAGAAGCAAGAGTTAAATCGAAGTTTTCAAAACAAAAAACTTTTTTCAAACCCACAAGCACAAAGAAAACAACTTTTGAAAACAATTGAGCAAGTACCTAAGAGCCCGTGGATAACCACGGATAGAAAGGGTGCTAACACCTTCCCTTTCTATAATCTACCCCCCGAACCCGAGAAATATCTCGAAAAAAGGAATTTTTCTGTGCTTTTTTCCCTTTCCTTGTTGGATAAAATAAAAGTCGGTGGCGACTCTTGCTTACCGCGACATTTTGTGAAAACAAACGCAAAATGCAAACCAGCATTCCAAAAAATAGTCAGTTCTTCCCACCGTATCACAGAAACCAACATGGCAAAGCACTTCTGGGTAGAGGTTGTAAATACAACGTGTTACATTTAAAACAGAGTCTCTATAAGACCTATTCTAGGTAAGACTCCCTATGAATTATGGAAGAACAAGAAGCCAAATATTTCTTACTTTCATCCTTTTGGATGTTATTCTTTTATTTTAATTACTAAAGAGAATCTTAACAAGTTTGATTCTAAAACTCAAAGTTGTATCATGTTAGGATATTCTGAACACTCAAAAGGCTACAAAGTGTACAACAATGAAACAATTATTGTTGAAGAATCAATCAATGTTAGATTTAATGATAAGCTTGACCTTGAAAAGTCAAATCTAGTTGAAAATTCTGCAGATATGGAGATTACCTATTCAGGTGCTGAAGGTAATGGAGCTGCTACAGAAGATCAAAAGGTCAAAGACTTAGAAGATGCTCAACCAAAAGTTATTGAAGCACATGCATCTCCCATGAAGCACATACATAGATCATCACATTATAAGGAATTGATTTTGGGTGACAAGACTAAACCTGTTAAAACCATATCATCTTTTGAACCTTCTAAAGTGATGCTTTTGGGTTTGATGTCTCTAATAGAGCCTACTTCCATTGATGAAGCTTGTCACGCTGAAAAATCGGAGACCAAGATATTGAGAAACTTGACTCACAATAACAAGAGTTTTCCAACAAACTTTATTATTTCCAAGGGAAATGGGAAAAGATCGAACAAAACCCACAATAAACATGTGAATTCAAGAAGCAAGACTACAAGTAGAGCAACAAGCAAAGCAATAAAGAGATCTAAGGTACGAGGTTTGGTTATGCAAAGGGAAGGTGCTAGCACCCTAAACATATACGGTACTCTGCAAGAACCTCTTTGAAAATCTGTGTATTTGGCTAAAAATGGTTGTTTGCAAAAGATTGTGGAGATGAGAAAATAAATGGTTTTTTACACTTTTGATTTGGAAATACATGAAGTCTTATGCCTATGTACCAATGAAGGATCAAAACTCGTAGTTCTTCTAAAAAGAATAAAGTTGTTTGTTGGTTATTTTAGGAGAAGAGACAAGTTGTCATTTTAAGGAGAATACTCAAATAATCTGCCACATAAATGAGAAAGATGGATCTTTGCATCACAATGAGAGAAGGGCTCCAACTTGGATATAGAATCAACAAGTATGCCACTAAATCTCATGTGGAAAACTATCAACATCATTTCAATCGATATAATGAGAATAGAATAATTACATCTATACTATGGAGATGACTCATGTATAATCTCTTTGAAAAGTTTTAAAAGGAAAAGCCAAAGTGGCAAATTTTTTTGAATGAGTTTTGTATTTTTTTAGTCTTATGAAAAGAGTTTGATACGCTTAAGATGTTTTAAAGCATTTATTTAAGAAAGAGAGTTTGAAAATGCAATGAACTAAGTCAAGTTTTTTAAAAAAACAAGTGAGGTTTTGAAATTAGGATTAAGGACAAACCATACACACAAGAGGTAAGTACATGACAAGGATGCAACAAAACATGCAAAAGGCAAGCATATGACAAAAGTCAACACATGATCCATTTCCCTTGGATTTAAACACAAGTATCTCAAAGATAACATTCAAGTATCAAGCATCACAAGACAAGTTTCTATCACAAATAGGCATCAAGCAAAGAGAAACAATATGTCATATTTGGATTTGAAATCAAAGCATAGGAACAAGAGATGTCATGGTGAGAGCACACCCAAACTAACTTGAAACAAGCAAGCATATTATCATTCATTAAGCATGAATATTTCAAAACAAAACAATCAATGAAGACATAACTCATGGTATGAAAGAGAAGACAATCAAGAATTTCATGTTGTAAGTTCATAATGGTAATATCAAGACCAAAAAATCAAGCTCATTCAATCAAAGTGAAGTATCAAAATCAAGTCCAAACAAAAACTCATGGAATTAGGGTTTTAGGTGCATTTATGAACATATAAACAGAGGAATCTTAGGCTCAAGCAAACATACATCAAAACTCACCATGGATCCCAAGAGAAAGAAAATGACATCAAGATATCATGCATTAAAGGCAATGGAAATCATCATGAATTAATTAGAGTTTTAAGTAAGACATATCACAAGTTCGTGCATCAAAATATACCAAACCCTAAGTAAAAATCAAGTTAATCATGCTATTTAAATCATCAAGGAGAATATTATTAAATAACAATCAAATCATAGCATGTTAACATGGTTTATATTTAATTTAGAAATTAAATTATGCAAAGAACATGAGAAAAAATCATAAAGAAACATGAAAAGAAACTTGTTTTTAAACCTAAATAAAATGGACAAAATAAATAGTATTTTTTGGTATTTTTGTGTGGATAAATGAAATATAGAGGTAAGTAAACAAGTGTAAAAAAGATCAATTGAAAATAACTAAGTTTGTATAAAGAAAAATAAATAAAAAATGAAACAAATGAAAAGACATGAAGAAAAAGAACAAAATGGTGAGAATGACACCACCAGGGGTTGAACCTGCGCCCTCACTCTTACTCACCCAACACACTAACCACTGCGCCAAACCCCTTCATTCGTTCATATAGAAGCTTCAACTAAATATAAAATAAACTTAAATTTTAAAACTAAATTTCATGCTAGACCCACTTCATCTTCAACCTTGGGACATTTCAAAAGTGGCAAATTCAAGTTTTCTCATTTTCTTAACCAAAAATTACAAATGAATACATCATGTTGCTCACAATTTCACAAGCAATGTAACCATATCATTTAATTGAACTAAAAATGAATGAAATAAAATGCACGAACATAAAAACCAGAGAAAACCTAACCATTTCAGATTATTGTGAAATCACATACAAGAACAATCAATGGTAATTAGTTTAGGGTTTCATTCCTCACATCATAGGCTATATTTTTGCTTTAGAAATTATTCAAAGATAATGCATGTATGGGGGAGTTTAAAGTCATGAAAATTTACCTATTTGGAGCAAGGTCCAATGCCTCCTTTTTCATTTACATAAGAAAGATAAAAATGTAGTGAGCTGACTTGAGTCTTCAGGAAGCTAATGGTATGCTTACTTTGTGCTTAAAGTGTCTGAATCGTTCCAACCAAGTCCACTTGCAAAGTGAAAAATGGAAGTTTGGATGGCTCGGTTTTGGTGTTTCTAGTTGAGAATCATTGGATACAGAAGTTTACTTATGATGTATGAATGATGTTTCAATGAAAAAAGTGAAAGAAACTTGAGAGGAGTGGGAGTTTCTAATTTAAGGTTTTTCAAAGTATAAAATGTAGTTTTTGTGGGATTTCCTGGATGCTTGAGTCATGAGGCACACTTATCTATTTATAAAGGTTGGAGAATGGTCTTATAACTCAATGAAATTGATGTTTGGTTGTGTTTAAAAGTTGGTTTACTTCAAGTTGCAAAAAGTGATCAATGGTGCATTATGTTTCCAATGGTGTAGCATGACTTTTTAGGGTGGTTGGAAGAGATTATGGAGAAAGAAAGAGTGCTTAGTGTAACACCCATCTAAAACCCCACGAATATTATATTTAAATAATAAGAGTATTGCACCAAAAGAGTGTCACATACTTCATAAAACATCATGTATGTATATCTGTTGTACCCTAATTTTTTATCCAAGATACCACCTCATATGCATCATTGCATCTCTAATAAAATATAAAAATATCTTGTGTGTTTGCTCTTTGTGTCAAGCAGGGTTTTGAATGAAGAAAGCAGATCACTAACTTTGTACTTAGTGCATGACCTAATGGCTGGGAGCATGGTTCAAATAACTCAAAAGAAACATCTTGACCTAATTATATGGCTCAATATATTTTCAAAGATACTATGGATAGATAGGGAAAGAATTGGAATCATTTGATGAAAAGTCAATTGTCACACAAAAGTCAAAACTTTGACTTTTTGGTCAACTTTGAACTTCAAAAATCAAGAATCATAAAAACATTCAAAACTATCCAATTTTATCATCAAGAATCAAGAGAATCAAGAAAAGTCAAAGTTGAAAGAATTTCAAACACTTAGAAATTTTCAAGTGTTTTATGCCTAAAAATATCTCAACTTTATGGCCAATTTTCACCAAGGTATAAGCTGATTCAAGGAAAACTTTCAACATGAAAGTGGTAGAGTATGATTCATACTATAACTTTGTCAATGAGGGTTGATCTCCAAAAAATGCATAGATTTGAAGACATGAATTAATGAAGTTAGCATCTTAAAATTGTCAAAATCTCAAACACTTAAAGAAAATTTTCTAGTATTCTGACATTGTTAAGTAGAAATCGATTTCCCCATTTTAGGGAATCGATTTCCTGAAGCTTTTTCTCAAAAAAAATTCTTTTCATCATTTGTCTTGCCATTCATTTTCAAAACTTTTTATTCAACTTTCAACTTGATTTTAGATGAGCAAATCAACTCCTTTTGACTTGATTTTTTACGTGCTACTTACTTTATGTGTGTACTTTGATAATATTTGAAAAAATACCAAAAAATATGTTTAATTTTATTTATTTTATTAAAAATCAAAAAACATGTCTTTTATACTTTCTTTTAAGACTTTCTTGTTGATTTCTTAATTATTCCCAATTTGAATTTGTCTAACATGCCATGTTTTAACTCTTGCTTAATAACATGATGTTTGTGTATGTTCATCACCTCACATGATTAGTACTTGTGTCAAAAATCCAAGGAAAATGGATAATTTTGTTGACTTTATAAGTCATGTGCATATGCATCACCCTTTCTTAAAACCCTTTGTAAATGACCACCCTATGTATTCTCATGTACTCCAAAAAACCTTTTAACCCTAAAACATCATTTTTAAACTTTCACCACTTTCATATAGAAACCTTGACTTTGTGTCATTGTATTTTTAAACTTTCTTTTTTAATTAAATGCTTCAATATACTTAAAGCTTATCAAAACAATTTCAAAAGACTAAAAGTGATTCAACCTCATTCAAATATTTTTTCCACTTAGCTTTTCAATTTAAAACTTTTCTCAAAGAGATTAGATATAAATCTTCTCTATAGTTGAGATATGATTCTCCTATACCCATAGTAATTGTTGAAGTAAATGTGATTCTTTCCACGTGAAGACTTTAGTTGGCAAATTGTTGATCTTTATATCCAAGTTAGTAGCCCTTCCTTCATAGTGATTCAAGATCCATCTTCGCATACTTATGGTGGTATTAGTTGAGCTTTCTCTCTAAAAGATGATGAAATATCTCTTCTCCTAAAATCAACCACAACAAACCATTTTGTTATTTTTACTATGAAATACGAGGTTTTAATCCTTATTTGGTACGTAGGTATAAGACTATGTCTTTCCAAACAAAAATATCCTAAAATATATTTCTTTTCCCATCTCCACACTCATTGCAACAGAGGTAAACATCATACAACAGTCCCATCACCCTTGGAAGTCCTATGATGGATAGAGAAATAAGTGACACCAAGCAAGGTAGGAACAAGGTTCCTAGCTAAGAAGATCCTAATGGAATTAACATAAACAAAGTTGTCAATGTCAGGGAAGAGAGCCAATACATATATGAGCAAATCTAGAATAGCCTCAAATGCCACCATACTTCCAACTTGAGCAAAATGAGAAGCCTTTTCAACAAGAAACTGTGAAGTTAACCCTTGAATACCTCCTTTGACAATGAGGTTGGAATTTATATCAGATTTACTTAAGTGGATGGTGTTGTATCCCAAAATTTTCCCTCCCATATTCTTCAAGATTTGACAAGAATAATCTTCAAATTGTTCAAGATTGCTCAAGAGGTAGACAGTCAAATCACCTCCTAAGACAACTGAAATTAGGGTTTTGGTTCTTTCAAGGAATTTGAGGTTTCTAATGGTTAAATCAAGTCTCAAGGGTCCATATACATCCTCAAGAACCTACATGCCAAGTTTCAAGACTCACAATGCCAATTTGCACAGTCAAAAGCTCCATTTGATCCACAGTCAACTGCAAGGGCAAAATGGTCATTTTGCAGTCAAAAGTCAGAATTTTTGGTCAACATCTTATTTTGAGTCCACAATCATCATTTGATCAAGTCTTGATCATGATTCCACAAGAATGGCTCAAAAATCATCAAGATGCAAAAAGTTACTATTTTTGGACAGTAGAAAAGTCAACTGTATCTTGACCAAGGCATAACTTTTTCATGGTTCATCAGAAAAATTCCATCCAATGCTCATTTTGAAGGGGATGACATTTCCTACAATCCATCTTCACACTCCAAGTCCAAGAAATGCTCTCACAAAAAGTTATCAATTTCTACATTATAGGTCAAATTCAAAAGTCAACAAAAGTTCACTTTAAGTCAAAGGCCATAACTTGAGATTGATAAATCCAAATAACATGGGAACAAAGGCATTGGTTAGAGGACTTCAATACCTTTCCAAAATGTCCAAGAACATGTTCATATGATCAAAATTGAGCAAGATATGCATTGGAGAAGTTGGGAAATTTTTATGAACTTGCAAAAGTCAACTTTGCTCAAAACACTTTGTTTTTGCTAATGGACCTCAAATTTCTTTTTGAAACTTCATTCATGGCCTATGCACGACCCATCAAGCCTAATTGAATTTATTTTCTTATTTTTATTAATTAATTGGATTTTTAATCAATATTAATTCATTTAATTAATTTAAATTGTAGGAAAATATAAAGATATGGTTTTTCAATCTTTTTGTGAAGCAAGAATGACCTAAAAAGGCTGGCAATTTCGTGCACCAAGTCAAAGATGCAATATCTCCAAATTTGGCAACTTTTTCCAATCATGAAGATTCAAAAATATATGATTTCCAATCAAATATTCAAATCATCATTCCATGGATTTTTGTGCAAGATTCTGACCTAATTCCCTTCCTCTATAAATATACAAGCAAACCCTGATCATGCACACGTGAGAGAGCTGCAGAAAAAGCCATAACTAATTCAAGAAAATTCAAAGAAAAGTCAAAACGGATTCTTGTGTTCCAAGCCAATTCAAGGCCTTATATTGATTCAAACACGTTGCTGGAAGTGTCAGGAGTGATTTACAATTGAAATCACACGCTGAAGCTCAAAGAATCACTAAGAACAGAACCACGGTTTGCTTCTTATTTTCAGAATCATATTGGCTATTTCATGCGCATTTAACATGATTTATTTTTTGTTTTGAATTGCTTGAATCCATATGAAGCTAATGGCATAAGTTAATTGAATTATAGTGTACAGAATCACAAGTTACCATGGACGAATTCTAGGGTTCATAAGCTTTCAAATTGGGGCTTTGCAATACAAGAAAAATTAAGCCTTGTGAGACCCATGATTGAACTCGTTGAGATCAGACGAAAACAAATGGACCATCGGGAAATATTTATATAAAACACATCCCTAATCGCTATTTTTCGTCACACTGTTTAGTGGGGGTTAAAAACCCCCGCTATCTAACATTGTTTTTGCAGGTTCAGCGAGGAAGATGATGATGTGTTGATACATCATTGGTTCGTTTGAAAACGCGCGCGTGTTTTTGTGTTAACAGCATGTGAATTGATTTTAATATATTATATTTACTTGTCATTATATTATCAGATGCGCGTTCTAGTTCAATTGGCAAAGGCGTGGGCGTATTAACCATTGGGACCTGGGTTCGAATCCCAGGTCCCCCAAAACACTTGTTTCTATTTTTCTCTATATGTTCATATGCAGCGTTCTAGGAGATGTCCACCATATACCTCCAATCATCCAAGCGCCATATGGCTCCAGGCACAAATCCAGTGGTAGGGTTGAATGATCATGGTACTCCCAGTCAACCAGGCGCATGGAGGAGTCAGAAAGTCAAACGGGCTTGAGAGATTAATGGGCCAGGAATTTCTAAAATACCTCCTAAATGGGCCAACACCCTCCCTCGTTTCTTTTTATTCTTTTATATTTTTTTCATTTAATTATTTTACTTTTAATAATAATAATAATTATTATTTAGTTAACTCACAAATTAATTATTTTTCATAATAAAATCAGAAAACATAAAATATAATATTTTCATAATTATTTATTAATTTCACTTTTAATTTATTATTTTTGTAAATAAATATAATTAATTAATTTATTCTTTTAATTAGTTTAATTTCAATACTTTTTTCACAATAAATAAAATTAACATAGAATTAGGGTTTTCTTGACAATTTTAATTTCTTTTATTTCATTAAAACATTAAAAAACTCAAAAAAAATATTTCTTTTAATTAATTAATTAATTAGTTTTAGGTTTAATTTAATTTAATTCATAAAACAACAAAACTTCTTTCTTTCTCAAAAAGGGTCAAAACCCTAAAGACTTTCCGATCCAATCTTTCTCGCGTATATTTATTCTCGATTCCTATTTTGATCATATTTATGTAATTGCTCCGAGGATGTAATAGTGTTAATTAGGACTTTTTATCGCTTTCTTTATTTTCTCGCAATTTATTTTTCAAGGGTTGTTTTTGGCGATGTAAATACCCGACGCCTTGTAATAGCGTAGATTTACTTTCCGCAATTTATTTTCCGCAAATACTTAAACTGTTAGATGTATGTTAAATAGGCTATGCATGATAAGACTTGTTCACAAAATAAAATCAAAATGTAGCTCACCATAACATGTGCAAAGATAACTTAACTGAAACCTGACACACTCACACATGCCACTCCTAGGGTACGCCTCACTTGGTTGCCTCGACGTGGTCATTGAGTATAGGGTGTTTTAGAGGTCGCCCTCCTGTCTAAAAGATCCAAATTTCCTCGAAACGGTTGCCTCGGATAAAAAGGATCTAGGACATTAGGGTTACCGCTAAGGCGTCTTACTATTGCTTTAGTGACCAAATGTCCCAATTTTTGAATTGACCCAACAAACTCCAACGACGGTGCTACCTACTTCTCAATAGTGGGATAGTACTGTCTAAAGGACATTTACACAGCTTAATTTCTTTGAGTAGGTAGAGGTTCTAAGGTACTTGCTCTTTCAAAACAAAAATACTTTTCGCACCTACACTTTTCAAACAAAAGTTTTCAAACAACACTTCATACACTCTTGAGGACAGATACAAGAGTTAAATTGAAGTTTTCAAACAAACTTTTTCAAAAACCACAAACACAAGAAAAGCAAAACTTTTTGAAAACATAGTGAGCAAGTACCTAAGAGCCCGTGGATAACCACTGATAGAAAGGGTGCTAACACCTTCCCTTTCTATAATCTACCTCCCGAACCGAGAAACATCTCGAAAAGGAATTTTGCTGTGCTTTTGTCCTTTCCTTGTTGGAGAACATAAAAGACGGTGGAGACTCTTGCTTACCGCGACATTTCGCGAACCAGCATTCCAAAACAGTCAGTTCTATTTCCACCGATCACAGAACTGGCGACTCTGCTGGGGACTTAATAAGTGAGGTGTACCTTAGGATTAGATCATTTATGTTTTCAATTGTATGCCTTGAATGCTTTAAAATTGTGGGCTTGTATCGGAGTTTTATAGATCCTAACCCGGATCTGGGGATACCCTTTAGAAGTAGCAACAAACTGTAAGGGAACTGTGCAGGGTATACCGACATGGTTGAAGCAGTTGCTACGTTGATGTGGCACTTTGGTGAGTACCGGTAACCCTTGAGTCAAGTCAAGGAGAGTACGGGACCGCCGCGTGGTGTCGTGAAGCATCAACTGACCTTAGAACCTTACTTGACCATCCTGGCCTCTTTAGGGGTAGTGAGATGACCGACTTTGGTGCAGTCCGAAGTTGGTAGATACTCGATACTACACTCATTGAGGGTTATTTTCTTGGAATATTTTGGTCGCCAGTTGTGATACGGTGGGAGAACTGACTATGGTTTTTGCGTTTGTTTTCGCAAATGTTTCGGTTGAGCAAGAGTCGCCACCGACTTTTTATTTTATCCTAAGGAAAGGTTTAAAAAGCACAGCAAAAACCTTTGAGATATTTTCTTGGGTTCGGGGAGTAGATTATAGAAAGGGAAGGTATTAGCACCCTTTCTATCCATGGTTATCCATGGGCTCTTAGGTACTTGCTTATATCAACTTGCCTTGGTTTTCAATTGTTTGAAATGGTGCTTTGTGTGTGGTTTTGAAAATGTTTTGAAAAAGATGCCTTGTCTAGGCTACCCTTGTAACAATTCTTTACTCGAATGTTTTACAAAAGGGTGTTTGTCTTTTTGAAAAGATGTTTCAAGGTTTTTGAAAGTTTGTTTTGAAAGTGTTTGTGAAGTGTGGTTTGAAAAATAGGCAAGTGTTTTTGTTTTGCAAGTTGACAAGTACTTAAGAGTCATCTACCCTAAAGTTCTCAAAGATTTTTGCTATGTTTTAACCCTTTTAACAATTTTGTTCCACCATTGCATTTGGTGGACAATCTTGTGTTAGGATGTGAAAGGGACGGGTGCGGGTCATCGTTTAGACCATAATTGCAATGGTGCCAAGTATCTTTGGGCAATTTTCCTTTAAGGGACTGGATCATTTTTAGGCAACTTTTCGAAAGCGTCGTCGAGGGACTATGATCAATTGATTTGTGTTTGTTTTGCCCAAAGAGACCTAACATGCAATATGGCCCATTTATTGAAGGCAACAAGTGGAATACCCTAGGGGTGCAAGTGTGATATGTGTTGTCCATTTTCATGCTTGTTTATCTTGAAATTAGGTCAAACTATTTTTGTTCTTTTTATTTGCATACAAACCCTAATTCTAACATGGTATATTTAGAAAGCATTAAAGTGCGAAAAATAAAGTTCTAAACTATTACAACACAATATGGGAAGGGGGGTACAAATGTTCAAATGGGGGGTTTTTGACAAGAAATTTAAACCTAGCTATTACAATAATTTGGAATTATTTACAAGATAATCAATTGCACAAATTAAATGGAAATAAAATAAATATGCAAGATGCAAAAGGGTTTTTATATGTATGAAAAAGGTATTTTTTATATGTCAAATAATCAAAATAAAAAAAAGTATTATTTTTAGGGGTTTTTGTGTTTTAAGGGCAAAACCCTAATTTATTAAGTAAATATATTAATTATTTAATATGTACAAGTATTTATTTATTATATACAAAAATAAAATAAAAATGAAGTATATTTATAAAAAAGTATTTTTTGAGATCAAATATTTAATAAAAGAAAAATATATGTATTTTTGTATTTTTGCCCTAAATATTCTAATATATATGTATATATTTGTATTATTTTCTAAATATGTATTATATATACAAAATAATAATATTTAATATTTATAAAAAAAAAGTATATTTTATATAACATATTTTCAGAAGATAAAACAAAATAAAAATGAAAACAAAATGTGTTTACATTATTTTTTTCTATTTATTCTAAATAATAATATTATGTACTTATTTACATATAAATATCAATATAATCAAATAAATGCCTAAAAAATATAAAAATGGTGTAAAGGATATTTTTTATGTTTTTAATACTTTTATCAAAAATAAATAAATCAGAATAAAAAAAGGAAAAGTCAAAAAATCATTAAAACAAACAAAATGGGCTCAGGGGGTGTGAAAGTAATAACATGGTGCAAATAAGAAATATAGTACAAGCCCAGCCCAATAGGTTCTTCTTCAACCTCTGGCCAGAACTGTGACAAAAACGCGCGCTTGGGACACTGGTTCAAACACCTGGATTCTTTGACTTTTTGCACAAACTTACAACACCAAAAATGTTAAGCATTGAATCACGATTCTGAATATGTAAAGAACTCCTCCTAGAAATGAGAGAGAATTTTATCATTCCCAAATCTTAACCTAACTTTTTATCAATATTCAGACCTTAAATTCTCACAGCATATGCAAAATAAATGAAAAGTAAAGGTATGTACAGTTTCAGGGGCATGAGTAGAACACTTCTAATTCACAAACCTAGAGCTAACAATGCCTACATTAAGAGTTAGAAGTTCAAGAATATACCTGTTCAGTTGAAGTTGTATCTGATGATGGGGGTACTTTCAGAGCAAGGTGATGATTGGTACAGCTTCCTTGATATCCAGGGATGCTATTCTAAGCTTTACTTTGTCTTGAAACCTTTTGAATCGAGCTATGGAACTTCAGCTGCAAAACAAGAAAATGAAAATGGTGGTGTTGCCTGGGAATGTTACAGGTCGTGTTTGAGGTTTGGATTAGCTTCAAGGGATGTTATGGAGTGTGTTTGATGTGGTTTTAGCAAGAATGCATGAAAGAGATGAGAGTTGGAACTCAAACTGCAGCAGGCCCTGTTTTTGTGCAGTTCAATGGTGATTTTGTGAGTGAGAGTGTTTGGGACTTGGTTAGCTCGTGTTCTAGCTTAGGATGGATGTTTAGGAAGTGTACAAAGTATTTGCTTAAGCTTTTTTGTGCTGAGATGAAAGTTGTGTTGTGTTATGCTAGCTTTCTTTACACTTAAGCAAGCAAATGTCCACTTGAGTTTTAGACAGCTAGAGGCCCCCCTAATGTGCTGCAAACCTTGGCATTGATCAGTGTGATTAGTTCCTAAACTTGTGCCAAAGAGATTTGATTTGTACTTGCTGATTTGCAACTTTGACATAAAGTTTAACTTTTCAAAAATGGATATTATGCTTTATCTAAAAATGGCTTAATCTTGCAAATAATGTTTGGACACACAAAATAAGGCTTTGGCACAATGAGTATGCATTAAATTATTGAGTGCAAATGGGATTAGAGGCCCGTAATGTAGCATAAACCAAGCTGACTTGAAAATGGCAATGTGTATGAACATGTCTTGGTCAAGAACAAAAGTGACTTTTGCCCAACTTGCCAAATTCGATTCTCCTTAACCATGAGGTTGTTTGATGAGTTCTTGGACATTTTGGAAAGATTGGAATGTTTACTACAATCCATCTTTGAAATGAAAATTGAAATTCCAAGTGTAAGTATGTGAAAAATGGTCTTGAAGTTAGGTAAAAACCTTGCCTAAAATAGGTCAAATTTTCACTAAGTTAAGAATGGTTTGGTACCCTTGTTCCAAAAATTGTAACTTGAGATACAAGCTTCTTTTGGGAAAACTTTGTGAATCAAAGTTGTAGATTATGCAATAGGCTACAACTTTCATGTTTTGACTTTTTTTTGAATCCAAATGAATCTTGGTGAGAAAGTGGGGCAAAGTTAGGAAACAATTAGGGTTTTTCATAACTTAGAAAAATTCTAAGTTATGAAAAGTCTTCACTTCAAACCCTAATTTGCATTTCTTGATTTCTTGATGAACAAGTTTCATGATTTGGCATGTTTTGATGAAAAATGAATCTTGACACTTGATTTTGACCAAAAAGTCAAAGTTTGACTTTTCAGTATACAATCAAAATTGATCAATTGACTGAGAAATTCAACTGTCAATCTTGTGTATTTGGGATCTTTTGAACTTGTTGAGCATGTCAAGATAATTCCATGGTGTCCTTGAGTCCATATGTGAGCTTGAATTGCCATTGGTTAGGTCAAACAGTCAAAAATTGCCTTTGTGCAATCAAAACCCTAAAAATGACCATTTTGCCCCTTTTGGTGATCTGATCAAATTTCTTGTGGAATTGTGATCCAAACTTGATCAAATGGTCCATGTGAGTTTGTAATGTTGATGTGGGTCAAATTTCATGAGATTTGACTGTCAATTGGCCACAGCTGACTTTTTCCCCAATACAGCTGATTTCTAGGTCAACTGTCCAATTGACTGGGCAAAACTTGGAATCAAGGCTTGAAACTTGATGTGGATAAACTTGGGAGTCCAATATGAAGCATGAAAGTCATCTTAGGCATTCTAGGTCAAATCAACTTTGTGCAAACACAAACCCTAATTTGGGTCAACAGTGCAAGGAGAAGTCTTGAGCAGATGAAACCCTAACTGGATCTTGATCTCCAAGGGCTTTGTGATGAGAAATGTTGCGAAAATGGGAGGGAAAATTTTGGGGTACAACAGTTGCCCCTGTTCAATCTTCTTGAACCTGAAGAGTTAGGTTGGCAAGTTTTCCTTTCGTGACTCGAGGGTAAAAGGAGATTGGACACTAGAGTGCCCTTAAATTTGCACTCGTCAAAGCAATGGATGCGGGAATGGGCTTAGAGATGCCATTTAGAGATGGGCTTAACGATGCCATCTGGAAGGGTAACAGAATCTTGTCGGGGATGGGCTTAAAGATGCCATCTGGAATGAGTATCAGAAAGGTGCCCATGCTTAGGACCATCTCTGAACTGGGGTCTGAATAAGAAATAGATTGACATCCGTATCTGGAAGCATCCGTAAACTGTTTTCTGAGGTTGGGAAGAGTCTGAACAAGCGATAGATTAACATCCGTTGTTGGGAAGAATCCATAAACTGTTTTCAGAAGTCTGGAAGTTGAATAAGCAATAGAGCAGCATCCGTTGTTGGGAAGCGTCCGTAAACTGTTTTCAAAAGTTGCATCTGAACAAGCGATAGATTACATCCGTTGTTGGGAAGAATCCATAAACTGTTTTCAGAAGTCTTGAGAAGAGACTGAACAAGCGATAGGTTAACATCCGTTACTTGGA
Organism: Vicia faba; assembly: GCA_948472305.1. NCBI lineage: Eukaryota > Viridiplantae > Streptophyta > Magnoliopsida > Fabales > Fabaceae > Vicia > Vicia faba. Next base: position 621,993,086 of record OX451736.1, read on the forward strand.
GAACCCGTGAACTGTTTTCAGAAATCTTGGAGCTGAATAAGCAATAGAGCAGCATCCGTTGTTGGGAAGCGTCCGTAAACTGTTTTTAAAGGTTGCATCTGAACAAGCGATAGATTAACATCCGTTGTTGGGAAGAATCCATAAACTGTTTTCATAAGTCTTGAGAAGAAACTGAACAAGCGATAGGTTAACATCTGTTACTTGGAGAACCTGTGAACTGTTTTCAGAAATCTTGAAGTTGAAGAGGAACCGGTGTAGGGCTTCCTGGAGATGAGCTCGTGTAAAACTGCATCTGGATGAATCTGGAATAAGAATCAGAATGTTGCCATGTCTGGGTCACATCTGAACTATTCCTGGAAATAATCTCGGAAGATAATGATTTTTGTCTGTCGACTGATCTTACCTGAAAAGGTAAAGGGTTAGTTGTATGCAATGTCATGATGCATGATGCAACGTATGTTATATGATATTGGTGTAAATGGATGCGCATGTAAGCTGATGAGCTATCTTGCTGAGGATAGATGAATCCGAGATGGATGAAGATAAGAGCATCTCGACGGCTGCCGGGACGAATAATTCCTTGGCTGTTGCTGGGGAAGAGAATTCCTGATGACTTCTACTGGGGAGTTCCAATCTAATAGACTCATACCGGGGAGGTAAGACTGAGAATCTTCAGTTTGGTGGGAAGTAACTTTGTGGGGAGAAGGTTCACTAGTCTGGCTCCGCTGGGGATTGATAATTTGAAGTTTTAGCTCTGCTGGGGATACTGAAACTTAAACTCTGAGGGGAATTGAGTTCTGGAGGATTCTCTGGCTGGGGATGACAAAGATAAACTCCTCTGGGGACTGTATTGATAAGTTATGTTGGGGAACTCTGATGAACTCTGCTGGGGATAGGAAGAAATTTTCCGAGTGCGATCTTCCGTGGCAATTAGCTGAGGATAACCCAGTTATAAGCCCTTGTGAGGAATAACTTTGAATAAAGCTCGGGAGAGACGTCCGTACTCTGCAGGGGATAAGCTTCAAGGCTTGCTGGGGATATGGATTCCAAATCTCCTGGGGATTTCCTTTGAAAGGGTATCAAGACATCCAACTGCACCTTCAACCTATCAGTAATCCTCTTTCTTGATTTATAAGGGAATGATTATGTTCAAATGCATATGCCTATTTAACAAAACATTGGACGTTTCTCAAAATAAAACAATTAGTGCAAGAGAAAAAGAAAAAGGAAATGACACAAATTTCTGGGAAAAGTATTTGTATTAACTTTCTCTGAGTATATTTGTACAAAGGAGACAATCATGCTAGTAAGAGGATTTTGCCGTAAGTATTGAAAGATTTATACAAAATAAATATGGCTATGTGAAATAGTTCCATGGGATTCCATTCCGCTATAGCCTTCACAACTCTGAATATCTGTCCATCCAATGCTTCGTTTGCCAATGACTGGATTGATCAGAAGCCTGGAACTGGTTGATGAAGAGATTGTCTTTGAAGTGATCCGACGAGACATAGTCATACGCTTCAATTCCCTAATTTTTGCCTGAATCGCCCTTTCGGGTTTTCGATCCACCGGGAAACCCCTTTTTGCCCAAGCCGCCCTTTCAGGTTTTCAACTTGCCGAGTGTGCAGATTTTTTTGTTTTTATCCCTAATTTTTGCCTGAACCACCCTTTCGGGTTTTCGGTTCACCGGGATGCCCATTTTTGCCCAAGCCGCCCTTTCGGGTTTTCGACTTGTTGGGTTATTTTATGCATAGTATCTTTTGACTATGTCTGCGTTCGCAGGGTGCGGCAAATCGTCGCTGTCCATGGTGGTCAGAATCATTGCACCACCAGAAAATATGCTCTTGCTCACAAATGGTCCTTCATATGTAGGAGTCCATTTGCCCCTGGGATCACTTTGCGGTAAGATAATCCGCTTGATTACGAGATCTCCGACTTGATACACTTGACGTCTGACTTTTTTATTGAAGGCCTTGATCATCCGTTTTTGATACGTCTGACCATGGCAGATAGCAACGAGTCGCTTCTCATCGATCAAATTGAGTTGATCAAGTCGGGTCTGCATCCAATCATCTTCATTCAAACCTGTGTCCTTCATAATCCTTAGAGATGGAATCTGAACTTCCATAGGCAGGACAGCTTCCATGCCATATACCAAAGAAAATGGGGTTGCCCCGGTTGAAGTACGTGCCGTCGTACGATATCCATGTAGAGCAAACGGTAACATCTCATGCCAGTCTTTGTAAGTGACTGTCATTTTATGAATGATCTTCTTAATGTTTTTGTTCGCAGCTTCAACAGCACCGTTCATCTTCGGCCGATAGGGAGATGAATTGTGATGATAAATCTTGAACTGTTCGCACAATGCGGTGATCATTGTGTTATTCAGATTTGTACCGTTGTCTGTGATGATCCTGTCTGGAACACCATACCGGCATATGAGATTTTGTTTGATGAAGCGGGCAACCACATTTTTAGTAACAGAGGCGAAGGAAGCTGCTTCGACCCATTTGGTGAAATAGTCAATGGCAACTAGGATGAAGCGATGTCCGTTGGAAGCCGTGGGCTTGATCTCTCCAATCATGTCAATGCCCCACATTGCAAATGGCCAAGGAGCAGTCAGAACGTTGAGGGGAACCGGAGGGATATGAACTTTGTCAGCGTAGACTTGACATTTGTGGCAAGTACGGGAATGTTGATGACAGTCAGCTTCCATGGTAGACCAGTAATAGCCTGCCCTTAGGATCTTCTTAGCTATTGTATGCCCGCTTAAGTGAGTGCCAAATGTGCCGCTGTGTATCTCAGTCATAATCAACTCTGCTTCAACTTTGTCTTTGCATCGGAGTAATACACAATCATGGCTTCATTTGTAAAGGATGCCGTTGCTCAGGAAGAACTTAGCAGCGAATTTCCTTAAGAACTTCTTGTCATTTACGGAAGCTCCTTCGGGATAATCTCTAGTCTCGAGATACCTTTTGATTTCATGGAACCAGGGTTGTTCCGCTACTTCTTTGGTATTAATCTCGTGACAATGTGCAGGTTCATCCATTCGCTCGATGGTGATTTGGGGAGCCTCGTTAATCCAGTTGAGTTTAAACATGGAGGACATTGTAGCTAGAGCATCTGCTAGCTGATTCTCTTCTCGCGGGAAATGCTCGAAGGTAATTTGCTCGAAATGAGGCAACAATGTCAAGACATGTTCTTTGTACGGGATAAGATTAGGATGCTTGGTATCCCACTCTCCTTTGATTTGACTGATAACCAAAGCCGAGTCCCCAAATACGATCAAAGATTTGATCCCCAAGTCTATAGCAGCCTTGAGACCAAAGATGCAAGCTTCATACTCAGCCATGTTGTTTGTGCAGCTGAAGCAAAGTCGGGCTGTGAAAGGTGTGTGACAACCTTCCGGAGAAATGAGTACCGCACCGATACCGTTTCCAAGTGCATTTGAAGCACCATCAAAGTACAGGGTCCATCGGGATCCCTTTTCAGGTCCGTCATACGGTCCGTTACCTTCAATGTTGTCCAAATTCATGATGTCCTCATCTGGAAAGTCAAATCTCATGGGTTGATAATCTTCGATAGCTTGATGAGCCAGATGATCAGCTAGTACACTCCCTTTTATAGCTTTTTGAGTGGTGTACTGGATGTCATACTCAGTCAGGATCATCTGGCATCTGGCTATCCTTCCAGATAAAGCGGGCTTTTCGAAGATATACTTGATAAGATCCATTTTGGAAATCAACAAGGTAGTATGAGTCAACATATACTGCCTTAGTCGGCGAGCAGCCCATACCAAAGCGCAGCAAGTTTTCTCGAGCAGTGAGTAGCGAGTCTCACAGTCGGTAAACTTTTTGCTAAGGTAATAAGTAGCGTGCTCTTTTCGACCAGACTCGTCATGCTGGCCTAAGACACACCCCATTGAGTTATCTAAGACGGTTAGATACATGATCAATGGTCTTCCTTCGACGGGTGGCATCAAAATAGGAGGTTCTAGCAAATACTCCTTGATCTTATCAAAAGCAGCTTGGCAATCGTCGTTCCATTCGACTACCTGATCTTTCTTCAAGAGTTTGAAAATTGGCTCACAGGTAGAAGTCAGATGAGAGATGAATCTGGAAATATAGTTCAGGCGCCCCAAGAACCCTCTAACCTCCTTTTCAGTACGGGGAGCAGGCATCTCTTGTATTGCTTTCACTTTTGCTGGATCGACTTCAATGCCTTTGTTGCTTACAATGAATCCTAGAAGTTTACCAGACCTAACTCCAAAAGTGCACTTACTTGGATTCAGCCTGAGTTTGAATTCTTTCAACCTGGAAAACAGCTTTTCTAGATGTTCAAGGTGCTCCTCCTCTGTTTGTGACCGAGCTATCATATCGTCTATGTAAACTTCAATCTCATGATGTATCATATCATGAAACAAAGCTACCATGGCGCGTTGATAAGTTGCCCCGGCGTTCTTCAGTCCGAACGGCATCACCTTGTAACAGAAAGTGCCCCATTGTGTGACAAAAGTTGTTTTCTCCATATCCTCGGGGGCCATTTTGATTTGATTGTAGCCCGAGAATCCATCAATGAAGGAAAACACTTTGTGCTGAGCTGTATAATCGATCAAGATGTCAATGTGTGGCAGCGGAAAATCATCTTTGGGGCTGGCCTTATTCAAATCCCGGTAGTCCACACACATCCTGACTTTGCCATCTTTCTTAGGTACTGGCACGATGTTAGCGACCCATTGAGGATAGGATGTAACAGCCAGAAAGCCAGCGTCGAATTGCTTCATCACTTCTGCTTTGATCTTTTCAGACATGTCAGGCCTCATTCGGCGGACTTTTTGCTTGATCGGTGGACAATCCTCTCTTGTAGGGAGACGGTGAACCACGATGTCTGTGTCTAAACCCGGCATATCTTCATAAGACCAAGCGAAGATTTCAACATACTCATTCAACAACTGTATCAGGCATTCCTTGACACTTGGTTCCAGATTGGCACCCACTTGCACCTCCTTCCGGTCTTCCTCGGTCCCTAAGTTGACAGTTTCCAATGACTCTTCGTGCAGTAAGATGGCCCTTTCCTCTTGCTGTAAAAGTCTGGCTAGTTCCCCTGGTACTTCACAACCTTCGTCATCTTCATACTCGGCTTGATTGACCAGATCTTCAGAGTTATTGAAGGATATAGCAGAATCGTCACCCATGGAATCCGGAGTGGATGGGTACCTGCATTTATGAGTGTGGGTGTGTGTAAGGGATAGCCATCCTTAAACAAAAATGCAAAAGGAAAGAAAATGAACACAGCAGTTTATCAAATGAAAAACGTCCAATGAATCATTAAACATGGCATATGGATATGAAAAATAATCAAAACCCTTACAAATGGACCTACATGCCCCGGGCAAGGCATGAGGTGAAAAGATAGTGTACGGATTGTTTGACAATAAATATTACAGTCCAATAGGAAATGTTTGACAGATAAATTACTGATGAATAAAAGTGATGGGGACAAAGTCTTTTGCCTCCCAATTGCACAATCCTCCTTTGACAGTTGGATAAATCCACTCTTCGATGCTGCTCTCTTTGTCTTCATCCTCCAAAGCGTTGATTCCGTAGGGAGAAATTTTGACTGGCGCTCTTTCAATCTTCGAACGGCGCATAGCTTTCTGGCCTGCGGTAGTGAACCCTAATCCAAATTTGTCTGTTTTATGTGGAATATCGGGCAACTGCCCCCATGCTGAATTCTTCCCCTCCTTTATTGCGGCCCTTGCGTCCTCCAGAGATGCCATCCTGGCCATCTGCCTCGGTGCTTCAGCTGCCAACTTTGCTATTGTTATTTCAGGAAGGACTTCTTCGAAATGCTGAAAAGGCGTCTCAATGAACTCCCCTTCTACCTCCACATACCGGAAAGAGTTCAAGTGGCTAATCATGTACTCCTCTTCGCCATGGACGGTTATAATCTTTCCCTTGACAGGATACTTCAACATCTGGTGTAAGGAGGAGGTGACTGCCCCAGCATGGTGTATCCAAGGCCTACCCAGCAAGCAAGAGTATGACGGACGGATGTCCATCACATAGAAAGTAGATTTAAACACCTCAGTGCCTATCTTGATGGGAATATCAACCTCCCCATGGACCATTCTCTTCGAACCATCGAAAGCTCTGACAACGATATCGCTCGGCTTCAACTCCAACCCTTCACAATCTAGTCGGTCCAAGGCCTTCTTAGGCAATACATTCAGCGACGAACTAGTGTCGACCAGGACATGTGCGAGAGTAGTTCCTCGGCACTCGACTGAGATGTGCAACGCATCATTGTGGTTTCTACCTTTAGGAGTTAGGTCGGTATCAGAGAAACCTAATCCATTGTCCGCAGTAAGGCTAGCCACGCAATTTTGAAATTGATCTGCAGAAGTTTCCTGGGGCACATGGGCTGCCTTCAGGAATTTTATCAGAGCCTTAGCGTGCGCTTCCGAGCAAAGTAGTAGTGCCAGCATGGAGATCTTTGAGGGGGTTTTCCCCAGTTGTTCTACCACATCGTAATCACTCCTTTTGATTATCTTCAAGATCTCATCCATTCCTTCTTGGAGGTTTCCGGGATGACCAAGGGTTGAGCCCTCGTCCTGACGAGCTCATCTTGGATTCCCTTACCTTTATCAGCAGTGGTAGGAGGGACAGTACTAGGAACAACAACATCTTCAATCAAAGGGGTTCTGGCAGAGAGTTTTATTGGTGCGGGGATGACCTTGTCAGCAGATGAGGGTCCAAAGATTGCTCTTGGAGGGGCAATCTCTGGAGAAAATATTCTCCCGCTCCGGGTGATTTTGCTCGTGCCTGCAATGTTTCCAATGCTGGCTTCTTCATCATCCGAACTTTCTTCAGTTATTTCGATTTGTTTAATACCATGGTAGTAGACGTCACCGCCATAGTTCCATGGTATTGACTTCTCAGAAATATAGGGGACAGGCCCTGACATTGTTATCTTCAAAGGAACAGATTTCGTAACTGGTGTAATCTTAACAGGCTTTTTGACGGCCTTGGAAAGATTGGCGTGAATGGTTATGATTGAGACATCTTCAGTATGGGTTGGAACAGCAGAAACTTTTTCAAACAAAATTTGTCGACTATCTATTAGGCCTTGGATGCCTTTCTTCAGTAACAGACAATCAAACCGCAGAGAGTAACAACAATAGCAGTCTTCTTTACATCCCGGAAAGATCCCAGCACTTAACAGATTCAACTTGATGGTTAACAATGGAGTTATCAGATCATTGACATCAGCAACATACAAATCTTCTTCAATTGCATTGACATTTCGGCCGTGCTTTGGCATGGGAGCAGATATCATATTTGGCTTCTCCGGAGCGTCAAACTCCACCTCCTTCGCCTCTATCAGGTCTTGGATCTTATGCTTGAGTGCCCAACAATCGTTGGTGTCGTGCCCAACACTGTCAGAATGGTAGGCGCATTTAGCATTAGGATGATAATGCGGAGAGGACGTATTCACATTTTTTGGTGCCTCCTTGATAGTGGCGAGATTCAACTTCAACAGATGGGGAAGCACTTGCGCTGGAGTCATATTAATGCGGGTGAACTGCCGTTGCGGCCGTTCCACCCGTTGCTGATTTGGTCTAGATTGGTTATAGCGAGGCTGCTCACTTGAAGGGTTTTGGATCATTATGGCCCCCACAATTGGCCGACACTCAGTCTTCCCTGCTCTTCTCTGAGAATATACCACAGCTGTTTCCTTCTTGAAAGGTTTCTTCTCAACACTTGCAGCAACACCCTTCTGAATTTTTCCTGACTTGATGCCAGCTTCTATTCTTTCGCCTGTTAAGATCAAATCGGTAAACCCCGCGGAAGAGTTACCAATCAGATGATTGAAAAATGGCCCAGATAGGGTCCCTAGAAACATATCAACAAGTTCACGGTCGGTTAAAGGAGGCTGCACCCTGCCAGCCAAATCCCTCCATTTTTGTGCATATTCTTTGAATCCTTCGCCTGTTCCCAGTGACATACCCTGAAGTTGGGTACGCGTAGGAGCAAGGTCAGAATTATACTGATATTGTTTGTAAAAGGCGGTGGCCAAGTCTTCCCAATTTCAGACGCTGGTTCCCTCTAGCTGATAAAACCACTCCAATTGAGCCCCAGAAAGGCTGTCTTGAACGAAATGGATCCAAAGATTTTTATCTGCTGTATAGGGTTGGATCTTTCTCACGTAGGACCTGAGATGCATTTTTGGACAGGACAGCCCATCATACCTCACAAACACTGGCACTTTGAATTTTGGGGGAATCACAATCCCGGCAACCAAACCCAAGTCTTCAAAATCCAAACTCGGTACTCTCTGTAGCTCCATGGCGGCCAACCTGTCTTCTAAACCTTTGTATTTATCATCAGCCAGAGGGTATTGTTGATCAGAATAGTCTTCATCCTCTTCGACCTCCTCTTCTTCCACATCGGACTCGGAAGGTACCGCAGCCCCACCTCCTTTACTGGTCCCTTCATCAGAAATAGGAGGAAATTCAAGCACTCTCCTGGCCTCTCTGTCAAATCTTCTCCCTAAAGTAGCCACCCCGAGTCTCTTTTTCTTCTTTTTCACTGGGTCTTTATTCCCCAGCAAGGTCTTGAGATCCTCCTGACCCTTAGCCAAGGTCGTCAGGAGTTGCTGGAACTATGCATTTTGAGCTTGTAGGTCTTTGACTGTTTGCTCGAGATCCATCCTACTGAAATAAACAGCAGACAGATAAGGAAACCTGGCGTGAGACCTGCTTATGCACATGATGAATGGTATGCTTATGTATGCAATACATTCAAGGATTTAGAATATTCAAACTTGTTGCAGATAAAAAAGAACACACGTCATATTAATAAGAAGAAATTTGTTAGTACATAAATGCCCCATGGGCCAAATATTACAAAAACAACTTCTCAAGGTAAAAAGACATTGCACATCCTCTTTGGTGCGATGTAGGTGTTGAGGGCCTCTTGCTCATGGAGTCGGCGGGTAAGCTCTAGAACCTTCTTCTCACTAGCGTAGAAGCTGGCTTCAAAAGTGTTCCGTTCCTCCTTGAGCTGAATCCAACTTTTCTGCATTTCCTCCCACGATGTAGGCATGTCAGGATATAGGATGGTGTAGGGAACCTCTCCTTCCATGACAGGCTCTTTAATCACAGGGAGAACATGAGGATAAGGCATCATCAGACTCTGGGCTCGGGCTCGTACCCACTTGAGATAAGGCTCAAGAGGGATGGAGTTCTTGTGTCCCAGTGTCTTGCTATCAACCTTGTTGGGTCTTCCCCAAGCTCTGATGAATCTTTGGCGAAGTCCTTGCGCATCGTTGTCGAAGTCAAAAACTAGGTCAGGAATCAACATGTCATGAGGGCCATCCCTCCGTGCATATCCAAATTGCCTCAAAGCTAGGCAAGGGTTGTAGGTGATACCTCCTCTGATTCCACGTAAAGGAACATTAGGAAACTCTCCGCAACGATCGACGATGATGACATTTTCTCTGGACCGAGAACACCAATGTACATCAGAGTGAGTAAGAGTCATCAATCGTTGGGACCACCTTGAGCCGTGGTCATTCTTCAAGACAGATTGTGGAAGGTGCGAAATAAACCACCTTGCAAGGAGAGGAGTACAACACATGAGAACACCCCTCTTTCTCATTGTTCGTGTGTAAAATGAGTGAAGAATGTCCCCAAGTAATGTCGGTATTGGATTTCTGGATAAGAAGATTTTGACGGCGTTGACATCTACCAATTGGTCAGAATTTGGGAATAAGACCAACCCATAGATAAGGAGTGCCACAATTTCTTCAAAGGCTTGTAAGTCCAATGAATTCCAACATTCTTGTGCCTTCTCAAACAAGAATTTTGCTAAGAATCCTTTGACGCCACTTCTGGTTTCCCAATGCCCCTTGATTTCAGAAGGCTGTAGATGTAATGATCGAGCAACATCTTTCGGCTTTGGTTCCTTTTCCGTACTGTTGAAGGGTAGTTGATTAAGGATAGGGATTCTTAGGAGTTGAGAAAACTCCTCCAAAGTGGGCACCAACTGGTAATCAGGGAAAGTGAAACAGTGGTGAAGAGGGTCAAAGAACTGGAATAGCACTTTCATCATGTCTTCTTCAATGTTGGTGTTGACTAAGCTGAGCAGTCTACCATGTCTTTCACTGAAGGATGAGCTTTCCGGAATTCTTGAGGTGAGATCCTTGAGTTGAGGAGAGATTCTCACAAGGTTGACTTGGATGGTTTTTCTGCGAGGAATTTCCATGACCTACAAAACAAGAACAAAGATGAAGATCCAAACCCTTGAAATGGTTAGTGAATGCATATGATGCTTTATGATGTTTATGATGTATGCACAAACATATGTACAAGCAAATCACACCAAACCCTAGTTTTAGGCTTGCATGGGGTTTCATAGGTGAGTACCCTCTTGAGTGTAGTTGGCTTAAAAACCTGTCCTATAAATAGTAACTGGGTTCTAAGGAGCTCAATATCACTGGATTTTTTTCATTGTTCATTGTTTTAGTTTAGCCACTTAACTAGCGACCAAAATATTCCAAGAAAACAACCCTCAATGAGTGTAGTATCGAGTATCTACCAACTTCGGACTGCACCAAAGCCGATCATCTCACTACCCCTAATGTAAGGCCAAGATGGTCAAGTAAGGTTTTAGGTCATTAGTGCTTAGTGACATCACTCAGCGGCCCCGTACTCTCCTTGATTGAACTCAAGGGTTACCGGTACTCACAAATATGTCGCACTAATATAGCTATTGCTTCGACCGTGTCGGTATACCCCGCACAGTTTCCACAACGTATTGCTATCTATGAATGTTTTCCCCAAAATCCGGGTGTAGGATTGCAAACCCAAACAAGAGAGCCAAAATATAAAGCAATCAAATCAAACAATTAGTCATGCAAGAGGGTGATCTAAGCCCTAAGGTTACTCCACTTTTAAATTTCTCCCCAGCAGAGTCGCCAGTTCTGTGATACGGTGGGAGAACTGACTATGGTTTTTGCGTTTGTTTTCACAAATGTTTCGGTTGAGCAAGAGTCGCCACCGACTTTTTATTTTATCCTAAGGAAAGGTTTAAAAAGCACAGCAAAAACCTTTGAGATATTTTCTTGGGTTCGAGGAGTAGATTATAGAAAGGGAAGGTATTAGCACCCTTTCTATCCATGGTTATCCATGGGCTCTTAGGTACTTGCTTAGATCAACTTGCCTTGGTTTTCAATTGTTTGAAATGGTGCTTAGTGTGTGGTTTTGAAAATGTTTTGAAAAAGATGCCTTGTCTAGGCTACCCTTGTAACAATTCTTTACTCGAATGTTTTACAAAAGGGTGTTTGTCTTTTTGAAAAGATGTTTCAAGGTTTTTGAAAGTTTGTTTTGAAAGTGTTTGTGAAGTGTGGTTTGAAAAATAAGCAAGTGTTTTTGTTTTGCAAGTTAACAAGTACTTAAGAGTCATCTACCCTAAAGTTCTCAAAGATTTTTGCTATGTTTTAACCCTTTTAACAATTTTGTTCCACCATTGCATTTGGTGGACAATCTTGTGTTAGGATGTGAAAGGGACGGGTGCGGGTCATCGTTTAGACCATAATTGTAATGGTGCCAAGTATCTTTGGGCAATTTTCCTTTAAGGGACTGGATCATTTTTAGGCAACTTTTCGAAAGCGTCGTCGAGGGACTATGATCAATTGATTTGTGTTTGTTTTGCCCAAAGAGACCTAACATGCAATATGGCCCATTTATTGAAGGCAACAAGTGGAATACCCTAGGGGTGCAAGTGTGATATGTGTTGTCCATTTTCATGCTTGTTTATCTTGAAATTAGGTCAAACTATTTTTGTTCTTTTTATTTGCATACAAACCCTAATTCTAACGTGGTATATTTAGAAAGCATTAAAGTGCGAAAAATAAAGTTCTAAACTATTACAACACAATATGGGAAGGGGGGTACAAATGTTCAAATGGGGGGTTTTTGACAAGAAATTTAAACCTAGCTATTACAACAATTTGGAATTATTTACAAGATAATCAATTGCACAAATTAAATGGAAATAAAATAAATATGCAAGATGCAAAAGGGTTTTTATATGTATGAAAAAGGTATTTTTTATATGTCAAATAATCAAAATAAAAAAAAGTATTATTTTTAGGGGTTTTTGTGTTTTAAGGGCAAAACCCTAATTTATTAAGTAAATATATTAATTATTTAATATGTACAAGTATTTATTTATTATATACAAAAATAAAATAAAAATGAAGTATATTTATAAAAAAGTATTTTTTGAGATCAAATATTTAATAAAAGAAAAATATATGTATTTTTGTATTTTTGCCCTAAATATTCTAATATATATGTATATATTTGTATTATTTTCTAAATATGTATTATATATACAAAATAATAATATTTAATATTTATAAAAAAAAAGTATATTTTATATAACATATTTTCAGAAGATAAAACAAAATAAAAATGAAAATAAAATGTGTTTACATTATTTTTTTCTATTTATTCTAAATAATAATATTATGTACTTATTTACATATAAATATAAATATAATCAAATAAATGCCTAAAAATATAAAAATGGTGTAAAGAATATTTTTTATGTTTTTAATACTTTTATCAAAAATAAATAAATCAGAATACAAAAAGGAAAAGTCAAAAAATCATTAAAACAAACAAAATGGGCTCAGGGGGTGTGAAAGTAATAACATGGTGCAAATAAGAAATATAGTACAAGCCCAGCCCAATAGGTTCTTCTTCAACCTCTAGCCAGAACTGTGACAAAAACGTGCGCTTGGGACACTGGTTCAAACACCTGGATTCTTTGACTTTTTGCACAAACTTACAACACCAAAAATGTTAAGCATTGAATCACGATTCTGAATATGTAAAGAACTCCTCCTAACTCTCAGAAATGAGAGAGAATTTTATCATTCCCAAATCTTAACCTAACTTTTTATCAATATTCAGACCTTAAATTCTCACAGCATATGCAAAATAAATGAAAAGTAAAGGTATGTACAGTTTCAGGGGCATGAGTAGAACACTTCTTATTCACAAACCTAGAGCTAACAATGCCTACATTAAGAGTTAGAAGTTCAAGAATATACCTGTTCAGTTGAAGTTGTATCTGATGATGGGGGTACTTTCAGAGCAAGGTGATGATTGGTACAGCTTCCTTGATATCCAGGGATGCTATTCCAAGCTTTACTTTGTCTTGAAACCTTTTGAATCGAGCTATGGAACTTCAACTGCAAAACAAGAAAATGAAAATGGTGGTGTTGCCTGGGAATGTTACAGGTCGTGTTTGAGGTTTGGATTAGCTTCAAGGGATGTTGTGGAGTGTGTTTGATGTGGTTTTAGCAAGAATGCATGAAAGGGATGAGAGTTGGAACTCAAACTGCAGCAGGCCCTGTTTTTGTGCAGTTCAATGGTGATTTTGTGAGTGAGAGTGTTTGGGACTTGGTTAGATCGTGTTCTAGCTTAGGATGGATGTTTAGGAAGTGTACAAAGTATTTGCTTAAGCTTTTTTGTGCTGAGATGAAAGTTGTGTTGTGTTATGCTAGCTTTCTTCACACTTAAGCAAGCAAATGTCCACTTGAGTTTTAGACAGCTAGAGGCCCCCCTAATGTGCTGCAAACCTTGGCATTGATCAGTGTGATTAGTTCCTAAACTTGTGCCAAAGAGATTTGATTTGTACTTGCTGATTTGCAACTTTGACATAAAGTTTAACTTTTCAAAAATGGATATTATGCTTTATCTAAAAATGGCTTAATCTTGCAAATAATGTTTGGACACACAAAATAAGGCTTTGGCACAATGAGTATGCATTAAATTATTGAGTGCAAATGGGATTAGAGGCCTGTAATGTAGCATAAACCAAGCTGACTTGAAAATGGCAATGTGTATGAACATGTCTTGGTCAAGAACAAAAGTGACTTTTGCCCAACTTGCCAAATTCGATTCTCCCTAACCATGAGGTTGTTTGATGAGTTCTTGGACATTTTGGAAAGCTTGGAATGTGTACTACAATCCATCTTTGAAATGAAAATTGAAATTCCAAGTGGAAGTATGTGAAAAATGGTCTTGAAGTTAGGTAAAAACCTTGCCTAAAATAGGTCAAATTTTCACTAAGTTAAGAATGGTTTGGTACCCTTGTTCCAAAAATTGTAACTTGAGATACAAGCTTCTTTTGGGAAAACTTTGTGTATCAAAGTTGTAGATTATGCAATAGGCTACAACTTTCATGTTTTGACTATTGTTTGAATCCAAATGAATCTTGGTGAGAAAGTGGGGCAAAGTTAGGAAAAAATTAGGGTTTTTCATAACTTAGAAAAATTCTAAGTTATGAAAAATCTTCATTTCAAACCCTAATTTGCATTTCTTGATTTCTTGATGAACAAGTTTCATGATTTGGCATATTTTGATGAAAAATGAATCTTGACACTTGATTTTGACCAAAAAGTCAAAGTTTGACTTTTCAGTATACAGTCAAAATTGATCAATTGACTGGGAAATTCAACTGTCAATCTTGTGTATTTGGGATCTTTTGAACTTGTTGAGCATGTCAAGATAATTCCATGGTGTCCTTGAGTCCATATGTGAGCTTGAATTGCCATTGGTTAGGTCAAACAGTCAAAAATTGCCTTTGTGCAATCAAAACCCTAAAAATGACCATTTTGCCCCTTTTGGTGATCTGATCAAATTTCTTGTGGAATTGTGATCCAAACTTGATCAAATGGTCCATGTGAGTTTGTAATGTTGATGTGGGTCAATTTTCATGAGATTTGACTGTCAATTGGCCACAGTTGACTTTTTCCCCAATACAGCTGATTTCTAGGTCAACTGTCCAATTGACTGGGCAAAACTTGGAATCAAGGCTTGAAACTTGATGTGGATAAACTTGGGAGTCCAATATGAAGCATGAAAGTCATCTTAGGCATTCTAGGTCAAATCAACTTTGTGCAAACACAAACCCTAATTTGGGTCAACAGTGCAAGGAGAAGTCTTGAGCAGATGAAACCCTAACTGGATCTTGATCTCCAAGGGCTTTGTGATGAGAAATGTTGAGAAAATGGGAGGGCAAATTTTGGGGTACAACACCAGTTAAGTGGCTAAATCAAAACAATGAACATAGAAAACAGTCCAATGATATTGAGCTCCTTAGAACCCGGTTACTATTTATAGGACAGGTTTTGAGCCAACTACACTCAAGAGGGTACTTACCTATGAAACTCCATGCCAGCCTAAACTTAAGGCTATATGTGTGACTTGTGTGCCTTCAAACTCGAACTACTTGCACATTCTTGTTATCTGACAACATGGTTTCCTTGCAGGTTTTGTTTACAGTCCTTATCCAATAAATTGGATTTATTGCAGGGCTCACTTACACCTCACACTTTTGCATACCTGTACATAACATCATAACATCATACCATAGCATTTTCCTTAACCATTTCAAGGATCTCAAGGGTTTGTGATACAGGTCATGATGAACCAAATGTCTAGCAAGGGGCAAAGGGGATTTATTTTCCTCTAGCCAAGGTTGTTTGGAGATCAAAACATGATGACTTGAGTCAGGGGCTATGACCCACTCGATATGGTGAGCCTTGACTCTTGAAGAAGGATTCTCAGCAACATGAAGTTCCTTTAATTAAGCTACCAGATTCAAATTCTAACAAGTTTCTCTGTTTACCCCGAGAGATCCTTGAAAACATTGCATACATATATCACACATATCATTGCATAACAGATCACCCTTTACAGGTCTATCACGTTCTCGCTGTTTATTTCAGCAATGGCTCTCCAACAAGATCTTCATACTCAAGAGACTCAGTTCAAGGAAATCTTCCTAAGCCTATCCAAGGGGCAGGAAGAGTTGAGAACACTCCTCGTGGGGAATTTGGTCAAGAAGAGTCCTGAAGACAGTAAGGACGAACGACTGAAACATCTGCAAGATGAGGTAGATGCAATGAGAACCCAGATGCTGGGGCAAATGGCTCTTATCCAAGGCTTAGCTCGGGAGCAAGAAGAGTTGCGAGCCATGATCAACCAGCTTCATCAAGACAGATACAATAGTATGAAGCAAACGGTCAAGGCTGGGGATCAAACCAGTAATCAGTCTTCAAGAAGACAAGAGTTTGGTATGGTGAAGAATGGACCTCTCCAAGTTGCTACTACCTCAAGGGTCCAACAACAACCTCACCAAAAACAACAGGTTGATCAGAGTAAGCCAAACATGCCTAGGAGGCAATTTACCAAGATCAACATGTCGCCGACTCAAGCGCTACAACACATGTTGAAGACAAGGCTGATTACATTAAAGACTCCTCCCCAGAACCCAAATACTTATGCTCCTACCTATCATCCCAATGAAAGGTGTGCATACCACTCTGACAGTCCGGGACACGACACAAACAACTGTTGGAGTTTGAAGAACAAGATCCAAGACATGATTGATGCCAGGGAGATCAAGTTTGACCCTCCGGAGACTCCAAACATAACCACTGCTCATATGATGAATCATTGAAAGCTTTTGTTCATTAGAATTTTCAATTTGTAATTTTATTTTGATTGTTCAAACATTTATTCATGTCAAACTTTGTTACTTTATCAATGCATTGCATATGTCTGTTTTGAATCAATCCATTCGTATTCACTATATTCAAATTGCTTTCATTTTTTATGATGTTCAACTCTCGATTAAAAAAAAAATTCTAAACCTTTTGAGGGAGGATGACGAAAACGATACCACGATCTTTATAGTATGCTTTTGAACAGACCCCGTTGATGAGGTACATGCATTGTTTCAAATCCTAAACAGTGGAGTTATAAGGAAGATAATCCCTAGTCAACCCCTTTGAGCCAAAGAAGTTGGAGTTTTTCTTTTAAAAAATTAAAACCCTTAATCATAACCTGGGGCAGGGTAGTTCTCTCAGTTGATCCAGGGGCACAATGAATGGCATCAAAGAAGTCCTTCCAAGACAAAAAGACAGTGATGGTTCCCTATAATCGTCAAGATAGGCAGTCATTATTTCCCAAAATAAAAGCCCAATAAGTCAAAACCTATGAAGGAGACTTACAAAAAACTGGGGCATCCCGCTGGCTGTAATCACAAAAGAAACAGTTCAGGCAAAAAGACAGGGATAATAAAATCAAAAAAGAAAGAGGTCCTACAAACCCTCAACAAAAAGAAATGACTGCCTATTCAAAATAAACTATCAGTATCCGAACCATCACCGGAATATCAAAGCAAAGGCTCAACAAGATCTAATGCACGATTAGCTGAGTTTAGGTTTGAAGAACATCACGAAGAGCGGGTGGGTACAAATAAATTTTGAGCCTTTATCCTTTGTTTCTTAAACCATGAATCAGGCCACGTTATAACCCTTAAAAGTCCTAGCTGAAGCATGGGTTAGTTCGAAAGCATACTGTTACAAAAGGTATCTTGACTCCTGTAAGGCTTGCTGTAAAATCCTGAGTTGACATCACATTTTACAAAAATTCACTTGTTTTATTGAAAACTGCATTTTCAAAAAACTTCAAGACAGACATAAGCTTGGCATTCTTAAAATAACATTATTTGCATATGACTATTTGTTCGAACAGCAGAGAAATTCGCACGACGAATATTTAGTGAACAAAAACCTTCTCAACATAAAAGAGTCACCTCAAGTGGAAAAACACTTCCAATCAAGGGGCACGGCATGATCATGGTTCGTCATCTGGGGCAGTCCAGTCAAGATTCAAGGAATCTCTCAAAAATGCCAAATAGCCAAGGGCAGATCTCCATCTGAATCAACTGGGGCATTGGGCATGAATTCCAGCGACAAATCTGGTACGATCAAACATCTTCTGGTAATATGACAACACAACACTATTGACAGTGACATCCCCCTACATTCTGAGAGCATGGACATAGTCGAAAAAATACTACGCATAATCAAAGACCCGCTAGGTCGACTGACCTAGGCAAAAATAAGGGCTTCCCAGCGAACCAAAAGGGTTCGGGCAAAAATAAGGGATGAAAATAAAAAATCTATACACCCGGCAAGTCGAAAACCTGAAAAGGCGGCTTGGGCAAAAATGGGTATCCCGGTGGACTGAAAACCCGAAAAGGCGGTCCAGGCAAAAGTTAGGGATCACAGCGTACGACTATGTCCCGACATCTCGTCACTTGCCTACTAGAAGAAGATTTGTCAAATCGGCAGTTATCAAGACCTCCACAGGTACCTTCTCCCATAAAAGCTGGGGTAATAAGAGTTGTCCAAACTGTACAGCTGCTTTGCTCACCAGGTACAAAGGTAGATTCAGCTGAAGAATTTGACCAAGATACCTTCACTCCCCGCAGAGTAAGACAAATCAGCAATACTCTCCCCAATCAGAGTTGGCCTCCCATCAGCCCCGAAAAGGCACAGTATCCCCAGCGAGTCAGCAATACTCTCCCCCGAGCAGAGTTGGTCTACCATCAGTCCTGGAAAAGTTGGGTATCCCCAGAAGATCTTAATATTCCCTAGCAGAGTATACAGATATTCCTCAGCAAGCATCCCCGGCATTCTTAATATTCCTCGACAGAATATAAGAATGTCCCCCGGCGGAATACAAGATACCCTCAGTGGAGCCGTTTCTCAATGCAGTCTGAAAAAGCTTCCCCTCCGGAGTTGAATCATCTCCCCAGTAGATTCTGGAAGCTTGTCCCCTGCAGAGTATAAAGGTTATCCCCACCAGAGCCTAACTGGGTTATCCTTAGCAAATTGCAACGGAAAGATGTCCTCAACGAAGTTCTTCCTATCCCCAGCGGAGTTCATCAAATTCCCCAACAGAGCTTATCAACGGAGTCCCCAGCGGAGTTATCAGCGAAGCATCTCTTCCCCACAGAGTAATTCCCCACAGAGTAATCTCTTCACCAGGTTTATCCCCCCAACGGAGTCATCTTCTCCTACCGGTTTATTCTTGCAATCATCTTCGTTCATCATCCCCAGCGGAGACGAAGAATTCTACTCTTCAACATCAGCCCAGGATTTAACAAGCTCCCGACATTTGTCAAGGATTTATTTTCCCAGACGAAAATACATTCATAAACATACCACATCTCATACATGATACGTGCATATACGCATCACATCATACAATCTCATTTATTTTTGAGAACATCATGACATCATGCATTTCATACATCATGACATTGCATACAACTGATGTTTTGCCTTTTCAGGAAAAAGTCAATCAAAAGATGATTACCATCAACTTTTGCAGTTCCAGATCAACACCTGTATCTAGCCAGGAAATATCTGTGAGTGATTGATTGTAGATTCGATACCTGTAACTAGCCAGGAAAGTTATCTACACGAAGAGATTAAAGATCAACACCTGTAACAGGCCAGGAAACCATCTTTCTTTCTCAAGTCAGAGATTAATACCTGAAACCAGCCAGGAAAGCTATCTCGACCAACCCTTTTTAAGTTCCGGATTAATACCTGTATCTAGCCAGGAAATATCTGTGGACGACTGATTGTAGATCTACACCTGTAACTAGCCAGGAAAGTATCTACATGAAGAGATTGAAGATCAATACCTGTAGCAAGCCAGAGAGACAATCTTTCTTTCTCAAGTCAGAGATTAATACCTATATCCAGCCAGGAAAGCTATCTCGACCAACCTTTTTTTAAGTTCCAGATCAACACCTGTATCTAGCCAGAAAATATCTGTGAGCGATTGATTGTAGATCTATACCTGTAACTAGCCAGGAAAGTTATCTACATGAAGAGATTGAAGATCAACACCTGTAACAGGAAAGGAAATTATCTTTCACTCTCAGGTCAGAGATCTACACCTGTATCCAGCCAGGAAAGCTATCTCGACCAACCTTTTTTTAAGTTCCGGATCAACACCTGTATCTATCCAGGAAATATCTGTGGACGATTGATTGTAGATTCGATACCTGTAACTAGCCAGGAAAGTTATCTACATGAAGAGATTGAAGATCAATACCTGTAGCAAGCCAGGGAGACAATCTTTCTTTCTCAAGTCAGATATTAATACCTGTATCCAGCCAGGAAAGCTATCTCGACCAACCTTTTTCAAGTTCCCGATCAACACCTGTAACTAGCCAGGAAATATCTGTGAACGACTGATTGTAGATTCGATACCTGAAACTAGCCAGGAAAGTTATCTAAATGAAGAGACTGAAGACCAATACCTGTAGCAAGCCAGAAAATCATCTTTCTTTCTCAGGTCAGAGAGTAATACCTGAAACCATCCAGGAAAGCTATCTCGACCAACCCTTTTTAAGTTCGAGATCTACACCTGTATCTAGCCAGGAAAGCTATCTCAACCAACCTTCTTGAGTTCCAGATCAACACCTGTAACTAGCCAGGAAATATCTGTGGACGACTGATTATAGGTTAACACCTGAAACCAGACAGGAAAACCACCTATATGAGCTAATCGTAGATCTATACCTGTAACTAGCCAGGAAAGTATCTACATGAAGATATTGAAGATCAATACCTGAAACCAGACAGGACAACTATCTACTTGACCATTATGAGGCAACCCTACGCCGGTTCCTTCTCTCTTTTAGATGCAGTTTTACACGGACTCATCGTCAGGCAACCCTACACAGGTTCTTTCTTTCAACCTACCAAGTTACAATTCAACAAACAATCTCCAGATGGCATCTTTAAGCCCATCTCCACGACTATCCATTACATTCCCAGATGGCATCTGTAAGCCCATCCCCAACAAGATTCTATCACATCTCCAAATGGAATATATAAGCCCATCCTCCTATCCATCATATCTCCAAATGGCATCTGTAAGCCTATTCCTGACATCACATTGCTGATATTACACCATGTGAGTGCAAATTTCTGGGCACTTTAGTGTTCAATCATCTTCCACCTTCGGATCACGAAAGGCACGCAAGCCAATCTACATCCTCAGGTCTAAGAAGATTGAACAGGGGCAACTGTTGTACCCCAAAATTTTCCCTCCCATATTCTTCAAGATTTGACAAGAATAATCTTCAAATTGTTCAAGATTGCTCAAGAGGTAGACAGTCAAATCACCTCCTAAGACAGCTGAAATTAGGGTTTTGGTTCTTTCAAGGAATTTGAGGTTTCTAATGGTTTAATCAAGTCTCAAGGGTCCATATACATCCTCAAGCACCTACATGCCAAGTTTCAAGACTCACAATGCCAATTTGCATAGTCAAAAGCTCCATTTGATCCACAGTCAACTACAAGGGCAAAATGGTCATTTTGCAGTCAAAAGTCAGAATTTTTGGTCAACATCTTATTTTGAGTCCACAATCATCATTTGATCAAGTCTTGATTATGATTCCACAAGAATGGCTCAAAAATCATCAAGATGCAAAAAGTTACTATTTTTGGACAGTAGAAAAGTCAACTGTATCTTGACCAAGGCATAACTTTTTCATGGTTCATCAGAAAAATTCCATCCAATGCTCATTTTTAAGGGGATGACATTTCCTACAATCCATCTTCACACTCCAAGTCCAAGAAATGCTCTCACAAAAAGTTATCAATTTATACATTATAGGTCAAATTCAAAAGTCAACAAAAGTTCACTTTAAGTCAAAGGCCATAACTTGAGATTGATAAATCCAAATGACATGGGACCAAAGGCATTGATTAGAGGACTTCAAGACCTTTCCAAAATGTCCAAGAACATGTTCATATGATCAAAATCGAGCAAGATATGCATTGGAGAAGTTGGGAAATTTTTATGAACTTGCAAAAGTCAACTTTGCTCAAAACACTTTATTTTTGCTAATGGGCCTCAAATTTATTTTTGAAACTTCATTCATGGCCTATGCACGACCCATCAATCCTAATTGAATATATTTTCTTATTTTTATTAATTAATTGGATTTTTAATCAATATTAATTCATTTAATTAATTTAAATTGTAGGAAAATATAAAGATATGGTTTTTCAATCTTTTTGTGAAGCAAGAATGACCTAAAAAGCCTGACAATTTCGTGCACCAAGTCAAAGATGCAATATCTCCAAATTTGGCAACTTTTTCCAATCATGAAGATTCAAAAATATATGATTTCCAATCAAATATTCAAATCATCATTCCATGGATTTTTGTGCAAGATTCTGACCTAATTCCCTTCCTCTATAAATATACAAGCAAACCCTGATCATGCACACGTGAGAGTGCTGCAGAAAAAGCCATAACTAATTCAAGAAAATTCAAAGAAAAGTCAAAACTGATTCTTGTGTTCCAAGCCAATTCAAGGCCTTATATTGATTCAAACACGTTGCTGGAAGTGTCAGGAGTGATTTACAATTGAAATCACACGCTGAAGCTCAAAGAATCACTAAGAACAGAACCACGGTTTGCTTCTTATTTTCAGAATCGTATTGGCTATTTCATGTGCATTTAACATGATTTATTGTTTATTTTGCATTGCTTGAATCCATATGAAGCTAATGGCATAAGTTAATTGAATTATAGTGTAGAGAATCACAAGTTACGATGGACAAATTCTAGGGTTCATAAGCTTTCAAATTGGGGCTTTGCAATACAAGAAAAATTAAGCCTTGTGAGACCCATGATTGAACTCGTTGAGACCAGACGAAAACAAAGGGACCATCGCGAAATATTTATATAAAACACATCCCTAATCGCTATTTTTTGTCACATTGTTTAGTGGGGGTTAAAAACCCCCTCTATCTAACATTGTTTTTGCAGGTTCAGCGAGGAAGATGATGATGTGTTGATACATCATTGGTTCGTTGAAAACGCGCGCGTGTTTTTGTGTTAACAGCATGTGAATTGATTTTAATATATTATATTTACTTGTCATTATATTATCAGATGCGCGTTCTAGTTCAATTGGCAAAGGCGTGGACGTATTAACCATTGGGACCTGGGTTCGAATCCCAGGTCCCCCAAAACACTTGTTTCTATTTTTCTCTATATGTTCATATGCAGCGTTCCAGGAGATGTCCACCATATACCTCCAATCATCCAAGCGCCATATGGCTCCAGGCACAAATCCAGTGGTCAGGGTTGAATGATCATGGTACTCCCAGTCAACCAGGCGCATGGAGGAGTGAGAAAGTCAAACGGGCTTGAGAGATTAATGGGCCAGGAATTTCTAAAATACCTCCTAAATGGGCCAACACCCTCCCTCGTTTCTTTTTATTCTTTTATATTTTTTTCATTTAATTATTTTACTTTTAATAATAATAATAATAATTATTTAGTTAACTCACAAATTAATTATTTTTCATAATAAAATCAGAAAACATAAAATATAATATTTTCATAATTATTTATTAATTTCACTTTTAATTTATTATTTTTGTAAATAAATATAATTAATTAATTTATTCTTTTAATTAGTTTAATTTCAATACTTTTTCACAATAAATAAAATTAACATAGAATTATGGTTTTCTTGACAATTTTAATTTCTTTTATTTCATTAAAACATTAAAAAACTCAAAAAAAAAATATTTCTTTTAATTAATTAATTAATTAGTTTTAGGTTTAATTTAATTTAATTCATAAAACAACAAAACTTCTTTCTTTCTCAAAAAGGGTCAAAACCCTAAAGACTTTCCGATCCAATCTTTCTCGCGTATATTTATTCTCGATTCCTATTTTGATCATATTTATGTAATTGCTCCGAGGATGTAATAGTGTTAATTAGGACTTTTTATCGCTTTCTTTATTTTCTCGCAATTTATTTTTCAAGGGTTGTTTTTGGTGATGTAAATACCCGACGCCTTGTAATAGCGTAGATTTACTTTCCGCAATTTATTTTCCGCAAATACTTAAACTGTTAGATGTATGTTAAATAGGCTATGCATGATAAGACTTGTTCTCAAAATAAAATCAAAACGTAGCTCACCATAACATGTGCAAAGATAACTTAACTGAAACCTGACACACTCACACATGCCACTCCTAGGGTACGCCTCACTTGGTTGCCTCGACGTGGTCATTGAGTATAGGGTGTTTTAGAGGTTGCCCTCCTGTCTAAAAGATCCAAGTTGCATCAAAACGGTTGCCTCAGATAAAAAGGATCTAGGACATTAGGGTTACCGCTAAGGCGTCCTACTATTGCTTTAGTGACCACATGTCCCTATAATCGAATTGACCTGACAAACTCCAACGACGGTGCTACCTACTTCTCAATAGTGGGATAATACTGTCTAAAGGACATTTACACAGCTTAATTTCTTTGAGTAGGTAGAGGTTCTAAGGTACTTGCTCTTTCAAAACAAAAATACTTTTCGCACCTACACTTTTCAAACAAAAGTTTTCAAACAACACTTCATACACTCTTGAGGACAGATACAAGAGTTAAATTGAAGTTTTCAAACAAACTTTTTCAAAACCCACAAACACAAGAAAAGCAAAACTTTTTGAAAACATAGTGAGCAAGTACCTAAGAGCCCGTGGATAACCACGGATAGAAAGGGTGCTAACACCTTCCCTTTCTATAATCTACCTCCCGAACCGAGAAACATCTCGAAAAGGAATTTTGTTGTGCTTTTGTCCTTTCCTTGTTGGAGAACATAAAAGACGGTGGCGACTCTTGCTTACTGTGACATTTCGCGAACCAGCATTCCAAAACAGTCAGTTCTATTTCCACCAATCACAGATGGCTGCTGCAATGTCCTGTGATTTAGGAATCAATTCAAAACCACTAAAGTTAATCTTATCAGAAATTGGCACTCCCACAAGATAGGCATACTCCTCTAAAGTTTGCATAAGCTGATAGTCATGAAAGGTAAAATTCTGGGAGATAAGATCATAAAGTTGAACCAGAGTATTAAGAGGTCCATATTCAATCTAGACATTCAGAATAGCCAACAGTCTTTGAATTTTGCAGGATCAACAACTAAAGATTCTAGCTCTCTCAACTCCTTTAGGTCAGGAAATCTAAAATTGTGCTTCTTAGTGTTCCTTCTTCCAATATCTATGATCATAAAACCTATGATGTTTACAAAAATAATCTCTAAGTTCCTTGAAAATCCAAGTGGAAAAAAGTTTCATGGACGCATGAATGCATGGTTATGTAACAATCACAACCAAGGTCACAAATAAAGTTCAAGGGTTCAACGTCACGAGTACAGAGTCATGGGTAAGAACCAACCACGAGGTATGAGCTAAGGGTAACCACCTATACAATAAGGTTCTAAATAGTTACCAGAGTCATGATTCCATATTTCAGATATTACTGGCTTACACGAATTGCTCGTGGTACATTAATATTCTCAAGAGAAACTCATATGAGTGTAGTATCGCGTAACAATTGACCCAAGTCTACACTCGAATAGCCACCACACTATATCCTAATAAAGTAAAAGATGGACTAAGGATTTTAAGGTTCTCAGCTTCTCGGACTCTCAAATTGAAAGTAACAATGCTTTCACAACTGACTTATCTAACATTATTACCCCAAGGAGGCCTCTGCTGAGTTGGAGATCTCAAGTTGGCTTATTAAAGATCTACTCCACATAAGCCAACATGACAATACCATCATCCTAATCATAAGTTTTCCCAAGAACGGGTATAGGACTTCCAAGAGATCATAAAACACCCAAAGAACCATAAAATACTAATAAATACAAGCAAACAACAATAATAGCAAAGACATAGATAAACAAATATATATTCAAATCACTTAGAGAACTTCCCCAATGAAGTCTACATTTCTGCTACGGTGAAAAATCACAGACAGAGCTATTGAGAAACTTGACTCGCAAAAATAAGAGTTCACCATCAAACTTTATTATTTCCAAGGGAAAGGGGAAAATATCGAACAAAACCCATAATAAATATGCAAATGCAAGAAGCAAGACTACGGGTAAAGTAACAAGCAAAGCAATAAAGAGATCTAAGGTACATGGGTTGGTTATGAAAAGGGAAGGTGCTAGCATCCCAAACATCTATGGTACTCCGCATGAACCTTTATGAAAATCTATGTATTTGGCTAAAAAATGGTTGTTTGCAAAAGATTATGGAGATGAGAAAAGAAATGGTGTTTTACACTTTTGATTTGGAAAGACATGAAGTCTTATGCCTACGTACCAGTGAAGGATCAAAACCTCGTATTTTTTCAAAAAAAATAAATAGTTTATTGGTTGTTTTTAGGAGAAGATACAAGTTGTGATTTTAAGGAGAATACTCAACTAATCCACCACACAAATGAGAAAGATGGATCTTTGTATCACAATGAGAGATGAGCTCCAACTTGGATATAAAATCAACAAGTATGTCAATAAATCTCTCATGTGGAAAAGTATCAACATCATTTCAATCAATATAATGAGGATAGGAGAATTACATCTCTACTGTGGAGATGACTCATGTTTAATCTCTTTGAAAAGTTTTTAAAGGAAAAGCCAAAGTGGAAAAAGTTTTTGAATGAGTTTTTTACTTTTTAGTCTTATGAAAAGATTTTGATATGCTTAAGATATTTTGAAGCATTTATTTAAGAAAGAGAGTTTTAAAATGCAATGACCTAAGTCAAGGTTTGTAATGAAAGAAGTGAGATTTTGAAATTAGGGTTAAGGAAACAAAATACACACAAAAGGTAAGTACATGACAAGAATGCAACAAAAAATGCAAAAATGCAAGCATGTGGCAAAAGTCACCACATGATCCATTTCCCTTGGGTTTAAACACAAGTATCTCAAAGGTATCATTCAAGTATCAAGCATCACAAGACAAGTTTCTATCATAAATAGGCATCAAGCAAAGAGAAACAATATGTCATATTTGGACATGAAATCAAAGCATATGAAAAAGAGATGTCATGGTGAGAGCACACTCAAAAGAACATGAAACAAGAAAGCATATTATCATTCATCAAGCATGAAAGTTTCAAAACAAAACAATTTAATGAAGACATAACTCATGGTATGGAAGATAAGACAATCAAGAATTTCATGTCGTAAGTTCGTAATGGTAATATCAAGACAAAAACGTCAAGCCTATTTAACCAAAGTGAAGTGTCAAATCAAGTCCAAACAAAAACTCATGGAATTAGGGTTTTAGGTGCATTTATGAACATATAAACAGAGGAATCTTAGGCTCAAGAAAACATACATCAAAACTCATCATGGATCACAAGAGAAAGCAAATGACATCAATATATGATGCATTAAAGGCAAGGGGAAATCATCATGAATCAATTAGGTTTTTAAGTAAAACATATCACAAGTTCATGCATCAAAATATAGCAAACCCTAAGTAAAAATTAAGTTAATCATGCTATTTATATCATCAAGGAGCATATTATTAAAAATAACAATCAAATCATAGCATGTTAATAAGTTTAATATTGAATTTAGCAATCAAATTATGCAAAGAACACGAGAAAAAAATCCTGAAGAAAAATAATAAAAAGCTTGATTTTAAACCTAAATAAAATGGACAAAATAAATAATATTTTTTGGTATTTTTTGTGGATAAATAAAATATAGATGTAAAAAAACAAGTGTAAAAAAGATCAATTTAAAATAATTAAGTTTTCATAAAGAAAAATCAAAAAGAAAAAGTATGAAACAAATAAGAAAACATGAAGAAAAAGAACAAAATGGTGGGAATGACTCCACCAGGGGTTGAACCCGTGCACTCACCCTTGCACACATAATACACTAACCACTGCGCCAAATCCCTTCATTCATTCATATAAAGTCTTCAACTAAATATAAAATGAACTTAAATTTTAAAATTGAATTTCGCACCAGACCCACTTCATCTTTAACCTAAGGACATCTCAAAAATGGCAAATTCGAGTTTTCTCATTTTTTAACCAAAAATTATAAATGAATACATCATTTTGCTCATAATTTCACAAGCAATGCAACCATATCATTTAATTGAACTAAAAATGAATGAATAAAATGCACAAACACAAACACCAGAGAAAACCTAACCATTTTAGATTATTGTGAAATCACATACAAGCACAATCAATGGTAATTAGTTTAGGGGTTTCATTCCTCACGTCATAGACTATATTTTTGCTTTAGAAATTATTCAAATATAATGCATATATGGGGGAGTTCAAAGTTATGAAAATTTACCTATTTGGAGCAAGGTCCAATGCCTCTTTTTGCACTTACAGAAGAGAGATAAAAATCTAGTGAGGTGGCTTGAGTCTCCAAGAAGCTAATGGTATGCTTACTTTATGCTGAAAGTGTCTGAATCGTTCCAACCAAGTCCACTTGCAATATGAATATGGAAGTTTGGATGGCTCGATTTTGGTGTTTCCAGTTGAGTATCAATGC
This sequence comes from Vicia faba, assembly GCA_948472305.1. Lineage (NCBI taxonomy): Eukaryota > Viridiplantae > Streptophyta > Magnoliopsida > Fabales > Fabaceae > Vicia > Vicia faba. Next base: position 622,021,394 of record OX451736.1, read on the forward strand.
ATACAGAAGTTTACTTGTGATGTATAAGTGACGTTTCACTGGAAAACATGAAAGAAACTTGAGAGAAATTAGAGTTTTGAATTTAAGGTTTTTCAAAGTATAAAATGGAGTTTTTGTGGGATTTCTCAGATGCTTGAGTACTGAGGCATACTGTTGTACCCCAAAATTTGCCCTCCCATATTCTTCAAAGTTTTGACAAGCACCATCTCAATTTGGTTCAAGACTACTCAAGGAATGCACAGTCCAATTACCTCCTAAGCCAGTCAAAAACTAGGGTTTTGGTTCCTTCAGTGAATTTGAGGTTTTCAATGGTCCAATCAAGTCCCATAGGCCTACACATATCCTCAAGCATCTACATGGCAACTTTCAAGACTCACAGGGTCAAGTTGCACATTCAATAGTCTTGTTTGCTTCACAGTAAACTACTCGGGCAAATTGGTCATTTGGCAGTCAAAAGTCAAAATTTTTGGTCAACATATTATTTTGAAGCCACAATCATCATTTGATCAAGTCTTGATCATGATTCCACAAGAATGGCTCAGAAATCATCAAAGATGCAAAAGTTTCTATTTTTGGACAGCTGAAAAGTCAACTGTAAATTGATCAAGGCATAACTTTTTCATGGTTCATAAGAAAAATCCCATCCAATACTCATTTTGAAGGGGATGACATTTCCTACAACTCATCTTCACACTCCAAGTCCAAGAAATGCTCTCACAAAAAGTTATCAATTTCTACATTATAGGTCATTTTCAAAAGTCAACAAAAGGGTACTTTAAGTCAAAGACCATAACTTGAGATTGGTAAATCAAAATGACATGGGAACAAAGGAATTGGTTAGAGGACTTCAAGACATTTCCAAAATGTCCAAGAACATTTTCATAGGATCAAAATTGAGCAAGATATGCGTTGGAGAAGTTGGGAAATTTTTGGGAATTTGCAAAAGTCAACTTTGCCCAAAACACTTCATTTTTGCTAATGGGCCCCAAATTCCTTCTTGAATCTTTAACCAAGGCTTATGCACGACCCATTAAGATTAATTTGAATTATTTTCTTATTTTTATTAATTATTTGGATTTTTAATTGATTAATAATTCATTTAATTGATTTAATTGTAGGAAAATTCAAAAGATATTATTTTCAAATCTTTTGTGGAGCAAAAATACTCAGGGCAAGCTGGAAATTTCGTTTGTCAACCAAGGAGACAAAATCATCCAAAATTGGCAAGGTTTCTCAATCAAAAGGATGCTAAAAGATTTGATTGAAAATCAAATATACAATCTTCAATACAATGGATTTTTGACCAAGATTTGCCCTAGTTTTCATTCTACTATATGTACTGAAGCAAAACCTAAAATCATTCACGTGAAAGCTGCTATCAAACACCATACCCAAATTCCAAAAAAACAAGGAAAAGTTGAAAACTGAAATCAACCTTCCAGCACAATTCAAACCCTTTTCTTGTTTCCAATACCTTGCTGGGACATTCAGGGACGATTTGCAATCAAGAACAAGCTCTAAAGCTCCAGGAATCACCTCAAACAGTCACACGGTTTACCATTCTTTTCCATAATCGAAACTCAAGTTTTATGCATCATTAACATGTTTTGACTATTGCTTTGCATTGCTAACATCATTCTGAAGCTTTTGATATAGTTTAATTTGATTATGGTGCCCTAAAACGAAAACTGCCATTGGAGAATGCTAGGGTTTCGAAGCTTTTAATTTGGGGGTTTACAGCATAAGTAAAATTAGACCTCAAGACACACATGGTTGAACTCAGGATGACAAGACGAATTCATTCCAACCATCGCGCCCTTTTTATATTCACTGTACACCTAATCATTATTATTAGCAGTTTTGCTTTGAGGGGGTTAAAAACCCCCGCTATCTTGTTCTTTGTTTTACAGGAAAAGGTAGAAGATGAAGGACGTGTCTCAACATGGTTGGCTAGTTTGAATATAATGCGCGCTTTTTTGGTTTCCAGCATAATTGATTTTCTTTTATATATTATTTTCATTATCTATTATAATAACAAAGCATGCAGCGTGGTGTGGTGGTTGATGATGTGTCTGGCAATTGTTGGGACCTGGGTTCGATTCCCAGGTCCACCCAAATCTCAATATTATTTTTTCTAACAAATTCCCATGCAGCGCTTTCCATGTGTTCCACCATAAATCTTACAAATCAAGGCGCCAAGTGTCTCATGAAGCTCAATCCAAAGGCCAGGGATGGCTCCACACCATGCTCCAAGTCAACCCAAATCTCAATATTATTTTTTCTAACAAATTCCCATGCAGCGCTTTCCATGTGTTCCACCATAAATCTTACAAATCAAGGCGCCAAGTGTCTCATGAAGCTCAATCCAAAGGCCAGGGATGGCTCCACACCATGCTCCAAGTCAATGAGCACGCACATGATTCCAGAATTCAACCAGGGCTTTGTGCTATTGGGCCTGAATTCCAGAATAACACCTCCCTTGGGCCATCAAACCCCCCCTGGTTTACTATTTTTTATTATTTATTTTCTTTCTCTTTTTAATTCTTTTTACTAATTATTATTATTATTAACTAATAAACTAATTTTTCATAATAAACTCAGATAATATAAAAATTGTAAATATTTTTATTATTTATTGAAGTCACTAATTATTATTTTTGTAAATAAATACTAACAAATAAATTAGTTTAATATAGGTCAATTTTCATCTTTTTCTCAATAAATAAAAATTATGTAGAATTAGGGTTTGACAATTTTCAATCATGTTTTCTTATTCTTATTAATTATTATTATCTTTGTAAATAAAATGTAAATTAATTAATTTAGTTAATTAGGTTAACTTTGGCATTTTTTTTATTAATAATTAAAATAACTTAGAACTAGGGTTTTCTTGACTTTTAATTTCCTTTTTCTTTTTATTTTTCCTTAAAATATTAAAAACACAAAAAAAAACATTTTTTCTTTTAATTAAATAATTGATTAGTAAATTAGGGTTAATCTTAATTAAATGCAAAGGACAAAAACTCATATTTTCTCAAAAGGGTCAAAAACCCTAGGACGTTCCAATTTAATTCTTTCGCGCATTATCTTATTTTGATTATTTATGTATCTGCTCAATGGATGTAATAGTAATTAGGATTTTACCGCTTTCTTTACTTTCCGCATTTATTTCCAAACGGGTTTTGTTTTTGGCGATGTATAGACCCGCGCCTTGTAATAGCGTAGATTCATATTTCCGCACTTTAATTTTCCGCACTCTTAACTGTTAAAAATGCATGCGAGACTGAATGACAATTAAAAACAACTCATAGATCACAAATAACATGTTCAAAAATAAATATAAACTGAATTGAACACACATGCACATGCCACTCCTAGGGTACGCCTCACTGGTTGCCTCGAACGTGGTCGTCAAGTATATGGTGTTTTAGAGGTCGCCCTCCTGTCTAAGATCCAGTTGCCTTGAAACGGTTGCCTCGGATAAAAAGGATCTAGGACATTAGGGTTACTTCTAAGGTGTCCTACTATTGCTTCGGTGACCACACATGTCCCTTAATCGAATTGACCCGAATACCTCCAACGATGGGGCTACCTACCTCTCAATGGTGGGATAGCACTGTTTAAAGGACTCTTACACAACCTAATTCCTTAGGGTAGGTAGATCTCATGGGTACTTGCTCTCTTTTCAAAAAGAACAAAACATCTTTTCACACTGACACTTTCAAAAGTTTTCAAACAAATTTTTCATACACTCTTGAGGACAGATACAAGAGTTACTTAGAAATTTTTCAAACGAAACTTTTTCAAAACCCACACACACTTGAAAAGCAAACATCTTTTGAAAACATAAGAGCAAGTACCTAAGAGCCCGTGGATAACCACGGATAGAAAGGGTGATAATACCTTCCCTTTCTATAAATCTACCTCCCGAACCGAGAAACATCTCAAAGAAGGAATTTTGTTGTGCTTTTGTCCTTTCCATGTTGGAGAACATAAAAGACAGTGGCGACTCTTGCTTACCGCGACATTTCGCGAACCAATTTAAAAAACAGTCAGTTCTATTTCCACCGATCACAGAACTGGCGACTCTGTTGGGGATAATTTTAAAGTGAGGTGTACCTTAGGATTAGATCATACTTATGTTTTCAATTGAATGCTTTGATTGCTTTATATTTGTGGGCATTGTCTTGGAGTTTCATAGATCCTAACCCGGATCTGGGGATACCCTTTTAGGTAGCATAAGCTGTGAGGGACCTGTCCGGCGTAGACCGACACGGGTGAAGCAGTGGCTACATTGGTGTGGCACCTTGGTTTGTACCGATATCCCTTATGTTGCAACGAGGAGAATATGGGTCTTTTGAGGAGTCATTAAGCACCAACCGACCTTAGAACCCTAATTTGACCCAACTTGGCCATATAACAGTAGCAGTATGCTACACCCATTGAGGCTAAACTCTCGCTATGGTTCTGGCCACAAGAAAAGATTGCGACGCTGGAGTTATGACCGATTGAGGGTAGTTAGTGATATTGGGATCCTCTAGAACCCGGTTACTTTTGATAGGACAGGTCTTAACCAACGAAACTGAAAGAGGGTAGTACCTGAACTTCATGCTGGCCTAAACTCTAAAGGATGTCTTGTGTGACTTGTGTGCCTTATCATGTCTGCCTTTGTGAATACTTGTGGTGTGCTTTATCATAACATTATACCATCATAACATTGCATGCATCCTGCATAAGGACTGACCCATTTCAAACACAAGAGGGTTTCATCTTTGCTCTGTTTTGTAGGACATCATGATGCCTATGCGAAGGAATACTATCCGACTCAACTTTGTTCACCCACCTGATCTGCTTAAAGAGTTGGTTAACAGAATTCCAAACACTACTTCCTTCATCTAGAGGCACGGTTCTCTTCTCAGTTTAGTCACTTCAAAGTGGGACCAACAACTGATGAGTGTCTTGACCCAGTTTTATGATCCCTTGTACAATTGCTTCACCTTTCAAGACTTCCAGCTGGTCCCTACCCTGGAAGAATTCTCTGATTTGCTTGGTATCCCTATCTTGGATCAGACTCCCTTCACTGGTTAGGAAAAGGCTCTTAGGCTTGAGGAGATTGCTGCAACCCTTCCTTTGACCAACAAAGAGGTAATGGACAATTGGGTGACTAGAAGCAGAGTCAAGGGCTTTTTGGCTAAGTTTCTGATTTGTAAAGCTAACAGTTTCTGGAATGACTTAGACTTCAGGGCGTATGAAGACATTCTGGCTCTCTTAATCTATGGTCTAGTTTTGTTTCCAAATCCTGATAACTTTGTCAACGTTAATGCCATAAGGATCTTCATGTCTCAGAATCCTGTACCCACTCTCTTGGGTGATATCCTGCAACAAATCTATGCTCGTACTGCCCGAAGATGAGGAACTTTGTGGTGTTGTACTCCTTTGTTAGTGAGGTGGTTTAATTCACACCTCCCTAAGTTTGTGCTGAAGAACAAAGAAGGAAGAGGTTGGGCTCATAGGTTAATGTCTCTCACTGATAATGACATCATTTGGACTCTCAGAGGTTTGGATGAGGTAGTTGTTATTGATCGTTGCGGAGAATACCCTAATGTCCCTTTGATTGGTACCCAAGGATGAATCTCTTATAATCCATGTCTAGCTCTCCGTCAGTTTGGCAGAGCCAGAAGAGCAGAGCCTCATGAGATGCTGGTACCTCACATCAGTTTTGAGTTTCAGGTAGATAGTGACGAGCTGCGTCGTAGATTCATCAAGGCTTGGGACAGAATTCACAAAGCTGACCCCCATGAGTTGGGACCGAAGACTTCTCTACCTATGGAATCTTACCACAGATGGGTCCGCATCCGTGCTCAGAAGTTAGGTATGCCATACGAAGCTGTCAGACCTATCATTCTTGAATTTCCTGATAGAGACGGGGTTCCTCCAACTGTACTCCCTCCTCAGATGCCCACTGATGTTGATACATTAAAGAGATCTTGGGAACAACTGCAAGAAGACCGGGATTCTTATCGGGAAAGGTTCAATGAACAGGAACGGAAAATCCAGAAGCTGACAAAGCAGTTAGAGAACGAGCGGGTCCTGAATGACCATATCCGGACTGAGAAGAGGAGGCCATGGGAGCACTGATGGGCTTTGGATGCTTCCTTTACAGCTTTTATTTCCTTTTCAGTATTTTCATTTATGTAACGCCTAAGGGCAATTTCTTGAACAATTCCAAGTTAAATCTAATGAAGTGTGTTTCCTTTTTGTTTACAAAGTTGAACCCCGATTGTCTTTGAAAACATAAATCATACGCATTCCATTCATCATATGCATAGCAGGTACCCTTTTTTCTACAGGTTGCTTAATGTTCTTCGCTGTTTATTTCAGCAGTCATCATGAATCCTGAATCATCTACTGAATAAGCAATCAAGGCCCTCCAGGCCCAGAACGCCCAGTTCCAAGAGCTGGTCATGAGCTTAGCCCAAGGTCAAGAGGAATTGAAGGCTCTGCTGGTGAAGAAGAAGAAGAAGAGAACTGTACTATTTAACACTGAATGGAGGTTTGGTAATACACTGCAAAATGAGGCTGATCAAGCTGCTTCCTCTGTAGGGAAAGACAGTCCCCAAGGGGGAAGGGTTCCAAGTCCTGTGGTCTCCGACAACGAGATGGATTTCAATGATGAGCAGTACCCTCCTGCTGAAGACAGGTACAAGAAATTAGAGGACCGTCTGAGTGCCATGGAGATTCAACAGGTGCCTGGGTTAGATTTTGGAGATCTGGGTTTATCTTCTGGGGTGGTGATCCCACACAAGTTCAAGGCGCCTTCTTTTGCGAAGTATGACGGGGCTTCCTTCCCTAAGCTGCATCTCAGATCTTATGTGAGGAAGATCCAACCATATACTGCAGACAAGAACTTATGGATCCATTTCTTCCAGGATAGCCTTTCAGGGGCTCAACTCGAGTGGTTCTATCAGCTGGATGGAGCCAGTATTCGAAACTGGGAGGACTTGGCTACTGCATTTTATAAGCAGTATCAGTACAATTCCGACCTCGCTCCTACACGTACCCAACTCCAGGGTATGTCGCTAGGATCGGGAGAAGGTTTTAAGGAGTACGCGCAAAAGTGGAGAGACCTGGATGGCAGGGTGCAGCCACCGTTGACCGACCGTGAGCTTGTGGACATGTTCTTGGGGACCCTGTCTGGTCCGTTCTTTAACCACCTGATTGGTAATTCCTCTGCTGGGTTTACAGACCTGATCCTGACTGGTGAGAGGATCGAAGCTGGTATCAAATCGGGGAAGATACAGAAAGGTGCATCCTCAAGTTCTGAAAAGAGGCCCTTCAAAAAGGAAGCTAGTGCTGTTTATGGTTCCAGGAAACAGAATAAGCCTGAACGCCGCCAAGCTGTCAACGCGGTGGTAATTTCAAAGCCTGCTGCCGCTCCTCGGGAATCTAACCAACCAAGAGGTGAGAGACCCAGAAGGGAGTATACTCGGCTTAGTATGACCTTGTCTCAGATCCTGCCGCAACTGCTGTCGCCAATCTGGTAACTATCAAGGAAGCTCCGAAGGTAGTGAACACAACCTCTCCAAAGTACAACCCCAACGCCCGCTGTGCTTATCACTCTGATAGCCCGGGGCATACTACTGATGATTGTTGGGCTATGAGGAATAAGGTTCAAGACCTTATTGATGCTAAGGAAATACAGTTCGAGGCACCCGAAAGGCCTAATGTTGTGACTGCTCCCATGCCCCAGCATGGAGTGAATGTTGTGGAAGAAAAACGGTATGTAGCCTCCGTAGAAGAGATTGTTACTCCGTTGCTGACTGTCAAAAGGAACCTGTTGCTAGCCGGTTTATTTCCGGGTTGTAGTAAAGGTTGCCATCTATGTGCTGTTTCCCCTGCTGGTTGTCCTCTGTTGAAGTCAGGCGTCCAAAACCTGATGGATAATAAAGAGATCTTGTTCGAGAAGATTACTGTTCCTGTTATCCCCACTGAAGAAGTTTCTATTGTCACTATCTTCAACAACTCTCCTAAGGCTCCCTCAAAGAAGCCTGTCCAAATTATGTCCTCTCAGAGGATCGCACCTATCATCATCACTATTTCGGGGCCCCTCCCCTATACATCTGACAAAGCTGTCCCGTGGCATTATGGGGCAGATGTTTATGTTCTGGGAGTAAAACAAGAGTTTGATACTAGTACCGGCGTCAGTAACATCACCGGGCCTGCTAAGGTTACTCGTAGTGGTAGGCTGTTCTCGCCAGATATCGCACCTCCAGTTATTCAGAGACCTCTTATCATCACACCTGCCAGTGTGGCCGCTTCCTTTCCTGATCAAGTTTCTACCTCTGCTGCCGAGTCATCTAACGCTCGGGGCAAAGGGATTGCTACTGATGTACCTGCCCATCCGGAGGCACCAAAGACAACCACTGTCGAGGCTACCCAGCAAGAGATGGAAGAGATCCTCAAGATTATCAAGAAAAGTGATTTCAATGTAGTTGAGCAGCTGGGGCACACCCCATCAAAAATTTATATGCTATCACTGTTGTTGTGTTCAGAGGCCCACGCCAAGGCTCTGATCTCCTTCCTGAAGATGGCCCATGTGCCACAAGAAACATCTGCTGACCAATTTACCGATTGTGTGGCCAACTTGACTGCTGATAATGGGTTGGGTTTCTCTGACGCCGATCTGACTGCCAAGGGAAAGAACCACAATGACGCCATGCATGTCTCCATTGAATGCAGGGGCACTACCCTTGCCCATGTGTTGGTAGACACCGGTTCTTCGTTGAATGTATTGCCCAAGAAAGCTCTAGACAGGCTGGATTGTGAGGGTTTAGAGCTCAAGCCTAGTAACATTGTTGTCCGGGCCTTTGACGGATCGAAGAGGATGGTACATGGTGAAGCCGACATTCCAATCAGGGTTGGTTCTCAAATCTTTGATTCAACATTATATGTGATGGATATTCGTCCATCCTATTCTTGTTTGCTGGGTCGTCCTTGGATCTACAAGGCTGGAGCTGTGACCTCAACTCTACGTCAGAAGCTTAAGTACCCGGTCAGAGGGAAAATTGTGACAGTGCAGGGGGGGGAAGAGTACATGGTCAGCCACCTTAACTCGTTCCGGTATATAGAGATGGATGGGAGTTCATTGAGACCCCCTTTCAACACTTTGAAGAGGTGCCTCAGACACTGGCAGCGGCAGAGACTGTGACTGAAGATAATTCTCCTTTAAAGATGGCTTCCTTGAAGGATGCTCGGGCTGTGGTTGAGAAGGGTGAGTGTGCAAACTGGGGCCGACTTCCTGATTTCACTCCGAAGACTGACAAGTTTGGTTTGGGTTTCACTGCAGAAGCTCAGAGGGCTGTGCGTAAGGCAAGGATTGGAAGACCTCATGTGTTCATCACCATCACCAACCCGGGAGTAAATGCTATTGAAGACGAAGCGGAAGAATCTGAATTCGACAGCTGGATCTACCCAACGACCAACAATGGACCAAGCAACTGGACAGCCAAAGACTACATACCTATTACTTTTGTCACTTAGTAATGAACTCCTTTGTTTTAAATTTGTAACGAACAATAATTTGAAACTTTATGGCCCGGTGTCTTACCCGGGGCACCGCAGCTTCATTTGTGAGGGTTTAGTATTTGTCATTTTCATATATCATGAATAAAAACATTGGACGTTTTTCGCATTTCAAATCTTGTGCTCCCTTTCTTTCTTTATTATATTGCAAAACAACTATATTTACATACACTCACCTATACAGGTTCCAATCCACTTTGGATCTCACTGGTAACGACTCTGCTACTGCCAGTTATGACTTCGAAAATCCGATCAACTTAGCCGAAGACGAAGGTGAAGATGATTGCGAAGTGCCTGGTGAACTTGCAAGACTACTGCTCCAGGAAGAGAGGGCCATTCAGCCACATGAAGAGCCAGTGGAAACGATAAATCTGGGTACTGAGACAGACAGAAAGGAAGTCAAGATCGGTGCTAATCTAGAGCTCAGTGTGAAACAACGGTTGATTTAGATGCTGCATGATTATGTGGAAATCTTTGCCTGGTCTTACGAAGACATGCCTGGGTTGGATACCGATATTGTGGTTCATCACCTGCCTACCAAGGAAGAATGCCCTCCGGTAAAGCAGAAGGTCCGCCGTATGCGTCCAGAGATGTCCGAGAAAATCAAAGTTGAGGTTATGAAACAATTTGATGCCGAGTTTCTAGCAGTGACTTCTTACCCTCAGTGGGTTGCCAACGTGGTTCCAGTGCCGAAGAAAGATGGTAAAGTTAGAATGTGTGTTGATTACAGGGATTTGAACAGGGCGAGCCCTAAGGATGATTTCCCTCTGCCTCATATCGACGTTCTGGTTGACAACACTGCTCAGCATAAAGTATTCTCCTTCATGGACGGCTTCTCCGGTTATAATCAAATCAAGATGGCTTCTGAAGATATGGAAAAGACCACTTTTGTTACTCAGTGGGGCACCTTTTGCTACAAGGTCATGCCTTTTGGGTTGAAAAATGCTGGGGCAACCTACCAACGTGCCATGGTTGCTTTATTTCATGATATGATCCACCATGAGATCGAAGTGTACGTCGACAATATGATTGCAAGGTCCCAAACTGAGGAGGAACACCTTGACCATCTGCAGAAGCTATTTGACCGTCTGAAGTTGTACAAGCTGAGGTTGAACCCGAACAAATGCACCTTCGGGGTAAGATCTGGACAATTGCTAGGCTTCATCGTAAGTGACAAAGGTATTCAAGTGGACCCTACCAAGGTGAAAGCCATACAAGAGATGCCAGCTCCCAAGACAAAGAAAGAAGTCAGAGGCTTTCTAGGACGGCTGAACTATATTGCCCGATTCATCTCGCATCTCACTGCTACCTGTGAACCAATCTTCAAGCTGCTGAAGAAAGATCAAGTAGTACGTTGGAATGATGAATGTCAGGCCGCTTTCGACAGAATCAAAGAGTATCTCCAAGAACCACCCATTCTTATGCCACCATTCGAAGGGAGACCTCTAATCTTATACTTGACAGTACTGGACAACTCAATGGGGTGTGTGCTGGGGCAGCATGACGAGTCTGGCCGAAAAGAGCATGCTATTTATTACCTTAGCAAAAAGTTTATCGATTGTGAGACCCGATACTCATTGCTCGAGAAAACTTGCTGCGCTTTGGTATGGGCTGCTCGCTGGCTAAGACTGTATATGTTGACTCACACTACCCTGTTAATTTCAAAAATGGATCCAATCAAGTACATCTTCGAAAAGCCTGCCTTGTCCGGAAGAATAGCAAGATGGCAGATGATGTTGACCGAATACGACATCCAGTACACGACTCAGAAAGCAATTAAAGGAAGTGTATTGGCAGACCATTTGGCACACCAGGCAGTGGATGACTACCAGCCAATAAACTTTGAATTTTCGGACGAGAACATCATGGTAGTGACTGATTGTGAAGTACCTGGACCGGATGAAGGACCTGAGGAAGGATCCCGATGGTCTATGCACTTTGATGGAGCCTCAAACGCTTTGGGTAACGGTATTGGCGCCGTGATCATATCCCCTAAAGGCACTCATACTCCACTCACTGCCCGACTATGTTTCAACTGCACCAACAACATGGCGGAGTATGAGGCATGCATCATGGGTCTTCAAGCTGCAATTGACTTAAGGATCAAGTTTCTGAGTGTCTTCGGAGATTCCGCTCTCGTGATCAATCAGATCAAAGGCGAGTGGGATACGAAACACCCAAATCTTATTCCTTACAAAGAGTGTGTGTTGACGTTGATCCCCCATTTCACGGAGATAACTTTTGAACACTTCCCGAGAGAGGAGAATCAGTTGGCAGACGCGCTGGCTACGATGTCTTCTATGTTCAAAGTCAAATGGGACAACGAGGCTCCCCGGATCATTATCTGGAAATTGGATGAACCTGCATATTGCTGTGATCTTGAGGCTGAAGAGGTAACTGAAAAACCCTGGTATCATGAAGTGAAGAGGTACCTGGAAGCTCAAGAATACCCCGTGGGCGCATCTGTTAACGACAAGAAGTTTCTGAGAAGGTTCGCGGTGAAGTTCTTCCTCAGCAACGGCATTCTGTACAAGCGAAACCATGATTCCACCTTATTGCGTTGTATGGATAAGAATGAAGCGGAAAGGATCATGACAGAGCTGCACGAAGGTACCTTCGGAACACATTCCAGTGGGCATACCATGGCAAAGAAAATCCTTTGGGCAGGATATTTCTGGTCCACAATGGAAGCTGACTGTTACCAACATTCTCGGACGTGTCACAAATGCCAGATCTATGCTGATAAGGTGCACATTCCTCCGGTTCCTCTGAATGTCTTGACCGCACCTTGGCCTTTTGCAATGTGGGGCATTGATATGATCGGCGAGATCAGACCGAGGGCATCCGACGGGCATCGCTTCATCCTGGTAGCAATTGATTACTTTACAAAGTGGGTTGAAGCAGCTTCCTATGCCACAGTAACCAAGAACGTCGTGGCACGGTTCATTCGGCATAACCTGATCTGTCGATACGGTGTCCCGGAAAGGATCATTACGGACAATGGTACCAATCTAAACAACAAGATGATCACTGAGCTCTACGAACAATTCAAGATACAGCACCACAACTCTTCTCCTTACCGACCAAAGATGAATGGGGCTGTAGAAGCAGCTAATAAGAATATCAAGAAGATCGTGCAGAAGATGACAATGACCTATAAAGATTGGCACGAGATGTTATCGTTTGCTCTTCATGGGTATCGTACCTCAGCACAGACGTCAACAGGGGCAACACCCTTTTCCTTGGTCTATGGCATGGAGGCAGTCTTGCCTATTGAAGTTGTGATACCCTCTCTCCGGATAATGAAGGATGCAGGTTTGAGCGAAGATGACTGGATCCAGAGTCGACTTGATCAATTAAACCTAATCGACGAAAAGAGACTCACCGCTATTTGTCATGGTCAAACGTACCAAAAGCGGATGATCAGGGCATTTAACAAGAAAGTCAGACCACAAGAGTATCAAGTTGGGGATCTGGTAATCCAGCGCATCATTCTTCCTCAAAGTGATCCCAGGGGAAAATGGACCCCTACGTACGAAGGGCCATTTGTGGTTAAACATATCTTCTCAGGAGGAGCTATGATTCTAACTACCATGGATGGTGACGACCTTCCTCACCCTGCCAATGCAGACATAGTAAAAAGATACTACGCATGATAAAAGACCCGCTAGGTTGACACACCTAGGCAAAAATAAGGGCTTCTCGGCGAACCAAAAGGGTTCGGGCAAAAATAAGGGATGAAAAATAAAAAAAATATGTACACCCGACAAGTCGAAAACCTGAAAAGGCGGCTTGGGCAAAAATGGGTATCCCGGTGGACCAAAAACCCGAAAGGGCGGTCCAGGCAAAAGTTAGGGATTAAAGCGTAATACTATGTCTCATTGGATCACCCATGCATCCAGAATTCGGCATCAACTATCAGGTTCAGACGGCATCGATCAATCAACTTCATCTCCAACTGAGCAGCAAAGTGATGAGACGCTCGAAGACATAAAGGCGATAGCAGAGTTGGAACCCAGTGGGATTATTCTTTTCACATAGCTGTTTTGTTGTTCTTTTCACAAAATTGTATAAACTCTATTGTTCGGCGGCGTTCTCTTACTAGGACGTCAGCCTCTTGTACATAAATGCCTATTTACAAGAAAATCCCAAAAATCAATACAAATTCACTTTTCCATATAAATTGCTAATTATTTTTCCTTTTTCTGTTTTGCCTTGCGAAGAACGTCCAATGTTCATTTTTGATATATGCATTTGACATTAATTGCTAACTCATAAATATTTGCATACGAAACAAAGGACTAATTACAGGTGACATCAGAAACAGGGGCAATAATGAATTTTCTAAGCGATCTAGTTACTTTGTCCACCAAGGTACCAAGGTAGGTTCGGCTGAAGAATATGACCAAGATACCTTCACTCCCCGCAGGGTAAGACCAGAATCAGCAATACTCTCCCCAATCAGAGTTGGTCTCCCATCAGCCCTGAAAAGGCACAATATCTCCAGCAAGTCAGCAACGCTCTCACCAAGCAGAGTTAGCCTACTGTCAGCCTTAAGGAAGTTGGATATCCCCAGAAGATATCAATATTCCCCAGCGGAGTATACAGATGTTCCTAAGCAAGCATCCCCGACAGTCTTAATATAAGATTGTTCCCCGGTGGAATACATACATCCCAGTGGAGCCATTTCCCCAATACAGTCCAAAAGTTTCCCCAGGAGAGTTGAATCAATATCCCCAGTAGATTCTGGAAGCTTATCCCCAGTAGATTCTGGAAGCTTATCCCCCGCAGAGTACGAACGCATCTCCCCGACTCTATTCAAAGGTTATTCTCCACCAGAGCTTATAACTGGGTTATCCTCAGCTAATTACCACGGAAAGACCGTCCTCGGTGAAGTTCTTCCTATCCCCCAGCGGAGTTCATCAAATTCCTCAACAAAACTTATCAACGGTATCCCCAGCGGAGTTCTCATTCCAATCTCAACGAAGTATCTCTTCCCACAGAGTATTTCCCCGCAGAGTAACCTCTCCACCAAGTTTATTCCCCAACGGAGTCATCTTCTCCTACCAGTTTATTCTCGCAATCATCATCCCCGGCAGAAATGAAGAACTCTACTCTTCAACATCAGCCCAGGATTCAACGAACTTCCCGGCATTCGTCAAGGATTTATTTTCCTAAGACGAAAACACATTCATAAACATATCACATTTCATACATCCTTCTTACATACATGATACGCATCATAAACACACAATCTCATTTATTCTTGAGAACATCATGACATCATGCATTTCATACATCATGACATTGCATACAACTGATGTTTTGCCTTTTCAGGAAAAAGGTCAATCCAAAGATGATTACTATCAACTGTCGCAATTCCAGATTCGATTCCTGTATCTAGCCAGAGTATATCTGTGAGTAACTGATTGTAGATTCGATACCTGTATCCAGCCAGGGCACGTCTGCATGAAGAGTTTAGAGATTCGATTCCTGTATCCAGCCAGGGCATATCTGTAGACGAAGAATTCCAGATTCGATTCCTGTATCTAGCCAGGGCATATCTGTGAGAAACTGATTGTAGATTTGATTCCTGTATCTAGCCAGGGCATATCTGCATGAAGAGTTTAGAGATTCGATACCTGTATCCAGCCAGGGCACATCTGTAGACGACTAATTCCAGATTCGATTCCTGTATCTAGCCAGGGTATATCTGTGAGTAACTGATTGTAGATTCGATACCTGTATCTAGCCAGGGCATATCTGCATGAAGAGTTTAGAGATTCGATACCTGTATCCAGCCAGGGCACATCTGTAGATGACTAATTCCAGATTCGATTCCTGTATCTAGCCAGGGTATATCTGTGAGTAACTGATTGTAGATTCGATACCTGTATCCAGCCAGGGCACGTCTGCATGAAGAGTTTAGAGATTCGATTCATGTATCCAGCCAGGGCACATCTGTAGACGACTAATTCCAGATTCGATTCCTGTATCTAACCAGGGTATATCTGTGAGTAACTGATTGTAGATTCGATACCTGTATCCAGCCAGGCACGTCTGCATGAAGAGTTTAGAGATTCGATACCTGTATCCAGCCAGGGCACATCTGTAGACGACTAATTCCAGATTCGATTCCTGTATCTAGCCAGGGCATATCTGTGAGTAACTGATTGTAGATTCGATACCTGTATCCAGCCAGGGCACGTCTACATGAAGAGTTTAGAGATTCGATACCTGTATCCATCCAGGGCACATCTGTAGATGACTAATTCCAGATTCGATTCCTGTATCTAGCCAGGGCATATCTGTGAGTAACTGATTGTAGATTCGACGCCTGTATCCAGCTAGGGCATGTATGCATGAAGAGTTTAGAGATTCGTTTCCTGTATCTAGCCAGGGCATATCAGTGATTGTTTGTAGATTCGATACCTGTATCCATCCAGGGCACGTCTGTAAGCAACCTTTTGAAGTTCCAGATTCGATACCTGTATCTAGCCAGGGCATATCTGTGAGCGATTAATTGTAGATTCGATACCTTTATCTAGCCAGGGCATGTCTGCATGAAGAGTTTAAAGATCAACACCTGTAACAGGCCAGGAAATTATCTTTCTTTCTCGGGTACGCAAGTTTTCGCTAAGGAATCTCTTACGCGATCGACACACAATTCCAAAATGCATTGATAAGCCCATTCCCGACAAGGTTCTGTCACATCTCCAGATGGCATCTATAAGCCCATCCACCTATCCATCATATCTCTAAATGGCATCTGTAAGCCCATTCCCTCCATCACACTGCTGATACTCTACTATGCGAGTGCAAATTTCTGGGCACTCTAGTGTTCAATCATCTTCCACCTTCGGATCACGAAAGGCACGCCAGCCAATCTACATCCTCAGGTCTAAGAAGATTGAACAGGGGCAACTGTTGTACCCCAAAATTTGCCCTCCCATATTCTTCAAAGTTTTGACAAGCACCATCTCAATTTGGTTCAAGACTACTCAAGGAATGCACAGTCCAATTACCTCCTAAGCCAGTCAAAAACTAGGGTTTTGGTTCCTTCAGTGAATTTGAGGTTTTCAATGGTCCAATCAAGTCCCATAGGCCTACACATATCCTCAAGCATCTACATGGAAAGTTTCAAGACTCACAGGGTCAAGTTGCACAGTCAAAAGTCCTGTTTGCTTCATAGTCAACTGTAGGGGCAAAATGGTCATTTGGCAGTCAAAAGTCAAAAATTTTGGTCAACATCTTATTTTGAAGCCACAATCATCATTTGATCAAGTCTTGATCATGATTCCACAAGAATGGCTCAGAAATCATCAAAGATGCAAAAGTTTCTATTTTTGGACAGTTGAAAAGTCAACTGTAAATTGACCAAGGCATAACTTTTTCATGGTTCATCATAAAAATCCCATCCAATTCTCATTTTGAAGGGGATGACATTTCCTACAACTCATCTTCACACTCCAAGTCCAAGAAATGCTCTCACAAAAAGTTATCAATTTCTACATTATAGGTCATTTTCAAAAGTCAACAAAAGGGCACTTTAAGTCAAAGACCATAACTTGAGATTGGTAAATCAAAATGACATGGGACCAAAGGAATTGGTTAGAGGACTTCAGTACCTTTCCAAAATGTCCAAGAACATGTTCATAGGATCAAAATTGAGCAAGATATGCATTGGAGAAGTTGGGAAATTTTTGGGAATTTGCAAAAGTCAACTTTGCCCAAAACACTTCATTTTTGCTAATGGGCCCCAAATTCCTTCTTGAATATTTACCCAAGGCTTATGAACGACCCATTAAGATTAATTTGAATTATTTTCTTATTTTTATTAATTATTTGGATTTTTAATTGATTAATAATTCATTTAATTGATTTAATTGTAGGAAAATTCAAAAGATATTATTTTCAAATCTTTTGTGGAGCAAAAATACTCAGGGCAAGCTGGAAATTTCGTTTGTCAATCAAGGAGACAAAATCATCCAAAATTGGCAAGGTTTCTCATTCAAAAGGATGCTAAAAGATTTGATTGAAAATCAAATATACAATCTTCAATACAATGGATTTTTGACCAAGATTTGCCCTAGTTTTCATTCTACTATATGTATTGAAGCAAAACCTAAAATCATTCACAAGAAAGCTGCTATCAAACACCATACCCAAATTCCAAAAAAAACAAGGAAAAGTTGAAAACTGAAATCAACCTTCCAGCACAATTCAAACCCTTTTCTTGTTTCCAATATCTTGCTGGGACATTCAGGGACGATTTGCAATCAAGAACAAGCTCTAAAGCTCCAGGAATCACCTCAAACAGTCACACGGTTTACCATTCTTTTCCATAATCGAAACTCAAGTTTTATGCATCATTAACATGTTTTGACTATTGCTTTGCATTGCTAACATCATTCTGAAGCTTTTGATATAGTTTAATTTGATTATGGTGCCCTAAAACAAAAACTGCCATTGGAAAATGCTAGGGTTTCGAAGCTTTTAATTTAGGGGTTTACAGCATAAGTAAAATTAGACCTCAAGACACACATGGTTGAACTCAGGATGACAAGACGAATTCATTCCAACCATCGCGCCCTTTTTATATTCACTGTACGCCTAATCGTTATTATTGGCAATTTTGCTTTGAGGGGGTTAAAAACTCCCGCTATCTTGTTCTTTGTTTTACAGGAAAAGGTAGAAGATGAAGGACGTGTATCAACATGGTTGGCTAGTTTGAATATAATGCGCGCTTTTTTGGTTTCCAGCATAATTGATTTTCTTTTATATATTATTTTCATTATCTATTATAATAACAAAGCATGCAGCGTGGTGTGGTGGTTGATGATGTGTCTGGAAATTGTTGGGACCTGGGTTCGATTCCCAGGTCCACCCAAATCTCAATATTATTTTTTCTAACAAATTCCCATGCAGCGCTTTCCATGTGTTCCACCATAAATCTTACAAATCAAGGCGCCAAGTGTCTCATGAAGCTCAATCCAAAGGCCAGGGATGGCTCCACACCATGCTCCAAGTCAATGAGCACGCACATGATTCCAGAATTCAACCAGGGCTTTGTGCTATTGGGCCTGAATTCCAGAATAACACCTCCTTTGGGCCATCAAACCCCCCCTGGTTTACTATTTTTTATTATTTATTTTCTTTCTCTTTTTAATTCTTTTTACTAATTATTATTATTATTATTATTATTATTAACTAATAAACTAATTTTTCATAATAAACTCAGATAATATAAAAATTGTAAATATTTTTATTATTTATTGAAGTCACTAATTATTATTTTTGTAAATAAATACTAACAAATAAATTAGTTTAATATAGGTCAATTTTCATCTTTTTCTCAATAAATAAAAATTATGTAAAATTAGGGTTTGAAAATTTTCAATCATGTTTTCTTATTCTTATTAATTATTATTATCTTTGTAAATAAAATGTAAATTAATTAATTAAGTTAATTAGGTTAACTTTGGCATTTTTTTTATTAATAATTAAAATAACTTAGAACTAGGGTTTTCTTGACTTTTAATTTCCTTTTTCTTTTTATTTTTCCTTAAAATATTAAAAACACAAAAAAAACATTTTTTCTTTTAATTAAATAATTGATTAGTAAATTAGGGTTAATCTTAATTAAATGCAAAGGACAAAAACTCATATTTTCTCAAAAGGGTCAAAAACCCTAGGACGTTCCAATTTAATTCTTTCGCGCATTATCTTATTTTGATTATTTATGTATCTGCTCAATGGATGTAATAGTAATTAGGATTTTACCGCTTTCTTTACTTTCCGTATTTATTTCCAAACGGGTTTTGTTTTTGGCGATGCATAGACCCGCGCCTTGTAATAGCGTAGATTCATATTTCCGCACTTTAATTTTCCGCACTCTTAACTGTTAAAAATGCATGCAAGACTGAATGACAATTAAAAACAACTCATAGATCACAAATACCATGTTCAAAGATAAATATAAACTGAATTGAACACACATGCACATGCCACTCCAAGGGTACGCCTCACTGGTTGCCTCGAACGTGGTCGTCAAGTATATGGTGTTTTAGAGGTCGCCATCCTGTCTAAGATCCAGTTGCTTCGAAACGGTTGCCTCGGATAAAAAGGATCTAGGACATTAGGGTTACTTCTAAGGTGTCCTACTATTGCTTCGGTGACCACACATGTCCCTTAATCGAATTGACCTGAATACCTCCAACGACGGCGCTACCTACCTCTCAATGGTGGGATAGCACTGTTTAAAGGACTCTTACACAGCCTAATTCCTTAGGGTAGGTAGATCTCATGGGTACTTGCTCTCTTTTCAAAACGAACAAAACATCTTTTCATACTGACACTTTCAAAAGTTTTCAAACAAATTTTTCATACACTCTTGAGGACAGATACAAGAGTTACTTAGAAATTTTTCAAACGAAACTTTTTCAAAACCCACACACACTTGAAAAGCAAACATCTTTTGAAAACATAAGAGCAAGTACCTAAGAGCCCGTGGATAACCATGGATAGAAAGGGTGCTAATACCTTCCCTTTCTATAAATCTACCTCCCGAACCGAGAAACATCTCAAAGAAGGAATTTTGCTGTGCTTTTGTCCTTTCCATGTTGGAGAACATAAAAGACGGTGGCGACTCTTGCTTACCGCGACATTTCACGAACCAGCTTAAAAAACAGTCAGTTCTATTTCCACCGATCACACATACCTCTCTATTTATAGATGTTGGAGAATGATCTTAGAACTGAATGGAATTGATGTTTGGTTGTGTTTCAAAGTTGGTTTGCTTCAAGTTACAAAAAGTGATCAATGGTGCATTATGTTTCCAATGGTGTAGCATGACTTTTTAGGGTGGTTGGAAAATATTAGGGAGAAAGAAAGAGTGCTTAGCAGGTCTGAGATAGAGTGTGATCAGGTCCAAATCCTTTTGCAAAGCTCCAAGAAAATTTTTGTGATTAAAGTTGGCTTTATTAAAATGGAAGTGAAGCCTTCAGTTCAAAAATGGTATGAAACTTGAATAATGCCTTACACACTTGTGTAATGCATCAAGGATTTGTTTAAAACACTAATTATGTTGAGATTTAGAAGCAACATAGGCCTACAAAGAAAGATCATATGGTATGGCATAGATTTGGGCATGAAATTAGGCATGAAATTGGGCATACAATTCAGTCTACCATGGTTACTTTCTCTCTTCGAAACTTGGTGCTCAAGCAAAAGAAATTAATGTTCTTGGTATCATTAGAAAGGTGGCATCATCCTATAAAAATTTCATGTTGATCACTTGTCTTGAATTAAATTGGATCATAAAGAAAACTGGCCACAAAGTCATACACTTATGTAATACAGTGGGAGAACTGAATTTTTTGGTTTTATCCAAGTGTTGCGGATAGCGAGAGTCACCATCGACTTTTCTTTTATCCAATAAGGAAAGGGTGAAAAGAAAAGGAAAGACCTTGAAGATTTTGAGTTTGGGGGGTAGGTTATGAAAAGAGAAGGTGTTAGCACCCTTTTCATCCGTAATTATCTACGAGCTCTTAATCGCTTAGCTCACTTTTTTTTAAATTGCTTTGTGTTGTGTGTTTGAAAATATTTTTAAAAGCTTGCCAATGTAAGGCTAACTTTGTAATGATTCTTGTATCAGTCCTCAAGAATGCGTACAAAGTATTTTTTTGAAAATATTTTGAAAGTGTTTGTGAAATGTTTTATTTTGAAAGATTTGTGAGCAAGCGATTAAAAGTATCTACCCACTCAAGGTCATTCTTATAATTTTCCTCCTCCTTTAGATAACGCTATCCACACCATTAGTAAGTAGGAAGCTCTATCATTGGATATGAAGGGACAAGTGAGGGTCATCGTACAATCATTAAAGGCAACTGGTAAGGACACTTTAGCAATTTTCGTAAGGGACCAGATCATTTACCGAAAAGGCAACATGGAAGGGTCATTGGGGGACTATGATCTTTGAATCGAGGGACTTTGCTAAAGTACCCCCACTTTCGAGGGACGTGACTGTTTTCCAAAGGCAACAAGGGAGGTTATCCTAGAGGTGCAAGTGTGCGAGTTTGTTGTATTCAATTATTTAATCTTGAATTAGGGTTTTCTATCGTCAGATTTTTATCTTTCCTGAAAACCCTAATTACTAAGCGGTAAACATAAAATAATAAAAAGCGGTAAAGTGCGTAAAATAAAGTCCCTATGCTATTACACGGCCTTGGGACAGTTACATAATAATAAAGCGGGAAAGAAAAACCCAAAGCTATTAGAACCCGTAAACAGTTACATAATAATGAAAAAAAAACGGAAAAAATAAACTACATTATTTACAATTGCGAAGATAAAATAAGAATAAGAAAGATTAATAAAGAAAAATGTTTTTGGAGGTTTTTTATGAAAAAAAGGTTTTTTTGATGATTAAAGAAACCTAAAAAAACTAGTTGATTTTAATTAAAAAAAAGATTGATTAATTAAATTAATTAAAAAAAATTAATGATAAAAAAACCTTAAAAAACTAATTATTTTTAGGGTTTGTAAAAAAAATATTTTTTAAGTTTTGTAAGAAAAGGGTTTTGGTTTATGGTTAGGTGAATTTAGGGTTTAAGAAAAAATGATGAAAATAGAAAGAAAAAAACCCACAAAATGCCAGGGGTAGGTGTTGAACCCACACCCTCAGCTCTTCTACCCAGCATGTTCACCACTGCGCCAAGCGTGCGCTTGCGTTAGGGGGATTAAATCAGCGTCTTATGTGACAAATCTATAGGAATTGGAAAATAATGGAAAAAAAGTGTCAAAAGCAGGCATCGAACCCATGCCTCATTATACAAATGCCTTAATACACGCTCGCTTGGGGTGACTGTACATCCGATGACATAACTAAAACAAAACAATTATATTATAAACCTTATTGCATAGACCGGAGAGGCACCGGAGCCCTAGCTCCAGTCGTCTTCTCCGGTGATTCTTTTTCCTTGTTCCTGCAAAATAAACATAGTTAGTGATCCAAAGGGACCCTACCCCGCTAAATCAGGCTCTGCGAGTTCAATGGGAGTGTTATTTTTTGGCTAAAATGTGATGGTTTGTGAGATATGAAGAAAATAACATGGATCGGTGTAAGTATGGAAGTTCACGATCTAGTCGTTATGGAGGCCATACGAGTGGTCTAACCCGCACCTTGAGATCTCATGAGCATGTTAAATAAGTTAGTACACATTAAAACATAATGAAAGAAAATATATGAGTTCACGAAATATAGGGAAACCGAAGATGCATGGAATGCTGTTTTTGTGTGGTTTGGATCCCCGAGTTTGATCCATTCTTACCCTAGAGAGCTTCTGGAAGTGAATGGAATGACTGACTTGCGTGAAAAGAAGTTGTAACCAGGGTTTACAAGTTGCTCTAGTTTTTTATATTTTTGGAGTTTTGGAAGATATTTCTTGCTGCAAGGGTTTGTCCCATGCTTGTCCGAATGAATGAGATATATATTGGAGAATTAGGTTAAAAGATAGTGGACTTGGACCTTGTAAGGAAAGCCTTTGTTTTATCTTTTTAATTTTAACTTTAAATTAATAAAAATAAAAAATAAAAAAAATAAAAATCTATGGGGTGTATGAAGTGATTCAGGGGTTCACTATAAGTTGCAAAACACGTTTGGACCTTGAAACATCATCCCACTAGCCAAACAATTCAAGTTTGGTCACTTTTGGTTTACTGCATTTGCTCAAAATTTCCCAACTTGCACCAATCATAACTCTCTCAATTTTTATCATTTCAAGGTGATCTTGGACTTTTTGGAAAGCTCAAGATGTCCTTTACAATATATGTTTGTATAATTTTTGCATTTAAGAAATTATTTTCATGTAAGTTGCCTTGACAAAAAGTGTCTTTTTGTTGACTTTTGAAATGACCTATAATGTCTTGGCCCATATCTCTCAAATGAAGATTTTTCGGACTTGAGCTTAGAGAGACAAAGTTGTATAGAATTGAATTTCCTTAAAAATTAGCTTTGGTTGAGGAAAATTTGATGAAGCGTGTGAAAGTTGTGCTTGGTCAAAGTTTAGTTGACTTCTCCTTAAGAAAACCATAATTTGGTAACTTTTGACTTTTGATGAACTGAGAGTTTTCTTGATGAGTCATGATCAAACCTTAATAAAATGATGAATATGACTTCAAAATGTTGACGTTGACCAAAAATCTTGAAGTTTGACTATAAATTGGTCAAAGTTGACTTTTTTTCCAATATAGTTGATTTTTGATCATCTGGCTAATTGACTGAGCAAACTTATGCTGCATGGCTTGAAACTTGGCATGAGGATACCTTGATACATATGAGAAACCATGAAGTCCACATGAGCCATTAGAAATCCAATTTCCTTTTAGAAAAGTGAAACCTTAGTTGTAGGTCAATGCTTAGGAGGAGAATTTGTCTGGTCAACCCTTGAGTAGTCTTGAGCAATGAGAACCCTAGGAGCATGAGGAGGTATCTTGAAAAAATGGGAGGACAAATTTTGGGGTACAACAGCTTGGTAAGGTCAAAACATTTAGAAATTTTTTCTAAGTGTTGAGATTTTTAACAACTTGGAACATCAACTCTAGTCATAAATTTTAAGCACTTTAAAGATCCTTTTGACTTAAAATCTCTTTACCATATTGAAATATGTCATTAGAGCTTTCCAAAAAGTCCTTGTTTTCAAGTTTAAGATACTTGAGGAGGAAGATATGGTAATGAAAATTTGATTAAAGGAACATGAGTTTTTGGTACTTAGAAATGTTTCAAAACCCTAATTTTTTTACCTTTCCTTGATTTTATTGATTAGGCTTGATGAAATACATCCATCAACCATAATTTCATGATTCTTGACTTGAGAATTCCATGGTTAACCAAAAATATAAAAATTCAAATCTAACTTTGAGCATCTGTTGACTTTTTAGAAATTGAATCACAATCTTCAGTTATCAATGGATCAAGATCCTTCAGCCAATTGGAACACATGAGGGGTCTATAAGAAAGCATATGATAATCTTGAATCATGTTTCAAAAACCATTAGATCATGTTTCAGGTTAAAAGTTAACATTCAGTCAACTTTGACCAAAACCCTAATTTAAGGCTTTTGATAAATTGGAACTTCATAAACTTGATTTAATGCCCACTTGAACTTGATCCTTGATGAGAAGGAAGCTCTTAAACACTTTGAATGAATGGGTGATGCGTCCATAAGTGCTTGAAAATATCGAAGTAATATAAAAGTTTGTTGAATCCATAGAGGCCAATGTCAACCTACTGTAATCTATTGTCGCTTTGTAAAGTTAAGGCTGATGAAGGTTTGGATTAGGGGAGACTAAGAACTAAAACTCAAATAAAACAAAGATTAAGATAAATACAAAAAAAGAGAGAGACCAAAATATGTATTCCGCGCACCTCAGGGACTCTGTAACTCATTGTCTTATAATAATATTAGAAACATATTTAGTAGAAAATATTTGCTTAAAGACTAAATTTCACACTCTCGTGGTTTTGAATAAAGTCACGTTCCTTTTCCATGGGATTTTTCTATCGCTCACCCATTCTGATAGAGGAACGTGTTTTGAAAACTGAACAAGTTCTAATTAATTCTAAAGTGCTCTCGCTGTGTTTAGGATTAATGCCTAGTTTCTACTATCTGGTTCAACCCCCACGCTCTTGTAGTGCTGGCTCAAACCTTAGTTAATTTCCCACTCTCGTGGCAAAATCATGTTAAATAACCTCTCACTCTCGTGACAAGGATATTTAAATTAAGTTTAAAAACAAAGACCAAAACATGATTTTTTAAACAAATAATTAAGCCAAATTTGTTATCGAGTCCCGTCAGAAACGACAGTCCTCACATACCGGACTCAAAATTATTTAGCTAGACATATTGTTAAATGAAAGCGAATTAAACATAACAATTGCAATTAAGAAGGACATGGTAATTAAATTAACAATGATAAACGAAAATAATAATAATAAATCAATAAAAGGAAACCTGTAAAAGTTGGGAATAAATTGCGAGACTTGAAATATAAATGAAATTGAAATAACTTCTATTAAAGCGGAAAGATTTGATCCAAGCATTACACATATTTTAGGCCTAATACTAATGGTGTGGTAGTTCCCCGATGTGAGAAACAATCACTTTTACAAAGTGATTTCTACCTAAAACTATGAACAGCGCTTCCGCGTACAAACTTGGATGCCCAAACAATGAATGTTAGGTCCTTTATATAGTAAAAATGCTGGAAGTTATCATGTTAGAGGTATTGTAGATAATGGAGGTCATGGTCGGAGAAGTTGAAAAAATCATGGGGTGAGTGGTTTCGTGAGTACTGATGTGGAGAAAGGCTGCAAGAATTAAATATGTGGCTGCATAAAATTGAGTTATGGCGAGGGCCACATGATGTGTGGCGAGGGCTACAACTTCTATAGCGAGGGCCACAGGTCCCGGCAAGGGCCACAACTTCAGAAACTTCATTTTCTTCTCTTTTCTTCCATTCTTCCAATCTTCTTTGTTTCTTCGCCATTTCTCATTCTTTTTTCGCATGTGAGCTCTATGTTAGAATGTTCCTGAAATAGAATAGCAATAAAGGCATAACAAGACATAAACAAATGAAAAACAATATAAAAGTGCATGTGAATCAAGTCGAATATACAATATAATTTCAGGTTATCAAATTCCCCAATACTTAAACCATTGGTTGTCCTCAAGCTATCGACCAACACGGTAAAAAAATGATTAAGCACGATTTGAAACAAAGGCACGACATGAATCCTAATCATATGTGGCTGCTGGATTAATGTTAGATCGATAGGTACTAAATGTTCAATACCAAGGACATCGTAACGACACAATATTCAAAATACTCCCTCTTTATGCAAACCAATTCGAATCATACTGTAATACGGTGGGAGAACTGACTTTTAGTTTTGCATTTTATCACAAATGTTGTGGATAGCAAGAGTCGCCACAGACTTTTATTTTATCCAATAAGGAAAGGGTGAAAAGAACAGGAAAGACCTTGAGATTATTGAGTTTGAGAGGTAGGTTATGAAAAGGGAAGGTGTTAGCACCCTTTTCATCCGTTGTCATCTACGGGCTCTTAATCGCTAGCTCACTTTGAAAAATGATTTGTAAATGTGTTTGAAAAATATTTAGAAATGCCAGTAGTAAGGTAACTTTGTAATGATTCTTGAGAATGCGTACAAAGTGTTTGTTTGAAAATATTTTTGAAAGTGTTTGTGTAAAAATTGTTAGTTTCATTTGTGAGCAAGTGATTACGAGCTATCTGCCTACTCAAAGTCTTTATCGTTCTTTCCCTTCTCCTTTAGATGGTGATACCCTACCATTAGTTAGTAGGAAGCCCTATCGTTGGATGCGAAGGGACATGTGCGGGTCATCATACAATCATTGAAGGTAACTCGTAGGGGCGCTTTAGCATTTATCATAAGGGACTAGATCGTTTACCAAAGGTAGCATCGAAAGGGTCATTGAGGGACTACAATTTTTTTAACCGAGGGTCTTTGCTAAAGCGTCCCCGCGTTCGAGGGACATGAATGTTTTCTTTCCGAGGCAACAAGGGAGGTTACCCTAGAGGTGTAAGTGTGTAAGTGTATTCAGTTCAGTTTATTTATCTTGCATTACGATTTTGCTACCGTTTGCTTTTAATCTTTGCCATACAATCTTATTACTAAACAGTTATAAGGAAAGCAATAAATGCAGAAATTAAAGGTAGAAATTAAAGATTCCTATGCTATTACAAGGCTTCGGGAGTAGGGGTACAAACAATAAAAATGCGGGAAAAGAGTAAAACCCTAATTATCTATTACAATTCGTAAGCAGTTACAATAATCGAAAAATGTGAAAATAATAAAATACGTGAAGCGATAAGAAAGGAAAAGGAAAAGGAAATTACTTGAATTCATTTTTAATAGAAAAGACATGATGATTAATCTAATAACCTAATTAATTTTAATTAATTAAAAAAGAAATCAATCAATAAAGTTAATCAAACCCTAAACTGATTTTAATTAATTAAAAACCTAAAAACCCTATTTAATTTTAACTTGAAAAAAGAAGAAAGTTTATTAATTAATTAAAAAACTAAACCCTAATGTTGATTAGGGTTTATGGAAAAATTAATTGATAAAAAATTGTTTAGTTTGATGAATTTAGGGTTTTATAAGTGAAAATAGGAGGAAAAAAATAAGGGTTTAAAAAAAGTTACTAGGGCTGGGTGTTAAACCCACGCCCTCTACCCTTTCACTCAGCACCTTCACCACCAGGCCAAGCACACTCCTGTGTCAAAGAACAGAAGCCAATGCATTTTGTACTCAATCTTGCAAAATATGGGAATTTATGAAAAAAAAAGCAACAAAAGGCAGGGATCGAACATATGCCCTTTGACACAAATGCCTTAATGCGTGTGCTTCTACCACTGGGGTTGCTATACATCTGATATATAAAACAAAATGAAATATATAGAGTATAAAAAAGCTGCTTGAACTGGAGAGGCGTCGGAGCCCTAGCTTCGGTCGTCTTCTCCAGTAAGCCAATCCTTCGCCCCTGCGAAATAGCAACTATTAGAAAGCCAAAAGTACCCTACCCCCCTAAATTGAGGGTTAAGAGTTTAATAGGATGGTTATTTAGAATGAAACAGCTTGGTTTTAGAGGTATAACAAAAAATATGTAGATCGGTGCAAGTATGGCATCTCATGATATGGATTGCATGGGATCATTATGATGATCCAAACCTGTACAAACACACGCCAGAAACATATTAGTGGCATTAGTATGGCTTAAAACAAAATGAAAATCAAAATAAGAGTTTTGTAAAGATCATGAAATTGGTGATGGATTTATGCATATTCGTGAGTTTTGAACCATCAAATTTGATCCATTCTTACTCTGTATGATTGCTGGGAGTGAATGAAGTGGATAGTTTATAGTGAAAGGGACTATGAATAGGGTTTCAAGTTTTTAGGGTTCTTGAAAAAACTTGAGATTTTTGGACAAGTTTCTTGAGGCAAGGGTTTCGTGGTTGGCTTGTATGAAGAGTGGAGATTAAATAGCATGAATTAGGTCAAAGATAGGATGAGATTGGAGCTTGTGTAAGAAGCCTCATATTTCATCTTATTTATTTTTGAATTATTAATGAATGAATCAAAAAAATTAAAATAAAATAGATCAAGGGGTGCATGAAAAACATCTGAGGTGTATGGGGAGTGCAATACACATCTGGACTTTAAAATAATGGCCCAATAGTCCAAAATATCAAGTTTGCTTGATTTGAATTTCACGCTGAAACAACGCGGCCGGACCCTATCATCTGGATGTTAATGAAACATCAATGAAGTCGCCACCGAACGTCTTTTATCCCGTCGAAAGGGAAAGGCAAACATCGAGAAAACCTGGAAAGGGAGAAATCACGGTCTTTCGACCGAGACATCGGGTAAGAAAGTCTGTTACGCGAGGGAAAGGTGTTAGCACCCCACACGCCCGTAGTACTCTACGGTATCCACTCTTGTTGTCCAATCTAATGGGTGTGGTTAAATCCTATGTCTATGGCTTAGAACTGAAAAGGGAATGCATGCTACAGAAAAAAAAGAAAACAATGTAGGGAAAATAAAATTTATGCTCGGTTGGGCCCTACCCTAATGCCTACGTATCCCTTTTAAGGAATCAGAGCAGTCGTAGTTCGGCTCATATATTCTGGTTGGTTTGTGTTTTTTAGTTAAAGACGACAAAACAGTTAAGATGGCAAAACATCAAATAAAACAACAAACAAATGAGATGGTAAAACATCGGCTAAATAATAATAGAATAACATGTCAAAGATGGCGAAACATCAAATGATAAAACAACACACCTAACAATGACATTGAGAGTCAAAGCAGGATAACATGTGCGATGGCGAAACATCGGCTTTAAACAAATGTGTGATGGCGAAACATCGACTAAAAGGTGGCAAGATATCATGGCAAATATGGCGAGACATCAATAAAACGGATGGCAAAACATCACACCTGACAATGATATTGAGAATCAAAGTAGGATAACAAACATGCGCGATGGCGAAACATCGGCTTTAAGCAAATATGCGATGGCGAAACATCGGCTAGAAGATAACTAGATATCATGGTAAAGATGGAGAAACATCAAATGATAAAACAACACACCTGGCAATGATACTAAGAATCAAAGTAGGATAACAAACATGTGCGATGGCAAAACATCGACTTTAAGCAAATATGCGACGGTGAAACATCAGCTAAAAGATAGCAAGGTAGCATGGCATGGTAAGGATGGTAAAACATCAATAAAACGGATGACAAAACATCACACCTAACAATGATATTGAGAATCAAAGTAGGATAACAAACATGTGCGATGGTGAAACATCGGCTTCAAACAAATGTGCGATGGCGAAACATCAGTTAAGAGGTTATAAGGAATCATGGCAAAGATGGAAAAACATCAATAAAAGGGATGGCAAAACATCACACCTGACAATGATATTGAGAATCAAAGTAGGATAACAAACATGTGCGATGGCAAAACATCGACTTCAAACTAATGTGCGATGGCGAAACATCGATTAACTAGGTTTAAAAGCATAGCCAAGAGGCACATAGACAAAGTAATATTGGTTTGTATCTTTTACTCTGAAGAAGGGTTTAAGTTTATTAGAAATATTTTTATGATTTTCCAAGAAAACAGTTTTTGTTTTAAGATGCAGAATGCATAGAAAGGAAAAACAACTAAGGGAAACTAGCCTAGTACTATCCCTAGTGTTATCATACAGTGGTTGATCCTAAGGTTGAGGATAAAGGAAACCCCTACCTTAATTAACATGCTAAAGTAAGCTTAACAAAACTATCCTATAGGGCACATGCAATGAGAGCGAAGTCGTGATCTCAATTTCTAAATTGAGTGACTCATCGATCAACAATTAAAGAAGAAAACAATAAACATCCTATAGCGCACATGCAATGAGAGCGAAG
This sequence comes from Vicia faba, assembly GCA_948472305.1. Classification (NCBI taxonomy): domain Eukaryota; kingdom Viridiplantae; phylum Streptophyta; class Magnoliopsida; order Fabales; family Fabaceae; genus Vicia; species Vicia faba. Next base: position 622,052,002 of record OX451736.1, read on the forward strand.
TCGTGATCTCAATTTATAAATTGAGTGACTCATCGATCAACAATTAAAGAAGAAAAGCAATAAACATCCTATAGGGAACATGCAATGAGAGCGAAGTCGTGATCTCAATTTCTAAATTGAGTGACTCATCGATCAACAATTAAAGAAGAAAAGCAATAAACATCCTATAGGGAACATGCAATGAGAGTTAAGTCGTGATCTCAATTTCTAAATTGAGTGACTCATCGATCAAAAGAAAATACAACACATGCATCAGACAAAAACCAGAGGGCCTCCTGACATATATCAGCAACAGAGGTCCCATCATGAAAGCAGAGAACTATGCAAAATAAAAATGGAAGAAAGGAGATAGTGCAATACCAAATGGATAACTATCCGTAGAAAACGAGCAAGAATAAAATAAACCCATAGAAATTCGAGCAAGCTGGCATTAGTAGAAAAATCAAGTCAGAAATTACGCCATAAGGATGTAAGTAATGAGATTATCAGATATGAACAGATCCCATGGGCAATGTATAGCATTCACAATCACATGTATATATCCTGCATGGAATATCAAACATACCAAGCAGTGCCAGTATAATAAGTTGTTGTTTTACCCCAAAATTTGCCCTCTCATTTATCAAGATTTTCCTCACAAGACTTCTTGGACTCAAGACAAGATTAGGGTTTGGTCAGCTCAAGACCTCATCTTGCACTGATAACCTGAAATTAGGGTTTGAGTTTGCACAAGGATTTTTGGACCATCAATGCTTCATGTGACTTTAATACATCATCTTGGACCCCTAAGATTGCTCATGCTAAGTTTCAAGCCTTGAATCACATTTTTGCTCAGTCAATTGGACAGTTGACCTAAAAATCAGTTGTATTGGGGAAAAAGTCAACCATGGCCAATTTACAGTCAAACTTCATAATTTTTTATCCACAATAACATTTTAGACTCATATGTACCATTTTATCAAGTTTGGATCACAACTCCTCAAGAAATTTGATCAAATCATCAAAAGGGCAAAATGGTCAAAATTAGGGTTTTGACTGAGAAAGGGCAATTTCTGATTTTTAACCTAGCCAATGGCCAATTAGGTTCAAACATGATTTCAAGGGTTCAATGGCATCATCTTGACCTAATCAAATGATTCAAAAGATCTCAAGTTCATTGGATTGACATATGTATTTTGCAGTCAACTGATCAAAAGTCAATTGTACACTGAAAAGTCAAACTTTGACTTTTTGGTCAAAATCAAGTGCCAAGGGTCATAATTCATTAAGATATGTCAAAATGTGAAACTTTTTGACCAAGAAAACCAATTTTGAAAATTAGGGTTTTGAATTTGAAAATTTTCATAACTTAGAATTTTTCTAAGTATGGAAATTTTCTTATTTTTCCCCAACTTTCCACCATTTTTTCACCATTATGCAATTTGATTCAAAGAAAACTTCCAACATGAAAGTTGTATTCCTACATGAAATATACAATTTTTATTCACAAAGTTTTCCCAAAAGATGCTTGGATCTCAAGTTATGAATTTGTGAACATAGGTCCATGAACTAAATAACTTAGTGAAAATTTGCCCTAATTTAGGCAGGTTTTTGACCCAACTTCATGGAAATTTTTCACCTAGTTCCAAGAGGTATCTTAAAATGAATTTCAAAGATGTATTATAGAGCACATTGCAATATTTCTAAAATGTCAAATAACTCTCCAAGATCATCTGTGGTTAGGGAGAATCGAAGAAGAGAAATTGGCATTTTATCACTTTTGTTCAAGCCATTTTTACAAAGTATCAAGTTGCAAATCAGATCCATGATGGTTGTACCTTGCATTACATGTCCTAAACTCATTCTACACTCCATAATTAAATGCAAACTCATAAGGTAAAGGCTTTATCTTGGATTTTGGAGCATTGTACAAGAAATAATTCCATTTTAAGCATAAAGGTTACAATGTCATTTTCATAAAGTGAGCTTTTGCAACTTTATCATTATTGAGCCTTGGAGTTGTCCCTTTGGTACAGGCAATTTTCACAGATCTTATGCAACTTGTACAAGCCCTTTGCAGCTCACAAGCAAGCAAGGACATGCCTGTTAGCATGGTCACTTCAACTTTTCTTAAAATGCAAGAAAGTTGGCCAAAAGTTCAGAACTGGTACAACTAGTGAAGAGTGGACTTTGTATCCATTCTATACATATTCACAAACTTATCACAAGCTAGGACACGAATTGATAGAATCCAGAACACTCTCAAGCTCAAAAAAACACAAAAATTCTGCCAAAGCATTGCAGTTCTGCAAAATCATTGCCAACTTCATTTTAGTTCGTGCGTTTTACCTTTTAACATTTGAAACACTTCATATACATTATACCAAAGCAGTCCAAGCATTCATCCTGCATCTGTAAGCCCTGTTTCAGCCATTGCCATTTTCAAACTTGGAGCTTGCAACTTGACTTCTACAGAGAGTTTTGGCCATCCACAAAGCAAGCTAGGTATTGTAATAGTTTGAAGGAAGTTCAAGGAAGCTCACACGATCCTCAGGCCTCACTCAAAGTCCCCATATTGTCATATCCAAATCCAGTTGAAGGAGGTATTTTTCAAAACTCTATCTCTCTATTTAGGCATCCTCAAGCCACGATTTGTGAAGCAAAAATGTAGTCCTTAACATGGTGAAGCTGTACATATGCATACTTGTCATTTTAATTAACTGAGCTAAGAGAATTTGAAGCTTGAAGTTGCTGAAATATTTAGGTCACGATTTAGGGCCATTAAAATTCTCCCTGATCTTTGAGAGTTAGGTTACAAATTTTATATCATTGGAATCGTGAGATAAAATGCTACATGTTTTGTGTTATAAGTTTTTGTTTTTATGCAAGCAATAGCAAGTTACAGATTTGAAGAAAAACGCGCGAAGGAGAAGGAACCAAGGACAGGGATGAAGCTGTTGTTTCGGGCTTTTTTGTTGCTTCTGGCCTTTTTAGTTTTGCTATTCACACCCCCCTGACCACTATTTACACTCCCTGATTCTTATTTTATATTTTTTGCATTTTTCTTTATATTTTCATGTTTATTGCTTTTAATCATTTTTTTTCTGAACTTTAAAAATCCTAAAAAATAATTAAATATTTTTTTGCAATTTTATTTTCTTTTAATTTTTTTTTTTCACATGGAAAATAGTTTGTTTTAATAAATAGAACTTATTTTCTTATAATAAATTGTAAATACATTTAAAAATACTATACATTTTTATTTTATTATTTTACACATAAAATATTCATTTTCTCATACATATTTAATTTTTAATATTGACATATAATATTATTTATTATTTTCTTGTACAAAAATGGACAAAATAAATAATAGGAAACATATATTTCTTTTAATAAAAAATTAGGGTTTCACCCTTTCAAAAATAATAATATTTTTCTCTTATTTTTAGGGCTTAAATAAATCTTTTTTCTCATACAAAAAAATCAAATACAAAACATTTTTTATAAATACATTTGCATTGCATTTTAATACTTGTTCATTTATTTAATTCGCACAATACTCAATTGGGTTGTAATAGTATTTTTAGGGTTTATTTTGTGCAATATCCCCATTCAAAAACTTGTATCCCCCCTCCCATAATAATTGTTGTAATAGCTTAGTTTACATTTACGCAATTTATCGCATTTATACCATGTTTAGTAAACTAGGGTTTGCATGACAAGACCAAAAACAAAACAAATAGAAAAGACCTAATACAAGACAAATCAAATGCATGAAAAATGACACACATTGCACACAAGCACCCTTAGGGTTTCACCCACTTGGTTGCCTAAATTTAAATGGCCATGTTACGCATGTGAAGTATCTTGGCAAAACAAAACAAAAATAAGATCATAGTCCCTCGATGACACTATCAAAAGTTGCCTAAAAAAGATGATCTTGGTCCCTCAAAAATGCTAAGATACTTGGCTACATTGCTATCATGGTCATATGATGACCCACGCCCGTCCCGTTTAACATCCAAAGATAGGGTTGTCTACCAAAACAATGGTAAGTCAACAATGTCAAAGGAATAAAAATGCATAGGAAAGACATTTGAGTAGGTAGATAGCTTCTAAGTTACTTGCTCCATTTCAAAATAATCCTTGCTATTTTCAAAAACAAGCACACACACATTTCCAAATATCCTTTCAAAACATTGAAATATTTTTCAAAAGACAAACATCTTTGTATACATTCTTACGAACGAGAATCATTACAAAGATTGCCTAAACGATGGCCTCTTTTCAAAATACTTTCAAAACCACACAAAGCACCATTTCAAACAATTTCAAAGCAAAAGCAAGTGATCTAAGCAAGTAACTAAGAGCCCATGGAAAACCATGGATGAAAAGGGTGCTAGCACCTTCCCTTTTCATAATCTACCCCCCAAACTCAAGAAAACATCTCAAAGGTCTTTCCTGTTCTTTTTTACCTTTCCTTTTGGATAAAATAAAAGTCGGTGGCGACTCTTGCTAAACTGCGACATTTGCGACGAAACGCGAAACCTCAAGTCAGTTCTCCCACCGTACCACAGAACTGGCGACTCTGCTGGGGATCTGTATAAAATTGGGGTTACCTTAGGGTTTAGATCACCTTTATTTGCTTACATTTGTTTGACTTGTTTTCTTTACACTTTGGTTCTACTGTTTGGGTTTGAATCCTCCACCCGAATTTGGGAAACATTATAGGTAAATAGCAATACGTTGTGGAAACTGTGCCGGGTATACCGACACGATCTAAGCAATAGCTATGTTTGTGTGACATATTTGTGGGTACCGGTAGCCTTTGAGTCAATCAAAGAGAATACGGGGCCGCTGAGTGATGTCATGAAGCACTAACTAACTTATAGAACCTTTACTTGACCAACTTGGCCTTTTAGGATGTAGTGAGATGACCGACTTTGGTGCAGTCCGAAGTTGGTAGATACTCGATACTACACTCATTGAGGGTTGGTTCCTTGGAATATTTCGGTCGCCAGTTAAGAGGCTTGAATTGAAACAATGAACAAGGAAACAATCCAGTGATATTGAGCTCCTTAGAACCCGGTTACTATTTCTAGGACAGGTTGAGCCAACTAAACTTCAAGAGGGTACTTACCTATGAAACCCCATGCAAGCCTAAACTAGGAACTTGAGTGATTTGCTTGTACATATATACTTGTGCATAACATCATGGACATCATGAGCATCATATGCATCCACTAACCATTTCAAGGATTTTGGAAATTCATCTTTGTTCCTGTTTTGTAGGTTATGGATTCACTTCGCAGGAAAACTATCCAAGTCAACCTTGTAAGAATTCCTCCACAACTCAGGGAGCTAGCTTCAAGGATTCCTGAGAACTCTCCATTCACCAAGAGACATGGTCGTCTACTCAACTTAGTCACTTCCAACACAGAGGAAGACATGATGAAAGTTCTCTTCCAGTTCTTTGACCCTTTGAATCACTGCTTCACATTTTCTGACTACCAGCTTGTGCCCACTTTGGAAGAATTCTCTCAACTCTTGAGGATTCCTATTCTCAATCAACTACCTTTCAACGGTACGGAAAGAGATCCAAAGCCAGAAGAGATTGCTCAAGCCCTACACTTGCACTCATCTGATGTCGCAACACATTGGGAAACTAGAAGTGGTGTCAAAGGTTTCTTGACAAAGTTCTTATTTGAGAAGGCCCAAAGCTGTTGGAACTCCTTGGACTTACAAGCTTTTGAGGAAATTATAGCTCTTCTCATCTATGGGATGGTATTGTTCCCTAATTCTGACCAACTCATAGATGTGAGTGCTGTCAAAATCTTTATGTCACGCAATTCGGTGCCTACTTTGCTTGGGGATATCTTACACTCTTTTCACACTCGTATAATGAGGAAAAGAGGTGTTCTCATGTGTTGCAATCCTCTCCTAGCAAGATGGTTTATTTCTCATCTTCCCCAATCAGTCTTGAAGAATGAGCAAGGTTTGAGGTGGTCACAAAGGTTGATGACTCTTACACATTCAGATATTCATTGGTGTTCTCGATCCAAAGAGAATGTTATCATCGTCGACCATTGTGGGGAATTCCATAATGTCCCTCTACTTGGCATTAGGGGAGGCATCACCTACAACCCCTGCTTGGCTCTAAGACAGTTTGGTTATGCCCGAAGGGATGGCCCACATTACATGCTGGTTCAAGGCTTGGTTTTCGACAACGACAATCAAGGACTTCGTCAAAGGTTCGTCCGAGCTTGGAGGATGCCAAACAAGGTAGATAGTAAGACCTTGGGACACAAGAATTTCATCCCTCTTGAGCCTTACCTCAAGTGGGTACGAACCCGCGCCCAAAGTCTTATGATGCCTTACCCCTCCATTCTCCCAGTGATTATAGAGCCTGTTAAGGAAGGAGAGGTTCCATACACCCTCCTACATCCTGACATGCCAACATCACTCGAAGATCTACAAAGGAGTTGGATACAGCTCAAGGGAGAACGCGATACTTTTGAAGCCCAATTCTACGCAAGCGAGAAGAAGGTTTTAGAACTCACTCGGTTACTTCACGAAGAGCAGACTCTCAACACCTACATTGCACCAAAGAGGACGCGCAATGTCTTTTTTATCTTAGAATTTTGTATTATTTTGCCCTAGGGGCATTGATGTACTCAAATTCTATTTTATTAATATAACGCGCGTTCCTTTTTTGTTTGACACAAACTTGAATTTTCAAATCCTTGAAAACATTGCATGAATACATATCATTTATCATGAGCATAAACAGGTCTTCACACCAAGTTTCCTCATCTCTCAGCTGTTTATTTCAGCAAGATGGATCTTGAACAAATGGTCAAAGACTTGCAAGCTCATAATTCACAATTTCAACAACTACTCTTGACCTTAGCTAAGGGGCAGGAGGAGCTCAACACTCTGCTAGAGAAAGAGAAATAGAAAAAGAAGAAGAAGCCATCCAGTGTGGTTATCATGGGCAGAAGGTTTCAGGGACAAGCCAAAAGGACCTTAGAATTTCCTACAACCTCTGAGGAATGGGAAAGAAAAGGTAAAGAGACGGTGGTACCATCAGATTCTGAAGCAGAGGAAGAGGAAGAAGAGGACTACTCTGAACAGCAATACCCTCCGGCCGATGACAAATACAAAAACCTGGAAGAACGTCTAGCTACTATGGGAGTACAGAGAGTACTGGGTCTGGATTTTGAGGAATTAGGGCTGGTGTCAGGAATAGTAATCCCGCCGAAGTTTAAAGTGCCATTATTTGCAAAGTATGATGGGGTGTCTTGTCCCAAGATGCACCTCCGCTCATATGTCAGGAAGATGCAACCGCATTCTGCTGACAAAGACTTGTGGGTCCACTTTTTTCAAGACAGTTTATCAGGAACACAACTTGATTGGTTCTACCAGATGGAAAGGGCTGATGTGCACAATTGGGAAGACTTGGCAGCAGCCTTCTATAAGAAGTATCAACACAACACCGATTTGGCACCAACTCGTACTCAACTCTAGAGTATGGCGATGGTATCCAATGAGGGCTTCAAAGACTACGCCCAAAAATTGAGGGATTTAGCTGGAAGGGTTCAACCACCTTTATCTGAAAGAGAGTTAGTGGACATGTTCTTGGGAACCCTATCAGGTCATTTCTTTAATCACCTGATTGGGAGCTCCTCTGCAGGGTTTACTGAATTAGTTTTAACTGGCAAGAGGGTGGAAGCCGGTATTAGAAGCGGGAAAATTCAGAAAGACGCATCTGCCTCTACAGTTGCAAAAAAGCCCTTCACTGGAAAGAAGGAAGTGTCTACTGTCTATTCACAGAGAAATCAGGGAAGAACTAAACGACAACCAATGGTGGGAGCCGTTATGATCCAAAAGCCTGCATCAGACCAGTCGAGAAATAGCCAGCAAAGGGTGGAAAGGCCAGTACGACAATTCACCAAGATAAACATGACTCCAACTCAAGTCCTACCACATCTCCTGAAGTTGAATCTAGCAATGTTAAAAGACGCCCCTAAAAATCCCAATACTACATCTCCACACTACCATCCGAATGCCAGGTGCGCTTACCATTCTGAAAGTCCAGGGCACGACACCAACCACTGTTGGAGTCTGAAGAACAAGATTCAAGATCTGATAGATGCTGAGGAAGTTGAATTTGAAGCGCCTGAGAAATCGAATGTTATCTCCGCTCCAATGCCTAGGCATGGACACAATGCTAATGCTGTTGAGGAGGACTTATTTGTTGACACCGTGGATGAATTGTTGACTCCGCTCTCGACCATCAAGTTGAATTTGTTAAAGTTTGGGGTGTTCCCAGGTTGTGACAGAGATTATTATACTTGCTTGTCCTCATCATTTAACTGTCCTCTGTTGAAGAAAGGTATCCAACAACTGATTGATAATCAAGAAATTATGTTTGAGAAAGCTCTTATTTCACCCATTCCAGTTCCAGAAGTTTCAATAATAACCATATACGCCAATCCTTCCAGGGTCCCTAAAAGACCCGTTAGGATTACATCTGCTCCAATGACTACTCCGTTGAAGATAACAATGCCCGGGCCAGCCCCATACAAATCAGATAAAATGGTACCATGGAATTATGGTGGAGAAATCTACTACCATGGTGTCAAACAGATTGAACAGACTACCGAAGAAGAGATCTCCAAGGAGGACAATTCTGACATCAGTAACATTGCCGGAGCAAGCAAAATTACCCGTAGTGGAAGAATTTTCTCTCCAGAGATTGCGCCTCCAAAGGCAGTCTTTGGACCCGTGGCCGTTCCGAAGATTACGTATGTACCAGTGATTACACCCGCAAGTGTACCTACTGACAAAGAAGACGATACAATTCCTATCCCTACTTCCACTGCTGAGAATAAAGGAAAGAATGTTCAAGAGGAGTATGTCATGACAAAGACTCAATCACTAGTTATTCCTGAAACATCCAAGAAGGAGATGGAAGAAATCCTGAGGATCATTAAGAAAAGTGATTATGATGTGGTTGAACAACTGGGGTAGACCCCCTCCAAAATCTCTATGTTAGCCTTGCTGCTGTGCTCTGAGGCACATGCTAAAGCTTTGGTAAAATTTCTGAAGACAGCTCATGTGCCGTAAGAGACGTCTGCGGATCAATTCTAAGAGTATGTGGCCAGTTTGTCAGCTGTCAATGGCCTGGGTTTCTCCGATGCTGACTTGACATCCAAAGGGAGAAAACACAACGATGCCCTACATGTCTCAGTGGAGTGTAGAGGAACGACGCTAGCCCATGTCTTGGTTGATACAGGATCATTTCTGAACGTCTTACCAAAGAAAGCTCTGGATAGATTGGATTGTGAGGGGCTGACTTTAAAACCCAGCAATATAATTGTGAGAGCATTTGACGCCTCTAAGAGGATGGTCCATGGGGAGGTGGACATCCCGATCAAGGTGGGAACTCAGATGTTCAATTCAACATGCTACGTGATGGACATCCGTCCTTCTTACTCTTGTCTGTTAGGATGCCCCTGGATTCACAATGCCTGAGCTGTCACCTCTACTTTGCATCAAATGCTGAAGTACCATGTCCAAGGGAAAATCATAACTGTCAATGGGGAAGAGGAATATATGATTAGTCATCTAAATTTTTTCCGATATGTAGAATTAGATGGCGAATTCATTGAAACCCCTTTCCAACATTTTGAAGAAGTCTCTCAGGAAATAGCAGCGACCAAGGAGGTATCCTTAACTCCTATAATTACAAGACCTCCACCTCGAATGTCGTCTCTAAAGGATGCAAAGGCAGTAGTGGAAGAAGGCGGATCCACCATATGGGGGCAACTTCAAGACTTTCCTTACAAATCAGACAAGTTTGGCTTGGGGTTTACCTAAACTACTCAGAAGGCTGTGCGCCGCGCCCGTCCCGGAGGGCCACCTGTGAAGATCAGCCACCAAGGGGTTAATGCACTAGAGGACAGTGAAGAAGATGGCAGCCTGGAAGATTGGATATTTCCTACTGTCAGCGGAGGACTGTGCAACTGGGAAGCAAAAGACTTTGTCCCAATTACTTTCATAACTCAGTAATTTATCTTTTCCATTTCTGTTGGATCTGTAATAATTCACAAACAATTCGTACGTTTTCAACCTTGTGTCTTACCCGAGGCACATAGGTCCATTTGTAAGGGTTCTTATTTCATTTTCATATGTCATTTAATGAATCATGGACGCTTTTTCATATATAAACCTTTTGTGCTCATTGTCTTTCTTTTTACATTTTGTTGTTTTAAGATGGCTATACCCTTATACACACCCACACTCACAAATGCAGGTACCCTTCCATTCCGGATCCCATGGGTAACGATACTGCTATAGCCTTCAGTGACTCTGAAGATCTGATCTACCAAGCTGAATACGAAGGTGAGGAAGATTGTGAGGTGCCAGGGGAATTGGCCAGATTGTTACAACAAGAGGAAAGAGCTATTCAACCTCATGAGGAGCTGTTGGATACAATCAACTTGGGCACTGAGGAAGATAAAAAAGAAATCAGAGTGGGTGCCAATCTAGAGCCGAGTGTCAAGGAGCTCCTAATTCAGCTGTTGCACGATTACGTTGAGATCTTTGCCTGGTCATACGAAGACATGCCGGGACTCGATACAGACATTGTGGTACACCATCTACCCACAAGAGAAGACTGTCCACCAGTGAAGCAAAAAGTCCACCGCATGAGACCTAACATGTCAGAGAAGATCAAAGCAGAAGTTATGAAGTAGTTCAATGCTGGATTTCTGGCTGTTACTTCCTATCCATAATGGGTTGCTAACATTGTGCCCGTGCCTAAAAAGGACGGTAAAGTGAGAATGTGCGTGGATTATAGAGATTTAAACAGGGCCAACCCTAAAGATGATTTTCCACTTCCGCACATCGACATCCTGGTTGACAATACAACTCAACATAAAGTATTTTCTTTCATGGACGGATTCTCAGGCTATAACCAGATCAAAATGGAACCTGAGGACATGGAGAAAACTACATTTGTCACACAATGGGGTACGTTCTGCTACAAAGTGATGCCATTCGGACTGAACAATGTCGGGGCAACCTATCATCGCGCCATGGTAGCTTTGTTTCATGATACGATATATCATGAGATAGAGGTCTACGTAGATGACATGATAGCCCGATCACAAACTGAAGAAGAACACCTTGATCACTTGCAAAAGCTGTTTGTCAGGTTGAAGGAGTACAAGCTAAGGTTAAATCCAAACAAGTGCACGTTCGGAGTCCGGTTCGGTAAACTCTTGGGTTTCATTGTCAACAACAACGACATCGAGGTTGATCCTGCCAAAGTCAAAGCTATACAAGAAATGCCCGCTCCTCGCATTGAGAAGGAAGTCAGAGGGTTCTTGGGACGCCTAAACTACATTGCTAGGTTCATTTCTCACCTAACATCTACTTGTGAGCCAATCTTCAAGCTGTTGTAGGAAGATCAGGTAGTTAGATGGAATGATGACTGTCAGATTGCTTTCGATAAAATCAAGGAGTATTTACAAGAGCCTCCTGTCTTGATGCCACCAGTCGAAGGAAGACCGCTAATCATGTATCTGACCGTCTTAGAGAATTCAATGGGGTGCGTACTGGGGCAGCATGACGAGTCTGGCCGAAAAGAGCATGCCATTTATTACCTGAGCAAAAAGTTTACCGACTGTGAAACCAGATATTCACTGCTCGAGAAAACTTGCTACGCTCTAGTATGGTCTGCTCGCCGGCTAAGGAAGTATATGTTGACTCATACCACTTTGCTGATATCTAAGATGGATCCGATAAAGTACATCTTCGAAAAGCCTGCTTTGTTTGGAAGGATAGCTAGATGGAAGATGATCCTAACATAGTATGACATACAGTACACGACCCAAAAAGCTATAAAGGGCAGTGTACTAGCTGATCATCTGGCCCATCAAGATGTAGAAGATTACCAATCCATGAAGTTTGACTTTCCCGACGAAGACATCATGACAGTGGACAACTGTGGAGGAATCAGACCATATGACAGACTTGAACAAGGATCCCGATGGGCCCTGTACTTTGATGGGGCCTCTAATGCACTTAGTAACGGTATCGGCACTGTGCTCATATCTCCGGAAGGATGCCATACTCCTTTCACGGCCAGACTTTGCTTCAGCTGTAAGAACAACATGGCAGAGTACGAAGCATGCATCTTTGGACTCAAGGCTGTCATAGACTTAGGAATCAAATATTTAGTTGTGTTTGGGGATTCAGATTTGGTCATCAGTCAGATCAAAGGAGAATGGGACACTAAGCATCCAAACCTCATCTCTTACAAAGAACATGTTTTGACATTGCTACCACATTTCGAGCAGATTACCTTCGGGCACTTCCCGCGAGAAGAAAATCAGCTAGCAGATGCTCTAGCTACATTGTCGTCCATGTTTAAACTTAATTGGGATAACGAGGCTCCCCAGATCACCATTGAACGGATGGACAAACCGGCACACTGTCACGAGATTAATACCGAAGAAGTAGTGGACCAGCCTTGGTTCCATGAAGTCAAAAGGTATCTCGAGGCTCAAGAATATCCTGAAAGAGCTTCAGTCAATGACAAAAAGTTCTTAAGGAGATTCTCAGCTAAGTTCTTCCTAAGTAATGGCATCCTGTACAAACGCAATCATGATTCTATTCTGCTCCGTTGTGTGGACAAGATTGAAGCTTAAAAGATCATGGCTGAGTTGCATGAAGGTACCTTTGGCACTCACTCTAGCGGGCATACGATGGCGAAGAAAATCCTACGGGCAGGCTATTATTGGTCTACCATGGAAGTTGATTTCTATCAATACTCCCGGACCTGCCATAAGTGTCAAATCTATGCAGACAAGGTACACGTGCCTCTGGTTCCTCTAAATGTCTTAACAGCTCCTTGGCCCTTCGCTATGTGGGGAATTAATGTGATTGGGGAGATCAAGCCTACAGCCTCCAATGGACACCCCTTCATTCTAGTGGCCATTGGTTACTTCACAAAGTGGGTCGAAGCAGCTTCCTCTGCATCCATCACTAAGAATGTTGTTGCCCGCTTCATCAAGCAGAATCTTATTTTCCGGTACGGTATCCTAGAAAGGATCATCACTAATAAAGGTAAAAACCTTAACAATACTATGATCACCGCCCTGTGCGAGCAGTTCAAGATTCAACATCACAATTCATCTACCTATCGGCCAAAGATGAATGGTGGTGTTGAAGCTGCAAACAAAAACATCAAAAAGATCATACAGAAAATGACAGTCACCTACAAGGACTGGCATGAGATGCTACCGTTTGCTCTCCACGGGTACCGTACCACGACTCGCACCTTAACTGGGGCAACATCCTATTCTTTGGTTTATGGCATGGAGGCTGTTTTACCTATTGAGGTTCAGATCCCCTCTTTAAGAATCATGAAGGATGCAGGTTTGAGTGAAGACGATTGGATCCAAACCCGACTTGATCAGTTGAACTTAATTGATGAAAAGAGACTTACTTCTGTTTGTCATGGTCAGACGTATCAAAAATGGATGATCAAGGCTTTCAACAAGAAAGTCAGACGCCAGATATATCAAGTTGGAGATCTAGTGATCAAGCGCATCATCTTGCCACAAAGTGATCCCAGGGGCAAATGGACTCCTACCTACGAAGGACCATTTGTAATCAAGAACATCTTTTCTGGTGGGGGAATGATCTTAACCACCATGGACGGTGACGACCTGCCACACCCTGCGAACGCAGACATAGTCAAAAGATACTACGCATAAGAGACCCGCTAGGTTGACACACCTAGGCAAAACAAGGGCATCCCGGCGAACCAAAAGGTTCGGGCAAAAATTAGGGATAAAATAAAAAAATCTGTACACCCGGCAAGTTGAAAACCCGAAAGGGCGATTTAGGCAAAAAAGGGTTTCCCGGCGGACTGAAAACCCGAAAGGTTGTCCAGGCAAAAGTTAGGGAATTAAAGCGTATGACTATGTCTCGTCGGATCACTTTAAGGACAATCTCTTCACTGACAAACCCTGAGCTTCTGATCAACTCAATCATCTTCGGACGAAGCAACGAATGGATAAGATATTTGGAGACACGAAGGCTATAACAGAATGGGAACCCCATGGGATTTTTTACACATAGCTATCTTTCTTTGTATAAAATTTTCTTATGACATCATCCTCTTACTAGGATGTCTGTCTCCTTTGTACACAAATACTTATTCAAAGTAAATACAAAGATATCTCTTTCAAAGCATAGAAAAACTATTTACCTTTTTCTTTTACACTTGTGTTTTTATTTGCAAAAATGTCCAATGATTCATTAATAAACATATGCATTTGAACATAATTACTGTTTGCAAATAAACAGGATGGAAAAGAATAATTACTGACAGGTTGAAAGGATAGGAAAACGTATTTAGGATATTCCATGAACAATCCTTACAGTACGTCATTCAAATCCCCAGTGGAGCCAAAACTTTGAACTACAGATCCCCAACGGCGCTGAAATTTCTAACTATCAACCCCCAGTGGAGACCATCCAGTTTCTCCAAATCCCTAGCGAATTATCTTGAGGCCTGAAAACTAACCAGACAACAACTTCTGATAATTCCCCAGTAGAATGACAGACAACCCAAACTCCTAAACTTTTTCCAAACAAGAATAAGCTTTTTCCCCCAGAGTCTTCACTACTCCCCAGCAGGATAGCTTTCTCCCCCACAGAGTTTCCATTGCTCCCCAACAGAATGAAGATTCTCATTCTTAAATTCCCCGCAGAAGTCGTCAGAATTTTCTTTAGATCCCCAGCGGAACAAGGATTCCCATTGTGTAATCCCCGGTAGAAGTCATCAAATTCTCTGGATTCCCCAAGCAGATTACTCAAGCAGTATATGGCATTGCTCGCAACATAATTTTTTTTCATTACTCCAATTTCAAGACATGAAGGATCCCTGTATCCCCAGAGAAGTCATCAAGGACTTCCAATCCCCAACAGTCACCAAGGATTTTTTATCCTCAGCAGTCAAGGATTTATTTTCCCTGGCAGCAATCAAGGATTTATTTTCCTCAGCAATACATCATATCAGCTTACATGCGCATACATTACATCCATATATCATAAACATTGACAAAGTACATATAATGCATAATACATTTCATGCATCATAACTTTGTTGTTTCAGCTAACATTTTACCCTTTTCAGGATAAGATTAACAACTATCATTAACAATGATTCAAAGATTTCAGATACAGTACAGATATACTCCAGACACGGAAGTCATTATGTCACTTATTCAGATCCTAGTCCAGATACGCTCCAGACACGGAAGCCATTCTGTTACTTATTCAAGACTTCAACAATCATGATACAGTTCAGATACACTCCAGACACGGAAGTTATTCTTTTACTCATTCAGATTTCAAGTTCAAATACACTCCAGTCACGGAAGTCACTCTGTTACTCATTTAGATTTCAAGTTCAGATACGCTCCAGACACAGATGTCATTTTGGCCCTTATTCAGATTTCAAGTTCAGATACGCTCCAGACACGGATTCCATTCTTCCCCTTATTCAGATTTCAAGTTCAGATACGCTCCAGACACGGATGCCATTCTGGACCTTATTCAGATTTCAAGTTCATATACGCTCCAGACACGGAAGTCATTCTGTCACTTATTCAAATACAGTACAGATACACTCCAGACACGGAAGTCATTCTATCACTTATTCAGATCCTAGTCCAGATATGCTCCAGACATGGTTGCCATGCTGTCGCCTATTCAGATTTCAGATTCTAGATATAGTACAGATACACTCCAGACACGAAAGTCATTCTGTTACTTATTCATATTCAAGCTCGGATACGCTCCAAACACGGACGCTATTCCATTCCTCATACTGATTCAGCCTCCAGATACAGTTCAGATACGTTCCAGACGCGGACACCATTCTGATACTCATTCTTTCGACTTACAACTTACAGTTCAACAAACATTCTTGGATGGAATCTACAAGCCCATATATAACTAGATTCTTTTACCTCTCCAAGTGGCATCTTTAAGCCCATTCCCTCAACTACACTTTGTCGAGTGCAAATTTACGGGCACTCTAGTGTCCAATCATCTTTTACCTTTGAGTCACGAACGACAAAACTCGCCAATCTAACTCTTCAGGTTCAAGAAGATTGAACAGGGGAAGATGTTGTACCCCAAAATTTGCCCTCTCATTTATCAAGATTTTCCTCACAAGACTTCTTGGACTCGAGACAAGATTAGGGTTTGGTCAGCTCAAGACCTCATCTTGCACTGATAACCTGAAATTAGGGTTTGAGTTTGCAGAAGGATTTTTGGACCATCAATGCTTCATGTGACTTTCATACATCATTTTGGACCCCTAAGATTGCTCATGCTAAGTTTCAAGCCTTGAATCACATTTTTGCTCAGTCAATTGGACAGTTGACCTAAAAATCAGCTGTATTGAGGAAAAAGTCAACCATGGCCAATTTACAGTCAAACTTCATAATTTTTTATCCACAACAACATTTTAGACTCATATGTACCATTTGATCAAGTTTGGATCACAACTCCTCAAGAAATTTGATTAAATCATCAAAAGGGCAAAATGGTCAAAATTAGGGTTTTGACTGAGAAATGGCAATTTCTGATTTTTAACCTAGCCAATGGCCAATTGGGTTTAAACATGATTTCAATGGTTCAATGGAATCAGCTTGACCTAATCACATGGTTCAAAAGATCTCAAGTTCATTGGATTGACAGATGAATTTTGCAGTCAACTGATCAAAAGTCAACTGTACACTGAAAAGTCAAACTTTGACTTTTTGGTCAAAATCAAGTGCCAAGGGTCAAAATTCATTAAGATATGTCAAAATGTGAAACTTGTTGACCAAGAAAACCAATTTTGAAAATTAGGGTTTTGAATTTGAAAAATTTCATAACTTAGAATTTTTCTAAGTATGGAAATTTTCTTATTTTTTCCCCACTTTCCACCATTTTTTCACCATGATGAAATTTGATTCAAAGAAAACTTCCAACATGAAAGTTGTAGTCCTCCATGAAATCTACAAATTTGATTCACAAAGTTTTCCTAAAAGATGCTTGGATCTCAAGTTATGAATTTGTGAACATAGGTCCATGAACTAAATAACTTAGTGAAAATTTGCCCTAATTTAGGCAGGTTTTTGACCCAACTTCATGGACATTTTCACCTAGTTCCAAGAGGTATCCCATAATGCATTTCAAAGATGGATTATACAGCACATTGCAAGCTTTCTAAAATGTACAAGAACTCTCCAAGATCATCTGTGGTTAGGGAGAATCGAAGAAGAGAAATTGGCATTTTATCACTTTTGTTCAAGCCATTTTTATAAAGTATCAAGTTGCAAATCCGATCCATGATGGTTGTACCTTGCATTACAGGTCCTAAACTCATTCTACACTCCATAATTAAATGCAAACTCAGAAGGTAAAGGATTTATCTTGGCTTTTGGAGCATTGTACAAGAAATAATTCCATTTTAAGCATAAAGGTTACAATGCCATTTTCATAAAGTGAGCTTTTGCAACTTTATCATTCTTGAGCCTTGGAGTTGTCCCTTTGGTACAGGAAATTTCCATAGATCTTAAGCAACTTGTACAAGCCCTTTGCAGCTCACAAGCAAGCAAGGACAAGCCTGTTAGCATGGTCACTTCAACTTTTCTTAAAATGCAAGAAAGTTGGCCAAAAGTTCAGAACTGGTACAGCTAGTGAAGAGTGGACTTTATATCCATTCTATACATATTCACAAACTTGTCACAAGCTAGGACACGAATTGATAGCATCCAGAACACTCTCAAGCTCAAAAAAACACAAAAATTCTGCCAAAGCATTGCAGTTCTGCAAAATCATTGCCAACTTCATTTTGGTTCGTGCGTTTTACCTTTTAACATTTGAAACACTTCATATACATTATACCAAAGCAGTCCAAGCATTCATCCTGCATCTGTAAGCCCTGTTTCAGCCATTTCCATTTTCAAACTTGGAGCTTGCAACTTGACTTCTACAGAGAGTTTTGTCCATCCACAAAGCAAGCTAGGTATTGGAATAGTTTGAAGGAAGTTCAAGGAAGCTTACACGATCCTCAGGCCTCACTTAAAGTCCTCACATTGTCATATCCAAATCCATCTGAAGGAGGTATTTTTCAAAACTCTATCTCTCTATTTAGGTATCCTCAAGCCACGATTTGTGAAGCAAAAATGTAGTCCTTAACATGGTGAAGCTGTACATATGCATACTTGTCATTTTAATTAAATGAGCTAAGAGAATTTGAAGCTTGAAGTTGCTGAAATATTTAGGTCACGATTTAGGGCCATTAAAATTCTCCCTGATCTTTGAGAGTTAGGTTACAAATTTTATATCATTGGAATCGTGAGATAAAATGCTACATGTTTTGTGTTATAAGTTTTTGTTTTTATGCAAGCAATAACAAGTTACAGATTTGAAGAAAAACGCGCGAAAGATAAGGAACCAAGGACAGGGATGAAGATGTTGTTATGGGCTTTTTTGTTGCTTCTGGCCTTTTTGGTTTTGCTATTCACACCCCCTGACCACTATTTGCACCCCCTGATTCTTATTTTATATTTTTTGCATTTTTCTTTATATTTTCATGTTTATTGCTTTTAATCATTTTTTTTCTGAACTTTAAAAATCCTAAAAAATAATTAAATATTTTTTTGCAATTTTATTTTTTTTTTATTTTTTTTTTCACATGGAAAATAGTTTGTTTTAATAAATAGAACTTATTTTCTTATAATAAATTGTAAATACATTTAAAAATACTATACATTTTTATTTTATTATTTTACACATAAAATATTCATTTTCTCATACATATTTAATTTTTAATATTGACATATAATATTATTTATTATTTTCTTGTACAAAAATGGACAAAATAAATAATAGGAAACATATATTTCTTTTAATAAAAAATTAGGGTTTCACCTTTTCAAAAATAATAATATTTTTCTCTTATTTTTAGGGCTTAAATAAATCATTTTTCTCATACAAAAAAATCAAATACAAAACATTTTTTAATATAAATACATTTGCATTGCATTTTAATACTTGTTCATTTATTTAATTCGCACAATATTCAATTGGATTGTAATAGTATTTTTAGGGTTTATTTTGTGCAATATCCCCATTCAAAAACTTGTATCCCCCGTCCCATAATAATTGTTGTAATAGCTTAGTTTACATTTACGCAATTTATCGCATTTATACCATGTTTAGTAAACTAGGGTTTGCATGACAAGACCAAAAACAAAACAAATAGAAAAGACCTAATACAAGACATATCAAATGCATGAAAAATGACACACATTGCACACAAGCACCCTTAGGGTTTCACCCACTTGGTTGCCTAAATTTAAATGGCCATGTTGCGCATGCAAAGTATCTTGGCAAAACAAACCAAAAATAAGATCATAGTCCCTCGATGACGCTAAGAAAAGTTGCCTAAAACAAAATGATCTTGGTCCCTAAAAAATGCTAATATACTTGGCAACATTGCTACCATGGTCATACGATGACCCACACCCGTCCCGTTTAACATCCAAAGATAGGGTTGTCTACCAAAACAATGGTAAGTCAACAATGTCAAAGGAATAAAAATGCATATGAAAGACATTTGAGTAGGTAGATAGCTTCTAAGTTACTTGCTCCATTTCAAAAAAATCCTTGCTATTTTCAAAAACAAGCACACACACATTTCCAAATATCCTTTCAAAACATTGAAACATTTTTCAAAAGACAAACATCTTTGTATACATTCTTACGAACGAGAATCATTACAAAGATTGCCTAAACGATGGGCTCTTTTCAAAATACTTTCTAAACCACACAAAGCACCATTTCAAACAATTTCAAAGCAAAAGTAAGTGATCTAAGAAAGTAACTAAGAGCCCATGGAAAACCATGGATTAAAAGGGTGTTAGCACCTTCCCTTTTCATAATCTACCCCCCCGAACTCAAGAAAACATCTCAAAGGTCTTTCCTGTGCTTTTTACCTTTCCTTATGGATAAAATAAAAGTCGGTAGCGACTCTTGCTAAACCGCGACATTTGCGACGAAACGCGAAATCTCAAGTCAATTCTCCCACCGTATCACAGTTGTGTTCCCCAAATAAAGTGAAATACAGTAGCCTCAAGCCAAAAGTGGAAACTTTCTCAAAGTACCTCACACATTCAACAAACAAGTTAGTATTCCATAAGGTGAATAATGACTCACATAAGGGATGGATACAACATGATGAAGTGAGAACAACATGATAACAATTATCAAACATTAGACATGATAGACAAGAGGAAACAAGCATATGCACAATTTGGTCAAAAGAATCAGAGGAATGTTGCTCCTTTCTATCACCATATTGAATTGACAATTGAATATCAATCAAGGATCATGGGAGATTGAAAATAATACAATCAAATACCATGGAGGTCAGGGGAAAACACATTTCAATCATGTACAATTAATTCAACCACAACTCACAAGCACAATAGAAGATGAATCCCACACAATGCATTAGAAGGTTTAAACATTCAAACATGGGCCATTAAGTGAAATGGCTTGAGTTTATTTGAAAGAAAGAATATTTAACATGATAATTAGGTGCCCAATCATAGGCCTCACTCAAGTTCATTGGCCATCAAACAATATGCAACAAGATATGCAACATCAATTGGGTACCTTCTCCTCAAAAAAATATCAAAAATAGAAAAGGATTTCAATAATTCAAGTCAAAATTTTCTTAGCATATTTGAGGTGTGTAGAGGTCAGAAAGCAAGCCTTAAGTTCATGAATGATTGAGGATGGGATCAAATGAGGCCCAAAGTTCAAAACTAGTTGGCAAAACTACCAAACTAAGACAAGTTTTCAAAATAATTTGTGGGAAAATGTCAAACCAAGTCAAATAATTCAAAAAAAATGGTTTTCAGATCCTCGGCACATTCATGAACCCTAATCGATACTTGAATTAAAAAAAAAACAGGGCATAATGATTTTGAAAAAAAGAGACTTGCACAATAAGCAACAAAACCCTAATTTTTGACTTTTAATCTTAAATATTGATTAAGTAAGATCAAAATTCAAATAATTCAAACCAAGATCATACAAATCACAAAGAAACCCTAAATGTCAGAAAACATATTTTTTTCACATTTTTTGAAATAAGGAAAAGTTAAAAATGAAATTAAATCCAAATAATTAATCAATTACTCCAATAATCTCCTCTCAAAATAAAATTCTAAACAAAATAAGAAAAATGCCCAACCAAAATTATATTCAAATATTAGAACCAAAAACACACATCTTTGATTTTTTTTGGAATTTTTTAATTAAAGGAAATATTAAAATAAAAATTAAACAAACAATCAACAATTTAAGCTATTATTTAAGGGCAAAAATGCAAACTCTAGCCAAAAATCATAAAAAGGTCAGAAATGAAAATTATCCAGGTTCTATGATTAAAGGAAAGCTTGCATGATTTTTTTATAGAATTTTTGAATCAATGGAAGTATTAAAATAAAAATCAATCAAACAAATATTATAAATAAACTTTTGAAATTAAATTTCTAAACAAAAATAGAAAAAATGCTAAACCAAAATCAGAATCAATTTTTACATTATTTTATGAGTTCAAAATAATTTTTGTGGAATTTTTAGATCAAAAGAAATATTAAAACAAAAATAAACATTTAATAAACAATTAGTTAAACTTATGAATTTTTAAACTAATCAAAACATTTTTAAAATGATTCCAAAAAATTATGACAAATACTAGAAATTATCATTAACCCGTGGTAATTGTTTTATGATTTTTGAAAATGTTTTGATCTCAAAAATAAAATCAGAAAATAAAATAAAATAAAAAATATGAAAAAATGCATTAAAAATCACATGGACCAATCAGATCCGTCCACGCCATCATCTTCAACCTCCGGATCAATTCAAAACGCGCGTTTTTTCAGTTCTAGGGCTCATGTTCAGGTCCATCATTCATAGTCATTTCTCCACCAAAATCAATGATTCCAATCATAAATCAAAGTTCAAACTACCAACTACATCATGCTCTTTACAAAATTCAAAATGATTGACCATGGAAGTAGAAATCCGAGCAAGAAAATTGAGAAAATCATTAAATCTTGAAAAACCAGAAGTTCACCAAATCGCATATGCTTCAAAATCAAACATGTTTATACATCAGGTGTAAGATCTGGCCAACTATGAACATGATTACAAGCTTCAAATCACATGAAACAAGCAAAATTATGGAGAATCAAGATCTGAAAATTACCTATCGAGTTGAGAAATAAACTCAACTATGGACTTTGAAACAAAGCGAAAACTCTTATCCCTTGCTTCTAATGCTCCAATGAAGTGAAAATGGTCATGAATCGAGCTCTGGAATGGAGAACAAAGGAGCTTTGAAGCAGAATTTTTTTTGAGAGAGAGATTGCAGTTTCTAATTTTTTCTGAGATAATGAATGCCTCTCTTGAAAGGGAGTGGAATATGGCTTTTATAGAATGGTTGTTGAGGGTAGAAGGGTCTTTGAAAAGCTTAAGGCCGTTAGAAGCAAAGTTTTCAAAAAACAGAAAAATGAAGATTGTCCAAATGGTGATGCATTTCCCAGCCTAGAAGTCGTTTTGGTGATGTCATGTTGTATGGAATTTTGAGCAAAGCATGTGCACTTAGTGAGTTGGTTGCGTTGACAACGATCAAAACTGAAGTTGTACAACAATATGCAACATGGGCATGGTTTTCCAACAATCTGGCTAGCTGACTTTATGCTTAGGCCATTTGAAATTCCTTCGTGCGTTTTGGATGCTTGAGGGGCCTTTCAAGAGCTCTCAACATGTAGAACATCTTAGGGCTTTGAATTTTCCAAATTGATGCTGACTTGATGGAGAAATGATGTTGCAAACTTGAGGCAAAAATGCAATTTGGCCTGCCTGGTCCGCGCGCATGCATGGGCATGCATGGTGTGCATGAAGCCAGCTTTGAGATACCAACTTTGAAGCATTACAACTCACTCAATTCTTGGCCAAATTGAATGATTCAAAGTTCAATGGGAAACTCTCATGGGAGACTACAAAATGCTCTTTTTAATTTTTCAAATTGAGGCTTGTGTCACAAGAAATTGATTCCACAAAATGGCCTGCCAAGTGTTTGATGAAATTACGCGCGTGGCTTGCCCAAGAGAAGTCATTTTGGCACTTAGCATTTTTTTTCAAATTTTAAGTTACTTCTTGAACATGTTACACTCAAATTCACCATTTCTCATGATTCAAAGATGAATTTGGGTATGGAATATGAAAAGAGGAATGCTTGAATTGATGGTTGACCAAAAGTCTACTTGGTCAACTCCTGATTTTACTGACATTGGTCTAAATGACCAATTTGCCCCTTTTGATCAATTGAACCATTTCCAATCCAAATTGAACCTCAATCTTTCAATCCTAAATGCTTAATAACATGTGGTGAACCATGGAAACAAGTTTGGGTGAAAAGTCATAGAAATCCTGATGAAATCCAAAACCCTAGTTTTGTGCCATGTGCTAGGAGATAGCTGAGCAAGCTTCAAAACCCTAATTCCACTAGACATCATGAGATATTCTTTGATCAAATTTGATTCTAATGATGATAAGATAATGATGCTTCATGAATTGGATCATTTAGACCCCAATTACTTCAACTTGGACCAAACCCTAAATTTGACTGATTCCTCAAAGGAGAGTGATGAATCATCTTCAAAACCTCACAACCTCTGGATACCTTGACCAATTTCTTGTACAAAGACTTTTCAAATACCAATGAGATGTTGTAGCTTCCAAATCAAGACTTGTACATTGATCAATAGCCTTGCTTAAACAAAATCTTGATTTGACTGATGAATCAAAGGAGTGATTCCTTCTTATAATCAAACACAAACTTCAATCCTCTGATGATCCAAGGAGATGGACAAGATATCTTGAGATATGCAATAACTTTTGAGCTTGAAAGATCCAAAGGTTTAGATAATAAGGTTATACTTGAGCATCTTGTCGATGCAATCAACCTTCAAAGCTTGAGGAAGACTGGATAACCAAAGTACTTTGATCCCATCACAATATATGAATGCAATGCAATATGATATTGATGAAACATAAGCTTAGATCAAAAGGGTAAATTTTGGGTGCAACAGCTGCCCCTATTCAAATATTTTCAACATGAGAAAAGTGACAACTTTCGAGCGTACAAGGTGGAAGATGTTTGAATACAAAAGAACCTGAAAATTTACACTCTTGAAGAAGAAAGAAACAGAAACAGAAAACTCCCAAGACATGCGTCAGAATGAAGCTGTAACGCAGGTTGAAACAGAACAAAAACAAAGAAGACTAGACGCGACTAAACTTCCGGACAGATGTGACAGGGCAAAACTTGGCTTTAAAAGGAGTGAGACAAAACTCAAGCCACAGAGTATAGGTGAAACTAAGCTCTAGAAAATAAAATGTACGCGGGTGAGGAGGTGAAACTCAGAGCTCGACCCAAAGCAAAAGTGGCTAGAGTGCGCGATTCTAGGAGCACTTGCTAATCTCAACTAAGATAGACAAAATGAAGGAACTCGAAGAATCTCAGAAATGAGGAACAGAAGAGAGAAGAAACTCAACTCAAAAACCAGTTAGACGAAACTAAACTAGATGAGTACCAGGGCGAAACTGGATTTCACACACGGGTAACGAGGCGAAATTCTACCCAAAGCAAAGTGATGAGAGTGCTAGTTTCTCAAAACACTTGCTGGTCTCAGACCAATGGATAAATAATGATGAAAACTGATAGAAGAATCCAAAGAACAAAGAGACTGACTTCAAACCAGGGATGCAGTACGAACACTGCACTCGGTAAACGAACACCACCAAAGGGTCCAAGGTATGAAAGCAAAGATGAGACGAAACTAGACTCAATAACCAGTTAGGAGAAACTAAACTAGATGAGTACCAGGACGAAACTGGATTTCATGCACAGGCGACGAGGCAAAACTCGACCCAAAGTGAGGAGATTAGGGCGTACACCTGCTGAAAGTGGATATCAGGACGAAACTGGTATTCGAAAGGTGCATCAATAGACATTGGAATGAACTAGAGAGGGTAGTGAAAACTAATCCCGAGAAGACCGTGCCAGGGCGAAACTGAACTATAGTCAAAAGTAGACACTCAAACAAACAAAAGATTGACGTCAGAAGGATATTGGTATGGGGAGGAAACTGAGATAATAAGGACGAAGGCCTCCTTGAATTTAATCTGAAGTATTAGCAAAAATCACTGGGGATGACGGAAATAATAATGGCTTATGTTTCAATGTATGTTTGAATTCTTTTTATATAGCGCAATGCTCCATATAATGGAAATGCTACGCATTTTGGTAGATGCAATGTAATGATGCATGTTTAAAAGTTTCACTGGGGAATGGCCAATTGAGAAGCCAAAAACCAAGAAATCAGAATCTGACATGACTTGCAAAAATAAATTGCAAAATCCAAATGAGAGGAGAAAATATTGGGAACCGCTAGAGAGGGAACCTCGAAGAGATGAAGCTTCGTGGGGAATAACAAATGAGCAACCAGTAGGAACGGGCCACAAACATTGAGAGGAGCTGCAAAAATAAATTACAAACTCCTAGAGAAGATCAGATCGACACTGTAGCTTCTGGAGAAGATTAGACATTTGAGGGAGAGAATCAAGGAAAGACTGTAATCTCTGGAAAAGACAGCGTGTGGCCGTGTTGAGGATCATGCCAAGACAACAAACCCGATGTGAGGGGTAAAAACCTTTGTTGGAGGGAATAAAGCTCTGTTGAAGAAGCGGGACTTCGTCGGGGATACATAACTCTGTTGAAGATTTTTGATGGAGAGAGATTTCTTGGAATGCCACCAATGGATGGATCATGCAGGTAGTCACACAGTATCGACCTTACTGGGTATAAGGAAAGATCTTAACATAAAGATGCCCCAGTTAGCAAATCGGCTGGGAAACGAGAGGTCATGGCGAGGGATCTCTGTTGGCAATTCCGTTGGGGAGTTAAAACTTCTTCAGAATGTGAGTTCCCATTTAAACAACTCCATTGGGGATGTGTGACATATCCAAACTTGAAGTCTCAAAATGAAGCTTTTTGAAAGAAGATTCCTGGGGCAATAAAACTTTGCTGCGGAAACGAAACTTCATTGGGGATAAGAAATTTCACTGGGGATAAGTAGAGTCCTAATCATACATGGGCTATGTCCAAATATTCCCTTCTTGACAATCATTAAGCTCTTTACAGGTGTTTAACGTGTAAACTCTTTTTGATATCAGATAAATGTTTTGCATGCAGGAAGATGTTTATTTTGGGAATGACATACCTGATGCAACGATTATTTAAGCCTTTGAAGTTGAAAATCTTAACGAAGTGTCGCATCTCTGTTGTGAATGAATCACTGGCTAGAGTGCAAAAATTTCAAAATTTTTCTTCCCCTTTTTGAAAAATGAGTCAAGATGCGGGTGATAAGATACCAACATGAGTATGCAACACATATTTGGGAGTTTAGGAAACGTTATCCCGTTGTAGTATTCTTTCGAGTTAAACCCTTGTTTTAGTTAGGACTTTTAGAGGTTGTAACGTGGCCTGGTTCGAGGTGTTTTAGAAAAAAGTTTTTTTTAGGCTCAAGTTATTTGGTTTCCCCCCCTCTTCGTGATATTCTCCTGTCCTAAGTCCAGTTGACTTATCAAAAGCATTCATCTTTCAAAAGGATTTATAATGGTTGAGTGATCACGACAAATTCTCCAACATGATTGTCACTTAACTTCTGCTGCTTTTGTTTTTGATATTATTGTTCCTCTTCTTTTGATGAAAATTTTATTGGATAATCTTTTTCGGCCTTTTAGGATCTCTTTTCCCTAATTTTTTCCTGGACAAAATCTTTTGAATTTCAATTTTGAGAGTCCAGCGGGACGCCCTGACTTTTGCCTAAGCGACTTGTTTTCAAGTTTTGACTTAGCTGGCCTTTTTGTTTCTTTCTTATTCATACTTTCCACTTTGAACAAGTCAATGTGACTTTAGGTCTTTGAACTCTTTTTTTTTCCTTTTCTTCCCGAAGAAAACAAATGCCTCATTCCTTGGTCGGCGAGGGATAGCCATTATTGTATCGATTCGATCTCGACCTCATGACTTTGTGAGGAAATGAACATCGTGGTTTAGACATTTTTTTATGATGCAAAAGATAAAATGTGGTGATCTTCAGATGGGACATTCCTTCTGAAATTTGAATGCTTGGTGAAATCAACTGAGCATCTACCCTGCCCCTGATTAAAAAACAAGGTTTTCTTTCTTTTTGAAAAAGAAACTCCTACTTCGAAGGCTCAGAGGGGTTAACGAGGGTCTAACTCCCTTATATCTCCGGTGTTTGGGGATTGAAACAATGCTTGTACATCATCAACGGGGTTCTACTCAAAAGCATACCACCACAGTCATCGTTTTTAGCTAAACTCCTTCCTCCAATATTTTGGCTAAGCAAAAGAATTGGTACAGTTGGCATCAGAATGCCCGAAAAATCAATTAAAGAGTGATACTGGATGGATTAAGTAAAATAAAAAACAAACAATTTTCAAGGCAAAAATATTCAACGCATCAAAACTGACATTCGACTATAAACAAAATCCTATATACAGACAATGTTAAAACAATCAATCAAGATAACACATTAAAGTGCGGCAAAGAAACGTAATAAAAGCCATTATGGGGAAGAAATATCTCCAACTAGGTTCCCCGATCTCGCCGACCTGCCGTAATCTTGGCATTACCCTGACCCATGACCTTTACCAACAGCACGGAGCGGTGAAACAAAATGACAAGGCATCCGCCAGTAAAGTGAATGGGAATCCCATCAATCTAGAGAACCAAACACGCCCCTTGCACAATAGTAGTTGTGTTTGTTATCCGTATTCCAAGCGGCCAACCAACCATGACTTAGATTACCATTTTCGTGTAAGGCTCACAAAGTTTATATGCTCATGCTTATCAAAAATATTGGACGTTTTTGCAAACAAAATAGTAAAAAGGGAGAAAAGAAAAGTATGCGTACTTGAAAGAAGATATTCTATTGATTTTGATAAATCAGCCTGTGAAAAAGGCATTTACAAATGGAATCAAGAGATTACAACATTAAAGCAAACAAGTGTTTACAAATGGCAATGTGAATGTGAATATCCATCAAGTCCCGACTCTGCTATGACTCTTGTGACTCTCACACTTCCTGCTTTCAGACAGATCAATCTTGGATTGGCCTCGAGCTTATGCCAGGTGATGGAACGAAGAAAAGAAACAAAGGATCTCATGCTGAGCGTAGTCATTTGCTTTAAGTCCCTAACTTTTGCCTGAATCGCCCTTTCGGGTTTTCGATTCACCATGACACCCTCTTTTTGCCTAAATCGCCCTTTAGGGTTTTCAGTTTAGCGGGTTTTTTTTATGCAAAGTATTTTTTAACTACGTCAGCATTCATAGGGAGAGGGGAGTACTCTCCATCCATAGTTGTGAGCATCATTGCTCCTCCAGAGAAAACTTTCTTGACCACGAAAGGACCTTCATAAGTCAGTACCCACTTTCCCCTAGGATCTCCCTCGGGGAGAATTATCCTTTTTAGCACAAGGTCACCTGGCTTGTAACACTGAGGTTGTACCCTCTTATCAAAAGTTTTCCTCATCCTTTGCTGATATACCTGGCCATGACAAACAACTTTCAACCTCTTCTCGTCAATAAGTTCCAACTGATCCAGCCGATTCTGTACCCATTCACTTTCATCCAGCTTAACATCTCTCATGACCCTAAGAGAAGGAATCTCGACTTCCACCAGCAATACTGCTTCCATGCCATAAACCAATGAAAATAGGGTTTCCCCAGTCGAAGTACGCATAGTGGTGCGATAACCATGCAACGCGAAAGACAGCATCTCATGCCAATCTTTATAGGTCACCACCATCTTCTGCACGATTTTCTTGATATTCTTGTTGGCCGCTTCGACAACACCGTTCATCTTTGGTCGGTATGGGGAAGAGTTATGATGCTTGATTTTGAAGGACTCACAAAGCTCCTTCATCATTTTGTTGTTCAAATTAGACCCATTATCAGTAATGATCTTTTCAGGCACTCCGTAACGACAGATAATATCGTGCTTAATGAACCGAGTTACCACTTGCTTGGTGACATTGGCATAAGATGCAGCTTCGACCCATTTTGTAAAATAATCGATGGCAACCAGAATGAAACGGTGACCGTTGGATGCAGTCGATTCAATCTTGCCGATCATATCAATTCCCCACATCGCAAACGGCCAAGGGGAAGTCAAGACATTCAAAGGTACTGGTGGCACATGCACTTTATCAGCATAGACTTGACATTTGTGAAAAACTCGTGCATGATTGTAGCAGTCAGTCTCCATGGTGGACCAATAATACCCTGCTCGCAAGATCTTTTTAGCCATGGTGTGCCCGTTGGAATGGGTCCCTAAATCACCTTCATGTATCTCCTCAATGATTCTAGCTGCTTCTTTCTTGTCAACACATCTGAGCAGTAAGCTGTCATGATGCCTTCTATACAACACACCACCACTGAGAAAGAACTTGGCTGGAAATCTTCTCAAGAACTTCTTATCTGTGACGGATGCCTCTTCAGGGTACTCTTGTGTTTCAAGATACCGTTTAACATCATAAAACCAAGGATTACCATCTGGTTCCAAACTGGCCTCAAAACAGAAAGCTAGCTCACTCAAACTTCTGATGGTAATGGAAGGTGCCTCATTAGCCCACTTAACCTTGAACATGGAGGACAAAGTTGCCAGTGCATCAGCTATATTGTTTTCTTCTTTGGGAATGTGCTCAAACGTGATCTCTTCGAAGTACGGAATCAACTTCATAACATGCTCACGATAGGGAATTGGGTTCTGATGGCGAGTCTCTCAATCTCCATTAATCTGGATGATAACAATATTGGAATCCCCGTAAACTTTCAAAAATTTGATGCACAGGTCGATCGCCGCTTCAATGCCATAAATGCAAGCCTCATACTCAGCCATGTTGTTAGTGCAATCGAAACAAATACGAGCCGTGAAAGGGATGTGGTATCCCTCAGGGGAAGTGATAATAGCTTTGATGGCGTTGCCCATGGCATTGGAAGAACCATAAAAAACAAGCGTCCAATGTGATCCCTGCTCTGGTCCTTCGTCTGGGTCTGGCATGTTACAATCCCGAATATACACAATTTCCTCATCTGGAAAATCAAACTTCATCAGTTCATAATTGTTCATGGGCTGATGAGCAAGATGGTCGGCCAGTACACTACCCTTATTTGCTTTTTGAGTAGTATATTGGATATCATATTCAGTGAGTATCATCTGCCAACGGGCTACCCTTCCTGTAAGAGATGGCTTCTCAAAGATGTACTTGACTGGATCCATTTTGAATATCAAGTAAGTGGTGTGAGTTAACATGTATTGCCTCAAACGTTTGGCGGCCCAGGAAAGCGCACAACAAGTCTTTTCCAGCAATGAGTACCTCGACTTGCATTCCGTAAACTTCTTACTCAAGTAGTAAATAGCCTGCTCTTTCTTCCCTGTCTCATCATGCTGACCGAGGACACAACCCATTGAGCTCTCCAACACAGTTAGATACATGATTAGTGTCCTTCCTTCCACTGGCGGCATGAGTATCGAAGGTTCCTGCAAATACTCCTTTATTTTGTCAAAGGCCTTATGACAATCCTTATTCCATTTCACTGTTTGACTTTTCTTCAACAACTTGAACAAAGGTTCACAGGTGGCTGTGAGATAAGAAATAAATCTAGAAATGTAGTTTAACCTTCCCAAGAAACCACATATTTCCTTCTCTGTCCTTGTCTCAGGCATTTCCTGTATCGCTTTTACTTTGGTCGGGTCCACCTCGATACCTTTTTCACTTACAATAAAACCCAACAGCTTGCCGGATCTCACCCCGAATGTGCACTTATTCGGATTCAACCTCAGCAAAAACTGCCTCAGTCTCTTGAACAATTTTTCCAGATGAACAAGATGTTCCTCTTCCGTGTCAGACTTAGCAATCATATCGTCCACATAAACCTCAATCTCTTTGTGAATCAAATCATGAAAGAGAGTGACCATGGCGCGCTGATATGTTGCCCCAACATTTTTAAAACCAAACGACATCACTTTATAGCAAAAAGTTCCCCAAGGCGTGATAAATTTTGTCTTCTCCATATCCTCCGGAGCCATCTTAATTTGATTTTAACCCGAAAAACCATCCATGAACGAAAACACTTTGGAATGAGCAGTATTATCGACCAACACATCAATATGCGGGAGAGGGGAGTAATCTTTAGGGCTGGCCCTGTTCAAATCCCTATAATCCATGCACATCCTGACCTTACCATCCTTCTTGGGCACAGGCACAATATTTGCAATCCATGGCGGATAATTGATGACCTTTGAGAAATTCGCGTCCAACTTCTTCTGGACCTCCTCTTTGATCTTCTTGGACATCTCAGGATGAGTTCTTCGGAGCTTTTGCTTAACAGGAGAACAACCTTCTTTGAGCGATAGTCGATGCACCACTATGTCTGTATCCAACCCAGGCATATCCTCATAAGACCAAGCGAAGATATCAGAATACTCAGGGAGTAGCTCAATCAATCTGACCTTTATACTTTCCACGAGATCTGCCTGTATCTTGACTTCTCTTCTTACCTCTTCTGTGCCAATATTCACCACCTCAATCGAATCCTGATTCGGCTAGATAACCTTCTCTTCTTGTTTTAGCAATCTTGCCAATTCCTCAGGAAGATCACAATCCTCATAAGCCTCTTCTTCAGCTAGATAAATAGGAGTATCAAAGTCATAATGAGCCATAGCATAGTCGTTATCAAAATGATCGGTGGTGGAAGTGCATCTGCATGAATGACATTTTGGCGTTTTTTAGTGACAGTGTGTGAAAAGAGAAACATTGCCATTCAAATAAAAAAAGAAATGGAGCAAAATTTTGAATGCAAAAACGTCCTTTATTTCATGATAAAATTTTGAAAATAAACATGGTGGCCCTACACAAATGATCCACTACGCCTTGGGCAAAGCGCATGAATTATGATATGATAATAAAAGAAACAAGAAAATTATTCCTCAGCGCTTGAAACTTGGATAACATCAATGGAAGTCCAATTGTTGAGTGTCTGGCATGGAATACTCGGACGAATCCAATCTTCGACATTGCAGCCATCAGCCCTATCATCGCCAACTGCATTGATGTGTCCTTCTTGAGTAGCACAAGGGCGGGAAAACTTCACAGGAGTAGATAGACTAGATGCTCTGGGAGTTGCACTCTGCTAACCTGGGCTAAAACCAAGACCAAATTTATCAAATTTTAGAGTAACGTCCAGCACCTGACCCCAACCCTCAGGGTTACCACCTTCCACCACAGCTCTCGCATCTTTGAGAGAAGACATGACAGTTTCGGGCTTCCTTTTCTGCTCTGGAGGAGGGAAATTGACAACATGAACTGTTTCAAACGCCTGAAATGGAGTCTCATGTATCTCGCCTTCAACTTGAACATAGCAGAATGATGTCAAATGACTCACAATGTACTCTTCCTCGCTGCATACAGTTATCACCTTTCCCTCTGCAGGATACTTGAGTTTCTGATGAAGAGTAGAAGTGACTGCTCTTGCTCTATGAATCCATGGCCGCCCCAACAAACAACAATACACTGGCTGTATATCCATCACAAAAAATGTAGCTGTGAAGGTGCGAGGCCCAACCTTGATTGGCAACTCCACCTCCCCAAACACTGACCTTCGAGACCAATCAAACGCCTTCACCATCAAATCACTAGGGCGCAACTCCAGGCCAGAATAATCAATCTTCATCAATGCTGACTTCGGTAGTACATTCAAAGACGACCATGTGTCCACCAAAACTCGGGATAAGGTAGTTCCCCTGCACTCCATTAAAATATGCAACGCTTTGTTATGGCCTGGCCCCTCCGGAGGAAGATCAAAATCTGTGAAGCCTAGACCGTTCCCGACAAATATGTTAGCGCAAACATTCTCGAACTGGTTGACTGTTATCTCATGTGGCACAAACGCATTCTTTAACAACTTCATCAAGGCATTTCTGTGAGGTTCTGAATAAATCAACAGAGACAAGATAAACATCTTAGAAGGAGTATGGCTCAGATGATCAATTATGCTATAATCACTTTTTCTGATAATTCGCATCAACTATTCAACCTCATCGAGAACTGAAGAAGCTTCTGATATCAGAATAGGTTGAGTCACATTGGCCGACGTAACCCTCGGATTACCAATCATCGCCTGCTGTTTTCCTTTTTCTCTTACAGAAGCATCTGCTGCATCTTGCACATTAGAAGGACCAAATATTCTCCCACTTCTAGTCATTCGACCCACACCAGAAAAGTTATGAACTTCCTCTTCATTACCTTCAGCATGTTCTTCCTCAGACAAACGATTACTTACTTCCTGCTTCACCCCATGGTAATAAACATCCGCACCATAATGCCATGGGATGGCCTTCTCACTGGTATACGACATGGGACCAGGTACCGTAATCATCAAAGGAGGTGCCCTAGATGGGGCAGGAATGCGCACAAGGGTGTAAGGAATAGATACCACAACAACATCTTCTTTGGTAACCTTACGGCAACTCGGTTTTCTATCAAACTACAGGAAACCTTCTTTTATCATCAACTGGATACCGGCTTTTAAGTCATCACAACCCTTTGGTTGCTCTCTACACTTGGCACACTCTAAAGTACAACCCAGGAAAATAGAGTTGTCAAGCAAATACCTCTTAACATACCACAACGGGGTAGTTACCTGTTCCACATCCACGATCAAATTCAACATCTCACCATTATCATCAATCATATTAACAACACCCCCTCC
Organism: Vicia faba; assembly: GCA_948472305.1. Lineage (NCBI taxonomy): Eukaryota > Viridiplantae > Streptophyta > Magnoliopsida > Fabales > Fabaceae > Vicia > Vicia faba. The sequence goes on from OX451736.1 coordinate 622,086,011, forward strand.
ATGCCTAGGCATTGGGTTCTGAGTAACATTCGGACCAGTCACTGGAGTAAACTCGATTGCCTTAGCATCCAATAAGTCTTGTACTTTGCACTTTAATGCAAAACAATTTCTAGTAGAATGACCAACTCCGCCTGAATTGAATTCATATCTTGCGTTAGCATCATAGTTAGGAGGAAGTCTTATGGGTGGTGGTGGCATATTTCTCAAACCGATCAACTTCAAATCGAGAAAATGGTGGAGTGCTTCAGTAAGAGATACTAGCAAGGGATCAAATTTTCTCGGCTGTCTCTGTTGTTGATTATTATACTGACGGGGAGCCTCTTGCTGCCTTTGTTGCTGAGGCATTGTATTCGGTATCTGCTGCGGAGGAGCATTAACAGGAATAGAAACAACATTGATTTGTTGGTGCTGACGATCCTCTCTTCTTCCTCTATGAGAGTAAATCGCGCTTGCATCGCCTTCCCTTTTCTTAGGGTAAGTGTTGAATGGTTTCTTACTGCCCCCTGATGAGCCACTAGAACCTCCAATCTGAATTTTCCCCAATTTCAAACCTACCTCAATTCTTTCACCAACCATAATCAGGTCTGCAAATCCTGCCGAAGTACTTCCTATCATGTGCTCATAGAATGGCCCTTGCAGGGTACTCATAAACATATCAATGAGTTCCCTCTCCATGAATGGAGGTTGAACCCTTACAGCCAACTCACGCCACTTCTGAGCATATTCCTTGAAAGATTCTTTTGGTCCCTGTGACATATTCTGTAACTGAGTGCGATTAGGCGCCATATCCATATTGTACTGATAATGTTTGACAAAAGCCCGAGCAAGATCATTCCAGCAACGAATATGAGTTTTCTCCAACTTCATGTACCACTCCAGGGATGGCCCAGATAGGCTATCCTGGAAAAAGTGAATCAAAAGCCCCTGATCCTCAGTATGCACCGACATTTTTCAGAAATAAGCAGTTGTATGAGTAACAGGACATGACATTCCGTTGTACTTTTCAAATGTTGGAGACTTGAATTTTGGAGGAACTTTCACCCCAGACACCAGCCCGATATCATTAGCATCCATACCAAGGACTCCTTGCCCTTCCACAACCTTCAAACGTTCTTCCAATAACCGATACTTCATATCCTCAATCTGAACCTCCGGCTCTTAATACCGAATAGAAAACTGATCTTCATCCTGGGCAAAGTCATAATCCTGCTCCTGATAGTTCCTTACACCGCCTTGATTAACTCTTCTATTCCCCACAAGATGAGGTCCCGGAGACAGGGGAAACTGCCCTACATTGCGCACAAAAGGGTTTCCAGGCATCCCGTGAAAATTTCCAGCAGGCTGATCTTGCACATCCCCCAATCCTATAGAAATGTCCTGATATAGCCCTTGATTTCCACCATCCCCTGGATAGTGACGCTGGTTGTTGAAAATGGCAGCCAGTTCCTCCTGTCGGCGATTCACATTGGTGATGACCTCCATGAACTGAGTCATCTGAGTGGCCATCTGGGCCCTCATTTCAGCAAGTTCATCTTGAACTTGTTCCATCTGTCTTGGCAAATTGTTTCTGGTGGAATATCGATGAGTAGTCGTCTTGAATTCTGAATAAGAAAATTAGAAGAATAAGAATACCGTCTTGAGATAACCTGTAAGTTATGAAATACATGATGTGCATGATATGTTTGTCATTTCCAGGTATTCAAGAGTCCTTTTATTCATCAATCACGACGTGCAGCCAATAATCAAGCATACAATCAAAGGAAAAAAGGACAATAAACAAACACTTCAATTATTTACAAACAAAAGAAACGATGTTCCAATGACTTCTGACATTTAAGAGTATAACGATAATCACAATACATGTTTTAAAGTATCCTTAACAAAAAACTGAATAATAAAAACAAACAAATGGTCCCTTCCAACAATTCTGGGGGTAACCAAATACACCAAAGGTAAGCACAAAAACTAAATATCCGGAACAAGACATGCTTCAAGGTGTTGACAATACTCTTCAAGCCTGGCTTTCTCCTTCAAAAGTTGTGATGCGACTTATTTACTTTCTTGAAACCGATCCTCTGCGACACGCCTTTGGGATACTTCCTTCTTAAGTTGAGCATCTTTGTCTTTGAGATATTTCTCCAAGTTTTGAATCTTCTTCCTGTAGCTATTCTCAGATGCCTGAAGCTTCTGGTACTCTTGCTGGGTCTTACTCAACTCTTCTTCCATTTCAGCATGAGATCTCTTCCTAAAACTGGTTGCATCAGAAGTTTCCCCTTGAGCTTCTTTGAGTTTGCAAGCTAAGTCGGCCCTTTCTTGATCTACCTAATAAAGTTTCATCCCTGCCTCACGGCCTTTTGCACGAAGTTGAATGTTCTCAACATGAACCTGGGTGAACACCTCGGTAGGCACTGTGTTACTCAGAACAGTAGGAGGTTGCTCACATATAGGAGCCGACCTTGCAAATGGTAACCGTAAAATCTTAACCCTGGCTCTAATCCATTCCAAGTAAGGAACCCTAGCAATAGGAACCTTCTTGCCCAAAGTAGTTCTATCCTTCTTGTGAATTCCCTTCCAAGCACTTGTCACTCTTTTCAACATCACAGGATCACTTCCTTTAACAAAATACACTGATTCAGACACCTCCTCAACCTTTGGCGGTCCATCCATTGCATATCCCAATTGACGATAAGCAAGCACAGGATTATAGTTGATACACCCCTTAGTTCCTATGAGGGTAACATTAGGGAAATCTCCGCAGCTAGTGATAATACTTCGTACTTCCCCCATGTCATAAATACACCAGATATCAAATGAAGTAAGGTTGACAAGTATGGATGACCATCAGAGAGAATGTCTGGTATCCATGAAAGGGACACTTACCGATAAGTGCAACTTAAACCATTGATACAACATCGAATGACATAAACTTACATTACCTCCTTTTCCATGCCTGGAATGAATGGTGTAAAGACTATCTTCCAAGAGTGTCGGTACCGGGTTCTTGTTTCTAAAAACACAAATAGCCGTCAAATCCACAAAATTTCTCTTGTGACGGAAGAGGACGATCCTGTATATCATGAGAGCAAACAGAGTGCTGAAGTCATTCCAATTCCCTTTCTCTGCCCAGTCTTCAGCTTTCTTCACTAAGAATTCCAAATAGAACCCTTTAGTATCCTCACTTGATTTCCAATTGTCTTTCACCTCTTTCCAACTCAAATGAAGAATTTCAGCAATAACTTCGAACTTTGGCTTCTCCGGCACTTGGACAAAAGGAACTTCGTCTAAAAACTTGATATTAAGTAGGTACGCGTACTCTTCTAGTGTGGGAACCAGTTGATAATCTTGAAAAGTAAAACACCATAATTCCTTGTCATAGAACTGGCAGAGGGTGATCAAAGCCACTGGGTCAACTGGAGTGTTAAGGATTAGTAACAAATTGCCATAATTTTTGTTGAAATTATTCATAATAACACCCTTCAAATAAGAACTTAACCTCTTCAATTCGGACACATCAATAGAAGGGATCTGATAAGAGAATGTATGCCTGGTGGGCTCTTTAACACGAACTGAATCAAACTCATCTGACGGGAGGCCATCCATTTCCGATAGAAAGAAGACTCTTGAATGTCCCTGGAAAATGACATGCGCATGCTAGTTATTTTTTTACATAATTTTTTAGAAATAAATATGCTATGATGCAACATGACAGGATCAAAGTTTCACACTGGATCATGGCTGGAACATTATAGAACAACACTGTGATACGGTGGGAGAACTGACTAGTATTTTGCGTTCGTATTCGCACTTGTGCGGTTGAGCAAGAGTCGCCACCGACTTTTTATTTTATCCTAAAGGAAAGGTTAAAAAAGCACAGCAAAAACCTTTTGAGATATTTCGTAGGTTCGGGGGGTAGATTATGAAAAGGGAAGGTATTAGCACCCTTTTCATCCATGGTTATCCATGGGCTCTTAGGTACTTGCTTAGATCAATCTTGCCTTGGTTTTCAATTGTATGAAATGGTGCTTTGTGGGTTGTTTTGAAAATGTTTTGAAAAGATGCCTTGTGCTAGGCTAACCTTGTAACAATTCTTTACTCGAATGTTTTACAAAAGGTGTTTTATCTTTTAAAAAGATGTTTCAAGGGTTTGAAAAGTTTGATTTTTGAAAGTGTTGGTGAAGTGGGTTTTGAAATTAGGCAAGTGTTTTCTTTGCAAATTGACAAGTACTTAAGAGTTTATCTACCCTAAAGCTTTCTCAAAGATTTTCGTCGTGTTTTAACCCCTTTGACAATTTTGTTCTACCATTGAAATTGATAGGCAATCTTGTATTTAGGAAGTTTATTCGGGACGGGCGTGGGTCATCGTATGGACCATGAATGCAATGATGCCAAGTGTCTTTGGCAATTATTTTGAAGGGACTATGATCATTCCATTTAGGCAACACTTTGAGGGACTTGTGATCATTTGCTTTTGTTTTGCCAAAGATACTCGACGTGCAAGCATGGCCCATTTTGGAAGGCATCATGTGGGATTACCCTAGAGGGTGCAAGTGTGATTGTGTATTGATTACATGCGTTTGTCTTGTATTAGGTTATCTAGCGTTTGATTTTATGTACATACAAACCCTAGGTCTAACCATGGTATAATTGGAAAACTGTAAATTGCGGAATGTAAATCTACGCTATTACAAAATAGTATCAGGGAGTGGGGGTATAAATGTACAAGGGGATGAGACTTATAGTATTTACAACCAAATCGAATGTCGCAATCAAAATGTAAATATCGAATGTACAAATATAAGATAAAATGTGTATAGGGCAATATATTGTGTAAGTGTAAATGTGAGATGTATATGTATATGAATTGTGTAATTATATACAAGTGCGATAATGTGAAGTTGAATCGTATTAGGGTTTGACCTAGAGAAATGTTTTTAAATGTATTTTTGATTTATATGTTTAATTATGTACAAAAGAAAAATGAAGTGTTTTGATTAAAATGTTAAGTTTTAATTAAAAAAGTGTTTTAGTCAAATGTTTGTGAATTTCGATATTAGAAAATAAATGTATTTAAATTGGTATGTACAAATGTATATGTTAATTAAAAAGTTTCAATTTAATCATGTATAAAAAAATGTATAATATGTACAAATGTGTATTTTAATTAAAAAGTATTTCCAATTTTATTATGTATGAAAAAGTTTATTATTTTTATGTACAAAAGTGTATTAATTAAAAAGATGTTTTAAACATATGATGAAAATGTATTTTATTCAAGTTAGTATTTTACAAGAAATAAAAAAAGTAAACATTTGTTTATAAAATAAAATAAAAAGGTTAGTATTTTACACAAGAAAAACAAAAGAGGTAAGTATTGTTTATGAAATAACAAGAGGGTTAATGTTTTTAAAAAAACATGGTTAAGTGTTAACTTGGGCTTAGAATAATTAGGAACGGGTCAGGCCCATGTTTGTCTTTGAACGAAATTTAGGGTTAGGCATTTGGTATGTTCAGAACGAAGGTTAGGGCTTGAGCGGCGCCGTTTGTGCATTCGTCTTCTCCGATCATCCATTTCCTGAACGCTCGACTCCGGCCACCAACGTTATTCCAACGCCTTTCTTCCCTCCCTAACATGAACTCAGCGCCTTTGATTTAAGGTTAGCTTTTGTTGTTATGTTTTTATCTCTTTCCCTTTTTACAGATTGCATGTTTTGATTTGAGTTTTAAGTTGAGTTTTTATGATTATGAGGTGAAGGAGAAGAGAAGTGGGAAAAGATTGACTACCTTCGTTTTGGGAGACGGAGGAGAGGTGGAGTGATGCTTTAGGAGGCCGGCACGGCGTGAGGGATGCTGTACTGTGATGAATCTTTGAGCTTTCCTGGTATTTTCGTTCTTACCTCTTGCTTAGGCTTTTATGATGACATGTGCTGAGAAGCCCTTCTTAAAATTCGCTTTTCTTTTATCTTCTTCTTCCACTATGATGCCTTTGGGAATTGTTGAATGCTTTTGAACATGTGTATGCCTGAGTATTTGCTTGAGTATTGTTTGAGATGCCCAATGATGATCTCTGAGATCTGAGGGCCTATGTATTGTTGCCTGAGTTGCTTCTTTCTTCTTGAGAGGCTGTATGCTTGTTTGCGTTGCTCAGTGATGACCTCAGAGGTCTGAGGGCCTAGGTTGCTTTGAAAACTTGTTGATGGATGCTATGGTTGAAACAAATGTGTAGTTTTGATTAGCTTGACAGGCGTTGGTATGGTTTTTGAATTGAACTGTGTGTTTGATGGCTTTATTGACAGGCATGGTTGTTTAGTTCATATGTTTTTTTTGAGTTTGTGAGGCTAATGGTAAGGCAGGGTTGATGAAGTTTTTGGTTTTTGGCATTGGTTTGAGATAACTCAGTTTACAGGTTATGTGAGGTTTGGGACAGGTTCAGTATGCTTTTTGTTAGGTGTTTGAGCTTGCTTCAGTTTGATGGGTTTTTGTGAGGTTTGGGACAGGTTCAGTATGCTTTTTGTTAGGTGTTTGAGCTTGCTTCAGTTTGATGGGTTTTTGTGAGGTTTGACAGTGTATTGGCTTGAGATAACTCAGTTTGCAGGTTATGTGAGGTTTGGGACAGGGTGTGATGAAGCTTGATGGTTTTTTGGTTATCCGGTTTGAGATGTTCAGTTTTTAGGTTATGTGTTGACAGGAGGTGGGTTTGTTAGGCTAATGGCAAGGCAGGTGAAGGCATTGTGTTATGTTTGGCTTATCAGGTTTTTTGAAGCTTGAGGTTGCGTTTTCAGGTTATGGTACTGGTATGAGGTTTGATTGTGTTTTTGATAACTTGTGTTTTTTAGACAGGTATCAGCTTCCTGGCCTATATTGGTTCAGTTCTGAGTTATATGGGTGATATTGGTGCTTGGCTCAATCAGTCTCTTTTCTTGTATTATTTCGTCCTTTTGCTATTGGTCTTTGGCGCCTAACCTTATTTCAAACTTTGGTTTTCTTTTTGATCCACGCTTGCTGGGTAGTTTGACAAAATTTCTTGGCATCTTTTCCATTTTTAGTAACTGTCCATGCTGTGTAGTTTTGAACAATGCTGAATTGTGTCTTCTTTTTTGTATATCTTTTCTGCTGTCCTACTGCCTATGCCTAACCTGAACTTTGCCTATGCTCTTTATCTCTCTTTTTCTCACTCATAGTACAGTTTAGAATTATTATATGATTTTTATTTGTACTATGGTTCTGAAGGGCCCCCCTCTTATGCTGGGAAATGATGAAACAGATCACCTTGTTTGCATATACTTCTCTGCATTCTTATTCTGCTTTTGACAGCTTTGCATTTCTTTGATATCTTGGCATTTTGACTTTGCAGCAAGTGTACTTTTGGGTAATCCTTAGGCATTTTGACAGCAACTTCTTTTTTGCTTTGGATAGAAAGTTGGAATTGGATTTTTTCAGTTTAGTTTGAATTGGAAATTGAGATTCTTATGCAGTCTTGAATTTTTAGAAATTATGCATTTGCATTTCATGAACAAAAAATCTTCCCTCTCTGTGAACCGGGAGAAATCCCGTGATTTGCAGAGAGGGCAACTGATCCCAGTCAGTGGCCCCTAATGATGAGCAAATTAACTGTCTCTTTTAATTAACTGTCTTCTGACTTCCTCTTCCTTTTTGCAGATAAAGAAATGGAGCACCGGCATGAAGTGGAGAATGAAGAATTTAGAAAATAGGATAGAATTTCTATTTTCAGTTTAATTCTTGTACATTATTATTATTTAAATACTTTGTAATAAATATTAGTATCCAAATAATAACAATTGTAACAATTATTAAATGTGAAATAAAAATTCATTTGATATTTAATTTTCTTTCAATTCCTTTTTCTTTAATTGTTCATTTGTTATTTATAGTCCCTTAAAATAAAATAAAATGAAGGTTTAAACTTCAAATATTTTAATTCTTAGAATCATAAATAATCAACTAAACCTTCAATGATCAAAATAAATGAATTCGACGTATCCATTATTCAAAGCAACACACAGTCGAACACAAAAACTTAATCAGATGCAATCCCCCTTTTTTCTTTACTGATTCTTTTATCAAGCACTGCAACTCCACATTGCACATATCCCTTTTGACTGGTGAATTCAAACCAACTGCCTCATTTACTGATTAAATCAAGATAACGCGAATTTTAACCCGAATCTCGGAACAAACTGCAAAGTGCGGTGGAATTTAAATTCTTCTGAGAATATGCCCATAAAACCTTAATTTCTGATTAAATGCTAGATAACGCTCGCCTGATCAAAATTGAACCAAAAATCATCCCAACCCTAAGCCAACTGTATGAGACCAATCAGAGCCCTGAACATCAGTACAAACCCTAATTTCGCTTGACTGTCAAGAAAAGTCCGTTTGTCCGATTCTTGCGCCAGTTTGAAAAGTCAGGAAATGTCTGAAGCTGAGATTGTTTGTAGCAAAATGCGAGGGCAAATTTTGGGGTACAACAGTTGCCCCTGTTCAATCTTCTTGGACCTGAAGAGTTAGATTGGCAAGTTTGCCTTTCGCGACTTGAAGGTAAAAGGAGATTGGACACTAGAGTGCCCGGAAATTTGCACTCACCAAAGCACTGGATGCGGGAATGGGCTTAGAGATGCCATTTGGAGATGGGCTTAACGATGCCATCTAGGAGAGTGACAGAAACTTGTCGGGGATGGGCTTAAAGATGCCATCTGGAAGGGAACGTTAGGAAAGTGTCCGAGCTTTGGACCATTTCTGAACTGGGGGTCTGAACAGGCAATAGGTTGACATCCGTGGTTGGGAGGAACCTGCAAGCCATTTTCAGGAAGTCGCATCTAAATAAGTTGATAGATTAACATCCGTTACCTGGGAAGAATCCACGAACCACTTTCAGAAGTCTGGAAGAAGAAACTGAACAAGCGATAGGTTAACATCCATTTACTTGGAGAACCCGTGAACTGTTTTCAGAAATCTTGAAGTTGAATCGTCAATAAAGCAGCATCCGTTGTTGGGAAGCTTCTGTATTCAAAGGTGCATCTGAACAAGCTGATAGATTAACATCCGTTACTTGGGAAGAATCCATGAACTGTTTTCAGAAGTCTTGGGAAGAATCTGAACAAGTGATAGGTTAACATCCGTTTACTTGGAGAACCCGTGAACTGTTTTCAGAAATCTTGAAGTTGAATCAGCAATAAAGCAGCATCCGTTGTTGGGAAGCTTCTGAATTCAAAGGTGCATCTGAACAAGCTGATAGATTAACATCCGTTACTTGGGAAGAATCCATGAACTGTTTTTAGAAGTCTTGGGAAGAATCTGAACAAGTGATAGGTTAACATCCATTTACTTGGAGAACCCGTGAACTGTTTTCAGAAATCTTGAAGTTGAATCGTCAGTAAAGCAGCATCCGTTGTTGGGAAGCTTCTGAATTCAAAGGTGCATCTGAACAAGCTGATAGATTAACATCCGTTACTTGGGAAGAATCCATGAACTGTTTTCAGAAATCTGGAAGGATAAACTGAACAAGTGATAGGTTAACATCCGTTTACTTGGAGAACCCGTGAACTGTTTTCAGAAATCTTGAGATTGAATGATTTTAGTCTGTCGACTGATCTTACCTGAAAAAGGCAAAGAGTTAGTTGGATGCAATGCTATGATGCATGATACAATGTATATCATGGTTTTATGAATGTAAATGGATGTGCATGTAAGCTGGAGAGCTGTCTTGCATAGGATAGATGAATCCGGGACATCGGAAGATAGAAGTATCTTGACTGCTGCCGGGGAAAATAAATCCTGGGTCATTGCTGGGGAACTTGGAGCTTGGATTGTATACCAATCTTCTGGGGAATTCCTGAAGTCTTCTACTGGGGAGTACCAAACTAGTGGACTTAATGCTGGGGAGGCCAGATTGAGAATCTTCAGCTGGGAGAGATGTATCTCTGGAGACTTTACTGGGGAATTCAAGATTTTTCTTCTAAAAACTCTGTGGGGAGAAGATTTAAAAGTCTGACTTCGCTGGGGATTGTCCATTTGAAGCTTTTGATCTGCTGGGGGTACAGAAGCTTAACTCTGAGGGAAAATGATTTCCGGAAGATTCTTTGGCTGGGGATTTGCAAAGATAAACTCCTCCGGGGATAGTATTGATAAGTTATTGTTGGGGGAATTTTGAGGAACTCCGCTGGGGATGGGAAGAATTCTGTCGAGCGTGACCTCCCCTGATGGTTAGTTGAGGATAACCCAGTTATAAGCCTTTGTGAGAATAACTTTGAATAAAACTTGGAAGGGACGTCCGTACTCTGCGGGGAATACCTTTCAGAACCTTACGGGGGATAAGCTCCGAGGGTCTGCTGGAGATAGACCTCAAGGTTTGTCAGGGACGTGGATTACAGATCCCGAGGGATTTCCTTTGAAAGGGTGTCAAAATATCCGTTTGTACTTTTATCCTATCAGTAATCCTTTTCCTTGGGTTCAATTAGGAAGTGATCATGTTTCAAATGCATATGCCTATTTAACAAAACATTGGACGTTTCTCAAAATAAAACAAATAGTGCAAGAGAAAAAGAAAAAGGGAAATGACACAAATTTTGGGAAGAGTATTCGTATTGATTTTCTTTGAGTATGCTTGTACAAAGGAGACAATCATCCTAGTAAGAGGATCTTGTCGTAAATATTTGAAAAATTTATACAAAATAAAGATGGCTATGTGAAATAATTCCATGGGATTCCCTTCTGCTGTAGCTTTCACAACTCTGAACCTCTGTCCATTCAATGCTTCGTTCGACGATGGCTGGATTGATCAGAACCCTGGAACCGGTTGATGAAGAGATTGTCTTTGAAGTGATCCGACGAGACATAGTCATACGCTTTAATTCCCTAATTTTTGCCTGAATCGCCCTTTCGGGTTTTCGATCCACCGAGATGCCCATTTTTGCCCAAGCCGCCCTTTCGGGTTTTCGACTTGTCGGGTCATTTTATGCGTAGTATCTTTTGACTATGTCTGCGTTCGCAGGGTGTGGCAAATCGTCGCCATCCATGGTGGTCAGAATCATCGCACCACCAGAAAATACGCTCTTGATTACAAATGGCCCTTCGTATGTAGGAGTCCATTTTCCCCTGGGATCACTTTGCGGCAAGATAATCCGCTTGACTACTAGATCTCCGACTTGATACACTTGACGTCTGACTTTCTTATTGAAGGCCTTGATCATCCGTTTTTGATACGTCTGACCATGACATATAGCAGCAAGCCGCTTTTCGTCGATCAGATTGAGTTGATCAAGTTGGGTCTGAATCCAATCATCTTCATTCAAACCTGCGTCCTTCATAATCCTTAGAGACGGGATCTGAACTTCCATAGGTAAAACAGCTTCCATGCCATAAACCAAAGAAAATGGGGTTGCCCCAGTTGAGGTACGTATCGTCGTACGGTATCCATGCAGCGCAAATGGTAACATCTCATGCCAGTCTTTGTAAGTGACTGTCATTTTCTGAATAATCTTCTTGATATTTTTGTTCGCAGCTTCAACAGCACCGTTCATCTTCGGTCAATAGGGAGATGAATTGTGATGATAAATCTTGAACTGTTCGCATAATGCAGTGATCATTGTATTATTCAGATTTGTACCGTTGTCTGTGATGATTCTGTCTGGAACACCATACCGACATATGAGATTTTGCTTGATAAAGCGGGCAACCACATTTTTGGTGACGGAGGCGAAGGAAGTTGCTTCGACCCATTTAGTGAAGTAGTCAATGGCAACCAGGATGAAGCGATGTCCGTTGGAAGCCGTGGGTTTGATCTCTCCAATCATATCAATGCCCCACATTGCAAAGGGCCATGGAGCAGTTAGGACGTTGAGAGGAACCGGAGGGACATGAACTTTGTCAGCATAGACTTGACACTTGTGACAAGTACGGGAATGTTGATGGCAATCAGCCTCCATGGTAAACCAATAATAGCCTGCCCTTAGGATCTTCTTAGCCATTGTATGCCCGCTTAGGTGAGTGCCAAATGTGCCGCTGTGTATATCAGTCATGATTAACTCTGCTTCAGCCTTATCAACACATCGGAGTAATACACAATCATGGCTTCGTTTGTAAAGGATGCCGTTGCTCAGGAAGAACTTAGCAGCGAATTTCCTTAAGAACTTCTTGTCATTCACGGAAGCTCTTTCAGGATAATCTTGGGTCTCGAGATACCTTTTGATTTCATGGAACCAAGGTTGTTCCACTACTTCTTCGGTGTTAATCTCGTGACAATGCGCGGGTTCATCCATTCGCTCGATGGTGATTTGGGGAGCCTCGTTATCCCAGTTGAGTTTAAACATGGAGGACATTGTGGCTAGAGCATCTGCTAGCTGATTCTCTTCTCGCGGAAAGTGCTCGAAGGTAATTTGCTCGAAGTGAGGCAACAATGTCAGAACATGTTCTTTGTATGGAATAAGATTAGGATGCTTGGTATCCCAGTCTCCTTTGATTTGGCTAATGACCAAAGCCGAGTCCCCGAATACGATCAGAGATTTGATCCCCAAGTCTATAGCAGCCTTGAGACCAAAGATGCAGGCTTCATACTCCGCCATATTGTTTGTGCAGCTGAAACAAAGTCGGGCCGTGAAAGGAGTGTGGCATCCTTCCGGCGAAATAAGTACCGCGCCAATGCCGTTTCCGAGTGCATTTGAAGCACCATCAAAGTACAGGGTCCATCGGGATCCCTTTTCGGGTCCGTCATACGGTCTGTCGCCTTTGATGTTGTCCAAATTCATGATGTCCTCGTCTGGGAAATCAAATCTCATGGGTTGATAGTCTTCGATAGCCTGATGAGCCAGATGGTCAGCTAGTACACTCCCTTTTATAGCTTTTTGGGTGGTGTATTGGATGTCATACTCGGTCAAGATCATTTGCCATCTGGCTATCCTTCCTGATAAAGCGGGCTTTTCGAAGATATATTTGATAGGGTCCATTTTGGATATCAACAAGGTAGTATGAGTCAACATATACTGTCTTAGTCGGCGAGCAGCCCATACCAAAGCGCAGCAAGTTTTCTCGAGCAGCGAGTAACGAGTCTCACAGTCGGTAAACTTTTTGCTAAGGTAATAAATAGCATGCTCTTTTCGACCAGACTCGTCATGCTGGCCCAAAACACACCCCATTGAGTTGTCCAAAACGGTCAGATACATGATCAATGGTCTTCCTTCGACGGGTGGCATCAGAATAGGAGGTTATAGCAAATATTCCTTGATTCTATCAAAAGCAGCTTGGCAGTCGTCGTTCCATTCAATTACCTGATCTTTCTTCAAGAGTTTGAAAATTGGCTCACAGGTAGAAGTCAGGTGTGAAATGAATCTGGCAATATAGTTTATGCGCCCCAAGAAACCTCTAAGTTCCTTTTCAGTACGAGGAGCAGGCATCTCTTGTATTGCTTTTACTTTTGCCGGATCGACCTCAATGCCTTTGTTGCTTACAATGAATCCCAGGAGTTTACCGGACCTAACTCCAAAAGTGCATTTACTTGGATTCAGCCTGAGCTTGTATTCTTTCAATCTGGCAAACAGCTTTTCCAGATGTTCAAGGTGCTCTTCCTCTGTTTGTGACCGAGCTATCATATCGTCTACGTAAACTTCAATCTCATGATGTATCATGTCATGAAATAGAGCTACCATGGCGCGTTGATAAGTTGCTCCTGCGTTCTTCAGCCCGAATGGCATCACTTTGTAACAGAAAGTGCCCCATTGCGTGACAAAAGTTGTTTTCTCCATGTCCTCGGGGGCCATTTTTATTTGATTGTAGCCCGAGAATCCGTCCATGAAAGAAAACACCTTATGTTGAGCTGTATTGTCAATCAGGATGTCAATATGAGGTAGCGGAAAATCATCCTTAGGGCTGGCCCTATTCAAATCCCTGTAGTCCACACACATTCTGACTTTGCCATCCTTCTTAGGTACTGGCACAATATTAGCGACCCATTGAGGATAGGACGTAACAGCCAGAAAGCCAGCATTGAACTGCTTCATCACTTCTGCTTTGATTTTTTCGGACATGTCAGGCCTCATTCGGCGAACTTTTTGCTTGATCGGTGGACAGTCTTCTCTTGTGGGGAGACGGTGAACCACGATGTCGGTGTCTAGGCCCGGCATGTCTTCATAGGACCAAGCGAAGATTTCAACATACTCATTCAGTAACTGTACCAAGCGTTTCTTGACTTCTGGTTCCAGGTTGGCACCCATTTGTACCTCCTTCCGATTCTCCTCGGTTCCCAAGTTAATAGTTTCCAACGGCTCTTCATGCGGTAAGATGGCCCTTTCCTCTTGTTGCAGGAGTCTGGCTAGTTCCCCGGGTACTTCACAACCTTCGTCATCCTCATACTCGGCTAGATTGACCAGGTCTTCCGAGTTATTGAAAGATACAGCAGGATAGTCACCCATGGAATCCGGAGTGGATGGGTACCTGCATTGGTGAGTGGTGGGTGTGTGTAAGGGATAGCCATCCTTAAACAACAACAAAAAAAACGCAAAAGGAAAGATAATGAACACAAGCAGTTTATCAAATGAAAAACGTCCAATGAATCATTAAACATGGCATTTGAATATGGAAGATAGTCAAAACCCTTACAAGTGGACCTACATGCCCCGAGTAAGGCAGGAGGTGGAAAGATAGTGTACGGATTGTTTGAAAGTAAAATATTACAGACCAAAATAGAAAATGTTTGATAGATAAATTACTGAGGAATAAAAGTGACGGGGACAAAGTCTTTAGCCTCCCAATTGCTCAAACCTCCTCTGACAGTCGGATGAATCCACTCTTCAAAGTTGCTTTCTTTGTCTTCATCTTCCAGGACGTTGATTCGGTGAGGAGAAATCTTGACTGGCGCTCTCTCAATCTTTGACCGGCGCATGGCCTTCTGGCCAGCGGTGGTGAAACCTAATCCAAGCTTATCAACCTTATGCGGAAAATCGGGTAGCTGCCCCCACGGTGAATTCTTTCCTTCTTTAACTGCAGCCCTTGCATCCTCCAGAGATGCCATCCTGGCCATCTGTCTTGGTGTCTCAGCTGCCAACTTCGCCACTGCTATCTCGGGAAATACTTCTTCGAAATGTTGAAACGGTGTCTCAATGAACTCCCCTTCGACCTCCACATACCAGAAAGAATTTAAATGGCTAATCATGTACTCTTCCTCGCCATGGACAGTAATGATCTTTCCCTTTACAGGATATTTCAGCATCTGGTGCAAGGAGGAGGTGACTGCCCCAGCATGGTGTATCCAAGGTCTACCCAGCAGGCAGGAGTATGATGGACGGATGTCCATTACATAGAAAGTGGATTTGAACACCTCGGTACCTATCTTGACAGGAATTTCAACTTCTCCATGGACCATTCTTTTCGACCCATCGAAGGCTCTGACGACAATATCACTCGGCTTCAATTCCAACCCTTCGCAATCTAGCCGGTCCAAGGCCTTCTTAGGCAAAACATTCAGCGATGAACTGGTATCAACCAAAACATGCGCAAGGGTGGTTCCGCGACACTCGATTGAAATATGCAACGCATCATTGTGATTTCGGCCTTTAGGGGTCAGGTCGGCATCAGAAAAGCCTAATCCATTATCTACAGTCAGGCTAGCCACGCAATGTTGAAATTGGTCTGCAGAGGTTTCTTGGGGCACATGAGCTGCCTTTAGAAACTTAATCAAAGCTTGAGCGTGCGCTTCTGAGCAAAGCAACAGTGCCAGCATGGAGATCTTGGAGGGGGTTTGCCCCAACTGTTCCACCACATCATAATCACTTTTCTTGATTATCCTCAAAATTTCGTCCATCTCTTTCTTGGAGGCTTCCGGAATCACCAAGGGTTGAGCCCTCGTCCTGACGGGCTCATCTTGTATTCCTTTTCCTTTATCGGCAATGGTAGGAGAGATAGCACTAGGAACGAAAATTTCTTCGATCAAAGGAGTTCTGGCAGAAAGCTTTGCTGGTGCAGGGATGACTCCTTTTACTGATGAGGGTCCAAAGACTGCTTTTGGAGGAGCAATCTCCGGAGAAAATATCCTCCCACTCCTGGTGATTTTGCTGGTACCCGCAATGTTACTAATGCTGGCTTCATCATCATCTGAGTCTTCTTCAATTATTTCAACTTGCTTGATACCATGGTAGTAGATGTCACCACCATAGTTCCAAGGTATCGACTTCTCGGAGACATAGGGAACAGGCCCCGGCATTGTTATCTTCAAAGGTATAGACTTTGCAGCTGGTGTAATCTTAACTGGCTTTTTGACGGCCTCGGAAAGATTGGCGTGAATGGTTATGATTGAGATATTTTCAACATGAACTGGAACAGCAGGAACTTTTTCGAACAAAATTTGTCGGCTATCCATGAGGCCTTGGATGCCTTCCTTTAGTAGCGGACAATCCAACGGCAGAGAGTGGCAACAGTAACAGTCTCTTTTACATCCCGGGAAGATCCCGGCCCTTAACAAATTCAACTTAATGGTTAACAGTGGAGTAGTCAGATCACTAACGTCAGCAACATACCGATCCTCCTCAATGGCGTTGATGTTCCGACCGTGCTTCGGCATAGGTGCAGAGATCACATTGGGCTTTTCTGGAGCGTCAAACTCTACCTCCTTGGCATCTATCAAGTCCTGGATCTTATGCTTGAGTGCCCAGCAATCGTTGGTGTCATGCCCAACACTGTCTGAATGATAGGCGCACTTAGCATTGGCATGGTAATGTGGAGAGGATATATTTACATTCTTTGGCGCCTCCTTGATAGTGGCAAGATTCAATTTCAACAGATGGGGAAGCACCTGCGCTGGGGTCATATTAATACGAGTGAACTGCCGTTGTGGCCTTTCCACCCGTTGCTGATTTGGTCTGGATTGGTTGTAGCGAGGCTGCTCACTCGGAGTGTTTTGAATCATTACGGCCCCCACAGTCGGCCGACGCTCCACCTTCCCCGCTCTTCTTTGAGAATATACCATAGCTGTCTCCTTCTTAAACGGCTTCTTCTCCACACTTGCAGCGACACCCTTCTGAATTTT
The DNA here is from genome assembly GCA_948472305.1 of Vicia faba. NCBI lineage: Eukaryota > Viridiplantae > Streptophyta > Magnoliopsida > Fabales > Fabaceae > Vicia > Vicia faba. Next base: position 622,103,040 of record OX451736.1, read on the forward strand.
TCCTGACTTGATGCCAGCCTCGATTCTTTCGCCCGTTAAGATCAAATCAGTAAACCCCGCGGAAGAGTTACCGATTAAATGATTGAAAAATGGCCCAGATAGGGTCCCAAGAAACATATCAACGAGCTCACGATCGGTTAAAGGAGGCTGCACCCTGCCAGCCAAATCCCTCCATTTTTGTGCGTATTCCTTGAATCCCTCACTTGTTCCTAGCGACATACCCTGAAGTTGGGTACGGGTAGGAGCAAGATCGGAATTATACTGGTATTGTTTATAGAAAGCGGTGGCCAAATCTTCCCAATTCATGACACTGGTTCCTTCTAACTGATAAAACCATTCCAACTGGGCTCCCGACAGGCTGTCTTGAAAGAAATGAATCCAGAGATTTTTATCTGCTGTATAGGGCTGAATCTTTCTCACATAGGACCTGAGGTGCATTTTGGGGCAGGACAGCCCGTCATACCTTACAAACACCGGCACCTTGAATTTTGGGGGAATCACAATTCCGGCGACCAAGCCCATGTCTTCAAAATCCAAACCCGGTACCCTCTGCAATTCCATGGCAGCCAATCTGTCTTCTAAACCCTTGTACTTGTCATCAGCTGGAGGATACTGTTGGTCAGAATAATCCTCGTCCTCTTCAACCTCTTCCTCCTCTGCATCAGACTCGGAAGGCACCGCAACCCGATCTCTTTTACTAGTCCCTTCATCAGAAGTAGGAGGAAATTCAAGCACCCTCCGAGCTTCTCTGTCAAATCTTCTCCCAAAGTAGCCACTCCGACCCTCTTTTTCTTCTTCACTGGGTCCTTGCTCTCCAGATGAGCCTTGATATCCTCTTGACTCTTGACCAAGGTCGTCAAGAGTTGCTGGAATTGTGCATTCTGGGCTTGAAGGTCTTTGACCGTTTGCTCGAGATCCATCCTACTGAAATAAACAGCAGATAGATAAGGAAACCTGGAGCGAGACCTGCTTATGCACATGATGAATGGTATGCTGATGTATGCAATGCATTCAAGGATTTGGGACATTCAAAATTGTTTCAGACAAAGAAGAACGCACGTCATATTAATAAGAAGAAATCTGTTAGTACATAAATGCCCCATGGGCCAAATGTGACAACATAAACTTCTCAAGGCAGAAAGACATTGCGCATCCTCTTTGGTGCGATGTAGGTATTGAGGGCCTCTTGCTCATGGAGTTGGCGGGTAAGCTCTAGAACCTTCTTTTCACTGGCGTAGTAGCTAGCTTCGAAAGTGTTCTGTTCCTCCTTGAGCTGAATCCAACTCTTCTGCATTTCCTCCCACGATGTAGGCATGTCTGGATGCAGGATGGTGTAGGGGACCTCTCCTTCATTGACGGGCTCATTAATCACTGGGAGTACATGGGGATAAGGCATCATCAGACTTTGGGCTCGGGCTCGTACCCACTTGAGATAGGGCTCAAGAGGGATGGAGTTCTTGTGTCCCAGAGTCTTGCTATCAACCTTGTTGAGTTTTCCCCAAGCTCTGATGAATCTTTGGCGAAGTCCTTGCGCATCGTTGTCGAAGTCAAAAACTAGGCTAGGAATCAACATGTCATGAGGGCCATCCCTCCGTGCATATCCAAATTGCCTTAAAGCTAGGCAAGGGTTGTATGTGATACCTCCCCTAATTCCAAGTAAGGGGACATTAGGAAATTCTCCGCAACGATCGACGATGATGACATTTTCCCTGGACCGAGAACACCAATGCACATCAGAATGAGTGAGAGTCATCAATCGCTGGGACCACCTTATACCTTGACCATTCTTCAAGACAGATTGTGGAAGGTGCGAAATAAACCACCTTGCGAGGATAGGAGTACAGCACATGAGAACACCCCTCTTTCTCATTGTTCGTGTGAAAAATGAGTGAAGGATGTCTCCAAGCAATGTTGGTATTGGATTTCTGGACAAGAAGATTTTGACAGCGTTGACATCTACCAATTGGTCAGGATTTGGGAACAGGACCAACCCATAGATAAGGAGTGCCACAATTTCTTCAAATGCTTGTAGGTCCAATGAGTTCCAACATTCTTGTGCCTTCTCCAACAAGAATTTTGCTAAGAATCCTTTGACGCCGCTTCTGGTTTCCCAATGCCCCTTGATTTCAGATGGTTGTAGATGTAATGCTCGAGCAACATCTTCAGGCTTTGGTTCCTTCTCCGTACCGTTGAAGGGTAGTTGATTAAGGATAGGGATTCTTAGGAGTTGAGAAAACTCCTCCAAAGTGGGCACCAACTGATAATTAGGGAAAGTGAAGCAATGGTGAAGGGGTTCAAAGAACTGGAATAGCACTTTCATCATGTCTTCTTCAATGTTGGTGTTGACTAGGTTGAGCAGTCTACCATGTCTTTCACTGAAGGATGAATTTTCCGGAATTCTTGAAGTGATCTCCTTGAGTTGAGGAGAGATTCTCACAAGGTTGACTTGAATGGTATTTCGGCGAGGTATTTCCATGACCTACAAAACAAGAACAATGATGAAGATCCAAACCCTTGAAATGGTTAGTAAATGCATATGATGCTTCATGATGTTTATGATGTATGCATAAAACATATGTACAAGCAAATCACACCAAACCCTAGTTTCAGGCTTGCATGGGGTTTCACAGGTAAGTACCCTCTTGAGTGTAGTCGGCTTAAAAACCTGTCCTATAAATAGTAACCGGGTTCTAAGGAGCTCAATATCACTGGATCGTTTTCGTTGTTCATTGTTTTGGTTTAGCCAGTTAACTAGCGACCAAAATATTCCAAGAAAACAACCCTCAATGAGTGTAGTATCGAGTATCTACCAACTTCGGACTGCACCAAAGCCGGTCATCTCACTACCCCTAATAAAAGGCCAAGATGGTCAAGTAAGGTTCTAGGTCATTAGTGCTTAGTGACATCGCTCAGCGGCCCCGTACTCTCCTTGATTGAACTCAAGGGTTACCGGTACCCACAAATATGTCGCACTAATATAGCTATTGCTTAGACCGTGTCGGTATACCCTGCACAGTTTCCACAATGTATTGCTATCTATGAATGTTTCCCAAAATCCGGGTGGAGGATTGTAAACCCAAACAATAGAGCCAAGGTATAAAGCAAGCAAATCAAACAATTAGTCATGCAAGAAGGTGATCTAAGCCCTAAGGTAACCCCACTTAAAAGTAGTCCCCAGCAGAGTCGCCAGTTCTGTGATACGGTGGGAGAACTGACTAGTATTTTGCGTTCGTATTCGCACTTGTGCGGTTGAGCAAGAGTCGCCACCGACTTTTTATTTTATCCTAAAGGAAAGGTTAAAAAAGCACAGCAAAAACCTTTTGAGATATTTCGTAGGTTCGGGGGGTAGATTATGAAAAGGGAAGGTATTAGCACCCTTTTCATCCATGGTTATCCATGGGCTCTTAGGTACTTGCTTAGATCAATCTTGCCTTGGTTTTTAATTGTATGAAATGGTGCTTTGTGGGTTGTTTTGAAAATGTTTTGAAAAGATGCCTTGTGCTAGGCTAACCTTGTAACAATTCTTTACTCGAATGTTTTACAAAAGGTGTTTTATCTTTTAAAAAGATGTTTCAAGGGTTTGAAAAGTTTGATTTTTGAAAGTGTTGGTGAAGTGGGTTTTGAAATTAGGCAAGTGTTTTCTTTGCAAATTGACAAGTACTTAAGAGTTTATCTACCCTAAAGCTTTCTCAAAGATTTTCGTCGTGTTTTAACCCCTTTGACAATTTTGTTCTACCATTGAAATTGATAGGCAATCTTGTATTTAGGAAGTTTATTCGGGACGGGCGTGGGTCATCGTATGGACCATGAATGCAATGATGCCAAGTGTCTTTGGCAATTATTTTGAAGGGACTATGATCATTCCATTTAGGCAACACTTTGAGGGACTTGTGATCATTTGCTTTTGTTTTGCCAAAGATACTCGACGTGCAAGCATGGCCCATTTTGGAAGGCATCATGTGGGATTACCCTAGAGGGTGCAAGTGTGATTGTGTATTGATTACATGCGTTTGTCTTGTATTAGGTTATCTAGCGTTTGATTTTATGTACATACAAACCCTAGGTCTAACCATGGTATAATTGGAAAACTGTAAATTGCGGAATGTAAATCTACGCTATTACAAAATAGTATCAGGGAGTGGGGGTATAAATGTACAAGGGGATGAGACTTATAGTATTTACAACCAAATCGAATGTCGCAATCAAAATGTAAATATCGAATGTACAAATATAAGATAAAATGTGTATAGGGCAATATATTGTGTAAGTGTAAATGTGAGATGTATATGTATATGAATTGTGTAATTATATACAAGTGCGATAATGTGAAGTTGAATCGTATTAGGGTTTGACCTAGAGAAATGTTTTTAAATGTATTTTTGATTTATATGTTTAATTATGTACAAAAGAAAAATGAAGTGTTTTGATTAAAATGTTAAGTTTTAATTAAAAAAGTGTTTTAGTCAAATGTTTGTGAATTTCGATATTAGAAAATAAATGTATTTAAATTGGTATGTACAAATGTATATGTTAATTAAAAAGTTTCAATTTAATCATGTATAAAAAAATGTATAATATGTACAAATGTGTATTTTAATTAAAAAGTATTTCCAATTTTATTATGTATGAAAAAGTTTATTATTTTTATGTACAAAAGTGTATTAATTAAAAAGATGTTTTAAACATATGATGAAAATGTATTTTATTCAAGTTAGTATTTTACAAGAAATAAAAAAAGTAAACATTTGTTTATAAAATAAAATAAAAAGGTTAGTATTTTACACAAGAAAAACAAAAGAGGTAAGTATTGTTTATGAAATAACAAGAGGGTTAATGTTTTTAAAAAAACATGGTTAAGTGTTAACTTGGGCTTAGAATAATTAGGAACGGGTCAGGCCCATGTTTGTCTTTGAACGAAATTTAGGGTTAGGCATTTGGTATGTTCAGAACGAAGGTTAGGGCTTGAGCGGCGCCGTTTGTGCATTCGTCTTCTCCGATCATCCATTTCCTGAACGCTCGACTCCGGCCACCAACGTTATTCCAACGCCTTTCTTCCCTCCCTAACATGAACTCAGCGCCTTTGATTTAAGGTTAGCTTTTGTTGTTATGTTTTTATCTCTTTCCCTTTTTACAGATTGCATGTTTTGATTTGAGTTTTAAGTTGAGTTTTTATGATTATGAGGTGAAGGAGAAGAGAAGTGGGAAAAGATTGGCTACCTTCGTTTTGGGAGATGGAGGAGAGGTGGAGTGATGCTTTAGGAGGCCGGCACGGCGTGAGGGATGCTGTACTGTGATGAATCTTTGAGCTTTCCTGGTATTTTCGTTCTTACCTCTTGCTTAGGCTTTTATGATGACATGTGCTGAGAAGCCCTTCTTAAAATTCGCTTTTCTTTTATCTTCTTCTTCCACTATGATGCCTTTGGGAATTGTTGAATGCTTTTGAACATGTGTATGCCTGAGTATTTGCTTGAGTATTGTTTGAGATGCCCAATGATGATCTTTGAGATCTGAGGGCCTATGTATTGTTGCCTGAGTTGCTTCTTTCTTCTTGAGAGGCTGTATGCTTGTTTGCGTTGCTCAGTGATGACCTCAGAGGTCTGAGGGCCTAGGTTGCTTTCAAAACTTGTTGCTGGATGCTATGGTTGAAACAAATGTGTAGTTTTGATTAGCTTGACAGGCGTTGGTATGGTTTTTGAATTGAACTGTGTGTTTGATGGCTTTATTGACAGGCATGGTTGTTTAGTTCATATGTTTTTTTTGAGTTTGTGAGGCTAATGGTAAGGCAGGGTTGATGAAGTTTTTGGTTTTTGGCATTGGTTTGAGATAACTCAGTTTACAGGTTATGTGAGGTTTGGGACAGGTTCAGTATGCTTTTTGTTAGGTGTTTGAGCTTGCTTCAGTTTGATGGGTTTTTGTGAGGTTTGGGACAGGTTCAGTATGCTTTTTGTTAGGTGTTTGAGCTTGCTTCAGTTTGATGGGTTTTTGTGAGGTTTGACAGTGTATTGGCTTGAGATAACTCAGTTTGCAGGTTATGTGAGGTTTGGGACAGGGTGTGATGAAGCTTGATGGTTTTTTGGTTATCCGGTTTGAGATGTTCAGTTTTTAGGTTATGTGTTGACAGGAGGTGGGTTTGTTAGGCTAATGGCAAGGCAAGTGAAGGCATTGTGTTATGTTTGGCTTATCAGGTTTTTTGAAGCTTGAGGTTGCGTTTTCAGGTTATGGTACTGGTATGAGGTTTGATTGTGTTTTTGATAACTTGTGTTTTTTAGACAGGTATCAGCTTCCTGGCCTATATTGGTTCAGTTCTGAGTTATATGGGTGATATTGGTGCTTGGCTCAATCAGTCTCTTTTCTTGTATTATTTCGTCCTTTTGCTATTGGTCTTTGGCGCCTAACCTTATTTCAAACTTTGGTTTTCTTTTTGATCCACGCTTGCTGGGTAGTTTGACAAAATTTCTTGGCATCTTTTCCATTTTTAGTAACTGTCCATGCTGTGTAGTTTTGAACAATGCTGAATTGTGTCTTCTTTTTTGTATATCTTTTCTGCTGTCCTACTGCCTATGCCTAACCTGAACTTTGCCTATGCTCTTTATCTCTCTTTTTCTCACTCATAGTACAGTTTAGAATTATTATATGATTTTTATTTGTACTATGGTTCTGAAGGGCCCCCCTCTTATGCTGGGAAATGATGAAACAGATCACCTTGTTTGCATATACTTCTCTGCATTCTTATTCTGCTTTTGACAGCTTTGCATTTCTTTGATATCTTGGCATTTTGACTTTGCAGCAAGTGTACTTTTGGGTAATCCTTAGGCATTTTGACAGCAACTTCTTTTTTGCTTTGGATAGAAAGTTGGAATTGGATTTTTTCAGTTTAGTTTGAATTGGAAATTGAGATTCTTATGCAGTCTTGAATTTTTAGAAATTATGCATTTGCATTTCATGAACAAAAAATCTTCCCTCTCTGTGAACCGGGAGAAATCCCGTGATTTGCAGAGAGGGCAACTGATCCCAGTCAGTGGCCCCTAATGATGAGCAAATTAACTGTCTCTTTTAATTAACTGTCTTCTGACTTCCTCTTCCTTTTTGCAGATAAAGAAATGGAGCACCGGCATGAAGTGGAGAATGAAGAATTTAGAAAATAGGATAGAATTTCTATTTTCAGTTTAATTCTTGTACATTATTATTATTTAAATACTTTGTAATAAATATTAGTATCCAAATAATAACAATTGTAACAATTATTAAATGTGAAATAAAAATTCATTTGATATTTAATTTTCTTTCAATTCCTTTTTCTTTAATTGTTCATTTGTTATTTATAGTCCCTTAAAATAAAATAAAATGAAGGTTTAAACTTCAAATATTTTAATTCTTAGAATCATAAATAATCAACTAAACCTTCAATGATCAAAATAAATGAATTCGACGTATCCATTATTCAAAGCAACGCACAGTCGAACACAAAAACTTAATCAGATGCAATCCCCCTTTTTTCTTTACTGATTCTTTTATCAAGCACTGCAACTCCACATTGCACATATCCCTTTTGACTGGTGAATTCAAACCAACTGCCTCATTTACTGATTAAATCAAGATAACGCGAATTTTAACCCGAATCTCGGAACAAACTGCAAAGTGCGGTGGAATTTAAATTCTTCTGAGAATATGCCCATAAAACCTTAATTTCTGATTAAATGCTAGATAACGCTCGCCTGATCAAAATTGAACCAAAAATCATCCCAACCCTAAGCCAACTGTATGAGACCAATCAGAGCCCTGAACATCAGTACAAACCCTAATTTCGCTTGACTGTCAAGAAAAGTCCGTTTGTCTGATTCTTGCGCCAGTTTGAAAAGTCAGGAAATGTCTGAAGCTGAGATTGTTTGTAGCAAAATGCGAGGGCAAATTTTGGGGTACAACAATCACCACTCAAGATCAAAAGAAAATCCCAAAGCTTCAAAACTATCATGGGAACCTGAGTCACCTTTGCAACACAAAGTCACCAACAGTACTTGTACCTGTAAGAAAAGTTTTCCCGCCCCTCTCACGGGTGTAGTCTAGGTCAAGGTAAGGTTAAAAGCCAAATCAGAGTACAAGAGCTCGAATGTCGGTATCATCATACGATAACACCTATCCGAACTACCTCCGAAGTCATGGGTCTCATGGTCAGGTCTACAAAGCATCCGCATCATAGTTGTCATGGACACTCTATTCCTAGTTCCTATGGAATTCACTCATACCCTGGGTATGAGGCCTTTTACCTCATGGAACAACCCACCCACCAAGAAAATCCAGAATCCAAACAGTCCAGCCAAGTCCAGTATGCAGAAAGTAAAGCGTACATAGGATGCAATGCAAACAGATAAATATGCAAAGCGGTAAAATAAACACCCAAAAAGAAAACAAACAAGAGCTAGGATCGACTCCGGGATGGACCAGAAAAAGGTTAATCTGTCCCCAGTGAAGTCTCCAGCTGAAACAACGCGGCCGGAACCTGTCATCTGGATGTTAATGAAACATCAATGAAGTCGCCACCGAACGTCTTTTATCCCGCCGAAAGGGAAAGGCAAACATCGAGAAAACCTAGAAAGGGAGAGATCACGGTCTTTCGACCAAGAGATCGGGTAAGGGAGTCTGTTACGGGAGGTGAAGGTGTTAGCACCCCACACGCCCGTAGTACTCTACGGTATCCACTCTTGTTGTCTAATCTAATGGGTGTGGTCAAATCCTATGTCTATGGCTTAGAACTGAAAATGGAATGCATGCTACAGAAAAAAAAGAAAACAATGTAGGGAAAATAAAAGTTATGCTAGGTTGGGCCCTACCCCAATCCCTACGTATCCCTTTTAAGGAATCAGAGCAGCCGTAGTTCGGCTCATATATTCTGGATGGTTTGTGTTTTTTAGTTAAAGACAACAAAACAGTTAAGATGCCAAAACATCAAATAAAACAACAAACAAATGAGATGGTAAAACATCGGCTAAATAATAACAGAATAATATGTCAAAGATGGCGAAACATCAAATGATAAAACAACACACCTAACAATGACATTGAGAGTCAAAGCAGGATAACATATGCGATGGCGAAAAATCGGCTTTAAACAAATGTGCAATGGCGAAACATCGGCTAAGAGGTGGAAAGATATCATGGCAAAGATGGTGAGACATCAACAAAAGGGATGACAAAACATCACACCTGACAATGATATTGAGAATCAAAGTAGGATAACAAACATGTGCGATGGAGAAACATCGGCTTTAAGCAAATATGCGATGGCGAAACATCGGCTAGAAGATAACTAGATATCATGGTAAAGATGGCGAAACATCAAATGATAAAACAACACACCTGGCAATGATACTAAGTGTGACACGGTGGGAGAACTGACATGGGTTTTGCGTTTGTTTTCGCAAATGTTTCGGTTGAGCAAGAGTCGCCACCGACTTTTTATTTTATCCTAAGGAAAGGTTAAAAAGCACAGCAAAAACCTTTGAGATGTTTTCTTGGGTTCGGGGAGTAGATCATAGAAAGGGAAGGTATTAGCACCCTTTCTATCCATGGTTATCCATGGGCTCTAAGTTACTTGCTTAGATCACTTGCCTTGCATTTTCAATTGTTTGAAATGGTGCTTTGTTTGTGGGTTTCAAAATGTTTTGAAAAGAGGCCATTGTTGTGGCAACCTTTGTAATGATCCATGTTTGAATGTATACAAAGGTGTATTTGTCTTTTGAAAAGTTTTCAATGTTTTTGAAAGTTGTTTTGAAAGTGTGTTGTGATGTGTGTTTTGAAAAATGGCAAGGATTGTTTTACAAGATTGGTCAAGTAACCAAGAGCTATCTACCCTAAATTTCTCAAAGATCTTTCCTATGTTTTAACCCTTTTAACAATTTTGTTCCACCATTGTATTTGGTGGACAATCTTGTGTTAGGATGTTAACGGGACGGGCGCGGGTCATCGTTTAGACCATGAATGCAATAGTGCCAAGTGTTTTTGGCAATTTTTCCTTTAAGGGACTTGATCATTTTTAGGCAACTTTCGAAAGCGTCATCGAGGGACTATGATCATTTGATTTGTTTTGTTTTGCCAAAAACACCCAACATGCAACATGGCCCATTATTGAAGGCAACAAGTGGAGTAACCCTAGAGATGCAAGTGTGATTGGTGTTGTCCATTTTCATGCTTTTTTGTCTTTGAATTAGGTCCAACTATTGGTTATTTTTTATTTGCATACAAAACCCTAAGTCTATCATGGTATAATTAGAAAGCTTTTAAAATGCGGAAAATAAAATCCTAAATTATTACAACATAAGTATGGGATGGGGGGTACAAATGTTCAAATGGGGATATTTAGCAAGAAATTTAAATCTAAACTATTACAATCCAAATTGAATATACAAGTTATTTAATTGTACAATAATTGAATAAATACAATAAATATGCAAAATGCACAAAAATGGTTTTATATGTATGTAAAAAGTAATTTTCATGTGACAAATAAACAAAAATAAAAAAGGGTTAATTTTTGGGTATTTTCATGGTTTAGGACAAAACCCTAATTTTGTAAATAAATCGTATTTATTATTTATCATATACAATATTTATTAACTATATACAAAAAATAAATAAAAAGGAAGTATATTGTAAAAAAGTGATTTTTGAGGTTAAATATTAATAAAAGAAAAAATGTATTATTTTTATGTTTTTATCCTAAATATTCTAATAACTATATAAGTATTTATATTATATATTAAATATATTAAATATACACAAAAATAAAAATATTTATTATTTACAAAAAAAGTATATTTTTTTAGAAAATGTTTTCAAAAGGGTAAATAAAAAAATAAGGACTAAAAAAGATAAATATTTTGTATTATTTTCTAGGGTTTTAAATAAAAGGAAACATATTATTTACATATATATGCCTAACAAAACAAATAAATGCCAAATAAATATAAAAAAATGTGAAAAAATATTTTTAGTGTTTTTTCATGTTTGAGCAAAAATATAAAATCAGAATCAAAAAAGAAAAAATAAAAAAATGACAAATATATCACATAATGGGCCAGGGGGGTGTATGTGGAAAAATATGGTGCAAACAGAAAAAACAAGTCAGGCCCAGCCCAAGGGGCTTGTCTTCAACCTCCAACCATGTTTGAATGACAAAACGCGCGCGCCTCTTGCACCAAAGCTAACTCCTGATTCTTTGACTTTTAACAAAAACTCACAACATCAATAATGTAGAGCAAGCTGTCACGATTCTAAACATATAAAAAAGTTGTTCTAACTCTCAGAAATGAGAGAGAATTTCTCCTCCCCCAATTCCTGACCTAACTTTTTTCCAATGTTCAGGTTCAAAATTCTCTCAGTATGCACAACATAAATGAAAAGTAATGATATGGGTAGCTTCAGGGCCATGAGTAGAGCATGTTTCATTCATAAACCTAAGCCTAACTCTTCCTAGATTGAGAGATAGAAGTCCATGTTTTTACCTGTTCAGCTTGAATCGTGTACAGCAATGTGGGTACTTTCAATGGAATTTGAAGACTTGTACAACTTGCTTGAAGTTCAGGGATGCTTCTCCAACCTCTAGCTTGCTTTGAAACTAACTGAATCGAGCTATGGAAGTTCACCTGCAAAACTAAAAAATGAAAATGGCAGATGGGGTTAGGAGTGTTACAACTGGTGTTTAGGGCTTGGAACAGTTTCAATGGATGGTATGGAATGTGTTTGCAAGGTTATTAGCCAAAGTGCACGAGTGGATTGAGTTGTGGACCTCAATCTGCAGCAGGTGCCCTGTTTTTGCAAGAGGATGGTGTTTTTGTGTTTGAGGAGGTATGAGGGAGGGTTTAATCGTGCCTTAGGTCAGTTATGATGTATGGAAAGTGTTTACAAACTTTGCTTTGGCTAGTTGTTACAGGAATGAGAGATGGCATCTGTTATGCAAGTTTTCTTCTACTTGAAGCAAGAAAATGCAAGTTTCAAAACAGGCCTGTCCAATGCCCTAAACTATGCTGCACCTCTTGTTCTTGATCAGAGTGATTTGTGTACAAAATGCTAGCTTCAAAGATCTGGCCCATGCCTCTTGGATTTGTATTTGACATAAAGCATTACTTTTCAAAAATGGCAAAGTTACTTTTTCTAATTATGGATTAATTTTGTGTGTAATGACCAAATGAACAAAATAACATCTTGGCACATTGGTTTGGCATTTAATTATTGAGTGTGAGAAGGGTTAGAGGCCTGTAATCTAGCTTGTACAAGCTGATTTCAAAAAAGCCCATGTTATGAACATGCATTTGGTCATGAACAAAAGTGACTTTTGCCCAACTTTGCCAATTCGATTCTCCCTAACCACAAGGGTGTTTGAGAAGTTCTTAGACAATTTGTAAATCTTGGAATATGCACTACAATCTATCTTTGTAATGCAAGTTGAGATTCCAAGTGGAAGCATGTGAAAAGTGGCCATGAAGTTGGGCAAAAATCCTGCCTAAAATAGGTCAAAAAAATTTCTAAGTTAAGAATGTTTTGCACCCCTATTCCAAAAATTATGACTTGAGCTACAAGCTTCTTTTGAGAAAACTTTGTGAATCAAAGTTGTAGATTTTGCAATGGACTACAACTTTCATGTTTTGAGTTTTGTTTGAATCCAAATGTATCTTGATGAAAAAATGGGACAAAGTTAGGAAAAAATTAGGAAATTCCATAACTTAGAAAATTTCTAAGTTATGAAATTTCTTCATTTCAAACCCTAATTTGTAATTTTTTATTTCTTGATGAACAAGTTTCACAATTTGACATGTCTTGATGAAAAATGAATCTTGGCATTTGATTTTGACCAAAAGGTCAAAGTTTGACTTTTCAGTATACAGTCAAATTTTGATCAATTGACTGGAAAATTCATCTGTCAATCCTGTGCTTTTGGGATCTTTTGAACTTGTTGAATATGTCAAGACCATGTAATTGAGTCCTTGAGTCCATATGTGACCTTGATTTGCCATTGGTTAGGTCAAACAGTCAAAAATTGCCTATGTGCAGTCAAAACCCTAAAAATGACCATTTTGCCCTTTTGGTGATCTGATCAAATTTCTTGTGGAATTATGATCCAAAATTGACCAAATGGTTCATATGAGTTCATAATGCTGATGTGGGTCAAAAATCATGAGGTTTGACTGTCCATTGACCATAGTTGACTTTTTCCCCAATACAGCTGATTTCTAGGTCAACTGTCCAATTGACTGGGCAAAGATTGGAATCAAAACTTGAAACTTGGTATGGATCAACTTGTGAGTCCAACATGAAGCATGAAAGTTATCTTGGGCATTTTAGATCAAAACATCTTTGTGCAAACTCAAACTCTAATTTGGGTCAACAGTGCAAGGAAGAGTCTTGAGCAGAGCAAACCCTAACTTGATCTTGAGCTCCAAGGGTCTTGTGGTGAGAAAATATTGATGAAATGGGAGGGAAAATTTTGGGGTACAACAGTTGCCCCTGTTCAATCTTCTTAGACTTGAGGATGTAGATTGGCTTGCGTGCCTTTCGTGATCCGAAGGTTGAAGATGATTGAACACTAAAGTGCCCAGAAATTTGCACTCGCATAGTGGAGTATCAGCAATGTGATGTCGAGAATGGGCTTATAGATGCCATTTGGAAGTGTAATGGATAGTGGTGGAGATGGGCTTAAAGATGCCATCGGGGGTGTCGATCGCGTAAGTGATTCCTTAGCGAGAACTTGCGTACCTGAGAAAGAAAGATGGTTTCCTGGCTTGCTACAGGTGTTGATCTTCAGTCTCTTCATGCAGATATGCCCTGGCTAGATACAGGTATCGAATCTACAATCAAACGCTCATAGATATGCCCTGGCTAGATACAGGAATCGAATCCGGAAATTCAAAAGGTTGCTTACAGACGTGCCCTGGCTGGATACATGTATCGAATCTCTAAACTATTCATGCAGATATGCCCTGGCTAGATACAAGTGTCGAATCCACAGTCAAATACTCACAGATATGCCCTGGCTGGATACAAGAATCGAATATGGAATTGATCATCTATTGATATGCCCTGGCTGGATACAGGAATCGAATCTCTAAACTCTTCATGCAGATATGCCCTGGCTAGATACAGGTGTCGAATCTACAATCAAATACTCACAGATATGCCCTGGCTTGATATAGGAATCGAATCTGGAATTAGTCGTCTACAGATATGCCCTGGCTGGATACAGGTATCGAATCTGGAATTGGTCGTCTACAGATATGCCCTGCCTAGATACAGGTGTCGAATCTCTAAACTCTTCATGCAGATATGCCCTGGCTGGTTATAGGTATCGAATATATAATCAATCACTCACAGATATGCCCTGGCTAGATACAGGTATCGAATCTGGAATTGCGACAGTTGATAGTAATCATCTTTGGATTGACCTTTTCCTGAAAAGGCAAAACATCAGTTGTATGCAATGTCATGATGTATGAAATGCATGATGTCATGATGTTTTCAAGAATAAATGAGATTGTGTGATATGATGCGTATATGCATGCGTCATGGTGTATGATAATGTGATGAATGTATTTTTGTCTAGGAAAATAAATCCTTGACGACTGCCGGGAGTTTGTGGAATCCTGGGCTGATGTTGAAGAGTAGAGTTCTTCGCTTCCGCTGGGGATGATGGTTGCAAGAATAAACCGGTAGGAGAAGATGACTCCGTCGGGGGATAAACTTGTTGGAGAGATTACTCTACGGGGAATTACTCTATGGGAAGAGATACTTCGCTGAGGTTTTGATGAGAGCTCCACTGGGGGTTCCACTGATAAGTTATGTTGGGGAATTTGATGAACTCCGCTGGGGATAGGAAGAACTTCGCCGAGGACGATCTTTCCTTGGTAATTAGCTGAGGATAACCCAGTTATAAGCTCTGGTGGCAAATAAACTTTGAATGAAGCCGGGGAGATACGTTCGTACTCTGCAGGGGATAAGCTTCCAGAATCTACTGGGGATAAGCTTCAGAATCTACTGGGGAGGATAATTCAACTTTCCTGGGGAAACTTTTCAGACTGTATTGGGGAAGGGGTTCCACTGGGGTGTCTGGTATTTCGCCGGGGAACAATCTTATATTTCTGTCGAGGAATGTTAAGACTGCCGGGGATGCTTGCTGAGGAATATCTTTATACTCCGCTGGGGAATATTAAGATCTTCTGGGGATACCCAACTTTCTTAAGGCTGACAGTAGACTAATTCTGCTTGGGGAGAGTATGGCTGACTTGCTGGAGATACTGTGCCTTTTTAGGGCTGATGGGAGACCAACTCTGCCTGGGGAGAGTATTGTTGAATCTTGTCTTACTCGACGGGGAGTGAAGGTATCCTGGTTACGTTCTTCAGCCAAACCTACCTTGGTACCTTGGTGGACAGAGCAACTAGATCGCTTAGACAATTCTTTATTGCCCCTGTTTCTGATATCATCTGTAATTAGTCCTTTGTTTCGCATGCAAATATTTATGATTAGCAATTAGTGTCAAATGCATATATCAAGAATGAACATTGGACGTTCTTTGCAAAACAAAACAGAAAAACAAATGGCAATTTGTCTGAAAAGTGAATTTGTATTGATTTTTGAATTTGCCTGTAAATAGACATTTTTGTACAAGAGCCTGACGTCCTAGTAAGAGAACTCCGCCGAGCAAAATAGAGTTTATACAATTTTGTGAAAAGGAAACAAAACAGCTATGTGAAAAATAATCCCACTGGGTTCCAACTCTGCTATCGCCTTTATGTCTTCAAGCGTCTCATCACTTTGCTGCTTAGTTGAAGATGAAGCTGATTGATTGGCGACGTCTGAACCCGATAGTTGATGCCAAATTCTGGATGCAAGGTGATCCAATGAGACATAGTATTACGCTTTATCCCTAACTTTTGCTTGGACCGCCCTTTCGGGTTTTCAGTCCACCGGGATACCCATTTTTGCCCAAGCCACCTTTTTAGGTTTTCGACTTGCCGGGTGTACAGATTTTTTGATTTCATCCCTTATTTTTTCCCGAACCCTTTTGGTTCGCCGGGAAGCCCTTATTTTTGCCTAGGTGTGTCAACCTAGCGGGTCTTTAATTCATGCGTAGTATCTTTTTACTATGTCTGCATTGGCGGGGTGAGGAAGGTCGTCACCATCCATGGTGGTTAGAATCATAGCTCCTCCTAAGAAGATATGTTTAACCACAAATGGCCCTTCGTACGTAGGGGTCAATTTTCCCCTGGGATCACTTTGAGGAAGAATGATGCGCTTGATTACCAGATCTCCGACTTGATACTCTTGTCGTCTGACCTTCTTGTTAAATGCCCTGATCATCCGTTTTTGGTACGTCTGACCATGACAAATAGCAGTGAGTCTCTTTTCGTCAATTAGGTTTAATTGATCAAGCCGAGTCTGGATCCAGTCATCTTCGCTCAAACCTGCATCCTTCATTATCTGGAGAGAGGGTATCTGGACTTCAATAGGCAAGACTGCCTCCATGCCATAGACCAAGGAAAAGGGAGTTGCCCCTGTTGACGTCCGTGCTGAGGTACGATACCCATGAAGAGCAAACGGCAACATTTCGTGCCAATCTTTGTAGGTAACTGTCATCTTCTGCACAATCTTCTTGATGTTCTTATTCCCTGCTTCTACAGCCCCATTCATCTTCGGTCGATAGGGAGAAGAGTTATGGTGCTGTATCTTGAATTGCTCGCAGAGCTCAATGATCATTTTGTTGTTAAGATTGGTACCATTATCCATAATGATCCTCTCAGGTACATCGTATCGACAGATCAGGTTGTGCTGAATGAACCGTGCCACGACGTTCTTGGTTACGGTAGCGAAGGAAGCTTCCTCGACCCACTTTATGAAGTAATCAATCGCTACTAAGACGAAGCGATGCCCGTTGGATGTCGTAGGTCTGATTTCGCCGATCATATCAATGCCCCACATTGCAAAGGGCCAGGGTGCTGTCAAGACGTTCAGAGGGACCGGAGGAATGTGCACCTTATCAGCATAGATCTGGCATTTATGACAAGTTCGAGAATGCTGATAACAGTCGGCTTCCATTGTGGACCAGAAATATCCTGCCCGAAGGATTTTCTTTGCCATGGTATGTCCACTGGAATGTGTTCCGAAGGTACCTTCATGTAGCTCTGCCATGATCCTTTCTGCTTCAGTCTTATCCATGCAACGCAGTAAGGTCGAATCATGGTTTCGTTTGTAGAGAATGCCATTGCTGAGGAAGAACTTTGCCGCAAACCTTCTCAGGAACTTCTTGTCATTAACAGATGCGCCTTCGGGGTACTCTTGAGCTTCAAGGTACCTCTTCACCTCATGATACCAGGGTTTTTCTGTTACCTTTTCGGTCTCGAGATTGCAGCAATGTGCAGGTTCATCCAACTTCCAAATGATGATCCGGGGAGCCTCGTTGTCCCATTTGACTTTGAACATAGAAGACATCGTAGCCAACGCGTCTGCTAACTGATTCTCCTCTCTTGGGAAGTGTTCAAAAGTTATCTCCTCAAAGTGGGGAATCAACGTCAACACATACTCCTTGTAAGGAATAAGATTCGGGTGTTTCGTATCCCACTCGCCTTTGATCTGATTGATCACGAGAGCGGAATCTCCGAAGACACTCAGAAACTTGATCCTTAAGTCAATTGCAGCTTGAAGACCCATGATGCATGCCTCATACTCCGCCATGTTGTTGGTGTAGTTGAAACATAGCCGGGCAGTAAGTGGAGTATGAGTGCCTTTAGGGGATATGATCACAGCGCCGATACCATTACCCAAAGCGTTCGAGGCTTCGTCAAAGTGCATAGACCATCGGGATCCCTCCTCGGGTCCTTTATCCGGTCCAGGTACTTCACAATCAGTTACTACCATGATATCCTCGTCTGGAAATTCAAAGTTCATCGACTGGTAATCGTCCACTGCCTGATGTTCCAAATGGTCTTCCAATACACTTCCGTTGATTTCTTTTTGAGTCGTGTACTGGATGTCGTATTCCGTCAAGATCATCTGCCATCTTGCTATTCTTCTGGACAAGGCAGGCTATTCGAATATGTACTTGATTGGATCCATTTTTGAAATCAACAGAGTAGTGTGAGTCAACATATACTGTCTCAGCCAGCGAGCAGCCCATACCAAAGTGCAGCAAGTTTTTTCGAGCAGTGAGTATCGGGTCTCACAGTCGGTAAACTTTTTGCTAAGGTAATAAATGGCGTGTTCTTTTCGGCCAGACTCGTCATGCTGCCCCAGCACACACCCCATTGAGTTGTCCAGTACAGTCAAGTATAAGACTAGAGGTCTCCCTTCAACCGGCGGCATAAGAATGGGTGGTTCTTAGAGATACTCTTTGATTCTTTCGAAAGCGGCCTGACATTCATCGTTCCAATGTACTACTTGATCTTTCTTCAGCAGCTTGAAGATTGGTTCACAGGTAGCAGTTAGATGCGAGATGAATCGGGAAATGTAGTTCAACCGTCCTAGAAAGCCTCTAACTTCTTTCTCTGTCTTGGGAGTTGGCATCTCTTGTATGGCTTTCACTTTGGAAGGGTCCACTTGAATGCCTTTGTCGCTTACGACGAAGCCTAGCAATTTTCCAGATCTCACGCTAAAGGTGCACTTGTTTGGGTTCAACCTCAGCTTGTACAACTTCAGACGGTCAAACAGCTTCTGTAGATGGTCAAGGTGTTCCTCCTCAATTTGAGACCTTGCAATCATATCATCGACGTATACTTCTATCTCGTGATGGATCATGTCATGAAATAAAGCAACCATGGCATGTTGGTAGGTTGCCCCAACATTTTTTAACCCAAAAGGCATGACCTTGTAGCAAAAGGTGCCCCACTGAGTAACAAAAGTGGTCTTCTCCATGTCTTCAGGAGCCATCTTGATCTGATTATAACCGGAGAAACCATCCATGAAGGAGAAGACTTTATACTGAGCAGTGTTGTCAACCAGAACGTCGATATGAGGCAGAGGGAAATCATCCTTAGGGCTCACTCTATTCAAGTCCCTGTAATCAACACACATTCGGACCTTACCATCCTTCTTCGGCACTAGAACCACGTTGGCAACCCACTGAGGGTAAGAAGTCACTGCTAGAAACCCGACATCAAATTGTTTCATAACCTCAGCTTTGATTTTCTCGGACATTTCTGGACGCATACGGAGGACCTTCTGTTTTACTGGAGGGCATTCTTCCTTGGTAGGCAGGTGATGAACCACAATGTCGGTATCCAACCCAGGCATGTCTTCGTAAGACCAGACAAAGATTTCCACATAGTCATGCAGCATCTGAATCAACCGTTGTTTCACACTGAGCTCTAGATTGGAACCAATCTTGACTTCCTTTCTGTCTGTCTCAGTACCCAGATTTACCGTTTCCACTGGCTCTTTATGTGGCTGAATGGCCCTCTCTTCCTGGAGTAACAGTCTTGCAAGCTCACCAGGCACTTCGCAATCATCTTCACCTTCGTCTTCGGCTAAGTTGATCGGATTTTCAAAGTCATAACTGGCAGTAGCAGAGTCGTTACCAGTGAGATCCAGAGTGGATTGGAACCTGTATAAGTGAGTGTGTGTAAATATAGCTGTTTTGCAATATATAATAAAGAAAGAAAAGGAGCGCAAGATTTTGAAATGCAACAAACGTCCAATGTTTTTATTAATGATATATGAAAATGACACACAAAAGCCCTCACAAATGAAGCCACGGTGCCCCGGGTAAGACACCGAGCCATAAAGGTTTCAAAATATTGTCTGTTACAAATTCAAAACAAAAGAGTTCATTACTGAGTGACAAAAGTAATAGGTGTGAAGTCTTTGGCAGTCCAGTTTCCTGGTCCACCGTCGGTTGTTGGGTAGATCCAGTTGTCGAATTCAGATTCCTCCACATCGTCTTCAATAGCATTTACTCCCGGGTTGGTGATGAACACAGGAGGTCTTCCAATCCTTGCCTTACGAACAGCCCTCTGAGCTTCTGCAGTGAAACCCAGACCAAACTTGTCAGTCTTTGGAGTGAAATCAGGAAGTAGGCCCCAGTTTGCACACTCACCCTTCTCAATAACAGCCCGGGCATCCTTTAAGGAAGCCATCTTCAAAGGAGAGTCTTCTTCAGTCACAGTCTCTGCTGACGCCAGTGTTTGAGGAACCTCTTCAAAATGCTGGAATGGAGTCTCAATGAATTCCCCATCAATCTCTATGTACCGGAACGAGTTGAGGTGGTTGACCATATACTCTTCCTCCCCCTGAACTGTCACAATCTTCCCCCTGACCAGATACTTCAGCTTCTGATGTAGTGTGGAGGTCACCGCTCCAGCCAAGTGGATCCATGGATGACCCAGCAAACAAGAATAGGATGGTCGGATGTCCATCACATAGAAAGTAGAATCAAAGACTTGAGAACCAACCCTGATTGGAATGTCAACTTCCCCATGTACCATCCTTTTCGAACCGTCAAAGGCCCGGACAACAATGTGACTAGGCTTGAGCTCCAAACCCTCACAATCTAACCTGTCTAGGGCCTTCTTGGGTAATACGTTCAATGAAGAACCGATGTCTACTAACACATGGGCAAGAGTAGTGCCCCTGCATTCAATGGAGACATACAGGGCGTCGTTATGGTTCTTTCCTTTGGCAGTCAGATCGGCGTCAGAGAAACCCAACCCATTATCGGCAGTCAAGTTGGCCACACAATCGGTAAATTGATCAGCAGACGTTTCTTGTGGCACATGGGCCGTCTTCAGGAAGGAAACCAGGGCCTTGGCATGGGCCTCTGAACATAACAACAGTGATAGCATAGAAATTTTTGATGGGGTGTGCCCCAACTGCTCAACTACATTGAAATCACTCTTCTTAATGATCTTGAGAATCTCTTCCATCTCTTGCTGGGAAGCTTCAACATTGGTTGCCTTTGGTGCCTCCGTCAGGGCAGGCAAATCAGTAGCAATCCCTTTGCCCCGAGCGTCAGATGACTCGGCAGCAGGGGTAGAAACAGGAACTTGATCAGGAAGGGGAGCAGGCACACTTGCAGGTGTGATGATAAGAGGTCTCTGAATAGCTGGTGGTGCAATATCTGGTGAGAATAGCCTACCACTGCGAGTAACTTTGGCAGGCCCAGTGATGTTGCTGACGCCGGTACTTGTATCGAACTCTTGTTTTACTCCGAGCACATAAACATCTGCCCCATAGTGCCACGGGAAAACTTTGTCGGATGTATAGGGGAGGGGCCCCAGAACAGTAATAACGATAGGAGCAATCTTCTGAGTAGACATGATTTTGACAGGCTTCTTTGAGAGAGCCTTAGGAGGTTTATTGAAAATAGTGACAATAGAAACTTCTTCGGTACGGGTAGTAGGAACAGCAATTTTCTCGAACAAGATCTCTTTATTATCCATCAGGTTTTGGATACTTGACTTCAACAAAGGACAACCAGCAGGTGAAACAGAACATAGAAGGCAACCTTTACCATATCCCGGAAATAAACCAGCTAGCAACAGGTTCCTCTTGACAGTCAACAACAGAGTAACAATATCATCCACTGAGGCCACATACGGGTCTTCTTCCATGGCATTCACTCCATGCTGGGGCATGGGAGCAGTCACAACATTGGGCCTTTCGGGCGCCTCGAACTGTATTTCTTTAGCATCAATAAGGTCCTGAACCTTATTCCTCAGAGCCCAACAATCGTCCGTAGTATGCCCTGGGCTATCAGAGTGATAAGCGCAACGGGCGTTGGGGTTGTACTTTGGAGAAGCTGTGTTCACTACCTTCGGAGATTCTTTGACAATTACCAGATTGGTTGACAGTAGTTGCGCAAAATCTGAGACAGGGTCATGCTGAGTCGAGTGTACTGCCTTTTGGGTCTCTCACCCCTTGGTTGGTTATACTGCTGAGGAGCAGCAGTAGGTTTTGAAATTACCAACGTGTTGACAGCTTGGCGGCGTTCTGGTTTAATTTGTCTTCTGGGACCATAAACAGCACTGGCTTCCTTCTTGAAGGGTTTCTTTTCAGTACTCGAGGAGGCACCTTTCTGTATCTTCCCCGACTTGATACCAGCTTCTATCCTCTCACCGGTTAAGATCAGGTCTGTGAACCCAGCAGAAGAATTACCAATCAGGTGGTTGAAGAATGGACCGGACAGGGTCCCTAAGAACATGTCCACAAGCTCACGGTTAGTCAGCGGTGGTTGCACCTTGCCATCCAGGTCCCTCCACTTTTGCACATACTCCTTGAATCCTTCGCCCGTCCCCAGTGACATACCCTGGAGTTGAGTACGCGTGGGAGCGAGGTCGGAATTGTACTGATACTGCTTATAAAATGTAGTAGCCAAGTCCTCCCAGTTTCGAATACTGGCTCCATCCAGCTGATAGAACCATTCGAGTTGAGCCCCTGAAAGGCTATCCTGGAAGAAATGGATCCATAGGTTCTTGTCTGCAGTGTAAGGTTGGATCTTCCTTACATATGATCTGAGATGCATCTTCGGGCAGGACAGCCCATCATATCTTGCAAAAATTGGCACTTTAAACTTCGGGGGGATCACAATTCCAGCAATTAATCCCAAATCTTCGAAATCTAAGTCGGGAACTCTCTGCAGCTCCATAGCTGCCAACCTGTCTTCCAAGTTTTTGTACTTATCGTCAGCGGGCGGGTATTGTTGCTCTGAGTAGTCTTCGTCTTCTTCAGCCTCTTCTTCTTCAGCTTCGGATTCGGAAGGTACCGCAGCCCCTTTCCCTTTACTGGTTCCCTCTTCAGACGTAGGGGGAAATTCAAGAACTCTTCTGGCTTCACCATTAAACCTTCTTCCCAGGGTAGCCACCCCGACTCTTTTCTTCTTATTTTTCACTTGCTCTTTGCTCCCAAGCAGGGCTTTTAGATCCTCCTGGCCCTTTGCCAAGGTCATAAGGAGATGTTGAAACTGTGAGTTTTGAGACTGCAAGTCTTTGACCGTCTGTTCGAGATCCATCTTACTGAAATAAACAGCAGAAAGATAAGGAAACCTGGTGTGGAGACCTGCTTATGCGCATGATGAATGATATGCTTATTTATGCAATGCATTCAAGGATTTAGAAAGTTCAAAATTGTTGCAAACAAAAAGAACACACGTCATATTAATAAGAAGATATTTCGTCAGTACATAAATGCCCCATGGGCCAAATATTACAAAAATTTCTCAAGGTAAAAAGATGTTGCGCATCCTCTTTGGTGCGATGTAGGTGTTGAGGGTCTCTTCCTCATAGAGTCGGCGGGTAAGCTCCAAAACCTTCTTCTCACTGGCGTAGAAGCTGGCTTCAAAAGTGTTTCGTTCCTCCTTGAGTTGGATCCAACTCTTCTGCATCTCCTCCCATGATGTTGGCATGTCAGGATATAGGATGGTGTAGGGAACCTCTCCTTCCTTAACGGGCTCTTTAATCACAGGGAGAACATGATGGTAAGGCATCATTAGACTCTGGGCTCGGGTTCGTACCCACTTGAGATAAGGCTCAAGAGGGATGGAGTTCTTGTGCCCCAGTGTCTTGCTGTCTACCTTGTTAGGCATCCTCCAAGCTCTGATGAATCTTTGGCGAAGTCCTTGCGTATCGTTGTCGAAGTCAAAAACTAGGTCAGTAATCAACATGTCGTGAGGGCCGTCCCTCCGTGCATATCCAAATTGTCTCAAAGCTAGACAAGGGTTGTAGGTAATGCCTCCTCTAATGCCAAGCAATGGAACATTAGGGAACTTTCCACAACGATCAACGATGATGACATTTTCTCTGGACCGAGAACACCAATGTACATCAGAGTGAGTGAGGGTCATCAACCGTTGCGACCACCTTAAGCCTTGGTCATTCTTCAAAACAGATTGTGGAAGGTGCGAAATAAACCACCTTGCAAGGAGAGGAGTACAGCACATGAGAACACCCCTTTTTCTCATTGTTCGTGTGTAAAATGAGTGAAGAATGTCCCCAAGCAATGTTGGTATTGGATTCTTGGATAGGAAGATCTTGATGGCGTTGACATCTATAAGCTGGTCAGGATTTGGGAACAGGACCAACCCATAAATGAGGAGTGCCACAATTTCTTCAAAGGCTTGTAGATCCAATGAATTCCAACACTCTTGTGCCTTCTCGAACAAGAATTTTGCCAAGAAGCCTTTGACACCGCTTCTAGTTTCCCAATGCCCCTTGATGTCAGATGGTTGCAAGTGTAGTGCTTGAGCAACATCTTCAGGCTTTGGTTCTTTTTCCGTACCGTTGTAGGGTAGTAGATTAAGAATAGGAATTCTCAAGAGTTGAGAAAATTCCTCCAAAGTGGGCACCAATTGATAGTCGGGGAATGTGAAACAACGGTGAAGGGGGTCAAAGAACTGGAACAACACCTTTACCATGTCCTCTTCAATGCTGGTGTTGACTAGGCTGAGCAGTCTACCATGTCTTTCACTGAAGGGAGAGCTTTCCGGAATTCTGGATGTGAGCTCCTTGAGTTGAGGAGGGATTCTCACAAGGTTGACTTGGATAGTTTTCCTGCAAAGAATTTCCATGACCTACAAAACAAGAACAAAGATGAAGATCTAAACCCTTGAAATGGTTAGTGTATGCATATGATGCTTTATGATGTTCATGATGTATGCACAAACATATGTACAAGCAAATCACACAAAACCCTAGTTTCAGGCTTGCATGGGTTTCATAGGTAAGTACCCTCTTGAGTGTATTTGGCTTAAAACCTGTCCTATAAATAGTAACCGAGTTCTAAGGAGCTCAATATCACTGGATTGTTTTCCATGTTCATTGTTTTGGTTTAGCCACTTAACTAGCAACCAAAATATTCCAAGAAAAAACAACCCTCAATGAGTGTAGTATCGAGTATCTACCAACTTCGGACTGCACCAAAGCCGGTCATCTCACTACCCCTAATAAAAGGCCAAGATGGTCAAGAAAGGTTCTAGGTCATTAGTGCTTAGTGACATCACTTAGCGGCCCCGTACTCTCCTTGATTGAACTCAAGGGTTACCGGTACTCACAAATATGTCGCACTAATATAGCTATTGCTTCAACCGTGTCGGTATACCCCGCACAGTTTTGACAATGTATTGCTATCTATGAATGTTTCCCCCAAATCCGGGTGTAGGATTTCAAGCCCAAACAAGAGAACCAAAATGTAAAGCAATCAAAGCAAACAATTAGTCATGCAAAAGGGTGATCTAGGCCCTAAGGTTACTCCACTTTCAAAATAATCCCCAGCAGAGTCGCCAGTTCTGTGATACGGTGGGAGAACTGACTTGGGTTTTGCGTTTGTTTTTGCAAATGTTTCAGTTGAGCAAGAGTCGCCACCGACTTTTTATTTTATCCTAAGGAAAGGTTAAAAAGCACAGCAAAAACCTTTGAGATGTTTTCTTGGGTTCGGGGAGTAGATTATAGAAAGGGAAGGTATTAGCACCCTTTCTATCCATGGTTATCCATGGGCTCTTAGTTACTTGCTTAGATCACTTGCCTCGCATTTTCAATTGTTTGAAATGGTGCTTTGTGTGTGGGTTTGAAAATATTTTGAAAAGAGGCCATTGTTGTGGCAACCTTTGTAATGATCCATGTTTGAATGTATACAAAGGTGTATTTGTCTTTTGAAAAGTTTTCAATGTTTTTGAAAGTTGTTTTGAAAGTGTGTTGTGATGTGTGTTTTGAAAAATGGAAAGGATTGTTTTACAAGATTGGTCAAGTAACCAAGAGCTATCTACCCTAAATTTCTCAAAGATCTTTCCTATGTTTTAACCCTTTTAACAATTTTGTTCCACCATTGTATTTGGTGGACAATCTTGTGTTAGGATGTTAACGGGACGGGCGCGGGTCATCGTTTAGACCATGAATGCAATAGTGCCAAGTGTCTTTGGCAATTTTTCCTTTAAGGGACTTGATCATTTTTAGGCAACTTTCGAAAGCGTCATCGAGGGACTATGATCATTTGATTTGTTTTGTTTTGCCAAAAACACCCAACATGCAACATGGCCCATCATTGAAGGCAACAAGTGGAGTAACCCTAGGGGTGCAAGTGTGATTGGTGTTGTCCATTTGCATGCTTTTTTGTCTTTGAATTAGGTCAAGCTATTGGTTATTTTTGATTTGCATACAAAACCCTAAGTCTATCATGGTATAATTAGAAAGCTTTTAAAATGCGGAAAATAAAATCCTAAATTATTACAACATAATTATGGGATGGGGGGTACAAATGTTCAAATGGGGATATTTAGCAAGAAATTTAAATCTAAACTATTACAATCCAAATTGAATATACAAGTTATTTAATTGTACAATAATTGAATAAATACAATAAATATGCAAAATGCACAAAAATGGTTTTATATGTATGTAAAAAGTATTTTTCATGTGACAAATAAACAAAAATAAAAAAGGGTTAATTTTTGGGTATTTTCATGGTTTAGGGCAAAACCCTAATTTTGTAAATAAATAGTATTTATTATTTATCATATACAATATTTATTAACTATATACAAAAAATAAATAAAAAGGAAGTATATTGTAAAAAAGTGATTTTTGAGGTTAAATATTAATAAAAGAAAAAATGTATTATTTTTATGTTTTTATCCTAAATATTCTAATAACTATATAAGTATTTATATTATATATTAAATATATTAAATATACACAAAAATAAAAATATTTATTATTTACAAAAAAAGTATATTTTTTTAGAAAATGTTTTCAAAAGGGTAAATAAAAAAATAAAGACTAAAAAAGATAAATATTTTGTATTATTTTCTAGGGTTTTAAATAAAAGGAAACATATTATTTACATATATATGCCTAACAAAACAAATAAATTCCAAATAAATATAAAAAAATGTGAAAAAATATTTTTAGTGTTTTTTCATGTTTGAGCAAAAATATAAAATCATAATAAAAAAAAAAATCAAAAATGACAAATATATCACATAATGGGCCAGGGGGGTGTATGTGGAAAAATGTGGTGCAAACAGAAAAAATAAGTCAGGCCCAGCCCAAGGGGCTTGTCTTCAACCTCCAGCCATGTTTGAATGACAAAACGCACGCGCCTCTTGCACCAAAGCTAACTCCTGATTCTTTGACTTTTAACAAAAACTCACAACATCAATAATGTAGAGCAAGCTGTCACGATTCTAAACATATAAAAAAGTTGTTCTAACTCTTAGAAATGAGAGAGAATTTCTCCTCCCCCAATTCTTGACCTAACTTTTTTCCAATGTTCAGGTTCAAAATTCTCTCAGTACACGCAACATAAATGAAAAGTAATGATATGGGTAGCTCCAGGGCCATGAGTAGAGCATGTTTCATTCATAAACCTAAGCCTAACTCTTCCTAGATTGAGAGATAGAAGTCCATGTTTTTACCTGTTCAGCTTGAATCGTGTACATCAATATGGGTACTTTCAATGGAATTTGAAGACTTGTACAGCTTGCTTGAAGTTCAGGGATGCTTCTCCAACCTCTAGCTTGCTTTGAAACTAACTGAATCGAGCTATGGAAGTTCACCTGCAAAACTAAAAAATGAAAATGGCAGATGGGGTTAGGAGTGTTACAGCTGGTGTTTAGGGTTTGGAACAGCTTTAATGGATGGTATGGAATGTGTTTGCAAGGTTATTAGCCAAAGTGCACGAGTGGATTGAGTTGTGGACCTCAATCTGCAGCAGGTGCCCTGTTTTTGCAAGAGGATGGTGTTTTTGTGTTTGAGGAGGTATGAGGGAGGGTTTAATCGTGCCTTAGGTCAGTTATGATGTATGGAAAGTGTTTACAAACTTTGCTTTGGCTAGTTGTTACAGGAATGAGAGATGGCATCTGTTATGCAAGTTTTCTTCTACTTAAAGCAAGAAAATGCAAGTTTCAAAACAGGCTTGTCCAATGCCCTAAACTATGTTGCACCTCTTGTTCTTGATCAGAGTGATTTGTGTACAAAATGCTAGCTTCAAAGATCTGGCCCATGCCTCTTGGATTTGTATTTGACATAAAGCATTACTTTTCAAAAATGGCAAAGTTACTTTTTCTAATTATGGATTAATTTTGTGTGTAATGACCAAATGAACAAAATAACATCTTGGCACATTGGTTTGGCATTTAATTATTGAGTGTGAGAAGGGTTAGAGGCCTGTAATCTAGCTTGTACAAGCTGATTTCAAAAAAGCCCATGTTATGAACATGCATTTGGTCATGAACAAAAGTGACTTTTGCCCAACTTTGCCAATTCGATTCTCCCTAACCACAAGGGTGTTTGAGAAGTTCTTGGACAATTTGGAAAGCTTGGAATGTTCACTACAATCCATATTTGTAATGCAAGTTGAGATTCCAAGTGGAAGCATGTGAAAAGTGGCCATGAAGTTGGGCAAAAATCCTGCCTAAAATAGGTCAAAAAAATTTCTAAGTTAAGAATGTTTTGCACCCCTATTCAAAAAATTATAACTTGAGCTACAAGCTTCTTTTGAGAAAACTTTGTGAATAAAAGTTGTATATTTTGCAATGTACTACAACTTTCATGTTTTGAGTTTTGTTTTAATCCAAATGTATCTTGATGAAAAAATGGGACAAAGTTAGGAAAAAATTAGGAAATTCCATAACTTAGAAAATTTCTAAGTTATGAAATTTCTTCATTTCAAACCCTAATTTGTAATTTTTGATTTCTTGATGAACAAGTTTCACAATTTGACATGTCTTGATTAAAAATGAATCTTGGCATTTGATTTTGACCAAAAAGTCAAAGTTTGACTTTTCAGTATACAGTCAAATTTTGATCAGTTGACTGGAAAATTCATCTGTCAATCCTGTGCTTTTGGGATCTTTTGAACTTGTTGAATATGTCAAGACCATGTCATTGAGTCCTTGAGTCCATATGTGACCTTGATTTGCCATTGGTTAGGTCAAACAGTCAAAAATTGCCTTTGTGCAGTCAAAACCCTAAAAATGACCATTTTAGCCCTTTTGGTGATCTGATCAAATTTCTTGTGGAATTATGATCCAAACTTGACCAAATGGTTCATATGAGTTCATAATGCTGATGTGGATCAAAAATCATGAGGTTTGACTGTCCATTGACCATAGTTGACTTTTTCCCCAATACAGCTGATTTCTAGGTCAACTGTCCAATTGACTGGGCAAAGATTAGAATCAAAACTTAAAACTTGGTATGGATAAACTTGTGAGTCCAACATGAAGCATGAAAGTTATCTTGGGAATTTTAGATCAAAACATCTTTGTGCAAACTCAAACCCTAATTTGGGTCAACAGTGCAAGGAGGAGTTTTGAGCAGAGCAAACCCTAACTTGATCTTGAGCTCCAAGGGTCTTGTGGTGAGAAAATATTGATGAAATGGGAGGGAAAATTTTGGGGTACAACACTAAGAATCAAAGTAGGATAACAAACATGTGCGATGGCGAAACATCGGCTTTAAGCAAATATACAACGGCGAAACATCGGCTAAAAGATAGCAAGGTATCATGGCATGGTAAGGATGGCAAAACATCAATAAAACGGATGACAAAACATCACACCTAACAATGATATTGAGAATAAAAGTAGGATAACAAACATGTGCGATGGCGAAACATCAGCTTCAAACAAATGTGTGATGGCGAAACATCGTCTAAGAGGTTATAAGGAATCATGGCAAAGATGGAAAAACATCAATAAAAGGGATGGCAAAACATCACACCTGACAATGATATTGAGAATCAAAGTAGGATAACAAACATGTGCGATGGCAAAACATCGGCTTCAAACTAATGTGAGATAGCGAAACATCGATTAACCAGGTTTAAAAGCATAGCCAAGAGGCACATAGACAAAGTAAGATTGGTTTGTATCTTTTACTCTGAAGAAGGGTTTAAGTTTATTAGAAATGTTTTTATGATTTGCCAAGAAAACAGTTTTTGTTTTAAGATGCAGAATGCATAGAAAGGAAAAACAACTAAGGGAAACTAGCCCAGTACTATCCCTAGTGATATCATACAGTGGTTGACCCTAAGGTTGAGGATAAAGGAAAACCCTACCTTAATTAACATGTTAAAGGAAGCTTAACAAAACTATCCTATAGGGAACATGCAATGAGAGTGAAGTCGTTTTCTCAATTTCTAAATTGAGTGACTCATCGATCAACAATTAAAGAAGAAAAGCAATAAACATCCTATAGTGCACATGCTATAAGAGAGAAGTCGTGATCTCAATTTCTAAATTGAGTGACTCATCGATCAACAATTAAAGAAGAAAAGCAATAAACATCCATTAGGGAACATGCAATGAGAGCGAAGTTGTGATCTCAATTTCTAAATTGAGTGACTCATCGATCAACAATTAAAGAAGAAAAGCAATAAACATCCTATAGGAAACATGCAACGAGAGTGAAGTTGTGATCTCAATTTCTAAATTGAGTGGCTCGTCGATCAAAAGCAAATACAACACATGCATCAGACAAAAACCAGAGGGCCTCCTGACATATATCATCAACAGAGGTCCCATCATGCAAACAGAGAACTATGCAAAATGAAAATGGAATAAAGGAGATAGTGCAATACAAAACGGATAACTATCCGTAGCAAACGAGCAAGAATAAAATAAACCCATAGAACTTCAAGCAAGCTGGCATCAGTAGACAAATCAAGTCAGAAATTACGCCATAAGGATGTAAGTAATGAGATTATCAGATATGAACAGATCCCATGGGCAATGTATAGAATTCACAATCACATGTATATATCCTTCATGGAATATCAAACATGCCAAACACAATAGCAGTGCCAGTATAATAAGTTTTGTTCCCCAAATAAAGTGAAACACAGTAGCCTCAAGCCAAAAGTGGAAACTTTCTCAAAGTACCTCGCATATTCAACAAACAAGTTAGTATTCCATAAGGTGAATAATGACTCACATAAGGGATGGATGCAACATGATGAAGTGAGAAAAACATGATAACAATTATCAAACATTAGACATGATAGACAAGAGGAAACAGAAATATGCACAATTTGGTCAAAAGAATCAGAGGAATGTTGCTCCTTTCTATCACCATATTGAATTGACAATTGAATATCAATCAAGGATCGTGGGAGCTTGAAAAGAATACAATCAAAGACCATGGAGGTCAGGGGCAAACACATTTCAATCATGTACAATTAATTCAACCACAACTCACAAGCACAATAGAAGATGAATCCCACACAATGCGTTAGAAGGTTTAAACATTCAAACATGGGGCATTAAGTGAAATGGCTTGAGTTTATTTGAAAGAAAGCATATTTAACATGATCATTAGGTGCCCAATCATAGACCTCACTCAAGTTAATTGGCCATCAAACAATATGCAACAAGATATGCAACATCAATTGGGTACCTTCTCCTCAAAAATACATCAAAAATAGAAAAGGATTTCAATAATTCAAGTCAA
Organism: Vicia faba; assembly: GCA_948472305.1. Taxonomy (NCBI): domain Eukaryota; kingdom Viridiplantae; phylum Streptophyta; class Magnoliopsida; order Fabales; family Fabaceae; genus Vicia; species Vicia faba. The sequence continues at coordinate 622,134,453 of OX451736.1, forward strand.
AATTTTCTTAGCATCTTTGAGGTGTGTAGAGGTCAGAAAGTAAGCCTTAAGTTCATGAATGATTTAGGAGGGGATCAAATGAGGCCCAAAGTTCAAAACTAGTTGGCAAAACTACCAAACTAAGACAAGTTTTCAAAATAATTTGTGGAAAAATGTCAAACCAAGTCAAATAATTCAAGAAAAATGGTTTTCAGATCCTCAACACATTCATGAACCCTAATTTTTTTACTTTTAATCTTAAATATTGATTAAGTAAGATCAAAATTCAAACAATTCAAACCAAGATCATACAAATCACAAAGAAACCCTAAATGTCAGAAAACATATTTTTTTCACATTTTTTGAATTAAGGAAAAGTCAAAAATGAAATTAAATCCAAATAATTAATCAATTAATCCAATAATCTCCTCTCAAAATAAAATTCTAAACAAAAGTCAGAAAAATGCCCAACCAAAATTATATTCAAATATTAGAACTAAAAACACACGTCTCTGGTTTTTTTTGGAATTTTTTAATTAAAGGAAATATTAAAATAAAAATTAAACAAACAATTAACAATTTAAGCTATTATTTACGGGCGAAAAATACAAACCCTAGCCAAAAATCACAAAAAGGTCAAAAATGAAAAATATTCAGGTTCTATGATTAAAGGAAAGCTTGCATGATTTTTTTAAAGAATTTTTGGATCAATGGAAGTATTAAAATAAAAATCAATCAAACAAATATTATAAATAAACTTTTGAAATTAAATTTCTAAACAAAAATAGAAAAAATGCTAAACCAAAATCAGAATTAATTTTTACATTATTTTATGAGTTCAAAATAATTTTTGTGGAATTTTTAGATCAAAATAAATATTAAAACAAAAATAAACATTGAATAAAAAATTATTTAAACTTATGAATTTTAAACTAATCAAAATTTTTTTAAAAGAATTCCAAAAAATTATGAAAAATACTAGAAATTATCATTGGCCTGTGGTAATTGTTTTATGATTTTTGAAAATGTTTTGATCACAAAAATAAAATCAGAAAATCAAATAAAATCAAAAATATGAAAAAAATGCATTAAAAATCACATGGACCAATCAGATCCGTCCACGCCATCATCTTCAACCTCTGGATCAATTCAAAACGCGTGTTTTTTCAGTTCTAGGGCTCATGTTCAGGTCCATTATTCATACTCATTTCTCCACCAAAATCAATGATTCAATCATAAATCAAAGTTCAAACTACCAACTATATCATGTTTTTTACAAAATTCAAAATGATTGACCATGGAAGTAGAAATCCGAGCAAGAAAATTGAGAAAATCATTAAATCTTGAAAAACCAGAAGTTCACCAAATCGCATATGCTTCAAAATCAAACAAGTTTATACATCAGATGTAAGATCTGGCCAGCTATGAACATGATTACAAGCTTCAAATCACATGAAACAAGCAAAATTATGGAGAATCAAGATCTGAAAATTACCACTCGAGTTGAGAAATAAGCTCAACTATGGCCTCTGAAATAAAGCGAAAACTCTTATCCCTTGCTTCTAATACTCCAATGAAGTGAAAATGGTCATGAATTGAGCTCTGGAATGGAGAACAAAGGAGCTTTGAAGCAGAAAATTTTTGAGAGAGAGAGAGAGATTGCAGTTTCTGATTTTTTCTGAGAGAATGAATGCCTTTCTTGAAAGGGAGTGAAATATGACTTTTATAGAATAACTGGTGAGGGTAGAAGGGTCTTTGAAAAGCTTAAGGCCGTTAGAAGCAGAGTTTGCAAAAACCAGAAAAATGAAGATTGTCCAAATGGTGATGCGTTTTGCTTCTACTTATGCCCAGCCTAGAAGTCGTTTTGGTGATGTCATGTTGAATGGAATTTTGAGCAAAGCATGTGCACTTAGTGAGTTGGCTGTGTTGACAACAATCAAAACTGAAGTTGTGCAAAAATATGCAACATAGGCATGGTTTTCCAACAATCTGGCTAGCTGACTTTATGCTTAGGCCATATGAAATTCCTTCGTGCGTTTTGGATGCTTGGGGGGCCTTTCAAGAGCTCTCAACATGTAGAACATATTAGGGCTTTAAATTTTCTAAATTGATGCTGACTTGATGGAGAAATGATGTTGAAAACTTGAGGCAAAATGAAATTTGGCCCTCCTGGTTCGCGCGCGTGCATGGGCATGCATGGTGTGCATGAAGCCAGCTTTGAGATACCAACTTTGAAGCATTACAACTCACTCAATTCTTGGCCAAATTGAATGATTCAAAGTTCAATGGGAAGCGCTAATGGGAGACTACAAAATTCTATTTTAATTTTTCAAATTGAGGCTTGTGTCACAAGAAATTGATTCCACAAAATGGCCTGCCAAGTGTTTGATGAAATTACGCGTGTGGTTTGCCCAAGAGAAGTCATTTTGGCACTTAGCATTTTTTTTAAAATTTTAAGTTACTTCTTGAACAAGTTACACTCAAATTCACCATTTCTCATGATTCAAAGATGAATTTGGGTATGGAATATGAAAAGAGGAATGCTTGAATTGATGGTTGACCAAAAGTCTACTTGGTCAACTCCTGATTTTACTGACTTTGGTCAAAATGACCAATTTACCCCTTTTGATCAATTGAACAATTTCCAATCCAAATTGAACCTCAATCTTTCAATCCTAAATGCTTAATAACATGTGGTGAACCATGGAAACAAGTTTGGGTGAAAAAGTCAGAGAAATCCTGATTAAATCCAAAACCCTAGTTTTGTGCCATGTGCTACGAGATAGTTGATCAAGCTTCAAAACCCTAATTCCACTGGACATCATGAGAGACTCTTTGATCAAATTTGATTCTAATGATGATAAGATAATGATGCTTCATGAATTGGATCATCTAGACCCCAATTACTTTAACTTGGACCAAACCCTAAATTTGACTCATTCCTCAAAGGAGAGTGATGAATCATCTTCAAAACCTCACAACCTCTGGATAGCTTGACCAATTTCTTGTACAAAGACTTTTCAAATACCAATGAGATGTTGTAGCTTCCAAATAAAGACTTGTACATTGATCAATAGCCTTGCTCAAACAAAACCCTGATTTGAATGATGAATCAAAGGAGTGATTCCTTCTTATAATTAAACACAAACTTCAATCCTATGATGATCCAAGGAGATGGACAAGATATCTTGAGATATGTAATAACTTTTGAGCTTGAAAGATCCAAAGGTTTAGATAATAAGATTCTACTTGAGCATCTTGTCGATGCAATCAACCTTCAAAGCTTGAGGAAGACTGGATAACCAAAGTACTTTGATCCCATCGCAATATATGAATGCAATGCAATATGATATTTATGAAACATAAGCTTAGATCAAGAGGGTAAATTTTGGGGTGCAACACACACATTTTCTCAAAATTTCTCAAATGGCACTGATCTTAACTCTCCAAATTTTCATTCTTTGAAGGTAATCTTGGACTTTTTGGAAAGCTTATGATGTCCTCTACAATCCTTCTTTTGATCATTTTTGCATTTGGATACTTTATCTTGATGTAAGTTGCCTTGACAAAAAGTGTCTTTTTGTTGACTTTTGAAATGACCTATAATGTATTGGCTCATTTCTCTCAAATGAAGCATTTTTTGGACTTGAGCTTAGAGAGACAAAGTTGTATAGAATTGAATTCCATTCAAAATGAGTTTTGATTGAGAAAAAACTGATGAAGCATGTGAAAGTTATGCTTGGTCAAAGTTTAGTTGACTTCTCCTAAGGAAACCCTAATTTGGCAACTTTTGACTTTTGATGACTTGGGGGTTTTTTCTTGAGGAATCTTGATCAACCCCTAATAAAATGATTAATATGACTTCAAAATCTTGATATTAACCAAAAATCTTGAAGTTTGACTGTATGTTGACCACATTTGACTTTTTACCCAATATAGTTAATTTTCAGTCATTTGAACCATTGACTGGGAAAACTTGTGATGCAAGGCTTGAAATTTGGTATGAGCATTATTGGGGACATATAAGAGACCATGAATTCCATTTAAGACCTTGGAAACCCAAACTTCCTTGTGAAAAGTGAAACCCTAGTTATGGATCCATTGCTTATGAGGAGAATATGTCTGATCAATTCTTGAGCAACCTTGAGCAATTTGGAACCCTAGGAGAATGTATTGAATAAAATGAGAGGGAAAATTTTGGGGTAAAACATATTCCCCTGTTCAATCTTCTTAAACCTGAAGAGTTAGATTGGCTTGTTCACCATTCATGACTTGAAGGTAGAAGATGATTGAACACCTAAGTGCCCAGAAATTTGCACTCACATGTGCAGGAGGTGACACTGTTGGTTGATAATATTGCTTGAATGGGATTAAAGATGCCATTAAGAGAGGTGACAGAGAGTCATCAGAGATGGACTCATGGATGCCATCCAAAGTAACCTGTTGACAGAAGTATCAGAATGAGTTTACGCTTGACTATATCTGAAGAAGGCTTTCCAGAATGAACCTCTGGGGAAGGTGTTTAAGTATCTGGTTGTCAGATATAGTCTCTGAAGGGATGTTTGTCATGTAGATAGTCGCCTCGTCCTGTTTTGAGAATTGATCTACAATCTACTTTTTGTTGGTAAACTCGTCCTATTTCGGGAATTCATACCACTTGGCCATGTCGATAGTTTCCCCGTCTTGTTTTGGGAGTTAATATTTTCCTGGTTATAAATATAGTTTCCCCATTAGGTTTTGGGAGTTAATCTTTGCATAATCATATGGATAGTTTCCCCGTCCTATTTCTGTAATTAATCTCTGACCTATTTTTTGTAGGTGAACCCGTCCTGTTTTAGGAATTCATACCGCCTGGTCATATAGATAGTTGCCCCATCTTTTTTCGGGAATTAATCTTGGACCTGGTCATACAGATAGTTTCCCCATCTTGTTCTGGGAATTAATCTTTGACTTGTTCGAGAATTGTTGATGATATTTGTCTGTTTGTAGATTTTTACCTGAAAAGATAAAAAGTTAGTTGTATGCAATGTCATGATGTATGTAATGCACTGCATAATAATGTTCTCAAAGTAAATGAGAGTGTAATATGCGTGTGGTATGTGTATGCTATGATACTTGTAAATGATGTATGGATGTGAGATATCGTTGAAGCGTATTGGTAGATTTGTATAATATCCCCGATTGGGAAAATAATTCCCTAACTGCTGTTGGGGATGAAGAATATGTGTAATCTTCAATCTTGTCTAGAATGTTTCTGCAGGGGATTTTGATTTCTACCTGGGAGAAGAGTTCAGGAACTTTGGTCGTTCGTCGCTCTACTGGGGAATTTAACTCTTATATACCATGATTAGGGATAAAATAGATGGATAACCTTCTAAGGCACCTGTCTGACAGAGTTTTAGATATGGATGTCGGCTCATCTGGAGAGGATAAGGTTAACTGATATCTGGTCCAGTTTCAGATTCCGTAACAATTCTTTGGGGATAGCAGCCTGGACTGTCCTTTGCTAGAGATAGGTATTTTGTCGGTGATTTGTAGTAGTCAGGGAAATAGACTCAAGCTGGGGAGACTGAATTCTGTTGGGGAACTAAACCCTGTTGGAGAAGAGAATTCTGCAGACGTTTTTATAGTTATGGAGAAATAAACTCAGTTGGGTAAGAGAATTTCTATGAACTGTGTTGATGACATAATCTCTGGTGAGGACTGGGATTCCGTAGTTTGGCGACATTGCCGGGGAAAAGATCATACTCCTTTATCCTCTAGGGGAATTTGCTGGGGAATATGATTAGGTTAATTGTTGGAAGATGCTTCAATTCCTGTCTTGAAAGCATATTGGACTTATGGAGAATGTATCTCGTTGGGAATGAGCTTGTGAAGATAGCTCTGTGGGGATCTTTGTGGAGATTTGTGGATGACTTGGGCGCTATCCCAACTCCTAGAGTCTTAAGTAAATGCTTATTCCTGTTTTTATGCATATATTTGCTAACAGTAATCATATTCATATGCATATGTTCATTCAATTTAGTCATTGGACGTTTTTGCAAACAAAACAGAAAAAGTAAAACAAAAATTTGGATTTTAAAGTGGTATATGTATTGATAATTTGCTTATAAAAAGACGGTTTTGTACAAGGAGACATAAATCCTAGTAAGAGGACATTGTCATGAAATGAAAAGAGTACCAAGTAAAACTAAAACATATAGCTATGTGGAAATAATCTTGTCGAGTTTCAACTCGGCTATTGCCTCTATGTCTTCGAGTATCTCATCCCTTGTTGTTAAAAGAAGTTGACTGAATTGGTCTGTACCATTTAAACTTGAGGTTGGTAATAAAGCTTGATATAAGTGATCCCACGGACATAGTCATACGCTTTAATCCCTAATTTTTTCCTGGACCACCCTTTCGGGTTTTCAGTCCACCGGGATACCCTTTTTTGCCCAAACTGCCTTTTCAGGTTTTCGACTTGTTGGGTGTACAATCTTTATATATATATATATATATATATCCCTAATTTTTGCCTGAACCCTTTTGGTTCGTCGGGATGCCCTTATTTTTGCCTATGCCAATCAACATAGCAGGTCTCTTTCATGCGTAGTATCTTTTGACCATATCCACGTTCACAGGGTGCGGAAATTCTTCATTGTCCATGGTGGTAAGCATCATAGCACCATCACAAAATATCTTCTTGACTAGGAATGGCCCTTCATATGTGGGAGTCCATTTACCCCTGGGATCTTCTTGCGATAGGATAATACACTTTATTACCAAGTCACCAGTATGATATACCCGATGCTTGATTTTCTTATTGAATGCTTTGATCATACGCTTCTGATACATCTGACCGTGACAAACAACCGCAAGCCTCTTCTCGTCAATAAAATTTGACTAGTCCAACCTAGTCTTAATCCATTCTTCTTCGTCTAAATCTGCATCTTTCATAATTCTCAGGGAAGGAATCTGAACTTCGACAGGTAGGACAACTTTCATACCATAGACTAGAGAGAATGGAGTTGCCCCAGTTGATGTTTGTGCTGAAGTGCGCTAGCCATAAAGAGAGAATGGTAATATCTCGTGCCAATCTTTATACGCCACCTTCATCTTTTGTATAATCTTCTTAATGTTCTTATTGGCGGCTTCCACTGTGCCATTCATCTTGAGTTGTTTTGGAGAAGAATTGTGGTGCTTGATCTTGAACTACATGCAGAGTTTCATGATCACAATGTTGTTGAGATTGGTACCATTGTCTGTGATAATCCTTTCGGGGATGCCATACCAACATATGAGGTTATTCTTAATGAACCGGGCGACAACATTCTTAGTAACAGAGGCGAACGAAGCTGCTTCAACCCATTTCATGAAGTAATCTGATAACGAGAAAACGTATCATATAATTACTATGCTTTTTACCGATTTTATATTACATTAAGTCGTCTAACCCCCGATTATTCCGAGTTTATTTGTCTTTTTACAGGTATAACATTTGTCAACTCAAACCAATGGAAAAGGACAACATGAAGAAGGCTAGACGATAAACAAAGAGAAAAAGAACTAAAAATACAAAGTTTGGATTTTTAGAGCAGTGACGGTCGTCACACCCTTGTGACGGGCGTAACGCCCCCGAACTTGGAATAACGCTCGTCACACATCACTGACGAGCATAAAGCGCTATTTAAGCATGTTACGACCGTCACCCACCTATGATGACCGTCACGCGCGTGAAGATGGACGTTGTAAATGGGGGGGAGACGTGGGCAACGCAAGGGCAGACTCGTTCTCCTATTTTCCCTCCACTCAGTAACCATGCTCCCTATATTTCCTCCACTCAACCTTTTCTCAAGACACTTTCAACTGCTATTTCCTCTGCTATATATATGTGTGGTAGTGCAAAGCTGCAAGGGTCGGAGGAATTTTCTCAGAACAAATTTATTATTTTTTTGCAGTTATTTCTATTTCCTTGTTTTTAGAGTTTTTTCTACATTGCTGTAATTTCTATTTCAAGCTTTAGTTTTAGGTGTTAATTCTTCATTCAAGAATTAACACAATTCATTTACTTCAATCAAGCTGCAAGGAATATTGTAATACTTCAAGATTACCATAGCAACATTATTTCCAGGTTTTTTATGCAATTAATATTTATTTATTCTTGTATTATGTCATTTATCTTTATGAATTATATTTTAAATTGCATAGTTATTAAATATATTATGTCCAGCTAAATTAATTGTACCGGTATGTGACTCCTAAGTACCGAAGGAATTCAGTGATAACTTGACTAAAAACATTTATAAAACAATTTCTGGTTTCCAATTTCCATGTTTAATTTAACTACCCTTGTCACGAGAGTGAGAGGATAATTAACACGATTTTGCCACGAGAGTGGGAAATTAATTAAGGCAAGAACCTGCATGTGAGAGCTGGGGTTCAACCCAGATAGTGGTAACGAAACATTAATTTTTAAATACATGAGAGTGTTTTAATAAATTAATTAAACTCAAATTGTTTTCAAAAAGTGTTATTAAATTTAAAGTGCATCCACTAGGTTTAGTAGCATGACTTATTTCATGAACACGAGAGTGTATGTCTCAGGTTTTTAAACAATTAGTTTTTACCGAAATACTTTATAGGCCAAGCGATTCACCGAATTCCCGAAGTCCGATTATCACATACCGGTATAAATATTACTATTATTTTTAATTAAACTGTTTCCCCCCTAAAATCGAATATTCATCGCTTAGTTAAACAAACTGTAACATTAGATCGTATGCGATTGATCCTCAGTCTCTGTGGGTTCGATAATCATTTAAAGCTAGAACGACTGAACTGTATACTTGCAGTTAGTATCCCGACAGACTTATATAGTCCCGATCAAGTTTTTGGCGTCGTTGTCGGGGACTGATTAGTCAATTAAGTACGATTCTTCTGTTGCGCGTTTAGACTAGGCAACAGAAACCCTCTTTCGATTTGTATGCCAAATACTCACTCCCGAAGTGAGCCTTTGCATCTACAAATCTTGTCCCAACTACTATGTATCACCCAAAAAATTTCTACAACTCCCACTCCGAGTATTTTGAGGAATCACAAGAATCCCATAAATCCGACCTCGAAATACTATTGGAGAATTTCAATGCATCACAGACTCATTCTCACCCGAATTACCTTTCCAACCACCAATCCCAACGTTTTTAGGAATCGCAAGAATATTATAATTCCAACCAAACTTATCCTAAACCAAATTTCCCCTACAATCACTACACCCAATATTTCGAGGAGACACAAGTATCCTATAAATCCGACCTCGAAATATTAATGGGAAATTTTAATGAAATATCAATGATGACAAAGCGCTTTACAGAAACACAAAATGCGACTTTAACTCAATTTGAAGAATCAAAAGAATCGCATGATTTCAACTTCGAAACATCAATGGAGGATTCTGACGCGATGCTAATTCACTCTAGGTTAGAATCTCTGATGGAGCACTTTGTAGAGACACAAACTGTCCAGAATGAAGAGTTTAGAAAACTGTTGTACCCTAAAATTTGCCCTCCCATATTCCTCAAGATTTGTCAAGAATAATCTTCAAATTGCTCAAAATGGCTCAAGGGTTGTGCAGTCAAATCACCTCCTAAGGCAGTCAATTCAAAATTAGGGTTTTGGTTCTTTCAAGGAATTTGGGGTTCTCAATGGTTCAATCAAGTCTCATAGGCCTATATACATTCTCAAGCACCTACATGCCAAGTTTCAAGACTCACAGTGCCAGTTTGTACAGTCAAAAGCTCCATTTGATCTACAGTCAACTACAAGGGCAAAATGGTCATTTTGCAGTCAAAAGTCAGAATTCTTGGTCAACATCTTATTTTTAAGTCCACAATCATCATTTGATCAAGTCTTGATCATGATCCCACAAGAATAGCTCAAAAATCATCAAGATGAAAAAGTTGCTATTTTTGGACAGTAGAAAAGTCAACTGTACTTTGACCAGGGCATAACTCTTTCATGGTTTATCAGAAAAATTCCATCCAAAGCTCATTTTGAAGAGGATGCAATTTCCTACAATCCATCTTCACACCCCAAGATCATGAAATGCTCTCACAAAAAGTTACAAATTTTTACATTATAGGTCAATTTCAAAAGTCAACAAAAGTACACTTTGAGTCAAAGGCCATATCATGAGATTGGTAAATCCAAATGACATGGGACCAAAAGCATTGGTTAGAGGACTTCAAGGGCTTTCCAAAATGTCCAAGAACATGGTCATATGATCAAAATTGAGCAAGTTATGCATTGGAGAAATTAGGAAATTATCATGAATTTGCAAAAGTCAACTTTGCTCAAAACACCTTCTTTTTGCTAATGGGCTTCAAATCTCTCTTTGAAACTTCACCCATGACCTATGCACGACCCACCAAGTTAAATTGGATTTATTTTCTTAAATTTATTGATTAAATGGATAAATAATACATATTAATTCATTTAATTAATTTAAATTATAAGAAAATAAAAGATTTGATTCTTAAACCTATTTGTGAACCAAATATGATCCAAATATGCTGACCAATTCGTGCACAAGCTAAAAGATACAAAAATATCCAATTTTGGCAACTTGTTCAATCATGAAAAATCAAGAATATTTGATTTATCAATCAAAGATTCAATCTTCAATGCACATGGGTATGGGTCCAAATTTTGACCTAAACTGATATATGCAACCAAGCCAACCATAACCTAATTCACGACTGAAGGACTGCAGAACGGCCATACCAATTTCAAGAAATTTCAAGAAAACTCAAAACTTGTTCTTGCAATCTAGGCCAATTCTAGGTGCCCTGTCCATCCAAACACATTGCAGGAGGTACCAGGAGTGATTTGCAATCAAATTCAAGCACCAAAGCTCAAGGAATCACGAAATACCATCTCACAATTTGCACTTATAATTCAAAACTGTATCTCTTAATTCATATGCATTTGACATGTTTTTGTGATTGATTTGCATTGCTAGAGATCATATAAAGCTAATGGAATGATTTAATTGAACCATAGCGCCCTAAAACGAGAGATGCCATGATTGAATTTCTAGGGTTTTCAAGCTTTTAAATAGGGCTTTCCAAACCAGGAAAAATTGGAACCAATGGGATACATGGTTGAATTCGTGAGACCAAGACGATTGGAACACACACCTCGCGAAATATTTCTTTTTGCTCTGTGTCTATTCGCTATTTTTCGTGCAGGGAGGTAGTGGAGGTTAAAAACCCCCGCTATCTGATTCTAATTATGCAGGACAAAGGTTGAAGGTGATGACGTGTTGTCATCTGGTTCGTGGGTTTGAATTACGCGCTTTATTTTTTTTTGTTTACAGCATATTAGTTATTTTCACATATAATACCCATTACCTATCCTAATAATAAAGAAGCAGCGCAGTAGAGTTGGCAAGGCGAACGTCCAATGAGCAATTGGACCTGGGTTCGAATCCCAGGTCCCCCAAAACCTTTGTCTATTTTTTCTCCAGATGATCTCATGCAACGCTCACAGGATGGTCCACCATAGGCTTCAAAGATCCAGGCGCCAGATGGCCTCCTGGCCAAATCTGAAGGCTAGGATTGAAGGACTATCATAATCTCCAGTCAACAAGCGTGTAGACAATTCAGAAAGTCAACAGGGCCTGGACGTTTTGGGCTTCTCAAAATGCAGATCTTACCTCCTCTTGGGCCCAACACCCCCTTCATGAGTTTATTTCTTTTCCTTCCTTTTTTTTATTTTTTCTTTCATTTAATTATTCTTATTATTATTATTTTAATTAACCAATTAACAAATTAACCCCTTTTTATAAATTCAGAAAACATAAAAAATATAATATTTTTATTTACTAAATTTAATTAGTTTATTTTGTAAATAAATATTAACATAATTTGTTTAGTTTTAATTAGGCATAATAATAATATTTTTGCAATAAATTAAAATTGGTGTAGAATTAGGTTTTTAATATATTTAATCATTTTATTTTTTATTTCCTTAAACATTCAAAAACCCAAAAATATTTCTCTTTTATTTAATTAATTAATTAGTTTAGGTTTAATTTAATAAAATGCAAGAAATAACAAAAGAAACCTCTTTCTTTCCTAAAAAGTTTCAAAACCCTAAAGCTCGCCGATTCAATTTTTCTCGCGCGTATTATTATTGATTCATATTTCCATATAACTGTAATTGCTCCGAGGATGTAATAGCTTTAACTTAGGACCTTTTATCGCTTTTATTTTATTTTCCGCATTTAATTTTTAAGGGTTTGTTTTTGGCGATGTAAATACCCAACGCCTTGTAATAGCTTAGTTTTATTTTCCGCAACCATTAACTGCTAGATGTATGAATAATAGGCTATGCATGACAAGATCTATCTTAACTAAAAATCAATCGTAGCTCACCATAACATGTACAAAGATAATATAACTGAAAATTGACACATTTGCACATGCCACTCCTAAGGTACGCCTCACTTGGTTGCCTCGAACGTGGTCATTGAGTATAGGAAGTTTTAAAGGTCGCCCTCTTGTCCAAAGATCATAAGTTGCCTCGAAACGGTTTCCTCGGATAAAATGATCTAAGAAATTAGGGTTACCGCTAAGGCGTCCTAACATTGCTTTAGTGACCACATGTCCCTTAATCGAATTTACCCGAAAACTCCAACGAGGGTGCTACCTACTCCTCAATAGTGGGATAGCACTGTCTAAAGGACATTTACACAGTTTAATTCCTTTTGAGTAGGTAGAGGTTCTTAGGTACTTGATCTTTCAAAACAAAACAAATTTTTTGCACTTACACTTTTCAAACAAAGTTTTCAACAACACTTCATACATTCTTGAGGACAGAAACAAGAGTTAAATCGATGTTTTCAAACAAAACTTTTTCAAAACCCACGAACACAAGAAAAGCAAAACTTTTTGAAAACATAGTGAGCAAGTACCTAAGAGCCCGTGGATAACCACGGATAGAAAGGATGCTAACACATTCCCTTTCTATAATCTACCTCCCGAACCCGAGAAACATCTCAAAAAGGAATTTTTCTGTGCTTTTGTCCTTTCCTTGTTGGATAAAATAAAAGACGGTGGCGACTCTTGCTTACCGCGACATTTTGCAAAAATAAACGCAAACGCGAACCAGCATTAAAAAACAGTCAGTTCTCATTCCCATCGATCACAGAACTGGCGACTCTGCTGGGGAATTAATAAGTGAGGTGTACCTTAGGATTAGATCACCATGTTTTCAATTGTATGCTTTGTGTGCTTTAATTTTGTGGGCTTGTATCGGAGTTCTATAGATCCTAACCCGGATCTGGGGGTACCCTTTTTTAGGTAAGTAGCAATAAACTGTGAGGGATCTGTCCGGCGTAGACCGACACGGATGAAGCAGTAGCTACGTTGGTGTGACACCTTGGTCTGTACCGATATCCCTTGTGTTGGAACGAGGAGAATATGGGTCTTCTGAGGAGTGATTAAGCACTAATTGACCTTAGAACCTTAAATTGACCAACTTGGCCATAGAACAGTAGCAGTATGCTACACTCATTGAGACTAAACTCTCGCGATGGTTCCGGCCGCAAGAAAAGGTTGCCAAACTGGAATTATGACCGATTGAGGGTAGTCAATGATATGGAGATCCTCTAGAACCCGGTTACTATTTTTAGGACAGGTTTTAACCAACTGAAACTGAAATAAGGTAGTACCTAAACTTCATGCCAACCTGAAATCTAAGGGCTCTTCTGTGTGACTTGTGTGCCTTTACCATGTTTACCTTTTGTGAATACTTGTGGTGTGCCTTTACCATGACATCATAACATCATAACATTGCATACATCCTGCATAAGGACTAACCCATTTCAAAGACAAGAAGGTTTCATCTTTGCTCTGTTTTGTAGGACATCATGATGCCCATGCGTAGGAATACTATCCGGCTCAACTTTGTTCAACCACCTGCTTTGCTTAAAGAGTTGGTTGTCAGGATTCCAGACACTACTTCCTTCATCAGGAGGCATGGTTCTCTTCTCGGTTTAGTCACCTCAAAGTGGGACCAACAAATGATGAGTGTCTTGGTCCAGTTTTATGATCCGTTATACCATTACTTCACCTTTCAAGACTTCCAACTGGTCCCTACCCTGGAAGAATTCTCTGAGTTGCTTGATATCTCTGTTTTGGAGCAGACTCCATTTACTGGTTGGGAAAAGACTCTCAGGCCTGAAGAGATTGCTGCAGCCCTTCACTTGACCAAAGAGGAGGTAATGGCTAACTGGGAGACTAGAAGTGGAGTTAAGGGTTTTTTGGATAAGTTTCTGGTTGGCAAAGCTAATTGTTTCTGGAATGACTTAGACTTCAAAGCGTACGAGGACATTCTGGCACTCTTAATCTATGGTCTGGTATTGTTTCCAAATCCTGATACCTTAGTTGATGTTAATGCCATTAAGATCTTCATCTCTCGGAACCCTGTACCCACTCTCTTGGGTGATATCCTTCATCAGCTCTATGCTCGTACCACCCGAAAGCGGGGAACTTTGATGTGCTGTGCTCCTTTATTGTCGAGGTGGTTTATTTCGCACCTCCCTAAGTTCGTACTGAGGAACAAAAAAGGAAGGGGCTGGGCTCATAGGATAATGTCTCTTACTAATAACGACATTATTTGGACTCTTAGAGGCTTGGACGAGGTGGCCGTTATTGATCGTTATGGAGAGTATCCTAATGTTCCATTGATCGGAACCCATGGAGGAATCTCTTATAATCCATGTTTAGATCTCTGTCAGTTTGGAAGATCCAGAAGAGAAGGGCCTCATGAGATGTTGATACCTCATATTACCTTTGATTTTCAGGGAGATAGCAACAAGCTGCGTCGCAGATTCATCAGGGCTTGGGATAGAGTTCACAAATCTGACCCACATGAGTTGGGACCAAAGACTTCTCTACCAATGGAGTCATATTTCAGATGGGTCCGCATCCGTGCCCAGAAGTTAGGTATGCCATACGAAGCTGTCAGGCCTATTACCCTTGAAGCTGCTGATATAGAAGGGGTTCCTCCAACTATTCTCCATCCTCATATGCCCACTGATGTGGGCACACTGAAGAGGTCTTGGGCGCAACTGCAGGAAGAACATGATTCTTATCGGGAAAGGTTCAATGAACAAGAACAGAAGATCCAGAAGCTGACTAAGAAATTGGAGAACGAACGGATCCTGAATGATTATATCCGCACTGAGAAGAAGAGGCCATGGGAACATTGATGGACCTTTGAGGATTTCTTTTATGGTTTTATTTATTTTTCAGTATTTCCATTCTTGTAACGCCTAAGGGCAATTTGTTGAACAATTTAAATTCCGAAGTTAAATCTAATAAAGTGTGTTTCCTTTCTTGTCTACAAATTTGAATCCCGATTGTCTTTGAAAACATAAATCATACGCATTTCATCTCATGCATTGCATAAACAGGTACCCTTTTACAGGTCACTTATCTTCTTCGCTGTTTATTTCAGCAGTCATCATGTCTACTGAACCTTCCACTGAGCAAGCTATCAAGGCCCTCCAGGCCCAGAATGCCCAGTTCCAAGAGTTGGTTATGAGCCTAGCCAAAGGTCAACAGGATTTGAAGACCCTGATTCTGAAAGAGAGGAAGAAGAAGAAGAAGAGGACTGTCTTGTTCAGCATTGGACGCAGGTTTGGAAATGGACTGCAGAATGAGGTTGATCTGACCACCTCATCTGTAGGGAAAGATAGTCCACAAGAGAGAAGGGTTCCTAGCCCCGTGGTCTCTGACAACGAGACGGATTATGATAAAGAACAGTACCCTCCTGCTGAGGATAGGTACAAACAGTTGGAGGACCGCTTGAGCGCTATGGAGATACAGAACATGCCCGGGCTGGACTTCGGAGACCTAGGTTTATCCTCTGGGGTGGTGATTCCCCATAAATTCAAGGCACCTGCCCTTGCCAAGTATGACGGAGCTTCCTGTCCAAAGCTGCACCTCCGGTCATATATGAGGAGGATCCAACCTTACACTGCTGATAAGAATTTGTGGATCCATTTCTTTCAAGACAGTCTTTCAGGGACTCAGCTTGAGTGGTTCTATCAGCTGGATGGAGCCAGTATCCGTAACTGGGAAGATTTGGCTACTGCGTTCTATAAGCAGTATCAATATAATTCCGACCTCGCTCCTACGCGTACCGAACTCCAGGGTATGTCAATAGGGACGGGTGAAGGATTTAAAGAGTATGCTCAGAAATGGAGAGACCTTGCTGGAAGGGTGCAACCGCCTTTGACTGATCGTGAACTTGTCGATATGTTTCTGGGGACCCTGTCTGGTCCATTCTTTAACCATTTGATTGGAAACTCTTCAGCCGGGTTTACAGACCTTATCTTGACTGGGGAGAGAATTGAATCTGGCATCAAAAGTGGGAAGATTCAAGAAGCTACACCTTCTGATGCTCAGAAAAAGCCTTACAGTGGGAAGAAAGAGTCCAATGTTGTGTACAGTCAAAAGAGTCGTCGTGACCAACACGTAGGGGCAGTCTTGATCTCTGGTTCTGCGTCACACCGACAACAGCAAAAGGGAAATCAACGAAGGCCGGACGAGCCTAAAAGACAGTTCACCAACATCAACATGCCATTGTCACAAGCATTGCAGCACATGTTGAAGATGAATCTGATTACGGTGATAAACCCTCCTCCGAACCCTAAGACTTCTTCTCTTAAATACAACCCAGATGCAAGGTGTGCTTATCATTCTGGTAGCCCGGGGCACGATACTGACGATTGTTGGGCGATGAAATACAAGATTCAGAATATGATTGACGCTAAGAAGATCGAATTCGAGCCTCCTGAGACTCCCAATATGATCACTGCTCCCTTGCCAAAGCATGGCTAGGATTGAGAGACTTTTGTTTCATTTGAATTCTGAAGCTGTATTTTTCTTTGCTTATTCAGACAATTATCATGTCAAACTCTTTTATTTCATTAATGCATTACACGTGTCTGTTTTAAATTCATTGTTTTCACTATGCTTAAAATTGCTTCATATTTCCTTTTTGTGATGTTCAAACTCTCGATTAAAAAATTATAAGCCTTTTGAGGGAGGATGACGAAAATGATACCACGATCTTTACAGTATGCTTTTGAATAGACCCCGCTGATGAGGTACATGCATCGTTTCAAATCCTAAACAGTGGAGTTATAAGGAAGATAATCCCTAGTCAACCCCGTTGAGCCAAAGAAGTTGGAGTTTTTCTTTTCAAAAATTAAAACCCTTAATTATAACCTGGGGCAGGGTAGTTTTCTCAGTTGATCCAGGTGCACAATGAATGGCATCAAAAATAATCCTTCTGAAACAAAGACGGTGTTGGTTCCGTATAATCGTAAAGACAGGCAGTCATTATCTTTCAAAATAAAAGCCCAATAAGTCAAAACCTATGAAGGAGACTTACAAAACTGGGGCATCCCGCTGACTGTAATTACAAAAGAAACAGTTCAGGCAAAAAGACAGGGATAACAAAATCAAAAAGGGAAGAAATCCTGCAAACCCTCAACAACAAAAAAATGACTGCCTGTTCAAAATAAATTGTCAGTATCCGAACCATCACTGGTATATCAGAGCAAAGACTCAAACAAGATCTAATGCATGATTAGCTGAGTTTAGGATCGAAG
Source organism: Vicia faba (assembly GCA_948472305.1). Classification (NCBI taxonomy): domain Eukaryota; kingdom Viridiplantae; phylum Streptophyta; class Magnoliopsida; order Fabales; family Fabaceae; genus Vicia; species Vicia faba. Next base: position 622,152,100 of record OX451736.1, read on the forward strand.
AACATCATGAAGAGCGGGTGGGTACAAATAAATTTTGAGCCTTTATCCTTTGTTTCTTAAACCGTGAACCAGACCATGTTATAACCCTTAAAAGTCCTAGCTGAAGCATGGGTTAGTCCGAAAGCATACTGTTACAAAAGGTATCCTGACTCCTGTAGGGCTTGCTGTAAATCCTGAGTTGACATCACATTTTACAAAAAAATTGCCTGTTTTACTGGAAAAATGCATTTTCAAAAAATTTCAAAACAGACATAAGCTTTGCATTCTTTAAATAATATTGTTTGCATATGACTATTTGTTCAACAGTAGAGAAATTCGCACGATGAATATCTAGTGAACAAAAAAACCTTCTCAATAAAAGGATCACCTCAAGTGGAAAAAACACTTCCAACCAAGGGGCATGGCATGATCATTGTCCATCATCTGGGGAAGTCAAGTCAAGATTCAAGGAATCTCTCAAAATGCCAAATAGTCAGGGGAAAATCTCCATCTGAATCAATTGGGGCATTGGACATGAATTCCAGCAACGAATCTTGCATGATCAAACGAAGATCTTCTGGTAGTATGGCAACATAACACTACTGACAGTGACACCTCCCTACATCCTGAGAGCGTGGACATAATCAGAAAATACTACGCATAATCAAAGACCCGCTAGGTCGACTGGCCTAGGCAAAAATAAGGGCTTCCCGGCGAACCAAAAGGGTTCGAGCAAAAATTAGGGATAAAAATGAAAAATTTGTACACCCGGCAAGTCGAAAACCTGAAAATGCGACTTGGGCAAAAAAGGGTATCCCAGTGGACTGAAAACCCGAAAAGGCGGTCCAGGCAAAAATTAGGGATCAAAGCGTACGATTATGTCTCGTCATCTCGTCACTGGCCTACCAGAAGAAGACTTGTCATTTTGGTCGAAAGATACCAAGCACCTCATAGGTGGGGATAATACTCGATCCACAGGGCCTCCGAAGGCACCTTCTCCTGCAGAAAACATGGGCAAATAAGAATTGTCTGAACTGTACAAGTTGCTCTGTCCACCAGGTACCAAGGTATATATTCAGCTGAAGAATATGGCTAAGATACTTTCACTCCTCGCAGAGTAAGACAGTAATGATAGCTCTCTCAGCTGAGACTTACAGCTAGGGACGAATCAACAATACTTTCCCCCAAGCAGAGTTAGTCTACCGTCAGTCCCGAAAAGGCTCGGTATTCCCAGAAGGTCTCAATATTCTCCAGCGGAGTATAAAGATATTCCCCAGCAAGCGTAAAGAGCATCCCCGGCAGTCTTAATATTCCTCAACAAAATATAAGAATGTTCCCCGGCGGAATACAAGATACCCCCAGTGGAGCCATTTCCCAGCGCAATCTAAAAAAGCTTCCCCGCCAGAGTTGAATCATCTTTCACAGTAGATTCTGGAAGCTTGTCCCCTGCAGAGTACAAATGCATCTTCTCAGCCAAATTCAGAGGTTATCCCCACAAGAGTCTAACTGGGTTATCCTCAGCGAGTTGCAGCTGAAAGGTCATCCCCAGCGAAGTTCTTTCTATCCCCAGCGGAATTCATCATCAAAATCCCCAACAGAGCTTATCAACGGAATCCCCAGCGGAGTTATCGTTAAAATCTCAGCAAAGCATCTCTTCCCACAGAGTAATTCCCCGCAGAGTAATCTCTTCACCAGGTTTATTCCCCAACAGAGTTATCTTCTCCTACAAGTTTATTCTTGCAACCCTCTTCGTGCATCATCCCCAGCGAAAACGAAGAACACAACACCATTCTTCAGCAGCTTCGGGATTTATTTTCCCCAGCTAAAAACATCACATCTTCATACATCATGACATGCATACACATCATACAACGCAAATCTCATTTATTTTGAGAACATCACAACATCATGCATTTCATACATCATGACATTGCATACAGCTAACGTTTTACCTTTTTCAGGAAAAGGTCAATCAAAAGATGTCTACCATCGACTTTCTTAAGTTCCAGATAAATACCTGTAACAAGCCAGGAAAATTCTGTGGACGACTGATTGTAGATCAATACCTGTAACAAGCCAGGAAAGTTATCTACACGAAGAGATTGAAAATTAATACCTGTAACAAGCCAGGAAAACTATTTTTCTTTCTCAGGTCAGAGATCAATACCTGTAACCAGCCAGGACAACTATCTCATCAGCCAACCTTTTCAAATTCCAGATTAATACCTATAACAAGCCAGGAAAATTCTGTGGACGACTGATTATAGGTTAATACTTGAAACCAGACAGGACAATTATCTACTTGACCATCATGAAGCAACCCTACACTGGTTCCTTCTCTCTTTCAGATGAAGTTTCATAACGGACTCATCATCAGGAAACCCTACACCGGTTCCTTCTCTTTCAGATGCAGTTTTACACGGACTCATCATCAGGCAACCCTACACCGGTTCCTTCTCTCTTTCAGATGAAGTTTCACACGGACTCATCATCAGGAAACCCTACACAGGTTCCTTTTTTCAATTTACAAAGTTACAATTCAACAAACAATCTCCAAATGGCATCTGTAAGCCCATTCCCGACATCACATTGCTGATACTACACCATGCGAGTGCAAATTTCTGGGCACTTTAGTGTTCAATCATCTTCCACCTTTGGATCACGAAAGGCACGCAAGCCAATCTACATCCTTAGGTTTAAGAAGATTGAACAGGGGCAACTGTTGTACCCCAAAATTTTCCCTCCCATATTCCTCAAGATTTGTCAAGAATAATCTTCAAATTGCTCAAAATGGCTCAAGGGTTGTGCAGTCAAATCACCTCCTAAGGCAGTCAATTCAAAATTAGGGTTTTGGTTCTTTCAAGGAATTTGGGGTTCTCAATGGTTCAATCAAGTCTCATAGGCCTATATACATTCTCAAGCACCTACATGCCAAGTTTCAAGACTCACAGTGCCAGTTTGTACAGTCAAAAGCTCCATTTGATCTACAGTCAACTACAAGGGAAAAATGGTCATTTTGCAGTCAAAAGTTAGAATTCTTGGTCAACATCTTATTTTTAAGTTCACAATCATCATTTGATCAAGTATTGATCATGATCCCACAAGAATAGCTCAAAAATCATCAAGATGCAAAAGTTGCTATTTTTGGACAGTAGAAAAGTCAATTGTACTTTGACCAGGGCATAACTCTTTCATGGTTTATCAGAAAAATTCCATCCAAAGCTCATTTTGAAGAGGATGTAATTTCCTACAATCCACCTTCACACCCCCAAGATCATGAAATGCTCTCACAAAAAGTTACAGATTTTTACATTATAGGTCAATTTCAAAAGTCAACAAAAGTACACTTTGAGTCAAAGGCCATAACTTGAGATTGGTAAATCCAAATGACATGGGACCAAAAGCATTGGTTAGAGGACTTCAAGGGCTTTCCAAAATGTCCAAGAACATGGTCATATGATCAAAATTGAGCAAGTTATGCATTGGAGAAGTTGGGCAATTTTCATGAATTTGCAAAAGTCAACTTTGCTCAAAACACCTTCTTTTTGCTAATGGGCTTCAAATCTCTCTTTGAAACTTCACCCATGACCTATGCACGACCCACCAAGTTAAATTGGATTTATTTTCTTAAATTTATTGATTAAATGGATAAATAATACATATTAATTCATTTAGTTAATTTAAATTATAAGAAAATAAAAGATTTGATTCTTAAACTTATTTGTGAACCAAATATGATCCAAATATGCTGACCAATTCGTGCACAAGCTAAAAGATACAAAAATATCCAATTTTGGCAACTTGTTCAATCATGAAAAATCAAGAATATTTGATTTATCAATCAAAGATTCAATCTTCAATGCACATGGGTATGGGTCCAAATTTTGACCTAAACTGATTCCCTTATATGCAACCAAGCCAACCATAACCTAATTCACGACTGAAGGACTGCAGAACGGCCATACCAATTTCAAGAAATTTCAAGAAAACTCAAAACTTGTTCTTGCAATCTAGGCCAATTCTAGGTGCCCTGTCCATCCAAACACATTGCAGGAGGTACCAGGAGTGATTTGCAATCAAATTCAAGCACCAAAGCTCAAGGAATCACGAAATACCATCTCACGGTTTGCACTTATAATTCAAAATTGTATCTCTTAATTCATACGCATTTGACATGTTTTTGTAATTGATTTGCATTGCTAGAGATCATACAAAGCTAATGGAATGATTTAATTGAACCATAGCGCCCTAAAACGAGAGATGCCATGATTGAATTTCTAGGGTTTTCAAGCTTTCAAATAGGGCTTTCCAAACCAGGAAAAATTGGAACCAATGGGATACATGGTTGAATTCGTGAGACCAAGACGATTGGAACACACACCTCACGAAATATTTCTTTTTGCTCTGTGTCTATTCGCTATTTTTCGTGCAGGGAGGTAGTGGAGGTTAAAAACCCCCGCTATCTGATTCTAATTATGCAGGACAAAGGTTGAAGGTGATGACGTGTTGTCATCTGGTTCGTGGGTTTGAATTACGCGCTTTATTTTTTTTTTGTTTATAGCATATTAGTTATTTTCACATATAATATCCATTACCTATCCTAATAATAAAGAAGCAGCGCAGTAGAGTTGGCAAGGCGAACGTCCAATGAGCAACGGGACCTGGGTTCGAATCCCAGGTCCCCTAAAACCTTTGTCTATTTTTTCTCCAGATGATCTCATGCAACGCTCACAGGATGGTCCACCATAGGCTTCAAAGATCCAGGCGCCAGATGGCCTCCTGGCCAAATCTGAAGGCTAGGATTGAATGACTATCATAATCTCCAGTCAACAAGCGTGTAGAAAATTCAGAAAGTCAACAGGGCCTGGACATTTTGGGCTTCTCAAAATGCAGATCTCACCTCCTCTTGGGCCCAACACCCCCTTCATGAGTTTATTTCTTTTCCTTCCTTTTTTTAATTTTCTCTTTCATTTAATTATTCTTATTATTATTATTTTAATTAACCAATTAACAAATTAACCCCTTTTTATAAATTCAGAAAACATAAAAAATATAATATTTTTATTTATTAAATTTAATTAGTTTATTTTGTAAATAAATATTAACATAATTTGTTTAGTTTTAATTAGGCATAATAATAATATTTTTGCAATAAATTAAAATTGGTGTAGAATTAGGTTTTTAATATATTTAATCATTTTATTTTTTATTTCCTTAAACATTCAAAAACCCAAAAATATTTCTCTTTTATTTAATTAATTAATTAGTTTAGGTTTAATTTAATAAAATGCAAGAAATAACAAAAGAAACCTCTTTCTTTCCTAAAAAGGGTCAAAACCCTAAAGCTCGCCGATTCAATTTTTCTCGCGCGTATTATTATTGATTCATATTTCCATATAATTGTAATTGCTCCGAGGATGTAATAGCTTTAACTTCGGACCTTTTATCGCTTTTATTTTATTTTCCGCATTTAATTTTTAAGGGTTTGTTTTTGGCGATGTAAATATCCGACGCCTTGTAATAGCTTAGTTTTATTTTCTGCAACCATTAACTGCTAGATGTGTGAATAATAGGCTATGCATGACAAGATCTATTTTAACTAAAAATCAATCGTAGCTCACCATAACATGTACAAAGATAATATAACTGAAATTTGACACATTTGCACATGCCACTCCTAAGGTACGCCTCACTTGGTTGCCTCGAACGTGGTCATTGAGTATAGGAAGTTTTAGAGGTCGCCCTCTTGTCCAAAGATCATAAGTTGCCACGAAACGGTTGCCTCGGATAAAATGATCTAAGACATTAGGGTTACCGCTAAGGCGTCCTAACATTGCTTTAGTGACCACATGTCCCTTAATCGAATTTACCCGAAAACTCCAACAACGGTGCTACCTACTCCTCAATAGTGGGATAGCACTGTCTAAAGGACATTTACACAGTTTAATTCCTTTTGAGTAGGTAGAGGTTCTTAGGTACTTTCTCTTTCAAAACAAAACAAATTTTTTGCACTTACACTTTTCAAACAAAGTTTTCAACAACACTTCATACACTCTTGAGGACAGAAACAAGAGTTAAATCGAAGTTTTCAAACAAAACTTTTTCAAAACCCACGAACACAAGAAAAGCAAAACTTTTTGAAAACATAGTGAGCAAGTACCTAAGAGCCCGTGGATAACCACGGATAGAAAGGGTGCTAACACCTTCCCTTTCTATAATCTACCTCCCGAACCCGAGAAACATCTCGAAAAGGAATTTTTCTGTGCTTTTGTCCTTTCCTTGTTGGATAAAATAAAAGACGGTGGCGACTCTTGCTTACCGCGACATTTTGCGAAAACAAACGCAAACGCGAACCAGCATTAAATAATAGTCAGTTCTCATTCCCACCGATCACAAAAACAAAGTCTTCAAAACAGTGAAAACCTTAGGCAACTGACCACTGTGGTTGACTCACTCGCGACCCACAACATAGCCTTAGAGACCCAAATCTCCCAGCTTGAACAAAACCCTCTAGGACCCTTCCCTGAGGAGAAACTGGATGTTGTAACAACCAGTAGTGAAAAACAAGTTGAAAATCCTAAGGAGAGCGATAATGAGGTTGAAGAGAGTGATAATGAGGTTGAGGAGAGTAATGATGTGGACGAGGAGAGTTCAGACGAGAAAAGAGTAAAGATTGAGAAAAATCCTCCAACACCATCTAAAAGGGAGGTTGTAGAAGAGGGTGAAAAGGGAGCACCTATTGTTATGCCTCACCCCTATACCCCACCGTTTCCTTTCTCGAAAAGTTTTATGGAAGCTCAGATAGACTCCCAATATAAAACATATGTGGAGGTATTGGAAAATATCCACACTAATGCACCCTTGTTGGAAGTCTTGCATAAAAAGAGAAAATTAGAGGACCGTGAAACTAGGGATATAATTACTGTTAAGAAGGTAAGGTTAACCTTTAAGGTGGTGGATGAAATCACTAAGCCCAAACTTGAAAAGTTGATACTTAGGATAGATCCAGAACCACCACCACAAGTTCATAAGAATGAACCACCCCACAGAAGAAAGAAAAGAAAAGGTGAGGGATATGTGAGATGGCTTGATAAGTGGCCATGGAAAATGACAACTAGGAAAAGTTCAACCGAGGAGTCATCCTCGAGAGAACCACCATGAGTGCTTACACTTCTGAGCCGTCGAGCTATCGACATTAAACAAAGCGCTGTGTGGGAGGCAACCCACCTATTTGTTATTGCTATTATTTCCGTTTGTTCTTATTTTTGTTTTTCTTTTCCGTTTCTACATTTATTTCTTTTAAAGCTTTATTTTCATTACTTCTAAAAAAAAAATTTTACAACTGCTGCTGATTTTCAAACAACTTTACAGGTTTTCTGAAAAAGTCTTTTTCTATCCTACCTTCTCCCCTGATTTGCTTCCCTCCCTTTACTATATACTATGGAAACCACTTTTAGAGGCAGAAACCAAATGAGGAGGTTTGAGGAATTATCACACAAAAATATTGGTATGACCTTATATTATGATGAACCAACAATGGACACTTTAGGCATTAAGGATAGTGTCCATTATCTGTTTAGCCAGTTGGGGTGGGAAAAAGCCCACATTAAATCTAGGTTTGTTACATACCGCGAGCTTACCCTTGAATTTCTAAGCTCCTTAGTTCATATACCCGAGCGCGGTTTCGGAACTAGAAAGGGATTTATAGCCTTCAGGTTATTTGGTATTGAATTTGCTTACACCCATAAAGAATTAGCCGACCTTCTAGGATTCCCTAGCGGACCTTTTTCTTTTTCTACCACCCAAGCAGAGTTAATGGATTTTGAGCTAGACTATTTTTGGGGGACTTTAACCGGAAATTACCACCCTGAGCCGGATAGCATGGATAATAATGAAATACACAACCCTGCTATCCGCTATTTCCACAAGATTCTAGCACATACCATTTTCGGCAAAGAACAGAACCGCATTGCCATATCTAAAGATGAGATATTTTTGCTGCAGTGTATGACACAGGGCCGACCTGTAAATGCAGTGCCATTCTTAATGCGGACCTTTTCCCGCATTGCTGAGAACCCTAACGAGCCGATCATCATAGGAGGCCTTGTTACCATGATTGCTAACGCCCTCAGACTTAGATACCAGCTACATAGGTGTACACAATTCAGTTCAATCCGCCCTATGAACATTGATTTTTGTTTCCACCTACGAATAGTAGGTAATCTAGGTCCTGCACCCTTCGAATACTTGATAAGGGATGAAGTAGTCACGATATTTACACTTCCTAACCATGCCAAAACAAGTGCCCACAATCGGAACAATTGGTTGTATGAGCTTAACCCTCTCGACCACCCTTCGACACCTGAGATACCCCAATCCTACCAAGTTTATGATACCACAATGTCTGATGAGAGTGACCCCGAGACCCCTCCTGGTTACCATGATGGTAACAACATCGTAGATGATGTTGATGCCCCTGCAACAAAAAAAGGAGAATATGCTAAAAATTTAAATAAGATCTTTTCTACACTGGACGTTTACCAGACGGACATCAATGGAATCAAGAACGAGTTGAAGGGTATGCATATGGACGTGATAGGCTTAACTGATATTACTGTGGAACAATTTTATCACATACATACAGCTTTCGAAGACTTGAAGAAGCGACGGGATGAAGCAGCAGAATCAACACTTATTTTTACCTTGTGTTTTATGTTTCTAGGAAGTTTATGATTTCATTTTAAACAAGTTTACTCTTTACAGTTTTTAAAGTTCTGTTAGAAACATATATTTATTTCAATTTCAGTTTATTTTCATTTCAATTTCAGTTTATTTTCATTTTATTTCATTTTCAGTTTATTTTCATTTTCATTAAATTTACTGTGTGTTACATCTAATATTATATTCACTTATCATATTATCATTTTGCAAAATTTTGTTATGCGGTGTATGTTGGAAATACTCTGCATGTATTGAATTATTGTGTTATAATGTTTTGGAATTATATTGTTTCGTCCATTTCATAAATATGATTCTTTGCACCCGTAACGATCATAACGTCCCCATGACGAGCGTAACACGCGTTTCACCGTGTTACGCTCGTCAGCCCATTGTGACGGTTGTCACACGCGCCCAATAGCAGATTCTGCTATTACAGAAGTCGTTCCACTTTCCATTCATTCTTCCCTTTTTCCCAAATCCGTAACAGTACCCATTCAAATTTTCTCTCAAATTCCAACACTCCAACACTTAAACTCCATCAACCCACTACTCAATCCACATTCCAAACCATTTTCACGATTAAATCTTTTGCATGCACTATGGCCAACAACCAGCAAAATCAAATGAGCGCAGCGCTTGAAAGAAGACAGCAGGAGCAATATGAGTATCTATGCGCTCAAAACACTCAGATCTTGACTGGGCAGCGCAACATGAATGAGAGGTTAGATGAGGCCCTATCAGAGCTCAACGCCCTAAGGATGGACGTTAGCACCCTTGATTTCCAAGACACTGACACAGAAGCCACTCCTACCAGACGCTCTCGCACCAGGAGTAGAGGACGTGGTCACCAATAGTTTTTCTTTATTTTTTATGTAGTTTATTATTTTTTCTGTTTCATTTCCTTTCCGTTTGTTTTTGTAAATTGTACTCCCCCGCCTATACACCGCAACATTGAGGACAATGTCAGATTTAGTGTGGGAGAGGTACCTTTCCTTCATTTATAAACTAGTAATTTTTATGATACATCTCGATTTAAATTCTTCACTTTATTCAGCCATACCAAAAAATTTTATCTTCGCATTAGCCCGACATACCTATTCTAACGAAATCCCCAGTTAGGGAAGCCGAAAATGACATAACAAGATTGATACGGTTATGACACCGTAGACTTCCTATTTACGCGATCTGTTTCAATAACCATTATACCGACATCTAGAGTTTTTAGTTATACAGTAACCCCTAGTAGTTTATACTAGCAGTCAGCACCGTCTTGACGCAAACCACGTGGAGAATCGATGAATATAAGTGTTTGATGCCTGACCATTAAAATATCCTTCCTATCTCGCTGCTAAAAGAAAATAAATTTTGTGCACCAAAACACACGGTCACATATAAAAGTTGAGAAAATAACGAAGGAATCCAGTGTAGGTTGGTTCAGAGGTATCTGGTTCTGAACTCGATAGGGCGTGCTATGGCTCGATCTCCCACAACCTCCAACTCGGATAACATATGTAGGGTTGACACATTCATGTACCAGACCCCATGCTAAAAGGATCAAAGTCACTAACCGGTTACTCCACTATGTGCGTGCTAAGACAAAGGGCTTAATGTGATTGCGCCAGAACAAAACCGGGTGAAATAGATACGAGGAACTCCGGGCAGAATTATAACGGAACTGTTGGATAGCTCGTTTGAAATGGAAGCCTACGACTAAGCTTATTGCTTGTGTCATTAGCGTATCTTTAGTGTTTCACTCAAGTATCGGCCGAACCGACGAGGATTTCCTGAAATTACTTTAAAAATCCAAGGTATGTCATGCTTATGCGCTTGACAAAACTTGTCCGACCTTTCGAATGACTTTTTGCTTGAGGACAAGCAAAGGTTTAAGTATGGGGGAATTTGATAACGAGAAAACGTATCATATAATTACTATGCTTTTTACCGATTTTATATTACATTAAGTCGTCTAACCCCCGATTATTCTGAGTTTATTTGTCTTTTTACAGGTATAACATTTTTCAACTCAAACCAATGGAAAAGGACAACATGAAGAAGGCTAGACGATAAACAAAGAGAAAAAGAACAAAAAATACAAAGTTTGGATTTTTGGAGAAGTGACGGTCGTCAAACCCTTGTGACGGGCGTAACGCCCCCCAACTTGGAATAACGCTCGTCACACATCACCGACGAGCGTAATGCGTTATTTAAGCGCGTTACGACCGTCATCCACCTGTGACGACCGTCACGCGCGTGAAGATGGACGTTGTAAATGGGTGGAGACTTGGGCAACGCAAGGGCAGACTCGTTCTCCTATTTTCCCTCCACTCATTAACCATGCTCCCTATATTTCCTCCACTCAACCTTTTCTCAAGACACTTTCAACTGTTATTTCCTCTGCTATATATATGTGTGGTAGTGCAAAGTTGCAAGGGTCGGAGGAATTTTCTCAGAACAAATTTATTATTTTTTTGCAGTTATTTCTATTTCCTTGTTTTTAGAGTTTTTTCTACATTGTTGTAATTTCTATTTCAAGCTTTAGTTTTAGGTGTTAATTCTTCATTCAAGAATTAACACAATTCATTTACTTCAATCAAGCTGCAAGGAATATTGTAATACTTCAAGATTACCATAGCAACATTATTTCCAGGTTTTTTTATGCAATTAATATTTATTTATTCTTGTATTATGTCATTTATTTTTATGAATTATATTTTAAATTGCATAGTTATTAAATATATTATGTCCGGCTAAATTAATTGTACCGGTATGTGACTCCTAAGTACCGAAGGAATTCAGTGATAACTTGGCTAAAAACATTTATAAAACAATTTATGGTTTCCAATTTCCATGTTTAATTTAACTACCCTTGTCACGAGAGTGAGAGGATAATTAACACGATTTTGCCACGAGAGTGGGAAATTAATTAAGGCAAGAACCTGCATACGAGAGCTGGGGTTCAACCCAGATAGTGGTAACGAAACATTAATTTTTAAATACATGAGAGTGTTTTAATAAATTAATTAAACTCAAATTGTTTTCAAAAAGTGTTATTAAATTTAAAGTGCACCCACTAGGTTTAGTAGCATGACTTATTTCATGAACACGAGAGTGTATGTCTCAGGTTTTTAAACAATTAGTTTTTACCGAAATACTTTATAGGCCAAGCGATTCACCGAATTCCCGAAGTCCGATTATCACATACCGGTATAAATATTACTATTATTTTTAATTAAACTGTTCCCCCCCTAAAATCGAATATTCATCGCTTAGTTAAACAAACTGTAACATTAGATCGTATGCGATTGATCCTCAGTCTCTGTGGGTTCGATAATCATTTAAAACTAGAACGACTGAATTGTATACTTGCAGTTAGTATCCCGACAGACTTATAAAGTCCCGATCATAATCAATGGTAACGAGGATGAAGCGGTGTCCATTGGAAGACATAGGCTTGATTTCTCCAATCATATTAATTCCCCACATTGCAAACATCCAGGGAGCAGTCAAGACATTCAAAGGTACTGGAGGTATATATACTTTTCCAGCATAGATCTGGCACTTGTGACAGTTTCTTGAGTGGTAATGGCAGTAAGTTTCCATAGTAGACCAATAGTATCTCGCTCTCAGAATCTTCTTAGCCATAGTATGTCCATTGGAGTGAGTACCAAAGATACCTTCATTCATATCTTCCATAATTTTCTCTGCTTCCTTCTTGTCTATACAACGAAGCAGAGTCGAATCATGATTGCGTTTGTACAGAACCCCGTTACTCAGGAAGAACTTGGTTGAGAACCTCCGTAGGAATTTCTTGTCATTGATAGATTCCCCATCGAGGTACTCTTGAGCCTCAAGGTATCTTTTCACTTCATGAAACTAATTCTTCTCTTCTACTCCATCAGTATCAATTTTGTAACAGTGTGCCAGTTCGTCCAGTCTTTCAATAGTAATTTAAGGGATTAGTTGTCCCATCTGACTTTGAACACAAATGACATGGTAGCTAATGCATCTTCCAGCTGATTCTCTTCTCGTGGTATGTGCTCAAAAGTGATTTCCTCGAAGTACGAGATTAAGGTAAGCACATGTTCTCTATAAGGAATGAGAATCGGGTGCTTTGTATCCTATTCTCCCTTAATCTGGATGATCACCAGGGCTGAGTCCCCATATACGTTCATGAATTTGATTCTTAGGTCAATAGCAGCTTTGATACCCATGATGCACCCTTCGTATTCAGCCATGTTGTTGGTGCAGTCAAAGCATAATCTGGCGGTGAAGGGTGTATGGAAACCATGGGGAGAGATAATTACAACACCAATTCCATTTCCAAGTGCGTTAAAAGCTCCATCGAAAACCATAATCCATCGGGATCCTGGCTCAGGTCCTTCATACGGTTCAGGTTCTTCATAATCTGTGACTAGCATAATATTCTCGTCCGGGAACTCGAAATTCATAGATTGGTAGTCGTCTACAGCTTGATGAGCCAAATGGTCTGCTAGTACACTTCTTTTGATTCCCTTCTGAGTGGTGTACTGAATGTCGTATTCTGTCAAGACCATTTTCCATCAGGCTATTCTTCCGGAGAGAGCTGGCTTCTCGAATATATATTTGATGGGATCCATTTTAGAGATCAACAAGGTCGTATGAGTCAAAATATATTGTCTTAGTCGGCGAGTAGCCCTTTCCAAAGTGCAGAAAGTTTTCTCGAGCAATGAGTATCTTGTTTCAGAGTCGGTAAACTTTTTGCTAAGGTAGTATATTGCATGCTCTTTTCGACCAGACTCGTTATCCTGGCCCATTACACACCTCATTGAATTCTATAACACTGTTAGGTATATGATTATGGGTCTTCCTTCGACTTGTGGCATCAGAATTGGAGGCTCTTGTAAGTACTCCTTGATTTTGTCAAAGGCTATATGGAAATCTTCATTCCATTTTACTACTTGATCTTTCTTCAGCAGCTTGAAGATGGGTTCACAAGTAGCGGTTAGATGAGAAATGAATCGGGTAATATAATTCATCCGTCCCAAGAAACCTCTGACTTCCTTCTTGGTACGGGGAGCAGGCATTTCTTGAATAGATTTGACCTTAGCGGGATCAACTTCGATACCTTTACCACTGACAATGAAACCCAGGAGTTTACCGGACCTAACCCCAAATGTGCATTTGTTCGAATTCAATCTTAGCTTGTACTTCTTCAGTCTCTCAAACAGCTTGTGTAGATGGCCCATATGCTCTTCTTCAGTCTGCAATCTGGCTATCATATCATCGATGTAGACCTCTATTTTGTGATGGATCTTATCATGGAATAAATATACCATGGCACGTTGATATGTTGCACCGGTGTTCTTCAACCCAAAAGGCATAACCTTGTAGCATAAAGTGCCCCACTGTGCGACGAAGGTTGTTTCCTCCATGTCTTCAAGTGCCATCTTGATATGATTATAACTTGATAAGCCGTCCGTGAAGTAGAATACCTTGTGTTAAGGGGTGTTGTTAACCAGAACATCAATATGTGGAAGCAGAAAGTCATCCTTGGGGCTGGCCCTGTTCAAATCCCTGTAGTATACATACATATGTACCTTTCCATCTTTCTTTGGTACCGAAACCACATTTGCTACCCATTGAGGATATGAGGTAACAACCAAGAAGCCTGCAATAAATTGCTTTATAAGCTCAACCTTGATCTTCTCTGACATCTCGGGACGCATGTGACGAACCTTCTTCTTTATTGGAGAACTACCCTCTTTCATCGGTAGACGGTGAACAACAAAATTAGTATCGAGCCCTAGCATGTATTTGTATGACCAAGAAAAGATCTCAACATATTCATGCAACATTTGTATTAACCTGTTCTTGACACTGTCCTCTAGGTCGGCGCCTATCTTGACTTCTTTTCTGTCTGCTTCAATACCCAAGTTTACAATTTCAATCGAATCTTCATGTGGTTGAGTAGCCTTTTCCTCTTGCATTAACAGTCTGGAAAATTCTCCAGGTATTTCATAATCTTCCGCACCTTCTTCCTCGACTTGGTAGATCGGATTTTCAAAGTCATAAGTGGCAATAGCAGAGTCGTTATCAACGGGATCCAGAGTGGATATAGATCCGTAATTTATTGTATGGGTGTGTGTAAGGACATATAGCTATTTGAAAATGATAAAAGTAAAAATAAAGATAGAGAGCGCAAAATTTGAATGCAAAATGTCCAATGCTTTATTAAATGAAAATATGCCTATGAAATGATAACCCTTAACAAATGAACTGTTGTGCCCCGGGTAAGGCACAAGGCTTAAAGTCATTGTTTAAATATTACATAACCAAACTTTGAAAGCAATAAAAACAAAAATGTAGTTATTACTCCTGACTAAAGGAGATAGAGATGATGTCTCGAGTCTTCCAATTGTTGGGTCTGTTGCCGATGGTTGGGAAGATCCAACTATCGAGGTCATAATCACTGTCAGCAGTTTCCATTACATTGACTCTGTTATGGCTGACACTGAATGGTGGTCTTCCAGCAAGAGAGCAATGAACAACCCTTTGACCATATTCTTCCACAATAGCTTTAGCATCCTTCAATGAATCCATCCTAGGCAGAACCCTGGTAACTTTGGGAATGGCGGAGACATCTTCAGTAATGGATGAAGGGATAACTTCAAAAGTCTAACAGGGAGTCTCAATGAATTCGATGTTTATCTCTACATAGCAGAATGAGTTCATGTGGCTAACCATATACTCTTCTTCGCCACAGACTGTAACAACCTTTCCATGCACGGGATACTTCAGCTTCAGTGTAAGGTTAAGGTAACAGCGCCTGCCCCATGGATCCAGGGGCGTCCCAGTAAGCAAGAATAAGCTGGCCTGATATCCATCACATAGAAGGTAGATTCAAAGACCTCTGAACCTACCTTGATCGGAAGATCCACTTCTCCGTGTACCATCCTCTTTGATATATCCATGGCTCGGACTATAATATCACTAGGTTTTAGTATAACCCCTTTGCAATCAAGACTGTCAATAGAGCCCTTTGGTAGAACATTTAACGAGGAAACGATATCAACCAATACATGATCCAAATTAGCGCCCTTACATTCAATGGAGACATACAAGGCCTTGTTGTGATTTCTTCCTTCCGGAGTCAGGTAAGCATCAGAAAAACCTAATCCATTGTCAGTCGTTAAGATAGCAACGTAGTTCTCAAATTGATCAACAAAAATCTCTTGTGGCACAGAGCCGACTTAAAGAATTTCACCAAAGCTTGTGCATGGGCTTCAGAACATAGTAACAGGGATAACATAGATATCTTAGATAGGGTCTGCTCCGGCTGTTCAACAATCTTATAATCACTCTTATGGATAATTTTCAATACCTTCTCCATCTCTTGCCTAGAGGTGTCTTCAGCTGAAACTTCTTTAGGCGCCTCCATCTAGGAAGGCTCCGTTATTTCCTCTATCCCCGAGACTTAGCAGTTAAATTGGTAGAGGAAACTCGAACAGGTGTAACAACAGTCTTCAGAGAGATTTCCAGAGAGAAAACCCTTCCGCTTCTAGTAACCTTAATGGTTCCATCAATATTGTCAATGTTGGAATCAGTAGCTTCTATACTTTCATTCTCAGTAATCAATAGTTCTTGCTTGACGCCATGGTAGTAGACGTCAGATCCATAGTTCCGCGGGATAGCTTTATCAGAAGAGTATGGAATAGGTCCAGGTATGGTGATTATTAGAGGAGCAGCTTTGGGATTGGTAGTGATCCTTACAAGACCCTTGGAGGAGATCCTGATAGGAGTGCCAGAAATTACAGATAAATCTTGAAACAGATTCTCAGCAGACGAAATCTTCTAAACCAGAATTATGGGATTATCCATTAGGAGTTGAATGTCGTCTTTCAGTAACTTGTAGCCATTGGGTTGGGCTATGCAGCGGTAACATCTTTCAATACAACCCAAAAATAAACTGGCATATAACATATTCTCTTTGATAATTTGGAGGGGAGTAACCAATTCACTTATAGTAGCAACATAAATAACATCATCAATAACACTTACATCTTTGTCATGCTTCGATATTGGTTTAATAATTACATTCGGAGTCTCTAGAGGATCAAACTCAATCTCTTTATTGTCAATCATATCCTGAATCTCGTTTTTCAGAGTCCAACAATTATTAGTGTCGTGCCCTTGACTGTTGGAATGGTAAGCACACTTCACATTCAGATTGTAGGGAAGAGAGGAGGTGTTGGGATTCTGAGGATGATCCCTTTATGTAGTCAGCTCCGCTTTCAGTAAATGTTGTATTGCCTAGAACAATGGCATACTGATCTTGGTAAACTGTCTTTTCGGTGCGTCTATCTTATGCTAATTGCCCTGTTGTTGTTGTTGTTGTTGTTGTTGTTGTTGAACAGGCGTGTGATTAGAGATTAACACCGCTCCTACAGACTAATTACGGTCACCTCTAATACGACCCTTCTGGCCATAAACAACATTAACTTCTTTCTTTTTGCTAAATGTCTTCTTTACAACACTCAAAGATGCAACTACTTGAATCTTTCCACTTTTAATACCACTTTCGACATGCTCCCCAGTTAGAATTAGCTCAGTAAAACCAGATGAAGAACTTCCGATTAGATGATTAAAGAAAGGCCCGATTAGAGTTCCCATGAACATATCAACCAAGTCCCTGTCAGAAAAAGGAGGTTGTACTCTTCCGGCCAGGTCCCTCCACTTCTGGGCATATTCTTTAAACCCTTCATTTGAGCCCATGTCATGTTTTGTAATTGCACACCGAGTTGGTGCAAGGTTAGCATTGTATTGATACTGCTTGCAAAAAGCAGTAGCCAGGTCTTCCCAAGTGCGGATGATGGTTCCTTCCAGCTGATAGAACCATTTGAGTTGTGTCCCAAATAAACTCTCTTGAAAGAAGTGAACCCATAATTTTCTATCAGCAGTATGGAGTTGGATCTTTCGAACATAAGATCGCAGATGAAGCTTTGGATAGGACACGCCATCATACTTGGAAAAGGAAGGAACCTTTAACTTGTGAGGGATAACAACCCCCAAGATCAGACCCAACTCTTCAAAGTCCAGCCCAGGCACTTTCTGTATCTCCGTAGCATTAAGTCTATCTTCCAGTTGCTTGTATCTGTCATCAGTAGGAGTATACTGTTCAGAAGAATAGTCTTCATCAGAATCTTGGCCAGAGCCAAGGTTGTTATTCTCTTCAGCTTTCACACACTCGTCATTTTTCTCTTGGTTATCATCTTCATTCAAGGGGACCTTAAAATCTAGAGCCCTTCTGACTGGACCCTTGAATCTTCTGCCCATATTAAGGAAGATTGTTGGCTTTTTAGTCTTCTTCTTATTCCCCTTTATGATGAGGGTCTTCAACTCATCTTGACCCTTAGCTA
This sequence comes from Vicia faba, assembly GCA_948472305.1. Classification (NCBI taxonomy): domain Eukaryota; kingdom Viridiplantae; phylum Streptophyta; class Magnoliopsida; order Fabales; family Fabaceae; genus Vicia; species Vicia faba. The sequence continues at coordinate 622,170,195 of OX451736.1, forward strand.
AGTCCAAGAACATCTTCTAAAACTGAGCGTTTTGAGCTTGAAGTTCTTTCACAATTTGCTTGAGTGCTATCTTTTACTGAAATAAGCAGTAAGATGAGAAAACCTTCCTAGAAAGTACCTGTTATATGATGATATGCATGATATGAAAATGCAAGTGCAATGTTTTCAAGGACCTTTGCGGGATTTAAATTTTTTTAAACAAAAGGAAACAAAAGAAATTTTAGTAACAAGCTCAAATTATAATTGCTTTCTAGGCTTATAATGACAATAAAAAGAGTTACAAAGAAGAAAAATATGAATTCAAGTCTCCCATGGACGCTTCCTCTTTGTGTTGACATATGCATTAAGGATTTGTTCTTCATGGAGTCGTTTCGCTAGCTCCAGTACTTTCTTCTCACTAGTATAGAGATGAGCCTCGAAGGTATCTCTTTCTTCCTTGAGTTGAATCTAGGACTTCTATATTTCTTCGAAGTTGGTAGGTATATCGGGATGAAGAACGACATGGGAAACATCCCCTTCAACAACAAGATCTATGATCACTAGTAGGATAGCAGGATATGGAATTTTAAGGTTTTGAGCACGAGACCACACCCATCTAAGGTAAGGCTCTATAGGAATGGAATTCTTGTGTCCCAAAGTCTTGTTATCAATCTTGTTAACCGTGCCTCGAGCACGTATAAACATTTGATGGTAGTTTTGAGGATCATTCTCATAATCGAACATAATACTCTGGATGAGCATATCATGAGGATCGTCCATTTGAGCAACACCAATGGATATCTGAATGAGCGAGTGACATCAACCTTTGAGACCACCTCAAAACTTATTCATTCTTTATCACTGATCAGAGAGGTGAGAAATAAACCACCTGGACATTAGAGGTATGCAACACATAAGAGTTTCCCGCTTTTTCATAGTACGAGTGTGTAGGGAATGTAGGACATCTCCGAGAAAAGTAGGCACAAGATTATGGGTGAAAAATATTTTAATGGCATTCACATCTATGAATTGGTTCAGATTAGGGAACAATACCAAGCCATAGATAAGAAAAGCCAAAATATCCTCAAAATCACAAAAATTCATGGCATCTAGAAACCCCTGAGCCCTCTCTATCAGAAATTTAGGAGAAAAACCCTTGATTCTATTCCTTGTTTCCCAATTAGATACAATGTTTGATCATTTCAGATGTAAGGCTATTGCAATGTCTTCGGGTTTTGGAACTTGCTCTAGATTGGTGAAGGGTATCTGATCAAGAATAGGAACTCCGAGTAACGTAGAGAATTTTTCTATTGTGGGCACCAATTGATAATCTAGGAAAGTAAAATAGTGATGCTTAGGATCAAAGAACTAGAACAGAACACTCACCATGTCTTCTTGGAAATCGGTAGTAACCAAACTAAGTAGATGACCATGTCTCTTGGTGAATTGAGAACTGTTAGGAGCCTTTGAGACTAACTCCTTAAGCTTGTAAGGTATCCTTACAAAGTTGATTCGGATGGTATTCCTACGACAAGAAGCCATGACCCTGCAACACAGAACAAAGATAAATCCCCTAGATCCTTGAAATTGTTAGTCATGATATGATGTTAGAATGTCATGTTTGAACATATAACAAACACAAACAAAGCACACAAGAGCCTTAGGTTTAAGGCTTACATGGGGTTCGTAGGTAAGTACCCTCTTGAAGTTTAGTTGGCTCAACCTATCCTAATAACAGTAATCGGGTTCTAGGAGTCTCATATCACCGATCTTTCTCTCAGGCATTGTTTCAGCAGTGTAACTGACTTGCCACCGAAATATCAAGAGAGTCGAATCTCATTGAGTATAGCATCGAGTATCAACCAACTTGGGACTGCACCAAAGCCGGCTATCTCACAACCTTCTAATGGCTAAGTTGGGTCAATTAAGGTTCTAAAGTTCAGTTAGTGCTTATGACACCACGTGACACCTAGTATTCTCCCCGACTGACTCGAGGGACACCAGTACCAACCAATGTGTCGCACTAATGTAGCCATCACTTCAACAATATCGGTATACGCCGTATAGTTTCCATGATCTATTGCTACTTACCTAAGAGTACCCGTAGATCTGGATATAGGATCTTTGCAAGAAAGTAAACCCAATTAAGCCCAAAATGTAAAGCATACAAAGCAAACAAGGAAAGCATTTAAAAATGATCTAACTCTAAGGTAACCCCACTTTTTAATTTCCCCATCAAAGTCGCCAGTTCTGTAATACGGTGGGAGAACTGACTTTTGGCTTTGCGTTTTATCACAAATATTGCGGATAGAAAGAGTCGCCATCGACTTTTGTTTTATCCAATAAGGAAGGGTGAAAAGAACAGGAAAGACCTTGAGATTATTGAGTTCGGGGGGGTAGGTTATGAAAAGGGAAGGTGTTAGCACGCTTTTCATCCGTAGTCATCTACGGGCTCTTAATCGCTAGCTCACTTTGAAAAATGATTTGTAAATGTGTTTGAAAAATATTTAGAAATGCCAATAGTAAGGCAACTTTGTAATGATTCTTGAGAATGCGTACAAAGTGTTTGTTTGAAAATATTTTTGAAAGTGTTTGTGTAAAAATTGTTTGTTTAGTTTGTGAGCAAGCGACTATGAGCTATCTACCTACTCAAAGTCTTTATCATTCTTTTCCTTCTCCTTTAGATGGTGCTGCCCTACCATTACTTAGTAGGAAGCCCTATCGTTGGATGCGAAGGGACATGTGCGGGTCATCATACAATCATTGAAGGTAACTTGTAGGGGTGCTTTAGCATTTATCATAAGGGACTAGATCATTTACCAAAGGTAGCATCGAAAGGGTCATGGAGGGACTACGATCTTTTTAACTGAGGGTCTTTGCTAATGCATCCCCATGTTCGAGGGACATGAATGTTTTCTTTCCGAGGAAACAAGGGAGGTTACCCTAGAGGTGTAAGTGTGCGAGTGTATTCAATTCAGTTTATTTATCTTTGTGATACGGTGGGAGAGAACTGACTGTTTTTGGAATGCTGGTTCACGTTTTGCGTTTGTTTTCGCAAAATGTCGCGGTAAGCAAGAGTCGCCACCGTCTTTTATTTTATCCAACAAGGAAAGGAAAAAAGCACAGAAAAATTCCTTTTTCGAGATGTTTCTCGGGTTCGGGGGGTAGATTATAGAAAGGGAAGGTGTTAGCACCCTTTTTATCCGTGGTTATCCACGGGCTCTTAGGTACTTGCTCATAATGTTTTCGAAATTTGCTTTTCTTTGTGTTTGTAGGTTTGAAAGAAGTTTTTTGTTTGAAAGGTGTGAGTGCGAAAAGTTTTATTTTGTTTTGAAAGGAGCAAGTACTTAAGAACCATCTACCTACTCGAAAAAGGAATCAATCTGTGCTAATGTCCTTTAGACAATGCTATCCCACTATTGATGAGTAGGTAGCACCGTCGTTGGAGTTTTAAGGGTCAATTCGATTAAGGGACGTGTGGTCACTAAAGCAATGTTAGGACATCTTAGCGGTAACCCTAATGTCTTAGATCATTTTTCTGAGGCAATCGTTTCGAGGCAACTATGATCTTTGGACAAGAGGGCAACCTCTAAAACTTCTTATACTCAATGACCACGTTCGAAGGCAACCAAGTGAGGTGTACCCTAAGAGTGCGCATATGCAAGTGTGTTATTTCGGTTAATTCTATCTTTGTACATGTCATGGGTGAGCTATGTTGATTTTAAGTTCATACATTCGATCTTGTCATGCATTCCCTATTACCAAACATCTAACAGTTTATGAGTTGCGGAAATTAAATCTAAACTATTACAAGGCGTCGGGTATTTACATCGCCAAAAATAACCCTTAAAATTAAAATGCGGAAATTAAATAAAGTGATAAAATAATCAAAGTCCTAATTTAACTATTACATTCCGGGAAACAATTACATCAATATAGTAAAATGGATCGCGTGCGAGAAAATTGAATCAGGAGCATTTTTTAGGGTTTTGACCATTTTTGAAAGAAAGCATTTTTTGGTTTTTTGAGTTAAAAAGGAATTAAGTTAAGTTAACAATTAAATAAATAAATAAATTAATTAAAATATTTTTTGGATTTTTGATATTTAAAGAAATAAAATAAATTTGATTAAAAAAAATAAAAACCTAATTTTCTACATTAATTTTAATTATTGCAAAAATATTAAAAGTTATACCTATTTAAAACTAAATTAATTAAGTTAGTATTTATTTACAAAAATAAAGTGCTAAATTTAATTTTAATAAATAAAATATATTTTTTGGTTTTTTTTAATTTTATTAAGAAAAAGATTTTAATTGGTTAGTGATAATAAAAATAATAATAAAATAAATAAATGAAAGAAAATAGAAAAAGAAATAACCAAAGGTGGGGTTTTGGGCCCAGATCAGGGGTGAGACTAGCAGCTTTTTAGCCCAACAGGCGCTGGCTTGAGCTGACTCTTTGGAATTCCCTGCATGCACGTTGACTAGGTCTTATGATGGTCATCACCTTTGGGCCATCAGATTTGGCCTGGAGGCCATCTGGCGCTTGGAGATTTGGAGGAGCATGATGGACCACACTTGCTGAAGCGCGTTGGATTTCCTGGGGAAAAATAACAATATGCAAATATGGGGACCTAGGATTCGAACCCAGGTCTTGTTAGTTACCAAGCATACGCCTTTCCATTGAGCCAATGTGTTTCATTCGTTAATGGATTAGGTAACAATTAATATATTAGAAAACAAAACAAATGCCAGAATTAAAACAAAAAAAAACGCGTGGATTATGAACGGGCCAACTGGAAAGGGATACGTCTTCATCTTCTTCGCTGGCCCCTGGTTATTTACATGCAGATTCTTATCCGCAGCTAAATCCGTATGTCCCTTCTAAAATCTTCTCTAGGCCATGGAAATTAATTCCAAGCACATGGTTGTGCTCGTCTCCTTCCATTGATCATGTCTATGCCCATTGTTTGCCCTAATTTTGCCTGAAACTAAAACACCCAAAAACAAATACTAAGAACCCTAGATTCGGGTATGGCACTACAGATCATATAAATACAATTAAACAATGCATAAAGTTTAGAAATTAATCATGGATCATGAATATGTCAATGTTTTGTCAAGAAAATGCCAGAATGAGAGGTTGTGATTTCAAATGCAGGGTGATGTTTCGAAGGACTTACAACGCAATTGGGAAGGTGTGATGGCCTGATTTTGATTGCTTTTCACTCAGTGGATATCCAGCAAGAGAATAGTGTTGAGATTTGGCCTTGAAAACGCCTCTATATGCAATTTCAGTTTCAAGCTTTTTCAAGTTTTGCTAAGTTTTGTTCTTGTGATTTAGCAGCCTCTAGGTCCCCAATTCGTGCCTCTTGCCTTGTATATGTATAATGGAATGAATTAGGTCAAGTTTCTTGGGCTGAATCCTTATGCATTGATGATTTAGGATTTGATTTGATCCTCCGTGGAAAAGCTTCCAAATTTGTCCAAAAACCACCTTTTTGTTCATGATATGGCTTGATTCAGATTTGATTATGTCCATGATGATAATTAAGGCATGTATCAATCAAAAAGATTCCAAGTGATCAATATTTGGATTTTATTTGGATTTAAATTGATTTAAAATGAATTAGTTCAATAAAAATCAAATAAAATAGAAAAATCAATAAATGGACACAAGACTGAATATAGGACACGTGTGTAGTGTGAAAAGATCAAATCAAGTGGAAAAAGGGGGCCCATTTGGCAAAATTTGAGGTTTTGGGGATAGTTGACTTTTGGCAATTTTGGAAAAATGCCCAACTTCAACAATGCATAACTTCTTCAATTTTGAACTTTTGGAGGTTTTCTTGGACTTTTTAGAAACCTTGAGATGTCCCCTAACCAACCCTTTTGGTCTCATTTCATTTTGATATTCCATGCTCAAGTTATAAGCTTTGGAAAAAAAGGTGTTTTTGTTGACTTTCAAAAATGACCTATAATGTCCAAATTTGTAACTTTTTGTGAGTGCATTTATTGATCTTGGGGTATGAAGATTGATTGTATAAAATTTCATCCTCTTCAAAATGAGCTTTGGATGGGTCATTTCTCATAAATTATGAGAAAGTTATGCTTGGTCAAAGTTGGTTTGACTTTTCCTGTAAAACCCTAATTTAGCAACTTTTGAATCTTGATGAATTTTGAGCAATCCTTGATGAATAATGATCAAACCTTGATCAAATGATGAAATATCCTTCAAAATGAGAATTTTGACAAAAAAACTTGAGGTTTGACTGTATTTGGGTCACAGTTGACTTTTGCCCTAGCACGGTCGATTTTTGGGCCTCTTGAGCAATTGACTGACCAAACCTCCTCTGCAAGGCTTGCAATTTGACATGGATGAACTTGAGAACATATTAGGACATTGGGGAGCACTTGAGGTCATTTGTATGCAAAGATATTGATGCAACACAAAACCCTAATTTGAGGTTGACTACCTTAAGAGATGATTTGACTGTCTAACTCTTGAGTAACCTTGAGTCATTCAGAGATTACTCTTGCAATGTTTTGAGAAATATGAGAGGGCAAATTTTGGGGTACAACATCTGCCCCTGTTCAATTTTCTTAAACCTGAGGATATAGATTGGCTTTCGGGCCTTTCGGAATCTGAGGGTGGAAGATGATTGAACACTAGAGTGCCCAGAAATTTGCACTCGCATGATGTAGTATCAGCCTTGTGATGTCAGGAATGGGATTACAGATGCCATTTGGAGATTGTTGGTAGGTGGTATGAACTTCGACTGGAATACGAATCAGGGAGATCTTATCGGTGATCTGACTGAACCAGAGGAGGTCTTGGATTAACTTTGACTGGATCGGCATCAGAAAAATCTTTAGGAATTGATTTAACTGGACCAGACAAGGTCTTGGAATAACTTCAACTGGATTGGCATCAGAAAAATCTTTAGGAATTGATTTAACTGGACCAGAGAAGGTCTTGGATTAACTTCAGCTGCATCAGAAAAATCTTTAGGAATCGATTTGACTGGACCAGAGAAGGTCTTTGACTGGATCGACATCAGAAAAATCTTTAGGAATCGATTTAACTGGACCAGACAAGGTCTTGGGATAACTTCAACTAGATCGGCATCAGGAAAATCTTTAGGAATCGATTTAACTGGACCAGAGAAGGCCTTTGACTGGATCCGCATCAGAAAAATCTTTAGGAATCGATTTAACTGGACCAGACAAGGTCTTGGGATATCTTCAACTGGATCGGCATCAGAAAAATCTTTAGGAATCGATTTGACTGGACCAGAGAAGGCCTTTGGCTGGATCGACATCAAAAAAATCTTTAGGAATCGATTTAACTGGACCAGACAAGGTCTTGGAATAACTTCAACTGCATCAGAAAAATCTTTAGGAATCGATTCAACTGGACCAGAGAAGGCCTTTGGCTGGATTGGCATCAGAAAAATCTTTAGGAATCGATTTAATTGGACCAGAGAAGGTCTTGGAATATCTTCAACTGGAATACGAATCAGGGAGATCTTAGGGTCGATCTAACTGAACCAGAGAAGGTCTTGGATTAACTTTGACTGGATCGGCATCAGAAAAATCTTTAGGAATGGATTTAACTGGACCAGACAAGGTCTTCCACATAGTTGAGAATTTAACTGTATCTTTCTTGAAAGGAAAAGGTCAGTCATATGCAATGCATGATATGGATCCAACAATGATGTTCTCAACATAAATGAGATTGTATTATATGATGCGTATATGCATGTATCATGATTTATGGAAATGTGATGTTTTAGCTGGGGAAAATAAATCCCGGAGCTGCTGGAGAGTAGAGTTGAATTCTTCGTTTCCGCTGGGGATGATGAACGAAGGTAATAAACCTGCAGGAGAAGAGAACTTCGTTGGGGAATAAACAGATGAGGAGATTACTCTGTGGGGAAGAGATGCTCTGCTGAGGATTCCATTGGTAAGCTCCACTGGGGGTGGACTACCGTTGCTGAGGATATTGAATTTGTTGAGGATTGAATTCCTGCTTGTGAAAGGAAAGAACTTTGCTGGGGATGATCTTTCAGTTGCAACTTGCTGGGGATAACCCTGTTAGACTTTTGTGGGAAAAATCCTCTGAGTTCTGCTGGGAATGATCCTTTGAACTTGGATGGGGAGATTTATTTTTATACTCCGCTGGGGATAAACTTCTAGAGTCTACTAGGGATGATTCTTCAACTCCGTTGGAGAAGCTTTTTCAGACCGTGTTGGGGAAATATTGACTCCACTGGGGGTATCTTGTATTCTGTCGGGGAACATTCTTATACTCCGTTGGGGAATATTAAGACTGCCGGGGATATCAAGCCTTCTTAGTATTGGTGGTAGATCAACTCTGCTTGGGGAGAGTATTACCGATTCATTCATTCACAGTTGCGAGTGTCAGCTGGGGAGAGCTACCATTACTGCCTTACTATGCGGGGAGTGAAGGTATCTTAGCCATATTCTTCAGATGAATTTACCTTTGTACCTGGTGGACAGAGCAACTATACATTTCGGACAATTCTTATTGCCCTTGTTTCTGATATTACCAGTAATTCAAATTTCGTTTCGCATGTAAATATTTATGATCAGCAATTAATGTCAAATGCATATATCAAAAATGAACATTGGATGTTCTTTGCAAAACAAAACAGATAAAGGAAAAACATTTTGAAATTTCTTTGAAAATGAATTGTATTGATTTTGAAATTGGCCTGTAAATAGGCGTTTTTGTACAAGAGGCTGACGTCCTAGTAAGAGAACGCCGCCGAATAATAGAATTTACACAATTTGTGAAAGACTAAACAAAACAGCTATGTGAACAATCCTACTGGGTTCCAACTCTGCTATTGCCTTTATGTCCTCAAGCATCTCATCACTTTGCTATTGGTTGAAGATGAATCTAATTGATTAGCGTCTTCCGAGCTTAACAGTTGATACCAAAGTCTGGATACAAGATGATCCAATGAGACATAGTGTTACGTTTTGATCCCTAACTTTTTCCTGGACCGCCCTTTCGGGTTTTCAGTCCACCGGGATACCCATTCTTGCCCAAGCCGCCTTTTCAGGTTTTCGACTTGCCGGGTGTACAGATTTTTTTATTTTCATCCCTTATTTTTGCCCGAACCCTTTTGGTTCGCCGGGAAGCCCTTATTTTTGCCTAGGCCAGTCAACCTAGCGGGTCTTTGATTATGCGTAGTATCTTTTCACTATGTATGTATTGACGGGGTGAGGAAGGTCGTCACTATCCATGGTGGTTAGAATCATAGCTCCTCCTGAGAAAATGTTCTTAACCACAAATGGCCATTCATAAGTAGGGGTCCATTTGCCCCTGGGATCACCTTGAGGTGAAATAATGCGCTTGATTACCAGATCCCGAACTTGATACTCTTGTCGTCTGACTTTCTTGTTAAATGCCTTGATCATCCATTTTTGGTACGTCTGACCATGACAAATAGCAGTAAGTCTCTTTTCGTTAATTAAGTTCAGTTGATCAAGTCGGGTCTGAATCCAGTCATCTTCGCTCAAACCTGCATCCTTCATAATCTGAAGAGAGGGTATCTGAACTTCAATGGGCAAGACTGCCTCCATACCATATACCAAGGAATAGGGTGTTGCCCCTGTTGACGTCCGCGCTGAGGTACGGTACCTATGAAGAGCAAATGGTAACATCTCGTGCCAATATTTGTATGTCACTGTCATCTTTTGCACAATATTCTTAATGTTCTTATTAGCCGCTTCTACAGCCCCATTTATCTTCGACCGGTAGGGAGAAGAGTTATGATGATGTATCTTGAATTGCTCACAGAGCTCAGTGATTATCTTGTTGTTGAGATTGGTACCATTGTCCGTAATGATCCTCTCTGGTACACCGTATCGACAGATTAGATTGTGCCGAATGAACCGTGCCACGACATTCTTGGTCACAGTAGCAAAGGAAGCTGCTTCAACCCACTTCGTAAAGTAATCAATAGCTACTAGGATAAAATGATGCCCGTTGGACGCTGTAGGTCTGATCTCGCTGATCATATCAATGCCCCACATTGCAAAAGGCCAAGGTGCCGTCAAGATGTTCAAAGGGACTGGAGGTATGTGCACCTTATCAGCATAGACTTGGCACTTGTGACACATCCGAGAATGCTGATAGCAGTCAGCTTCCATTATGGACCAATAATATCCTGCCAGTAGGATCTTCTTTGCCATGGTGTGTCCACTAGAATGAGTTCCGAAAGTACCTTCATGTAAATCCTCCATGATCCTTTCTGCTTCATTCTTATCCACACATCGCAGTAAGGTTGAATCATGGTTACGTTTGTAAAGGATGCCATTGCTGATGAAGAACTTCGTCGCGAACCTCCTCAGAAACTTCTTATCATTAACAGATGCACCCTCGGGGTACTCCTGAGTCTCAAGATACCTTTTGACCTCATGATACCAGGGCTTTTCTGTCACCTCCTCAGTCTCCAGATCACAATAATGTGTAGGTTCGTCCAATATTTCAATGATGATCCGGGGAGTTTCGTTGTCCCAATTTACTTTGAACATAGAAGACATCGTAGCTAGCGCGTCCGCCAACTGATTCTCCTCTCTAGGGAAGTGTTCAAAGGTTATCTCCTCGAAATGGGGAAGCAATGTCAATACATACTCCTTGTAAGGAATAAGGTTCGGGTCTTTCGTATCCCACTCGCCTTTGATCTGACTGATCACGAGAGCGGAATCTCCGAAGACACTTAGAAACTTAATCCTTAGGTCAATTGCTGCTCGAAGACCCATAATGCACGCTTCATACTCCGCCATATTGTTGGTGCAGTTGAAACATAGTCGGGCGGTGAATGGAGTATGAGAGCCTTTAGGAGATATGATCACGGCGCCAATGCCATTACCCAAAGCGTTCAAAGCTCCATCAAAGTACATAGACCATCGGGATCCTTCCTCAGGTCCTTCATCCGGTCCAGGTGTCTCACAATCAGTTACCAGCAAGATATTCTCGTCCGGAAATTCAAAGTTCATAGACTGGTAATCATCCACTGCCTGATGCGCCAAATGGTCTGCCAACACACTTCCCTTAATTTCATTTTGGGTCGTATATTGGATGTCATACTCAGTCAAGATCATCTGCCATCTTGCTATTCTTCCGGATAAAGCAGGCTTTTCGAAGATATACTTGATTGGATCCATCTTTGATATCAACAGAGTAGTGTGAGTCAGCATATACTGTCTCAGCCGGCGAGCAGCCCATGCCAAAGCGCATCAAGTTTTCTCGAGCAGTGAGTATCGGGTCTCACAGTCGGTAAACTTTTTGCTAAGGTAGTAAATTGCATGCTCTTTTCGGCCAGACTCGTCATGTTGACCCAGCACACACCCTATTGAGTTATTGAGTATTGTCAAGTATAAGATCAAAGGTCTCCCTTCAACTGGTGGCATTAGAATAGGTGGCTCTTGGAGATACTCTTTGATCCTTTCGAAAGCGGCCTTGCATTCATCGTTCCAACGTACTACTTGATCTTTCTTCAGTAGCTTGAAGATTGGCTCACAAGTAGCAGTCAGATACGAGATGAACCGGGCAATGTAGTTCAGTCGTCCCAGGAAGCCTCTGACTTCTTTCTCTGTTCTGGGAGTGAGCATTTCCTGTATGGCTTTCACTTTTACCGGATCCACTTGAATACCTTTGTCGCTCACGACGAAACCTAGCAGCTTACCAGATCTCACCCCGAAGGTGCACTTGTTCGGGTTTAACCTCAGCTTGTACAACTTCAACTTGTCAAACAACTTCTGCAGATGGTCAAGGTGTTCTTCCTCAGTCTGGGACCTTGCAATCATATCATCGACGTATACCTCAATCTCATGATGGATCATGTCATGAAACAAAGCAACCATGGCACGCTGATATGTTGCCCCAACATGCTTTAATCCAAAAGGCATGACCTTGTAGCAAAAGGTACCCCACTGAGTAACAAAAGTTGTCTTCTCCATGTCTTCGGGAGCCATTTTAATCTGATTATAACTGGAGAAACCATCCATAAAGGATAAGACATTATGTTGAGCAGTGTTGTCAACCAGAACGTCGATATGAGGCAAAGGGAAATCATCCTTGGGGCTCGCCCTGTTCAGATCCCTATAGTCAACACACATTTGAACCTTACCATCCTTCTTCGGCACAGGAACCACATTGGCTACCCACTGAGGGTAAGAAGTAACTGCTAGAAAACCGGCGTCAAATTGTTTCATAACCTCAGTGTGATACGGTGGGAGAACTGACTAGTGTTTTTGCGTTCGTATTCGCACTTGTGCGGTTGAGCAAGAGTCACCACCGACTTTTTATTTTATCCTAAAGGAAAGGTTAAAAAAGCACAACAAAAACCTTTTGAGATATTTCGTGGGTTCGGGGGGTAGATTATGAAAAGGGAAGGTATTAGCACCCTTTTCATCCATGGTTATCCATGGGCTCTTAGTTACTTGGTTTTTTGATCACTTGCCTTGATTTTTGATTGCTTGAAAAATGGTGTGTATGTGTGAGTGTTTTTGAAAATGTTTTGGAAGAAGATGCCTTGTCTTAGGCTAACCTTGTAACAATTCTTTACTCGAATATTTTACAAAGGTGTGTATCTTTTCGAAAAGATGTTTCAAAATGTTTTGAGAGTTTGTTTTGAAATTGTTGTGGATTGTGGTTTTTTTGAAAAGAAGGCAAGTGTTTTTGCAAATCGATCTCAAGTAACTAAGAGTTTTGTCTACCCTATTGTACTCAAAGGTTTTTGTTATGTTTTAACCCCTTTTTAACAATTTTGTTCCACCATTGAATTTGATGGACAAACTTGCGTTTAGGAAGTTTATTCGGGACGGGCGCGGGTCATCGTATGGACCACGAATGCAATGGTGCCAAGTGTCTTTGGCAATTTGTTTTGAAGGGACTATGATCATTCTGTTTAGGCAACATTTTGAGGGACTTATGATCATTTTGATTTTGTTTTGCCAAAGATTCTCGACGTGCAAGCATGGCCCATTTTGGAAGGCAACATGTGGGATTACCCTAGAGGGTGCAAGTGTGATTGTGTATTGATTTCATGTATTTGTCTTGTATTAGGTTATCTAGCGTTTGATTTTATATACATGCAAACCCTAGGTCTAACCATGGTATAATTGGAAAACTGTAAATTGCGAAAACGTAAAATCTACGCTATTACAAAATAGTATCCGGGAGTGGGGGTACAAATTTATGAATGGGGATGAGACTTAGGATCATAGTGTCCAATAAATTAACCAAATCGAACCAATCAAGTGTAAATGAGTATCAACATAAGCAAATGTATAATGTATCAAAATGCGAGTATATTGTGTAAGTGTACGTGCATATGTGTATTTATATATGTAATTATTTACATGTGCGATAATGTGGAATTAATGTGTATTAAGGTATTGTTTTAACCTAAAGAAAAATGCTTATTTAATCAATTAGTGACTTTGTATATGTATAAAAAGAAAATGTCTTAATTGAAAGTTTTTTTTAGTTTTAATTAAATTATGTATAAAAATGATGTTTTAAGAAAAGAAAATACTTCTAAGCTTTAATTATGTATACAAAAAGAGTATTTTTTCATTTGTTATGCACAAAAATATTTTAATTAAAAGGGAAAATGTTTTCAATTTTAATTACATGGTGTAAAAAAAATGATGTATTTTATTATTTATGTACAAAAATTTCTTAATCAAGGAAAATATATTTGTTTTTAAAAAGAATTTATTTACAAAGTGTGTTTTAATCAAACATTAAGAATGGAATTATGTATATTAGAAAAAAATGTATTTTTAAATTGTTATGTATAAATAAAATTTAAATTAGAAAATGAAAAGTTAGATATAAAGTTAGGTATAAAAAGAAAAATTAGTGTTAACAAAATATTTGTTAGAAAAATTAAGTTAATTAATTGATAATTTGTTTTATGAAAGAAATTGATTTAAAACTCTAAATGGGCCTTAAAGGCAATAAGTCCCAACCAAAACTGAAGACAAGGGGGGGGGGGTGTTAACTGGAATTAGCTTGGGCTTAGGTGGGATTGAAACGCATTAGGCCCATTGTTCTGAAGCAAACATTTTAGGGTTAGAGGATTTTGTTGTTCAGTTGGTCATGCGCTTAGGTTTTGAGACAGCAGCGGCGTTCGTTCGTTCGTCCTTCTCTTTGTCTTCTCCAATCGTTCTTGAATGCCCAGCGTGAGCCCTTTGCCTCAGCCACCAGCGACCTTCAATTCCTCTCCTCTCTTCCTGGACGCAGGGAAGCGCACAAGAGGGTAACTCTGTTCTCTTCGATTTCGCGTTTTAGGTTTTAATTTCTTTTACACGCTATGGGTCACTGTATTCCTCTTGATTTAATTGCTTGATTAGGTTTCTTATGCTGTTTATTATTGATTTTAATGGAGGTACATGAGATGAAAGAAGAGGTCTTACTTTTACTGGAGAGGGGAAGGAGGAGGATGGAGGTCCTTAGGAGGCTTGACGAGCGGAGGGTGCTGATGTTCGCGCTTTGAACTCCCTGGTATTTCTGTACTACCTCTTTTGCCTAGGGTTTCATGATGATTTGCACTGAAAACCCTCTTTTAAAAAGATTCACTTCTTTATCTCTTCTCTTTGCCTTTGAACTGCTGGTTGCCTTTGGGATTGATGCATGTGTTACCCTTTGATTCGCTTCCTTTTACGTTCTTCTTCTCTTTTGCCTTGAGCTTACCCTTTGAAACTGTTGATTATGATGCCTTTGGATGCTTCCCTGACTTTCTTCTTCTCTTTTGCCTTAATACATCTGTATGCTTGCCTTGAATGTTTGTGGTCTTGAACGTTTGTTGCCTATGATGAAGAGTTTCTGAGGCCTAGGGTTTAGTTGCCTTTGTTGCCTTGAACTTGCCTGTTGGAATATTCATTGCTTGCCCAATGAAGAACTTAGGGTTCTGAGGGCCTGAGTTTGTGACAGGTATATGCTTGGATTGAATGGTTTAGGCGTTGGGGTTTGGAAATTGATAACTGGTTAATGCTGGCAGGTTTATTGCAGGTTATGGTTTTGTTAGGTTCATTTTCTGTTTAGGCAGGGTATACAGGTTTTTAGGCATATGCTGGTTTGGTTTTGACAGTAGGGTGAGGTTTTTTGGTGATAAGGCTAATGCAGGTATTATTTGACAGTAGGTAAGGGTTTCATGTTAGGCTTCAGGTAGTATGGGGCTTTGGCATATTTGACAGTAAGTTTTGGTAGTGCAGTAGGCAATGGTTTGGTTATTGTTTGACTGGTTCAAAGTGTTTGACAGGTGAGGCTTCAGGCTTGAACTGGCTTCAGGTTTGAACTGGCTTCAGGTTGAATGCTCGGGCTTGACAGGTTAATGGTTTATCAGGCCATTGCAGGTTATGCTTACAGGTTTGGTGTATCTTGTGATATTGGTATTATGGCTCAATCAGGTTTTCTGAAGCTTTTTTGTTATGGTTATCAGTGGTCTCTTCTTTTTGTTGTGTTTTTGAGTTTATGCAGTTAGTCTCTATATATTTTCTGTTATCCCTGCTGTTGCAATTTTATATTTGTTTCTTTTGTCTTCCAGCCTCTTGGTCTTTTGGCGCCTAAGACTTTTTCAAACTTTGGCATCTCTTCTTGAACCAAGTTACTGGGCAGACTTGCAAGATTTTTGGCATTTTTCTGTTTTGGTGATTAATTCTGCTGTGTACTTCTGCCTAATTTGAGTAACACTGAAATAATGCTTCTTTTAGCCTTTTGCCTTACTGTTTTATTGCAGTTTTATTTTCTGTATTTTCCTTATGCCTAAAGCCAAACAGTAAGCCCACACTTCTCCTCTTTTCTTTCTCTCTCTTTGGTACACTTCAAAGAATATTAAACTGTTTTCCTTGTGTACTTTCTGAAAAGGCTACTTGTTGGGAAATGATGAAAGAAAATTTGACTTGCATAAAGACTTCCTCTGCATATTTTATCCTTTCTTTGACAGCTTTGTGCAATAACCTGTACCTTTTGGCATTTGGCAGCAAGTTTGCCTTTTTGCATTTTGACATAAAGTTGCAAATTGGATTTTCATTTCAGTTGGGTTTGAACTGTGCAGTTTGCTTGAGATTTTTGAATTTATGTAGTTTGGCACTTTGCATTTTTTCTCAACTTTGCATTCATGATCAAATAAAATTCTTCCCTCTTTGTGAACCGGGAGAAATCCCGTGATTTGCAGAGAGGGTCAACTGATCCCAATCAGTGGCCTTTAATGATGACTGCAATTTATCTGTCTTTATTTATTTTATCTGCTTTTTGACTTTTCTCTTTTTCTTTTGCAGGTGAAAAATGGAGCACCGGAGCGAAGTGAAGAATTAGGGACTTAGAAAAATGTTTAGAAAAAATAGGATAGTTTTTATTTTCAATTTAATTAATGTAAACTATTATTATTTTAAATACTTCGTAAATAAATACTTGTATCCAAATAATAATTGTAACAAATATTAAATATGAAATAAAATTTCTATTGATTCATTTAATTCTTTTCAATTCCTTTTCAATTATTTACTTATTATTCATGGTTCCTTAAATTAAAATAAATGAAAATTAAATTCCAGATATTTAATTCTTAGAACCATAAATAATCAACTAAACATTGATTCTTCGTTGATCAAAATAAATGAACTTGACGTCTCCATTATCCAAAGCAACGCACAGTCCAACGCAATAACTGATCAGACGCAATCCTTTCTTACTGATTTCTTACCAAGCACTGTAAATCCAAACTGCATATTTCTTTCGACTGACTCAAACAAAACAACGTGAATTCAAACCAACTGCCTCTTTTACTGATTAAACCAAAACAATGCGAATTCAACCCGAATTTTGGAATAACTTGCAAAGTGCTGTGGAATTTAAATCCTTCTGAGAACATGTCCATAAAACCTTAATTCCTGATTAAATGCAAACGAACATTCGCCTGATCAAAATTGAGCCAGAAACAACCAAAACCCTAAGCCAACTGTTTGAAGCAATCCAGAGTCCTGAAAAATCAATGAAACCCTAATTTTTGTTTGACAGACGAGAAAAGTCCGTTTGTCCGATTCTTGAGCCAATCTGAAAAATCAAGAAATGCCTGAAGCTGAGATTTCTTGTGGAAAACTGCGAGGGCAAATTTTGGGGTACAACAGTTGCCCCTGTTCAATCTTCTTGGACCTGAAGAGTTAGATTGGCAAGTTTGCCTTTCGCGACTTGAAGGTAAAAGAAGATTGGACACTAAAGTGCCCGGAAAATTTGCACTCGGTGATGTGATGGTAGAGGTGAATGGGCTTAAGGATGCCATTTGGTGATGGGCTTAAAGATTCCACCTGATACGATAGAGTCTTGTCGGGGAATGGGCTTAAAGATGCCATCTGGAATGAGTGTCAGGGAGATGTCCACGCTTGGGACCATCTCTGAATTGGGGGTCTGAATAAGCAATAGAGTGACATCCGTTGTTGGCAGGAATCCGTGAGCTGTTTTCAAAAAAATCTTGAGAAGAAAACTGAACAAGCGATAGGTTAACATCCGTTACTTGGAGAACCCGTGAACTGTTTTCAGAAGTCTTGAAGTTGAATAAGTAATAGAGCAGCATCCGTTGTTGGGAAGCGTCAGTAAACTAATTTCAAAGGTTGCATCTGAAAAAGTTGGTAGATTAACATCCGTTGTTGGGAAGAATCCATAAACTGTTTTCAGAAGTCTTGAGGTTGAATAAGCAATAGAGCAGCATCCGTTGTTGGGAAGCGTCCGTAAACTGTTTTCAAAGGTTGCATCTGAACAAGTTGGTAGATTAACATCCGTTGTTGGGAAGAATCCATAAATTGTTTTCAGAAGTCTTGAGGTTGAATAAGCAATAGAGCAGCATCCGTTGTTGGGAAGCGTCCGTAAACTGTTTTCAAAGGTTGAGAAGAGTCTGAACAAGTGATAGGTTAACATCCGTTACTTGGAGAACCCGTGAACTGTTTTCAGAAGTCTTGAAGTTGAATAAGCAATAGAGCAGCATCCGTTGTTGGGAAGCGTCCGTAAACTAATTTCAAAGGTTGCATCTGAACAAGTTGGTAGATTAACATTCGTTGTTGGGAAGAATCCATAAACTGTTTTCAGAAGTCTTGAGGTTGAATAAGCAATAGAGCAGCATCCGTTGTTGGGAAGCGTCCGTAAACTAATTTCAAAGGTTGCATCTGAACAAGTTGGTAGATTAACATCCGTTGTTGGGAAGAATCCATAAACTGTTTTCAGAAGTCTTGAGGTTGAATAAGCAATAGAGCAGCATCCGTTGTTGGGAAGCGTCCATAAACTGTTTTCAAAGGTTGAGAAGAGTCTGAAAAAGTGATAGGTTAACATCCGTTACTTGGAGAACCCGTGAACTGCTTTCAGAAGTCTTGAAGTTGAATAAGCAATAGAGCAGCATCCGTTGTTGGGAAGCGTCCGTAAACTAATTTCAAAGGTTGCATCTGAGCAAGTTGGTAGATTAACATCCGTTGTTGGGAAGAATCCATAAACTGTTTTCAGAAGTCTTGAGAAGAATCTGAACAAGCGATAGGTTAACATCCGTTACTTGGAGAACCCGTAAACTGTTTTCAGAAGTCTTGAAAGATAACGATTTTAGTCTGTCGACTGATCTTACCTGAAAAGGTAGAGAGTTAGTTACATGCAATGCCATGATGCATGATACAATATGTGTTATATGATATGAATGTGAATGGGTGCGCATGTAAGCTGGAGAGCTGTCTTGCAAAGAATATATGAATCCGGGATGGCTGAATATAAAAATATCTTGACTGCTGCTGGGAAGGATAATTCCTGGTTGTTGCTGGAGAATAAAGAGATTGGGTTGCATACCAATCTTCTGAGGAATTCTTGACGATTTCTACTGGGGGGTTCCAATCTAGTCGGATCATGCTGGGGAGGTGAGATTGAGACTCTTCAGCTTGGAGGGAAGTATCTCTGACGACTTCACTGGGGAACTCAAGATTTTCCTTCCTAAAACTCTGTGGGGAAAAGGTTCATTAGTCTGGTTCCGCTGGGGATACTGAAACTTAAACTCTGAGGGGAGTTGAATTCCGGAGGATTCTCTGGCTGGGGATAGGATTGGTAAGTTATGCTGGGGAAACCTGATGAACTCCGCTGGGGATAGGAATAAATTTGGCGAGTGCGATCTTCCGTGGCGCTAAGCTGAGGATAACCCAGTTATAAGCCCTTGTGAGGAACAAATTTGAATAAAACTCGGGAGCGTCGTTCGTGGTCTGCATGGGATAGGCTTCCAAAATCTACTGGGGGTTTTCTTTGAAGGGTATCAAGATATCCAACTGCACCTTTGACTTATCAGTAATCCTCTCTCTTGATTTATAAGGAAATGATTATGTTCAAATGCATATGCCTATTTAACAAAATATTGGACGTTCCTCAAAGTGAACAATTAGTGCAAAAGAACGAAAAAGACACAAATTTCTGGGAAAAGTATTTGTATTGACTTTTTATGAGTATATTTGTACAAAGGAGACAATCATCCTAGTAAGAGGATTCTGTCGTAAGCATTGAAAGATTTATACAAAATAAAGGATGGCTATGTGATATAATTCCATGGGATTCCATTCTGCTATAGCTTTCCCAACTCTGAATATCTGTCCATTCAATGCTTCGTTTGCCGATGACTGGATTGATCAGAAGCCTGGAACTGGTTGATGAAGAGATTGTCTTTTGAAGTGATCCGACGAGACATAGTCATACGCTTTAATTCCCTAACTTTTGCCTGAATCGCCCTTTCGGGTTTTTGATCCACCGGGAAACCCCTTTTTGCCCAAGCCGCCCTTTCGGGTTTTCGACTTACCGGGTGTACAAATTTTTTTGTTTTTATCCCTAATTTTTGCCTGAACCGCCCTTTCGGGTTTTCGATCCACCGGGATGCCCATTTTTGCCCAAGTCGCCCTTTCGGGTTTTCGACTTGTCGGGTTATCTTATGCGTAGTATTTTTTGACTATGTCTGCGTTCGCAGGGTGCGGCAAATCGTCGCCGTCCATGGTGGTTAGAATCATTGCACCACCAGAGAATATGCTCTTGATCACAAATGGTCCTTCATACGTAGGAGTCCATTTGCCCCTGGGATCACTTTGCGGTAAGATAATCCGTTTGACTACGAGATCCCCGACTTGATAAACTTGACGTCTGACTTTCTTATTGAAGGCCTTGATCATTCGTTTTTGATACGTCTGACCATGGCATATAGCAGCAAGTCGTTTTTCGTCTATCAGATTGATTTGATCAAGTCGGGTCTGTATCCAATCATCTTCATTCAAACCTGCATCCTTCATAATCCTTAAGGAAGGAATCTGAACTTCCATAGGTAGGACAGCTTCCATGCCGTATACCAAAGAAAATGGTGTTGCCCCGGTTGAAGTGCGTACTGTAGTACGGTATCCATGCAGAGCAAACGGTAATATCTCATGCCAGTCTTTGTAAGTGACTGTCATTTTCTGAATGATCTTCTTAATGTTTTTGTTCGCAGCTTCAACAGCACCGTTCATCTTCGGCCGATAGGGAGATGAATTGTGATGATAAATCTTGAACTGTTCGCACAACGCGGTGATCATTGTGTTATTCAGATTTGTACCGTTGTCTGTGATGATCCTATCTGGAACACCATACCGACATATGAGATTTTGTTTAATGAAACGGGCAACCACATTCTTAGTGACAGAGGCGAAGGAAGCTGCTTCGACCCATTTGGTGAAATAGTCGATGGCGACCAGGATGAAACGATGTCCATTTGAAGCCGTGGGCTTGATCTCTCCAATCATGTCAATGCCCCACATTGCAAAGGGCCACGGAGCAGTCAGGACGTTGAGAGGAACCGGAGGGATGTGAACTTTGTCAGCATAGACTTGACACTTGTGGCAAGTACGGGAGTGTTGATGGCAGTCAGCTTCCATGGTAGACCAATAATAGCCTGCCCTTAGGATCTTCTTAGCCATTGTATGCCCGCTTAAGTGAGTGCCAAATGTGCCGCTGTGTATATCAGTCATGATCAACTCCGCTTCAGCTTTATCTACGCATCGGAGTAATACACAATCATGGCTTCGTTTGTAAAGGATGTCGTTGCTCAGGAAGAACTTAGCAGCGAATTTCCTTAAGAACTTCTTGTCATTTACGGAAGCTCCTTCAGGATAATCTCTAGTCTCGAGATACCTTTTGATTTCATGGAACCAGGGTTGTTCCACTACTTCTTCGGTATTAATCTCGTGACAATGCGCAGGTTCGTCCATTCGCTTGATGGTGATTTGGGGAGCCTCGTTATCCCAGTTGAGTTTAAACATGGAGGACATTGTAGCTAAGGCATCTGCTAGCTGATTCTCTTCTCGCGGGAAATGCTCGAAGGTAATTTGCTCGAAGTGAGGCAACAATGTCAGGACATGTTCTTTGTATGGGATAAGATTAGGATGCTTGGTATCCCACTCTCCTTTGATTTGACTGATGACCAAAGCTGAGTCCCCAAATACGACCAGAGATTTGATTCCCAAGTCTATAGCAGCCTTGAGACCAAAGATGCAAGCTTCATATTCGGCCATGTTGTTTGTGCAGCTGAAGCAAAGTCGGGCCGTGAAAGGTGTGTGACAACCTTCCGGAGAAATGAGTACCGCGCCAATACCATTTCCAAGTGCATTTGAAGCACCATCAAAGTACAGGGTCCATCGGAATCCCTTTTCGGGTCCATCATACGGTCCGTTACTTTCAATGCTGTCCAAATTCATGATGTCCTCGTCTGGGAAGTCAAATCTCATGGGCTGATAATCTTCGATAGCCTGATGAGCCACATGGTCAGCTAATACACTCCCTTTTATAGCTTTTTGGGTGGTGTATTGGATGTCATACTCGGTTAAGATCATTTGCCATCTAGCTATCCTTCCAGATAAAGCGGGCTTCTCGAAGATATACTTGATAGGATCCATTTTGGAAATCAACAAGGTAGTATGAGTCAACATATACTGCCTCAGTCGGCGAGCAGCCCATACCAAAGCGCAGCAAGTTTTCTCGAGCAGTGAGTAGCGAGTCTCACAGTCGGTAAACTTTTTGCTAAGGTAATAAATAGCATGCTCTTTTCGACCAGACTCGTCATGCTGGCCCAATACACACCCCATTGAGTTATCCAAGACGGTCAAATACATGATCAATGGTCTTCCTTCGACGGGTGGCATCAGAATAGGAGGTTCTAGCAAATACTCCTTGATTCTATTAAAAGCAGCTTGACAATCGTCGTTCCATTCCACTACCTGATCTTTTTTCAAGAGTTTGAAAATTGGCTCACAGGTAGAAGTCAGATGTGAGATGAATCTGGCAATATAGTTTAAGCGTCCCAAGAATCCTCTAACCTCCTTTTCGGTACGAGGAGCAGGCATCTCTTGTATTGCTTTTACTTTTGCGGGATCGACTTCAATGCCTTTGTTGCTTACAATGAATCCCAGGAGTTTACCAGACCTAACTCCAAAAGTGCATTTACTTGGATTCAGCCTGAGCTTGTATTCTTTTAACCTGGCAAACAGCTTCTCCAGATGCTCAAGGTGCTCTTCCTCCGTCTGTGACCGAGCTATCATATCGTCTACGTAAACTTCAATCTCATGATGTATCATGTCATGAAATAAAGCTACCATGGCGCGTTGATAAGTTGCCCCTGCGTTCTTCAGTCTGAACGACATCACTTTGTAACAGAAAGTGCCCTATTGTGTGACAAAAGTTGTTTTCTCCATATCCTCGGGGGCCATTTTGATTTGATTGTAGCCCGAGAATCCGTCCATGAAGGAAAACACTTTATGCTGAGCTGTATTATCGATCAAAATGTCAATGTGCGGCAGCGGAAAATCATCTTTAGGGCTGGCCCTATTCAAATCCCGGTAGTCCACACACATTCTGACTTTGCCATCTTTCTTCGGTACTGGCACGATGTTAGCGACCCATTGAGGATAGGACGTAACAGCCAGAAAGCCAGCGTCGAATTGTTTCATTACTTCTGCTTTGATATTTTCAGACATATCAGGCCTCATTCGGCGGACTTTTAGCTTGATTGGTGGACAATCCTCTCTTGTGGGGAGACAGTGAACCACGATGTCTGTGTCTAAACCTGACATGTCTTCATAAGACCAAGCGAAGATCTCAACATACTCATTCAACAACTGTACTAGACGCTCCTTGACTCTTGGTTCCAGATTGGCACCCACTTGCACCTCCTTCCGGTCTTCCACGGTCCCCAAGTTGACAGTTTCCAATGGCTCTTCATGCGGTAAGATGGCCCTTTCCTCCTGTTGCAGAAGTCTGGCTAGTTCCACGGGTACTTCACAACCTTTGTCATCTTCATACTCGGCTAGATTTACCAGATCTTCAGAGTTGTTGGAAGATATAGCAGAATAGTCACCCATGGAATCCGGAGTGGATGGGTACCTGCATTGGTGAGTGTGGGTGTGTGTAAGGGATAGCCATCCTTAAAAAATGCAAAAGGAAAGAAAATGAACACAAGTAGTGTATCAAATGAAAAGCGTCCAATGAATCGTTAAACATGGCATATGGATATGAAAAATAATCAAACCCTTACAAGTGGACCTACATGCCCCGGGCAAAGGCATGCGGTGAAAAGATAGTGTACGGATTGTTTGAAAGTAAATATTACAGACCAAATTGAACATGTTTAACAGATAAATTACTGATGAATAAAAGTGATGGGGACAAAGTCTTTTGCCTCCCAATTGCTCAATCCTCCTTTGACAGTCGGGTAAATCCACTCTTCGATGTTGCTCTCCTTGTCCTCATCCTCCAAAGCGTTGATTCCGTAGGAAGAAATTTTGACTGGCGCCCTTTCAATCTTCGACCGGCGCATAGCTTTCTGGCCAGCGGCTGTGAACCCTAATCCAAATTTGTCAGTCTTATGCGGAAAGTCGGGTAACTGCCCCCATGCTGAATTCTTCCCTTCTTTTATTGCGGCCCTTGCATCCTCCAGAGATGCCATCCTGGCCATCTGTCTCGGTGTCTCAGCTGCCAACTTTGCTACTGCTATTTCAGGAAGGACTTCTTCGAAATGTTGAAACGGTGTCTCAATGAACTCTCCTTCAACCTCCACATACCGGAAAGAATTTAAATGGCTAATCATGTACTCTTCTTCGCCATGGACAGTGATGATCTTTCCCTTGACAGGATACTTCAATATCTGATGTTAGGAGGAGGTGACTGCCCCAGCATGGTGTATCCAAGGCCTACCCAGCAAGCAAGAGTATGACGGACGGATGTCCATCACATAGAAAGTGGATTTAAACACCTCGGTGCCTATCTTGATAGGAATTTCAACCTCTCCATGGACCATTCTCTTTGAACCATCGAAAGCTCTGACAACAATATCACTCGGCTTCAATTCCAACCCTTTACAATCTAGTCGGTCCAAGGCCTTCTTAGGCAATACATTCAGCGACGAACCAGTATCGACCAAGACATGCGCGAGAGTAGTTCCTCGACACTCGATTGAAATGTGCAAAGCATCATTGTGGTTTCTGCCTTTAGGAGTTAGGTCGGCATCAGAAAAACCTAATCCATTGTCTGCAGTCAGGCTAGCCACGCAATTTTGAAATTGATCCGCAGAAGTTTCCTGGGGCACATGAGTTGCCTTCAGAAACTTAATCAAAGCTTTAGCGTGCGCTTCTGAGCAAAGTAGTAGTGCCAGCATGGAGATCTTGGAGGGGGTTTGCCCCAGCTGTTCTACCACATCGTAGTCACTCCTCTTGATTATCTTCAAGATCTCATCCATTTCCTTCTTGGAGGTTTCAGGGATAACCAATGGTTGAGCCCTCGTCCTGACGAGCTCATCTTGTATTCCCTTTCCTTTATCAACAATGGTAGGAGAGACAGCACTAGGAACAACAACTTCTTCAATCAAAGGAATTCTAGCAGAGAGTTTTATTGGTGCAGGGATGACCTTCGCAGATGAGGGTCCAAAGATTGCTCTTGGAGGGGCAATCTCTGGAGAAAATATTCTCCCGCTCCTGGTGATTTTGCTAGTGCCTGCAATGTTACTAATGTTGGTTTCTTCATCATCCGAACTTTCTTCGGTTATTTCGATTTGCTTGATACCATGGTAGTAGATGTCACCGCCATAGTTCCAAGGTATCGACTTCTCAGAAACATAGGGAACAGGCCCTGACATTGTTATCTTCAAGGGGACAGATTTTGCAGCTGGTGTAATCTTAACAGGCTTTTTGACGGCCTTGGAAAGATTGTCGTGAATGGTTATGATTGAGACATCTTCAGTATGAACTGGAACAGCAGAAACTTTTTCAAACAAAATTTGTCGACAATCCATGAGGCCTTAGATACCTTTCTTCAGTAGCGGACACTCAAACGGCAGAGAGTAACAACAATAACAGTCTTCTTTACATCCCGGGAAGATCCCGGCCCTTAACAGATTCAATTTAATGGTTAACAAAGGAGTTATCAGATCATTGACATCAGCAACATACAAATCTTCTTCAATGGCATTGACATTTCGGCCGTGCTTCGGCATGGGTGCAGATATCACATTAGGCTTCTCCGGAGCGTCAAACTCTACTTCCTTCGCTTCTATCAGGTCTTGGATCTTATGCTTGAGTGCCCAACAATCATTGGTGTCGTGCCCAACACTGTCTGAATGGTAGGCGCATTTAGCATTAGCATGATAATGAGGAGAGGACGTATTCACATTCTTTGGTGCCTCCTTGATGGTGGCGAGGTTCAACTTTAACAGATGAGGAAGCACTTGCGCTGGAGTCATATTAATACGGGTGAACTGCCGTTGTGGCCGTTCCACTCGTTGCTGATTTGGTCTGGACTGGTTGTAGCGAGGCTGCTCACTCGGTGTATTTTGAATCATTACGGCCCCCACAGTTGGCCGACGCTCCGTCTTCCCTGCTCTTCTCTGAGAATATACCACAGTCGTTTCCTTCTTAAAAGGCTTCTTTTCAACACTTGCAGCAACACCCTTCTGAATCTTTCCTGACTTGATGCCAGCTTCAATTCTTTCGCCTGTTAAGATCAAATCGGTAAACCCCGCGGAAGAGTTACCAATTAGATGATTGAAAAATGGCCCAGATAGGGTCCCTAGAAACATATCAACGAGCTCACGATCGGTTAAAGGAGGCTGCACCCTGCCAGCCAAATCCCTCCATTTTTGTGCATATTCTTTGAATCCCTCGCTTGTTCCTAGTGACATACCCTGAAGTTGGGTACGAGTAGGAGCAAGATCAGAATTATACTGGTATTGTTTGTAGAAAGCGGTGGCCAAATCTTCCCAATTTCTGACACTGGTTCCTTCTAGCTGATAAAACCACTCCAACTGAGCTCCCGACAGGCTGTCTTGAAAGAAATGAATCCAGAGGTTTTTATCTGCCGTATAGGGTTGAATCTTTCTCACGTAGGACCTGAGATGCATTTTTGGACAGGACAGCCCATCATACCTTACAAACACTGGCACTTTGAATTTTGGGGGAATCACAATCCCGGCGACCAAACCCAAGTCTTCAAAATCCAAACCCGGTACTCTTTGTAGCTCCATGGCGGCCAACCTGTCTTCTAAACCCTTGTATTTATCATCAGCTGGAGGATATTGCTGGTCAGAATAATCTTCGTCCTCTTCAACCTCTTCTTCCTCTGCATCAGACTCAGAAGGCACCGCAACTCCATCTCTTTTACTAGTCCCTTCATCAGAAGTAGGAGGAAATTTAAGCACTCTCCGAGCTTCTCTGTCAAATCTTCTCCCCAAGGTAGCCACCCCAATCCTCTTTTTCTTCTTCTTTACTGGATCCTTATTCCCCAATTGAGTCTTGATATCCTCCTGACCCTTAGCCAAGGTCATCAGGAGCTGCTGGAACTGTGCATTCTGAGCTTGTAGGTCTTTGACTGTTTGCTCGAGATCCATCTTACTGAAATAAACAGCAGACAGATAAGGAAACCTGGAGTGAGACCTGCTTATGCACATGATGAATGGTATGCTTATGTATGCAATGCATTCAAGGATTTAGAACATTCAAAATTGTTTCAGACAAAGAAGAACGCACGTTATATTAATAAGAAGAAATTTGTTAGTACATAAGTGCCCCATGGGCCAAATATTACAAAATAAACTTCTTAAGGCAGAAAGACATTGCGCATCCTCTTTGGTGCGATGTAGGTGTTGAGGGCCTCTTGCTCGTGGAGTCGGAGTGTAAGCTCTAGAACCTTCTTTTCACTGGCGTAATAGCTAGCTTCAAAAGTGTTCCGTTCCTCCTTGAGCTGAATCCAACTTTTCTGCATTTCCTCCCACGATGTAGGCATGTCTGGATGCAGGATGGTGTAGGGAACCTCTCCTTCATTGACGGGCTCTTTAATCACTGGGAGTACATGAGGATAAGGCATCATTAGACTTTGGGCTCGGGCCCGTACCCACTTGAGATAGGGCTCAAGAGGGATGGAGTTCTTGTGTCCCAGAGTCTTGCTATCAACCTTGTTGAGTTTTCCCCAAGCTCTGATGAATCTTTGGCGAAGCCCTTGCGCATCGTTGTCGAAGTCAAAAACTAGGCTAGGAATCAACATATCATGAGGGCCATCCCTTCGTGCATATCCAAACTGCCTCAAAGCTAGGCAAGGGTTGTAGGTAATACCTCCTCTGATTCCAAGTAAAGGAACATTAGGAAACTCTCCACAACGATCGACGATGATGACATTTTCTCTGGACCGAGAACACCAATGTACATCAGAGTGAGTAAGAGTCATCAACCGTTGGGACCACCTTGTACCTTGGTCATTCTTCAAGACAGATTGCGGAAGGTGCGAAATAAACCACCTTGCAAGGATAGGAGTACAGCACATGAGAACACCCCTCTTTCTCATTGTTCGTGTGTAAAATGAGTGAAGGATGTCCCCAAGCAATGTTGGTATTGGATTTCTGGACAAGAAGATTTTGACGGCGTTGACATCTACCAATTGGTCAGGATTAGGGAACAAGACCAACCCATAGATAAGGAGTGCCACAATCTCTTCAAAGGCTTGTAGATCCAATGAGTTCCAACATTCTTGTGCCTTCTCAAACAAGAACTTTGCTAAGAATCCTTTGACGCCGCTTTTGGTTTCCCAATGCCCCTTGATGTCGGAGGGTTGTAGATGTAGTGCTCGAGCAACATCTTCCGGCTTTGGTTCCTTTTCCGTACCGTTGAAGGGTAGTTGATTAAGGATAGGAATTCTCAGGAGTTGAGAAAACTCCTCCAAAGTGGGCACCAACTGGTAATCAGGGAAAGTGAAACAGTGGTGAAGAGGGTCAAAGAACTGAAATAGCACTTTCATCATGTCTTCTTCAATGTTGGTGCTGACTAAGTTGAGCAGTCTACCATGTCTTTCACTGAAGGATGAGTTTTCCGGAATTCTTGAGGCGAGCTCCTTGAGTTGAGGAGAGATTCTCACAAGGTTGACTTGGATGGTTTTTCGGCGAGGAATTTCCATGACCTACAAAACAGGAACAAAGCTGAAGATCCAAATCCTTGAAATGGTTAGTGAATGCATATGATGCTTTATGATGTTCATGATGTATGCACAAAACATATGTACAAGCAAATCACACCAAATCCTAGTTTCAGGCTTGCATGGGGTTTCATAGGTAAGTACCCTCTTGAGTGTAATTGGCTTAAAAACCTGTCCTATAAATAGTAATCGGGTTCTAAGGAGCTCAATATCACTGGATTGTTTTCATTGTTCATTGTTTTGGTTTAGCCACTTAACTAGCGACCAAAATATTCCAAGAAAACAACCCTCAATGAGTGTAGTATCGAGTATCTACCAACTTCGGACTGCACCAAAGCCGGTCATCTCACTACTCCTAATAAAAGGCCAAGATGGTCAAGTAAGGTTCTAGGTCATTAGTGCTTAGTGACATCACTCAGCGGCCCCGTACTCTCCTTGATTGAACTCAAGGGTTACTGGTACTCACAAATATCTCGCACTAATATAGCTATTGCTTCGACCGTGTCGGTATACCCCGCACAGTTTCCACAACGTATTGCTATCTATGAATGTTTCCCAAATCCGGGTATAGGATTTCAAGCCCAAACAAGAGAACCATAAGAGGTAAAGCAAGCAAAGCAAACAAAATAATCATGCAAGAAGGTGATCTAAAAACCCTAAGGTAACCCCACTTTTAAATTTCTCCCCAGCAGAGTCGCCAGTTCTGTGATACAGTGGGAGAACTGACTAGTGTTTTTGCGTTCGTATTCGCACTTGTGCGGTTGAGCAAGAGTCGCCACCGACTTTTTATTTTATCCTAAAGGAAAGGTTAAAAAAGCACAACAAAAACCTTTTGATATATTTCGTGGGTTCGGGGGTAGATTATGAAAAGGGAAGGTATTAGCACCCTTTTCATCCATGGTTATCCATGGGCTCTTAGTTACTTGGTTTTTTGATCACTTGCCTTGATTTTTGATTGCTTGAAAAATGGTGTGTATGTGTGAGTGTTTTTGAAAATGTTTTGGAAGAAGATGCCTTGTCTTAGGCTAACCTTGTAACAATTCTTTACTCGAATATTTTACAAAGGCGTGTATCTTTTCGAAAAGATGTTTCAAAATGTTTTGAGAGTTTGTTTTGAAAGTGTTGTGGATTGTGGTTTTTTTGAAAAGAAGGCAAGTGTTTTTGCAAATCGATCTCAAGTAACTAAGAGTTTTGTCTACCCTATTGTACTCAAAGGTTTTTGTTATGTTTTAACCCCTTTTTAACAATTTTGTTCCACCATTGAATTTGATGGACAAACTTGCGTTTAGGAAGTTTATTCGGGACGGGCGCGGGTCATCGTATGGACCACGAATGCAATGGTGCCAAGTGTCTTTGGCAATTTGTTTTGAAGGGACTATGATCATTCCGTTTAGGCAACATTTTGAGGGACTTATGATCATTTTGATTTTGTTTTGCCAAAGATTCTCGACGTGCAAGCATGGCCCATTTTGGAAGGCAACATGTGGGATTACCCTAGAGGGTGCAAGTGTGATTGTGTATTGATTTCATGTATTTGTCTTGTATTAGGTTATCTAGCGTTTGATTTTATATACATGCAAACCCTAGGTCTAACCATGGTATAATTGGAAAACTGTAAATTGCGAAAACGTAAAATCTACGCTATTACAAAATAGTATCCGGGAGTGGGGGTACAAGTTTATGAATGGGGATGAGACTTAGGATCATAGTGTCCAATAAATTAACCAAATCGAACCAATCAAGTGTAAATGAGTATCAACATAAGCAAATGTATAATGTATCAAAATGCGAGTATATTGTGTAAGTGTACGTGCATATGTGTATTTATATATGTAATTATTTACATGTGCGATAATGTGGAATTAATGTGTATTAAGGTATTGTTTTAACCTAAAGAAAAATGCTTATTTAATCAATTAGTGACTTTGTATATGTATAAAAAGAAAATGTCTTAATTGAAATTTTTTTTTAGTTTTAATTAAATTATGTATAAAAATGATGTTTTAAGAAAAGAAAATACTTCTAAGCTTTAATTATGTATACAAAAAGAGTATTTTTTTCATTTGTTATGCACAAAAATATTTTAATTAAAAGGGAAAATGTTTTCAATTTTAATTACATGGTGTAAAAAAATGATGTATTTTATTATTTATGTACAAAAATTTCTTAAGCAAGGAAAATATATTTGTTTTTAAAAAGAATTTATATACAAAGTGTGTTTTAATCAAACATTAAGAATGGAATTATGTATATTAGAAAAAAATGTATTTTTAAATTGTTATGTTTAAATAAAATTTAAATTAGAAAATGAAAAGTTAGATATAAAGTTAGGTATAAAAAGAAAAATTAGTGTTAACAAAATATTTGTTAGAAAAATTAAGTTAATTAATTGATAATTTGTTTTATGAAAGAAATTGATTTAAAACTCTAAATGGGCCTTAAAGGCAATAAGTCCCAACCAAAACTGAAGACAGGGGGGGGGGGGGGGGTGTTAACTGGAATTAGCTTGGGCTTAGGTGGGATTGAAACGCATTAGGCCCATTGTTTTGAAGCAAACGTTTTAGGGTTAGAGGATTTTGTTGTTCAGTTGGTCATGCGCTTAGGTTTTGAGACAGCGGCGGCGTTCGTTCGTTCGTCCTTCTCTTTGTCTTCTCCAATCGTTCTTGAATGCCCAGCGTGAGCCCTTTGCCTCAGCCACCAGCGACCTTCAATTCCTCTCCTCTCTTCCTGGACGCAGGGAAGCGCACAAGAGGGTAACTCTGTTCTCTTCGATTTCGCGTTTTAGGTTTTAATTTCTTTTACACGCTATGGGTCACTGTATTCCTCTTGATTTAATTGCTTGATTAGGTTTCTTATGCTGTTTATTATTGATTTTAATGGAGGTACATGAGATGAAAGAAGAGGTCTTACTTTTACTGGAGAGGGGAAGGAGGAGGATGGAGGTCCTTAGGAGGCTTGACGAGCGGATGGTGCTGATGTTCGCGCTTTGAACTCCCTGGTATTTCTGTACTACCTCTTTTGCCTAGGGTTTCATGATGATTTGCACTGAAAACCCTCTTTTAAAAAGATTCACTTCTTTATCTCTTCTCTTTGCCTTTGAACTGCTGGTTGCCTTTGGGATTGATGCATGTGTTGCCCTTTGATTCGCTTCCTTTTACGTTCTTCTTCTCTTTTGCCTTGAGCTTACCCTTTGAAACTGTTGATTATGATGCCTTTGGATGCTTCCCTGACTTTCTTCTTCTCTTTTGCCTTAATACATCCGTATGCTTGCCTTGAATGTTTGTGGTCTTGAACGTTTGTTGCCTATGATGAAGAGTTTCTGAGGCCTAGGGTTTAGTTTCCTTTGTTGCCTTGAACTTGCCTGTTGGAATATTCATTGCTTGCCCAATGAAGAACTTAGGGTTCTGAGGGCCTGAGTTTGTGACAGGTATATGCTTGGATTGAATGGTTTAGGCGTTGGGGTTTGGAAATTGATAACTGGTTAATGCTTGCAGGTTTATTGCAGGTTATGGTTTTGTTAGGTTCATTTTCTGTTTAGGCAGGGTATACAGGTTTTTAGGCATATGCTGGTTTGGTTTTGACAGTAGGGTGAGGTTTTTTGGTGATAAGGCTAATGCAGGTATTATTTGATAGTAGGTAAGGGTTTCATGTTAGGCTTCAGGTAGTATGGGGCTTTGGCATATTTGACAGTAAGTTTTGGTAGTGCAGTAGGCAATGGTTTGGTTATTGTTTGACTGGTTCAAAGTGTTTGACAGGTGAGGCTTCAGGCTTGAACTGGCTTCAGGTTTGAACTGGCTTCAGGTTGAATGCTCGGGCTTAACAGGTTAATGGTTTATCAGGCCATTGCAGGTTATGCTTACAGGTTTGGTGTATCTTGTGATATTGGTATTATGGCTCAATCAGGTTTTCTGAAGCTTTTTTGTTATGGTTATCAGTGGTCTCTTCTTTTTGTTGTGTTTTTGAGTTTATGCAGTTAGTCTCTATATATTTTCTGTTATCCCTGCTGTTGCAATTTTATATTTGTTTCTTTTGTCTTCCAGCCTCTTGGTCTTTTGGCGCCTAAGACTTTTTCAAACTTTGGCATCTCTTCTTGAACCAAGTTACTGGGCAGACTTGCAAGATTTTTGGCATTTTTCTGTTTTGGTGATTAATTCTGCTGTGTACTTCTGCCTAATTTGAGTAACACTGAAATAATGCTTCTTTTAGCCTTTTGCCTTACTGTTTTATTGCAGTTTTATTTTCTGTATTTTCCTTATGCCTAAAGCCAAACAGTAAGCCCACACTTCTCCTCTTTTCTTTCTCTCTCTTTGGTACACTTCAAAGAATATTAAATTGTTTTCCTTGTGTACTTTCTGAAAAGGCTACTTGTTGGGAAATGATGAAAGAAAATTTGACTTGCATAAAGACTTCCTCTGCATATTTTATCCTTTCTTTGACAGCTTTGTGCAATAACCTGTACCTTTTGGCATTTGGCAGCAAGTTTGCCTTTTTGCATTTTGACATAAAGTTGCAAATTGGATTTTCTTTTCAGTTGGGTTTGAACTGTGCAGTTTGCTTGAGATTTTTGAATTTATGTAGTTTGGCACTTTGCATTTTTTCTCAACTTTGGATTCATGATCAAATAAAATTCTTCCCTCTTTGTGAACCGGGAGAAATCCCGTGATTTGCAGAGAGGGTCAACTGATCCCAATCAGTGGCCTTTAATGATGACTGCAATTTATCTGTCTTTATTTATTTTATCTGCTTTTTGACTTTTCTCTTTTTCTTTTGCAGGTGAAAAATGGAGCACCGGAGCGAAGTGAAGAATTAGGGACTTAGAAAAATGTTTAGAAAAAATAGGATAGTTTTTATTTTCAATTTAATTAATGTAAACTATTATTATTTTAAATACTTCGTAAATAAATACTTGTATCCAAATAATAATTGTAACAAATATTAAATATGAAATAAAAATTCTATTGATTCATTTAATTCTTTTCAATTCCTTTTCAATTATTTACTTATTATTCATGGTTCCTTAAATTAAAATAAATGAAAATTAAATTCCAGATATTTAATTCTTAGAACCATAAATAATCAACTAAACATTGATTCTTCGTTGATCAAAATAAATGAACTTGACGTCTCCATTATCCAAAGCAACACACAGTCCAACGCAATAACTGATCAGACGCAATCCTTTCTTACTGATTTCTTACCAAGCACTGTAAATCCAAACTGCATATTTCTTTCGACTGGCTCAAACAAAACAACGTGAATTCAAACCAACTGCCTCTTTTACTGATTAAACCAAAACAATGCGAATTCAACCCGAATTTTGGAATAACTTGCAAAGTGCTGTGGAATTTAAATCCTTCTGAGAACATGTCCATAAAACCTTAATTCCTGATTAAATGCCAACGAACATTCGCCTGATCAAAATTGAGCCAGAAACAACCAAAACCCTAAGCCAACTGTTTGAAGCAATCCAGAGTCCTGAAAAATCAATGAAACCCTAATTTTTGTTTGACAGACGAGAAAAGTCCGTTTGTCCGATTCTTGAGCCAATCTGAAAAATCAGGAAATGCCTGAAGCTGAGATTTCTTGTGGAAAACTGCGAGGGCAAATTTTTGGGTACAACACTCAGCCTTGATTTTCTCAGACATCTTCGGACGCATTCGACAGACCTTCTGTTTCACGAGAGGACAGTCTTCCTTGGTAGGCAGGCGATGAACCATAATATCGGTATCCAGACCAGGCAAAGATCTCAACATAGTCACGCAGCATCTGAATCAACCGTTGTTTCACACTAAGCTCCAGATTTGCATCGATCTTGACTTTCTTCTTGTCTATCTCAGTACCCAGATTCACTGATTCCACCGGCTCTTCGTGCGGCTGAATAGCCCTCTCTTCTTGAAGTAACAGTCTCGCAAGTTCACCAGGCACTTCGCAATCATCTTCACCTTCGTCTTCGGCTAAGTTGATCGGATTTTCGAAGTCATAACTGGCAGTAGCAGGGTCGTTATCAGTGAGATCCAGAGTGGATGTAGACCTGTATATGTGAGTGTGTGTAAAATAGCTGTTTTGCAATATATAATAAAGAAAAACAAGGAGCGCAAAATTTGAAATGCAAGAACGTCCAATGCTTTTATTAATGATATATGAAAATGACACACATAAAGCCCTCATAAATGAAGCCACAGTGCCCCGGGTAAGACATCGGGCCGTAAATTTTAAAACATTGTCTGTTACAAATTCAAAACAAAAGTTTCATTACTGGGTAACAAAAGTAATAGGGATGAAGTCCTTTGCTGTCCAGTTGCATTGTCCATCGTCGGTCATAGGATAGATCCAGCTGTCGAATGCAGACTCTTCCACATCATCTTTAATGGCATTCACCCCCGAGTTGTTGATGTACACGGGAGGTCTTCCGATTCGTGCATTCCGAACAGCCCTTTGAGCTTCTGCAGTGAAACCCAAACCAAACTTGTTAGTCTTCTGTGTAAAATCAGGGAGTCGTCCCCACTGTGCACACCCACCTTTCTCAACAACAACCCAAGCATCCTTGAGGGAAGCCATCTTCATAGAAGAATCTTCAATAACAGTCTCAGCTGACGCCAGTGTCTGGGGAACCTCTTCAAAATGCTGAAATGGGGTTTCAATAAACTCCCCATCCATCTCTACGTATCGGAAAGAGTTGAGGTGGCTCACCATGTACTCCTCCTCTCCTTGCACTGTCATAATCTTCCCTTTGACCGGGTACTTCAGCTTCTGGTGGAGCGTTGAGGTTACAGCCCCAGCTTTGTGGATCCATGGATGACCCAGCAAACAAGAATAAGATGTTCGAATGTCCATCACATAGAATGTAGAATTGAAAACCTGAGAACCAACCTTAATCGGAATATCAACTTCTCCATGCACCATTCTCTTAGACCCATCAAAGGCCCTGACAACGATGTTGCTTGGTTTCAGCTCCAACCCTTCACAGTCCAACCGGTCTAGAGCTTTCTTAGGCAAGACGTTCAATGAGGAACCAGTATCCACTAATACATGAGCAAGAGTAGTGCCCCTGCATTCAATGGAGACATGCAGGGCATCATTGTGATTCTTCCCTTTAGCAGTCAAATCGGCGTCAGAGAAACCCAACCCATTATCAGCAGTCAAATTGGCCACGCAATATGTAAACTGATCAACTGATGTCTCTTGTGGTACGTGGGCAGTCTTCAAAAAGGTAATCAGAGCCTTGGCATGGGCTTCTGAACATAGCAACAGTGACAACATAGAGATCTTGGACGGGGCTTGCCCCAGCTGTTCAACTACATTGTAGTCACTCTTTTTGATAATCTTCAGTATCTCTTCCATCTCTTGCTTAGAAGCTTCAACAGTAATTATCTTTGGTGCCTCCGTCTGGGAAGGCACATCAGTGGTGATCCCTTGGCCCCGAGTGTCAGATGACTCGGCGACAGGGGTAAGAATAGGAACTTGAACAGGAATAGTAGCAGGTACACTGGCAGGTGTAATAACAACAGGTCTTCGGGCAGTTGGTGGAGAGATATCAGGTGAGAAAAGCCTTCCGCTGCGGGTGACTTTAGCAGGTCCAACAATATTGCTGATGTCAGTATCAGCATCCAACTCTTGCTTAACTCCATGAAAATAAACATCAGCCCCATAGTGCTAAGGGACAGCTTTATCAGAGGTATAGGGGATGGGCCCCAGAACAGTGATGATCACAGGTGCGATTCTTAGAACGGATGTAATTCTAACAGGCTTCCTCGAGGGAGCCTTGGAAGAATTGTCGAAAATAGTAATGATGGCAACTTCTTCAGTATGAACCATAGGAACAACAGTCTTCTCAAACATAATCTCTTTACTATCCATCAGGCGTTGGATACATGACTTCAAAAGATGACAACCAGTAGGCAGAACAGAACACATACAGCAACCTTCGTCACAACCCGGAAATAAACCGGCTAGCAAAAGGTTCTTCTTCACAGTCAACAAAGGGGTAACAATTATCATTCACAGAAACCACAAACAAATCTTCATCTATAGCATTCACTCCATGCTTGGGAATAGGAGCAGTCACAACATTAGGTCTTTCGGGCGCCTCGAACTCAATCTCCTTAGCATCAATTAAGTTCTGTATCTTGTTCTTCAAAGTCCAACAATCATTTGTGTTATGCCCCGGGCTATCAGAGTGATAAGCACAATGGGCATTAGGGTTATACTTCGGTGATGTGGTATTTGGATTCTTCGGGGCTTCCCTTGGAATCACCATATTGGTCTTCAGCAACTGTGGCAGAATTTGAGATAAAGTCATGTTGAGACGGGTGAATTACCTTCGAGGTCTCTCGTCCTTCTGTTGATTGTTGTGCTGAGGAGCACCAGCAGGTTTTGAAATAACGACCGCATTAACAACTTGGCGGTGTTCAGGCCTATTATGTCTTCTCGAACTATAGACAACACTGGACTCTTTCTTAAACGGCTTCTTCTCAGTGCTCGATGAGGCACCCTTTTGTATCTTACCAGCCTTAATACCAGCCTCAATCCTCTCACCGGTCATAATTAGCTCCGTAAACCCAGATGAAGAACTTCCAATCAGATGGTTGAAGAATGGACCAGACAGGGTCCCCAGAAACATATCCACAAGCTCCCGATCAGCCAAGGGTGGTTGTACTCTTCCGGCGAGGTCCCTCCACTTCTGAGCATAATCTTTGAATCCTTCACCCGTTCCCATTGACATACCCTGGAGTTGGGTACGCGTGGGAGCGAGGTCGGAGTTGTACTGGTACTGCCTGTAGAAAGCAGTAGCCAAATCTTCCCAACTTCGAATACTGGCTCCATCCAACTGGTAGAACCACTCAAGCTGAGTCCCTGAGAGACTGTCTTGAAAGAAATGGATCCATAGGTTTTTATCAGCGGTGTACGGCTGAATCTTCCTCACATATGACCGGAGGTGCAGCTTCGGACAAGAAACTCCGTCATACTTAGCAAAAGCTGGTGCCTTGAATTTGTGGGGAATCACTACCCCAGATGATAGACCCAGATCACCAAAGTCCAGACCAGGCACTTTCTGAACTTCCATAGCACTCAACCGGTCTTCCAGTTGTTTGTACCTATCCTCGGCAGGAGGATACTGGTCTTCATCGAAGTCAGTCTCGTTGTCGGAGACCACAGAGCTAGGAGCTCTCCTTTCTTCTTGACTATCTTTCCCTCCAAATGAGGTGGTCAAATCAACTTCATTCTGAAGCCTGTTTCCAAACCTGTGCCCTGTGTTAAACAGGATTGTTCTCTTCTTCTTCTTTTTCTTCTCTTTCAGAATCAGGGTCTTCAAATCTTGCTGACCCTTAGCTAGATTCATGAACATCTCTTGGAATTAGGCATTCTGGGCCTGGAGGGCCTTGATGGCTTGCTCAGTTGAAGGTTCAGCAGACATGATGAGTGCTGAAATAAACAGCAAAGAAGATAAGAGACCTATAATGGGTACCTGTTATGGAGTGCATGAGATGAAATGTGTATGACATGATTTCAAAGACAATCGGGAGATTCAAATTTGTAAACAAGAAATGAAACACACTTTATTAGATAAACTTTGGAATTAAAATTGTTCAACTGATGCCCTCAGGGTGTTACAAGATTGGAAATATTGAAAAGTAAATAAAAACTGGAAAAGAAACAATCAAAGGTCAATCAGTGCTCCCATGGTCTCTTCTTGTCGGTGCGGACATAATCATTGAGAATCCGCTCGTTCTACAGCTGCCTAGTCAACTTATGGATCTTCTGCTCTTGCTCGTTGAACTTCTCTCGGTAAGCATCCCGTTCCTCTCTCAACTGCATCTAAGATCTCTTAAGTGCCCCAATGTCAGTGGGCATGTAAGGATGGAGGATGGTCGGAAGAACCCCTTCTTCATTAGCAATTTCAACAATGATAGGCCGAACAGCTTCATATGGCATACCCAGCTTTTGGGCACGGATACGGACCCATCTGAGATATGGCTCCAATGGCAGAGAAGTCTTTGGGCCCAGCTCGTGTGGATCAGATCTGTGAACTATATCCCAAGCCCTTATGAATCTGCGATTTTGCTCATCGCTATCCCCTTGAAAATCAAAGACGATACTAGGCATTAGCATCTCATGAGGTCCTTCTCTTCTAGCACGCCCAAACTGACGTAAGGCCAAGCACGGATTGTAAGAAATTCCTCCATGGGTTCCTAACAGTGGAACATTGGGATACTCCCCACAGCGATCAATGATAGCCTCCTCATCCATACCCTTGAGAGTCCAGATGATGTCATTATGAGAGAGAGACATAACCCTATAGGCCCAGCCCATGCCTTCTTTGTTCTTCAACACTAATTTGGGGAGGTGCGAAATAAACCACCTCGCCAATAATGGAGCACAGCACATCAAGGTTCCCCGCTTTTGGGCCGTACGAGCATAAAGCTGATGAAGAATGTCACCCAAGAGAGTGGGTACAGGATTACGAGAGATGAAGATTTTCACCGCATTTACATCAATGAAGGAGTCAGAGTTAGGAAACAATACCAAGCCATATATCAGAAGAGCCAGAATATCTTCGAACGCCTTGAAGTCTAGACTATCCCAGAAATAGTTAGCTTTACCAACCAAAAACTTAGTCATAAAGCCCTTTTCTCCACTTCTAGTCTCCCAATTAGCCATTACCTCCTCCTTGGTCAAATGAAGGGCTGCAACAATCTCTTCGGGCCTAAGAATCTTCTCCCAACCAGTAAACGGGGTCTGCTCCAGAATAGAGATACCGAGCAGATCAGAGAATTCTTTTAAGGTGGGAACCAGCTGGTAGTCCTGGAAAGTAAAACAATGGTACAACATATCATAGAATTAGACCAAAACACTCATCATCTGCTCGTCTAATTTGGAGGTGACCAAACTGAGAAAATAACCATGTCTTCTGAGGAAGGAAGTAGTATCAGGCATCTTTGCAATCAATTCTTTAAGCATAGTGGGAACCTGGACAAAGTTGATCCGGATGGTATTCCTACGCATGGGCATCAAGATGACCTACAAAACAGAACAAAGATGAATCCCTCCCGTCTTTGAAATAGGTTAGTCCATTGCAAGATGTATGCAATGTTATGATGTCATGATGTCATGATGTCATGATAGTAAGCACACCACAAGTATCCACAAATAGCAAACATGGTAAAGGAACACAAGTCACATAGAGAGCCCTTAGATTTCAGGCTGGCAAGGAGCTTAGGTACTACCCTCTTTCAGTTCAGTTGGTTTAAACTTGTCCTAAAAATAGTAACCGGGTTCTAGAGGATCTTAATATCACTGACTACCCTCAATCGGTCATAATTCCAGTTTAGCAACCTTTTCTTGCGACCGGAATCATCGCGAGAGTTTAGTCTCAATGAGTGTAGCATACTGCTACTGTTCTATGGCCAAGTTGGTCAATTTAAAGGTTCTAAGGTCAGTTGGTGCTTGATGACCACATAGATGACCCATATTCTCCTTGTTCCAACACAAGGGATATCGGTACAATCTAAAGTGCCACACCAACGTAGCTACTGCTTCAACTGTATCGGTCTACGCCGTACAGTTCCCTCACAGTTTATTGTTAGAACAATGTTTGAATCTACTACCCTATATTTGAGTTTTGATGATAACAAAGTGAAAAGATATAGTATTTATATGTTTCATGTTTGAACTATATGCTGCCTAAAATTACTATGCTCTGACTTGCAGATACGCTGATTAAAATAAGCAAGATCACTTCTTCAGCATCAGAATTTGATTTCATACACCAGCATCAGAAGTTGCTGAATCAGAACGTCAAGATCAGATGATCAACTCTCGTACATGCTGAAGCTTGATGAACAGAACTGCGCGTAAACACTCTGATACAGAAACACAATAGTTCATCAGCAGCGAAGCAGAATCAGAATGAGCCAAGCCAGAACGTGCATTGAAGAAGCAACGGTACTGTGCATTGAACGCTAATTAATTCCAACGGCTTCATTCCAGACAAGATCTGCTCAAAAAGGAAAGCTTGTTATTAGCATTGAATCAAGAATATTGCATTCAACGTTCATCTTCTCAAGTGCTATATAAACAAGGCTTCGAAGATTATAATGGCTAATGCTCTCCAAATCTCTACACGCACAAAGCTGAACCATAATCTTCATCTACCAGTTTTGCTAAACCAACAAACTCTGATACTCCATTACAGTTTAGCAATCTAGTTTCTAAGCTTAATTTGTGTATACATCACAGTTGTGATAAAGTTTTGTAGAAAACATTCACACACATTGTTTTATACCTTTGTAAGAAAGTGTTGCCTTGACAAACCGGATTGTGGTTTGAATCAAGAAGGCTTTAGCAGTTGTTAAAGCAGTCTGTAATATTCAGTTGAATATAGTGAATTAAGACCTCGTTGGAGAGAGGCGAAATCACCTTGACGGGTGGACTGGAGTAGTTTGAGATCAAACGAACCAGGATAAAAATATCTTGTCAATTGCTTTAAGATTTCAGTTTTACAATTCAACCCCCCCTTCTTGTGTTTTTCACCCCTTCAATTGGCATCAGAGCGCCTGGTTCTGAGCTAAAACACTTAACCGTGTCAGTACAAGATCCAGCGTCAGAAAAACACAATGGCAGGAAACAACTCTCATTTCAGCAATGACAACAATGAGGACAGAGACAGATTCAGCGGCAAACCTCCAGTCTTTGATGGAGAAAACTTTGATTACTGGAAAGACAGAATTGAAAGCTTCTTTCTAGCACATGATGCTGATCTGTGGGATATGGTAACAGATGGATACACGCACCCTGTGAATGCTAGTGGTCAGAAGATTGATAGAAAATCAATGACTGATCAACAAAAGCGTGATTTCAAGAATCACCATAAGGCCAGAACCATCCTCCTCAGTGCCATCTCCTATACTGAGTATGAAAAGATCTCCAACAGAGACACAGCTAAGAACATCTTTGATTCTCTCAGAATGACGCATGAGGGCAACGTTCAAGTCAAAGAAACAAAAGCTCTGGCGCTCATTCAGAAGTATGAGGCGTTCAAAATGGAAGAATCTGAATCCATTGAAACTATGTTCTCTAGATTCCAGATTCTGGTAGCTGGTCTCAAAGTTCTGGACAAAGGATAC
The DNA here is from genome assembly GCA_948472305.1 of Vicia faba. Taxonomy (NCBI): domain Eukaryota; kingdom Viridiplantae; phylum Streptophyta; class Magnoliopsida; order Fabales; family Fabaceae; genus Vicia; species Vicia faba. Next base: position 622,211,819 of record OX451736.1, read on the forward strand.
TCTACTGCTGACCATGTCAAGAAGATAATCAGAAGTTTACCCAAGCAGTGGAGGCCTATGGTTACTGCTCTGAAGCTAGCGAAAGATCTCAACAAAATCACTCTGGAGGAACTTATAAGCTCCCTCAGAAGTCATGAGATAGAGCTAGAAGCTGACGAGCCTCAGAAGCAAGGTAAGCCTTTAGCTTTAAAATCTAACAGAAAATCTGAGTCTAAAGTTTTGCAGGCAGTTGAAGAAACATCTGATGGATCCTCATCAGAAGAAGACGAACTTTCCCTTCTCTCCAGAAGAGTAAATCAACTGTGGAAGCAAAGACAAAGGAAGTTCAGGAATCCCAGAAGATCTGATCAGAACGAGTCCTCTTCCAGATACAGAAGGACAGATTCTTCCTCTGGATACAGAAGATCTGAAGGCTCCTCCAGTAGCAAGAAGCCAAACACAAAAGACATCATCTGCTACGAGTGCAATGAGCAAGGACACTACAAGAGTGACTGCCCAAAGCTTCAGAGGGAAAAGCCCAAAAAGAAGTTTGGAAGAGAGAAGAAGAAAAGTCTCATGGCCACATGGGATGACTCTGACTCGTCTGAAGCTGACTCAGAATCAGATGATGAAAGGGCAAACATAGCGCTCATGGCTAACATTCCAGATGATAGTGAAGCTTCTGAATCAGACTCAGAATCAGACACAGAAGAGGTATTCCCTAACTTCGCTGTTAATTTTACAAAGGTTGAACTTGCTGAAAGCCTCAATGAAATTCTGGAACGTTATCAGCAGATTAGAGCTAAATTCAGAGACCTGAAAAGGAATCTTGAATCTGACTCTAATAAGTCTGAGAGTCTCAAATTGGAAAACTCTGAGCTGAGAGATAAAATTTCAAAATTAGAAAACTCTTTACAAAACTCTCAGAAGGAACCAATTTCTGAAACTCCCAGCAACGCTGATGAGATCATCAAGGAGTATGATCATAGTTTCCAGAAGTTCCTTGCTAAAAGCATAGATAGAAGCAGAATGGCTTCAATGATCTATGGAGTTAGCAGAAACGGCAGGAAAGGAATAGGATACCTAGGTAAGGTTCCTACACCAAAGAATGTCATGGATTTAACCATCAAACACACTCCTTTAAATTCACACTTTGTGTATGGTCACACACATGACATCAAATACACTAGCAGTAAGCACTCTGTGAAACCAAAATTCAACCAGAGTTTTGGTAAAACTAACAAATCAGGACCCAAGAAGATCTGGGTACCTAAGGATAAAATAATACATGTTGCAGATATCTTTAGCAGCAAGTCAGAAACACCAGTCATGGTACCTGGACTCTGGCTGCTCACGACACATGACGGGAAGAAGGCATATGTTCCAAAGCCTGGAACTTAAGCCTGGAGGCCACGTTGGCTTTGGAGGCAATCAGAGGGGAAAGATAATTGGCTCTGGAACTGTAGGTAACAGAAATCTTCCCTCTATTAATAATGTTCTGCTAGTAGATGGATTGATGCATAATCTGTTATCCATAAGTCAATTAAGTGATAACGGTTATGATATAATCTTTAATCAAAAATCATGTAAAGCTGTTAGTCAGAAAGATGGGACTATCCTGTTTAATGGAAAGAGGAAAAACAACATTTACAAAATCAAACTTTCTGAACTAAAAAGTCAGAACGTAAAATGTCTTCTGTCTGTTAACAATGAGCAGTGGATCTGGCACAGAAGATTGGGGCATGTTAGTATGAGAAGAATATCTCAGATTAACAAACTCAATCTGGTCAAAGGACTTCCAAATTTGAAGTTCAATTCAGATGCTCTGTGTGAAGCATGTCAGAAAGGAAAATTTGCAAAACCTTCTTTTAAATCCAAAAATGTTGTTTCCACCTCTAAGCCATTAGAACTTCTGCACATTGACTTATTTGGACCAGTTAAAACTGCTTCATTCAGTGGTAAGAAGTATGGGTTAGTAATCGTAGATGACTATAGCAGATGGACATGGGTAAAGTTCTTAAGACACAAGGACGAGTCACACTCTGTGTTTGTTACCTTCTGTAACCAAGTTCAGAATGAAAAAGATCTTAGAATCGTTAAAGTCAGAAGTGATCATGGTGGAGAATTTGAAAATAAAGATTTTGAGTCATTCTTTAATGACAAAGGCATTCTGCATGATTTCTCTTGTCCTAGAACTCCCCAACAAAATGGAGTTGTAGAACGAAAGAACAGAACATTGCAAGAAATGGCCAGAACCATGATCAATGAGACAAACGTTGCTAAGACTTTCTGGGCAGAGGCAATAAACACAGCGTGCTACATTCAGAATAGAATCTCAATAAGACCTATTCTGGAAAAGACTCCATATGAATTGTGGAAGAACAGAAAGCCCAACATTTCGTATTTTCATCCATTTGGATGTACTTGCTTTATATTGAATACGAAGAATTATTTGAACAAGTTTGATTCTAAGGCACAGAAGTGTATTATGTTAGGATACTCTGAACGCTCAAGAGGGTACAGAGTATACAATACAGAAACACAGATTGTGGAAGAATCAATCAGTGTTCGTTTTGATGATAAGCTTGACTCTGAAAAGTCAAAGCAGAATGAAACTTTTGCAGGTATAGAAATTGAATTTGCAGGTTCTGAAGACAAGTCATCAGAAGCTCTCAACACAGACATTCCTTCAACGTCTGAAAGAAGCAATGCTAGAAATCCTACAACTGCTGCTGATCAACCTCAGAAGAGATTACCCAGAAGCAGTTTGGATCACCCAGAAGAGACTATCCTAGGAAGAAAGGAAGATCCAATCAGAACAAGAGCAAGCTTCAGAAACTCTGAAGAAACTCTTATGGGACTTGTGTCTCTGATTGAACCTTCTTCTATTGATGAAGCACTTCTGGATAATGACTGGATTCTGGCAATGCAAGAAGAGCTGAATCAATTCACCAGAAACGACGTATGGGATCTCGTTCCCAGACCAAAAGGATTCAACGTCATTGGAACAAGATGGGTGTTCAGAAACAAGCTTAATGAACAAGGTGAAGTCATCAGAAACAAGGCACGACTGGTTGCACAAGGTTATAGTCAGCAAGAGGGGATAGACTATACAGAAACCTTTGTCCCAGTCGCCAGGTTAGAATCTATCAGACTTTTAATTTCATTTGCTGTAAATAGAGGCATCACTCTGTATCAGATGGATGTCAAAAGTGCATTCTTAAATTGTTATATAGAAGAAGAAGTCTATGTTCACCAACCCCCAGGTTTTGAAAATACAAAACATCCAGAACATGTTTTCAAACTGAAAAAGTCACTGTATGGTCTGAAACAAGCTCCCAGAGCTTGGTATGAAAGGCTAAGTAACTTTCTGCTTGAAAATGAATTCACCAGAGGGAAAGTGGACACTACTCTATTCTGTAAAACAGTTAAGAGTGACATTTTAGTCTGTCAAATTTATGTTGATGATATAATTTTTGGTTCTACTAATCCTTCTCTTGGAAGAAAATTTGCTAAGTGTATGCAGGCAGAATTTGAGATGAGCCTCATGGGGGAACTGAAATTCTTTCTAGGAATTCAGATCAATCAAACTCCAGAAGGAACTTACATTCATCAGAGAAAATACATCAGAGATCTTCTGAAGAAATTTGACCTCTCAGAATGTAAGCCATCAAAGATTCCAATGCATCCCACGTGCATTCTGGAAAGAGAAGAGGTAAGCAAAAGTGTAGAACAGAAAGTCTACAGAGGTATGATTGGTTCTCTCCTCTATCTGACTGCTTCAAGACCTGATATCTTATTCAGCGTATGTATTTGTGCTAGATTCCAATCAGATCCTAGAGAATCTCACTTAACAGCTGTTAAGCGAATTTTCAAGTATCTGAAAGGTACTACTAATCTGGGTTTGTTTTATAGAAAATCTAGTGATTACAGCTTAGTAGGCTACTGTGATGCTGATTTTGCTGGAGACAGAGTGGAACGTAAAAGTACTTCTGGAAGCTGCCAGTTTCTGGGAGAAAATCTGATCTCGTGGTCCAGCAAAAGGCAGTCAACAATTGCTCTGTCAACAGCAGAAGCTGAGTACATAGCAGCAGCAGGATGTAGCACACAAATGCTCTGGATGAAAAGTCAGCTTGAAGACTTCCAGATTTTTGAGAGTAACATTCCTATTCTTTGTGATAATACTTCTGCTATTTGCTTAAGTAAGAATCCTATTTTACATTCTAGAGCTAAGCATATAGAAATTAAGCATCATTTCATTAGGGACTATATTCAGAAAGGCTTTTTAAACTTAAAATTTATAGATACAGACCATCAATGGGCTGATATCTTTACTAAACCCCTTTCAGAAGATAGGTTCAATTTCATTCTGAAACATCTCAGCATGAAAGTATGCCCAAAATGAAAATGTTTTAATTCCATATATTTATCTTCAGAATGTAATTATATTACTGTGAACTTCTGATCAATCTTCTTTCAGAAAGATAGAACATGCAGATTGTATCAGATGCAATTCTAAAGATCTGAGAGTCTAATCTCAAAGACAGACGTGCTGATCACTACATCAAACAAGTGTCATCCAATCATCAGCAAATCTCTGAAGCAGAACGCGTGCACGCTTCTGAGAAGGCAAAGCGCTGATTGGGTGCATTGAGACACATGTCTGGTAACCGTTTTTAAGTATCTTTCTCAAATCCCCCAAAATCAGCAAGCATTTAATGAAAAGTAATCACGCTTGTTAAATGGCAATCATTATTTTTTCTCTCTCTTAAAAAACGTTTAATTTTTCAAAATAATTTTGAAAAAACTCTATTTAAGCACATTAATCCTTCTCTCTTATTCTTTACGCTTTCTCATAATCACTCAAGTATTTTCTGCATATTTCTGAGTTTATCTCCTACAAACCTTTTTCTCTCAAATCATTCTCAAAGCTTTTTTAGTGTGAACAATGGCATCCTCCAGCATTTCTGCAGTCAAGCAGAAGATGTCGCTGAAAGTTCTGAGAAGCTTCCTCCTTCTGATACTTCTCAAGCTGCCTTGGACAGGCAGGCTCTGGAAGAATTAAGGCTGAATGACTTGCGTCTACAGCAGCGGATGGAAGAGAATGATCAGAAGATGAAAGCAAGAATGGATGTACATGACAGCAAAATTGACACTGTTGTCAACATGGTTCAGAAGCAGAATGAAAATTCTGAAAAGATTCAAGCGATGCTGGAGAGCCTGTTCTCACGCATGCCCCCTCAACCTTAAAACTTTTTCATGCATGACATTCTCTATGTTTTCTTGATTTTCTGAAGTACTGTTTTGACTATGTTTTGTAATGTTCTTTTGCTCTGATTATGAACTATTTTAATATAATTTGTTTTTCTGATCTAAATTGTTTTAGCACATCACCAACACTTTTTGATTGCTGACAAAAAGGGGGAGAACAAGAATGATATTTAAAATCAATAACGGCTAACTAGACAGAAATTCTCAAACATTCTAACTCTATTACTTGAAATGTTTTTCTGTTTTGTTTAAAGTCTACAGGCACAAGGAAGCTCCTGAACACTATGAAGACTAGAAGCTCTGATCAAAATGTAGAAGCTCTGATCAACGTTGCTCTGATCAAATATGAAGTTCTGATCGACCAAATACTCTGATCCAAAGCAAAGCTCTGACAAGAAAAGCTCTGAAGCGCTCTCTGATAAGTCAAGACTCTGATAATCTGATGTTCAACGAAAGAAAGAGATCTAATCCTGAAGTACACGTATCATCAAAGGGAAGTAATCATCTCAGGGGGAGTATCTCCTAACTCTGATTTCTCCTTACTTCTTAACTCTGAAACATTTCCCAGACACCTTTTCACGTTATTTTTCATTTAAAATATCTAGTTTTTGTCATCATCAAAAAGGGGGAGATTGTTAGAACAATGTTTGAATCTACTACCCTATATTTGAGTTTTGATGATAACAAAGTGAAAAGATATAGTATTTATATGTTTCATGTTTGAACTATATGCTGCCTAAAATTACTATGCTCTGACTTGCAGATACGCTGATTAAAATAAGCAAGATCACTTCTTCAGCATCAGAATTTGATTTCATACACCAGCATCAGAAGTTGCTGAATCAGAACGTCAAGATCAGATGATCAACTCTCGTACATGCTGAAGCTTGATGAACAGAACTGCGCGTAAACACTCTGATACAGAAACACAATAGTTCATCAGCAGCGAAGCAGAATCAGAATGAGCCAAGCCAGAACGTGCATTGAAGAAGCAACGGTACTGTGCATTGAACGCTAATTAATTCCAACGGCTTCATTCCAGACAAGATCTGCTCAAAAAGGAAAGCTTGTTATTAGCATTGAATCAAGAATATTGCATTCAACGTTCATCTTCTCAAGTGCTATATAAACAAGGCTTCGAAGATTATAATGGCTAATGCTCTCCAAATCTCTACACGCACAAAGCTGAACCATAATCTTCATCTACCAGTTTTGCTAAACCAACAAACTCTGATACTCCATTACAGTTTAGCAATCTAGTTTCTAAGCTTAATTTGTGTATACATCACAGTTGTGATAAAGTTTTGTAGAAAACATTCACACACATTGTTTTATACCTTTGTAAGAAAGTGTTGCCTTGACAAACCGGATTGTGGTTTGAATCAAGAAGGCTTTAGCAGTTGTTAAAGCAGTCTGTAATATTCAGTTGAATATAGTGAATTAAGACCTCGTTGGAGAGAGGCGAAATCACCTTGACGGGTGGACTGGAGTAGTTTGAGATCAAACGAACCAGGATAAAAATATCTTGTCAATTGCTTTAAGATTTCAGTTTTACAATTCAACCCCCCCTTCTTGTGTTTTTCACCCTTCATTTATTGCTACTTACCTAAAGGGTACCCCACAGATCCGGGTTAGGATCTTTAGTAACTCCGATACAAGCCCACAAATATAAATCATACAAAGCATACAATTGAAAACACAATGATCTAATCCTAAGGTACACCCCACTTATTAACATCCCCAGCAGAGTCGCCAGTTCTGTGATACGGTGGGAGAGAACTGACTGTTTTTGGAATGCTGGTTCACGTTTTGCGTTTGTTTTCGCAAAATGTCGCGGTAAGCAAGAGTCGCCATCGTCTTTTATTTTATCCAACAAGGAAAGGAAAAAAGCACAGAAAAATTCCTTTTTCGAGATGTTTCTCGGGTTCGGGGGGTAGATTATAGAAAGGGAAGGTGTTAGCACCCTTTCTATCCGTGGTTATCCACGGGCTCTTAGGTACTTGCTCATAATGTTTTCGAAATTTGCTTTTCTTTGTGTTTGTGGGTTTGGAAGAAGTTTTTTGTTTGAAAGGTGTGAGTGCGAAAAGTTTTATTTTGTTTTGAAAGGAGCAAGTACTTAAGAACCATCTACCTACTCAAAAAAGGAATCAATCTGTGCTAATGTCCTTTAGACAATGCTATCCCACTATTGATGAGTAGGTAGCACCGTCGTTGGAGTTTTAAGGGTCAATTCGATTAAGTGTGGTCACTAAAGCAATGTTAGGACGTCTTAGCGGTAACCCTAATGTCTTAGATCATTTTTCCGAGGCAACCGTTTCGAGGCAACTAAGATCTTTGGACAAGAGGGCGACCTCTAAAACTTCCTATACTCAATGACCACGTTCGAAGGCAACCAAGTGAGGTGTACCCTAAGAGTGCGCATGTGCAAGTGTGTTATTTCGGTTAATTCTATCTTTGTACATGTCATGGGTGATGTTGTACCCCAAAATTTGCCCTCCCATATTCTTCAAGGTTTGACAAGAATCATCCTCAAATGGTTCAAGATTTGCTCAAGGATTGCACAGTCCAAACATCCTCCTAAGCCAATCAAAATTAGGGTTTTGTTTCCTTCAAGGAATTTGAGATTTTCAATGGCTCAATCAAGTCTCATGGGCCTATATACATTTCCAAGCATCTACATACCAAGTCTCAAGACTCACAGGTTCAAATTCCACAGTCAAAAGCCCTATTTGGTTCACAATCAACCGTAGGGGTAAAATGGTCATTTTACAGTCAAAAGTCAAAAAATTTGGTCAACATCTTATTTTGAGCATACAATCATCATTTTATCAAGTCTTGATCATGATTCCTCAAGCATGGCTCAAAAATCATCAAGATGCAAAAGTTGCTATTTTTGGATAGTTGAAAAGTCAACTGTAACTTGACCAGGGCATAACTTTTTCATGGTTCATCAGAAAAATCCCATCCAATTCTCATTTTGAAGGGGATGAAATTTCCTACAACTCATCTTCACATTCCAAGTCCAAGAAATGCTCTCACAAAAAGTTATCAATTTCTACATTATAGGTTAATTTCAAAAGTCAACAAAAAGGCATTTTAAGTCAAAGACCATAACTTGAGATTGGTAAATCCAAATGACATGGCACCAAAGGAATTGGTTAGAGGACTTCCAGACCTTTCCAAAATGTCCAAGAACATATTCATATGATCAAAATTGAGCAAGATATGCATTGGAGAAGTTGGGAAATTTTCATGAATTTGCAAAAGTCAACTATCCTTAAAACTTCAATTTTTGACAAAAGGGCCCACTTTCTTCCACTTGATTCAGCTTTGTCATACCACACACGTGTCCCATGAATAATTTCAAGATCAAACATTTATTTTTCCATTTTATTTAATTTTTATTGATTTAATTCATTTTAAATCCATAATAATTCAAAAAATCTAAAAAAATTAATGGAATAGCATCTTTTGATTTGAATAGCTTTTATATGTCATATGCCAGCTAGCCAATTCGTGCCAAGCCTTTTTGTGCATAAAATCCAAGATTTGAACCAAATATGGAAAGGTCTTTTAATGGTGGTCAACAAGATCTCAAAACTTCAATACACCAAGATTAAGGCCCAGCTGCTGACCTAATTTTGTTCTCACATACATAAGCAAGCAGTACCAACAACATTCACGACCAGAGGATTGCTAAAACGGCCAAAGAAAATTGCAAAGTTTCTTGAAAAAGTGTGAGATCAAGAACAAGGTTGCAGACATTTTCAGATCAAAAGAGGCACATAGTCTTCTTCCTTGCTGTCCACTGAACCTAAAGAGACCAATATCATGTCCTAAGATCCACTGAATAGCGCTGTAAGTTCTCAAAAACAGGCCCTTGAACACGAAACCTCAATTCTCCATTCTTGCATTTTTTTCTCAAAAATATTGACATATTCATGTTTCTTGTTTGATTTCTAATCTAATGACAGTAGCCAATTTCGTTTTTAGGCCCTGAATTGTGATGCCCGATTCTAGGGTTCATGATATTGCGTTTTAGGTGTTTTTGGTACAGGGCAAATTGGACCCAATAATGGGGATAGAGATGGTCAGGGGATCAAGACGGACATGCCCATGGTCTCAGGTGGCGTTTTCATGGCCTGAGGACAATTTTTGAAGCAATCCACGAAACCTCCTGCGGATAAAAATCCGCATGTAACTGAACCAGGATGTTAGTGAAGAAGACGATGATGTGTCTTCATATCACTGGCCCATTTAAATCCAAAACGCTCGCATCTTTTATTTTCCAGGATATTTCTCTTTATTATATATAATATTAATTTCCTATTATTGTAACGAATGGAATAGCTTGGCTGAGTGGAGAGCGCACATACATCTGACCTCTGGCACCTGAGTTCGAATCCCAGGTCCCCCAAAAAATCTTATTGCCTTTATTTTTCAGGTATTCTTGTGAGGCTTGCCAAAGAAGGTTTACCATATACCTCAAAAATCAGGCGCCAGGTGGCTACATGCTCATATCCAAAGGCCATAAGGCGCTGACCACCATACTCCAAGTCAAAGCACGCTGTAGACAATGGCAAAAGGTCAAACGGGTTGAGATAACAAGTGGGCCTCAGATTTCTAAACAAACCTCCTTGCTGGCCCAAACCCCCCCTGGGTTTGCATTTTATTTTTTTATTTCATTCATTTGCTTTATTTATTTTTATTGCTTTTTAATTAATTACTAACCAGCAAATTAATTAACATTTTCACAATAAAAATTCAGAAAACTAAAAAATGTAAATATTTTATTTATTATTATTAATTTCACTTTATTTTAATTATTTTGTAAATAAACACTAACTTAAATTAATTTAGTTTAATTAGGTTTAATTTTAATTTTCTTTTATAATAAATAAAAATGAATTAGACTTAGGGTTTTTTCTTTTGACGCTTTTAATTTCTTTTTTTATTTTATTTCATTAAAACATTAAAAAACACAAAAAAATACTTTTTCTCGTAAATGATTAATTAATTAGTAAATTAGGTTTAACATTTAATTTAATTGCAAAAAAGGACAAATTCAATTCTTTTCTCAAAAAAGGGTCAAAACCCTAAGGACGTCCGGATTCAATCTTTCGCGCACATGTTTATTTTAATTCATTATATTTATGTATCTGCTCCGGAAATGTAATAGTTAATTAGGCTTTTATCGCTTTATTTATTTTTCTCGCATTTATTTTCCAAACGGGTTTTGTTTTTGGCGATGTATAGACCCGCACCTTGTAATAGCGTAGATCCAGCTTTCCGCAATTTATTTTCCGCACTCTTAACTGTTAATATGCATGCAAGACTTGTCTGAAAAAATAAAATCAAAGCGTAGCTCACAAATAACATGTTCAAAGATAAACATAAACTGAAACAGCGCACATGCATATGCCACTCTTAGGGTACGCCTCACTGGTTGCCTCGACGTGGTCGTCAAGTATAGGGTGTTTTAGAGGTCGCCCTCCTGTCTAAAGATCCAGTTTCCTCGAAACGGTTGCCTCGGATAAAAAGGATCTAGGACATTAGGGTTATCGCTAAGGCGTCCTACTATTGTTTTGGTGACCACACATTGTCCCTAATAATCTAATTGACCCGAATAACTCCAACGACGGTGCTACCTACTTCTCAATAATGGGATAGTAATGTCGAAAGGACTCTTACACAGCTTAATTCCTTAGAGTAGGTAGATTTCTCCTGGGTACTTGCTCTTTCAAAAACAAAAACAACTTTTTGCACCTACACTTTCAAAAAGTTTTCAAACAAATACTTCATACACTCTTGAGGATTGATACAAGAGTTACCTAGAAGTTTTTCAAAACAAACTTTTTCAAAACCCACAAACACTTGAAAAGAAAACAATTTTTGAAAACATAGTGAGCAAGTACCTAAGAGCCCGTGGATAACCACGGATAGAAAGGGTGCTAACACCTTCCCTTTCTATAAATCTACCTCCCGAACCGAGAAACATTCTCGAAAAGGAATTTTGTTGTGCTTTTGTCCTTTCCTTGTTGGAGAACATAAAAGACGGTGGCGACTCTTGCTTACCGCGACATTTCACGAACCAGCTTTAAAACAGTCAGTTCTATTTCCACCGATCACAGAACTGGCGACTCTGCTGGGGAATGATAAGTGAGGTGTACCTTAGGATTAGACCACTCTTGTTTTCAATTGCTTTCTTTGTTTGCTTTAAAATTGTGGGCCTATCTTGGAGTTTCATAGATCCTAACCCGGATCTGGGGGAATACCTTTTTAGAAGTAGCAACAAACTGTGAGGGAACTGTGCAGGGTATACCGACACGGTTGAAGCAGTTGCTACGTTGATGTGGCACTTTGGTGAGTACCGGTAACCCTTGAGTCAAGTCAAGGAGAGTACGGGGCCGCCGCGTGGTGTCGTGAAGCATCAACTGACCTAGAACCTTACTTGACCATCCTGGCCTCTTTAGGGGTAGTGAGATGACCGACTTTGGTGCAGTCCGAAGTTGGTAGATACTCGATACTATACTCATTGAGGGTTGTTTTCTTGGATTATTTTGATCGCCAGTTCAGTGGCTAAATCAAAACAATGAACATAGAAAACAACCCAATGATATTGAGCTCCTTAGAACCCGGTTACTTTTGATAGGACAGGTTTTTGAGCCCACCGACCTCAAGAGGGTAGTACCTAGACCTCATGCTGGCCTAAACTCTAAGGGTTGTCTGGTGTGACTTGTGTGCCTTATCATGTTTGCTTTTGTGGATACTTGTGGTGTGTTTTTATCATAACATCATAACATCATAAAGCATCATATGCATCCACTAACCACTTCAAGGGTTCGAATCTTCATCTTTGTTCTTGTTTTGTAGGACATGGAAACTATCCGTAGAAAGACAATTCAGATTAACCTTGTAAGGGTCCCTCTTCAGCTTAAGGAGCTTACATCCAGGATTCCCGAGAACTCTCCCTTCAGTGAAAGGCATGGTAGACTCATCAACTTTGTCAATACCAACATTGAAGAGGATATGGTGAAAGTGTTGTTCCAGTTCTTTGACCCTTTGCACCACTGTTTTACGTTCCCGGATTTTCAATTAGTGCCTACTTTGGAAGAGTTTTCTCAGCTTCTGAAGGTTCCCATTCTCAGTCAACTACCCTACAATGGTACGGAAAGGGAACCAAAACTTGAAGAGGTTGCTAAAGCATTATGCCTACAACCATCCGACATCAAGGGACACTGGGAAATCAGAAGTGATATCAAAGGATTCTTGGTAAAGTTCCTGTTTGAGAAGGCCCAAGAATGTTGGAATTCCCTTGACCTACAAGCCTTTGAAGAAGTTGTGGCACTCCTTGTCTATGGGTTGGTATTGTTCCCGAATCCAGATCAGCTTATAGATATCAATGCTGTCAAGATCTTCATGTCCAGGAATCCCATACCTACATTGCTTGGGGACATCCTCCACTCATGTTACACTCGAACCATGAGAAAAAGAGGTGTTCTCATGTGCTACACTCCTCTCCTGGCAAGGTGGTTTATTTCGCACCTTCCACAATTAGTTTTGAAGAACGAGCGGGGTTTGAGGTGGTTGCAATGACTGATGACCCTCACACATGCTGATATACATTGGTGTTCTCGGTCCAGAGAAAATGTCACTATCATTGATCGTTACGGAGAGTTTCCTAATGTTCCTTTACTTGGAATCAGAGGAGGCATTACTTACAACCCATGTCTGGCTTTGAGACAGTTTGGATATGCTCGGAGGGATGGCCCTCATGACATGTTGATTCCTGACATAGTTTTTGACTTCGACAACGATACGCAAGGACTTCGCCAGAGATTCATCAGAGCTTGGAGGATGCCCAACAGGGTAGATAGTAAGACACTGGGGCACAATAACTTCATCCCCCTTGAACCTTATCTCAAGTGGGTACGAGCCCGCTCCCAGAAGCTGGTGATGCCATATCCTCATGTTCTCCACGTGATCAAAGAGCCAGTTTTGGAAGGAGAGGTGCCATACACCATTCAACATCCTGACATGCCAACGTCTTGGGAAGAAATGCAAAAGAGTTGGATCCAACTTAAGGAAGAGCGGAATTCTCTTGAAACCAGTCTACATGCCAGTGAGAAGAAGGTCTTGGAGCTCACCCGTCTACTTCACGAGGAAAAGACTCTCAACACCTACATCGCTCCAAAGAGGATGCGCAGTGTCTTTTGGGATTAATTATTTTGTAATGTTTCGCCCATGAGGCATTGATGTAATGAACAAATTATCTCTTAATATAACGTGTGTTCCTTTTTGTCTACAACGAATTTGAACTTTCGAACCCTTAAATGCATTGCATAAATAACATATCATGCATCATGTGCATAACAGGTACTCTTTTTTACAGGTCACTCATCTTCTTCGCTGTTTATTTCAACAATCATCATGTCTTCCGAGCTTACCAACGAACAAGCTATCAAGGCCCTCCAGGCCCAGAACGCCCAGTTCCAAGAGCTGGTCATGAGCTTAGCCCAGGGTCAGCAGGAGTTGAAGACTCTGATTCTGAAGGAAAAGAAGAAGAAGAAGAAGAGGATTGTGTTGTTTAACAATGGACGAAGGTTTGGGAATACACTGCAGAATGAAGCTGAGCTGACTACTCCATCTGTTGGGGAAGGCAGTCCCCAAGAAAGAAGGGTTCCTAGTCCTGTGGTCTCCGACAACGAGACAGATTTCAATGATGAACAGTACCCTCCTGCTGAGGACAGGTACAAACAGCTGGAGGACCGGTTAAATGCTATGGAGATTCAACGTGTGCCCGGGTTGGACTTTGGAGACCTAGGCTTATCTTTTGGGGTGGTGATCCCTCACAAGTTCAAGGCACCTGCCTTTGCGAATACGACAAGGCTTCCTGTCCTAAACTGCACCTCCGTTCTTATGTAAGGAAGATCCAACCTTAAACTGCAGACAAGAACCTATGGATCCATTTCTTCTAGGATAGCCTTTCAGGGGCTCAACTCGAATGGTTCTATCAGCTGGATGGAGCCAGTATTCGAAACTGGGAGGACTTGGCTACTGCATTTTATAAGCAGTATCAGTACAATTCCGACCTTGCTCCCACGCGTATCCAACTCCAGGGTATGTCACTTGGGACGGGTGAAGGTTTTAAGGAGTACGCACAGAAGTGGAGAGACCTGGCTGGCAGGGTGCAGCCACCGTTGACTGACCGTGAACTCGTGGACATGTTCTTGGGGACCCTGTCTGGTCCATTCTTCAACCATCTGATTGGTAATTCTTCTGCAGGGTTTACAGACCTCATTCTGACTGGTGAGAGGATAGAAGTTGGTATCAAGCCGGGAAAGATACAAAAAGGTGCCTCCTCGAGTATTGAAAAGAAGCCCTTCAAGAAGGAAGCTAGTGTTGTTTATGGTCCAAGGAGACAGAACAAACCGGAACGCCGCCAAGCTGTCAACGCGGTGGTAATTTCAAAGCCTGTTGCTGCTCCTCAGCAGTATAACCAACCAAGGGGTGAGAGACCCAAAAGGCAGTACACTCGGCTCAGCATGACCCTGTCTCAGATATTGCCGCAACTGCTGTCAACCAATCTGGTAACTGTCAAAGAAGCTCCGAAGGTGGTAAACACAACATCTCCGAAGTACAATCCCAACGCCCGCTGTGCTTATCACTCTGACAGCCCGGGGCATACTACAGATGATTGTTGGGCTCTGAGGAATAAGGTTCAGGACCTTATTGATGCTAAAGAAATACAGTTTGAGGCGCCCGAAAGGCCCAATGTTGTGACTGCTCCCATGCCCCAGCATGGAGTGAATGCTGTGGAAGAAAACCCGTATGTAGCCTCTGTGGATGAGATTGTTACTCCGTTGTTGACTGTCAAAAGGAACCTATTGCTAGCCGGTTTATTTTCGGGATGTAGTAAAGGTTGCCTTCTATGTTCTGTTTCACCTGCTGGTTGTCCTTTGTTGAAGTCAGGTATCCAAAGCCTGATGGATAATAAAGAGATCTTGTTCGAAAAGATTGATGTTCCTACTGCCCCTACCGAAGAAGTTTCTATTGTCACTATTTTCAACAACCCTCCTAAGGCTCCCTCAAAGAAGCCTGTCAAAATCATGTCTACTCCGAAGATTGCTCCTATCATCATCACTGTTCCGGGGCCCATCCCCTATAAATCTGACAAAGCTGTCCCTTGGCACTATGGGGCAGATGTGTATGTGCCTGGAGTTAAACAAGAGTTTGATACTAGTACCGGCGTCAGTAACATCACCCGGCCTGCCAAAGTCACTCGAAGTGGAAGGCTCTTCTCACCTGATATTACGCCACCAGCCATTCAAAGACCTCTTATCATCACACCTGCCAGTGTGCCTGCTTCCCTTCCTGACCAAGTTCCTGTTTCTACCCCTGCTGCCGAGTCATTTGACGCTCGGGGCAAAGGGATTGCTACTGATATGCCTGCCCGGACGGAGGCACCAAAGACAACCACTATCGAAGCTTCCAAGCAAGAGATGGAAGAGATCCTCAAGATTATCAAGAAGAGTGATTTCAATGTAGTTGAGCAGCTGGGGCACACCCCATCTAAAATATCTATGCTATCACTGTTATTGTGTTCAGAGGCCCATGCCAAGGCCCTGATTTCCTTCCTGAAGACGGCCCACGTGCCACAAGAAACGTCTGCTGATCAATTTACCGATTGTGTGGCCAACCTGACTGCTGATAATGGGTTGGGTTTCTCTGACGCCGATCTGACTGCCAAAGGAAAGAACCATAACGATGCCCTGCATGTCTCCATTGAATGCAGGGGAACTACTCTTGCCCATGTGTTGGTAGACATCGGTTCTTTGTTGAACGTATTACCCAAGAAGGCCCTAGACAGGTTGGATTGTGAGGGTTTAGAGCTCAAGCCTAGTAACATTGTTGTCCGGGCCTTTGACGTGTCAAAAAGGATGGTACATGGGGAAGTTGACATTCCAATCAAGGTTGGTTCTCAAGTTTTTGATTCTACTTTCTATGTGATGGACATCCGACCATCCTATTCTTGTTTGCTGGGTCGTCCATGGATCCACAAGGCTGGAGCTGTGACCTCCACATTACATCAGAAGCTTAAGTACCAGATCAGAGGGAAGATCGTAACAGTTCAAGGGGAAGAAGAATATATGGTCAGCCACCTCAACTCGTTCCGGTACGTAGAGATGGATGGGGAATTCATTGAGACCCCCTTTCAACACTTTGAAGAGGTGCCTCAGATATTGGCAGCAGCAGAAACCGTGACTGAAGAGGGTTCTCCTTTGAAGATGGCTTCCTTAAAAGATGCCCGGGCTGTGATTGAGAAGGGTGAGTCTGCAAACTGGGGCCGACTTCCTGATTTCACTCCAAAGACTGACAAGTTTGGTTTGGGTTTCACTGCAGAAGCTCAGAGGGTTGTTCGTAAGGCCAGGATTGGAAGACCTCCTGTGTTCATCACCAACCCGGGAGTAAATGCTATTAAAGATGACGTGGAGGAATCTGAATTCAACAGCTGGATCTACCCAACGACCAACGGTGGACCAAGCAATTGGACTGCCAAAGACTTCACACCTATTACTTTTGTCACTCAGTAATGAACTCCTTTGTTTTAAATTTGTAATAAACAATAATTTGAAACTTTATGGCCCGGTGTCTTACCCGGGGCACCGTGGCTTCATTTGTGAGGGCTTTTGTGTGTCATTTTCATATATCATGAATAAAAGCATTGGACGTTTTTCGCATTTCAAATCTTGCGCTCCCTTTCTTTCTTTATATATTGCAAAACAGCTATATTTACACACACTCACCTATACAGGTTCCAATCCACTCTGGATCTCACTGGTAACGACTCTGCTACTGTCAGTTATGACTTCGAAAATCCGATCAACTTAGCCGAAGACGAAGGTGAAGATGATTGAGAATTTCCTGGTGAGCTTGCAAGACTGCTACTCCAGGAAGAGAGGGCCATTCATCCACATGAAGAGCCATTGGAAATGGTAAATCTGGGTACTGAGACAAACAGAAAGGAAGTCAAGATTGGTGCCAATCTGGAGGCTAGTGTGAAACAACGGTTGATTCAGATGTTGCATGATTATGTGGAAATCTTTGCCTGGTCTTACGAAGACATGCCTGGGTTAGATACCGACATTGTGGTTCATCACCTGCCTACCAAGGAAGAATGCCCTCCAGTAAAATAGAAGGTCCGTCGTATGCGTCCAGAGATGTCCGAGAAAATCAAGGCTGAGGTTATGAAACAATTTGATGTCGGGTTTCTAGCAGAGACTTCTTACCCTCAGTGGGTTGCCAACGTGGTTCCAGTACCAAAGAAAGATGGTAAGGTCCGAATGTGTGTTGATTACAGGGATTTGAACAGGGCGAGCCCTAAGGATGATTTTCCTCTGCCTCATATCGACGTTCTGGTTGACAAAACCGCTCAGCATAAGGTATTTTCCTTCATGGACAGGTTCTCCGGTTATAATCAAATCAAGATGGCTCCTGAAGACATGGAGAAGACCACTTTTGTTACTCAGTGGGCACCTTTTGCTACAAGGTCATGTCTTTTGGGTTGAAAAATGCTGGGGAAACCTACCAACGTGCCATGGTTGCTTTGTTTCATGACATGATCCATCATGAGATTGAAGTATATGTCGACGATATGATTGCGAGGTCCCAAACTGAGGAGGAACACCTTGACCATCTACATAAGCTGTTTGACCGGTTGAAGTTGTACAAGCTGAGGTTAAACCCGAACAAGTGCACCTTTGGGGTAAGATCTGGAAAATTGCTAGGCTTCATCGTAAGTGACAAAGGTATTCAAGTGGACCCTGCCAAGGTGAAAGCCATACAAGAGATGCCAACTCCCAAGACAGAGAAAGAAGTCAGAGGCTTTCTAGGACGACTGAACTACATTTCCCGATTCATCTCACATCTAACTGCTACCTATGAACCAATCTTCAAGCTGCTGAAGAAAGATCAAGTAGTACGTTGGAACGATGAATGTCAGGCCACTTTCGACAGAATCAAAGATTATCTCCAAGAGCCACCCATTCTTATGCCACCCGTTGAAGGGAGACCTCTAATCTTATACTTGACAGTACTTGACAGCTCAATGGGGTGTGTGCTTGGGCAGCATGACGAGTCTGGCCGAAAAGAGCACGTTATATATTACCTTAGCAAAAAGTTTACCAACTGTGAGACCCGATACTCACTGCTCGAGAAAACTTGTTGTGCTTTGGTATGGGCTGCTCGCCGGCTGAGACAATATATGTTGACTCACACTACTCTGTTGATTTCAAAAATGGATCCAATCAAGTACATATTCGAAAAGCCTGCCTTTTCCGGAAGAATAGCAAGATGGCAGATGATCTTGACAGAATACGACATCCAGTACACGACTCAAAAAGCAATCAAGGGAAGTGTATTGGCAGACCATTTGGCATACCAGGCAGTGGACGATTACCAGTCGATGAACTTTGAATTTCCAGACGAGAATATCATGGTAGTGACTGATTGTGAAGTACCTGGACCGGATGAAGGACCTGAGGAAGGATCCCGATGGTCTATGCACTTTGACGGAGCCTCAAACGCTTTAGGTAACGGTATTGGCGCCGTGATCATATCCCCTAAAGGCACTCATACTCCACTCACTGCCCGACTATGTTTCAACTGCACCAACAACATGGAAGAGTATGAAGCATGTATCATGGGTCTTCAAGCTGCAATTGACTTAAGGATCAAGTTTCTGAGTGTCTTCGGAGATTCCGCTCTCGTGATCAATCAGATCAAAGGAGAGTGGGACACGAAACACCCAAATCTTATTCCTTACAAAGAGTATATGTTGACGTTGATTCCCCACTTCGAGGAGATAACTTTTGAACACTTCCCAAGAGAGGAGGATCAGTTGGCGGACGCGCTAGCTACGATGTCTTCTATGTTCAAAGTCAAATGGGACAACGAGGCTCCCCGGATCATTATCTGGAAATTGGACGAACCTGCACATTGTTGTGATCTTGAGGCTGAAGAGGTAACTTAAAAACCTTGGTATCATGAAGTGAAGAGGTACTTGGAAGCTCAAGAATACCTCGAGGGTGCATGTGTTAATGACAAAAAGTTTCTGAGAAGGTTCGCGGAAAAGTTCTTCCTCAGCAACGGCATTCTGTATAAGTGAAACCACGATTCAACCTTACTGCGTTGTGTGGACAAGACTGAAGCAGAAAGGATCATGGCAGAGCTACATGAAGGTACCTTCGGAACACATTCTAGTGGACATACCATGGCAAAGAAAATCCTTCGGGCAGGATATTTTTGGTCCACAATGGAAGCCGACTGTTACCAACATTCTCGGACTTATCTCAAGATAACCTTACCCCGGTTCATCAAGAAGTTTTACACGAACTTACCCTGCAGTAACCCTACACCGGTTCCTCCAGAAGTCTTACACGGACTTACCTCAAGGTAACCCTACACCGGTTCCTCCCAAAGTTTTACACGAACTTATCCCAAGGTAACCTTACCCCGGTTCCTCAAGAAGTTTTACACGAACTTATCCCGAAGAAACCCTACACAGGTTCTCTCTCTCCAGACGTAGTTTTACACGGACTCGTCATCAAGAAACCCTACACAGGTTCTCTCTTTCCAAAGATGCAGTTTTACACGGACTCGTCATCAGAAACCCTACACAGGTTTTATTTCTTCCAGGATGCAGTTTTACACGGACTCGTCATCAAGAAACTCTACACAAATTCCCTTCTCAATTCCAAATGCAGTTTTACACGGACTCGTCATCAAAAAACCCTACACAGGTTCCTTCTCCATTTCGGATGCAGTTTCACACAAACCCGTCATCAGTCAACCCTACACAGGTTCCCTTCCTTCAAAGATGCAGTTTTACACGAGCTCGTCATCAGGCAACCCTACACAGTTTCCCTCGTTCAACTTACAAGATTACAATTCAACAGACAACCTCTAGATGGCATCTATAAGCCCATCCACCTCCCAACAGTCTCCAAATGGCATCTATAAGCCCATTTCCGACAAGGTTCTGTCACATCTCCAGATGGCATCTATAAGCCCATCCACCTACCAACAGTCTCCAAATGGCATCTGTAAGCCCATTCCCGACATCACATTGCTGATACCACACTATGTGAGTGCAAATTTTTGGGCACTCTAGTGTTCAATCATCTTCCACCTTCGGATCACGAAAGGCACGCAAGCCAATCTACATCCTCAGGTTTAAGAAGATTGAACAGGGGCAACTGTTGTACCCCAAAATTTGCCCTACCATATTCTTCAAGGTTTGACAAGAATCATCCTCAAATGGTTCAAGATTTGCTCAAGGATTGCACAGTCCAAACATCCTCCTAAGCCAATCAAAATTAGGGTTTTGTTTCCTTCAAGGAATTTGAGATTTTCAATGGCTCAATCAAGTCTCATGGGCCTATATACATTGCCAAGCATCTACATACCAAGTCTCAAGACTCACAGGGTCAAATTCCACAGTCAAAAGCCCTATTTGGTTCACAATCAACTGTAGGGGTAAAATGGTCATTTTACAGTCAAAAGTCAAAAAATTTGGTCAACATCTTATTTTGAGCACACAATCATCATTTGATCAAGTCTTGATCATGATTCCTCAAGCATGGCTCAAAAATCATCAAGATGCAAAAGTTGTTATTTTTGGACAGCTGAAAAGTCAACTGTAACTTGACCAAGGCATAACTTTTTCATGGTTCATCAGAAAAATCCCATCCAATGCTCATTTTGAAGGGAATGACATTTCCTACAACTCATCTTCACATTCCAAGTCCAATAAATGCTCTCACAAAAAGTTATCAATTTCTACATTATAGGTCAATTTCAAAAGTCAACAAAAAGGCATTTTAAGTCAAAGACCATAACTTGAGATTGGTAAATCCAAATGACATGGGACCAAAGGCATTGGTTAGAGGACTTCAAGACCTTTCCAAAATGTCCAAGAACATGTTCATATGATCAAAATTGAGCAAGATATGCATTGGAGAAGTTGGGAAATTTTCATGAATTTGCAAAAGTCAACTATCCTTAAAACTTCAATTTTTGACAAAAGGGCCCACTTTCTTCCACTTGATTCAGCTTTGTCATACCACACACGTGTCCCATAAATAATTTCAAGATCAAACATTTATTTTTCCATTTTATTTAATTTTTATTTATTTAATTAATTTTAAATCCATAATAATTCAAATAAAATCTAAAAAAATTAATGGAATAACATCTTTTGATTTGAATAGCTTTTATATGTCATATGCCAGCTAGCCAATTCGTGCCAAGCCTTTTTGTGCATAAAATCCAAGATTTGAACCAAATATGGAAAGGTCTTTTAATGGTGGTCAACAAGATCTCAAAACTTCAATACACCAAGATTAAGGCCCAGCTGTTGACCTAATTTTGTTCTCACATACATAAGCAAGCAGTACCAACAACATTCACGACCAGAGGATTGCTAAAACGGCCAAAGAAAATTGCAAAGTTTCTTGAAAAAGTGTGAGATCAAGAACAAGGTTGCAGACATTTTCAGATCAAAAGAGGCACGTAGTCTTCTTCCTTGCTGTCCACTGAACCTAAAGAGACCAATATCACGTCCTAAGATCCACTGAATAGCGCTGTAAGTTCTCAAAAACAGGCCCTTGAACACGAAACCTCAATTCTCCATTCTTGCATTTTTTCTCAAAAATATTGACATATTCATGTTTCTTGTTTGACTTCTAATCTAATGACAGTAGCCAATTTCGTTTTTAGGCCCTGAATCGTGATGCCCGATTCTAGGGTTCATGATATTGCGTTTTAGGTGTTTTTGGTACAGGGCAAATTGGACCCAATAATGGGGATAGAGATGGTCAGGGGATCAAGACGGACATGCCCAAGGTCTCAGGTGGCGTTTTCATGGCCTGAGGACAATTTTTGAAGCAATCCACGAAACCTCCTGCGGATAAAAATCCGCATGTAACTGAACCAGGATGTTAGTGAAGAAGACGATGATGTGTCTTCATATCACTGGCCCATTTAAATCCAAAACGCGCGCATCTTTTATTTTCCAGGATATTTCTCTTTATTATATATAATATTAATTTCCTATTATTGTAACAAATGGAATAGCTTGGCTGCGTGGAGAGCGCTCATACATATGACCTCTGGGACCTGGGTTCGAATCCCAGGTCCCCCAAAAAATCTTATTGCCTTTATTTTTCAGGTATTCTTGTGAGGCTTGCCAAAGAAGGTGTACCATATACCTCACAAATCAGGCGCCAGGTGGCTACATGCTCATATCCAAAGGCCATAAGGCGCTGACCACCATACCTCAAGTCAAAGCACGCTGTAGACAATGGCAAAAGGTCAAACGGGTTGAGAAAACAAGTGGGCCTCAGATTTCTAAACAAACCTCCTTGCTGGCCCAAACCCCCCCTGGGTTTGCATTTTATTTTTTTATTTCATTCATTTGCTTTATTTATTTTTATTGCTTTTTAATTAATTACTAACTAGCAAATTAATTAACATTTTCACAATAAAAATTCAGAAAACTAAAAAATGTAAATATTTTATTTATTATTATTAATTTCACTTTAGTTTAATTATTTTGTAAATAAACACTAACTTAAATTAATTTAGTTTAATTAGGTTTAATTTTAATTTTCTTTTATAATAAATAAAAATGAATTAGACTTAGGGTTTTTTCTTTTGACGCTTTTAATTTCTTTTTTTATTTTATTTCATTAAAACATTAAAAAACACAAAAAAAAATACTTTTTCTCGTAAATGATTAATTAATTAGTAAATTAGGTTTAACATTTAATTTAATTGCAAAAAAGGACAAATTCAATTCTTTTCTCAAAAGAGGGTCAAAACCCTAAGGACGTCCCGATTCAATCTTTCGCGCGCATGTTTATTTTAATTCATTATATTTATGTATCTGCTCCGGAAATGTAATAGTTAATTAGGCTTTTATCGCTTTATTTATTTTTCTCGCATTTATTTTCCAAACGGGTTTTATTTTTGGCGATGTATAGACCCGCGCCTTGTAATAGCGTAGATCCAGCTTTCCGCAATTTATTTTCCGCACTCTTAACTGTTAATATGCATGCAAGACTTGTCTGAAAAAATAAAATCAAAGCGTAGCTCACAAATAACATGTTCAAAGATAAACATAAACTGAAACAACACACATGCACATGCCACTCTTAGGGTACGCCTCACTGGTTGCCTCGACGTGGTCGTCAAGTATAGGGTGTTTTAGAGGTCGCCCTCCTGTCTAAAGATCCAGTTGCCTCGAAACGGTTGCCTCGGATAAAAAGGATCTAGGACATTAGGGTTACCACTAAGGCGTCCTACTATTGCTTTGGTGACCACACATTGTCCCTAATAATCGAATTGACCCGAATAACTCCAAGGACGGTGCTACCTACTTCTCAATAGTGGGATAATACTGTCGAAAGGACTCTTACACAGCTTAATTCCTTAGAGTAGGTAGATTTCTCCTGGGTACTTGCTCTTTCAAAAACAAAAACAACTTTTTGTTGGTGTAAGCCCTAGAGGCAATACTTTTGGTACTTGTATCGAATTATTTATTAATAATAAAAGGCATTTCTTTATTATGTTTGCTTTCCAAAATAATAAAGTCCCTAGAATGGTTTATTGGTTTAATGAAATGTTAAGTGTGACTTAATCATGAGATCCCATTAAACATAAGACACTATTCTTAAAGTATCCGTAGTCAAGCTTTAATGTGAAGTGGGATAACATTAAAGCATTAAGATTATTATGAAGATAGATTGATGATCACATCTCATGGATCATAGATAAGGAGTTATCAAGTCTTGACATAGGTATGAATATTAGGAGTAATATTTATACTGGATTGACCCGCTATGAGAATACTACATAGGATGTTATGCAAAGTGTCATAAGTTATTCTCATGATGATAATGGTGTATACCACCCTTCGACCTGAAACCACTATGGACCCTAGATGTAGAGTCAAGTACTTTATTGCTGATCAAACATCATTCGTAACTGGATGACTATAAAGACGGTTGATGGGTACTTCACAAAGCATGCTAAGGGACATGAGTGACCTAGATGGAATTTGCTCATCCTGCATAACAGGATAAATGTCTAAGGGCTCAATATTGAACTGGACAAGGGTGACACAGTGTATGCCTTGTGTTCAATATAGACATGAGGGCAAAAGGGTAATTGTACAACACAAATATTATCACGGAAAAGGTTTGGTCAGATCACATGACATTTTCGTGACTTGGGTAACAGTGATGTGTTGCTAGATACCGCTCACTGTTTATTATATTAAATGTGTGATTTAATATAATTGCCAACGTCGCGAAAACCTACAGAGTCACACACATAAGGACAGGTTGATGAGAGATAAAATAAATAAGGAACACCGTAAGGTACGGTGCACTTAAGTGTAATACGGAAAGTGGTAAGGTACCACGTGGATAAGTGATATATGGTACATCATAAGGTATGATGTCCATAAGCTTAATTGGGCTTTTAGCTTATAGCCTTAATTGGGCTTTTAGCTTGTAGCCCACACGAGTGATTCTATAAATAGATCCCTTGTGATGAAGCAATTTTACTTGATGCATTTTCGTTTTTGACTCTCTCTCTCACTCAAGGTTTCCGTTCGTGATCAGCTAGCACTGTGACCGGAAGCGATCTGTTCGTGTGGACTGAGTAGAGGCGTTGTTCTTCATCAACGCTCGTGATCACAACATCAAAGTTCTTAATCGCCACAAGAGGTAAATATTTCTATCACTGACCATGCTCATTCGTAAGGATCGCTAAAGGAAAATTTTAAATTCAGCTTCGCTTTTGGTCGCAATTTTCCTTCACTTTTCGCACCTACACGTTCAAAAAGTTTTCAAACAAATACTTCATACACTCTTGAGGACTGATACAAGAGTTACCTAGAAGTTTTTCAAAACAAACTTTTTCAAAACCCACAAACACTTGAAAAGCAAACAATTTTTGAAAACATAGTGAGCAAGTACCTAAGAGCCCGTAGATAACCACAGATAGAAAGGGTGCTAACACCTTCCCTTTCTATAAATCTACCTCCCGAACCGAGAAACATTCTCGAAAAGGAATTTTGCTGTGCTTTTGTCCTTTCCTTGTTGGAGAACATAAAAGACGGTGGCGACTCTTGCTTACCGCGACATTTCACGAACCAGCTTTAAAACAGTCAGTTCTATTTCCACCGATCACTAGTGAGCTATGTTGATTTTAAGTTCATACATTCGATCTTGTCATACATTCCCTATTACCAAACATCTAACAGTTTATGAGTTGCGAAAATTAAATTTGCGGAAATTAAATCTAAACTATTACAAGGCGTCAGATATTTACAACGCCAAAAACAACCCTTAAAATTAAAATACGAAAATTAAATAAAGCGATAAAATAATCAAAGTCCTAATTTAACTATTACATTCCGGGAAACAATTACATCAATATAGTAAAATGGATCGCGTGCGAGAAAATTGAGTCGGGCGCATTTTTTAGGGTTTTGACCCTTTTTGAAAGAAAGCATTTTTTGGTTTTTTGAGTTAAAAAGAAATTAAGTTAAGTTAACAATTAAATAAATAAATAAATAAATTAAAATATTTTTTGGATTTTTGATATTTAAAGAAATAAAATAAATTTGATTAAAGTTAATAAAAACCTAATTTTCTACATTAATTTTAATTATTGCAAAAATATTAAAAGCTATACCTATTTAAAACTAAATTAATTAAGTTAGTATTTATTTACAAAAATAAAGTGCTGAATTTAATTTTAATAAATAAAATATATTTTTTGGTTTTTTTTTAATTTTATTAAGAAAAAGATTTTAATTGGTTAGTGATAATAAAAATAAAAATAATAATAAATAAATGAAAGAAAATAGAAAAAGAAATAACCAAAGGGGGGGTTTGGGCCCAGATCAGGGGTGAGACTAGCAGCTTTTTGGCCCAATAGGCCCTGGCCTGGGCTGACTCTTTGGAATTCCCTGCATGCACGTTGACTAGGTCTTATGATGGTCATCACCTTTGGGCCATCATATTTGGCCTGGAGGCCATCTGGCGCTTGGAGATTTGGAGGAGCATGATGGACCACACTTGCTGAAGCGCGTTGGATTTCCTGGGGAAAAATAACAATATGCAAATATGGGGACCTGGGATTCGAACCCAGGTCCTGTTAGTTACCAAGCATACGCCTTGCCACTGAGCCAATGTGTTTCATTCGTTAATCGATTAAGTAACAATTAATATATTAGAAAACAAAACAA
Source organism: Vicia faba (assembly GCA_948472305.1). NCBI lineage: Eukaryota > Viridiplantae > Streptophyta > Magnoliopsida > Fabales > Fabaceae > Vicia > Vicia faba. Next base: position 622,238,391 of record OX451736.1, read on the forward strand.
ATGCCATAATTAAAACAAAAAAAAACGCGCGAATTATGAACGGGCCAACTGGAAAGGGACACGTCTTCATCTTCTTCGCTGGCCCCTGGTTATTTACCTGCAGATTCTTATCCGCAGCTAAATCTGTATGTCCCTCCTAAAATCTTCTCTAGGCCATGGAAATTAATTCCAAGCATATGGTTATGCTCGTCTCCTTCCACTGATCATGTCTATGCCCATTGTTTGCCCTAATTTTTCCTGAAACTAAAATGCCCAAAAACAAATACCAAGAACCCTAGATTTGGGTATGGCACTACAGATCATATAAATACAATTAAACAATGCAGAAAGTTTAGAAATTAATCAAGGATCATGAATATGTCAATGTTTTGTCAAGAAAATGCCAGAATGAGAGGTTGCAATTTCAAATGCATGGTGATGTTTCGAAGGACTTACAGCGCGATTGGGAAGGTGTAATGTCCTGATTTTGATTGCTTTTCACTCAGTGGATATCCAGCAAGAGAATAGTGTTGAGATTTGGCCTTGAAAACGCCTCTATATGCAATTTCAGTTTCAAGATTTTACAAGTTTTTCTAAGTTTTGTTCTTGTGATTTAGCAGCCTCTAGGTCCCCAATTCGTGCCTCCTGCCTTGTATACGTATAATGGAATGAATTAGGTCAAGTTTCTTGGGCTGAATCCTTATGCATTGATGATTTAGGATTTGATTTGATCCTTCGTGAAAAAGCTTCCAAATTTGTCCAAAAACCACCTTTTTGTTCATGATATGGCTTGATTCGGATTTGATTATGTCCATGATGATGATTAAGGCCTGTATCAATCAAAAAGATTCCAAGTGATCAATATTTGGATTTAATTTGGATTTAAATTGATTTAAAATGAATTAATTCAATAAAAATCAAATAAAATAGAAAAATCAATAAATGGACACAAGATTGAAGATAGGACACGTGTGTAGTGTGACAAGATCAAATCAAGTGGAAAAAAGTGGGGCCATTTGGCAAAATTTGAAGTTTTTGGGATAGTTGACTTTTGGCAATTTTGGAAAAATGCCCAACTTCAACAATGCATAACTTCTTCAATTTTGAACTTTTGGAGGTTTTCCTGGACTTTTTAGAAACCTTGAGATGTCCTATAATCAACCATTTTTGTCTCATTTCATTTTGATATTCCATGCTCAAGTTATAAGCTTTGGAAAAAAAGGTGTTTTTGTTGACTTTCAAAAATGACCTATAATGTCCAAATTTGTAACTTTTTCTGAGTGCATTTCTTGATCTTGGGGTATGAAGATGGATTTTATAAAATTTCATCCTCTTCAAAATGAGCTTTGGATGGGTCATTTCTCATAAAGTATGAGAAAGTTATGCTTGGTCAAAGTTGGTTTGACTTTTCCTACAAAACCCTAATTTAGCAACTTTTGAATCTTGATGAATTTTGAGCAATCCTTGATTAATCATGATCAACCCTTGATAAAATGATGAATTATCCTTCAAAATGATAATGTTTACAAAAAAACTTGAGGTTTGACTGTATTTGGGTAACAGTTGACTTTTGTCCTACCACAGTCGATTTTTGGGCCTCTTGAGCAATTGACTGACCAAACTTCCTCTGCAAGGCTTGAAATTTGATATGGATGAACTTGAGAACATATTATGACATTGGGGAGCACTTGTGGTCATTTGGATGCAAATTCCTTGATGCAACACAAAACCCTAATTTGAGGTTGACTACCTTAGGAGATGATTTGACTGTCCAACTCTTGAGCAACCTTGAGTCATTTGGAGATTATTCTTGCAATGTTTTGATAAATATGAGAGGGAAAATTTTTGGGTACAACAATCTTGCATTAGGATTTTTCTACCGTTTTATTTTAACCTTTGCCATACAATCCTATTACTAAACAATTATAAGGAAAGCAATAAATGCAGAAAGTAAAGGCCGAAACTAAAGATTCTTATGCTATTACAAGGCTTCAGGAGTGGGGGTACAAATAATAAAAATGTGGGAAAAGAGTAAAACCCTAATTATCTATTACAAACCGTAAGCAGTTATATTAATCGAAAAATGCAAAAATAATAAAATACGCAAAGCGATAAGAAAGAAAAAGGAAAAGGAAATTGCTTGGATTGATTTTTAATAGAAAAGACTTGATGATTAACCTAATTACCAAATTAATTTTAATTATTTAAAAAATAAATTGATCAATTAAGTTAATCAAACCCTAAACTGATTTTAATTATTTAAAAAGTTAAAACCCTATTTAATTTTAACTTGAAAAAAGAAGAAAGTTTATTAATTAATCAAAAAACTAAACCCTAATGTTGATTAGGGTTTGTGAACAAATTAATTGATAAAAAATGGTTTAGTTTGATGAATTTAGGGTTTTATAAGTGAAAATAGGAAAAAAAATAAGGGTTTAAAAAAAGTTACCAGGGCTGGGTGTTGAACCCACGCCATCTACCCTTTCTCTCAGAACCTTCACCACCAGACCAGAAATGTGCCTGTGTCAAAGAACAGAAGCCAATACGTTTTGTACTCAATCCTGCAAAATATGGGAATTTATGAATAAAAGTAGCAAAAGGCAGGGATCAAACCCACGCCCTTTGACACAAATGCCTTAACGTACGCGCTTTTGCCACCGGGGTGGCTATACATCTGATATATAAAACAAAATGAAACATATATAATATAAAAAAGCTGCTTGAATCAGAGAAGCATCAGATCCCTAGCTCTGGTCGTCTTCTCTGGTAAGCCAATCCTTCACCTATGCAAAATAACAACTATTAGAAAGCCAAAAGTACCCTACTCCCTAAATCAAGGGTTGCGAGTTCAATAGGATGGTTATTTTGGACTGAAACCGCCTGGTTTGAGAGGTATAACAAAAAGTTATGGATCGGTGCAAGGGTGGCATCTCACAATATGGATTGCATGGGATTATTATGATGATCCAAACCTGTACAAACACACCTCAGAAACATATTAGTGGCATTAGTATGGCTTAAAACAAAACGAAAATAAAAATAAGAGTTTTGTAAAGATCATGAAATCGGTGATGGATGCATGCGTATTTCCTGAGTTTTGAACCATCAAATTTGATCCATTCTTAATTTGTATGATTGCTGGGAGTGAATGGAATGGCTAGTTTGTAGTGAAAGGGACTATGAATAGGGTTTCAAGTTTTTAGGGTTCTTGAAAAAAACTTGAGATTTTTGGACAAGTTTCTTGAGGCAAGGGTTTCGTGGTTGGCTTGTATTAAGAGTGGAGATTAAATAGCATGAATTAGGTCAAAGATAGGATAGGATTGGACCTTGAGTAAGAAGCCTCATATTTCATCTTATTTATTTTTGAATTATTAATGAATAAATCAAAATAATTAAAATAAAATAGACCAAGGGGTGCATGAACAAGATTTGAGGTGTATGAGGAGTGCAATACACGTTTGGACTTTAAAACAATGGCCTAATAGTGGAAAATATCAAGTTTGCTCAATTTTAATTTCATGTATTTGCTCAAAATTTCCCAACTTACACTGGTCATAACTCTCTCAATTTTTATCTTTAGAATGTGATCTTGGACTTTTTGGAAATCTCAAGATGTTATCTACAATCCCTATTTTGATTGTTTTTGCATTTGGAGATTTTATCTTGATGTAAGGTACCTTGACCAAAAGTGTCTTTTTGTTGACTTTTGAAATGACCTGTAAAGTATTGGCTCATATCTCTCAAATGAAGCATTTTTTGGACTTGATCTTAGAGAAACAAAGTTGTAGAGAATTGAATTTCCTTCAAAATTAGCTTTTATTGAGAAAAAATGATGAAGCATGTGAAAGTTATGCTTGGTCAAAGTTCAGTTGACTTCTCCTAAGGAAACCCTAATTTGGCAACTTTTGACTTTTGATGATTTGGGGATTTTCTTGAGGAATCATGATCAACCCTTGATCAAATGATGAATATGACTTTAAAATCTTGATGTTGACCAAAAATCTTGAAGTTTGACTGTATGTTGACCACAGTTGACCTTTTACCCAATACAATTGATTTTCAGTCATCTGAACCATTGACTGAGCAAACTTGTGATTCAAGGCTTGAAACTTGGTATAAGCTATATTAGAGACATATAAGAGACCATGGATTCTATTTAAGACCTTTGAAATCCAAACTTACTTGTGGAAAGTGAAACCCTAGTTGTGGATCCATTGCTTAGGAGGAGAATTTGTCTGATCAATTCAAGAGCAACCTTGAGCATTTAGAAACCCTAGGAGAATGTATTGAATAAAATGAGAGGGAAAATTTTTGGGTACAACACATACCATTATAACTCAACCTATATCTCTTTCTTTTCTTTCACTCTTTTCATTCAAGCACAATCACATTAAGCTTGTTATCCGTACACGCACATAGTAGGGAAATCGTTTAGCAACTATATGATCCTTTTCTTTTCTTTAGCACGAGGTTCTGGTATTTAAGCAGTGTAGCCCCATTTTTTCCAACTGCAATTGTGGGGGATCAGATTGTAGCCCACCCTACCAATTCTAGTACCAGCGACCTCTGGACTAACCAGTATTGGGTGCTTATTTTTAATCTTTATAGGCGTAACAATCGTTAGGCTAAATGATTGGGTGTGGATCACCTAACTTAGAAGGTTATTATTCAATTAAATCATTTATTTATTAAAAACGGGACCATTCACTTATATTCATTGATTCCCTATGTAGTTTGTGTTTAAGATGGTGCTGACTTCTAACATAAACTACTTAAGAGCTACTTTGAAAACTAGAGCCTAAGGTTTCGGCATAATAGCTACCCAAATCAATATCACATAATGAGGGGTTTTTGGTGTCACAACAATCTTGATTTTATTGAAAATTTCTCAAGTCTCTCTAACACAGCCTAAAGTGTGACAACCTATATACTTTCAGAGTATGTGTGTCATGTATCCAAGAAAATTTGTGTTGTAGGTTAAGTTTTTTAAAATTTTGGGGAAATTCAATAACAACTGAAAAATAGACATACAGACTCGACATCACATGCAATGACTCGACCAAATACTGAAAACAAATAAAAATCTAAGAACATGCAATAAACTACAAAATAATACATCAAAAAAAGAAGCGACAAAAGAAAAGCGGTAAAGTTCCTCCCCACACTTAAACAAAACATTGTCCTCAATGTTTCAGTAAAAAGTGGGAAAGGGAATAAGAACCTGATCAATTCTATTAGCAGGCTATCACGACCAAATCCGCTCCACATCTAGAGGAAATACCTTCTCGTATCATACTGATCAACAATGTTACCCCCACCAGCAACATTCGTAGGGATGTGCATGGGAACCATCTCATTTTCGAGATGATCATCTATAGATTTTTCACCTAGATATGGTCGAGACGTGACAAGCGATCCATATCGTTATTTTCTGCAGTTTCAAACAGTAAAAGGAAAACATTAAATTGAAAGCTTGTGGGTTGCCTCCCACACAACACTTTGTTTAACGTTGATAGCTCGACGGATCAGGAGTTCAAGCACTCATGGTGGTTCTCTAGAGAATGACTCCTCGATCAAACTTTTAATAATATTCGATTTCCATGGCCACTTATCAAGCCATCTCACATATCCATCACATTTTCTTTTCTTTCTTCTATGGGGTGGTTCATTATTTTGAAATTGTGGTGGTGGTTCTGGATCTATCTTGAGTATCATATTTTCAAGTTTAGGCTTAGTTATTTTATCCATCACCTCAAAGGCTAACCTTTCCCTCTTAACACTGATGATTTCCCTAGTTTCATGGTCCTCAAATTTTCTCTTTTTATGTGGTACCTCAAGCAAAGGTGCATTAGTGTGGATATTTTTCAATACCTTCACATATGTTTTGGATTGGGAATCTCTCTTGGCTTCCACAAACCTTTTTGGGAAATGAATCGGTGGGGTATAGGGAGGAGGAACAATAATAGGTGTTTTCTTCTCTACCTCCTCGGCAACCTCCCTTTTGGATGGCGTCAATGTATTTTTCTTAATCTCTACTCTTTTATCACCAGAACTATTCTCAACCTCATTATTACTCTCTTAAACCTCATTATCAATCTCCTCATTATCAACATCCACATGCTCCTCAGGTAAGGGTCCTAGAGGATTTTGTGCAAGCAGGGATATTTGAGTTTCCAATGTCGTGTTTTGAGTCGCGGGGGACTCGACCTCATTGTTCAGCTACCTAAGGGTTTTATTATTATGGAGACTTTGTTTTCTTAACTCTTCATTTTGGACAATTTGGGTCTCTACAAAGTGCTATATCCTAGATTCTAGCCTAGAGTGAGTCAGCATCGCATTGAAATCCTCCATTGATGTTTTGAGGTTTAAATTATTGGATTCCCGCGGTTCCTCAAAGGGTGTTTGCATCGCATTTTGTGTCTCCACAAAGTGCTCTGCCGTCATGGTTTCTAACCTAGAGCGAGTTAGTGTTGCAGTGAGATCCTCCATTAATGTGTCGAGAGTGGAATTTCGGGATTCTTGCGACTCCTTAAAATATTGGGTGGGGTGATTGTAGAGGAAATTTGGTTGAGGATAAGTTAGCATCGCATTACAATCCTCCATTAATATTCTGGGACCGGATTTATGGGATTCTTGCGACTCCTAAAAATATTGGGATTGGCAGTTGTAGAGGTAATTTGGGTAAGAGTGAGTTAGTGACGCATTGAAGTCCTCTATTTGTATTTCGAGGTCAAATTTATGGGATTCTTGTGATTCCTCGAAATACCGAGAGTGGGAGTTGTAGAAAATAATTGAGTGATACATAGTAATTAAATTAAGAGTGCCTTGGTCTGTATGGTGCAACAATAGAAATAACAATATTGACACTTGGTCCCCGACAACAGTGCCAAAAACTTGATGCGTTTGCAAGTACACTAAAATATCAAAGTAATATAAAAGATTATCGAATCCACAGAGACCAATATAAACCTATTGTAATCTATTGTTACTTTATAAAGATAAGGCTAATGAAGGATTGGATTCGGGGAGAATAAGAACTAAAACTCAAATAAAACAAAGATTAAGATAAATACAAGAAAAGAGAGAGACTGAAATATGTATTCCGCATACCTCAGGGACTTTGTAACTCGTTGGCTTATAATAATGTTGAAAACATATTTAGTAGAAAATATTAGCTTAAAGACTAAATCTCACACTCTCATGGCTTTGAATAAAGTCACGTTCCTTGACCATGGGATTTTTCTCTCGCTCGCCCATTTTAATCGATAAACGCGTTTTGAAAATTAAACAAGTTCTAATTAATTCTAAAGTGCTCTCTTTGTGGTTATGATTAATGCCCAGTTTCTTCTATCTGGTTAGACCCCCACGCTCTCGCAGTGTTGGCTCGAACCTTAGTTAATTTCCCACTCTCGTGGCAAAATCATGTTAAATAACCTCTCACTCTTGTGACAAGGCTATTTAAATTAAGTTTAAAAACAAAGACCAAAACAGGATTTTTGAAACAAATAATTAAGCCAACTTCGTTATTGAGTCCCGTCGGAAATGACGGTTCTCACATACCATAATCAAAACTATTTAGCTAGACATATTGTTAAATGAAAGTGAATTAAACATAGCAATTGCAATTAAGAACGACATGGTAATTGAATTAACAATGATAAACAATAATAATAATAATAATAATAATAATAAAGCAATAAAAAGAAACTGTAAAAGTTAGGAATAAATTGCGAGACTTGAAATAAAGATGAAATTGAAATAACTTCTATTAGAGCGACAAGATTTGATCCAAGAATTACACATATTATAGGCCTAATACTAATGGTGTGGTAGCTCCCCCATGTGAGAAACTACAACTTTTACAAAGTGATTTTTGCCCAAAACTATGAAAAACGCTTCCACGCACAAACTTAGATACCCAAACAATGAATGCTAGGTCCTTTATATAGTGAGAAATGCTGGAAGTTATCATGTGATAGGTAGTGGAGATAATGGAGATCATGGTCAGAGAAGTTGAGAAAATCATGGGGTGAGTGGTTTCGTGAGTACTGACATGGAGAAGGGATACAAGAATTAAATATGTGGTTGCATAAAATTGAGATGTGGTGAGGGACACATGATGTATGGTGAGGGCCACACTATTGAAGTGTGTGGCAAGGGCCACATCTTCTGTTGCAAGGGCCACAAGTCCACAGCTAAAGCCACAACTTCAGAAACTGCATTTTCTGCTATTTTCTCCCATTCTTTCAATCTTCTCCATTTCTTTGCCATTTCTCGTTCTTTTTTCGCATGTGAGCCATGTGTTAGAATGTTCCTGAAATAGAATAGCAATACCGACATAATAAGACATAAACAAATGAAAAACAATATAAAAGTGCATATGAATCAAGTCAAATATACAATATAATTTCACATTATTAATAGGGAGCTTGAGGTATTGGGGACCCCACAAAACTCTGATTTATCAATCACTTGGACTCCTTGATTCAACACACATATATTATACAAGAAACAAGCAAACAAAACATATATTTCATCCTTATAAGGTTAGTGATACAAATATGAATGAGACGATATCTTGATGTTATGCAATGATTCAAAAAGAGGTGGGATCTTAGGTAAAAAAAATAGGGTATAAGAAAACACTTCTGAATAGATATTGGATTCTGGCTATTCAAGAAGAACTCAATCACTTCTAAAAAAATGATGACTTGTATGGAAAAGACGTCCTCTCAGCATGCAGGCTTCCAGAATGATGTATGGACTTCTGAGGTACGTATTGTTCTTTCTATTTTCTTTTGGGATATGATGCTTCAAACTAGTGAATTTCTCGTATATCAGAAGTATCCATGGTCAGAATATTCTCTTGAGAATTCCTCTGTCTGCTAGAAACTGAAGAGTTTACTTCATTAAATGAGGTGTTAGAATAGTGAAAGATTGGTGATTCAAAATAAAGACAATTGTCTTTTTTGAAGCACTCCCAATAACTTGATGTGACACATTAGGAAACGAGAAAATCTTGGGATTAAATAATAAATCAAAATGCTTTACCTCTTGTCAGATTTTTGCAATATTCAAAATATTTTTCCATCATTGCAAAGACTATTTAAAACCCACTCACGTCACTTCACACACTTACGCAACATTTATCCTACACTTTCATATTTATAGCCCCAAAACTCTTCAAACCCTAAAACCCTTTGTTCAAACATGTGTCCATGTCTGTTTATCTTTATCAATGGCTGCTCAACAAAAATATACATAAGTTTATCATCAAAATCAACCACCTCAACAAGAACAAACCTATGATATCTGTCTATCCAACTCCTGACAATGAGTTGACTGTTCTTACTGAAGCCCTAGTGACTTCGAAAACCTTGCTGCTAATGGTTGCAATCTTTTAGATATTGTAACTCTTCAAGGTTGGGCAATATACTTTGATAGTCTCTCTAGACCAGTATTTGTTTACCTGATTAAAGATTTTTGGATACACTCCTATGTATCTGTCAGTGGACATGTTTTCTCAATTTTCTATGGAAGTAAGATCTTCATTACTGAAAAGGATATTGTAAGACTGTACAGTCATGATGGAACTGGATCCATACTGAGAAATATGTATCCTGATGGTTTTAAGAATTATAGAAAAGTAGAGGTCATCTTTAAGGAACATTTTGAGGAACAAAAATCCAAATTCCTCCATGATAAGCTTAGGGTTTGGTTCAAGATATTTCTGGGTAGCATCTTTCATTGATGTGTTACACACTCTTCAGACTACATCAATGCAGATCAAAAGTATCTTCTACATAATATTCACACTAATGAAAAGATAAACATACCAGTAGTTCTATTTAATCATTTGAATAACACCATTGTTGAATCAGGGGATGGAGGATGCAAGAAGAAGAAACACATTCCTTTCAGAAGACTTATGTCAGAAATTCTTCTAGAAAGTAGTCTTGCTTGTTCTTCGAATCAAGAAGATATGGTTATAGTTGTCGAATCTCCCTTGAATAGGAAAACTCTGAGAAACATTTGGATAACTAAAGAGATAACTGTGGAACCTTCAGAGCCAATTGTGTCTGAGGTAATGAACAGAAGGACTCATGTTGAAAGATTTCATGAGTATCTTCTTGATCAATCTTCAGAGATTAATCACAAACCCTGCGTTGGTGCTTCTCCCTATAAGACAAAGAGGAAATCCTCCAAGAAGTGTAGAATGGAAGGATCTCCTGCAAAATTTCTAAAGGTCAACATAGTTAAGAGACAACTGGAGATCTCTGACAGTCCTGATGATTCTATACCTTCCAAGTTTTCCAGAACATCTGAAGCTGCTACAACTCCTTATAACACTAGAGCATCTATAGATGATCCCATCAAGAATGTCTCTTTGAAGAACATTGTTTCTGATAATGAAATTATTCCATCCTTTCCTCCATCCACTCTTGCTATTCCACCACATATTCCATCATCTGATTCCACTTTTGGATTAGTTTCTGATCCCACCAAGAAAAATCCAAATGTTTCAGAAGGCATTTCTTCCGATCCTATAAAAACCTTTAAAAAATCCAAAACCCTATAAAAACACTTCTTCAATAAACACGTTCATTATTCCTCCTCGTGAAATCTCCATCTCTCTTCCTCAACCATCCTCTATCACTCCATATGAATCCCTCATCACCATCACAATAAACTCTGAATCCTACTAACACTCCTCTTCTAAATGAAGTTGAGATTAACATCACACCATTTCAAGACCTTCCTCAATCATACCCTCAACCAGAACATCACACCTCTGATGTTCAAGATACTTTTGAAGACTCCATGTATAAATAGGATATCTTAAAGATCACTGTTGTTCCAAATAGGGATCCCTCTCCTTATTCTAGAAAATTGTTGGCCTACTTTGATAGAACCAACACTAAGCCTATACCCTTGGATGAAATAATGTATCACTTTAGACTTTGTGCTCGTAACTCTTTAAGATTCGTCTTGAGAAGATTTGTTTCAAGCAGGAATCCAAAAATGACAGATGATATCTGGGACGAATTCAAAAAATGGGTCCATGTTACTCCAGAATCATGGAAGCCTACTGCCATTTGGACGCTGTTATGAAACACAATGAATGGTTCGATGCTACATCGATTATAATTCCTCTATGTTGGCCTGCTCAAGAGATTCTGATTCCTGAACCTGAGCGACATGGTGATGCTATAGTTGATACTTCAGAAGCTATTGTTGCTAAAGATTATGGGTCTGAAATAGCTTTGGTTGATGGTCAACATTTTGGTTCTAAAGATAAGCAGTTGTGGAAGTTGAAGACCAGTTAGATGGGTTGAAGGATGTCTTGGAAAAATAGCAGGAGGACAATCTTTTCATCCATCAACTCCTAGATAAGTAGGATGAAAGGATTTCTGCTCAGGAGGCTTTGTTCAATCAACTGTCAGAGGTGCTGATGCAGTTCATGGAGAAATTTGACAAGAAGGATGTTTAGAGCCTCATACCATTGTCTTAGAACTTAAAAATAGTTTTTATTTTGTTTCTAAAACAATTGTATCTTTATCCCACTTGACTTTAATAAAAAAAATCTTTTGCCTTTTAAATCTTTATGATTACTAACAAAGGGGTATCATACCCAAAATTTGTCCTACCCATTTATGAGGATCGTCTGGCTTATGCATCTCGCCTCCTTCATGACATACTCTTCATTAGGTCATCTAGCATCGCATGCATCATTAATCAGTAAATGGTCATGGGATCAAGGCATTTATTTTAAGAAACTACACACAAAAAGATTATTCCACCGAGCAGTATAACAGGGCAAAACTCTGGTTTTTCAAGGTTTAAATGTGTTCCGCATGTTTCACGAGCTATTAGAGCAATAATCAATCAAGCCATCATCATGTTAAGCTCTCATGTATGTCAAAAAAGTCTGAATTGCGGAGGAATTGGGTGTTTCAGTGAATGTGAGACGGTGCGAACCAGAAACAACATTTTCGCTGGTTTGAGCTTAAGAAATTCGCAAGTTGCAATCAAGATACTGTTTTGAAACCCTCTCTTAGACATTGGAATCGTCTTGGTATTTTTTTCATTTCATCTATTCATATCGAAATCCAATTCTATGAAGAAAGTCCCCAAAGAATTTGATTTCTCTGAAATGGTATTTTAATTTAATGACTGGTTATCTATTTATGGGGTATTCGAAAATTCATAACTTTCATCCAATTCAGTATTTTCAGTTGATTCTTCGAGCATTGAGACCATCTTAATATTCTTATCATTTCTCGTGTTCATATAGAAGGCTAATTTTGTGAAGAACATTTTAATTCCTTGAAGACAGTGTATTGAATTTAATTGATGATCCGATGTTGCGCGGGTAATAAAATATTCATAACTTCTGATTGGAGTACTATTTTAGAGTGATTATTAAGGCTTTAAAACCGCCTTAATATCTACTTCAATTCGTATGTTCGGCTTGAGAGCTGATTCGGTAAGGAAGATCCCCGAACGTGCAGATACTCTGAGGAGGTACAATGGAAATACAATGAAAACGGCGTGCTGAACCGTTATTTTTCAAACGTTCAAAAATTCACAACTTCTGATTGGGATACTCTTTAGGAGTGGTTCTTGAGGATTTAAAACCATCTTAATGTCTTCTTTATTCCGTACATTCGGCTCGGAGGCTGATTCGATATAGAAGATCTCCGGACGTGCAGATACTTTGGAAAAAACAGTGGAAATACCGTGAAAATACTGTGCTGAACCGTTATTTTTTGGACATTCAAAAATTCATAACTTTCACCCGGTGCATTTGTTTAGCCACTCTATGGGCGAAAAATACGTTTTAATGCCATCTCCATTTCGTATGTTCGAGTCGAGGATCAGTTCTTTGCAGAAGGTTCCCAGAAATGCGAATTACTAGAGATTTTATTATGTTGAACTGTAATTTTAATTCATCATTTTCCGATATTGTAAAAATCGTAACTTTGATTTTTATTGTATCAAGATGACTCTTTTGGGATAATTTTACAAATGATGTCAGCTACAAGTTTACTTCAGACCCCGAGTTTGGATTTTGATCAGAGGATTTTCGTTCGTGGCATTCTTTCTAAATTGAACGGTGAAATTAACTGAGAAAAATCTGCATTAGCAAACTATACTTTGCGTCTGTGCATCTTCAAAAATTCATAACTTTCTCGTTGTTTATCCGATTGGGTCCATTCTTTCGGCATTGCGTCATAAATTATGTCATATTATTTTTTATGATGAGCTTGAGTCGAGATTTTGCATCGATGATGATATGGCATTATCTTCTTGTGTTGTGTATTAAATTTGCTAACACTGTCAAAATAAGGTCCTATCCAAATTCAAATCCAAGGCCCAATTGGAGAGAATATATAAGTTTAAAATTCAGATTTGCTTTCAAAATTCACTCACTCCCAAAAACTCCTCACAACTCTCTCTCTATTTTCTCAAGGATCAAACACACTTCTATTTCAATTTTTCTTAAGAACATCAACAATATTCATCAATCTTCAACAATCATCAAAAACAAAAAACATCAAATCTTCTTTGAATTTTCCTCTGATCACTGATCCAACATCCGTGATCCCCTTCCACCGTCGAATTGCCGCGAAGACTTTAGAAAGTTGGGACGACTCCATCCGAGCTAAGCGCCTCCACGAAGACGCGACCTTCTCCCCTCTGTCATTGTCGATCGTGGTCCTTCTCCTCTCTCCGTTTTCCAATGATTCCGTGAGCTCTCTGGCCTCCTCTGTGCTCCAATTTTTTTTTTACATCAACCTCCTCTTCACTTCAATTTGGCAATTCAATTAATCTTGATTTCTTATCTTGATTGAATTGTGAATTTATTTGGAAATTTGAATTGAAGTATGAGTTGAATTTCATAATTGTGAGTTGTTGTGATTCTTGAATTGTGATATCAATTATGTTGAGAATAAATTGAGTTGAATTTTGATGTGAATTGAATTCTTGAAGATACTTGTTGTAACTTGATTTTTGAGTGGTTATAATGTTGAAATCCGGAATTGGTTGAGAAATTACATAATCGATATAGATGTTGAATTTTATTAGGAAGATTGATGATGATTTTTGAACACCGAATTTGAGATTTAATATCAATTATGGAATTTTTATGAGGATTAAGTTGTAATTAATGAGTTAACGCAACTTTTCAAATCAAGTTGTTGATAAATTCACTTTTCGACATTAAAACTTCAAATCCGATTAGTTGCATTATCACTTGGATTATGCTGCTTTGACTTGAATTATGCGGATTTAATTTGTTTGCAAAGTTCTTGTAGTTTCCATGCGATGATACATGAACATGTACATGTTTTTACATCAGTTTATGAGTTTTTAAACTCATTTCCATTCGATATCGGTTTATGTAAAAGTTTCTTCCTAGGAATTATAAATACATTGCAAATGGGTTTTCTAAAGTTTCTCAATTCATATTCATGCTTCCTTGTGCATTTATGGACCATTACTGTTGAGTTTTACCGTTTCTGATGTGATTTTTCGAGCGGTTCAAGAGTAAGTGATGTTGCTGCGCCGTAACGGTAAGTTATGCTTCCAATGCGATTTAATTCATGGTATAGAATTTTTTGAGCTTCTTGGTAAGTTTGGAAGCTACCGTGCCGTTTTTGTGCGATTCCGTTTTGACTATTTGCACACTCGTTTTTGTATTGCAATGCTGCCCGGAGTTTGTTTTATGCTTCTAATATGCATTTAATTTTTATTCCTTTATGGTTTAATCATAAATTGAATTGTGTTGTGAACGCATAACTCTGATTGCGGTTTCTTGTTATCACTAATGCATTTTTTGACTTGTGCAAGGTACATTGTGAGAGCTTTCAATCATGTAACTAAAGTGTTGGTTATTTGATTGAAAAGTATTTGATTTGTGGCTTCACTTCCGATGTGATTTATCTTGATTCTCATTTCATGAGAAATATGCATTGTTTGCGTTTTTTGTGTGGATGTGAATTTGTGTGCAAGTGTTTTGTTTATTGCGGATGTGTCTGACACGCATTCTCGTTGTGCTTTATTGATCGATGCATATTCTAACTATTTTTTGTTGATGCTAGCTTGCTCGAAGTATTCCGAGTTTCTTTGCTCTCGTCTGATAATTGACGAATTTGCATTTGATTGGTATTCTCATTTGTTTCCTTTTATCTCTTGCATTCTTTCCCGCTTTCTGATTCCATGAGAATTAGGAATAGAGATGCATGTTGTACCTCTTTCTGATGCCATGAGAAGTAGGACTAGAGATGCATGTTCTGGGAGTCCCTTTGATTCAAGTTATTGTTTAAAGACCTGTAGCAGGAAATTTCTACTTGTGTGTGTTTACATTTTTGCCCAAAGACCTCTATGAAGGTGTCCCATTCCCATTCCCCATTATTAATTCCTCACAGAAGGAAAGGCAGGTAGAGGTAAAGCTACCGGTAGAAAACACAGAGCCGCCACCGAACTATATTTATCCCGAAGGAAGGGGAAATATCGATAAAACTACAAGGGAATGGATAAGATGGTCTTGCAACCAAGAGAATGGGTAAGGGAGTCGATTATACAAGGGGAAGGTATTAACACCCCTCACACCCGTTGTACTCAACGGAACCCATTTTGTTTGTTTGTCTCTAAGGGTGTGTTTATCTACAACTATACTTGCTTAAGGGGGAAGAAAAGTTTTTTATTATTGCGTTCGTGAGGGTTTCGCAATCCTTTGCCTACGTATCCAGTGAAGGAATCAGAAAATCATAGTTCTTCTAGAAAAATGTTAGTTTGTTGGTGTTTTTTAATGGGCGACATTAACGCACGCATTCTAGCAATAAGCACGGCCTGTATCGTGGTAGAACGAAGATAACATGCCCCTTTGGAGAGTTTTGATTGGTTGAATGTTTTGCGAGTTTTAGAATGAATTCGAGTAATGATTAAATTCTTTTGGATTTTTTATTTGAATGATAAGTTTTAATCTTAATTACAAAAGAAAAGTTAAAGGGGAAAGTCTACCCTAATGTTTTCATGCATGGGTTCCAACCTAAGGTCTAATTAGTTCGCATCTTAAAGAATAGGAAACTATCATCGTAAGGGAGCATAATATAAAAAGGAGAAGGTGTTTAGGAAGAGTGCTCGTGTAGGGTGATCATGGAAAAAGTGATGACAAAATGATTAGTATCGTTAAAGGCGTAAATGGAATGCTTGGTGTATGGGAATTGAATCAGGTTATGATTAACCAAGGGGTGCACTTGATTAATCTCGTGAGAGTAGGAGCTCCTACCCTCAACTATGAGACCCTTTCTGCATGGAAACACTTGGTGTATGGACCAAAGTGGTTGATTCAGGTTATGGTTAACCAAGAGCGAAACTTGATTAACCTTGTGAGAATGGCCATTCCCAAACTCAACTATGAGACCCTTTAAGAAGATGCTTGGTATGTGAACCAAGGGGAGAGAAGTTGCTTCAATGTACAAGATGAAAATTAAAAGCCCATACAAGGTGGCTACATGCATGCTCCTAGAAAGTGGGACTAGCGTGGCACTAGTATTCTAAACGATCAATCAAAACAATCGATCGAATAGTTGTCACTGTAAGAAAGCCCAAGACTAAGCTATGAAATGTGTGCAAGTGTGCATTACTAAGTGTATACCTTTTCATTGAGGATGAGCCCAAGAGGAGGCCATGTGTTCTAATTGAATGACATATGCATAATTAAGCAACAATTAAAACATACAAAAATAAATCCTAAGCTATTACAATTATATGGGATGGGGGTACAAGCTTATGAATAGGGATGAAATACATGCCTAATTAAATTATTACAACCATATTGAATAAATAGCAATAAAAAATATAAAGATAGTGCAAAAAGAAAGAAAAATTATTTTTTGGCCATTATGTATCGACACATGCATTTATGCATCGACACATAACAATTCTTGTTTCTGGAAATAAAAAATAACACAGTATGAGTCGATACATAATGGTATGTGTCGACTCTTTTCTTGTTTGTGTCGACAGATTCATGCTTTGTATCGACTCATACAACTTCCTTGCCCCTGGAAATAAAAAATAACACAGTATGAGTTGACACATAAGGGTTTGTGTCGACTCATACACCTTTCTTGCCCCTGGAAATCCAAAATAACACAATATGAGTCGACACATACGCGTTTTGTGTTGACTCATACACCTTTCTAGCCCCTGGAAATCCAAAATAACACAGTATGAGTCGACACATACGCGTTTTGTGTCGACTCATAACCTATCTTGTGCCTGATATGCATCGACTCATAGAGGCATGTGTCGACTCATACTGCTGTATTTTGTTTCTAACACGGCTCTGCTACATGTAAAAGGTAGTTTTCCACATATAATTGATAAACATGAAAAGCAAGCACGTAGTTAGCTTCAAGAGTATGATATCTACATTTATCTTCAAGAATGAGTCACTAATGATGCTTGAAATGAGGAGCGCAGAGTCAAGAAGACTTACCTTGGAACTAAAATATGTGTTATGAGTTTGAACACCTTTCAAGATGTTGTGATGATCAGAACAACTTCAGTGAACCTCCAGGAAGTTGCTCCAATCCTTACTTTGTATTGAGAGCTGCAAGGTTGTACAGGGGGTTGAAGTTTTGTCTTTGTGTTTGGAAGGTGGTGAGGATGGTATAACAAGAGCTATTTTTGTATTTGAATCATCTCTCTGTGATGCATATGAAATGTTTATATATTTGGTTTAGGATAAGGCATGCAAGGTTGAACAGTGGGTTGAGGTTTAGTTTTTGTGAATGAAGATCCTTTTGGTTGCTACTGTTTTTTTGTGGCTGCTGTTTTTCTCTATTTCTCAATATTTCTCTCTCTTTCTTTTCACAAAAACTCTCCTCTCTCAACCTGGCTCTTGTCTTTTTTTCAATATCACTCTTGTATCTCCCTTTTTATTTATTGTCTATTGTTTGTAAATCAGCTGAGAGATAGAAATTTGGGGGAAAGGTTGGTGAGATTTCAAACAATTTTGACATGATGTTTCACCCCTTTTCCATTACAGATTTGGGTGACTTCTATTTTGTGTAATGTTTGGCCTTTGTTGGCAGCATCTTTGACAGTTTTAGCAGACTGTCTTTGCAGGTTTTTGGACTATTTGCTTAGACTATTTTATTTGTTTTGCAATGTGATGCAAGTTTATGGAGTTGTATTGCATGATGGATAACATGGTTGGGTTTTTGCAGCAGAATGGACAACATTGTTTGGACAGTTTTATGGGGCTGGTTAGTGTAAACTTTGGGCCTGTTTTGTTTGGACAGCTTGGACTGGTTTTGGGCCTGTTATTTTTGGGCATTTTGGACTTGTAATGAGAAATTCCTTTGTGTGATCTCAAATGGTCATGACATGAATAAAAATTGCAAGATAACCAAATGAATTGAATCTTGAATATAGTAACTTGTGATGTAAGAAATTGGTGACTTGTGAACCAAAGACATTGTATGAAATACCAATTTCCATTATTTCCAATTTGCAATTTAAATCCAATTTTTATTTCTCTTTTAATGACAAATTCGAACCACTTTGAAAATGATAGATGCCATCTTAGTTCAAAATTTAGTCCCTCAAGAAACTCTTCAAATAAAATTTTAATCCATATGAGAAGAATTCCTTGGTTTCACCCCTTAAACCTCTTGATAAGAAATTGACTTGTAGAAGAAGATAAAGCTTAATGTGACCTTGAGGAGAAAAATCCTAGCTTCCTGAAAACACTGTGAAACTATAATATTGCACAATCACTGAACTCTTGAACCTCAGGTGCCTTTATTCAATGAAATGCATGATATGCAAATGAGCTAGTGTAGATGAAATGTGAAGTCTAAACAAGGTAAAATAAGTAGGATAAATTTAGGGTATGACAGCTGCCCCTATTTAGTTGTCTTAAACCTGAAGGTGAGATTGGCGTCGGCCTTTCGAAAATTCGAGGTAGAAGATGATTAAATACTAAGACTTGAAATTTGTCCTGGAGGGATGGTATGAGTGTTATTACTTGTGATGTCTACTGGGGATGAAAAAATGAGCTTTCAGGTGAACTTGTCATGATGGATGAATATGGTTGAATAACGATAGCTTGTGTTGGGGTAACGGTGCCAACACAAGGTTCTCGGGGAGGTGGGTATTAAAGTGACTGAAAAGATATGGTTGATTATGTCGTGGTGATTGAAGGTAGCATTAGAGACAACATGATAACTTAAAGACAATGGGTAAACTCGACGACAGTGGAAAATCCATCGTGTAGGATTCACGACCCAAAAAGAAAGGTAAAGACGACGGGGAAAGATCAACGTATGATCCATGACCTAAGAGAAAGGTAAAGACAACATGAGGGTAAGACCTGCAAGCGACCTACGACCCTAGAAAAGATAACATGAGGGTAAGACCTATGAGCGACCTACGACCCTAGAAAAGACAACATGAGGGTAAGACCTATGAGCGACCTATGACCCTATAAAAGATAATGTGAGGGTAAGACCTACGAACGACCTACGACCCTAGAAAAGATAACATGAGGGTAAGACCAATGAGCGACCTACGACCCTATAAAAGATAGCATGAGGGTGAGACCTACGAGCGGCCTACGACCCTAGAAAAGATAATGTGAGGGTAAGACCTACAGGCGACCTACGACCCTATAAAAGACAACATGAGGGTAAGACCTACGACCCTATAAAAGATAACATAAGGGTAAGACCTACGAGCGACCTATGACCCTATAAAAGATAATGTGGGGATAAGACTTATGGGCGACCTACGACCCTATGAAAGATAATGTTAGGGTAAGACCTGCAAGCGACCTACGACCCTAGAAAATATAATGTGAGGGTAAGACCTACGGGCGACCTACGACCCTAGAAAAGATAACATGATGGTAAGACCTACGAGCAACCTACGACCCTATAAAAGATAACATGAGCATTGAGAGTTGGGGAGTACAATGTACTGGCACCATGACTTATTTCTGGTTGGTAGTGTAATGACAGATGTTAATTGGGAATTATAAGGATGATATTCTTTGTGGGGATGTTTTGTTGATTTGGGATTGATTTGTGGCTTTCGGGTAAGGTACCAAATCTGGCTTATGCTTCGTATGCATTTTGAGGTGTATGGCGTAACGACCCATGGATATACTATGCATTTGAGGATGCAATGTAATATGAAATGATGATTATTGTATGCAAAGTGTAAAATATCAGGCTCATTGGGGTCCGTTTCCCATTGTCTTGAGATACCCAAAACAAATTGGTGCTTGAAAACTGAGAGAATCGAGCTATAGTCTTGTCGAGTTAACAGGGGATTAAATGTTACTGAGGAGAAGTAGCTTGATCTCACTTTCTTCATATGATGGACTTCTTGTGAATGACTGAATAGAGACGTGGATCTTATCAAATGCCCCAAGTTTCTCAGTGTTAGAAAATTGGGTGCTCAGTTGCCTGTAAGGAGGTAACGAGGATGAAAGCTTGGTCGAGGTGACCGTTATGACTTGCTACCTGCACAGAAAAACACATACTTGAACGCCATGGCGTTCCCCTGGGATGCCTTTATATCCATGTAATGTCGTGTTTCTCATCTTAGCTTGTGATTATTATTGCCTTATTGTTTTTAATGAAATGCTTAACAAAGAATTTAAATCACAATTCGCATACGAAAATAAAGTATAAGGTCATAACAAAGACTTTTGGATGGAAGGGAAAATTTTATTAATGAGTTTGGCCTGTGAATAGGCATTCATACATGGAAACAACTCCTAAATGAGGAAGTTGCGAGGAAAAGATAAAATACAACGAGTAAAATGGCAATAAGAAAATCTCGAACTTCCATTAAAATTGATATTGCTATAGTTCCCATATCCTGGATTGTCCTAGTGTTGTGCTTCCGAAGGATAATAGTTGAATCGATCCATCCCGTGTTATGAGGGTGTACTGGTTATTCGTAAAGAGTTTTCAGACTGCAGTCTCTCGATTTTTGTCCATAATTTTTGCCTGGATCGCCCTTTCGGGTTTTCAATCCATCGGGACACCCATTTTTGCCTAAGCCGCCCTTTCGGGTTTTCAACTTAGTGGGTTTTTTTCTTTCTTTTTTTGCCCTAACTTTTTCCTAAGTCGCCCTTTCGGGTTTTCGATTTAGCGGGTCTTTTTATGCGTACTATTTTTTGACTGAGTCTGAATTGACTCGAAGTGGAACGTCTTCCCCATCCATGTTTGTCAGGATTAGAGCACCTCCTGAGAAAGCTTTCTTCACGATGTATGGCCCCTCATAGTTGGGAGTCCACTTGCCTCTCGGATCAGTGTGGATTGGGAAAATCTTCCTTAAGACCAGGTCGCCGGTGTGGAACATTCGAGGTCAGATCTTCTTGTCAAATGCTCTCTTGAGACGTTGTTGATATAACTGACCGTGACAAATGGGTGCTAGGCGCTTCTCTTTGATGAGATTGAGTTGGTCGAGCCTTGTTTGAATCCATTCAACTTCATCAAGTTTAGTATCCATCATAACCCTTAATGAAGGAATCTCCACTTCGATTGGGAGCACCACATCCATACCATAAACTAGTGAAAAAGGAGTTGCCTCAGTGGAAGTACACACCGAAGTTCGATAGCCGTGCAGGGAAAAAGGCAACATCTCATGTCAATATTTGTATGTTCTCACCATTTTCTGGACGATCTTCTTTATGTTCTTGTTAGCAGCTTCGACTGTCTCATTCATCTTCGGCCGATAAGGTGATGAACTATGGTGCTCAATCTTGAATTCTTCACACATTTCCTTCATCATCATGTTATTGAGATTCGACCTGTTATCAGTGATGATCTTGTTAGGAGTTCCATAACGACATATGATTTATTTCTAGATGAAGCAGGTAATAACTTTCTTGGTCACATTCTTGTACGAAGCTGCTTCCACCCACTTGGTGAAGTAGTCAATAGCAACAAGAATGAACCTGTTTCCATTTGAAGCGCTCGACTCGATGCGTCCAATCATATCAATGCCCCATATTGCAAAGGGCCATGGTGAAGTCATCGCATTCAAAGGAGTGGGAGGAACATGTATCCTGTCTGCATAAACCTGACATCTGTGGCACATCTTTGCATATACACAACAGTCGCTTTCCATCGTCATCTAGAAATAACCTGCTCGTAGGATTTTCTTGGCCATGGAATGTCCACTGGCATGAGTCCCAAAAGAGCCCTCGTGTATTTCTCGTATAATGGATTCTGCTTCATGTCTATCCACGCATCTGAGAAGAACTGAATCATAGTTTCTCTTGTACAGAACGTATCCTGACAGTAAAAGCTTGGATGCCAATCTTCTGAGAGTCTGCTTATCACAAATTGTAGCACCCTCGGGGTACTCTTGCTTCTCAAGATATCTTTTGATGTCAAAATACCACAGATTTTCGCCCGACACATCTTCAGTTGTGAGACAATGAGCAGGGAAAATGTGTGTTGGCTCCTTGTAACGAAAGATTCTTATATTGGGTGCATGATTCAGATAGCTGACTTTGAACATTGCTGCTAAATTATCTATAGCATATGCCAGTTGATTTTCTTCTCTAGGAATGTACTCGAAGGTAATCTCATCGAAAGAGGGCAACAACTTTAATGTGTATTCCCGGTATGGAACTAAATTAGGGTGTCGTGTATCCCAATCATCTCTTACTTGATGTATTACTAAGGCAGAGTCCCCATAAACATCAAGAATCTTGATCTTCAAATCAATGGCTGCTTCAAGACCCATTACAAAAGCTTCATATTCAGCGGAATTATTCGTACAATCAAAACATAACCCGACTGTAAAAGGTATGTGAGTGTTGCGCGGAGAGGTCAGAACCTCCCCAATGCCATGGCCTATAGCATTTGATGCACCATCGAGCGTGAGAGTCCATTGCTCCCCTAGTTCGGGTCCTTCTTTATCATCAAGTTTCATAACATCCTCGTCTGGAAAATTGAACTTCATTGACGGATACTCTTCTAATGGCTGGTGTTGTACCCCAAAATTTGCCCTCCCATATTTCTCAAAACATTTCAAGAAAAACTCACAAGTCCAACCCGGCGCGTCATATTCAGGTGTTCTTTCGCCAAGATATCTCTGATAACGTATTCTCAAATTCAGGTTCGGCTCAAGAGTCAATTCTTTAAAGAAGGTATCCGAATGTGTGAG
This sequence comes from Vicia faba, assembly GCA_948472305.1. NCBI lineage: Eukaryota > Viridiplantae > Streptophyta > Magnoliopsida > Fabales > Fabaceae > Vicia > Vicia faba. The sequence goes on from OX451736.1 coordinate 622,261,581, forward strand.
TTTTCTCGAAGAAATATGGTGAAAAAGTGTGCTGAAATTGCAGTTTTTACGCGCTAAAAAATTCATAACTTGAAGATCGTGGCTCGTTTTGAACCCGTTCCGGTGACCAAAATTCCATCTTGACATTATCTACGTTTTCATCTCTCACGGCTGGAAGCCAATTTCGATCAGAAGGTCTTCAAAAATGTGGATTTATCAAGTATTTTCATACAGAAAATTTGTGACAGAAGTTTATTTGCGTCATGTTCAGAAAATCATAACTTGGTCGATTTTCATCGTATTGAGCTGGTTCCGGTGCCAAAATTTCACAAATTGAGTTGGCTACATTTTCACAGAAGGTATTGAGTTCAAACGGTATTCAAAAGGCCTTCGTTTTTTGCTCAGAGTGCGTGACACGCTGAAAATCCTGAATGCTGAATATTATTTCATCTGGGCCGAAACTTCGAAAATTCATAATTCGGTCAATTTTTATCGGATTGGGCTGATATTTTTACACAAGGTCACTGACTCATAGATCTACAACTTTGCTTCAAAAGTAGAGACTGGATTATGCTCCGATCAATACCAGTTTTTTATTGAAGAACGTGTCAGAGTCGACACTGGAGCCCAAAATAAGTTTGTTTGAGCTGAAACTTCAAAAATTCATAACTAATTCACCGTTTATCCGATTGAGCCGATTTTCGGACAGGAGTTATTTCTCTATATAGGCTACATTTTTTTTCACATTTCAACTTCAAAAATTGCAGTTAAGTCCCTGCGATTTAGCCTGGAAAGTGACGAACTCAAGTGAACATTGGAGGCCCAATTGCACATTCAAAGCCCATTTTCTTTACCCTAATTTCCATTATATAATCACATCCTTTTCACACAAACAAGAGGGGAGAAAAAAAATCTTGTCACAACACTGTCAGAATATCAAATTCTTTCAAGAACCCTAAAACCTTGAAATCCTTATTACAAATCCCTCTCTCACTACAAACAAGCCATCCCAATTACAAACCAACATCTCACTACAAACAAGTCATCTCAGTTACAAACCAACATCTCACTACTTCTTCAGTAAGGGTAAGGCTGGCTTGATCTCCATGATCAAAAGGGCATAAAAGCATTCATGTCACTACTTTTCCAGTAAGGGTAAGGTTGATTTGATCTCCATGATCAAAAGGATATAATCATTCATACATGTCATATTGACTTAAACATTAAATTTCTTCATATATTGGCTTTATTTGTATTTTATGATATATAGTAATTTATTTAATGTGTTCATGAGATTCAACACTGCAGATTTAGACAGGATCTCATGCAGGTTCATTAAGGAACGTTGAGGCCAAAACACAAATGGCCAAAATCCAAAAGCCAAATGACCAAAACAGAACAGCTTACACATGACACCAATACATGGCGAGGCCAAAACACAAATGGCCAAAAGTCAAAAGCCAAATGGCCAAAACAGAACAGCTTACACATGACACCAATACATGGCGAGACAGACATCCTGAGAAGGTTAAGGAACGTTGAGGCCAGAACACAAATGGCCAAAAGCCAGAACATAAATGGTCAAAAGCCAAAACACAAATGGGCAAAACAAAACAGTTTACACATGACGCCAACAGCTGTTTCACCCCTCCAATCAGGCTCGTATACTCCTAAACTCTCTCTCTATTTTTGTTATGTTCCTTTAATTAATTAATCGTTATTATTTTTATTAATCACTAACCAATTAACATTTTTTCCTAATAAAATCAAAAACACAAAAAATATTTTATTTATTAAAATTAACTTCATCACTTTTATTTTTGTAAATAAATTAATTTAATCAATTTAGCTTTAATTAGATTTAACTTTTAATATTTTTTGCAATATTTAAAATCAATTTAGAATATTAGGTTTTTATTAGCATTAATTCAATTTATTTTATTTCTTTAAAAACTCAAAAATCCAAAAATATTTTCATTATTTAATTTAATTTAATTGTTCATTTAATTTAATTCCATTTAATTCAAAAATAACCAAAAAAATCACTTTCTTTCAAAAAAAGGGTCAAAACCCCAAAAAACTCGCATCCGATTTAATTTCCCGCACGCGATCCATTTTTCCATATTATTGTACTTGCTTCCGGAATGTAATAACTTTAATTAGGACTTTAATTATTTATCGCTTTATTTTACTTTCCGCATTTTAATTTCAAGGGTTGTTTTTGGCGATGTAAATACCCAACGCCTTGTAATAGCTTAGATTTATTTTCCGCAACATTTAACTGTTAGATGTATGTTAACTAGGCTATGCATGACAAGACTTATCTCTGAAATTAAAATCAATCGTAGCTCACCATACCATGTACAAAGATAACTTAACATGAAACCTGACACACTCGCACATGCCACTCCTAGGGTACGCCTCACTTGGTTGCCTCGACGTGGTCATTGAGTATAGGGTGTTTTAGAGGTCGCCCTCCTGTCTAAAGATCCAAGTTGCCTCGAAACGGTTGCCTCGGATAAAAAAGGATCTAGGACATTAGGGTTACCGCTAAGGCGTCCTACTATTGCTTTGGTGACCACACATGTCCCTATAATCGAATTGACCCGAATAACTCCAACGACGGTGCTACCTACTTCTCAATAGTGGGATAGTACTGTCTAAAGGATTCTTACACAGCTTAATTCCTTAGAGTAGGTAGATTTCTCCTGGGTACTTGCTCTTTCAAAAACAAAAACAACTTTTCGCACCTACACTTTCAAAAAGTTTTCAAACAAATATTTCATACCCTCTTGAGGACTGATACAAGAGTTACCTAGAAGTTTTCAAACGAAACTTTTTCAAAACCCACAAACACAAGAAAAGCAAACAATTTTTTGAAAACATAGTGAGCAAGTACCTAAGAGCCTGTGGATAACCACGGATAGAAAGGGTGCTAACACCTTCCCTTTCTATAATCTACCTCCCGAACCCGAGAAACATCTCAAAAAGGAATTTTGCTGTGCTTTTGTCCTTTCCTTGTTGGAGAAAATAAAAGACGGTGGCGACTCTTGCTTACCGCGACATTTCGCGAACCAGCTCTAAAATAGTCAGTTCTATTTCCACCGATCACAGCTGGTAAACGATATGATCAACAAGAATGCTACCTTTGATAGCCTTTTGTGTGACATATTGGATGTCATACTCATACAAAAGAATTTGCCACCGAGCTAATTTGCCTGTAAGTGCTGGTTTCTCGAAGATGTACTTTATCGGATCCATCTTAGATATCAGAAGTGTAGAATGTGTCAACATGTACTGCCTCAAACATCGAGCCTCCCACTTAAGAGCGCAACAAGTCTTCTCAAGTAATGAATACCTTGATTCAAAATCAGTACTTTTTGCTCAGGTAATAGATGGCGTGTTATTTTCGTCAAGTATCATTATGTTGGCCGAGTACACAACCCATAGATCCTTTAAGAACAGTAAAATACATAATGAGAGGTCTCCCTGGAACTGGTGGTATGAGTATTAGTGGTTCCTGAAGATACTGCTTAATCTTCTCGAAGGCTTCTCGACAACTTTCATCCCAACGGACATCTTGATTCTTGCGTAACAATTTAAAGTTGGGTTCACAGGTAGCAGTAAGGTGAGAAATGAACCTGGCTATGTAATTCAACCTTCCAAGAAAACCTCGCACTTCCTTTTCATTTTTCGGTGCCGACATATCTTGTATTGCTCTTACTTTGTTTGGATTTACTTCAATCCCTCGCTGACTTACAATAAAACCAAGTAACTTGCCTGATTGAACCCCAAAGGTGCACTTGTTGGGATTAAACCTTAACCTGAACTTCCGTAGACGATCAAACAACTTCTGCAAATGTATCAAATGTTCTTCCTCAGTTTGTGATTTCGCGATCATATCATCCACATACACCTCGATCTCTTTATGAATCATGTCGTGAAAGAGAGTCAACATAACATGCTGATATGTCGCACCAGCATTTTTGAAACCAAAAGGCATGACTCTATAGAAAAAGGTACCCTAAGGAGTTGTGAAAGATGTTTTATCCATGTCTTCTAGAGCCATATTTATCTGATTGTAACCCGAGAATCCATCCATGAAAGAGAACAGTGAAGATTGAGCAGTATTATCAACCAATACATCAATATGAGGCAACGGGAAATCATCCTTTGGGCTCGCTCTATTCAAGTCTCGGTAGTCAACACACATACGTACCTTACCATCTTTCTCAGGTATAGGCACAATGTTATCAATCTAAGGCGGATAATTTATCACAGATAAGAAACCTGCATCAAGCTATTTCTGAACTTCTTCTTTGATCTTCACAGCCATGTCGGGTCTGGTCATTCTCGGATTCTGCTTTACAGGAGGACATTCTGGCTTGAGTGGAAATATGTGCATCACTATATTAGTGCCTAAATCAAGCATGTCTTCATATGACCAGGCGAAGATGTCAGCATACTCTCAAATCAACTCAATCAACCCCTTCTTTTCTTCACTTTGCAAGGCAGCACCTATCTTGACTTCTCTCTTTACCTCTTCAGTGCTGAGATTGATAACTTCTGTTTCTTCTTTATATAGCTGGATAACCTTCTCTTACTGTCTCAAGAGTCTTGCTAGTTCTTCTGGGACTTCATAATCTTCCCCACTATCTTCGTTAGCATGGTCAACTGAATTCTCAAGGATATAAGGAACCATAACACTATCATTTTCGATGGAGTTCGAGATGAATCTGCATGATTGATGATTTTATGTTTTATTTTAGAAAGTGCAAGAAAATATTTAGAATATGAAAAGAAAAGCATTTCCATTTTATTTTTTTGAAAAACTAAAAGAAAAGACAGGGAACAAAGTTGTATGGGAGATTGAAACATAAGGGGGCCCTTCTACAAGTTGTCAATATGCCTTGGTCAGGACATATGACTTAATGGAAATAGAAAATTATACATCAAGGAAAACAACTTCAGGGATATCCACGACAGTCCAATAGTTGAGCTCCTGGTCTGGCACAATCTGATAGATAAATCTGGAAACATCTTCATCATCACCTTCATCACCTATCGAGAGCACTTGTCCTTCCTTTCTTATACCAGCACTGGCGAACACTTCAGAAATTGGGGGAACTTCCCTTCCTTTGAGAGGAACCCAACCGGCTTACACGGAGGACGATGGCTGATACCCAAGACCATAGCGATCTTTCTTCTCTGGTACTTCAATCAATTTTCCCCAACTGTCATGGGGAGGTCTAGCTTTTATAAGGGCTTTGGCATCCTTCAAAGAGGCCAGGGGTGCTTCAGACTTCTTACCTTCCATGACGGGGAACTTGTCAACAGTAAAAATCTCTAGAGCTTGAAAGGGTAACTCATGCACTTCACCTTCCACTTCCAAATAACGGTAGGTTGCCAGATTGTTAATCACTATATCTTTTTCTCCACAAACAACGACAACTTGGTCATTTACAATGAACTTCAGGCGTTGATGAAGAGTGGATGTCATAGCTCCTGCCACATTGATCCATGGGCGACGCAAAAGGCAAGTATAGGATGGACGAATGTCCATAACATAGAATGAGAAATAGAAAGTGTGGGGACCAATCTTGACAGGCAATTCCACTTCTCCATCCACAGATCTCCTTGAACCATCAAATTCTCGAACACTTAGGGTGGAAGGCCTCATCATTACCCCTTCCATATTCAGCTTAAACATAGTAACCTTAGGCATCACATTGAGTGAAGAACCCGTATTTACCAAAACTCGAGATAAAACCGTATCCAAACACTTCATAGAAACATGCAGCACTTTGTTGTGGGCTCTGCCTTCAATAGGGAGCTCATTATCATAGAAACCCAAACAATTTCCCACAGCAATATTGGTGACGATTCCTTCAAACTGGGCCACAGAGATGTCTTGGGTAACATGGGCAGAACATAAAATCTTTAGTAAAGCATTGCGGTGGGTCTCGAACCACAGAAGGAGAGACAATATGGAGATCTTAGACGGTGTCTGGTTGAGTTGATCCACCACTTTGTAATCACTTCACTTAAGAATCCTCAAAAGCTGCTCCGCTTCTTGTCCTACAGAAGATTCTGGCTAACTATCAATCACTTGCTTGCCCCTAGCCTTGGCCAGAGCATCACTGTTAGTTTCTTTGGGAGGTGGTGGTGGGGGAGAAAAGATCCGGCCACTACGAGTCATGTTATTGATTCCTGTAATGTTGGTAATACTCATGTCAACCACTGAAGGAAACTTGTACTTCTTCCCATGATTATAGACCATATTATACTCCCACGAAACTGCCTTTGAGTTCTTGCTTGTAGGAGGAATAGGAGCTTGAGTTGTTGCGGGGGTAGCGGGAGCTTGAATCATTACTGTGGTAGTAGGAGCCTGAATTGTCAACGGGATACCTGGTGTTGCTGAAAAGCTTCTCGGATAATATGGAATTTCCAAGACATCAATCTCTTCTTCTCGGAATATCTTTTCTATCTGTAGGACACCTTCATCTATAAGTCTTTGGATAGTCGTCTTTAAACCAGTACACTCTTCAGGTTTAGAGGAACATGTTAAGCAAAAATCATGGAGTTCTTTCAGCACCTCGTGCTCCAACAAATGCTCTCTAATAGTTCCTAATGATATCTTGATCTCGTAAACCTTGGTTACCAGAGTCTGTTCACTACTTTCTTCAATAGCATTGATCGCTGCCCTTGGGTGAGCAGGCATGGGATTATTTTGAATATTGAGACCAAGAGGATTGAAATTTATGGACTTTGCATCACGGAGGTCTTGAACTTTACATTTAAATACTCTACAATTCTCAATCATGTGGCCTGGGGCACCGGAATGAAATGTTATTGGCCATCAAATAACATTGACTGCTGCCCCTGGGTGAGCAGGCATGGGATTATTTTGAATATTGAGACCAAGAGGATTGAAATTTATGTCCTTTACATCGAGGAGGTCATGAACTTTACATTTAAATACTCTACCATTATCAATCGTGTGTCCTGGGGCACCAGAATGAAATTCACAATGAGAATTAATGTCATGTCCCCTAGGGAGAGGATTTGGTGGTGGACCAAGTTCACATAGTTGAACCAACTGATTGGCAAGTAACTGAGGGAGTGTTTACCTAGGGATTTGGTAAACAACCGCTGATCCTCCAAATGGTTACTTATTTGGTTACTCGCAGGATCGATCAGATTGATCCTATGGACATAGGTTGATTTTGAAGTTTAATTAATGTGGATAAGGCTTTAAGTAAATTGTTTAAAGTAAATTGCATAAAGGAAAGGCTTGGTAAAATAAACAAGGCTTGAATGTAAAGGTTCGACAGGAATCTTAAAGGGAAAAAACATGTAAAATACTGGAAAAGTAAATGACTTGAATTGATAAAATTGGTGTTTCACACATACATTTCTCAACAATTCGTTCGCTCACACTGGGTACTTGAATCTAAATGAGTGACTATGTATCTATTGTGAACACACGCGAGAAACTACACGTCTACTCCTATTTATACAAAAACATTCCAAGTAACCGTCGGGCAGTTACACTGCTTCGAGATCAAGCCACTTGTCACGCTCTCCATGCTCGACGCTCCAGATCCTTGCACGTTCGCACGTAGTAACTACTGGAAACCGTTTTCCCTCCAAAGCTTTGAATTTCAAACTGCTCCACTCTGGACCATCGAACACGTTCGTCAAGAGACGTCTTCGACGAAAACTCCTTCGACGTCGAAAGCAATCAGCCTTCTTCCTTGGAAGAAATCTTCTAAGTATTTTGTCATCTTTCGACAGACACTTCGACAGGCTTAGCCAGTCGAAAGCATCTTTCAGCTTTTCATGGCTGCCACCAATCAAAACCAAGGTGTCGAATTCAGGAGCCAACAAATTGCCCCCCAAGAATGCCTTATTTCGACTCTGAAAGAAAAAGGCATTCTTTGAAAACGCCATTCGACACTTGTTTTTTTCCACGCTTAGTCACAAGTTAACTTGTGCACTTTTTGTTGCTTTTTACCAACTATTGGCAATCCCAAGAAACCATCATTGATTTGATCCTAGGACGTCACTGTAAGTACGGCGTGCAGAACCAAACATCACTTCATAATTTGTCATTATGACAAATTCAAAAAACGAGGACGCACGCTGCGTCTCTCTGTTTCTGCAGAAACGGCCAAAACAACAGGATGCTGCCACGCGTCCCACTAACTCCTGCAGCATTAAATGACATTTAATGTCCTCGTTTATTGGGAATTTCTCCCACTACTATAAATAGTAGTGAATATCCCATTGTGGGACTTTTCACGCACACTAGCCTTCAAACTCCCTTGCTTTCTTACAAACTTGCTTCTCTTTGCAGAAAAACTCTTCCTTTTCCAACTTCATCTTCATCCTCAACAATGGCTTCTGCTTCCACTGCCCCCAAGACTAACGCACCAACTGAACAACTTGCTAAGCCCAAGGTCTTTGTTACTGCTCCGGTAGTGAACGCTACAGGGAAACGAAGGGTCCCTGAACCATCTGACATCTCCGTTCGCGATGCTTACTCGCGTCACTTGATGATTCCGGTTGGATACTCCAACCAAATCTTCGCAATGTCTGGACCCATGAACCCCAGCATCTCTGAAGCTCTGAAGATCAAGAGCTACTTCCCCATTGTCGAGAAACTCAAGCCAGTAGCCTGTGCTAAGAAGGATGCAGGAGACAACGAAGACCCTACACACGAGAAGATCGACCTTCGCTTCTTCAACAGAAGTGTTAGAGTCTTTAGGTCTTGCCCTAATCTGACCTCTGACTATGTTGCTTGGCTAGCAAAGTTGGAGAAACATCAAACTCCAGTCTGGAAGGAAATGGGAATCTTTGACCTAGTAATGCTGTCGAAGACAGGTTTAAACTACTCCCCAGAGATGCTTATAGCTTCGATGTTGTTCTGGGATAACTCTCACTTCACCTTTCACCTTCCATGCGGGATGTTAACTCCCACACTCTTCGACGTAGCAGCCATCACTGGCCTTCGACCAACCGGAGATTACTTCGACCCGGAAGAGATGTCGGAGGACCAAATTGGCTTTTCTGAGACGAAGCCAACATTCACCACCTTTATCAACCATTTTCACGACAGGTCGACGGATACAGTGTCGGATGTCGAACACATAGCGTTTCTAGCCTTATGGCTAACTCGCTTTGTGTTTTGTTCGAAGTCTCTGCAAGTGACCAAAAAGATGGTCACTCTGGCCACCCAACTGCATCACCGCCAGAACATCTGTTTGGCAGAACTAATTCTGGCCAGTCTTTATGACTCCATCAGCAATGGGGTGACTCTCTTGAAACATGTCGAAGATAGGAACAGTTTACTACTCGCTGGGCCTTTCTGGCTACTTCAACTGTGGCTCAATGCCACTTTCGAATCCTTCTTACCCAAGAAGAGTCAGATAAATGAACAAGCCCCAGCGATAGCTAATAGACGTATCGAAGGAATTAGGCTGGCTCTACTGACACCTGTAGAAGATGGGCTAGAGTTCCAACAAACCTTCACTAACTTCGTGCTGATGTTCGCTCGAAGGAAGGAATTCGTTTCAACTATGGCTCCATTTGCTCAACGAAAGGTGGGGCCAGCATGGTTTACGAGGCCACATCCAAAGGAGTCGAGTGGTCCCAATGTCGATGAGCACACTATACTTTGGGAGGCGTTCCTGACACCCAGGATCATGCCTCTTCGATTTAAGAGTTCAAAGACTCATTTGAGTCTGCTTGCCTATCAACCCAATCTGGTGTCTCGCCAGTTTGGTATCATCCAAACCCTGCCTTCTCCCATTTTCCAAAGAGAGAAGTCAATGTTGTACTTCTGCAACGATTATACAGAAGAAGCTGCTACCAAGCATATTGGAAGGTATGCTGGTCGAACAATCCTCTCGCTGTTCAACTACCAGCTTAACTTCCTTTGCTCACCATCTTTTGAAGAGTGGTGGAGAAGCTATTACGCTGAGTACTTCTTCGACGAGAAGGACTTCATATCAGAGTTGCAGAAGTCTTTTGTCCTTGTGTTTGACAAAGTAAAGAAATGTAAGTTCATACTCTCACATTACTTTTTATCTTTCTCTTCGACTGTTAGCTTGTTAACTTTCCTTTTCGCTTCCAGTTATTCGAAAACCCTTGGTCAAGAAGGCTACAGGAGGCCCACAAGGAGGGGTCCCTTCGACAAAACCTCCACCGCCGGCGAAGACTATAGCGCCGGCGAAGACAACAGGCAACCAACAGGGGGAAGGCTCTTCGAGGAGGCCTCCTGCATCGGTAACCAGATTTTCTTCATTTTTCTTCTGGCTTTCGATTTTATATTTTCGACGTAATTATTCAATCGAATTCCTATTGGTTTTATAGGCCCCTTCGCCCAAGAAAAGGGCGGCATTTGTGATCGAATCGGGGAGTGATGACGAAAGTGATTCCCCTCCTTCTCCCCTAAAGAGGCGAAAGTTAACAAAGGACGCTTCTGTTCCTACTCCAGCTCCTGAAGGTCGAACCGTCAGAATAAAGGTTGGTGTGAGAAAGCCTAGGCCACCTGCGGTGGTCATCGAAGAACCAACTGAGGAGGAACTGAACGCTCTAGTTACCCAGCCTGTCGAAAGTGATAATTCCAGCCTTGGGGCTGAAGTCAATCCACAGGTAATCTATTGGACCCTTCTTATAACTTAGGCATAAATACCAGTATTTGATTATGTCTCTTTCGACATCTGAAGATTTGTCTTCTTCCTCTTTTTCAGGACACTACTGGAAGTTCCCCACCAAGGACTTCAGAAACTCTGGAATCTGCTGACCTTAGCAGGCCTCAGGTGCAAGATTTGGGCAATGACGAAGCCCATACTGAGCATGAGGCCAATGCTGAAACAGTGGAGAAGACAACTGAAGAACCTATGGCGGAGGAAACACAGCCAGAAACGGTTCCTGTGGTGGTCTTGTCGTTAGAAGAGAATCCTAAAGGAAGAGACCAAGGCAATGGCGAAGAGAATCAAGATGCTGTTGACGAAGAGCATGAAGGTGGTACTGGCGAAGAACACCAGGATGACGCCAGCGAAGAGCCACAAAATGACGCTGGCGAAAGACCCCAAGGTGACGTCAACGAAGAACCACATGTCGACGCTAGTACCGCCTCAGTTCAAGTCGAAGAGCAACCAAACGAGGCACTCAGCATTCAACAGACTCAAGTCCAAGATAATACTGTGGCAAGGGTCACCTCCTCAAAGCACAGGTCGAAAAAGGACTTGGAAATCTTGAAACAAACTGACCCTGTCAGCTACCTTAATGCAATCGTCGAGAGTAAGAGTTCTTCTGACACCAGTCAGGAAATTCCTACTCTGTCGGGGAAATCTACTGAGACTTCTCCTCTTGATGATGCGTTGGCGAAGGTCAAGGCCCAGTTCTTCAAGAGAGATTTAATGAAGGCTTTAGAGGGGGACCCCACTGCTCCATCTTGCTTAAAAGAGGTTTTGAATGCTGTTGATTTCGATGCTGTAGCCCCAGAAATCTCAGACTTAATCATGGAATTACATTCTATGATTGACCAAGTCTCAGCGGATTACCGGCGCCAACGAACTTTTAACAGTCAGCTCGAAACGCTGCATGGCAAGAGCTTATCTGCGTGGACTGCTGTCTCAAGTTCGACTTCTCGAATTGCCGAGTTGTCGAAACAGAAAGCGTCTGCACAGGAAAGGTTCGATGCTATTGAGCGAGAGAATGTCTCCTTCCGAGCACAAATTGCAGAGATAGAGGCGAAGATAAACGCCAACACTGTGCTCCAGGAGGAAATTCTTTCGACCATCCCAGACGCTGAGAGCCAGACTGAGATCAAGCAAGGCCTGGAGTTCGCTGAGAGGGCCCAAAGCCTCGACGCTCAAATTGCCAAACTGGAGCAAGAAAAATCTTGGTGCAAGAAGAGGTTGGATTTGCAGCATGCTAAGTATCTTCGACTCAAGAATTCTCTTTCCTTTTGATTCTCTTTTGTAACCATCTTCTGTAATCGTTTTCGACAACAATTGCCATTTTGGCTGAAAATTAATAAAAATTTCCATTTTGGCATTTTTATGGTTAATTTAGTTTATTATTTTATTTTTATCTCTTGAAGTATAGGCTTATATTTTTTCAAATATTTACCATTTACTCTCAAGAGCCTTTTATCACCATTTATCTCTTCGACTTCATAGGCTCCACCAGAAAAAGTTTGGATAACTCTGAAGGGTCCTTCCCATTTGGGTGACCATTTCCCCATGCTTCGATCCCGTCGATCCATGGGAAGAATTACCTTCCAAACTAAATCTTCAGGCAAAAACACCTTAGGTTTTACCTTTCTATTATAAGAGTCTTCGACTCTCTTCTTCTGAAGCCTGAGTAAGTCGAGAGCGTGTAATCTCTCTTCGTCTAAATCCACCAGTTCATCTAACATCATATTCCAATAAACCTCAGAAGGAATATCATAATGCCTCTGAACTCTTGCAGATTGAAGACAAATTTTTGCTGGCAATACTGCATCATGGCCAAAAGTTAGCCTATATGGTGTTGTACCAGTGGCTTCTTTTGGGGACGTTCGACAAGCCCATAAAATCTGGTCTAACGTCTTATGCCAATTCTTTGGTTTCTTCCCAACATGTTTCTTTATCAAGCCAATTACCACTTTGTTAGCTGCTTCGACTTGACCATTCGCCTGTGCATAGTAAGGCGTGGATGTTAGGAGTTTGAAACCTGTTTCCTGAGCAAATTCCTGCATCTTTCGACCAGTGAAAACTGAACCTTGATCAGTTGTTATTGTCTCAGGGATTCCATACCTAAATATAATGTTCTTTTGAATAAATTCAATGACATTTTCTTGGTCCACATTGACTAAAGGGACAGCTTCGATCCACTTAGTAAAATAATCAATGCCTACCAATATGTATTTCTGACTCTTTGATGATGCTGGTCGAATCTCTCCAATAAGATCCAACGCCCATCCTCGAAAGGGCCAAGGCTTCACTATCGAGTGAAGTTCGCTTGCTGGTACATGCTGGATGCCTGTATGAACTTGACACTCTTGGCAACCTTTGGCGAACTCAACACAATCTTTCAGCATAGTGGGCCAATATAGTCCTTGTCGAAACAACAACCATTTCATCTTATGGCCTGCTTGGTGAGCCCCACATGCCCCAGCATGTGTAGTCGAAAGGGCTATGTATGCTTCAATTTCACTTAAACATTTCAGCAACACCCCTTCAGGCGTCTTCTTGAATAACTCATTACCCATGAGTACAAAACTCAACGCCCTGTATTTCGTTTTTCGTTCTGTCGGAGCTCCTGGATTTTGAAGATAGTCCACAATGGGTTTCCTCCAATCCTGGTCTGACAAATTATCAATGAACGAAATCTCGAAGTTTGAGTGATCAGCATATCCTAACCTTGTTGATTCCAAGTCTGTTGGTGATAGACAAGTTGCTCTTATCTTCTCTCGAACTTCGATTGCTCTTTGTAATCTCGTTTTCGAAATTTTATACCCAGATGCAATCTGTGCCAAGTCATTGGCTATTTGATTTTCGACTCTGGGTATGTGTCGAATATTGACACTTTCAAATTGTTTCAATAAACGATTTGCTATCACAAAGTACATAATGAGATTCTCTCTTATGCATTTATACTCCTTTGTGACTTGCTTGATGACTAACTCTGAGTCTCCCATTATTTCGACTCGAGTTGCCCCCAATTCCAACAATATTTCAAGGCCAGTAATTAGAGCTTCATACTCAGCCTCATTGTTCGAACAAGAACCTTCGATTTGGTACTTGAATGTTGTTGGAATTTTATCTGGAGAAATAAGTAAGACTCCTACTCCTGTTCCATTTTTATGGCTGGAACCATCGAAGTAGAATTTCCAAGGTTCTATCTCCACGTAGTTAATATCCTCGACTTGAATAGAGTGGTCGACTATGAAGTCTGCAACCACTTGTCCTTTTACTGCCTTAAGAGGCATAAAGGTCAAGGAGTATTCAGTCAATGCTAATGCCCACTTGCCAATTCGACTATGCAAGATAGGTTTCGACAACATATATTTGAAAACATCAAAATGAGACGAAACATAAACATCAACTGGTTTTATATATTGTTTGAGCTTTGTACAAGAGAAATACAGACATAGACACAATTTTTCAACTTCGCTATATCTAGTTTCTGCATCATTCAAGACTCGACTGAGATAATAAATGGGTCTTTCGACTCCATTCTCATCCTCTTGGGCTAACATACTTCCCAGAGTTTTGTCAGATGCAGCTATGTACAATCTCATGCTCCTATTGCTACAAGGAGGCACCAAAATGGGTGGCTTAGTGAGGTACCCTTTGATTTTGTCGAAGGCTTCTTGTTGCTCTTGCCCCCATTCGAACCCCTCCTTATTCAGTCGAAGTAAGGGTGAAAAGGCCTGAGCTTTCCCACTTAGGTTAGATATAAACCTTCTCAAGAAATTTATCTTGCCTAAGAGGGATTGCAATTCCTTCTTATTCGATGGCGCTTTCGCTTCCAAAATTGCCTTCGTCTTGTTCTGATTGATTTCGATTCCTTTCTTGTGGACAACGAAACCCAAGAAATCTCCAGCTTTTACACAGAACGCACACTTCAAAGGGTTCATCTTCAGACCATGTTCTCTCATTCTTTCGAATGATTGTCGAAGGTGGTCAATGTGACTCTTCCTGGAAACAGATTTTATAACAATATCATCAATATAAACTTGCATAAAAGTGTTAATAAAATCATGGAAGATAGTATTCATTGCTCGCTGGTACGTTGCCCCAGTGTTCTTTAGGCCAAAAGGCATCACTACCCATTCGTAAGTGCCTAAGGCCCCAGGGCATCGAAAGGCTGTTTTCGACACATCCTCTTCAGCAATGAATATTTGATTATATCCTGAATAACCATCGAGCATACTCAGGTATTCGTAGCCAGCGGCAGAATCGACTAGCATTTCCGCCACAGGCATAGGATATTCATCTTTGGGGGTGGCAGCATTCAGATCTCTGAAATCTATGCACACCCTTAATGTGCCATTTTTCTTAATTACTGGCACAATATTTGCAATCCATTCGACATACCTTGTAACACGGATGAATTTGCATTTCAGAAGTCTTTCGACCTCCGTTTTGATCTTCGACAAAATTTCTGGAGCGAAGCGTCTTGGATTTTGCTTGATTGGCTTCTTTCCAGGTTTGATTGGCAACTGAAGTTCTACCAACCCTCTGTCGAGACCAGGCATTTCGTCATAATCCCATGCAAAACAGTCTTTAAACTCTTTCAGCAATTGGATTACTTCCAACCTAAGTTCTGGATCAATTTTGGCGCTGATGTAAGTTGGCCTATTCTCTGATCCTTCGCCTAAGTTGATTTCTTCTAAAGGGTCTTGTGCTAACATCTTAATGTTGTTCGCCAAGGGATCCTTTTCGAAGCCCAAAGGCTCATCGTCATAGATCGCGTCGAGCCTCTGTTCCTGCATTTCGTCTGGCATGATATCAGGAGGTCTTGGATCGAAATCCTTTCCTGGGCCAACAGCAGATAATTGTTGATCATTGGCCTGTATGGCCATGTACTTTACTTCGGCTTCGAGAGCCGTTATCATCTTGGTTTCAGCCACATAGGCCGAAATTCGCTTCAGAGATTGTGACTCAGTCATTATCACTGAATTCACTTCCCCAACCAGTTGGTTGGATACCAGTTAGCCCACTGAATTCTATGTGGGACACGTCCTCTCTGTCCCATTGGAAACCATGCTCAGGATGCAGGTATAGGGAACAAAAGGTGTTTGGCGCTGGCGCCATGTCGAAGTCAGGAGCTGGACATGGCCCTATGTGAGCCAAGTTTTTGTCGAAATCTGTTACACCCAAGTGGTTTACTTCGCCAAGGTAGTAACTCTGATCAGCCTCTATGTTTTCGACCAACCCATCTGGGCGCCATAGAAGCAGTCTTTGATGCATCGATGAAGGCACAGCACCTACGCCATGTATCCACTCACGGCCTAACAAAAGGTTGTAGTTAGGTTTGGCCGAAATGACCATGAACACTGTTGGTCGAAGGATCGACCCAACTTTTATGTCGAGCTGGATCACTCCCATGGTGGTCCCAATGCCTCCCTCATAGTTGGACAGGACCATATTGTGAGGTTTTATTTCTTCATCCCTTTTGCCAATCTTTATTAGCACAGAATGAGGGATAATATTGATAGTGGCCCCACAGTCGACCAATATTTTGTTCACAGTGGTCTCTTCGAGCTTAGCCCTTATGAACAAAGGTTTGAGGTGATTCTTCATCGCCTCTGTGGGTGGCTCGAAGAAGCCATTTTGTTCCTCTGTAGTGCCATTGTCCATGACAAAATAGCACACTGGCCTGTGTCTGGCCATTTCTTGTTCCACCTCTCAGTCACTGGTTTCGACTTCTACTTGTCGATTGAATTCCCTGGGCAGTACTGAAACAATGTTCACCATTATATCCAGAGTATCGTCGGACTCAGCATCATCTTCGTCTTCGACTTCGCTCTGGTTAGGCCAAACTAGCCTGTTGGTAACTGGTTCTCTCTCAAGAGGCTTTCTTTGTTTCCTTTGAGGCACATTCGAACTAGTCTCTGCCTTAGGTTCGTTGGCAGCCTCCCTTTCAGCTTTTCGCCTTCTTTGATATCTCCTCCATTGGGATCTCGACATAGGATTTTTTCCCTTGTAGTTGCTGGACACTTGAGCAACCTTGGGTGCAGCAACTTGAGGATCTTTCTTCTGAATTAAAGAGGAACCTCTTGGCACTTCGAAAGAATGCCATTTCTCTTCACTTGGCCTTTTCCGGCCAGATGTTTTGTACCAAGTGTCTACTGGTACATTTGTTGGAGGCCTAAAAGTCAAAGGCCTCTTGTCTTGATTAGAACCCCTTCTGGGATCATGTCGAAGGTCAGAATTCTCCCTTCTCTTGTTCGCTGCTCTCACTCCTTGTATGTGCTCAGCAGCTTTTTTATCAAAGATAGAACTGCATCTTGGACACAGCATCACCTCTGATTTTTTCTTCTGGCATCTTTGTAAAAAATCTGCCAAGTTTTCGTTTTCCCTAGGGAAAGCCGTTTTATTTGCCTGCTCTTGCCTTATGGCTTCTTCTGAAGTTTTAGGGTCAGAAAGTTCAACCATGTTGATATTCATTGTATCCTTAGTAGCAAGAGTGAGTTGTTTCATTTGTGTCTCCAGATTCTCCGTCTGGCCTTGTACAGTGGCCAATTGGGAACTGGGCTTTAGTCCAGTTTTTTGTACTTCAGCAGTCTTCGACTTTGGATCTTCGACCGCTTTCTGGACAGCCTCGATTGTCTTCCTGGATAAGTTTCCAGAAAAACTGCCAAAGATTGGCATGTTGATGTCGTCCTTAGAGACTTCGACCATGTTAATGCCTGGCTTCTTCGACTGGATCTTGGTAGCCTCTATCATGTTCACCTCAGAGGGTTCTGCATAGTGGGCTTCAGCCTTCAGTGGATTGGAGTCGACAGCCATGGGGGATTTGTCAGCAAACTTTAATCTCCCTTCCTCAATAGCGTCTTGCACAAGATTCCTGAAAAGAAAACATTGAGAAGTTTTATGGCCCAGAAAATTATGATATTTGCAAAAACCTCTCTTCTTTCTTTGATCAAGAGGAGGCACTTTTACCCCAGGGGGTACTATCATTTGGCCATCTTTAACTAGCAAGTCGAATATTTCATCACATTTTGTGATGTCAAAACTATAAGTCTTTTTTGGGAACCTATCGTTGGTCCTGTCTGGACCAATGGGATTTTTCCCATTTGAGGGGACTAACTGTTTACAAGAGTATGGAGGCCCTTGTTTTAGTTCTGCTAAATCGACTTCTCCTTCTTCGACAGCTAAAGTATCGTCGAAGGATTCTAGATCTTCGTCGTCCATCTCAACATAAGCTATTCTTTCTCTCTTGTGAGTTTTCGTTGCCTTAGCTTTCTCAGCTTTGAGGCGTTCGACTTGTCGAACTCTATCGGCCAGTTGGGCCATGTCTCTTAGGTACTGGGTATCTAGCTTCTTCCTAATGGAATAGTCTAAACCGCCTGCGGCCATTTCGACCAGCTCATGTTCTGGCACTTGTGTGAAACATCTCGCCTTAAGCAACCTAAACCTATTCAGATATTCGTCTATAGGTTCAGTGAAACGTCTCTTCACACTCGCCAGTTCTTTCAGGCTTATCTTGGTTTGCCCCATATAGAATTGTTCATGGAACAATCTTTCCAACTGGGTCCAATGGTGGATCGAATTGGGGGGTAGAGTTGTGAACCAAGTAAAAGCGTTCTTGGTTAAGGAACTTGGGAAGTATTTGATTCTTAGGTTTTCATTATTTGAAATGTCTCCTGCTTCGATCAAATACCTAGCCACATGTTCGACAGTAGATTCTGTCGTGTCCCCAGAGAACTTAGTAAATTTGGGGACTTTGGTTCTAGGGGGTAAGTCAGTTTGTAACACATATTCTGACAAAGGAGAAGTAAAGTTGGGCCTTCGAAAGCCCATGTTCATCCCATTCTGAGTCATGATTCTTTCGATCATGGTTGCCAGATTGTTTTCCAAACCCATGTTTTGGTGTTGGATATGCTGAACCACTTCGTCAGCATTTTGGTTTCTGTTAACTAACCTTACCTCTGGGGCTATTACCCTAGGTTCTTCGACAGGTTGTTCTACAGGCTGTTGGGCCTGATTAATGGTGGTTTCTTCCTCTACAAATATCCCCTGATTTCCTCTTATTTGCGCCCTTTGGGGCTGTCGAATAGGTGGGGGTACTCCAAAGAAGTCAGCCAAACGCGTCATTTGCGCTGTAACTTGCTGATTCGACTGAGTAGTATTTTGTATTAGAGGATTTAGCACTGTACTCAAAGTTTGTGCCAACATTTGCACCATATCATGGTTGCTTTCGTCCATCTGTTGCCTCAAGACTGCCGTCGAGGCATTTGTAAGGCCATGGGCTACTTGGGACGTTCCTCCTAAGAGTTGGGTCCTATTTCTATTCGCCATGCCTACTCCAGAGCCTTGGAGTGGCGAAGTGGCACTCACGAAAGGGTCTGAATAAGTGGACGCAGCATTCGTCAGGCTTGCCAATTCAGAAGTTGGCATACCATAGAATGGAATAAATCCTGGGGGAACCACTGGCCTTGGGCCAGTATTTCCCCTTGGAGGGGGGGTTCCCAAAGGCATTCTGGGGCCTGTTAACGAAGTTATTGGCCCCGTAGTTGTGACTGACACTGCTGGCATCGAACCAACATTCGTCGCTTCACTAACGGTCATATTAACCGTTGCTCCCACACTTGGTGGTGGAATTTCATTATTGTTTGGCGGATTCGCCATCTCTTCCCTTCTTCTGGCAGTATTGCTATCGTTGGTGTATATTCTACCACTCCTCAATAACATACAACTCGAAAAGATGAGATTTTTTCAACAATCAACACACAGTCCCACCAGGTGTGCCAATTTGTTTACCTAGGGATTTGGTAAACAACCGCTGATCCTCCAAATGGTTACTTATTTGGTTACTCGCAGGATCGATCAGATTGATCCTATGGACATAGGTTGATTTTGAAGTTTAATTAATGTGGATAAGGCTTTAAGTAAATTGTTTAAAGTAAATTGCATAAAGGAAAGGCTTGGTAAAATAAACAAGGCTTGAATGTAAAGGTTCGACAGGAATCTTAAAGGGAAAAAACATGTAAAATACTGGAAAAGTAAATGACTTGAATTGATAAAATTGGTGTTTCACACATACATTTCTCAACAATTCGTTCGCTCACACTGGGTACTTGAATCTAAATGAGTGACTATGTATCTATTGTGAACACACGCGAGAAACTACACGTCTACTCCTATTTATACAAAAACATTCCAAGTAACCGTCGGGCAGTTACACTGCTTCGAGATCAAGCCACTTGTCACGCTCTCCATGCTCGACGCTCCAGATCCTTGCACGTTCGCACGTAGTAACTACTGGAAACCGTTTTCCCTCCAAAGCTTTGAATTTCAAACTGCTCCACTCTGGACCATCGAACACGTTCGTCAAGAGACGTCTTCGACGAAAACTCCTTCGACGTCGAAAGCAATCAGCCTTCTTCCTTGGAAGAAATCTTCTAAGTATTTTGTCATCTTTCGACAGACACTTCGACAGGCTTAGCCAGTCGAAAGCATCTTTCAGCTTTTCATGGCTGCCACCAATCAAAACCAAGGTGTCGAATTCAGGAGCCAACAGGGAGAAGCTGAGCATAGGATATAGGAATGATATTAAATCTTCTTTCAGGTGATCTTTGTCTTTGAGGAGCTCTCGGACCTTGAGGTTGTTAATTTTGTTGTTGATAAGTTGGAGGTGGCGCAAATTGTTGTTGTGGAAGATACTGTGGTTGAGGAGTGAAAGGCCGTTGTTGGGCCATACAGGGAGCGGGAGTTGTAGCAGCATACACTTGAGGAACAAATTGATTAGGAACAACAACATGAGCTGAAAAATAAGGAACTCGAACTTGAGGATATGCAGGAGCTTTCCCTTGGTTGATTGTGATAGCACTAGTCTCACCCTCTTTCTTCTTGACGAACCCAGAAAATAGCTTCCTACCAATGCCAGTATTGTTTTTGGTATTGTTAGGGACACCTTGGATCGTTCCAGCCTTGATACAAGTTTCAACACGTTCTCCAATAATGACCATATCAGAGAAAGAAGTAGAGGCACTGCTGAGCATGCGTTGAATATAAGAACCTCATAGAGTACCTATAAACAAATCAATCAATTCACGATCTAAGAGAGGAGGTTGGACCCTTGCATCCAGTTCACGCCATCTTTGAGCGTACTCTTTGAACGACTCTTCAGCATTATGTATCATCCCTTGAAGCCGAGTACGGCTAGGAGCCATGGCAGTATTATAATGGTAATGTTTCAAAAAGGCGTCAGCAAGTTCTCCCCAAGTACTGACATGAGTTCTTTCTAGTTGTATATACCAATCCAACGGTTCACCGGTCAAGCTATCTTGGAAGAAGTGCATGAGTAACGATTAATTCTCAGCATAGGCTGCCATCTTGCGAACGTAGGAACGAAGATGAGTCTCTGGACAGGAGGTGCCTTTGTATTTGTCAAAATCAGGAACTTTGAACTTGAGAGGGATGACTACCCCAGGCACGAGACACATTGTAGCAGCATTGAATCCGAAAACCTTGATACCCTCCATGACTTTGAGACGCTCTTCGAGAGCATGGTACATTTTTACAGTTTCAGCAACTCCAGCAGCAAGATTCACGTGGGGTTCATCAAGATTAATGACATCGTGATGATCATCAACTTCATTCTGAGGGGCTCCAGTAGGGGTCTCAACATTTTCTTTATCGTTCCTCCCATTTGCAAAAGTGGAGGGGGCAACAGTAGCAAGCTTTGCAATACTTTGATGTAACTCTTCTTGTCCCTTGATAACAACATGAAGGGTTTCCATAAGTTGATCCATGCGAGTGCCCATAGTGTTCAGATCTCGGCGGAGAGCATTCTGATTCTCTTTAAAAAGATCCATGAGTCTTCGTTGGTTGCTTATTGTATGGTAAGGATGTGGAGAAGTCGTCTTTTTTGTTCACTGAAGTCTGATGGAAAAGGGACCCCAATAAGTTTCTGTTGTGAATAATGAATGCATGATGTTTTATCTTCATTTTTTAGGAACTCCAAAGACTCGTCTATCTTTTAAAATTTTGTTTTCATTTTTGATGAGCTCGACCAACGAGACTTGTCTTTGGAATTCCTTAGATAAGAGATGTATATACATGATGAAATGATGTCATGATATGCTATGGCATGAAGTTCCAGTTCCACATATTCTGGATAGCCACTGTGTAGTCCTTTGCATAAGCTGAAAGTAAAAGGATCAAAAGTTTGACGTCACAGGCATGGAGTCAAAGTAACTACCCATAAGGTATGTACTAGGGGTTTATCACCTGTCGAACAAGGTTCTAGGGAAACCTCAGAGTCTACGCCCTTCCTTTGGATATTACCGATGTCCCAATTACTCGGTAATTAGTAATATTCATAGGAAAAACTCGTTCGAGTGCAGCACCGTGTGACAACTACTTCCGGATTACTCCATTATAGTCTCTGAACTACACCTAAAAAAGGATAGGAGGGGTTAATGTTTCTACGAACCTCAGCTTCTCAAGTTCCCAGGTTGAAAGCAACAATGTCTTCCTAATTACTCAATAAACATCGCTACTTTCATGGAGACCTCCACTGAGTGGGGGATTTTCACGCCTCCTTCTTCGGGATTACTCCCTCAAAGTTAGCATGACTATTCTGCCCGTCCTAGTCCTAGGTGTACCCAAGTCCGGGTATAGGACTTATAAAATGTAATCACCCAACCCAACATCACAGCATATCCAGAATATGTGAGTAGCAACAATATAATGCAATATATACAAAAGAATACAATAAAGCAATAAAGAAATAAAACAATAAAGCAAAATAAAGCAAATAAATAAACACCCAAAGAGACAAATAAACAAAACTAGGAGAGACTCACAAAAAGGTCCCCAACAGAGTCGCTAGCTAAAGCTACCGGCAGAAAACACAGAGTCGTCACAGAACTTTATTTATCCCGAAGGAAGGAAAAATATCGGTAAAACCACAAGGGAATGGATAAGATGGTCTTGCAACAAAGAGAATGGGTAAGGGAGTCAGTTATGCGAGGGAAAGGTATTAGCACCCCTCACATCCGTAGTACTCAACGGGATCCATTTTATTTGTTTGTCTCTAAGAGTGTGTTTATCTACAACTATACTTGCTTAAGGGGAAAGAAAAGTTTTTCATTATTGCGTTCATGAGGGTTTCACGACCATTTGCCTACGTATCCGGTGAAGGAATCAGAACATCGTAGTTCTTCTATAAAATGTTGGTTTGTTGGTGTTTTTAGTGGGTGACGTTAACACACACATTCTAGCAATAGGCACGGTCTGTATCGCGGTAGAACGAAAATAACATGCCCTTTTGGGGAGTTTTGATTGGTTGAGTGTTTTGCGAGTTTTAGAATGAATTCGAGTAATGATTAAATGTTTTTGGATTTTTGATTTGAATGATAAGTTTTAATCTTAATTACAAAATAAAAGTCAAAGGGGAAAGTCTACCCTAATGTTGTCATGCATGGGTTCCAACCTAAGGTCCAATTAGTTCGCATCTTAAAAAAGAGGAAACTATCATCCTAAGGGAGCATATTATAAAAAGGAGACAGTCTTTGTGAAGAGTGCTCGCGTAGGGTGATCATGGAAAAAGTGATGACAAAATGAGTAGTATTGTGAAAGGCGTAAATGGAATACATTGTGTATGGGAATTGAATCGGGTTATGATTAACCAAGGGGTGCGCTTGATTAATCTTTGAGAGTAGGTGCTCCTACCCTCAACTATGAGACCCTTTGTGCATGGAACCACTTGGTGTATGGACTAAACTGGTTGATTCGGGTTATGGTTAACCAAGAGCAAAACTTGATTAACCTCGTGAGAATGGCCATGCCCAAACTCAACTATGAGACCCTTTAAGAAGATGCTTGGTATGTGAACCAAGGGGAGAGAAGTTTCTTCAATGTACAAGATGAAAATCAAAATCCCATATAAGGTGGCTACATGCACGCTCCTAGAAAGTGGGACTAGCATGGCACTAGTATTCTAAATGACCAATCAAAACAATCGATCAAATAGTTGTCACTATAAGAAAGCCCAGGACCAAGCTATGAAATGTGTGCAAGTGTGCATTTGTAAGTGTATACCTTTTCATTAAGGATGAGCCCAAGAGGAGGCCATGTGTTCTAATTGAATGACATATGCATAATTAAGCAACAATTAAAACATACAAAAATAAATCCTAAGCTATTACAATTATATGGGATGGGGGTACAAGCTTATGAATGGGGATGAAATACAAGCCTAATTAAATTATTACAACCATATTGAATAAATACCAATAAAAAATAGAAAACAAATATAAAGATAGTGCAAAAAGAAAGAAAAATTGTTTTTTGCCCATTATGTGTCGACACATGCATTTATGCATCGACACATAACAATTCTTGTTTTTGGAAATAAAAAATAACATAGTATGAGTCAATACATAATGGCATGTGTCGACTCATTTCTTATTTGTGTCGACACATTCATGCTTTATATCGACTCATACAACTTCCTTGCCCCTGGAAATAAAAAATAACACAGTATGAGTCGACACATAAGGGTTTGTGTCGACTCATACACCTTTCTTGCCCCTGGAAATCCAAAATAACACAGTATGAGTCGACACATACGCGTTTTGTGTCGACTCATACACCTTTCTTGCCCCTGGAAATCCAAAATAACACAGTATGAGTCGACACATACGGGTTTTGTGTCGACTCATAACCTGTCTTGTGCCTAATATGCATCGACTCATAGAGGCATTTGTCGACTCATACTTCTATATTTTGTTTCTAATACTGCTCTACTACATGTAAAAGTTTGTTTTCCACATATAATTGATAAACATGAAAAGCAAGCACATAGTTAGCTTCAAGAGTATGATATCTACATTTATTTTCAAGAATGAGTCACTAATGATGCTTGAAATGAGGAGCGCAAATTCAAGAAGACTTACCTTGGAACTAAAATCTGTGTTATGAGTTTGAACACCTTTCAAGATGTTGTGATGATTAGAACAACTTCAGTGAACCTCCAGGAAGTTGCTCCAATCCTTACTTTGTATTGAGAGCTGCAAGGTTGTACAAGGGGTTGAAGTTTTGTTTTTGTGCTTGGAAGGTGGTGAGAATGGTATCACATAAGCTGTTTTTGTATTTGAATCATATCTCTGTTATGCATATTTAATGTTTGTATAGTTGGTTTAGGAGAAGGCATGCAAGGTTGAACAGTGGGTTGAGCTTTTGTTTTTGTGAATGAAGATCCTTTTGGTTGCTACTGTTTTTTTGTGGATGCTATTTTTCTCTCTTTATCACAGTGTTTTTCTCTCATTCTTTTCACAAAAACTCTCCTCTCTAAATATGGCTCTTGTATTTTTTTCAATATCACTCTTGTATCTCCCTTTTTCTTTGCTGTCTATTGTTTGTATATCAGCTGAGAGATAGAAATTGGGGGAAAAGGTTGGTGAGATTTAAAACAATTTTGACCTGCTTTTTCACCCCTTTTCCATTACAGATTTGGGTGACTTCTATTTTGTGTAATGTTTGGCCTTTGTTGGCAGCAACTTTGACAGTTTTAGCAGACTGTCTTTGCAGGTTTTTGGACTGTTTGCTTGGACTGTTTTATTTGTTTTGCAATGTGATGCAGGTTTGTGGAGTTGTATTGCATAATGGACAACATGGTTGGGTTTTTGCAACAGAATGGACAACATTGGTTGGACAATTTTATGGGTCTGGTTAGTGCAAACTTTGGGCCTGTTTTGTTTGGACAACTTGGATTGGTTTTGGGCCTGTTATTTTTGGGCAGTTTGGACTTGTAATGAGAAACTCCTTTGTATGGTCTCAAATGGTCATGACATGAATAAAAATTGCAAGATAACCAAATGACTTGAATATTGAGTATAGTAACTTGTGATGTAAGGAATTGGTGACTTGTGAACCAAATACACTGTATGAAATACCTATTTCCACTATTTCCAATTTGCAATTCAAATCCAAGTTTTCTTTCTCTTTTAATGACAAATTCAAACCATTTTGAAAATGATAGATGCCATCTTAGTTCAAAATTTAGTCCCTCAAGAAACTCCTCAAATAATAATTCATATGAGAAGAATTCCTTGGTTTCACCCCTTAAACCTCTTGATAAGAAATTGACTTGTAGAAGAAGATAAAACTTAATGCGACCTTGAGGCAAAAATCCTAGCTTCCTGAAAACACTGAAACTATAATATTGCACAACCACTGAACTCTTGAACCTCAGGTGCCTTTATTCAATGAAATACATGATATGCAAATGAGCTAGTATAGATGAAATGCAAAGTCTAAACCAGACAAAAGTAAAATAGGTAGGTCAAATTTGGGGTATGACAAGAGGGTCCGCAATCGACCCTGTTATTTCTAGTTTGTGTCATTCGTAGCTCGCGTCGTGTGTCGATGTTATGTGTGATACGGTGTCAGAACCAACTTTTATATACTGGTTTTGCATTTTTTGTTTGCAAATATGCGGTAAGCAAGATTCACCACCGTCTTTTCTTTTATCCAGCAAAAGAAAGGGTGGAAAGAACAGAAAAAGACCTTTTCGAGAGTTTTCTGAGTAATAAGGGTAGATTATGGAAAGGGAAGGTGTTATCACCCTTTCCATCCATGGTTTTCCATAGGCTCTTAGAGGTTTGTTCATTTTGAAATACCTTTGTGCTTTGTGTGTTTGAAAATATTTTGAAAATGCCTTAGTACGACGAACTTTGTAATGTTTCTCGGGATAGTGGAGAAAATATAAAGAAGTGTTTTGAAATTGTTTTTGTTAAGTAGTTTTCTGTGTAAGTGCAAAATATTTGAGCAAACTTCTAACAGTTATCTACTTTTATACTCGAAAAGGTCGTTCTTTTCCTCTTTTCCTTTAGACAGTGCTATCCTACTATTAGTGAGTAGGTAGCCCCATCATTGGATGTATGAGGGACATTCGAAGGGACATTACAGTCACAAAGGCAATTTGTGGAGACGCTTTAGAAATTTTCTTTTAGGGACTAGATCATTTACCGAAAGGCAACTGTAGGGTCATCGAGGGACTATGATCTTTTTTATTTATGAGTCTTTACTAAAGCATTCCTGCCTCATGATTGTTTTTTTAAAGACAACCAAAATGGGGTACCCTAGAGGTGTATATGTGCAAGTGTGTTATATTCAGTTATTTTTTGTCTTTTATGAATTTTTTATTTCTTGATGAATAAGTTTCATATTTTGGCATGCTTTGATGAATTTTTATCTTTGACATTTAATTTTGACCAAAAAGTCAAACTTTGACTTTTTAGTATACAATTGACTTTTGATCACTTGACTGAAAATTCATCTGTCAATCCATTGTACTTGAGCAATGTTTTGAGCCATGTAAATAGGTCAAAATGATGCAATTGGAATCTTGAGATCATGCCTTAAACCAATTGATCATTTGCTAGGTCAAAAAATCAGAAATTGCCCTTTCCCAATCAAAACCCTAATTTTGACCATTTTGCCCTTTTGAAGATTTGATCAAATTTATTGAGGAATTATGGTCCAAACTTGATCAAATGATACATATGAGTTTAAAATGTTGACGTGGATAAAAAATTATGAAGTTTGACCGTAAATTGGCCATAGTTGACTTTTCCCCCAATACAGTTGATTTTTAGGTCAACTGCTCAATTGACTCAGCAAAAGTGTGATCTAAAGCTTGAAACTTGACATGAGTAACCTTGAGGGTCCATAATGATTCATGAAAGTCATATGGGATATTGGAAGTTCAAAAATCCTTGTGCAATCTCAAACCCTAATTTTGGTCAGCAATGCTTAAGGAGGTGTCTTGAGCTGATCAACCCTAGTGCAGTCTTGAGCCAAAGGAGATCTTGTGAGAAAATTATTGATAAATGAGAGGGAAAATTTTGGGGTACAGAAGTTTCCCTTATTCCATCTTCT
This sequence comes from Vicia faba, assembly GCA_948472305.1. Classification (NCBI taxonomy): domain Eukaryota; kingdom Viridiplantae; phylum Streptophyta; class Magnoliopsida; order Fabales; family Fabaceae; genus Vicia; species Vicia faba. Next base: position 622,289,180 of record OX451736.1, read on the forward strand.
TAAGCCTGAAGAGTTAGATTGGCGAGTTTTGCCATTCGTGACTCGAAGGTGGAAGATGATTGGACATTAGAGTGCTCAGAAATTTGCACTTAGTGATGTGATGGTTGATGGTATAGGGAATGGGATTAAAGATGCCATTTGGAGGGATGATGGAAGGTTGTTGGATATGGGCTTGTAGATGGCATCCAGAAATGATTGTTGAACCGTATCTATAAGCTGAAACTGAATGAATATCAGAATGGCGTCCGTGTCTGAAGCGTATCTAAACTGTATCTGAAAGTTGAATCTGAATGAGTATCAGGATGGAATCTGTGTCTGGAGTGTATCTGAATTGTATCTGAGAGTTGAATCTGAATGAGTATCAGGATGGCATCCGTATTTGGAGCATATCTGAATTGTATCTGAAAGTTGAATATGAATGAGTATCAGGATGGCATCCGTGTCTAGAGCATATTTGAACTGTATCTGAAAGCTGAATCTGAATGAATATCAGGATGGCATCCATGTCTGGAGCGTATCTGAACTGTATCTGAAAGCTGAATCTAAATGAGTATCAGGATGGCATCCGTGTCTGGAGCGTATCTGAACTGTATCTAAAAGCTGAATCTGAATGAGTATCAGGATGGCATCCGTGTCTAGAGCGTATCTGAATTGTATATGAAAAGCCTTTGAACAATGTTAATGGTAGCTATTGATTAACCTTATCCTGAAAAGGGTAAAATGTTAGCTAATATGATATGTCATGTTGTATAAAATGCATTGTATAATGAGATTGTGATACATGGATTCGTGTTATCGATGTTTATGATATATGGATGTGATGCATGCGTATGTGAGCTAGTCTATTGCACTGCTTGTTGGATTTGGGGAAAATAAATCCCCGATTGCTGCTGAGGATACGGAGTGCAAGTCTTCATGATTTGAAGTGCTGATGAATTTCTACTTAGAGAAATAAACCTCGTTGTAAGGGAAATGTCGTGTAATGCTTGTAAAATCCTATTGGGGAATCCTGAGAAATTTGGCGACTTCTAACAGGGAGTGATAACTGGAGGTTTTGTTCTGTTGGAGATTAAAATGCACACTGCGGGGGATTTTATGGAAATAGCTTAGAGAGATTTCCCTATATCTTAAAGCCATTAGTGATTGTCTTTCTATTTTGTTCATTTGTAACTGGTAGTCACGTTCAAATGCATATGTTCAAAAATAAATCATTGGACGTGATCGGTGGAAATAGAACTGACTGTTTTTTAAGCTGGTTTCGCGAAATGTCGCGGTAAGCAAGAGTCGCCACCGTCTTTTATGTTCTCCAACATGGAAAGGACAAAAGCACAGCAAAATTCCTTATTCGAGAATGTTTCTCGGTTCGGGAGGTAGATTTATAGAAAGGAAAGGTGTTAACACCCTTTCTATCCGTGGTTATCCACAGGCTCTTAGGTACTTGCTCTTATGTTTTCAAAATTTGTTTGCTTTTCAAGTGTGTGTGGGTTTTCGAAAAAGTTCGTTTGGAAAAACTTCTAAGTAACTCTTGTATCAGTCCTCAAGAGTGTATGAAGTGTTTTGTTTGAAAAAACTTTTTGAAAGTGTGGGGTGTGAAAAGTTGTTTTGTTTGTTTTGAAAAGAGCAAGTACCCATGAGAATCTACCTACTCTAAGGAATTAAGCTGTGTAAGAGTCCTTTAGATAGTGTTGTCCCACCATTGAGAGGTAGGTAGCACCATCGTTGGAGGTGTCGGGTCAATTCGATTATTAGGGACATTAGTGGTCACCGAAGCAATAGTAGGACACCTTAGAAGTAACCCTAATGTCCTAGATCCTTTGTATCCGAGGCAACCGTTTCGAGGCAACTGGATCTTAGACAGGAGGGCGACCTCTAAGACACCTTATACTTAATGACCACGTTCGAGGCAACCAGTGAGGCGTACCCTAAGAAGTGGCATGTGCTTTGTGTGTTGTTTTTCAGTTAAGGTTATCTTGTATGTTATTTGTGAGCTACGAATTGGTTTTATTTTTCATACATTCTTTCATGCATTTTTTAACAGTTAGGAGTGCGGAAAATAAATTGCAGAAATGTAAATCTAGCTATTACAAGGCGCGGGTCTATACATCGCCAAAAAACAAAAACCCGTTTTGAAATAAGAACGCGAGAAATAGCAAATAAAGAGATAAACCTAATTAACTATTACATTTCCGGAAGCAGTTACATAAATATAATGAATTAAAATAAATTGCGCGCGAAAGAATGAATCGGGACGTCCTAAGGGTTTTGACCCTTTTTTAAGAAAGAATTGAATTTTTGTCCTTTTTTGTAATTAATGAAATTAAAACTAATAACTAATTAATTAATTAATTAAGAAAATGTTTTTTTTGTATTTTTGTGTTTTTAATGAAAATAAAGAGAAAATAAATAGAAATTAAAAGTTAGCAAAAACCTAATTCTAAATTGTTTTTATTTATTGTAAAAAGTATTAAAGTTAATTAATTAAGCTAATTTAATTTAATTTACATTTATTTACAAAATAAGTTAATAAATAATAAAATGTTTTTTTTTGTTTTTCTGAATTTTATGGGAAAAATTAGTTTGGGTTAATTAAACAATTAATAAAACTAATAATTAATAAAAGGGAAATTATAAAAGAAAAGAAAATAAAAAGAGAAAAAAGAAAAGAAAATAAGAACCCAGGGGGTGTTGGACCCTTAGGGAGGTGAATCAGGAATTTAGGCCCATTGTCTCAAGCCTTTTTGACTTTTGAATCGTCCAGAGGCGCGTTGACCAGGGAGCATGGTGTGGAGCACCCTTTAGCCTTTGGATTGATCTTTTGAGACACTTGGCGCGCATCTGTATGAGGCCTATGGTGGAACGCGTCTAGGAAGCTGCATGGGAATTTGTTAGAAAAAATAATATTGAGACTTGGGGGGACCTGGGAAAACTTACAGCGCGATATGATGGACCTTAGGATGTGGCAAGGGTTGCTTTAGCTTCAGAGTATGGCAAAGAAGAGAGTCACGTTCTCCTTTTGGCCTGAAAATGCTTGCAACACTCCTTTTGATCTCACACTTTTTTTGACACTTTTTGGATTTTGCTCTGGCCATTTGTGTAATGTTTTTAGGTTGTGAATGAGGCTTGCAAGGCTTGAATATATAGTAATGAGTGAGAATAAGTCACATTTAGGAGCCTTTAACCATTGCAATTAAGCTTTGGATTTTGTCTTAACCACCATTAAAGGCCTTTCAAAGCTTGTTCAAAATTTGAATTTTCATGCCTAAATGAGCTTAGCACGAAATTGGTAGGTTGCAAATGCTTCATGAAGGCTATTCAAACCATAAGATACCATTTAATTAATTTTTTTAGATTTACTTGAATTATTATGGATTAAAATGAATTAAATCCATAAAAATTAAATAAAAATAGAAAAATAATTATTTGGTCTTGAAATTGATCATGGGACACGTGGGTGGCATGACAAGGCTGAATCAAGTGGAAAAAAGTGGACCCTTTTGTCAAAAATTGAAGTTTCAAGGATAGTTGACTTTTGCCATTTCACAAAAATTTCCCAACTTCTCCAATGCATATCTTGCTCAATTTTGATCATATGAACATGTTCTTGGACATCTTGGAAAGTTCTTCAAGTCCTCTAACCAATTCCTTTGGTCCCATGTCATTTGAATTTACCAATCTCAAGTTATGGTCTTTGACTTAAAATGCCTTTTTGTTGACTTTTGAAAATGACCTATAATGTTGAAATTGGTAACTTTTTGTGAGAGCATTTCTTGGACTTGGAATGTGAAGATGAGTTGTAGGAAATGTCCTCCCCTTCAAAATGAGCATTGGATGGGATTTTCTGATGAACCATGAAAAATTTATGCTTTGGTCAAGTTACAGTTGACTTTTCAGCTGTCCAAAAATGGAAACTTTTGCATCTTGATGATTTTTGAGCTATTCTTGTAGAATCATGATCAAGACTTGATCAAATGATGATTGTGGCTTCAAAATAAGATGTTAACCAAAATTTTTGACTTTTGACTGCCAAATGACCATTTTACCCCTACAGTTGATTGTGAAGCAATTAGGGTTTTTGACTGTGCAACTTGACCTTGTGAGCCTTGAAACTTGACATGTGGATGCTTGACAATGTGTATAGGCATATGTGACTTGATTGAGCCCTTGAAAACCTCAACTTATTTGCAAGAACCAAAACCCTAATTTGACTGGCTTAGGAGGGTGTTTGAACTGTGCAACCCTTGAGTAGACTTAAGCAAATTGAGATGATGCTTGTCAAAACTTTGAAGAATATGGGAGGGCAAATTTTGGGGTACAACAGTTTCCCCTGTTTAATCTTCTTATACTTGAGGACGTAGATTGGCTTGCGTGCCTTTCGTGATCCGAAGGTGGAAGATGATTGAACACTAGAGTGCCGATAAATTTGCACTCACATAGTAGAATATCAGCAGTGTGATGTCGGGAGTGGGCTTACAGATGCCATTTGGAGAGATGATGGATAGGAGGATGGGCTTATAGATGCCATCTGGAGGCGTGACAGAACCTTGTCGGGAATGGGCTTATAGATGCCATTTGGAAATGTGATGGATGGGAGGATGGGCTTATAGATGCCATCTGGATATGTGACAGAACCTTGTCGGGAATCGGCTTATAGATGCCATTTGGAGACTGTCTGTTGAGTTGTAATTTTGTGAGTTGAAAGAGGGAACCTGTGTAGGGTTGCCCGATGATGAGCTCATGTAAAACTGCATCTTGAAAAGAAGGAAACCTATGTAGGGTTGACTGATGATGAGCCCGTGTGAAGCTACATATGTGTAGGGTTTACTGATGACGAGTCCATGTAAAACAGCATCCTTGGAAATGGAGAACCTGTGTAGGGTTTCTGGGTGACGAGTCCGTGTAAAACTTCATCTTTTGGAAAGAGATAACCTGTGTAGGGTTTTTTTTTTGGGATAAGTTCGTGTAAAACTTCTTGAGGAACCGGGGTAAGGTCACCTTGGGATAAATCCGTGTAAGACTTTGGGAGGAACCGGTGTAGGGTTACCTTGAGATAAGTCCGTGTAAGACTTCTGGAGGAACTGGGGTCAGGTTACTGCAGGGTATGTTCGTGTAAAACTTCTTGATGGATCGGGGTAAGGTCATCTTGAGATAAGTCCGTGTAAGACTTCTGGAGGAACTGGGGTAAGGTTACTGCAGGATAAGTTCGTGTAAAACTTCTTGATGAACCGGGGTAAGGTTAGCTTGAGATAAGTCCATGTAAGACTTTTGGAGGAACCGGGGTAAGGTTACTGCAGGGTAAGTTCGTGTAAAACTTCTTGATGAACCGGGATAAGGTCATCTTGAGATAAGTCCGTGTAAGACTTCTGGAGGAACCGAGGTAAGGTTACTGCAGGGTAAGTTCGTGTAAAACTTCTTGATGAACCGGGGTAAGGTTATCTTGAGATAAGTCCGTGTAAGACTTTTGGAGGAACCGGGGTAAGGTTACTGCAGGGTAAGTTCGTGTAAAACTTCTTGATGAACCGGGGTAAGGTCATCTTGAGATAAGTCCGTGTAAGACTTCTGGAGGAACCGGGATAAGGTTACTGCATGGTAAGTTCGTGTAAAACTTCTGGATGAACCGGGGTAAGGTTATCTTGAGATAAGTCCGTGTAAGACTTCTGGAGGAACCGGGGTAAGGTTACTACAAGGTAAGTTCGTGTAAAACTTCTTGATGAACCGAGGTAAGGTCATTTTGAGATAAGTCCGTGTAAGACTTCTGGAGGAACCGGGGTAAGGTTACTGCAAGGTAAGTTCGTGTAAAACTTCTTGATGAACCGGGGTAAGGTCATTTTGAGATAAGTCCGTGTAAGACTTTTTCTGAAAGAAAAGGAACCGGTGTAGGGTTACTTTGATGATAAGTCCGTGTAAGACTTCTTCTGGAAGAAAAGGAACCGGTGTAGGGTTACTTTGATGATAAGTCCGTGTAAGACTTCTTCTGAAAGAAAAGGAACCGGTGTAGGGTTACTTTGATGATAAGTCCGTGTAAGACTTCTTCTGAAAGAAAAGGAACCGGTGTAGGGTTACTTTGTGATGGGTCCGTGTAAGACTTCGTCTAAAAATTGAGAAGGAACCGGTGTGGGGTTGCCTGATGATGAGTTTGTGTAAAACTACATCTGAAGTTGAGAAGGAACCAGTGTGGGGTTGCTTCATGATGATCAAGTGGATAATTGTCCTGTCTGGTTTCAGATATTAACCCATGATCAGTCGTCCACAGAATTTTCCTGGCTTGTTACCAATGTTGATCTGGAACTGTAGAGGTAGATGGTAATCATCTTTTGATTGACCTTTTCCTGAAAAGGCAAAACGTTAGATGTATGCAGTGTCATGATGCATGAACTGCATGATATTAAGATGTTCTCAAGAATAAATGAGATTTGTGTGTTATGATGCGTATATGCATGTGTCATGGTATATGATAATGTGATGAATGTCTATGAATGTATCTTCGTCTAGGAAAATAAATCCTTGACAAACGCCGGGAAGTTGAATCCTGGGCTGAGGTTGAAGAGTAGAGTTCTTCATTTCCGCTGGGGATGATGGTTACAAGAATAAACCGGTAGGAGAGGATGACTCCGTTGGGGAATAAACTTGATGAAGATATTACTCTGCGGGGAATTACTCTGTGGGAAGAGATACTTCGCTGAGGTTTTGATGATAACTCCGTTGGGGATTCCCGTTGATAAATTTTGTTAGGGAATTTGATGAATTCCGCTGGGGATAGGAAGAACTTCTTCGAGGACGATCTTTCCGTGGTAATTAGCTGAGGATAACCCAGTTATAAGTTCTGGTGGGGAATAACTTTGAATAAAGTCGGGGAGAAGCGTTCGTACTCTGCCGGTGATAAGCTTCCAGAATCTACTGGGGAGATTGATTCAACTCTCCTGGGGAGACTTTTGAACTGTACTGGGGAATGGCTCCACTGGGGTGTCTGGTATTCCGCCGGGGAACAATCTTAGATCAAGACTGCTGGGGATGCTTGCTTAGGAACATCTGCATACTGCTGGAGAATATTGAGATTTTCTGGGGATACCCAACTTCCTTAAGGCTGACAGCAGACTAACTCTGCTTGGGGAGAGCGTTGTTGACTTGCTGGAGATACTGTACCTTGTCAGGGCTGACAGGAGACCAACTCTGCTTGGGGAGAGCATTGCTGAAACCTGTTTTACTCTCGGGGAGTGGAGGCCTCCTGGTTATGTTCTTCAGCCGAACCTACCTTGGTACCTTGGTTGACAGAGCAACTAGATCGCTTGGACAACTCATTATTGCCCCTGTTTCTGACGTGAGAGAAGAAGATACCTTGTGAGGTGTTAGACAACTGCCGATTCGACAAATCTTCTTCTGGTAGGCAAGTGACGAGATGACGGGACATAGTCGTACGCTTTTGATCCCTAATTTTTGCCTGGACCGCCCTTTCGGGTTTTCAGTCCATCGGGATACCCTTTTTTGCCCAAGCCGCCTTTTCAGGTTTTCGGCTTGCCGGGTGTACATATTTTTTCATTTCATCCCTTGTTTTTGCCCGAACCCTTTTGGTTCGCCGAGAAGCCCTTATTTTTGCCTAGGTGTGTCAACCTAGCGGGTCTTTGATTATGCATAGTATTTTTTCGACTATGTCCACGCTCTCAGAATGTAGGGAGATGCCCCTGTTGTTGTGTTGCCATGCGACCAAAAGATGTTTGATCAGGCAAGATTCGTAGCTAGAACTCATGTCCAATGCCCCAGGTGACTCAGGCAGAGATTTGCCCCAGGCTATTAGGCATTTGAGAGATTCTCTGAATCTTGACTGGACTGCCCCAGATGATGGACAATGATCATGCCATGCCCCTTGATTGGAGGAGCTTTTGTTCATTAGACATTCGTCGTGCGAACTTCCATGCTGTTCAAACAAATAGTCATATGCAAACAGTGTTATTTTAAAAATGCAAAGCTTATGTCTGTTTCGAAGTTTTTTTTGAAAATGCATTTTCAGTAAAACAAGCAAATTTTGTAAAATGTGATGTCAACTCAGTATTTTACAGCAAGCCTTAAGGAGTCAGGATACCTTTCGTAACAGTATGCCTTCGAACTAACCCATGCTTCAGCTAGGACTTTTTAAGGGTTGTAGCGTGGCCTGGTTCACGGTTTAAGAAACAAAGGATAAAGGCTCAAATTTTATTTGTACCCACCCGCTCTTCGTGATGCTCTTCAAACCTAAACTCAGTTGATCGTACGTTAGACCTTGTTTGAGTCTTTTCTCTGATATTCTAGTGATGGTTCGGATGTTGACAGTTTATTGTGACTAGGCAGTCATTTATTTCTTTTTTGTTGAGGGTTTGTAGGACCTCTTTCTTTTTGGTTGTGTTATCCCTAAATTTTGCCTGAACTGTTTCTTTGTGGTTGCAGTCAGCGGGATGCCCCAGTTTTGTAAGTCTCCTTCGTAGGTTTTAACTTATTGTGCTTTAGTTTCTGAAAGATAATGACTGCCTGTTCTTTATGATTATTCAGAACCATCATCGTCTTTTGTTTTGTAAGGACTTCTTTGGTGCCGTTCATTGTGCACCTGGATCAGACTGAGAGAACTACCCTGCCCCAGGTTATGATTAAGGGTTTTAATTTTCGAAAAGAAAAACTCCTACTTCTTTGGCTCGAAGGGGTTGACGAGGGATTATCTTCCTTATAACTCCAGTGTCTAGGAATTGAAACAATGCCTGTACCTCATCAGCGGGGTCTGTTCAAAAGCATACTGTAAAGATCGGGGTATCATTTTCGTCATCCTCCCTCAAGAGGCTTAGAATTATTAATTGAGAGTTGACATCAAAAAAATGAAAGCATTTTGAATATAGCGAATGCGAATATATTGATTCAAAACAGACATATGCGATGCATTGATAAAGTAAAAGAGTTTGACATGAACAAATGTTTGAACAATCAAAGAAATATACAACTTGAACATTCGAATGAACAAAAGCTTCTTAGTTTGCACTAGTCATCTCAGATGGAAGATTCTCAGCAGAAGATTTTCATTTTGCCACCCGGCATGAACTCCAGCACCCTTCCGTCGATCAAGTCCTGGATCTTGTTCCTCAAGCTCCAACAGTCGTCAGTGTCATGTCCAGGACTGTCAGAATGGTAGGCACACCTTTCATCAGGATTGTACTTTAGGGAGGTTATGTTGAGATTCTTAGGAGGATCTTTTATAGCAATCAGCTTGACCTCCAACAAGCGTCTCAGTATCAGTGATGATGGTATACCAGTCTCCGAGAAATGTCTTCCAGACGTATTTCGCTTACGCCGATTACCCTGTTAACGCTGGTGAGGTTGATGCTGGGCTTGTGACCCTGAAGCAAACTGAGGAGCTTTTCCCTTGTCTTCTTCCCCCACTGGTGGTTGAATGATGGCTTGCTCTTCAACCTTAGATGTTTGCCCCAGTTGGTTATCCCGAAGCAGTTGATTGACGAGAACCCTGAGCTCTCCTTGTCTTTGAGATAAGTCTTGGATAAGAGCCATTTGCCCCAGCATCTGGGTTCTCATTGTATCCACCTCAGCTTGTAGACGTTTCAGCCATTCGTCCTTATCGTCTTCAGGACGGTTCCTGACCAAAGTCCCCATGAGGAGTGTTCTCAGCTCTTCCTGCCCCTTGGATAGATTTAGGAGGATTTCCCCGAACCGAGTCTCTTGAGCGTGAAGATCCTGGTTGTCTTGTTGGGAAGCCATTACTGAAATAAACAGTGGAGATGGTAAGTGACCTGTAACAAGGGTACCTGTTATGCAATGATGTGTATGTATGCATGCAATGTTTTCAAGGATCTCGTGGGGTAAACAAGAAAATCGTTAGCATTTGAATTTTGTAGCTTGATGGAAGGGACTTCATGTTGATGAGAGTCCTTCTTCAAGAGTCAAGGCTCACCATATCGAGTGGGTCATAGCCCCTGACTCAAGTCATTAACCTTGGCTAGAGGAAAATAAATCCCATTTACCCCTTGCTGGACATTTGATTCATCATGACCTGCATCACAAAACCCTTGAGGTCCTTGAAATGGATTAGTCCTTATGTAGGATGCATGCAATGGTATGATGGTATGATGTTATGCTATGCATGGAGTAATGTAGGTAAACCCTGTTATGAGTCCAGATTAAGGAATGTAAATAAAACCTGCAAGAAACTCAAGTGTCAGATAACAAGTATGCAAGTAGTTAAGTTTGAAGGCACACAAGTCACACAAAGAGCCCTTAGAGTTTAGGCCAGCATGAAGTTTGGGATACTACCCTCTTGAAGTTGGTGGGCTCAAAACCTGTCCTATCAAAAGTAACCGGGTTCTAAAGAGCTCAATATCATAGGGTTGTTTTCTATGTTCATTGTTTTGATTTAGCCACTGAACTGGCGATCAAAATATTCCAAGAAAACAACCCTCAATGAGTGTAGTATCGAGTATCTACCAACTTCGGACTGCACCAAAGTCGGTCATCTCACTACCCCTAAAGAGGACAGGATGGTCAAGTAAGGTTCCTAAGGTCAGTTGATGCTTCACGACACCACGCGGCGGCCCCGTACTCTCCTTGACTTGACTCAAGGGTTACCGGTACTCACCAAAGTGCCACATCAACGTAGCAAACTGCTTCAACTGTGTCGGTATACCCCGCACAGTTCCCTCATAGTTTGTTACTACTTTCTAAAAGGTATCCCCCAGATCCGGGTTAGGATCTATGAAACTCCCAAGACAGGCCCACAATTTTAGAGCAATCAAAGCAAGCAATTTAAAACATGATGATGAACTATTCCTAAGGTACACCTCACTTTAAGTGTCCCCAGCAGAGTCGCCGGTTCTGTGATCGGTGGAAATAGAACTGACTGTTTTTTAAGCTGGTTTCGCGAAATGTCGCGGTAAGCAAGAGTCGCCACCGTCTTTTATGTTCTCCAACATGGAAAGGACAAAAGCACAGCAAAATTCCTTATTCGAGAATGTTTCTCGGTTCGGGAGGTAGATTTATAGAAAGGGAAGGTGTTAGCACCCTTTCTATCCGTGGTTATCCACGGGCTCTTAGGTACTTGCTCTTATGTTTTCAAAATTTGTTTGCTTTTCAAGTGTGTGTGGGTTTTGAAAAAGGTTCGTTTGGAAAAACTTCTAAGTAACTCTTGTATCAGTCCTCAAGAGTGTATGAAGTGTTTTGTTTGAAAAAACTTTTTGAAAGTGTGGGGTGTGAAAAGTTGTTTTGTTTGTTTTGAAAAGAGCAAGTACCCATGAGAATCTACCTACTCTAAGGAATTAAGCTGTGTAAGAGTCCTTTAGATAGTGTTGTCCCACCATTGAGAGGTAGGTAGCACCATCGTTGGAGGTGTCGGGTCAATTCGATTATTAGGGACATGTGTGGTCACCGAAGCAATAGTAGGACACCTTGGAAGTAACCCTAATATCCTAGATCCTTTGTATCCGAGGCAACCGTTTCGAGGCAACTGGATCTTAGACAGGAGGGCGACCTCTAAGACACCCTATACTTGATGACCACGTTCGAGGCAACCAGTGAGGCGTACCCTAAGAAGTGGCATGTGCTTTGTGTGTTGTTTTTCAGTTAAGGTTATCTTGTATGTTATTTGTGAGCTACGAATTGGTTTTATTTTTCATACATTCTTTCATGCATTTTTTAACAGTTAGGAGTGCGGAAAATAAATTGCAGAAATGTAAATCTAGCTATTACAAGGCGCGGGTCTATACATCGCCAAAAAACAAAAACCCGTTTTGAAATAAGAACGCGAGAAATAGAAAATAAAGAGATAAACCTAATTAACTATTACATTTGCGGAAGCAGTTACATAAATATAATGAATTAAAATAAATTGCGCGCGAAAGAATGAATCGGGACGTCCTAAGGGTTTTGACCCTTTTTTAAGAAAGAATTGAATTTTTGTCCTTTTTTGTAATTAATGAAATTAAAACTAATAACTAATTAATTAATTAATTAATTAAGAAAATGTTTTTTTGTATTTTTGTGTTTTTAATGAAAATAAAGAGAAAATAAATAGAAATTAAAAGTTAGCAAAAACCTAATTCTAAATTGTTTTTATTTATTGTAAAAAGTATTAAAGTTAATTAATTAAGCTAATTTAATTTAATTTACATTTATTTACAAAATAAGTTAATAAATAATAAATAAATAAAATTTTGTTTTTCTGAATTTTATGGGAAAAAATAGTTTGGGTTAATTAAACAATTAATAAAACTAATAATTAATAAAAGGGAAATTATAAAAGAAAAGAAAATAAAAAGAGAAAAAAGAAAAGAAAATAAGAACCCAGGGGGTGTTGGACCCTTAGGGAGGTGAATCAGGAATTTAGGCCCATTGTCTCAAGCCTTTTTGACTTTTGAATCGTCCAGAGGCGCGTTGACCAGGGAGCATGGTGTGGAGCACCCTTTGGCCTTTGGATTGATCTTTTGAGACACTTGGCGCGCATCTGTATGAGGCCTATGGTGGAACGCGTCTAGGAAGCTGCATGGGAATTTGTTAGAAAAAATAATATTGAGACTTGGGGGGACCTGGGAAAACTTACAGCGCGGTATGATGGACCTTAGGACGTGGCAAGGGTTTCTTTAGCTTCAGAGTATGGCAAAGAAGAGAGTCACGTTCTCCTTTTGGCCTGAAAATGCTTGCAACACTCCTTTTGATCTCACACTTTTTTTGACACTTTTTGGATTTTTCTCTGGCTGTTTGTGTAATGTTTTTAGGTTGTGAATGAGGCTTGCAAGGCTTGCATATGTAGTAATGAGTGAGAATAAGTCACATTTAGGAGCCTTTAACCATTGCAATTAAGCTTTGGCTTTTGTCTTAACCACCATTAAAGGCCTTTCAAAGCTTGTTCAAAATTTGAATTTTCATGCCTAAATGAGCTTAGCACGAAATTGGTAGGTTGCAAATGCTTCATGAAGGCTATTCAAACCATAAGATACCATTTAATTAATTGTTTTAGATTTACTTGAATTATTATGGATTAAAATGAATTAAATCCATAAAAATTAAATAAAAATAGAAAAATAATTATTTGGTCTTGAAATTGATCATGGGACACGTGGGTGGCATGACAAGGCTGAATCAAGTGGGAAAAAGTGGGCCCTTTTGTCAAAAATTGATGTTTCAAGGATAGTTGACTTTTGCCATTTCACAAAAATTTCCCAACTTCTCCAATGCATATCTTGCTCAATTTTGATCATATGAACATGTTCTTGGACATTTTGGAAAGGTCTTGTAGTCCTCTAACCAATTACTTTGGTCCCATGTCATTTGAATTTACCAATCTCAAGTTATGGTCTTTGACTTAAAATGCCTTTTTGTTGACTTTTGAAAATGAACTATAATGTTGAAATTGGTAACTTTTTGTGAGAGCATTTCTTGGACTTGGAATGTGAAGATGAGTTGTAGGAAATTTCCTCCCCTTAAAAATGAGCATTGGATGGGATTTTTCTGATGAACCATGAAAAGGTTATGCTTTGGTCAAGTTACAGTTGACTTTTCAACTGTCCAAAAATGGAAACTTTTGCATCTTGATGATTTTTGAGCCATTCTTGTAGAATCATGATCAAGACTTGATCAAATGATGATTGTGGCTTCAAAATAAGATGTTGACCAAATTTTTTGACTTTTGACTGCCAAATGACCATTTTACCCCTACAGTTGATTGTGAAGCAATTAGGGTTTTTGACTGTGCAACTTGACCTTGTGAGCCTTGAAACTTGACATGTGGATGCTTGACAATGTGTATAGGCATATGTGACTTGATTGAGCCCTTGAAAACCTCAACTTATTTGCAAGAACCAAAACCCTAATTTGACTGGCTTAGGAGGGTGTTTGAACTGTGCAACCCTTGAGTAGACTTGAGCAAATTGAGATGATGCTTGTCAAAACTTTGAAGAATATGGGAGGGAAAATTTTGGGGTACAACAGACGTTTTCGTAAACAAAACACAAGAGTAAAGAAAAACATATAGTTATGCACTTTCAAAGGGACATCTTTGTATTGACTTTGAGTAATTATTTTTGTACAATGAGAAAAATATTCTAATAAGAGAATGCCGTTGTAAAAAAATTAAAATTTGATACAAAGAAAAGATAGCTATGTAAAATAACCCCATGGGGTTCCCATTATGCTATAGCCTTCGTGTCTCTGAGCATCTTATATATTTGTTGCCTTGTCCGAAGCTGATTGAATTGATCAGAATCGTTGAGTTTGCGGGTCGTCTGTAAGGTGATCCAACGGGGACATAGTCATACGCTTTTATTCCCTAACTTTTCCCTGGACCGCCCTTTCGGGTTTTCAGCTTGCCGAGTGTACAGATTTTTTTTGTTTTATCCCTAATTTTTTCCCGAACCTTTTGGTTCGCCGAGATGCCCTTGTTTTTCCTAGGTGTGTCAACCTATTGGGTCTCTTATGTGTAGTATCTTTTGACTATATCCGCGTTCACAGGGTGAGGCAGGTCGTCGCCATCTATGGTGGTTAAGATCATTGCTCCACCAGAGAATATGCTTTTGATTACAAAGGGTCCTTCGTATGTAGGAGTCCATTTGCCCCTGGGATCACCCTGTGGTAGTATGATACATTTGATCACCAGATCCCCGACTTGATGCACTTAGCGTCTGACCTTTTTGTTGAAAGGCTTGATCATCCGTTTCTGATACATTTGACCATGACAGACAGTAGTAAGCCTTTTCTCATCAATTAAATACAGCTGATCAAGTCGATTCTAGATCCAATCTTCTTCGTTCAGACCTATATCCTTCATGATTCTCAGAGAGGGGATCTGGACCTCAATAGGTAAGACAGCTTCCATGCCATATATCAAAGAGTAAGGTGTTTCCCCGGTTGATGTGCGCGCTGTGGTACGATACCCGTGGAGAGCGAATGGTAGCATCTCATGCCAGTCTTTGTACGTGACTGTCATTTTTTGTATGATCTTTTTGATGTTCTTATTTGCGGCTTCAACAACACCATTCATCTTTGGCCGGTAAGAGGAAGAATTGTGATGCTGGATCTTGAATTTCTCGCACAGGTCGATGATCATAGTATTGTTTAAATTTGTGCCATTATCTATGATGATACTCTCCAGGATACCATACCGATAGATGAGATTCTGTTTAATGACTCGGGTTACAACATTCTTGGTAACGGAAGCGAAATAGGATGCCTCAACCCACTTTGTAAAATAGTCAATGGCCACTAAGATGAAACGGTGTCCATTAGAGGCTGTTGTTTTGATTTCCCCAATCATATCGATGCCCCACATAGAGAAGGGCCAAGGAGCCGTCAAGACATTCAAAGGAACCGTAGGTACGTGCACCTTGTCAGCATAAATCTGACACTTGTGGCAGGTTCGAGAGTGTTGATAGCAATCTGCTTCCATGGTAGACCAGTAATAACCTGCCTGTAGGATTTTCTTTGCCACCGTATGCCCACTGGAATAGGTGCCAAAAGTGCCTTCATGTATATCAACCATGATATTTTCTGCCTCAACCTTGTCTATGCAACGGAGCAAAACAGAGTCATGGTTGCGTTTTGTAGATAATGCCATTACTAAGGAAGAATTTAGCAGAGAATCTCCTTAAGAACTTCTTATCATTGACTGAAGCTCCTTCTGGATATTCTTGAGCCTCGAGATACCTCTTGACTTCGTGAAACCAAGGTTGGTCCACTACTTCTTCAGTATTAATCTCGTGACAGTGAGCTGGTTCATCCATTTGTTCAATGGTGATATGAGGAGTCTCGTTATCCCATTTAAGTTTAAACATGGATGACATTGTGGCTAGTGTGTCTGCTAGCTGATTTTCTTGTCGCGGGAAATGCTCGAAGGTAATCTCCTCAAAGTGTGGGATCAATGTCAACACATGTTCTTTGTAAGGGATAAGGTTAGGGTGTTTGGTGTCCCATTCCCCTTTGATCTGGCTGATGACCAAAGCTGAATCTCCGAATACATTTAAGGATTTGATTCCCAAATCTATGGCAGCTTTGAGACCAAAAATTCATGCTTCATATTCTTCCATGTTATTTGTACAATTGAAGCAGAGTCTTGCAGTAAAGGGAGTATGACATCCTTAAGGAGATATGAGTATAGCACTTATACCATTGTCGAGTGCGCTGGACGCCCCATCAAAAACCAAGGTCCATTGGGGTCCTTGTTCAGGTCTGTCATATGGTCTGAATTCATCACAGTTGTTTACCATCATGATGTCTTCATCTGGGAATTCGAACTTCATGGACTGGTAGTCATCCACAGCTTGATGAGCAAGGTGATCAGCTAGTACACTGCCCTTTATTGCTTTCTGGGTAGTATATTGTATGTTATATTCTGTCAGGATCATCTGCCATCTCGCTATTCTCCCAAAGAGGGTAGGTTTCTCGAAGATGTATTTTATTAGATCCATTTTAGATATCAATAAGGTAGTATGGGTAAGCATATACTGTCTTAGCCGGCAAGCAGCCCATGCCAGAGCACAACAAGTTGTCTCGAGCAGTGAATATCTTATTTCACAGTCGGTAAACTTTTTGCTCAGGTAATAAGTAGCATGCTCTTTTCGGCCATGTTGTACCCCAAAATTTGCCCTCCCATATTTCTCAATACATTTCAAGTGAGGTCCTCAAATTGCTCAAGGAAGTCCAGGGGTTGACCAGACAAATTCTCTCCTAAGGCAGTTTACCTCAAATTAGGGTTTCAGTTTGCATCAAGATGCTTGAGTCCAAAGGATCCCAAATGCTCACCATTGTAACATGACCCACGACCCATGATTCTTTCCATTTGTCATTCTTTTATTTTTATCACTTATTTTGATTTTATTTCAATTAAATCAAATAAAATCAAAATAAAATCATGAAAATATCAAAAACTAATCAAAGCTTGAGATTTTCTGCATGTTTAGGTCTATTATACAGCTGGAGATGGAACCAAATCGTGCAAGCTTCAAATGGATACAAAAAGATTGGATTTTCTCAATTTGGAAAGATTTGCACAAAGGATCAAATATTGAATCAATGATCATAATTGGAGAAGATTTGAAATCAAATTGCAACCCTAATTTATTCTTGGGTACATAAGGAACATATTCAGATCAAAAGCAGGAGGATTGGAGGCGTGCAAAGGTGAAAGCAACTTTCAAAAAAATCAAGAAAAGTTGTACACTGATTTCCCAGTTCTAGGCTTCCTCAAGCCGTTCCAGTCACACAAATCATTTGCTGGATGTTCTAGGATTCTATTCCAATCACTAGCAAGCTTCTTAACACCCAGAAACACACTGTAAGTGTCCCACAATTTCCATACTTTCTTGAAATCAAATATCACAATTCTGGCACTTTTAGCATGATTTATTTTCATATTCTTAATTCTTGAGTCATTTGCAAGCTAATGGCTGTATTTAATTGCATTTTTATTGACTGCATACCAAGATGCCATGATTAGGGTTCGAACTTTGTTTTTAGGGGTTTTTCATACAAGAATAATTGGCCCTAATGGAGGAGACCATTGTGATCAGCGGGTCAAACCCAGTTGATCCATGGTCTTGAATTTTATTTATATGGCTTGTATACAATTTCTAAAATGCACAGGGCTATAGCTACAGCGCCATGTCTGTAGGTAAAGGTTCAGAGTTTTAAACGACATATCCAGGGAAGAAGACGATGGCGTATCACGACATTGCTGGCCGGTTTAAATTCTGGCGCGTTTATTCTGGCCAGAAGCCTGTAGCTCTGATCTATTTGTTTGTTTCTATTGTATTGATAAACTAACACCCAGCGCAGTTGGTCAGAAGAAGGAAGTCAGAAGCTCATGATTTTGGATTCGATCCCAGGCGTGAGCTTTTGGCAATTTTCCCCTTTTTTTCACTAGATCCATCGCCTACATCTTTTGAGGGTCATCTTCTGGTTTCATCAACCAAGACCAGGTCAAGTATCCTCTGGTCGTCTTCTGGACCCATCAACCAGGACCGGATCAAGCATCCTCTGGGCATTATCCTTTGAATCCATCAGCCAGATCCAGTGCACCCCATCTTCTGATGGTCATAATCTGCTGGATCCACCAGCCAGGAGCAGGCCCAGTATCACCATCCTCTGACCGCCATCCTCTGGACCACTATCCTCGGGACCGCCATCCTCTGGACCACCATCCTTTGGACCACCATCCTCTGGACCATCATCCTCTAATCAGAGCCGCTGACAGCAAGCCCTTGGGTTACTTCTTATTTTTCTTTAATTCTCCTTTCTTTAGTTATTCTGCTTCTTTTATCAACACAAAAATTACCTTTTTTTAATAACCAACAAAAAATCACAAAAAAAGAAGACTTGTTTTCTTAATAAGCGTTTTTTTCTATGAATTAGTTTAAATTAATTTAAGGCAATTCTAATTTCTTTCACAATTAAAATTGATTAAAACTTATGATTTTATTTTTTTAATTCAATTATTTCATTACTTTCCTAAATAATAAAAAATGACAAAAAAATATGTTTACTTTAATCAATTACAATTAGGTTCAGTCAAGGGTCAAAACCCTAGTCACTTCGTATTTAACTCGTCGCGCGCTGATTATATATTTTTACAATATTGTTGTAATTGTTCCTGGTTTGTAATAGTTTAATTAGGATTTCCTTTTATTTATCGTTTTACAGGTT
The DNA here is from genome assembly GCA_948472305.1 of Vicia faba. Classification (NCBI taxonomy): domain Eukaryota; kingdom Viridiplantae; phylum Streptophyta; class Magnoliopsida; order Fabales; family Fabaceae; genus Vicia; species Vicia faba. The sequence continues at coordinate 622,307,828 of OX451736.1, forward strand.
TTTTTTGCTATGTAATTAATCCCCCTCCCCCGAAGCCTTGTAATAGCGTAGTTTTTATTTCTCGCATTTTAAATTTTCGCAAATATTAACTGTTAGATGTATGATAATAGGATTGCATGACAAGAATGTATGTTAATTTAAAATGGCTAGCAAACCCTAATGTGCAAAGATAATAACTGAAATCAAATAACTCGCACATGTGCACTCCTAGGGGATACTCTCTGTGATCGGTGGAAATAGAACTGACTGTTTTGAAATGCTGGTTCGCGAAATGTCGCGGTAAGCAAGAGTCGCCACCGTCTTTTATGTTCTCTAACAAGGAAAGGACAAAAGCATAGCAAAATTCCTTTTCGAGATGTTTCTCGGGTTCGGGAGGTAGATTATAGAAAGGGAAGGTGTTAGCACCCTTTCTATCTGTGGTTATCCACGGGCTCTTAGGTACTTGCTCACTATGTTTTCAAAAATTGTTTGCTTTTCTTGTGTTTGTGGGTTTTGAAAAATTTTAGTTTGAAAACTTCTAGGTAACTCTTGTATCAGTCCTCAAGAGTGTATGAAGTGTTTGTTTGAAAACTTTTTGAAAGTGTAGGTGCGAAAAGTTGTTTTTTTGTTTTGAAAGAGCAAGTACCTTAGAACTATCTACCTACTCAAAGGAATTAAGCTGTGTAAATGTCCTTTAGACAGTACTATCCCACTATTGAGAAGTAGGTAGCACCGTCGTTGGAGTTATTCGGGTCAATTCAATTATAGGGACATGTGTGGTCACCAAAGCAATAGTAGGATGCCTTAGCGGTAACCCTAATGTCTTAGATCGTTTTTTATCGAGGCAACCGTTTCGAGGCAACTGGATCTTTAGACAGGATGGCGACCTCTAAAACACCCTATACTCAATGACCACCTCGAGGCAACCAAGTGAGGCGTACCCTAGGAGTGGCATGTGCACGTGTGTCAGGTTTCATTTAAATTATCTTTGAACAGGTATCATTGTGAGCTACGGGTTGATTTTATTTTCAGGCAAGTCTTGTCATGCATAGTTAACAGTTAATAATTGTGCGGAAAGTAAATCTACGCTATTACAAGGCGTCGGGTATTTACATCGCCAAAAACATAACCCTTGGAAAGATAAATGCGAGAAAATAAAGAAAGCGATAAAAGTCCTAATTATCTATTACATTCTCGGAGCAGATACATAAATATGATCAAAATAATAATCAAGAATAAACATGCGCGAAACAAAATTGCATCGGGAAAAGTCTTAGGGTTTTGACCCTTTTTGAGAAAAGAATGGCATTTTGGTCCTTTTTGCAATTAATTAATATTAAACCTAATTTACTAATTAATTATTTAATTAAAAGAAAAATTATTTTTTATGTTTTTAATGAGAATAAAATAAAATGGATTAAAAGTTGTCACAAACCTAATTCTACTTTATTTTATTTATTATGAAAAAAAATCAAAGTTAACCTAATTAAAAGAAGACTAAATCAATTAATTTACATTTATTTACAAAAATAATAAACTAAGGTGAAATTAATAAATAATAATAAAAATATTAGTTTTCTGAATTTTATTAGGAAAATAATTAATTTGTTAATTATATACTAATAATAATAATAATTAAAGTAAAATAATTAAAGATAAAATATAAAAAGAGAAAAAAAATAAGAACAAAACCCAGGGGGTGTTGGGCCCAGATGGAGGTGTTGATTGGAAATTCTGGCCCATTAAGCTATTCAGTCCATTGACTTTCTTTGATTGTCCAGCGCATGCTTTGACTGGGAGTACCATGGTCAGCATTTCATGGCCATTGGATTTGTGGCTGTGGCCACATGGCATGTGGGATGTGAGAGTGTATGGTGGAATTCATTTGGAAATCTGCACATAACCATGTTAAGAAAAATATTACAGAGTTTTGGGTGGACCTGGGAATCAAACCCAGGTCCCAATGATCAACGTCCAGCGCATCTACCACCAGGCCATTCGCTTGCATTTGTTAGTATAATAATGAACAAATATTATATTGGATAATTAAAACTTATGCTATAAACAAACAAAAACGGGCGTAGTTTTGAATTGCTCAACCACATATCACCATGTCATCATCGTCTTCCCTAAACCTGCAAAATATATGTTAGATAGCGGGGGTTTTTAACCCCCATAACCTGCAACCACGAATAATAGCGATTAGGCGTATGATTAACATAAATGTTTCGCGAGGATTGCATTGTGTTCGTCTGGCCTTCAGGATTACAACCATATGCCTCATGAATCCTAATTTTACTTAGTTTACAAAGCCCCAATTCCAGAACTTGAAAACCCTAGAATTCGTTCATGGTATCTTTGGATTTAGGACGTTTTAATCCAATTAACCTATGCCAAAAGCTTCGTATGGTCCCTATTAACACAAAACAACCAATAAAATATGTCAAATGCACATGAATAATGAGTTGCAATTCTGGAAAAGATGTTCAAACCGTGAAACTGTTTCCTTGGATTCCTTGAGCTTTAGCGTGTGAATTTAATGGCTACACGTTCCTAGGAACCCCTGCAAGGTGTTAGAAACAATTAAAAGCTTTGAATTGGCTTGGAACAGGGAAAATAGTTTTGAGTTTTTTCTTGAATTTTTTCAATGTGATTATGGCTTTCTTGCAGCAAATTCTCCTCCATGGCATTAGGTTTAGCTTGTGTATATATAGTAGAATTGAATTAGATTACAATCTTGTACAAAAGATCCATGGAATGATGATTCAATATTTGATTGAAAATCAAATATTTTTGAATCTTTTTGATTGAAGAAAGTTGCTAAATTGGGAGATTCTTGTCCCTTTGATTGGCACACGAAATTCTCAGCATATCTTGAGCTTGTTTGCTTCACCAAAAGATTGAAAACTCAAATCTTTGTATTTCCTACATTTTAAATTAATTAAATGAATTAAAATCAATTAAAAATCCAATTAATTAATATAAAATAAGAAAATAAATTCAAATAATCTCAATGGGTCGTGCATAGGCCTTGGATAAAGTTTCAAGAAGCAATTTGAGGCCCATTAGCAAAAACAAGGTGTTTTGGGCAAAGTTGACTTTTGCAAATTCATAAAAATTTCCCAATTTCTCCAATGCATATCTTGCTCAATTTTGATCCTATGAACATGTTCTTGGACATTTTAGAAAGGTATTGAAGTCCTATAACCAATTCCTTTGGTCCCATGTCATTTGGATTTACCAATCTCAAGTTATGGGCTTTGACTTAAAGTGCATTTTTGTTGACTTTTGAAATTGACCTATAATGTAGAAATTGATAACTTTTTGTGAGTGCATTTCTTGGACTTGGAATGTGAAGATGAGTTGTAGGAAATGTCATCCCCTTCAAAATGAGCATTGGATGGGATTTTTCTGATGAATCATGAAAAAGTTATGCCTTGGTCAAGATACAGTTGACTTTTCTACTATCCAAAAATAGTAACTTTTTGCATCTTGATGATTTTTGAGCCATTCTTGAGGAATCATGATCAATACTTGATCAAATGATGATTGTGGACTCGAAATAAGATATTGACCAAAAATTCTGAATTTTGACTGCAAAATGACCATTTTACCCTTGCAGTTGATTGTGAAGCAAATGGAGCTTTTGACTATGGATTTTGACCCTGTGAGTCTTGCAACTTGGCATGTAGGTGCTTGAGGATGTATATAGTCTTATGAGACTTGATTGAGCCATTGAAAATCCCAAATTCCTTGAGAAAACCAAAACCCTAATTTTGACTGGCTTATGAGGCATTTGGACTGTGCAACCCTTGAGAAATCTTGAACCATTTGAAGATGATTCTTGACAAACCTTGAAGAATATGGGAGGGCAAATTTTGGGGTACAATAGTTGCCCCTGTTCAATCTTCTTAAACCTGAGGATGTAGATTGGCTTACGTGCCATTCGTGATCCGAAGGTGGAAGATAATTGAACACTAGAGTGCCCAGAAATTTGCACTCGCATAGTAGAATATCAGCAATGTGATGTCGGGAATGGGCTTACAGATGCCATTTGGAAAGATGATGGATAGGAGGATGGGCTTATAGATGCCATCTGGAAATGTCGATCGCGTAAGAGATTCCTTAGCAAGAACTTGCATACTTGAGAAAGAAAGATGGTTTCCTGGCTTGCTACAGGTATTGATCTTCAAATTCTTCATGCAGATACTTTCCTGGCTAGTTACAGGTATAGATCCCCAATCAATCGCTCACAGATATGCCCTGGCTAGATATAGGTATCGAATCTGGAACTTCAAAAGGTTGGTCGAGATAGCTTTCCTGGATGGATACAGGCGTAGACCTCTAATCAGTCGCTCACAGATATGCCCTGGCTAGATACAGGTATCGAATCCGGAACTTCAAAAAGTTGATCGAGATAGCTTTCCTGGCTGGATACAGGCGTAGACCTCTAATCAGTCGCTCACAAATATGCCCTGGCTAGATACAGGTATCGAATCTGGAACTTCAAAAGGTTGATCGAGATAGCTTTCCTGGCTGGATACAGGCGTAGACCTCTAATCAGTCGCTCATAGATATGCCCTGGCTAGATACAGGTATCGAATCTGAAACTTCAAAAGGTTAATCGAGATAGTTTTCCTGGCTGGATACAGGCGTAGACCTCTAATCAGTCGCTCACAGATATGCCCTGGCTAGATACAGGTATCGAATCTGGAACTTCAAAAGGTTGATCGAGATAGCTTTCCTGGCTGGATACAGGCGTAGACCTCTAATCAGTCGCTCACAGATATGCCATGGCTAGATACAGGTATCGAATCTGGAACTTCAAAAGGTTGATCGAGATAGCTTTCCTGGCTGGATACAGGCGTAGACCTCTAATCAGTCGCTCACAGATATGCCCTGGCTAGATACAGGTATCGAATCTTGAACTTCAAAAGGTTGATCGAGATAGCTTTCCTGGCTAGATACAGGTGTAGACCTCTGACCTGAGAATGAAAGATAATTTCCTGACTAGATACAGGTGTTGATCTTCAAACTCTTCATGCAGATACTTTCCTGGCTAGATACAGGTATAGATCTACAATTAATCGCTCACAGATATGCCCTGGCTAGATACAGGTATCGAATCTGGGACTTCAAAATGGTTGGTCGAGATAGCTTTCCTGGCTGGATACAGGTGTAGACCTCTGACCTGAGAAAGAAATATAATTTCCTGGCCTGTTATAGGTGTTGATCTTCAATCTCTTCATGCAGATACTTTCCTGGCAAGATACAGGTATAAATCTCCAATCAGTCGCTCACAGATATGCCCTGGCTAGATACAGGTATTGAATCTGGAACTTTAAAAGGTTGATGGGTTGTCTCTACTGACAGGTTATCTCAGAAAAATCTTTAGGAACCGATTTAACTGAACCAGGGGAGGTTTTATCTTCTTTGACGAGTTGTCTCTTTTAACGGGTTGTCTTCATGGATGGGTTGTCTTTATTAACGGGTTGTCTTCATTGACAGGTTGTCTTCACTGACTAGTTGTCTTTACTGACGGGTTGTCTTCACTGACGGGTTGTCTTCAACGACGGGTTGTCTTCAACGACGGGTTGTCTTCATTGACAGGTTGTCTTCAGTGATGGGTTGTCTTTATTGACAGGTTGTCTTCACTGACGGGTTGTCTTCAACGACGGGTTGTCTTCAACGACGGGTTGTCTTCATTGACAGGTTGTCTTCAACGACGGGTTGTCTTCATTGACAGGTTGTCTTCTGTGACAGGTTGTCTTCATGGACGGGCTGTCTTCATTGACAGGTTGGCATCAGAAAAATCTTTAGGAATCGATTTAATTGGATTTGTCTTCTTTGACTGGATTAGCGTCAAAAAAATCTTTAGGAATCGATTTAACTGGATTTGTCTTCTTTGACTGGATCTTTTCCTGAAAAGGCAAAACATTAGTTGCATGCAATGTCATGATGAATGAGATGCATGATGTCATGATGTTCTCAAAAATAAATGAGATCGTGACGTATGCACTTTATCATGTATATGAATAAGAAGTATGTGATATGTTTATGAATGTATTTTCGTCTGGGAAAATAAATCCTTGACGAATGCCGGGAAGTTTGTTGAATCCTGGGCTGCTGTTGAAGAGTAGAGTTCTTAGTTTCCGCTGGGGATGATGATCAAAGGTGATCGCAAGAATAAACCGGTAGGAGAAGATGACTCCGTTGGGAAATAAACTTGGTGAAGATTACTCTGCGGGGAATTACTCTGTGGGAAGAGATACTTCGCTGAGATTTTGATGATAACTCCACTGGGGATTCCGTTGATGGGTTCCGTTGGGGATTTTGATGAACTCCAGTGGGGGATAGGAAGGACTTCGCTGAGGACGATCTTTCCGTTGCAATTTGCTGAGGATAACCCAGTTAGACTCTGGTGGGGGATAATCCTTTGAATACGGCTGGGGAGAGATTTTTGTACTCTGCGGGAGACAAACTTCCAGGATCTATTGGGAAGATTGATTCAACTCTCCTGGGGAAACTTTTTTTTGGACTACACTGGGGAAATGGCTCCACTGGGGGTATCTTGTATTCCACCGGAGAACAATCTTATATTTCTGTCGAGGAATATTAAGACTGTCGGGGATGCTTGTTGAGGAATATTTGTATACTCTGCTAGGGAATATTAAGATCTTCTGGGGATACCCAACTTCTTCAGGACTGATGGTAGACCCACTCTGCTTGGGGTAGAGTATTACTGACTTGCTGGGGATATTGTGCCTTTTTTAAGACTGATGGGAGACCAACTCTTCTTAGGGAGAGTATTGCTGAATCTTGTCTTACCCTGCGGGGAGTGAAGGTATCTTGGTCATATTCTTCAGCTGAACTTACCTTGGTACCTCGGCGGATAGCGCAGCTTGTACAGTTCGGACAATTCTTATTGCCCTAGTTTCTGTGGGAGAAGAAGGCCTATGTGGTCCTTGATAACTGCCGATTTGACAAATCTTCTTCTGGTAGGCACGTGACGGGACATAGTCGTACGCTCTTGATCCCTAACTTTTGCCTGGACCGCCCTTTCGGGTTTTCAGTCCACCGGGATACCCATTTTTGCCCAAGCCGCCTTTTCAGGTTTTCGACTTTCCGGGTGTACAAATTTTTTCATTTTCATCCCTTATTTTTGCCCGAACCCTTTTGGTTCGCCAGGAAGCCCTTATTTTTGCCTAGGCCAGTCGACCTAGCGGGTCTTTGATTATGTGTAGTATTTTTTCGACTATATCCATGCTCTCAAGATGTAGGGAGTTGTCACTGTCAGTAGTGTTGTGTTGCCATACTACCAGAAGATGTTTGATCGTGCAAGATTCGTCGCTGGAATTCATGCCCAATGCCCCAAGTGACTCAGGCGGAGATTTGCCCCTGGCTATTTGGCATCTTGAGAGATTCCCTGAATCTTGACTAGACTGCCCCAGATGATGGACAATGATCATGCTGTGCCCCTTGGTTGGAAGTGTTTTTGTTCACTAGATATTCGTCGTGCGGATTTCTCTGCTGTTGAACAAATAGTCATATGCAAGCAATATTATTTCAAGAATGCAAAGCTTATGTCTGTCTTGAAGTTTTTGAAAATGCATTTTTCAGTAAAACAAGCAAATTTTGTAAAATGTGATGTCAACTCAAGATTTTACAACAAGCCCTACAGGAGTCTGGATACCTTTTATAACAATATGCTTTCGAACTAACCCATGCTTCAGCTAGGACTTTTAAGGGTTATAACGTGGCCTGGTTCACGGTTTAAGAAACAAAGGATAAAGGCTCAAATTTTATTTGTATCCACCCGCTCTTCGTGATGTTCTTCCATCCTAAACTCAGCTAATCACGCATTAGATCTTGTTTGAATCCTTGCTCTGATATTCCGGTGATGGTTCGGATATTGATAATTTATTTTGAACAGGCAGTCATTTCTTTTTGTTGAGAGTTTGCAGGACCTCTTGCTTTTGATTTGTGTTATCCCTGTCTTTTTGCCTGAATTGTTTCTTTTGTGATTACAGTCAGCGGGATGCCCCAGTTTTTTGTAAGTCTCCTTCATAGGTTTTGACTTATTGGGCTTTTATTTTGAGAGATAATGACTGCTTGTCCTTACGATTATAGGGAACCATCACTGTCTTTTTGTCTCGGAAGGACTTCTTTGATGCCATTCATTGTGCACCTGGATCAACCGAGAAAACTACCCTGCCCCAGGTTATAATTAAGGGTTTTAATTTTTGAAAAGAAAACTCCAACTTCTTTGGCTCAAAGGGGTTGACTAGGGATTATCTTCCTTATAACTCCACTGTTTAGGATTTGAAACAATGACTGTACCTCATCAGCAGGGTCTGTTCAAAAGCATACTGTAAAGATCGTGGTATCGTTTTCGTCATCCTCCCTCAAAAAGGTTTAGAATTTTTAATCGAGAGTTGATCATCACAAAAATGAGAGTAATTTTAAGCATAGTGAAAGCGATTAATTCAAAACAGACACGTGTAATGCATTAATGAAATAAAAGAGTTTGCCATGACAACAATTGTTTGAATAAGCAAAGAAAAATACAATATCAGAATTCAAATGAACAAAAGTCTCTCAATCCTAGCCATGTTTTGGCAAGGGAGCAGTGATCACATTGGGAGACTCGAGCGCTTCGAACTCGACCTCCTTTGCATCGATTAGGTCCTGAACCTTGTTCCTCCAAGTCCAACAATCATTTGTAGCATGCCCCGGACTGTCAGAATGATAAGCGCAGCGGGCGTTGGGGTTATACCTTGAAGGTGTCTTGTTGGGATTCTTAGGAGGGTCCCTTAGAGTTACCAAATTGGTCTTCAGCAACTGTGGCAATATCTGGGACAAGGTCATGCTGAGGGGAGTGAATTTCCTTCTAGGTCTCTCTTCCCTTTGTTGGTTGCGATGTTAAGCATCACTGGCCGGTTTTGAAATAACCACCGTGTTGACAGCTTGGCGGCGTTCGGACCTATTCTGCCCTCTTGAACCATATACCGCACTAGATTCTTTCTTGAATGGTTTCTTCTCAGTGTTCGAGGAGTCACCCTTTTGTATCTTCCAAGACTTGATACCAGCTTCAATTCTCTCACCAGTCAAGATCAGGTCTGTAAACCCAGCAGAAGAATTCCCAATCAGATGGTTGAAGAACGGACCAGACAGGGTCCCCAGAAACATATCCACAAGTTCACGGTCAGTCAAAGGTGGTTGCACCCTTCCAGCCAGGTCCCTCCACTTTTGAGCATACTCCTTGAATCCTTCACCCATCCCTAGTGACATACCCTGGAGTTGGGTACGCGTAGGAGCGAGGTCGGAATTATACTGATACTGCTTATAAAACGCAGTAGCCAAGTCCTTCCAATTACGAATGCTGGCTCCATCTAGCTGATAGAACCATTCGAGTTGAGTCCCTGAAAGACTATCCTGGAAGAAATGGATCCACAAATTCTTGTCAGCTGTATAAGGTTGGATCTTCCTTACATATGATCTGAGGTGCAGCTTAGGACAGGAAGCTCCGTCGTACTTTGCAAAAGCAGGTGCCTTGAACTTATGTGGGATCACCACCCCAGAGGATAGACCTAGATCTTCGAAGTCCAGGCCGGGCACCTTCTGTATCTCCATAGCGCTTAACCGGTCCTCCAGCTGTTTGTACCTATCCTCAGCAGGAGGGTACTGTTCGTCATTGTAATCCGTCTCGTTGTCGGAGACCACTGGACTAGGAACCCTTCTCTCTTGGGGACTGTCTTTACCTACAGATGAGGTAGTCAGCTCAGCCTCATTCTGTAATCCGTTCCCAGATCTGCGTCTAGTGTTGAACAAATCAGTCCTCTTCTTCTTCTTCTTCCTCTCTTTCAGAATTAGAGTCTTTAAATCCTGTTGACCCTGGGCTAGGCTCATAACCAACTCCTGGAACTGGACGTTCTGGGCCTGGAGGGCCTTGATAGCTTGTTCATTAGAAGGTTCAGAAGACATGATGATTGCTGAAATAAACAGCGAAGAAGATAAGTGACCTGTGAAAAGTGTACCTGTAATGCAATGATATGTATGATATGCCTGCAATGTTTTCAAGGATCTCGCGGGGTAAACCAAGAAACTTGTTTGAATTTGAATCTGGTAGCTTGATTGAAGGAACTTCATGTTGTTGAGGGTCCTTCTTCAAGAGTTAGGCTTACCATATCGAGTGGGTCATAGCCCCTGACTCAAGCTATCCTGTTTTGATCTCCAAACAACCTTGGCTAGAGGAAAATAAATCCCCTTTTCCCCTTGCTAGACATTTTGATTCATCATGACCTGCATCACAAACCCTTGAGATCCTTGAAATGGGTTAGTCCTTATGCAGGATGTATGCAATGGTATGATGGTATGATGTTATGCTATGCGTGGAGTGATGTAAGTAAACCCTGTTATAAGTCCCGATCAAGGACTGTAAACAAAACCTGCAAGAAACTCATGTGTCAGATAACAAGAATGTGCAAGTAGTTCAGGTTTGAAGGCACACAAGTCACACAAGACATCCCTTAGAGTTCAGGCCAGCATGAAGTTTAGGTACTACCCTCTTGAAGTTGGTTGGCTCAAAACCTGTCCTATAAATAGTAACCGGGTTCTAAGGAGCTCAATATCATTGGATTGTTTTCTATGTTCATTATTTTGATTTAGCCACTTAACTGGAGACCAAAATATTCCAAGAACACAACCCTCAATGAGTGTAGTATCGAGTATCTACCAACTTCGGACTGCACCAAAGTCGGTCATCTCACTACCCCTAAAGAGGCCAGGATGGTCAAGTAAGGTTCCTAAGGTCAGTTGATGCTTCACGACACCACGCGGCGGCCCCGTACTCTCCTTGACTTGACTCAAGGGTTGCCGGTACTCACCAAAGTGCCACATCAACGTAGCAACTGCTTCAACCATGTCGGTATACCCCGCACAGTTCCCTCACAGTTTGTTGCTACTTCTAAAAGGTATTCCCCAGATCCGGGTTAGGATCTATAGAACTCCGATACAACCCACAAAATTTAAAGCACACAGAGCAATACAATTGAAAACATGGTGATCTAATCCTAAGGTACACCTCACTTAATAAAGATGTCCCCAGCAGAGTCGCCAGTTCTATGATCGGTGGAAATAGAACTGACTGTTTTGAAATGCTGGTTCGTGAAATGTCGCGGTAAGCAAGAGTCGCCACCGTCTTTTATGTTCTCCAACAAGGAAAGGACAAAAGCACAGCAAAATTCCTTTTCGAGATGTTTCTCGGGTTCGGGAGGTAGATTATAGAAAGGGAAGGTGTTAGCACCCTTTCTATCCGTGGTTATCCACGGGCTCTTAGGTACTTGCTCACTATGTTAAAATTGTTTGCTTTTCTTGTGTTTGTGGGTTTTGAAAAAGTTTAGTTTGAAAACTTCTAGGTAACTCTTGTATCAGTCCTCAAGAGTGTATGAAGTGTTTGTTTGAAAACTTTTTGAAAGTGTAGGTGCGAAAAGTTGTTTTTTGTTTTGAAAGAGCAAGTACCTTAGAACTATCTACCTACTCAAAGGAATTAAGCTGTGTAAATGTCCTTTAGACAGTACTATCCCACTATTGAGAAGTAGGTAGCACCGTCTGTGATCGGTGGATCTGGAACTGACTGTTTAATGCTGGTTCGCGAAATGTCGCGGAAGCAAGAGTCGCCACCGTCTTTTATTTTCTCCAAATGGAAAGGACAAAAGCACAGAAAAATTCCTTAAAGAGATTGCTCTCGGTTCGGGAGGTAGGTTATAGAAAGGGAAGGTGTTAGCACCCTTTCTATCCATGGTTATCCATGGGCTCTTAGATACTTGCTCAATGTGTTTTCAAATTGTTTGTTTGCTTTTCAATGTGGGTTTAAAAAGTTTCTTTGAAAAATTTCAGATCGACTCATACGTCAGAGTGTTTGAAAAGTTTGCTTTGAAAGCTTTTGAAAAGTGTTGGTGAAAAGATGTTTTGATTTGTTTTGAAATTAGAGCAAGTATCCACGAGAACCTACCTACCCTAAGGAATTCGTCTGTGTAAATGTCCTTTAAAGTAGTGCCATTCCACCATTGAGAGGTAGGTAGCACCACCGTTGGAGGTGTTCGGGTCAATTCGATTTTAGGGACATGGTGATCACCAGAGCAATAGGAAGATACCTTAGAAGCTACCCTCATGCCAGGTTCCCGGATCATGAGGACTTACTAAGACATCCTCTACTCGACGATCACCTTTCGAGGCAAGGCAACAGTGAGGCGTACCCTAGGGGTGGTGTGTGCGATTCGTGTGTCGTTTTCAGATATTTGTCTTGTCATGTTTATTTGTGTTCTACGCTTGATTTTATTTAAGTCCATTCATTCTTGCATGCTTGTTTAACAATTATAAAGTTTGCGGGAAAATAAATCTAAGGCTATTACAAAGGCGCGGGTCCACATCGCCAAAATTAAACCGGACCCGATTTAGCGAAAAAATAAATAATGCGAAGAAATAAAGTGCGAAAAGTAAATTACATGGCTTAGGGACAATTACATAATTATAATTAAACGACATAAGATAAATGCGCAAATTAAATAATTGAAACGAAACTAGGGCGTTGGACCCCTTTTTGCAAATAATTAAAATTAATAAGGACTTAAAAATTAAAATTAAATGAGAATGATATTTTTGTGTTTTTTAGATTTAATGAAAAAAAGGAAATTAATTGAGATTAAATTAGACGGCAAACCCTAATTCTAATATTTTTATTTATTATAAAAAAAAATTAAAATATGACCTAAATTAAACCTAATTCATTTATGTACAATTTAAATAGGAAAATAAAATAATAAATAATAATTATTATTGTGGAAAAAGGGAATAAAAAAGAATTAACAATTAAACCTAAATTCTACATTTTTGGATTTTTATTAAAAAAAAAGGAATTAAAATTAAAACCTAATTACACTACATAATTTACATTCTAATTTATTTATGAAAAATAATTATAATAAAATAAATATTATGTTTTTTTTTGTATTTTCTGATTTTTATAATGTTTTTAGATTTTTGTTAAAAATAATTAATTAAAACAAATAATTAAAATAAACATAACAATTAAAATAAATGAAATAAAAAGAAAATCAAACCAGAGTGGGGTGTTGTCCCAAAAGTGGAGGTGTAGGCCTGGGAATTCTGGCCCAATAAGCATGGCCCTCGTTGACTTTACCAATTGGATGCTAACGTGTTGACTTGGCCCTAGCGTGTTCTCTTAATTTAAGCCTTTGATCTGATCATGTTGGACGCGTGTGTGGCTGATTTTTGAGGATGCATAGTATGCTGGGACATGAGCGCTGCATAGGATCAATCATAGAAAAATAACATTAAGCGTTTGCCAGACCTGGGACTTGAACCCAGGTCTTGGAGGTTGCAAACCACTACGTATGCCACTGAACCACTGCATGTGCTTTTATTATATAATAGTCAATAAATATTATAAGAGAAAAGAATCCATTAATAACTTAAACGCGCGAAATTTTAAAAGGACCATTCACGCCTTGCCAACTCAGCTTCTTCTTCTTCATTCGTTCTTCTCTGAAAAATAAAAGCAAGTTAACGGGGGTTTTAAACCCCCCCAAAATAAGCAATTCTTAATAATAGCGATTAGGCCACACGCTTGTATAAATTAGGCACGACTAGCGTAATCGAATCGTCTAGAGGCCCTGAGTTTGATAATCTTGGTCTCGTTGCCTAATTTTTCTGTATGAGAAAAACCCTCTTTTTGAATTCCTGAAACCCTAACAACCATTCATGGTAACTTCTCATATATGGCACAAAAACAAAATCGAACACGTTGGTTAGCTTTAGAACATCATGACAAACAATAATCCATAAAGAAAAATGCATGAGGATGCTTAAATCGTGCTATGCGAATTCAAAATTTTCTTGGTTCAGTTTGACTTTGTGATACCGTTCCAAGGGGTTTTTGTTGATGTTAAGGATTGAGAGATGTTCCAGGATGCCTCAGGATGCTTGTGGAATAAAAATTGGAGCTTGAATCGACCTTGAAACTAGATTTCAGTGTTGAGTTTTTTTGTCAAAAATTTCAATATGCCAAAGGTGTGTTATGCGCAGCTTTCAGTCTTGGATGCTTAGGGTTGTGATGCTGTGTATGTATAGAGTGATTTAGGTTAACAAAACTACACAAAATCTCAAGCATTGATGATTTTCACATATTTGATTTTACAAGATCTTTTTGAATATTTTTTTATGGTTTTTGTTCCAAATCTGATCAATTAGCATCAAATCCTTCCCTATTAGCATGTGCACGAGTTATAGAGTCCAAAGCATGCATAAAAAGATTTTTTAGGTTAAGGTTTATATTTTTCATGAATTAAAATGATTTAAATGAATATAAATTAATATTAATTCAAATAAATAATTAAAAAATATGAGAATACTTCCCCTTGGGCCTAGTGGTCGTGCATAGGCTTGGCATGAAGAAATTTGGAAGATAATTGGGCCCATTTGCATTTTTAGGCCTTTTGCATCCTTGTTGACTTTCAAAAATTTCCAAAAATTTCCCAACTTCCACAAGGCATAACTTGGTCAATTTTTAAGCTTTTCACATGTTCTTGGACATTTTGGAAAGGTCTTTGAGTCCTTTAACCAATGCCTTTGGTCCCATGTCATTTTGATTTACCAATCTCAAGTTATGGCCTTTGACTTAAAGTCATTTTTTGTTGACTTTTGAAAATGACCTATAATGTTGAAATTGATAACTTTTTGTGAGAGCATTTCTTGGACTTGGAACATGAAGATGAATTGTAGGAAATGTCTTTCTCTTCAAAATGAGCTTTGGATGGAATTTTTCTGATAATCCAAGTGAAAGTTATGCCCTGGTCAATTTCAGTTGACTTTTTCAGCTGTCCAAATATAGCAACTTTTGCATCTTGATGATTTCTGAGCCCAAATTTTGAGAATCATGATCAAGCATTGATCAAATGATGTTTGGGGCTTCAAAATGATATATTGACCAAAAATTTGAACTTTTGACTGTCAAATGACCATTTTGCCCCTACAGTTGACTGTAGTGCAATCTAGGGTTTTGACTGTGCAATTTTGAGCTGAATGTCTTGAAACTTGACATGAGGATGCCTGACCACATTTGTAGGCATATGAGACTTGATTGGGCCTTTGAAAAGTTCATTTGCTTGACCAGAACTCAAACCCTAGTTTTGACTGTATAGGAGACAGTTGAGCTGCACAACCCTGGGGGAATTTTGTGACCTTGACTTGGCAATTTCTTGATGAATATGGGAGGGCAAATTTTGGGGTACAACAGTTGCCCCTGTTCAATCTTCTTAGACCTGAGGATGCAGATTGGCTTACGTGCCTTTCGTAATCCGAGGGTAGAAGATGATTGGACACTAGAGTGCCCAGAAATTTGCGCTCACATAATAGCAATGATGATGAGGGAATGGGCTTATAGATGCCATTTGGAGATTGCTGGATAGGATGATGGGCTTATAGATGCCATCTGGATGTTGATCGCGTAAGAGATTCCTTAGCGAGAACCTGCATACCTGCAAAACAAAAAAATGAGTACCTGACACGTCGCAGGAGCTGTTTTTAGATGCTTGGTATAGATGCGTCCTGACTAGTTACAGGAGCTGAATCTGGAGCTTCAAACGCTGATGAATGAACCAGGGATGGTTACTGCCTTAGCATGGATGGTAAGAGAACCTGAATGATTTCAACCTCAACAACGCTCGTTGAGAAAATCTTGGTGAGGATTACCATCTTCGTAGTGTCAGGAAGATAACCAAAGGACATTATAATCTCAAAGGGAGTCACCTCACTCACCGTTGGAGAGGGAACTATAGGAAGTTATAATCTGAAAGGAAATATCACCTCACGCTCATGCCGGAGAGGGAAACATCTGAAGAAGGAATTACCACCTCACACGCCGTTGGAGAGGGAACCATAAGAGAATATCACCTCACGCTCATGCCGGAGAGGGGAACATCTGAAGAAGGAATTACCACCTCACACGCCGTTGGAGAGGGGACCATAAGAGAATATCACCTCACGCTCATGCCGGAGAGGGGAACATCTGAAGAAGGAATTACCACCTCACACGCCGTTGGAGAGGGGACCATAAGAGAATATCACCTCACGCTCATGCCGGAGAGGAGAACATCTGAAGAAGGAATTACCACCTCACACGCCGTTGGAGAGGGGACCATCTGAGAACTTCTACTGAGTCTTTATCAGAAAAATCTGTTCGGAGTCGATTTAACTGGACTAGAGAAATCCTTGAAATATGTTTGAGAATTTCAACTGCATCTTTCCTGAAAAGTAAAGGTCAGTTATATGCAATGCATGATATGGATCAAGCAAACATGGATACGATTTATATGATATGATGTGTACATGCATACTATAATGATGTATGTGATGATTCATGTATGTTTTCGTCTAGGAAAATAAATCCTTGACGGGTGCCGGGAAGTCATATCCTGGGCTGATGTTGAGGAAGAGATTTTGCTTCCGCTGTGGATGATTGTTGCAAGAATACCGGTAGGAGAAGATAACTCCGTTGAGGAATAAACTTGGCAAATGAAATAATTCTGCGGGAGAAAAGATACTCTAGTGATCATGCTGGGGAGTGCTACTCTGTGGGGATAGCGATGCTTTGCTGAGTTGATGAAGATAACTCCGCTGGGGATACTGTTGATGAGTTATGCTAGGGATATCCTTGTTGTGCTGGAAGTGTTGATAGACTTTGCTGGAGGTAGGAAGATACTTTGCCGAGGACGCTCTTTCCGTGGCTTTTGGCTGAGGATAACCCAGTTATATCCTGTTACGGAAATAACTCTTTAAATCAAGCCGGGACGACGCGTTCGTGCTCTGTGAGGGGATAAGCTTCCAGAATCTACTGGGGATAAGCTTATTGCTTGGGGAGATATGAATTCCAACTTTTCCTGGGGAACTGGATTGGACTCTCCTGGGGGAAGTTTTGATATGCTGTAGGTTGAAAGAGGGAACCTATGTAGGGTTGCCTGTTCGTGTAAAACCGTATCTGAAATGGAGAAGGAACCTGGGTGGGGTTACTTTGATGATGAGTTCGTGTAAAACTTCGTTTTTGGAAAGGGAGAACCTGTGTAGGGTTTCTGGGTGACGAGTCCACGTAAAACTGCATCTTGAAGAGAGGGAACCGGCGTAGGGTTGCTTGGTGAGGTAAGTTCATGTAAAACTTTTTGATGAATCCATGTAAGACTTCTAGAGGAACCGGGGTTAGGTTACCTTGGGGTAAATCCATGTGAGATTTCTTAACGAACCGGGGTAAGGTTACTGGAAGCGAGTCCATGTGAGACTTCTGGGGGAACCGGGGTTAGGTTACCTTGAGATAGATCCGTGTGAGATTTCTTGATGAACCGGGGTAAGGTTACCTGGATAAGTTTGTGTAAAACTTTGATGAACCGGGGTTAGGTCATCTTGAGATAGGTCCATGTAAGACTTCAGGAGGAACCGGGGTTAGGTTACTTGGATAAGCTTGTGTAAAACTTTGATGAACCGGGGTTAGGTCATCTTGAGATAGGTCCATGTAAGACTTCAGGAGGAACCGGGGTTAGGTTACTTGGATAAGCTTGTGTAAAACTTTGATGAACCGGGGTTAGGTCATCTTGAGATAGGTCCATGTAAGACTTCAGGAGGAACCGGGGTTAGGTTACTTGGATAAGTTTGTGTAAAAACTTTGATGAACCGGGGTTAGGTCATCTTGTGGAGGAGGAGTCTGTGTATGACTTTGTCTGAAGGTTGAGAAGAAACCGGTGTTGGGTTGCGTGATTTTGATTAAGTGGGTGATTGTCCTGTTTAGTTTCGGAAGTTAACCCACGATCTGGAATTTATGAAGGTAGATGGTAATCATCCTTATGTTGATCTTTCCTTTATACTTTGGTTGACAGAGCAATTGGATCGCCTGGATAACTCATTATTGCCCCTGCTTCGGAGATGAGGGAAGAGGATACCTGTGTGGGTGATTGACAAATCTTCGAGTAGACAAGTGATGAAATACCGGAACATAGTCGTACGCTTTGATCCCTAACTTTTGCCTGGACCGCCCTCTCGGGTTTTCAGTCCACCAGGATACCCATTTTTGCCCAAGCCGCCTTTTCAGGTTTTCGACTTGCCGGGTGTACATATTTTTCGTTTCATCCCTTCATTTTGCCCGAACCTTTTCGGTTCGCCGGGAAGCCCTTATTTTTGCCTAGGTGTGTCAACCTAGCGGGTCTTTGATTGTGCGTAGTATTTTTCGACTATGTCCACGCTCTCCGAATGTAGGGAGTTGCCCCTGTTGGAAGTGTTTTTCCATGCCCCAGGTAATGGGCAATGCTCCTACTGTGCCCCTTGATTGGAGGTACTTCTGTTCACAAGGTGTTCATCGTGCGAATTTCCCTGCTGTTCAAACAAATAGTCATATGCAAACAAAGTTATTTTAAGAATGCAAAAGTCTATGTCTGTCTTGAATTTTGAAAATGCATTTTTGTAATATAGTGCGATGTCAACTCAATATTTTACAGCAAACCTTCAGGAGTCAGGATACCTTCGTAACAGTATGCTTTCGAACTAACCCATGCTTCAGCTAGGACTTTTAAGGGTTATATCGTGGCCTGGTTCACGGTTTAAGAAACAAAGGATAAAGGCTCAAATTATTTGTACCCACCCGCTCTTCGTGATGTTCTCCAAACCTAAACTCAGTTGATCATACATTAGACCTTGTTTGAGTCTTTGCTCTGATTTTCCAGTGATGGTTCGGACATTGATGATTTATTCTGACTAGGCAGTCATTTTTGTTTTTGTTGAGGGTTTGTGAGACCTCTTTCTTTTGATTATCCCTATTTTTCTTTGCCTGAGCTGTTTCCCTTTTTTGGAATTACAGTCAGCGGGATGCCCCAGTTTCGTAAGTCTTCTTTATTGGTTTTGACTTTTTGGGCTTTTCATTTATGATTTTTTTTTTTTTGATAATGACTGCCTGTCCTTATGATTGTTCTGAACCATCACTGTCTTTTTTTGTAAAGATCTCTTCGGTGCCATTCGTCATGCACTTGGATCAACTGAGAGACTACCCTGCCCCAGGTTATGATTAAGGGTTTTGATTTTCGAAAATAAAAACTCCTACTTCTTTGGCTCTGATGGGTTGACGAGGGATTATCATCCTTATAACTCCAGTGTTTAGGAATTGAAACAATGCCTGTACCTCATCAGCGGGGTCTGTTCAAAAGCATACTGTAAATTGTGGTATCGTTTTCGTCATCCTCCCTCAAGAGGTTCAGGATTTTCAATTAAGAGTTGACTATTGCAAAAATATGAAAGCAGTTTTAAGCATAGTAAACATAATTAATCAAGACAGACATGTGTAATGCATTCATGAAATAAAGAGTTTAACATAATAATTGTTTATCTGAACAAAAAAAAGAAAAATACAACTTGAATTCAAATGAACAAAAAAATTCTCAATCCTAGCCATGTTTTGGCAATGGAGCATTGATCACATTGGGAGTCTCAGCAGGCTCGAACTCGATCTCTTTGGCATCGATCATGTTCTGAATTTTGTACTTTAGCGCCCAACAGTCTTCAGTATCGTGCCCCGGGCTATCAGAATGATAAGCGCATCTGGCTTCTGGATTGTAGCTGGGAGAGGAGGTCTTAGGATTGGCAGGAGGGTTGATCACTGCAATCAGGTTCATCTTCAACATATGTTGCAGTGCTTGCGACCATGGCATGTTAATGTTGGTGAACTGCCTTTTAGGCCCGTCCGGCCTTTGCTGGTTTCCCCTTTGTGGTTGGCGGCGTGGTGCAGAACCAGAGATCATGACTGCCCCTGCATGTTGATCACGGCGACTCTTTTGACTGTATGCGGCATTAGATTCCTTCTTTCCCGTGTAAGGCTTTTTATGAATGTCAGAAGGTATGGCCTCTTGAATTTTCCCGCTCTTGATACCAGCTTCAATTCTTTCGCCGGTCAGGATGAGGTCGGTGAATCCAGCAGATGAGTTACCAATGAGGTGGTTGAAGAATGGACCAGACAGGGTCCCCAAGAACATGTCCACAAGTTCACAGTCAGTTAGAGGTGGTTGTACCCTTCCAGCGAGATCCCTCCATTTCTGCGCATATTCTTTGAAACCTTCACTTGATCCTAACGACATACCTTGGAGTTGGGTACGCGTAGGAGCAAGGTCGGCATTATACTGATACTGCTTGTAGAAAGCAGTAGCCAACTCCTCCCAGTTACGAACCTTGGCCCCATCCAGCTGATAGAACCATTCGAGATGAGTCCCTGAAAGACTCTCCTGGAAGAAGTGGATCCATAGATTCTTATCCGCAGAGTACGGCTGAATCTTCCGAACATAGGACCTTAAGTGCAGCTTGGGACAAGACGCCCCGTCATACTTCGAGAAAGTTGGTGCTTTGAATTTATGTGGGATAATCACACCAGTCGACAAACCCAGATCTCCGAAATCCAGCCCAGGTACCTGTTGAACCTCCATAGCTTTCATTCTGTCCTCCAGTTGCTTATATCTGTCATCAGCGGGAGGGTACTGCTCTTCATCAAAATCTGTCTCGTTGTCGGAGACCACCGGACTAGGAACCTCTCTCTCATGATGACTGCTTTTTCCCACAGATGTGGTTGTCCTCTCAGCTTCAACTTGTGGTGTATTCCCAAATTTGCGTCTAGGGCTGAACAGAACAGTCCTCTTCTTCTTCTTGTCCTTCTTCAAAAGCAGAGCCTTCAGGTCTTGTTGCCCCTGGGTCAAATTCAGGATCAGCTCTTGGAACTGGGCGTTCTGAGCCTGGAGATCCTTGATGGACTGTTCAGCTGATGATCCAGGATTCATGACGATCGGCTGAAATAAACAGCGAAGAAGGTAAGTAACCTGTAGAGAAAGGGTACCTGTTACGCAATGATACGTATGACATGCATGCAATGATTTCAAGGACCTCGCGGGGTAAACAGAGAAACTTGTTAGGGTTTGGAACTGGTAGATTGACTGAAGGCACTGCATATTGTTGAGAGTCCTTCATCAAGGGTCAAAGGCTCACCATATCCAGTGGGTCATAGCCCCTGACAACCTTGGCTAGAGGAAAATAAATCCTCTTTGCCCCTTGCTGGGATAGTTGTTCATCATGACCTGCATCACAAGCCCTTGAGATCCTTGAAATGGGTTAGGATGTATGCAATGGTATGATGTCATGCTATGTATGGGATGATGTAGGTAAACCCTGCTATGGGTCCCAATTAAGGACTATAAACAGACCCTGCAAGAAATTCAGTATACTTCGTTATGAGTCCCAATTAAGGGCTATAAACAAAACCTGCAAGAGATCTAGTAACCCTGTTATGAGTCCCAATTAAGGACTATGAACAAGACCTGCAAGTAGTTAGTACACCCTGTTATAAGTCCCAATTAAGGACTATGAACAAAAACTGCAAGACATCAAGGGTCAGGTAACAAGCATGCAAGTAGGCAAGTACGAAGGCACACAAGTCACACAAGAGAAGCCCTTAGGGTTTAGGCCAGCATGGGGTCTAGGTATTACCCTCTTGAAGTTGGTGGGTTCAACCTGTCCTAATCAAAGTAACCGGGTTCTTAGAGGATCCCAATATCATTGACTACCCTCAATCGGTCATAACTCCAGCATCGCAATCTTTTCTTGCGGCCAGAACCATCACGAGAGTTTAGCCTCAATGGGCGTAGCGTACTGCTACTGTTCTATTGGCCAAGTTGGGTCATTTAAGGTTCTAAGGTCTGTTGGTGCTTAACGACTCCTTGGAAGACCCATATTCTCCCCGTTTCAACACGAGGGATATCGGTACAGACCAAGGCGCCACACCAACGTAGCCACTGCTTCACCCATGTCGGTATACGCCGGACAGGTCCCTCACAGCTTATGCTACCTAAACAGGGTATCCCCAGATCCGGGTTAGGATCTATGTAACTCCGATACAACCCACAATAGTAAAGCAAGCAAAACAATACAAGTGAAAACACAGTTATGACTTAGCCCTAAGGTACACCTCACTTTATAAGGGGTCCCCAGCAGAGTCGCCAGTTCTGTGATCGGTGGATCTGGAACTGACTGTTTAATGCTGGTTCGCGAAATGTCGCGGAAGCAAGAGTCGCCACCGTCTTTTATTTTCTCCAAATGGAAAGGACAAAAGCACAGAAAAATTCCTTAAAGAGATTGCTCTCGGTTCGGGAGGTAGGTTATAGAAAGGGAAGGTGTTAGCACCCTTTCTATCCATGGTTATCCATGGGCTCTTAGATACTTGCTCAATGTGTTTTCAAATTGTTTGTTTGCTTTTCAATGTGGGTTTAAAAAGTTTCTTTGAAAAATTTCAGATCGACTCATACGTCAGAGTGTTTGAAAAGTTTGCTTTGAAAGCTTTTGAAAAGTGTTGGTGAAAAGATGTTTTGATTTGTTTTGAAATTAGAGCAAGTATCCACGAGAACCTACCTACCCTAAGGAATTCGTCTGTGTAAATGTCCTTTAAAGTAGTGCCATTCCACCATTGAGAGGTAGGTAGCACCACCGTTGGAGGTGTTCGGGTCAATTCGATTTTAGGGACATGGTGATCACCAGAGCAATAGGAAGATACCTTAGAAGCTACCCTCATGCCAGGTTCCCGGATCATGAGGACTTACTAAGACATCCTCTACTCGACGATCACCTTTCGAGGCAAGGCAACAGTGAGGCGTACCCTAGGGGTGGTGTGTGCGATTCGTGTGTCGTTTTCAGATATTTGTCTTGTCATGTTTATTTGTGTTCTACGCTTGATTTTATTTAAGTCCATTCATTCTTGCATGCTTGTTTAACAATTATAAAGTTTGCGGGAAAATAAATCTAAGGCTATTACAAAGGCGCGGGTCCACATCGCCAAAATTAAACCGGACCCGATTTAGCGAAAAAATAAATAATGCGAAGAAATAAAGTGCGAAAAGTAAATTACATGGCTTAGGGACAATTACATAATTATAATTAAACGACATAAGATAAATGCGCAAATTAAATAATTGAAACGAAACTAGGGCGTTGGACCCCTTTTTGCAAATAATTAAAATTAATAAGGACTTAAAAATTAAAATTAAATGAGAATGATATTTTTGTGTTTTTTAGATTTAATGAAAAAAAGGAAATTAATTGAGATTAAATTAGACGGCAAACCCTAATTCTAATATTTTTATTTATTATAAAAAAAAAATTAAAATATGACCTAAATTAAACCTAATTCATTTATGTACAATTTAAATAGGAAAATAAAATAATAAATAATAATTATTATTGTGGAAAAAGGGAATAAAAAAGAATTAACAATTAAACCTAAATTCTACATTTTTGGATTTTTATTAAAAAAAAAGGAATTAAAATTAAAACCTAATTACACTACATAATTTACATTCTAATTTATTTATGAAAAATAATTATAATAAAATAAATATTATGTTTTTTTTTGTATTTTCTGATTTTTATAATGTTTTTAGATTTTTGTTAAAAATAATTAATTAAAACAAATAATTAAAATAAACATAACAATTAAAATAAATGAAATAAAAAGAAAATCAAACCAGAGTGGGGTGTTGTCCCAAAAGTGGAGGTGTAGGCCTGGGAATTCTGGCCCAATAAGCATGGCCCTCGTTGACTTTACCAATTGGATGCTAACGTGTTGACTTGGCCCTAGCGTGTTCTCTTAATTTAAGCCTTTGATCTGATCATGTTGGACGCGTGTGTGGCTGATTTTTGAGGATGCATAGTATGCTGGGACATGAGCGCTGCATAGGATCAATCATAGAAAAATAACATTAAGCGTTTGCCAGACCTGGGACTTGAACCCAGGTCTTGGAGGTTGCAAACCACTACGTATGCCACTGAACCACTGCATGTGCTTTTATTATATAATAGTCAATAAATATTATAAGAGAAAAGAATCCATTAATAACTTAAACGCGCGAAATTTTAAAAGGACCATTCACGCCTTGCCAACTCAGCTTCTTCTTCTTCATTCGTTCTTCTCTGAAAAATAAAAGCAAGTTAACGGGGGTTTTAAACCCCCCCAAAATAAGCAATTCTTAATAATAGCGATTAGGCCACACGCTTGTATAAATTAGGCGCGACTAGCGTAATCGAATCGTCTAGAGGCCCTGAGTTTGATAATCTTGGTCTCGTTGCCTAATTTTTCTGTATGAGAAAAACCCTCTTTTTGAATTCCTGAAACCCTAACAACCATTCATGGTAACTTCTCATATATGGCACAAAAACAAAATCGAACACGTTGGTTAGCTTTAGAACATCATGACAAACAATAATCCATAAAGAAAAATGCATGAGGATGCTTAAATCGTGCTATGCGAATTCAAAATTTTCTTGGTTCAGTTTGACTTTGTGATACCGTTCCAAGGGGTTTTTGTTGATGTTAAGGATTGAGAGATGTTCCAGGATGCCTCAGGATGCTTGTGGAATAAAAATTGGAGCTTGAATCGACCTTGAAACTAGATTTCAGTGTTGAGTTTTTTTGTCAAAAATTTCAATATGCCAAAGGTGTGTTATGCGCAGCTTTCAGTCTTGGATGCTTAGGGTTGTGATGCTGTGTATGTATAGAGTGATTTAGGTTAACAAAACTACACAAAATCTCAAGCATTGATGATTTTCACATATTTGATTTTACAAGATCTTTTTGAATATTTTTTTATGGTTTTTGTGCCAAATCTGATCAATTAGCATCAAATCCTTCCCTATTAGCATGTGCACGAGTTATAGAGTCCAAAGCATGCATAAAAAGATTTTTTAGGTTAAGGTTTATATTTTTCATGAATTAAAATGATTTAAATGAATATAAATTAATATTAATTCAAATAAATAATTAAAAAATATGAGAATACTTCCCCTTGGGCCTAGTGGTCGTGCATAGGCTTGGCATGAAGAAATTTGGAAGATAATTGGGCCCATTTGCATTTTTAGGCCTTTTGCATCCTTGTTGACTTTCAAAAATTTCCAAAAATTTCCCAACTTCCACAAGGCATAACTTGGTCAATTTTTAAGCTTTTCACATGTTCTTGGACATTTTGGAAAGGTCTTTGAGTCCTTTAACCAATGCCTTTGGTCCCATGTCATTTTGATTTACCAATCTCAAGTTATGGCCTTTGACTTAAAGTCATTTTTTGTTGACTTTTGAAAATGACCTATAATGTTGAAATTGATAACTTTTTGTGAGAGCATTTCTTGGACTTGGAACATGAAGATGAATTGTAGGAAATGTCTTTCTCTTCAAAATGAGCTTTGGATGGAATTTTTCTGATAATCCAAGTGAAAGTTATGCCCTGGTCAATTTCAGTTGACTTTTTCAGCTGTCCAAATATAGCGACTTTTGCATCTTGATGATTTCTGAGCCCAAATTTTGAGAATCATGATCAAGCATTGATCAAATGATGTTTGGGGCTTCAAAATGATATATTGACCAAAAATTTGAACTTTTGACTGTCAAATGACCATTTTGCCCCTACAGTTGACTGTAGTGCAATCTAGGGTTTTGACTGTGCAATTTTGAGCTGAATGTCTTGAAACTTGACATGAGGATGCCTGACCACATTTGTAGGCATATGAGACTTGATTGGGCCTTTGAAAAGTTCATTTGCTTGACCAGAACTCAAACCCTAGTTTTGACTGTATAGGAGACAGTTGAGCTGCACAACCCTGGGGGAATTTTGTGACCTTGACTTGGCAATTTCTTGATGAATATGGGAGGGCAAATTTTGGGGTACAACACCGTCGTTGGAGTTATTCGGGTCAATTCGATTATAGGGACATGTGTGGTCACCGAAGCAATAGTAGGACGCCTTAGCGGTAACCCTAATGTCTTAGATCGTTTTTTATCGAGGCAACCGTTTCGAGGCAACTGGATCTTTAGACAGGAGGGCGACCTTTAAAACACCCTATACTCAATGACCACCTCGAGGCAACCAAGTGAGGCGTACCCTAGGAGTGGCATGTGCACGTGTGTCAGGTTTCATTTAAATTATCTTTGAACATGTATCATTGTGAGCTACGGGTTGATTTTATTTTCAGGCAAGTCTTGTCATGCATAGTTAACAGTTAATAATTGTGCGGAAAATAAATTGCGGAAAGTAAATCTACGCTATTACAAGGCGTCGGGTATTTACATCGCCAAAAACATAACCCTTGGAAAGATAAATGCGAGAAAATAAAGAAAGCAATAAAAGTCCTAATTATCTATTACATTCTCGGAGCAGATACATAAATATGATCAAAATAATAATCAAGAATAAACATGCGCGAAACAAAATTGCATCGGGAAAAGTCTTAGGGTTTTGACCCTTTTTGAGAAAAGAATGGCATTTTGGTCCTTTTTGCAATTAATTAATATTAAACCTAATTTACTAATTAATCATTTAATTAAAAGAAAAAGTATTTTTTATGTTTTTAATGAGAATAAAATAAAATGGATTAAAAGTTGTCACAAACCTAATTCTACTTTATTTTATTTGTTATGAAAAAAAATCAAAGTTAACCTAATTAAAAGAAGACTAAATCAATTAATTTACATTTATTTACAAAAATAATAAACTACGGTGAAATTAATAAATAATAATAAAAATATTAGTTTTCTGAATTTTATTAGGAAAATAATTAATTTGTTAATTATATACTAATAATAATAATAATTAAAGTAAAATAATTAAAGATAAAATATAAAAAGAGAAAAAAAATAAGAACAAAACCCAGGGGGTGTTGGGCCCAGATGGAGGTGTTGATTGGAAATTCTGGCCCATTAAGCTATTCAGTCCATTGACTTTCTTTGATTGTCCAACGCATGCTTTGACTGGGAGTACCATGGTCAGCATCTCATGGCCATTGGATTTGTGGTTGTGGCCACATGGCATGTGGGATGTGAGAGTGTATGGAGGAATTCATTTGGAAATCTGCACATAACCATGTTAAGAAAAATATTACAGAGTTTTGGGTGGACCTGGGAATCGAACCCAGGTCCCAATGATCAACGTCCAGCGCATCTACCACCAGGCCATTCGCTTACATTTGTTAGTATAATAATGAACAAATATTATATTGGATAATTAACACTTATGCTATAAACAAACAAAAATTCGCGTAGTTTTGAATTGCCCAACCACATATCACCACGTCATCATCGTCTTCCCTAAACCTGCAAAATATATGTTAGATAGCGGGGGTTTTTAACCCCCACAATCTGCAACCACAAATAATAGCGATTAGGCGTATGATTAACATAAATGTTTCGCGAGGATTGCATTGTGTTCGTCTGGCCTTCAGGATTACAACCATATGCCTCATGAATCCTAATTTTACTTAGTTTACAAAGCCCCAATTCCAGAACTTGAAAACCCTAGAATTCGTTCATGGTATCTTTGAATTTAGGACATTTTAATCCAATTAACCTATGCCAAAAGCTTCGTATGGTCCCTATTAACACAAAACAACCAATAAAATATGTCAAATGCACATGAATAATGAGTTGCAATTCTGGAAAAGATGTTCAAACCATGAAACTGTTTCCTTGGATTCCTTGAGCTTTAGCGTGTGAATTTAATGGCTACACGTTCTTGGGAACCCCTGTAAGGTGTTAGAAACAAATAAAAGCTTTGAATTGGCTTGGAACAGGGAAAACAATTTTGAGTTTTTTCTTGAATTTTTTCAATGTGATTATGGCTTTCTTGTAGCAAATTCTCCTCCATGGCATTTGGTTTAGCTTGTGTATATATAGTAGAATTGAATTAGGTTACAATCTTGTACAAAAGATCCATGGAATGATGATTCAATATTTGATTGAAAATCAAATATTTTTGAATCTTTTTGATTGAAGAAAGTTGCTAAATTGGGAGATTCTCGTCCCTTTGATTGGCACACGAAATTCTCAGCATATCTTGAGCTTGTTTGCTTCACCAAAAGATTGAAAACTCAAATCTTTGTATTTCCTACATTTTAAATTAATTAAATGAATTAAAATCAATTAAAAATCCAATTAATTAATAAAAAATAAGAAAATAAATTCAAATAATCTCAATGGGTCGTGCATAGGCCTTGGATAAAGTTTCAAGAAGCAATTTGAGGCCCATTAGCAAAAACAAGGTGTTTTGGGCAAAGTTGACTTTTGCAAATTCATAAAAATTTCCTAACTTCTCCAATGCATATCTTGCTCAATTTTGATCCTATGAACATGTTCTTGGACATTTTGGAAAGGTATTGAAGTCCTCTAACCAATGCCTTTGGTCCCATGTCATTTGTATTTACCAATCTCAAGTTATGGTCTTTGACTTAAAGTGCATGTTTGTTGACTTTTGAAATTGACCTATAATGTAGAAATTGATAACTTTTTGTGAGAGCATTTCTTGGACTTGGAATGTGAAGATGAGTTGTAGGAAATGTCATCCCCTTCAAAATGAGCATTGGATGGGATTTTTCTGATGAACCATGAAAAAGTTATGCCTTGGTCAAGATACAGTTGACTTTTCTTCTGTCCAAAAATAGTAACTTTTTGCATCTTGATGATTTTTGAGCCATTCTTGAGGAATCATGATCAAGACTTTATCAAATGATGATTGTGGACTCAAAATAAGATATTGACCAAAAATTCTGAATTTTGACTACAAAATGACCATTTTACCCCTGCAGTTGGTTGTGAAGCAAATGGAGCTTTTGACTATGGATTTTGACCCTGTGAGTCTTGCAACTTGGCATGTAGGTGCTTGAGGATGTATATAGGCTTATGAGACTTGATTGAGCCATTGAAAATCCCAAATTCCTTGAGAAAACCAAAACCCTAATTTTGACTGGCTTAGGAGGCATTTGGACTGTGCAACCCTTGAGAAATCTTGAACCATTTGAAGATGATTCTTGACAAACCTTGAAGAATATGGGAGGGAAAATTTTGGGGTACAACACTCTCACTTCGGTTGCCTTCGGTAAACGATCATTAAGTATAGGGTGTCTTAGTGGTCGCCCTCCTGTCTAAACAAAGATCAAATGTCCTGTTCGGAAATGTTGCCTCGGAAAGGTTGCCTCGAAAATGTTGCCTTGAATATGATCTTAAGACATTAGGGTTATTACTAAGACGTCCTAACATTGCTTTAGTGATCGTACGTCCCTTTCGAATCGACCCTTACAACTCCAACAATGGTGCTACCTATTTCTCAATAGTAGGATAGCGTTGTCTAAAGGAAACAAGAATAGAAATGATCCTTTTTTCGAGTAGGTAGATGCTAGTAGGTACTTGCTCAAATCAAACTTTTCCACACTTACACTTTTCAAACAAAGTTTTCAAAAACGACTTCGTAACACTCTTGAGGACTGATACAAGGCTTAAAATGAAGTAAAACAAAACTTTTCAAAACAAACACACAAGCAATTTTAAAATGATGAGCAAGTACCTAAGAGCCCGTAGAAAACTACGGATAGAAAGGGTGCTAATACCTTCCCTTTCTATAATCTACCCCCCGTACTCAAAATCTCTAAAAAAGGAATTTTTCTGTGTTTTTGTCCTTTCCAGTTGGATAAAATAAAAGTCGGTGGTGACTTTTGCTTACCGCGACATCTTGCGAATACAAACGCAAACCAGCATTTTCCAAAACAGTCTGGTTCTACCACCGTATCACAGAACTGGCGACTCTGTTGGGGACTTAATAAGTGGGGTATACCTTAGGATTAGTTCATCATAAATTCCTTCTCTTGTTTGTTTTGGTTGCTTTACTTTTAAGGGTTTTTGTATTGGGAGTTACTATAGATCCTAACCCAGATCTGGGGACACCTTTTAGGTAAGTAGCAATAAACTGTGAGGGAACTGTACGGCGTAGACCGATATGGTTGAAGTAGTAGCTACGTTGATGTGGCATATTGGTTGGTACTGGTATCCCTTATGGAGAAACGAGGAGAATACGGGGTTGTTATGTGTGTCATTAAGCATCAACTGACCTTAGAACCCTTAATAGACCAACTTGGCCATTAGAAAGTAGCGAGATAGCCGGCCTCAGTGTAAAGATGAACGGGTTGATACTTTATGCTACACTCATTGAGACCATACTCTCGAGATAGTTCCGACCGCAAGAAAAGATTGCGTGAGCTGAAACCATGACCGATGGAGGATGGTCAGTGATATTGAGAACCTCTAGAACCCGATTACTTTTGCTAGGACGGGTTGAAACCAAATGAACTTCAAGAGGGTAATACCTAGACCCCATGCAAGCCTTAAACTTAAGGGCTTTTGTGTGACTTGGTTTCCTTTGCCATGTCTGTTATCTGCTATACCTGTTGTTTGTTTTTATCATGACATCATGCATCATAACATAGCATGCATACTTCATTATGCTAACCATTTCAAAGACCGAGGGGATTTATCTTTGTTCTGTTTTGCAGATTATGGCTTCCATGCGCATAAACACCATCCGAGTTAACTTTGTGCAAATACCTGCTCAACTCAAAGAGTTAGCCTCAAAAGTTTCTGAGACTTCTTCATTCATTAAGAGACATGGTCAGCTTCTTAGCTTGGTTACCTCAAAGTTTGATGAGCAGATGATGAGTGTGCTTTTCCAGTTCTTCGATCCTGAGCATCACTGCTTCACTTTCCCCGATTATCAGCTGGTTCCCACTTTGGAAGAGTTTTCTCACTTATTAGGCATATCCATCCTTGAGCAGATGCCCTTCACAGGTTTGGAAGAGACTCCTAGACCAGAAGACATTGCTTCAGCTCTGCATCTAAAAAGGGCTGATGTACTATCCAATTGGGAAACACAAAGCGGGGTTGAAGGTTTCTTAGCCAAGTTTCTGATGGATCAAGCTCATCTATTCTGGGGTAATTTGGACTTTCAGGCTTTCAAAGACATCTTAGCTCTCCTTATCTACGGTTTGGTTCTATTCCCGAATCCAGATTCCTTTATAGATGTGAATGCGGTTAAGATCTTCCTGTCTCGCAATCCTGTGCCTACTCTACTGGGTGATATCTTGCATGCCCTCTACACTCGTACTGTACGTAGAAGAGGGATTATCATGTGTTGCATGCCGCTGCTGGCGAGGTGGTTTATTTCGCACCTCCCCAAGTCTGTGCTGAAGAATGAAGAAGGTTTAGGATTGTCTTACAGGATAATGTCACTTGCCCATACAGACATTCTTTAGAGTTCCAAGGCTATGGAAAGCATTGCTGTCATTAATCATTACGGGGGATACCCTAATGTCCCATCGCTTAGAATCAGAGAGGGAATAACCTACATTCCTTATTTAGCTTTGCGACAATTCGGTCGTGCTCAGAGAGATGGTCCTCATGAGCTACTTCTTACGGATATTGCATTTGACTACAAGGAGGATGTAGACGAGCATTGCCGAAGGTTTATACGAGCTTGGGGCATGGTGAACAGATCTGACCCTCAAGAGCTAGGACCAAGGACTTCCCTTCCTATGCAGCCTTACCTACAATGGGTCTGAGCTCGTGCCCAGAAGATTGGGATGCCCTATGAAGCTATATTACCAGTAATTGTGGAGCCCATCAATGAAGAAGGCATTCCTTATACAGTCCTTTATCCCTACATGCCCACTGATCTTGGGGCATTGAAGAGATCCTGGATTCAGCTGAAAGAGGAGAGGGATACCTACTGGGAAAAGTACCATGAGCAAGAAAGGAAGATCTTGAAGCTCACCAGGAAACTCGAGAATGAAATAAAAATCAATGACTACGTCATCACGAAGGGGAAGCATCCTTGGGATTTATGATTTTACTTTGTTTTCTAGTTTAAATTTGTTTTCCATTTACTTCTTTGTAACGCCTCAAAGACATTGTTGAAGCTTGTTACCAGTTAATCTAATAAAGTTTGTTTATTTTTGGTTTACAAATTTGAATCTCCTAAAGTCTTTGAAATCATTACATACGCATCCCATTATCATGCACACCATTACAGGTACCATTACAGGTTTCTCATCTCCTTCGCTGTTTATTTCAGCAGTTATGTCTTCCGATCAAGCTATCAAAGATCTTCAAGCACAAAATGCCCAATTTCAAGAGATGTTCTTGAGCTTGGCTAAAGGGCAAGATAATTTGAAAGCTCTTATTCTGAAAGAGAAAGAGAAGAAGAAGAAGAAGAAGAAGAAGAAGGTTGTTCTTCTGAGTATGGGCAAAAGATTTGGGGATAGGTTGAAGCAGCAAGCTGATCTG
The DNA here is from genome assembly GCA_948472305.1 of Vicia faba. Classification (NCBI taxonomy): domain Eukaryota; kingdom Viridiplantae; phylum Streptophyta; class Magnoliopsida; order Fabales; family Fabaceae; genus Vicia; species Vicia faba. The sequence continues at coordinate 622,340,031 of OX451736.1, forward strand.
TCCTTTTCATCCAAGGAAGGGGAGAACCAAGAAGAAGAAAAGGGCCCTAGTCCTGCAGTTTCTGATGATGATACAGATTATAATGAGGAGTAATATCCTCCTGCCGAGGATAGGTACAAGCAGTTAGAAGACCGTCTGAGTGCTATGGAGATTCAAAAGATCCCTGGTTTGGACTTTGGAGAATTAGGACTAGTGTCTGGAGTGGTGATCCCTCATTAGTTCAAAGCTCCTATTTTTGCTAAGTACGATGGAGTATCCTGTCCAAAACTCCATCTCTGCTCGTATGTCAGGAAAATCCAACCCCACACTGTTGATAGAAATTTGTGGGTACACTTCTTTCAAGATAGTCTATCAGGGACTCAGCTTGAATGGTTTTATCAATTGGAAGGAGCCAATGTCCGAAACTGGGAAGACCTTGTTGCTGCGTTTTACAGGCAATATCAGTATAACACCGACCTTGCTCCCACTCGTACTCAGCTCCAGGGTATGTCTATGGGTACAAGTGAAGGTTTTAAGTACTATGCTCAAAAGTGGAGAGACTTAGCTGGAAGAGTCCAACCCCATTTGTCTGATAGGGAGTTGGTTGACATGTTTCTAGGGACGCTATCTGGTCCATTTTTCAATCATCTTATCGGCAGTTCATCATCTGGGTTTACTGAGTTGATCTTAACTGAAGAGAGAGTAGAAGATGGTATCCGAAGTGGTAAGATACAGAAAGATACTTCATCAAGTTCAGTAAAGAATCCTTTCACTGGTAAGAAATAAGCTAGTACAGTCTATGGCTCGAGGGGCCAAATGTAGACCTGAATGCCGTCAAGCTGTAAATGCGGTAGTGATATCAAGACTCATCGTTGCTCCACAACGCAACAATCAACAAAGGGTGGAAAGACCACATAGACAATACACTCGGCTCAATATGACTTTGTCTCAAATTCTACCACAATTATTGAAGACCAATCTGGTAACTCTGAGGGAGGCTCCGAAGAATCCCAACACCACATCTCTGCTATATAACCCGAATGCCCGCTGCGCCTATCACTCCGATGGCCAGGGTCACGATACAAACAACTGTTGGGCCTTGAAGAATAAGGTGCAAGACTTGATCGAAGCCAGAGAGATTGAGTTTGACGCTCCGGAAAAGCCCAATGTCATAACTGCTCCTATGCCTAAGCCCGGTCATGGAGTAAATGTTGTGGACGATGATTTATTTGTAACCTTCGTGGAAGAAATTTCTACTCCTTTGATGACAGTTAAGAAGAATCTATTGTTGGCCGGTTTATTTCCAGGTTGTGGCGAAGGTTGCCGCATGTGTTCAATTCTGCCTGTTGGTTGCCACTTACTGAAATCAGGTGTTAGCGCCTGATGGATAACAAAGAGATCCTGTTCGAAAAGACTAAGATTCTGTTAGTTCCAGTTGAAGATGTTGCCATCATAACCATTTCTGCCAATCCTTCCAAGGCTTCCTCGAGAAATCCTGTTAAGATTACATCCGTCCTAAGAATTGCTCCGTTAATCATTATTGTCCCTGGTCCTATCCCCTACACTTCAGATAAGGCCATCCCTTGGCACTATGGGGCCGATGTGTATTACCATGGAGTTAAACAAGACCTGAAGAGTGAGGAGGCTGATGCTGATGTCAGCAATATTATCGGGGCTAGCAAGGTCACCAGAAGCGGAAGACTCTTTTCTCCCGAGATTTCCCCTCCGACTGTTCACAAACCTGTTGTCATTCCATCTGCTGGTACATCATCTACTGTCCCAATTCCTATTCCAGTTTTCACCCCTGTCGTCGAGCCATCTGGGACTCAGGGCAAAGAAATCATAGGTGAGTCCGCCCGGATGGAAGCGCCTAAGAAGATCATCGTAGAAACCTATAAGCAGGAGATAGAGGAAATTCTGAAGATTATCAAGAAGAGCGACTATAACGTAGTCGAGCAGTTGGGGCAGACCCCGTCAAAAATCTCCATGTTGTCCTTGTTATTATGTTCTGAAGCCCATGCAAAGGCTTTAATTGCTTTCCTCAAAACTACGCATGTGCCGCAGGAAACTTCGACTGATAAATTCAAAGATTGCATAGCTAGTTTGACTGCCAACAATGGGTTGGGTTTCTCAGACGCAGATCTGACTGCTAAAGGAAGAAATCACAATGATGCTCTGCACGTCTCGATCGAGTGCAAGGGCACTACTATGGCCCATGTATTGGTGGATATCGAGTCCTCATTGAATGTTTTTCCAAAGAAAGCATTAGACCATCTGGACTGTGAAGGCTTGATTCTAAAGTCGAGCATTATTGTGGTCAGGGCTTTCGACGGGTCAAAAAGGATGGTACACGGGGAGGTGGACGTCCCTGTTAAAGTTGGCTCTCAGACTTTTGCATCTACTTTCTACGTGATGGATATCCGACCATCATATTCTTGCTTGTCGGGTCGTCCTTGGATTCATAAGGTTGGGGCAGTGACTTCTACACTCCATCAAATGTTGAAATATCCGGTAAAGGGGAAGATTTTCACGGTATAAGGTGAAAAGGAGTACATGGTGAGTCATCTCAATTCCTTTCTCTATGTGGAGATGGATGGGGAGTTCATCGAAACCCCGTGTCAAAACTTTGAAGAGGTCCCCCAGACTTTGGCGTCGACTGAAGTTGCTACTGACAAACCTCTGATGAAGATGGCTTCCCTCAAGGATGCCAGGGCTATAATTGAAAAAGGTGGGTGTGCAAATTGGGGTCAGCTCCCTGATTTCACACACAAGACTGACAAATTTGGTTTGGGCTTTACTAAAGGGGCTCAAAGGGCTGTTAGGCGTGCACGGATTGGAAGACCTCCTCTGCACATAAGTAATCAAGGAGTTAATGCAATTGAAGGTGGTAAAGAAGATTCAGATATCGACAGCTGGATCTACCCTACAACCAATGGTGGCTTGAACAACTGGACGGCGAAAGACTTCATACCCGTTTCTTTTATTACACAGTAATTGACTTTTGTTTTGAGAGTTGTAATAAATAGTTTGAAACTTTACGGCCCGGTGCCTTGCCTGAGGCACCTTCGCTTTGTTTGTGAGGGCTTATTATTTGACATTTTCATATATCATCAATAAAGCATTGGATGTTTTCTTGCATTACAAATATTGTGCTCCTTGTTTTTTCTTTTCTGTCTCTCGCTTTATCAAAAACAGCTATTGTCTTACACACACTCGTGTATCATAATGCAGATCCATATCCACTCTGGATCCCATTGATAACAGCTCTGCTACTGCCGGTTATGACTTCAAAAATCTGATCAACCATGTCGAGGACGAAGGTGAGGATGATTGTGAGGTACATGGAGAACTTTCTAGACTGTTACTGCAGGAAGAAAGGGCCATACAGCCGCATTAAGAGCCAGTTGAATCAGTAAATTTGGGTACAAAAGAAGACAGGAAAGATGTCAAGATAGGTGTGAATCTGGAGCCCAATGTCAAATAACAGTTGATACAGATGCTACGCGACTATGTTGAGATCTTCGCTTGGTATTATGAAGATATGCCTGGCTTGGACACTAATATTGTGGTACACCTCCTACTGACTAAAGAGGACTGTCCTCTGGTAAAACAGAAGATTTGCCATATGCGCCCTGAGATGTTTGAGATAATCAAAGTTGAGGTCATGAAGCAGTTTGACGCGGGATTTCTAGTTGTCACTTCTTACCCGCAGTGGGTTGCCAACGTTGTTTCGGTGCCTACGAAGGATGGTAAGGTACGGATGTGTGTGGACTATAGAGATCTGAACATGGCAAGCCCCGAGGATAATTTCCCACTTCCACACATTGATGTTCTGGTCGACAACACTGTGCAGCATAAGATCTTCTCCTTTATGGATGGTTTTTCTGGTTACAATCAAATCAAGATGGCTTCCGAGGACATGGAGAAGACAACCTTCGTTACACAGTGGGGCACCTTCTGTTATAAGGTAATGCCTTTCGGGTTGAAGAACGCTGGGGCGACTTATCAGCGTGCCATGGTCGCTTTGTTCCACGACATGATTCATCATGAGATTGAGGTTTACGTTGATGACATGATCGCAAGGTCCCAGACTGAGGAAGAACACCATGACCATCTCCAGAAACTGTTCGACAAGTTGAGGATGTACAAGCTGAGGTTAAACCCGAATAAGTGCACCTTCGGGGTAAGGTCTAGTAAGTTGTTGGGTTTCATCGTCAGTGATAAGGGTATTCAAGTGGACCCTGCAAAGATGAAGGCTATACAGGAGATGTCGGCTCCCCGCATAGAAAAGGAAGTTAGAGGCTTTTTGGGACGTCTGAACTACATCACCCGATTCATTTCACACTTGACTGCTACTTGTGAGCCAATCTTCAAGCTACTGAAGAAAGATCAAGTGGTAAAATGGAATGATGAATGTCAAACCGCTTTCGAAAGAATCAAGGAATACCTCCAAGAGCCACCAATTCTGATGCCTCCAGTTGAAGGAAGACCTTTGATCTTATACTTGACAGTAATGGACAATTTGATGGGGTGCGTGTTGGAGCAGCATAACGAGTCTGGCCGAAAAGAGCATGCTATTTACTAGCTTAGCAAAAAGTTTACTGACTGTGAGACCCGATACTCACTGCTCGAGAAAACTTATTGCGCTTTGGCATGGGCTGCTCGCCGGCTGAGACAGTATATGCTGACTCACACCACCTTATTGATCTCAAAGATGGACCCAATCAAGTATATCTTCGAAAAGCCCGCCTTATCCGGAAGAATAGCAAGATGGTAGATGATCTTAACCGAGTATGACGTCCAATACACAACCCAAAAAGCAATCAAGGGGAGTGTATTGGCGGATCATTTGGCGCATCAGGCCGTGGATGACTACCAATCCATGAATTTCAAGTTCCCAGATGAGAACATCATGTTGGTAACTGACTGTGAAGAACTCGGACTAAATGAAGGACCTGAGGAAGGATCCCGATGGTCTATGTATTTTGATGGAGCCTTAAACACGTTGGGTAATGGCATTAGCGCTGTGATCATATCTCTTGAGGACTGTCATACTCCGTTCACCGCCTGATTATGTTTTAATTGCACCAATAATATGGCGGAGTATGAAGCGTGCATCATGGGCCTTCGAGCAGCTATTGACCTGAGGATTAAGTTCTTGAGTGTATTTGGAGATTCCGCTCTGGTGATCAGTCAGATCAAAGGCGAGTGGGATACGAAACACCCAAATCTTATTCCTTACAAGGAATATGTACTGACATTGCTCCCACACTTTGAGGAGATAACCTTTGAACACTTCCCAAGAGAGGAGAATCAGTTAGCGGACACGCTGGCTAGCATGTCTTCTATATTCAAAGTCAGGTGGGACAATGAAGCTCCCCAGATTACCATTGAGAGGTTGGACGAACCCGCACATTGCTGTGACATAGAGACTGGAGAGGTAGCAGATAAACCCTGGTTCCACGAGGTAAAGAGGTATCTTGAGGCTCAAGGAGTTCTTGAGAAGGTTTGCTGCAAAGTTCTTCATTAGCAATGGGATCCTCTATAAGCGTAACCATGATTCAACCTTATTGTGATGTGTGGACAAAAGCAAGGCGGAAAGGATTATGGCAGAGTTACATGAAGGTACCTTTGGAACTCATTCCAGTGGACATACCATGGCAAAGAAGATCCTACAGGCTGGATATTATTGGTCCACTATGGAAGCTGATTGTTATCAGCACTCTCGGACTTGTCATAAGTTCCAAATCTATGCTGATAAGGTGCATGTACCTCCGGTTCCTCTGAATGTTTTGACGGCTCCTTGGCCTTTTGCAATGTGGGGCATCGATATGATAAGTGAGATCAGACCTACTGCGTCTAACGGGCATCGCTTCGTTCTGGTAGCTATTGATTATTTCACGAAGTGGGTTGAGGCAACTTCCTTTGCTACGGTAACCAAGAATGTCGTGGCGCGGTTTATCCGACACAATCTGATCTGTCGATATGGTGTACTGGAGAGGATCATCACGGATAATGGTACAAATCTTAACAATACAATGATCACCAAGCTCTGCAAAAAATTTAAGATACAGCATCACAACTCTTCTCCTTATCGGTCGAAGATGAATGGGGCTATTGAAGCAGCTAATAAGAACATCAAGAAGATTGTGCAGAAGATGACAGTGACATACAAAGACTAGCACAAGATGTTACCATTCGCTCTTCATGGATACCATACCTCAGCATGGACATTAACAGGGGTAACACCTACTCTCTGGTGTATGGCATGGAAGCAGTCCTACCCATTGAAGTCCAGATACCCTCTCTCCGGTTTATGAAGGATACAAGTTTAAACGAGGATGATTGGATCCAGACCTGACTTGACCAGCTGAACTTAATCGATGAAAAGAGACTTACTGCTATTTGTCATGGTCAGACGTATCAAAAGCGGATGATCAAGGCTTTTAACAAGAAAGTCAGATGTCAGGAGTATTAAGTCGGGGATCAGGTGATCAAACGCATCATACTGCCACAAGGTGATCCCATGGGCAAATGGACCCCCACGTACGAAGGGCCATTTGTGGTTAAGAATATTTTCTCGGGAGGAGCTATGATTCTAACCACTATGGATGGTGATGACCTTCCTCACCCCGTCAATACAGACATAGTGAAAAAATACTACGCATAATCAAAGACCCGCTAGGTCGACTGGCTTAGGCAAAAATAAGGGCTTCCCGGCGAACCAAAAGGGTTCGGGCAAAAGTAAGGGATGAAAATGAAAAAAACTGTACACCCGGTAAGTCGAAAACCTGAAAAGGCCGCTTGGGCAAAAAAGGGTATCCCGGTGGACTGAAAACCCGAAAGGGCAGTCCAGGCAAAAATTAGGGATTGAAGCGTAACACTATGTCTCATTGGATCATCTTGCGGTCAGACTTCGGTATCGACTATCAAGCTCGGGCGGCGCCAATCAATCTGATCTATCTTCGACCTAGTAGCAAAGTGATGAGACGCTCGAAGATATAAAGGCAATAGCAGAGTTGGAACCCAGTGGGATTATTCACATAGATGTTTTCTTTCTTTTTTCATAAATTGTATAAATTTTGTTCTTTCGGCGGCGTTCTCTTACTAGGACGTCAGCCTCTTGTACAAAATGCCTATTACAGGCTAACTTCAAAATCAATACAATTCAATTCCACAAATTTCAAATTGTTTTTCTTTTTCTGTTTTATTTTGCAAGAACGTCCAATGGTTCATTTTTTATATATGCATTTGACAATAATTGCTGCTCATAAATATTTACATGTGAAACAAAAGACAATTACTCGTAGTTCCAGGAACAGGGGCAAATAAGAAATGTCCAAACCTTACAGTTGCTCTACCCACCAGGTACAGAGATAGAGCCAGCTTGAGAATATGACTAAAGATACATACACTCCCCGCAGAGCAGGAAGTACCCAAAAATAGTGGTGTTAGCTCTCCCCGGCCGAGGTTCATAATCACGAATAAGTCGGCAAAATTCTCCCCAAGCAGAGTTTATCTATCACCAGCAATAGAAGATTATCCCTAGTTAAGTTTATTTCTTCCACAGGCAGAAATTCAACCCCCGATAGAGTTCATTATCACCAGTAACGGTAATTCATCCCCATCTGAGGTTATTTCTCCAAATCAGCAGATCTTCTAGTAGAGTATCTCTCTTCCCCATAGAGTCATTCTCTCGCCAATTTATTCTCTAGCAGAGTCTCTACCGGCAGAATACAGATGCAAGTCTCCAGTTAATCATATTCGGTCGTTATCCCTAACGAGAACGAAGAACTCAACTCCTTGTATTCTCCAGCAGCAGTCTGGGATTCATTTTTCCTCAGCTAGAGAATGTCACCAGAACATTGCATATCCATACATCATGAAATACGCATATGCATCATACAGCACAATCTCATTTATTTTGAGAACATCATTACTCGATACATGTCATATATCATGACATTACATACGACTAACTCTTTACCTTTCAGGGAAAGATACAATCAAATTCTCAAAAGTACTCTCTGGTTCAGTCAAATTGATACTAAGATTTCCATTCCAGTAAAAAAGCTATGAAGCCCGGAGATCGACCGGATAATAGTCAACCAACGATACATCATACTGTGAAGCCCGGAGAACGACCGGATAACAGTACCGAAATACTATGAAGCCTGAAACCGACCAGATAGTGGTATATCTTAAATTCAAGCTATGAAGCCCGGATTCGACCGGATAATATCTTGATATCTTAGAATACTACGAAGCCTGGAATTGACCAGATAGTGGTATGTCTTAAATACAAGCTTAAAGCCCAGAAATCGACCGGAAAACAGCTTAACCCCTAGCAAGTTATTGTGAAGCCTGGAAGTCGACTAGATAGCAATACAAGATACCATGAAGCCTGGAATTGACCAGATAGTGGTATAAGACACCGTGAAGCCTGAATTATGACTAGATAGCGGCAAGGGATACTGAAGGCCAGAATCGACCAGATAACAATATAAGACACTGCGAAGCTTGGAATTCGACCAAATAGCAGTTTACTCGGCCAATTACTAAGAAGCCTAGAATCGACTGGATATTAGTATTGCCTTAAATTCAAGTTGAAGCCCGGATGCGACCGGATAACAACCTGATTCCTTTTGAAGCCTGGAGCACGACCAGATAAGAAGTGAGAAATTGCGAAGCCTGGAGAACGACCAGATAGCAAGTTTAATCTCATCCCCCCCCAGTAAGTCGCTGTGACGCCTGGAGCACGACCAGATAGTAGTCGATCTTATTTTCCTCAGCAAATCATTGTGAAGCCTGGAGCACGACCAGATAGAAGTTCATTTGCACCTCCTCGACTAAGAGATGATTCCCCAGTAGAATAACGGACAACTGAAGCTCCTAAATTCTACTTTTACCAAGACAAAGACCAACATTCCCCAGCGAAGTCCTCTTCAACTACAGGTATACGGGCTCTCGCAAAGGAATCTCCTATGTGATCGACATTTCCTATGATGGCATATTTAAGCCCATCCTCCGTCATCAATCTCCAAATGGCATCTATAAGCCCATTCCCGACATCGCAAGACAAATACCACTTCATGCGAGTGCAAATTTCTGGGCACTCTAGTGTTCAATCATCTTCAACCTTTAGATCACGAAAGGCAGACAAGCCAATCTACATCCTCAGGTTTAAGAAGATTGAACAGGGGCAGCTGTTGTACCCCAAAATTTTCCATCCTATATTTCTCAATACATTTCAAGTGAGGTCCTCAAATTGCTCAAGGAAGTCCAAGGGTTGACCAGACAAATTCTCTCTTACGGCAGTTTACCTTAAATTAGGGTTTCAGTTTGCATCAAGATGCTTGAGTCCAAAGGATCCCAAATGCTCACCATTGTCCTAATATGTTCACAAGATCATTCATGTCAAGTTTCAAGCCTTGCAGAGGAAGTTTGCTCAGTCAATTACTCAAATGCCTGAAAATCGACTGTGTTAGGGCAAAAGTCAATTGTGGCCCACATACAGTCAAACTTCAATATTTTTGGTCAACATCCTCATTTTGAAGTATTATTCATAATTTGATCAAGGTTTGATCATGATTCCTCAAGGATTACTCACAATTCATCAAAACCCAAAGTTGCTAAATTAGGGTTTTGTAGGAAAAGTCAACTCAACTTTGACCAAGCATAACTTTCTCATACTTTATCAAAAATGACCCATCCAAAGCTAATTTTTAAGAGGATGCAATTCCCTACAATCCATATTCATCTCCCAAGTTCAAAATATGCACTCACAAGAAGATATGAATTTGGACATTATAGGTCATTTTGGAAAGTCAACAAAAACACCTTTTTTGTCAAAGCTTCATACATGAACATGGAAGACCCAATTGAGATGAGACCAAAAGACATCTTAAGCTTTCTAAAAAGTCCAAGAACACGTGTCTAGGGTCAAAATTGAGAGAGTTATACTTTGACAAAGTTGACCCTTTTTGCAAAATTGCCAAAAGCCAAATGTGGCCAAAATTGCAATTTTTGTCAAATGGGCCCAATTTTTTATGCTTGCACTGAGTTTGTAACATGACCCACAACCCATGATTCTTTCCATTTGTCATTCTTTTAATTTTATCATTTATTTTGATTTTATTTCAATTAAATCAAATAAAATCAAAATAAAATAATAAAAATATCAAAAACTAATCAAAGCTTGAGATTTTGTGCATGTTTAGGTCTATTATACAGCTGGAGATGGAACCAAATCGTGCAAGCTTCAAATGGACACAAAAAGATTGGATTTTCTCAATTTGGAAAGATTTGCACAAAGGATCAAATCTTGAATCAATGGTCATAATTGGAGAAGATTTGAAACCAAATTGCAACCCTAATTCATTCTAGGGTACATAAGGAACATATTCAGATCAAAAGCAGGAGGATTGGAGGCGTGCAAAGGTGAAAGAAACTTTCAAAAAAATCAAGAAAAGTTGCAAACTAATTTCCCAGTTCCAGGCTTCCTCAAGTCGTTCCAGTCACACAAATCGTTTGCTGGATGTTCTAGGATTCTATTCCAATCACTAGAAAGCTTTTTAACACCCAGAAACACACTGTAAGTTTCCCACGATTTCCATACTTTCTTGAAATCGAATATCACAATTCTGGCACTTTTAGCATGATTTATTTGCATATTCTTAATCCTTGAGTCATTTGCAAGCTAATGGTTGTATTTAATTGCATTTCTATTGACTGCATACTAAGATGCCATGATTAGGGTTCAAACTTTGTTTTTAGGGTTTTTCATACATGAATAATTGGCCCTAATGGAGGAGACCATTGTGATCAGTGGGTCAAACCCAGTTGATCCATGGTCTTGAATTTTATTTATATGGCTTGTATGCAATTTCTGAAATACACATGGCTATAGCTACAGCGCCATGCCTGTAGGTAAAGGTTCAGAGTTTTAAATGACAGATCCAGGGAAGAAGACGATGGTGTGTCACGACTTTGCTAGCCGGTTTAAATTCTGGCACGTTTATTCTGGCCAGAAGCCTGTAGCTCTGATCTATTTGTTTGTTTCTATTGTATTGATAAACTAACACCCAACGCAGTTGGTCAGAAGAAGGAAGTTAGAAGCTCATGATTCTGGATTCGATCCCAGGCGTGAGCTTTTGGCATTTTCCCCCTTTGTTTTCACTAGATCCAGCGCCTACATCTTCTGAGGGTCATCTTCTGGTTTCATCAACCAAGACCAGGTCAAGTATCCTTTGGTCGTCTTCTGGACCCATCAACCAGGACCGGATCAAGCATCCTCTGGATCCATCAGTCAGAGCCAGATCCAGCGCACCCCATCTTCTGATGGTCATAATCTGCTGGATCCACCAGCCAGGAGCAGGCCCAATATCACCATCCTGTGGACCGCCATCCTTTAGACTGCCATCCTCTGAACCACCATCCTCTAGACCGCCATTCTCTGTACCACCATCCTCTAGACCACCATCCTCTGGACCATCATCCTCTGATGAGAGCCGCTGACAGCAGGCCCTTGGGTTACTTCTTATTTTTCTTTAATTCTCCTTTCTTTAGTTATTTTGCTTCTTTTATCAACACCAAAATTACCTTTTTTTTAATAACCAACAAAAAATCACAAAAAAGAAGACTTCTTTTCTTAATAAGCGTTTTTTTCTATGAATTAGTTTAAATTAATTTAAGGCAATTCTAATTTCTTTCACAATTAAAATTGATTAAAATTTAGGATTTTCTTTTTTTAATTCAATTATTTCATTACTTTCCTAAATAATAAAAAATGACAAAAAAATATGTTTACTTTAATCAATTACAATTAGGTTCAGTCAATGGTCAAAACCCTAGTCACTTCGTATTTAACTCGTCGCGCGCTGATTATATATTTTTTACAATATTGTTGTAATTGTTCCTGGTTTGTAATAGTTTAATTAGTATTTCCTTTTATTTATTGTTTTACGAGTTTTTTTGGCTATGTAATTAATCCCCCTCCCCCGAAGCCTTGTAATAGCGTAGTTTTTATTTCTCGCATTTTAAATTTTCGCAAATACTAACTGTTAGATGTATAATAATAGGATTGCATGACAAGACTGTATGTTAATTTAAAATGGCTAGCAAACCCTAATGTGCAAAGATAATAACTGAAATCAAATCACTCGCACATGCGCACTCCTAGGGGATACTCTCACTTCGGTTGCCTTCGGTAAACGGTCATTAAGTATAGGGTGTCTTAGTGGTCTCCCTCCTGTCTAAACAAAGATCAAATGTCCCGTTCAGAAATGTTGCCTCGGAAATGTTGCCTTGAATATGATCGTAAGACATTAGGGTTATTACTAAGACGTCCTAACATTGCTTTAGTGATCGTACGTCCCTTTTGAATCGACCCTTACAACTCCAACGAGGGTGCTACCTATTTCTCAATAGTAGGATAGCGCTGTCTAAAGGAAACAAGAATAGAAATGATCCTTTTTTCGAGTAGGTATATGCTAGTAGGTATTTGCTCAAATCAAACTTTTCCACACTTAAACTTTTCAAACAAAGTTTTCAAAAATGACTTTCGCAACACTCTTGAGGACTGATACAAGGGTTAAAACGAAGTAAAACAAAACTTTTCAAAACAAACACACAAGCAATTTTAAAATGATGAGAAAGTACCTAAGAGCCCGTAGAAAACTACGGATAGAAAGGGTTCTAATACCTTCCCTTTCTATAATCTACCCCCCGTACTCAAAATCTCGAAAAAAGGAATTTTTCTGTGCTTTTGTCCTTTCTAGTTGGATAAAATAAAAGTCGGTGGCAACTCTTGCTTACCGCGACATATTGCGAATACAAACGCAAAACGAAAACCAGCATTTTCCAAAACAGTCCGGTTCTGCCACCGTATCACAGGCCAGACTCGTCATGCTGCCCCAACACATACCCCATTGAATTTTCCAAAACAGTTAGATACATGATCAAGGGTCTTCTCTCGACTGGTGGCATCAAAATCGGAGGCTCTTGCAGGTACTCTTTGAACTTGTCGAAGGTAGTTTGGCACTCATCATTCCATTTGACTACTTTATCTTTCTTCATTAATTTGAAGATTGGTTCACAATTAGTTGTCAGGTGAGAAATGAATCTGGCAATGTAGTTTAACCGTCCCAAGAATCCTCTGACTTCCTTCTCAGTACAAGGAGCAGGAACCTCTTGTATCGCTTTCACCTTGGCGAGATCCACTTCGATACCTTTATTGCTGACAATAAAGCCTAGGAGTTTACCGGACCTCACCCCAAATATGCATTTATTCGGGTTCAACCTCAGCTTGTATTTCTTTAGTCTCTCAAAGAGTTTCTGTAAATGGTCAAGATGCTCTTCTTCTGTTTGAGATCTGGCTATCATGTCGTCCACATAGACCTATATTTCCTGATGTATCATGTTGTGAAATATGGCTACCATGGCACGTTGATAGGTTGCCCCAACATTTTTCAACCCGAATGGTATAACCTTGTAGTAGAATGTGCCCCACTGTCTTACAAAGGTTGTTTTCTCCATGTCCTCGGGCGCCATTTTGATTTGGTTGTAGCCTGAGAAACCGTCCATGAAGGAAAACACCTTATGTTGCGCCATATTTTTAACTAGAATATCAATGTGGGGAAGTGGGAAATCATCCTTAGGGCTTGCTCTATTCAAATCTCAATAGTCCATGCACATTCGTACTTTTCCGTCCTTTTTAGGCACGGGAACAACATTGGTGACCCATTGCGGATAGGAAGTAACGGCCAAGAATCCGGCGTTGAATTGTTTCAAGACATCCGCTTTGATCTTCTCTGACATGTCTGGTTGCATGCGACGGACCTTTTGTTTTGCCGATGGGCAGTCTTCTTTTATTGGTAGACGATGTACCACAATGTCTGCATTAAGTCCTGGCATGTCTTCGTACGACCAGGCAAAGACTTCAATATAATCATGTAGCAACTGAATCAGACGCTCTTTGATACTGGGTTCCAGATTGTCACCCATCTTGACTTCTCTATTGTCTTCTTCGATACCTAGGTTAATTGTGTCCACTGGTTCCTCATGGGGCTGTATGGTCCTCTTTTCTTGTTGTAGTAATCTGGCGAGTTCCCCTGGCACTTCACAATCTTCCTCACCTTCGTCTTCGGCTTGGTAGATTAGATTTTCAGATTCACAAAAGGCCATAGAAGAATTGTTACCCAAGGGATCCCAAATGGATGTAGATCTGCAATTTGAATGTGAGTGTGTGTAAGAGTATAACTATCTTTGAAAGAAATGAAAATGTAAAAAAAGAAAAACAACGAGCACAAAGTTTGTATGCAAAAACGTCTATGATTCATTGATGTCATATGGAAATGAGATAATAACCCTTGCAAATGGACCATTGTGCCTCGGGTAAGACACAAGGTTTTAAGAGTCTGAATTATCTAATATTACAGGTCCGACAAAATTTAAAGACAAATTATTGTTGGATAAAAGTGATTGGGATAAAATCTCTAGCTTCCCAGTTGTTGAGCCCTCAACTGACAGTTGGGAAATCCAATCCTCCAGGTTATAGTTGTCTTCATCATCCTCCACTGTTGACTATGTGATTGTTGATCTTTAAGGGTGGTCCTCCGGCACGAGCGCGACGTACAACTTTCTGGGCTCCTGAAGTGAAACCCAAACCAAATTTGTCAGATTTATATGGGATATCTGGGATTTGGCCCCAAATAGTGCACCCACCTTCTTCTATCACTACCCTGGAATCTTTTAAAGACGACATCTTGAGCGGAGGCCTTGTAATCTTTGGGACTTGGGGAACAGCCTTGGTTACTGCCACGGTTTGCGGGACTTCTTCGAAGTGTTAGAATGGAGTTTCAATAAATTCACCATCTAATTCCACATATCTGAAGGAATTTAGATGACTGACCATATACTCTTCTTCTCCATGAACAGTGATGGTTTTCCCCTGAATTGGATATTTCAGCACTTGATGCAACGTAGAGGTAACAACACCAGTATTGTGAATCCACGGTCGACCTAATAAGGAGTAATATGAAGGGAGAATATCCATTACATAAAAAGTTGAATCAAATGTTTGGGTTCCAACTTTTATGGGGATGTCCACTTCCCCATGCACCATCCTTTTTTAGCCGTCGAAGGCCCTAACCACTATGTTGCTAGGTTTCAAGGTCAACCCTTCACAGTCAAGCCTATCAAGAGCCTTTTTAGGCAACACATTCAAATACGAACCGGTATCAACCAAGACATGAGCCAAAGTTGTTCCCATGTATTCGACTGAGACATGTAATGCCTCGTTATGCTTCCTCCCCCTTGGCGTAAAACCTAAACCATTATCTGCGGTTAAGCTGGCTACACAGTCTTGGAACTGATCGGAAGATGTTTCTTGGGGTACATGGGCAGTTTTAAGGAATTTTACCAAGGCCTTTGCATGAGCCTCGGAACATAACAATAAAGCCATAATGGAAATTTTTGATGAAGTTTGCCCCAGTTGTTCGACTACGTTGTACTCGCTTCTTTTTATAATCTTTAGAATTTCCTCCATCTCTTTTCGGGAGGTCTCAGGGATAGCTACTGATTGTGCCTTCGTCTGGACAAGCTCAACCAGAATACCTTTGCCTCGAGTCTCGGTTGACTCGGCAGTAGGAATGTCAGTAGGGGTAATAACAGGGACCACAACAGTTTTGTCAACAGGAGTATTAACAAAGATGATTGCAGGATTAGGAATAGCCTTTGGAGGAGCAACAACAACAGGAATGATTACATGTCCAGAAATAGCTTTTGAAGGAGCAATTTTTAGAGAGAATACCATTCCACTTCGGGTTATCTTGCTAGTCCCCGCGATATTACTGATATCGGAGTCAACTTTCTCAGAGCTTAAATTTTCAGCAGCTGGCCAATCTTGCTTGATACCGTGATAATAGACATCACCTCCATAATTCCATAGGACGATTTTGTCTGACGAATACGGGATTGGTCTAGGCATTGTAATTATCAACTGAGCTACTTTAGGAACTGATGTAATTCTAACGGGTCTTTTGGTGGAGACCCTGGAAGAATTGTCGGAAATGGTCACTATGGAAACGTCATTATAAGAAACAGTTGGAGTAGAGGTCTTCTCGAACAAAATCTCCTTGTCATCTATTAGGCATTGAATGCCTGCTTTTAACAAATGACAACTGGTTGGTGAGGATAAACAGAAATGGCAGCTTTCATCACAGCCTGGGAATACACCGGTATTCAACAAGTTATTTTTGATAGTCAAGAGTGGGGTCACAAGTTCATCAACCAAAGTAACAAGCATACCTTCCTCAACGGTGTTGACATCACGACCGTGCTTGGGCATAGGGGCAGTGATAACATTGGGAATTTTTTGGCGCGTCGAATTCAATCTCTTTGGCCTCAAGAAGGTCTTGTACCTTGTTTTTCAGAGCCCAATAGTTGTTAGTGTCATGTCCGGGACTCTCAGAATGGTATGCACAGTGGGCATTAGGATGATAATGAGGAGAGGTTGTGTTAGGATTCTTTGAAGCTTCTTTCAAAGTCACTAGATTGGATCTTAACAAATGCGGCAATACTTGAGATAGTGTCATATTAATTCGGGTGAACTGTCTGACTGGTCTTTCCGTTATTGGCTGGTTGCTTCTTTGCTGAGTAGGTACGGGTTTAGGAATCATGACAGCCCCTACCATTGGACGACGTTCAACCCTATCTTGATTTCTCTGAGAATATACAGCAACTTCTTTTTTTCCAATGAATGGTTTTCTTACAACAGCAGAGGATGCATCTTTTTGAATCTTCCCATTCTATATCCCAACTTCCACTCTTTCTCCGGTCAATATCAATTCAGTGAAACCTGTCGAGGAACTCCCAATCAAGTGATTAAAGAAAGGACCGGACAGGGTGCCCAAAAACATGTCTACTAACTCTCTTTCAGATAGGGGAGGATGGACTCTTCCTGCTAAGTCCCTCCATTTTTGCGCGTAGTCTTTGAAGCCTTCACTTGAAACCATGGCCATACTCTAGAGTTGAGTACAGGTGGGAGCAAGGTATGTATTGTATTGGTACTGTTTGTAAAAGGCAGCGGCCAGATCTTCCCAATTATGAACATTGGCTTTTTCTAACTGATAAAACCAATCAAGTTGAGTTCCGGACATACTGTCTTGAAATAACTGTACCCATAAATCCTTGTCAGTAGTATGAGGCTGTATTTTCCTCACATAGGATCGGAGATGCATTTTGGGACATGAAACTTCGTCGTACTTGGCGAACACCGGTGCCTTGAATTTTGGAGGAATGACAATCCCAGATACTAACCCCAACTCCTCAAAGTCCAATTCAGGCACTTTTTGAATTTCCATTGCACTTAATCGCTCTTCCAGATGCTTATACTTGTCGTCGGCTGGAGGATATTGTTCTTCAGAATAATCTTCTTCTTCCTCTTCCTCTTCTGAATCTGACTGGGCAACTGCTTCCTTGCCTTTCCCATCTTGATTGTCTTTCTCACCAGATGACGTTGCAAAGTCAAGGGTCCTTCTTGCTTGTCCTTAGAATCTTCTTCCCATATTTAGAACTCCAGTTATTTTCTTTGTTTTCTTCTTTTTCTCTTTAACCAGCAAGGTCTTCAACTCTTCTTGTCCTTTGGCTAGAGTTAAGAACATCTGTTGAAACTTAGCATTTTGTTCTTGGAGGTCCTTCGTCGTTTGCTCGAGATCCATCTTACTGAAATAAACAGTAGAAAGATGAGGAGACTTGTTGCAAGAAACATGCTTATGTTATGATGAATGGTAGATGCATATGCAATGATTTCAAGGATTTTAAAGATTCAAATTCGTTTTAGACAAAAAGGGAACACACGTTATATTAATAAATTAAAGCTTGAATACATCAATTCCTCTTTGGGCAAAAGAATACAAAAACTCTAAGATAAAAAGGTTGTACGCATCCTCTTTGGTGCTATGTAGGCATTCAGGCTCCGCTCCTTATGAAGTTGCTTAGTGAGTTCCAAAACCTTCTTCTCGCTAGCGCAGAATTGGGCTTCAAAAGTGTCTCGCTCCCCCTTGAGTTGTATCTAATCTCTTTGTAAGTCTTCAAGAGAGGTGTGTGACACCCCAAATAATCTGATTATTAAATAATTAGAATTTTTAATTATTAATTTAATTGGAAATTTAATTATTGGTATTTTTGGATTATTTGAATTAATTTAATTAATTAAAGGAATGAAGTATTCGTGGTGTGAAGAGTGATTAGAGGGTGTGAGGGGTAAAATACTCTACTCTTACTAATTACTAATTTAATTATTTTATTGGAATAATAAAAGGAGTATTAAAAGGAAAAATAAGAGAAAGAGAGTTATTTTGGAATATTCATCATACGTGCATTTGAGAAGAGGAAAAAGAAGGAGAATACCGGAAGCGTCAGAATTCGAAGAACCCACAAGGTAAGGGGTGATTTCGATTAGTTAATTCGTATTATCGGTTTAGATATTCAATAGTATGGATCATAGTATGTTATGGAATCCCGGTTTGGAATTCTAGGGTTCCGTAGAATTGTCCCTATTGCGTCGAATTGTAGGTTGAAAACCATTTGGGTGTCAGATGATAAAAAGGAATGATGAAATAATGTTGTTTGATGTTATAATGGTGCAAAATGGATGTGTTTTGGTGTTTCTCATGTTGCAATTTGTATGGGTATGTTTGGAATTGGTTTAGAATGAATAAATGTTGTCAAAAGTGCAGAATTTGACTCTGCAGGTCGTGGGAACCGGTTCCCAGTGGGGAGGAACCGGGTTCCACTGTGTGAATTTATAAAAACTGGCAAAAATGCACGTAGGAACCGGTTCCTGTATAGGTAGGAACCGGGTTCCCATACATTTTTCCAGAAGCGTGATTTTTGAACTTCGCAGGAACCGGTTCCTGCATATGTAGGAACCGGGTTCTGCTGTAACTTTTGAAAAATATTAAACTTTGAAAATTCATAACTTTCAAACCGTAAGTCCGTTTTGAGTGCCGTTTTGGACGTTATTTCTTAAATTTAATGCTCTATTTTATAAAATGAAAAGATTTCCTAAAACCTGAAATTATTTTGAAAATGAGTCAAATCCCGGAATAAGTGATTATTGGCTAACGCACATGGGTGTGTATGTAGCAGTGAACCAGTAATGGATGGATGTATTAGTATTATGTGAATTAAAGGCATGTTTATGTTGCTAATGATGGTGTGCATGATCGTTGAGATATCATGTTTTTGGTTTTGGTTCAGTTATGATAAATTGATGTATTTCATAGACTGATTTGATGTTGCATGCTAGTGATGTGCGTGCATATGCATTGTTTTGGTGAAGTTAATTCCCATTGTGTGGAATTTGACTTGTATTGCCGTTAACCGATACCCGGGTGATGATGGGTGGTTAGGCTAGATTCGTGTCCGGGTGTTTATGGACGAATCGATGGTTGCTGTATCCGGTTGATGATGGATCAGTGTTGGGTGACTTGGTCACGTGTTGGTACCACATGCATTGTGTCTGCATTTGTGTTTGCATGGAATTGTAACATGTTAGGATGTCTTCCAGTGTTACAATTCTTTGGTTGATTATTGATTTGTGCATAATGACTTGTATGATTGGAACTGCGTGTTGAATCTGAATTTATGCTAAAATGGGTGAAATAATATGCTTGTGATATAATGTTGATTGAGAAGCTTATAATGCATGTTAATTATGAGAAATCTCACCCTTACTTTAACAATTTCAGATTAAAGTTAGTAGCTCAGGAGTTGGTGAGGATGGCTCTAGAGCTATGTTACTTTAAGTCCGCGTGTTAGTGTCGTGCTCTGATAGGTTGTAACACTGGGGAGCATTTAGTTGAGGAATTGGTTATTATTCAATTGTTTCTTTGAATTTCATTGGGAATAATTATGTTTTGGTTTATTCCGTTTTGGTTATGGTATTTTTCCGCTGTGTAAGACATGGTCTTAATTTGATTGAATTATTTGAATAATGACCCTCAGTGTAGCATGACTACTGTTTTATTGGAAGTTTTATTTATTTCATAATTGTGACATCCCTTGTTCCGTGTTAACTCTGATGGAATATGTCTTTAATCATTGATATAATTAATATTATTCGGGGTATTTTAGAAGGGGTGTTACAATAGTGGTATTAGAGCATAGTCGGTCTTGTCTTGTGTCGTTATCCCTTTTGTATGCGACTAGTGTAAGATGACACTGTCGATACTTGTGTGCTGATGAGGTTGTTTTGTAATGTTACAGAACAATGGCCGGAAGAGGTAACGGAAGAAACGACGATGCTATTGCTGAAGCATTGGGAATGTTGGCTGGAGTACTCGGAGGGAACCAGCAGGGAGCTGTGATTGGTGCTGACCGACAATTGGGGAATTTTCAGAGGAATAATCCTCCGTTGTTCAAGGGTGCACATGATCCCGAAGGTGCTCAGAAGTGGTTGAAGGAGATCGAGAGGATCTTCAGAGTAATTGACTGTGCTGAAGGGCTGAAGGTGAGATACGGAACTCACATGTTAGCAGAGGAAGCTGATGACTGGTGGGTTGCTACCAGAACTGAAATGGAAGAAGATGGTATTTGTTGTACCCCAAAATTTTCCCTCCCATATTCTTCAAGATTTACAAAGAACATGCCTCAAAATCTCCCCAAGGGTTGCACAGTCCAATGGCCTCCTAACAGTCAAGATTAGGGTTTTGGTTCTGGCAGATAAATTGAAGTTTCCAAGGGTCCAATCAAGTCCCACATGCCTACAAACATGGTCAAGCATCCATATGCTAAGTTTCAAGACTTACAGCACAAAATTGCACAGTCAAAGACCCTAATTGCTCAACAGTCAACTGCAGGGGCAAAATGGTCATTTGACAGTCAAAAGTTCAAATTTTTGGTCAATATCTTATTTTGAAGCCACAAACATCATTTGATCAATTCTTGATCATGATTTTCAAGGCATGGCTCAAAAAGTCTCAAGATGCAAAAGTTTCCATATTTGGACAGTTGAAAAAGTCAACTGTAACTTGACCAAGGCATAACTTCCATATGGTTTATCAGAAAAATTCCATCCAAAGCTCATTTTGAAGAGAATGACATTTACTATAACTCCTCTTCACACTTCAAGTCCAAGAAATGCTCTCACAAAAAGTTATCAATTTCAACATTATAGGTCATTTTCAAAAGTCAACAAAAAGGCACTTTAAGTCAAAGACCATAACTTGAGATTGGTAAATCAAAATTACATGGGACCAAAGGCATTGGTTATAGGACTTCAAGACCTTTCCAAAATGTCCAAGAACGTGATCAAAGATTAAAAATTAAGCAAGATATGCCTTGTGGAAGTTGGGAAAGTTTTGGGAATTTTGAAAAGTCAACTTTGCTTCAAATGCCTCAAAATTGCTAATGGGCCACATTTTCTTCCAAGAATCATCATCCAAGAGCTATGCACGACCATTTGACCCAAAGGGGATTTATTTCATCATTTTTTATTATTTATTTGAATTTTTATCACCATTAATTCATTTAATTAAATAAAATATGACAAAAATACTCAAGCATGCATTTTAAATCTTTTTATGCAGCTAATAGGTCTATCATAACTCCAAGATTTCGTGCACACTCAATTTGGAAAGATTTGGCCATGATTGATATCAAAAGGGCATGGAAAAGATTGAAAAAGATCCATGGAAATCAAATCTCAAAAACATTGAATGCAAAGGTTTTTGGTTGAAATTTCTACCCTAATTCGTTCCTCACATAAGTATAAACCCAACCCTAATGCTCAGAACCTTCAAGTTGCGCCTCAAACCATAGACAAACTTTGCATTTTTTGTGAAAAACTTCAAAACTGAAAACACAGTTCCAGCGCAATTCAAAGCAAAATAATCATTCCAATAGCTTGCCAAGGCATCAAGGAGACTTTCTGAATCAAAACCATAGCCTCTAACCTCAAGAAACGGTAGCACGAAGTCGCCCTGTTCTTGACTTTTTTCATACTCATGCTTTGATTTATACGCATATTTCATACATTTTAGGGTTAATACCTATTTTCACCCCTGACATATGGGGTGTATTTGAAAAACCCCCCTGCCAAAAAAAAAGTTCCAATTGTTACCTTGACAAATTTTAAAAGTTTCAGTTTTTACCTTGAGGATGCCACATCACCTAAAAAGTTCCAATTGTTACCTTGACAAATTTTAAAAGTTTCAGTTTTTACCTTGACAAATTTTAAAAGTTTCAGTTTTTACCTTGAGGATGCCACAAAAATATAAGCCACATCAGCCTTTTAGGTGATGTGGCATCCTCAAGGTAAAAACTGAAACTTTTAAAATTTGTCAAGGTAACAATTGGAACTTTTTTTTTGGCAGGGGAGTTTTTCAAATACAACCCATATGTCAGGGGTGAAAATAGGTATTAACCCTACATTTTAAATGCTGATTTGTACTAATGTGGATTCACTGAAGCTTTTGATGTATGTTAATTGAACTAATCATGCCTGTAGCGAAAGATACCATGGATGTCTTCTAGGTTTTCCTAAGCTTAAAATTGGGGATTTGTTCATATGGAAAAATTGGACAGCAAGGCCTATACCATTGAACTCGTGACCTTCAGGTGAATCCAACCATCATATCGCGCCCAATTTATGAGCAACGATGCTCTAATCGCTATTTTTCGCAGGGTACATTTAGTGGGGGTTTAAAACCCCCGCTATCTCTTTTCTGTTTACAGGCACAACGAGGACGAAGCCTGCGTGTCCTCTCTTGGTTGGATCGTTTAAATTTTTAGCGCGTTTTTATCATTAGCGTGACTTATTATTTATTATATTTGTTTTGCATGATATTTACGAATGCGTTGAATGGTGTGGTGGTTGGGAACCTTGTTGGCAAGCCTTGGGACCTGGGTTCGATTCCCAGGTCCCTCATATTTCCTTCTATTTTTTCTCATAACGTGATTAGATACCCAACATGTCCAGAGGTCCACCAAACATCTAGCGCTGGAGCTTGCCACACGTCTCAGGAGATGGATCTGAAGGTCAGGATCTGGAGTCCACCATGGACATCAGTCAAACGCTCCACACGCATCCCAGAAAAGTCAACCAAGGGCTTGCATCTCATGGGCCAAATTGCTCAATTTACCTCCAAAATTGGGGTCAACACCCCCCATTGGTTTGCATATTATTTTCTTTCTTTTTATTTTTTCTATTTATTTGTTTTATTTATTTTAGTTAATTCATCAAAATTAATTTTCATAAAATATAAAAAAATCAGAAAATCATAAAACAATGAAAAAATTTGCTTTGTTAATATTAATTAATATTATTTTGTAAATAAATTTAATAATTTACTTAGTTTTAATTTTAGGTTTTAACTTTAACTTATTTTCTTAAATAAATTAAAAAACATAAAAATTAGGGTTTCTAGCTTTTTATTCCTTTTTTTTCAATAATTAAAATTTCTTCTTATTATCACTAGTAATTAATTATTTTTGTAAATAAATATATCATTAAATAATTAGGTTAAAACTAGGTATAACTTAAACATTTTTCTTATAAATTAAAAATAGTTTAGAATTAGGGTTTTTAATTCCATTAATTTTCTTAATTTCATAAAGTACAAAAAATATCAAAAAAATAAGTCTTTTTCCTTTATTTAATTTAATTAATTTCATAATTTCAATTTAATTTCTTTAAAAGGGTCTAACGCCCTCGCTTTCGATTATAATTTCGTTTCGCGCGCTTATTTTATTTCTTTTCTTATAAATTTCATGTAATTACTCCAAAGCCTTGTAATAGATTAATTAGGATATTTATTTTTCCGCATTTTTATTTTATTCAAATCGGGTCTTGGATTAATTTAGCGATGTAGGCCCGCGCCTTTGTAATAGCGTAGGACTTTTAATTCCGCATCTTTTAACTGTTAATAACTTGCATGAAAGAATGAATGCCAAAAATAAAAACAAAGCGTAGATCACCAATGCATGAACAAGATAAACATAATTGAAAATGCCACACAAATCACACACCACCCCTAGGGTACGTCTCACTGTTGCCTTGCCCCTCGAAAAGTGGTCGTCGAGTAGAGGACGTTTTAGTAAATCCTCATGTCCATGAACATGGCATGAGGGTAGCTTCTAAGGTGTCTTCCTATTGCTCTGGTGACCACAATGTCCCGAACCTTTGAATTGACCCGAACACCTCCAACGGTGGTGCTACCTACCTCTCAATGGTGGGATGGCACTACTTTAAGGACATTTACACAGACTAATTCCTTAGGGTAGGTAGATGACTCGTAGATACTTGCTCTAAATTCAAAACAAATCAAAAACTCCTTTTCACACCGACACTTTTCAAAAAGCTTTCAAAAACAACTTTTCAAACACTCTTGAGGACTGATACAAGAGTCGAACTGAAATTTTAAACGAAACTTTTTTTAACCCACTTTGAAAAGCAAACAAACATTTTGAAAACACAATGAGAAAGTATCTAAGAGCCCATGGATAACCATGGATAGAAAGGGTGCTAACACCTTCCCTTTCTATAAATCTACCTCCCGAACCGAGAGCAATCTCTATAAGGAATTTTTCTGTGCTTTTGTCCTTTCCATTTGGAGAAAATAAAAGACGGTGGTGACTCTTGCTTCCACGACATTTCGCGAACCAGCGTTAAACAGTCAGTTCCAGATCCACCGATCACAGTATTGCATTGACTTAGGCTGTGTTCAGGAGGGCTTTTCTGAGGAGGTACTTTCCTAAGGACATCAGAGGCAAGAAGGAGATTGAGTTTCTGGAACTCAAGCAGGGTAACAAGACTGTCAGTGAGTATGCTTCGAAGTTTACTGAGTTAGCGAAGTATTATGCTCATTATACTAACGATGCAGATGGATAATTTTCCAAATGTATCAAGTTTAAGAATGGTCTTCGTGATGAGATTAAGCAGGGTATTCGGTATCAGCGTATCCGAAGATTTCCTGATCTGGTTGACTGTAGTAGGATTTTAGAGGAGGATCTTGCTAGCACTAAGTCGAATGCTCGAGGGCATGTTGATAGGAAGGGTAAGCAACAGATGGATCGTGGTAAGCCTTATGATAGAAGTAATCAGAGACCCGGTGGTTGGAAGAAGTTTGGTGGAGGAGATTCTAGTTCTTCCATTAAGTGCTACAAGTGTGGTGAGACAGGACATCATATGGTGGATTGCAAAAGTAATGATAAGAAGTGTTTCAAGTGTGGGAAACTCGGCCATGTGGCCAATGATTTCAGAGTAAGAGCGGTGACTTGTTACAACTGTGGTGAAGAAGGTCATACTCGTCCTCAGTATATAAAACCCAAGAAGGAGCAAGCTGGTGGTAAAGTGTTTGCATTGTCTGGGTCAGAGACTAAGCCAGATGATCGGCTGATTAAAGGTACATGTTTTATTAATGACATACCTTTGATTGCGATTATTGATACTGGAGCTACGCATTCTTTTATTGCTTTGGATTGTGCTAAAAGATTGAATTTGGAAATTTCTAATATGGATGGAAGTATGGTTATTGATACTCCTGCGTCGGGTTCAGTGACTACTTCGTATGTTTGTAGGAATTGTCCTATTGTGATTTTGGTAGGGGTTTCAGTATGGATTTAGTGTGCCTACCGTTAGAACAACTTGATATCATCCTTGGAATGAACTGGTTGGAATTCAACCAAGTTCATATCAACTGTTTTGCAAAGACGGTTATTTTTCCTGAAGAGGTTGGTGTCAAAGATGTGACTATGTCGGTTAAACAGATGAACCTAGCTGTGAAAGATGGTGCTGTGGTATTTATGTTGTATTCTGCAATAGAAGCGGAGGGAAAAGCAAAGAATGATGGATTGCCAGTGGTGAATGAATTTCCAGAGGTGTTTCCGGAAGACGTTAGTGAATTTCCACCTGAGAGGGAGGTAGAATTTACTATAGATTTGATTCCTGGAACTAGTCCGGTGTCGATGGCGCCTTACCGTATGTCGGCATCTGAATTAGCGGAGTTAAAGAAACAGTTGGAGGAGTTACTTGAGAAGAAGTTTATTTGTCTGAGTGTTTCGCCGTGGGGTGCTCCGGTGTTGTTGGTTAAGAAGAAAGAAGGTTCAATGAGATTATGTGTTGATTACAGACAGCTGAATAAAGTTACAATCAAGAATCGGTATCCTTTGCCGAGGATCGATGATTTGATGGATCAACTAGTTGGAGCTTGTGTATTTAGTAAGATTGATCTGAGATCTGGATATCATCAGATTCGTGTGAAGTCGGAAGATATTCAGAAAACTGCATTTAGAACGAGGTATGGACATTACGAGTATTCTGTTATGCCGTTTGGAGTTACTAATGCACCTGGTGTTTTCGTGGAGTATATGAACAAGATATTTCATCCGTATCTTGATAATTTTGTGGTGGTGTTCATTAATGATATTCTAATTTATTCGAAGAGCGATGAAGAGCATGCAGAACATCTCAGAGTTGTGTTGGAATTGTTGAAAGAGAAGAAGCTTTATGCGAAGTTGTCCAAGTGTGAATTCTGGTTAAGTGAAGTAAGTTTTCTTGGCCATGTAATTTCCAAGAATGGAATTGCTATGGATCCTACGAAGGTAGAAGCAGTATCTCAGTGGGAAGCGCCGAAGAATGCTTCTAAGATCCGTAGTTTTCTGGGTCTTGCAGGTTATTACAGGAATTTTATAGAAGGATTTTCCAAATTAGCGTTACCATTGACTAAGTTGACCAGGAAGGGTCAGATGTTTGTTTGGGATGTTGAATGTGAGAAAGGATTTCAAGAGCTGAAGAGGAGGTTGACAAGTGCTCCGATCTTGATTTTGCCAAATCCGACTAAGTCTTTTGTTGTGTATTGTGACGCATCATTAATGGGATTAGGTGGTGTGTTGATGCAAGATAAGCAGGTGGTGGCTTATGCTTCGAGACAATTGAAAGTACATGAAAGGAATTATCCGACTCATGATTTGGAGTTGGCAGCTGTTGTGTTTGTTTTGAAGTTGTGGAGGCATTATTTATATGGTTCTCGGTTTGAGGTGTTCAGTGATCACAAAAGTCTGAGGTATCTCTTTGATCATAAAGAGTTGAATATGAGGCAGAGGAGATGGTTAGAATTTCTAAAGGATTATGATTTCGGTTTGAATTACCATCCTGGTAAGGCAAACGTTGTTGCGGATTCCTTGAGTAGGAAGTCCTTGCATATGTCGATGTTAATGGTCCGTGAGTTAGATTTGGTTGAGCAGTTCAGAGATTTAAGTTTGGTATGTGAAACTACTCCGAATAGTGTGAAATTGGGTATGTTGAAACTGACTAGTGGTATTCTGGAAGAAATTCGGAATGGACAGAAGTCCGATGTTGGGTTAGTTGATAAATTGACATTGATCAACCAAGGTCAAGGAGGCGAGTTCCGGATTGATGAGAATGGTGTTATGAGATTTGGTAATAGGGTGTGTGTTCCGGATGTTGCAGAGATTAGGAAGAGTATTTTGGAAGAAGGACATCGTAGTGGATTGAGTATTCATCCTGGTGCTACTAAAATGTACCATGATTTGAAGAAGTTGTTTTGGTGGTCGGGAATGAAAAAGGAAATTGCTGAGTTTGTGTATGCTTGTTTGGTTTGTCAGAAGTCGAAGATTGAGCATCAGAAACCGTCAGGATTGATGGAACCGTTGTTTGTTCCGGAATGGAAATGGGATGGAATCTCTATGGATTTTGTGTCTGGTTTGCCAAGGACATCGAAGAATTGTGATTCTATCTGGGTTATTGTTGATCGGTTGACGAAATCTGCTCACTTTATTCTGATAAGAATGGATTATCCTATGGAAAGGTTGGCAGAATTGTATGTTGAGAAGATTGTGAGTTTGCACGGTATTCCTTCTAGTATTGTGTCGGATCTAGATCCGAGGTTTACATCTAAATTCTGGACGGGATTACAAGAAGCTTTGGGTACTAAGTTGCGTTTGAGTTCCGCTTATCATCCACAGACAGATGGTCAGACGGAGAGAACGATTCAGTCGTTGGAAGATTTGTTAAGAGCTTGTGTGTTGGAGAAAGGTGGAGCTTGGGATAGTTATCTACCATTGATTGAGTTTACCTATAACAATAGTTTTCATTCGAGCATTGGTATGGCTCCGTTTGAGGCATTGTATGGTAGGATGTGTCGGACACCGTTGTGTTGGTATGAATCTGGAGAGAGTGTTGTGATTGGACCGGAAATTGTCCAACAGACTTCGGAAAAGATTAAGATGATTCAGGAGAAGATGGGGACTTCTCAGAGTCGTCAGAAAAGTTATCACGATAAGAGGAGGAAAGATCTTGAGTTTAGCAAAGGAGAACATGTTTTTATGCGAGTTACTCCGATGACTGGTATTGGTCGAGCTTTGAAGTCAAAGAAGTTGACTCCACGTTTTATTGGTCTATTTCAGATTACCAAGAGAGTTGGGAAAGTTGCTTATCAGATTGCTTTGCCGCTGTCACTTGCAAATTTGCATGACGTTTTTCATGTATCTCAGCTAAGGAAGTACATTGCTGATCCGTCTCATGAGATTCGGGTAGACGATATACAGGTACGAGAGAATTTGACTGTGGAAGCGGTACCTGCGAGAATTGAGGATCGGAAGTTGAAACAGTTGCGAGGCAAGGAGATCGCGTTGGTAAGAGTGGCTTGGGGAGGACCAGCAGATGGAAATGTCACTTGGGAGCTGGAGAGTCAGATGAAGGACTCGTATCCCGAACTGTTCGTCTAAGGTATGTTTTCGAGGACGAAAACTCTTTTAGTTGGGGAGAGTTGTGACACCCCAAATAATCCGATTATTAAATAATTAGAATTTTTAATTATTAATTTAATTGGAAATTTAATTATTGGTATTTTTGGATTATTGGAATTAATTTAATTAATTAAAGGAAAGAAGTATTGGTGGTGTGAAGAGTGATTAGAGGGTGTGAGGGGTAAAATACTCTACTCTTACTAATTACTAATTTAATTATTTTATTGGAATAATAAAAGGAGTATTAAAAGGAAAAAGAAGAGAAAGAGAGTTATTTTGGAATATTCATCATACGTGCATTTGAGAAGAGGAAAAAGAAGGAGAAAACCGGAAGCGTCAGAATTCGAAGAACCCACAAGGTAAGGGGTGATTTCGATTAGTTAATTCGTATTATCGGTTTAGATATTTAATAGTATGGATCATAGTATGTTAGGGAATCCCGGTTTGGAATTCTAGGGTTCCGTAGAATTGTCCCTATTACGTCGAATTGTAGGTTGAAAACCATTAGAGTGTCAGATGATAAAAAGGAATGATGAAATAATGTTGTTTGATGTTATAATGGTGCAAAATGGATGTGTTTTGGTGTTTCTCATGTTGCAATTCATATGGGTATGTTTGGAATTGGTTTAGAATGAATAAATGTTGTCAAAAGTGCAGAATTTGACTCTGCAGGTCGTGGGAACCGGTTCCCAGTGGGGAGGAACCGGGTTCCACTGTGTGAATTTATAAAAACTGGCAAAAATGCACGTAGGAACCGGTTCCTGTATAGGTAGGAACCGGGTTCCCATACATTTTTCCAGAAGCGTGATTTTTGAACTTCGCAGAAACCGGTTCCTGCATATGTAGGAACCGGGTTCTGCTGTAACTTTTGAAAAATATTAAACTTTGAAAATTCATAACTTTCAAACTGTAAGTCCGTTTTGAGTGCCGTTTTGGACGTTATTTCTTAAATTTAATGCTCTATTTTATAAAATGAAAAGATTTCCTAAAACTTGAAATTATTTTGAAAATGAGTCAAATCCCGGAATAAGTGATTATTGGCTAACGCACATGGGTGTGTATGTAGCAGGGAACCTGTAATGGATGGATGTATTAGTATTATGTGAATGAAAGGTATGTTTATGTTGCTAATGATGGTGTGCATGATCGTTGAGATATCATGTTTTTGGTTTTGGTTCAGTTATGATAAATTGATGTATTTCATAGACTGATTTGATGTTGCATGCTAGTGATGTGCGTGCATATGCATTGTTTTGGTGAAGTTAATTCCCATTGTGTGGAATTTGACTTGTATTGCCGTTAACCGATACCCGGATGATGATGGGTGGTTAGGCTGGATTCGTGTCCGGGTGTTTATGGACGAATCAATGGTTGCTGTATCCGGTTGATGATGGATCAGTGTTGGGTGACTTGGTCACGTGTTGGTACCACATGCATTGTGTCTGCATTTGTGTTTGCATGGAATTGTAACATGTTAGGATGTCTTCCAGTGTTATAATTATTTGGTTGATTATTGATTTGTGCATAATGACTTATATGATTGTGTTGTACCCCAAAATTTGCCCTCCCATATTCTTCAAGATTTGCCAAGATCAATCTCCAGATGATTCAAAATCTCTCAAAGGTTGCACAGTCCAATTGCCTCCCAACACAATCAAAATTAGGGTTTTGGTTCCTGCAAAGAAATTGAGGTTTCCAAGGGTCCAATCAAGTCCCATATGCCTACATACATTGTCAAGCATTCATATGTCAAGTTTCAGGACTCACAGCATCAAATTGCACTGTCAAAAACCCTAATTGCTCCACAGTCAACTGCAGGGGCAAAATGGTCATTTGACAGTCAAAAGTCAAAATTTTTTGTCAACATCTTATTTTGAAGCCACAATCATCATTTGATCAATTCTTGATCATGATTCTCAAAGCATGGCTAAAAAAGGCTCAAGATGCAAAAGTTTCTATTTTTGGACAGTTGAAAAGTCAACTGCAAATTGACCAGGGCATTAATTCTTCATGGTTTATCATAAAAATACCATCCAAAGCTCATTTTGAAGAGGATGACATTTCCTACAACTCATCTTCACACTTCAAGTCCAAGAAATGCTCTCACAAAAAGTTATCAATTTCAACATTATAGGTCATTTTCAAAAGTCAACAAAAAGGCACTTTAAGTCAAAGACCATAACTTGAGATTGGTAAATCAAAATGACATGGGACCAAAGGAATTGGTTAGAGGACTTCAAGAACTTTCCAAAATGTCCAAGAACATGATCATAGCTTCAAAATTGAGCAAGATATGCATTGGAGAAGTTGGGAAATTTTTGGGAATTTTGAAAAGTCAACTTTGCCTAAAACACTTCAAAATTGCTAATGGGCCTCAAATTCTTCCTTGAATCATTACCCAAAGCCTATGCACGACCCATTGAGCTAAAAATGATTTATTTTCTTATTTTTAATTAATTAATTGAATTTTTATTCATATTAATTCATTTAATTAGATTTAATGATGAGAAAATATCAAATAATGCTTTTTAAATCTTTTTATGCAGCAAATATCTTCCACACATGCTAAGGATTTCGTGCATCAATCAACAAGACCAAATCTTCCATAATTGGCAAGGTTTTCATGGCAAAAAGATTGAAATTTTCATGATTGAAAATCAAATATATGAATCATAAATTCATGGATCCATGGGCTTGTTTTTGACCTAGAATGCTTCACATACATATGCACAAGGAAACCTAATTCAGACAAGACACGAAAAAGCTACAAAAGAGCCATAACCAAATTGCAAATTTTCAACAAAAACTTGGAATCTGAAATCACATTTGCAGGATCACTCTGTTTCCAGTGATTTCTGGTAAACAACCGCTAGTCTTCCAAACTATCGAATAATCTTTATTAACGCTATTCAATCTCTCTGGTAACTCACAGGATCGACTAGATTGATCCTAGGACTCCTTGGATATTAAGGTTACTCTCACAATCGAACAATTATTCATGGTTGCTATTGTACAAGTGTTTGGTTTATTTCGATCCTTCTCTCTAAGAGTTTAAAAATGTGGTCAAAATGTATATGAAAACTAAATTATACGAATAAATGCTAATTGTAATACTGATTGAAGAGACATATAAAACTGTATGAAAAATGAAGTGAATGGTTTCGATTTACAAAACATTTAATATAAAAGGTTTCTGGAATGTAGAAGTTTAAAATGTAAAGAAAGCGTTTAATGCAAGAAATCTATAAATGATTTTAAGTAAAAGTATGCGCTTGAAAAACAATACTTGAAAGTAAAGGTATTGAAAGTGTAACAATTCTTTGAAATATAAAGTACTCGAAATATAAAGAAAGTAGTAAAATGTAAAACTTTGAGGAAAAGACTTTGAAATGAAAAGACAATAAATAAGGAAACTTGTAAATGCTATTCGACAAAAGAAAAGAGGGAAGTACTGGAAATGGTAAAAAGGCTTTCATTAAGTTAGAAATACATGGTGCTATCATACATACATTTCTCTTGCATTTGTTTCCCTTGCCATGTGGTAGTTTGAATGTTATTGAGTATTTTGTATAACAGATATGACACACTGAAATCCTAATACTAAGACTTCTATTTATACTAATTCGACCCTAACGGTCTCGCTATAGGATCATGCCACGTTTCGAACATGCAAGACAATGCTTCTTTCATCTTTCCACGTGTCCCCAAATGCTCCAACGCATAACTTTCAAACTTTGAAAGTCCCGCTTTCATTTGAATTTTAAATGCTTTGGTGTTTCTCCGTTTCGAACGCTCTTCCCAAACCTAGCCTCGCTGTTGTTTCGAAACCCCTTTGGATATGTTCCCATAATCACCGTTCGAAGCTTCAAGCTTTGACACACTCATTCGAAACACTGCTTCTGCAACTTCGAAATATGGCGTTTAATTCCATTTCGATCAGAACTTTTAACTCTTTTGAATTCTAAATAACATTATCAAAATCTTCAGCCAACAAATTGCCCCTTTAAAATATGTATTTCGATCTCTTTGAGAAATACCTATTTTAAACATTTATACAAGATTTTGATAGGATTTTCGAATCATCATAACATTTAATGCCTTTGACTCCAGTCACATCAATCATAGCACCTTTTGGGTTCCTTAACCGCCCAGAGTCACTTCACAGCGTGGTGCAGTTATAAGTAATGATTGTTTTTAAATCACGCCTATTACCTATATCAACTTCTCGCCACCTCTTCATCACACCAACCCATGATCTCCACGTATCACACTTTAACTCGGTGGATGCTTAATCTTCTCATTATAAAACGTCAATTTACTCTTCCTTTTTTCTTTTTTACACTCTAAATCTTTCATACTCTGAATTTTCACTCTTCTTCTCTCGTAAAACAATCTAAGCTCTCAAACAACAAAAATGTCTTCTTCCACCTCATCCCAACTCAAGAAAGTCTCAAAGAAGAAAGGAAAAACTACAGGAGCAACCATGGAGAGTAAAATCGTCACCATTCAAGGCCAATCTGCTCTTGCTCCTCAAATGATTTCCAAAGAAAAAGAAATGTTGTACGCATCACAGGTACTCATCCCTACCCATGTTGCTGGTAAGAGGTTAGCCTTAAATGGCCCTCTTACAGTTTTTGAAATACTAAAGGACACCAGGACAATTTTTCCCGTGTGTTATAGCTTCAAACCTTTATTCAACAAAATGGATGCCCCTAGGGCAGTAGAATCTCTTAGTTCGAATACCGCAGAAACCCCAACTGTTCCTCCCAAGGACCCATTTGTTTTGGATTATGTAAAAAGCAATTTTAATCCATTTCGATCTTACCCTACTCCTGATATTGCTTATCAAAATTGGTTCACGAAAGTAGAAGCCAAAAAATCTCAGCAATGGGAAGAACTAGGCATTTATAACCTCATTAAACTATCGAAACCTGGATTCACCTATAGCCATCCTCTGCTGTTTGCGTCCCTTTATTTCTGGGATAGTACCTACAACACTTTCCATCTCCCAGGTGGAATGATTACCCCAACCTTCTTCGATATAGCGGCTATTACTGGGCTGTCGCCAGTGGGAGAAACTTATGTTCCTGACAATGAAGAGCACTCCAGCATAATTGACTTCGAAGTCAAGTTAGCCAGCTTTTCCAAATTTATCAGCCATTATCATGCTGAAGGGGACAATGTGTCTGACATAGAGCACATTGCATTCTTAACCCTGTGGCTGTCTAGGTACGTTTTCTGCAGTAGATCCCTGCAGGTAGCTAGTAGGTTCATTCCTCTAGCTAGGGATTTACACGAAAATCGCAAAGTGTGCCTAAGTGAATTACTCTTAGTTGACCTCTACGAGAGCCTGAGGTCAGCCGTTTCGAGTCTCAAATCCCACACCTCTAAAAACATTCTATTAGCTGGCCCATTTTGGTTACTCCAACTATGGCTAAACGCCATGTTCGAACCTTCTTTACCAACCGCCAACACCATAGATGAGCAAGATTCGGAAATAAGTGATAGGATAGTCGAAGGCACTAGGCTTCGAAGACTAACTCCTAATGATGACAAGGATGACTTCAAGGTTCAATTCTCGAAGTACATCATGATACTCTCAAAAAGGCATAAGTTCGAAGAGAGCATGGCGCCTTTTGCTTCGAGGGCTCATGGACCTTCTTGGTTCACCATGGTTCTCTCAGAAGCCATCAAGAGAAAGGAGATCCAAGATGTATGGAGAGCTTTCTTGCTTCCTAGACTTATCTCTTCAAGGATAACCCCAGCTAAGAACCAAATTCTTCTCTTTGCCTACCAACCAAACTTCGTTTCGAGGCAGTTTGGCTTATGCCAACTGATTCCTGAACCTTTGTTCCAAACTGAGAGCGCCATTACATCTGGTCGAACTTTCAAGGCAAGGGAAGCCAAGATTCAACAAGAACAATATCAAGGCTTTGCCCAATTTGAGCTGATAGCCTTCGAACCTACCCATCTCGCGGCTAAAGGATTTCTGGAGTGGTGGATTAAGTTTTATCAAACTTGTATGTTCGATACACTTACAATTCGACAGAAACTAATTGATGCCTTCGATGTGCAGGTACCAGCAAAGAAAGGTATGTTTACTCATGCCAAAGAGATAAAAGCTTTTCAAAATTATTTTGAAACTACTTACGACCCCACGCGCTTGGACTCCACTGTGCATCAAGCAGCTGAGACCTTGAAGGAAAAATTTAAACAAAAAGTTTCTAAGCTAAAACTTCCTTCAGGGCTGTCACCTGAGGATAGGTATAGGTTGGCATTCAAAATGCATCCACCTAAATTTCCCAGATTACCTACCTCAGAACTGGCTCTGGCTTGGTTTCCCCCATATCCATGGTGGTTTACTTGCAAAGAGATGTTCAAATATCTTCAAAGGAAACCAAAGCCATCTGAGACTGTGACATGGGCTCGATACTGGCTTCATGATTTCCCAGGACACCTTCGATATGACCTTTCTGCTATGTCAATTAAATCTGATCAAGGCACAGGTGCGAATGCTTGGGAACAATCCCAAATGTCTTTTATTTTCCATATCTTTAACCTTTGCTTTAATTGTTTTGATTTTCAGCTATCAGGATAAAGACTGCTGCCTCGAAATCGAAGGAAGGGAGTGCCTCTCAAGCCTCCATCGAAACTACCGAAAAAGCTAATCCACCCGAAACAACTACTACTGCTGCAACTACAACAACAACAATAACGCCAACAACAACAAGTGACCCAATTCCAACGGTAATCACTTAGTTTTTGATGCTTCGAATTCACTCAAGCTTTTTATATCTAACTTCGTTAAAATCCGTTCAGACCAACAAGCTTCCTCCCACTACTCCCAAGAAGCGGAAACCAAGCACTACTGGGGAAGATCCCACTGCTGGAGGAAACTCAAATATTGCTTCGAAGAAGAAGCTAAAGAAAGCTACACCTAAAAGTACTGTTCCGATTAGTGTCTCTAGACTCGACTCCAGGGATGCTGCTCCCTTACCAAAATCCAAAAATCCACCTTCGACCTCCAACCCACAGTTGGAACGCATAGCTAGTAACCTCTCCTCTGAGGGTCCACAGGTAAATCGAACTTCTTCTAAAATGTTTAACTTCTTATTATCTTGGTGAATATTTTTCTTTAACATTCTGCCACTCTTTGCAGAACATCTTGAATCCCACTTCTACCATTTCGACCTCACCGTCCAGAGCTGCTGCTCCGCTTAACTCCTCTCCTCAAGGAGATTCCAGCAATTTGGTCCAAAACAAAGGTTCTTCCAATGTGGCGGTTTTGGCTGGAACTTCTGAACAGCCAGATGACCAAGGTACCTCCATTCCTCTGAAAGAGGTGAACGAAACGATACTTCAAACGTCTGCAGAGGATTCACAAAGGGTTCTTCAAAAGTCCCCTCTTGAAACTCTTCAAGAGGACCCAAAGGATACTCAGACTGAAGAAGAAAAAGCTGATTCTGGGCGAGGATTCGAAGAATCTGCAGGCGAAGAATCTGAGGAGGAAAACGCCAATGACGAGGAAAACGTCAATGACGAGGAAAACGTCAATGATGGTTCGACTGCCGGGACGGAGTCTAACGCACATAGCGGCGAAAGGGATGGTATCGAAGTGGTAGATTTGGACGAAGATGAAGAAGATCAAGAGCATGAAGCAAATGAAGGGGATGGTGATGCAATCAACGAAACCCTAGAGGTTGAAACAAACGTGGTTCCCCTACGCGTGGAATTCCCCCAATCCTCTCCGTCTCGAATGACTGACGAGGAACTGGCACTTCTGAGGTGAAATGACCCCATTGGGTATATGAAGGCAAAGTTGGCTCAGAGGGACGTTCCACTCGCTAGGGCTGGCACAAGTTCAACCAGCTATCCTCTTCCCACAGATGAAAGAGTTGTTCTTCTCAACAAAATTAGGAGAACTATTCTCAATGTGGATATCTTCGAAGTGCTTAAGCAAGATAGTACTGCTTGCTATACTATGAAGGAGCTGCTCACAAAGGTTAATCTTTCCAACTGCTCTTTGCCAGTTAGTACTCTCTTGTTTGATCTTCAGAATTTGCTGGACAACGTAACTGGCTACCTTCTCCAAGACGAATCTGCTGCCAAGAAGGTTCATGAGAAACGCATTGCCATGGATGCCGCCTATGAACAAGCTTCGAAGCTTTCTCAAGAAGCTGAGGATCAGGCTATGCATCTGAAGCAGGCGAAAACTGAATATGAGGCTCGAGCTGAGTCCATTCTTATTTGGGAAAGGCAGATTCTGGAACTTCAGCAGAAAGTTAAGGAGGCTAAGGAACAACAACTAGCCTTCGAAACTAATCCTGCAGGTAACCAATTCGAAGAGCTTCTCAACCGGGGGCTTGCAGAAATGGAGACTGCAGAACAACTTAAAGGAGAAGTGGCAACCTTGGAAGGTGCCAGGCGGTTTGCTCAGCAGAGACTTGAAACATTTCGAAGCACCTTTAATCGATTGAAAAATAATGTTTATTTCTAGATTTTTATATCTATCTGACCATAACTTTGGCTTTTTTACATGTAATATTCGAACAACGCCATTTTGGCATTCTTATCTTGCCATCTTGGCTTTTTATAATATTTTGTTTATGTTGTTATTATTCGAATCTCCCACAGGCTTGGCTTATATCTCTTTAAATATTTCCTATTAACCTTTAGGACACGTTTATCATCCAAGAGTTCTTCGACTTCGTATGCATTGTTTGAGAATACTTTTAATATTCGAAAAGGTCCTTCCCAATGAGGTGACCATTTACCTAATGCTTTGTTCTTCTTATCCATAGGCAATATGACTCTCCAAACCAAGTCATTAATAACGAATACTTTTTTCTTCACCCTTTTATTGTATGTTCTGGCCACTCTTTCTTTTTGCCTCATCAAAATTTCCAACGCATGTAATCTAATTTCGTCCAACTCAACTAATTCATTCATCATCATTTCCCAATATAATGCAGCTGGAATTTCGTTTTGTTTCTGGATTCGAACTGATTGCAGATGAATCTCTACTGGTAACACTGCATCATGGCCGAATGTAAGTTGGAAAGGCGTAGTGTTAGTGGCTTCCTTAGGAGATGTTCTACAAGCCCATAACACTTGGTCCAGAGTTTTGCGCCAATTTCTTGGCTTCTTGCCAATATGCTTCTTGATTAATCCTATTATTACTTTATTTGCTGCTTCGACTTGTCCGTTTGCTTGAGCATAATATGGTGTTGATGTTAGCAATCTAAACCCCATTTCTTGGGCAAATCCTTGCATCTTTCTACCAGTAAATACAAAGCCTTGGTCTGTAGTTATACTTTCTGGCAATCCAAACCTATAGATAATGTGCTTTTGTATAAATTCGATAATTGCCTCTTGATCAGCAACTACCAAAGGTATAGCTTCGATCCATTTGGTAAAATAATCTACTCCTACCAAGATATATTTCTGACCTTTGGACGAAGCAGGATTTATCTCCCCTATCAGATCCAATGCCCATCCTCTGAATGGCCATGGTTTGATGATCGAATGCAACTCACTTGCAGGTGCGTGTTGAATTCCCGCATGTTTCTGACATTCCTCACATCCTTTAGCAAAGTCTATGCAATCTTTGAGCATGCTAGGCCAATACAAACCATATCGAAATAGCAACCATTTCATTTTATGGCCTGCTTGGTGTGCCCCACATGCCCCATTATGGACTTCATACAATGCTAAATATGCCTCACTTTCTCCTAGGCATTTCAATAATACACCTTCTTGGGTCTTTTTGAACAATTCGTTCCCCATGAGGAGATATGACAACGCTCTATATTTTGTTTTTCTATCCACCTTTAGAGTTGGGTCTGCTAAATAACCCTTTAATGGACTTCGCCAATCTGTATCTGACAAAGTATTTATGGCTAAAATTTCGAATCCTTGTTTCTCAGCATATCCCAATCTCATACTTTCCAGATCCGATGGTGTGAATCTAGTAGCCATAAC
The DNA here is from genome assembly GCA_948472305.1 of Vicia faba. NCBI lineage: Eukaryota > Viridiplantae > Streptophyta > Magnoliopsida > Fabales > Fabaceae > Vicia > Vicia faba. The sequence goes on from OX451736.1 coordinate 622,378,764, forward strand.
TCTTCCCCTTATTTCGACCAAATCCTTAAGATTCTTGGTAGATACTCTATAACCTGAAGCCAACTGTGCTAAGTCATTTGCTTCTTGGTTTTCTAATCTTGGTATGTGTTGAATATCCATGTATTCAAACTTTCTTAATAGCCTATTGACTATGAAGAAGTATACCATTAAATTTTCCTTTATGCACTTGTATTCTTTTGTGATTTGTTTGACCACCAATTCAGAGTCTCCTTTAATTTCGACTCTGGTTGCCCCCAATTCCAACAAAGCTTCAAGTCCAACAATGAGCGCTTCATACTCAGCTTCGTTGTTCGAACAACGAGGACCATCCAATTTATACTTGAATTTTGTTGGAATTCCTTCAGGAGAAATTAGAAGGACTCCAACACCACTTCCATTCCTGTGGGTTGAACCATCAAAGTACAATTTCCATGGTTGCATTTCGACGTAACTCATGCTTGTCTGCTCAACCAACGAATGATCCACAATGAAATCAGAAATCACTTGACCTTTCATAGCTTTTAAGGGCATGAAAGTCAATGAATATTCTGTTAAGGCCAGAGCCCACTTTCCAACTCTACTATGCATTATTGGCTTTGAAAGCATATGTTTAATGACATCGAAGTGAGACGAAACATAAACATCAACAGGTTTTATATAATACTTGAGTTTCATACAAGAGAAATATAAACAGAGACATAGCTTTTCTAAATTGCTATATCTGGTCTCTGCATCATTTAGCACTCTACTTAAATAGTATATGGCTCTTTCGACGCCATTGTTATCCTCTTGTGCTAACATACTACCTATGCTAACTTCAGAGGCAGATATGTACAATCTCATGGGCTTCCCCCATGATGGTGGAGACAAAATAGGAGGTTGGGAAAGATATTCTTTTATTTTGTCAAACGCCTCCTGGTGAGCTTCGTTCCATTCGAAGGCCTGACCTTGCTTCAGACGAAGTAACGGAGAGAAAGCTTGGGTCCTTCCACTCAGGTTCGAAATGAATCTTCTGAGGAAGTTAACTTTCCCTAGTAGAGATTGCAACTCCTTTTTTGATGCAGGTGCTTTCGTCTCCATTATGGCTTTGGTTTTGTTCTGGTTGATTTCAATTCCTTTCTTATGGACTACAAAACCAAGAAAATCTCCAGCCTTGTTGTTCTGATGAATTTGCAGCGCAGCAACCTTTCGATCTCAGCTTTAATTTTTGTGAGAACTGCTGGTGCGAATCTTCTGGGAGTTTGTTTGATGGGCCTCTTGCCATCTTTGATTGGCAGTCTATGTTCGACCAACTCCCTCTTTAAACCAGGCATCTCATCATAATCCCATGCGAAGCAATCTTTGTTTTTCCTAAGGACTTCGATCACTTTTTCCTTGAGGCCTGGGCTAAGTTTAGCACTTACGTAAGTTACTCTTTTCGTTTTTTCATCCCCTAAGTTGACTTCTTCGAGTGGGTCCTGTGCCAACATTTTGACACCTGAGTTTATGGGGTCCCTTTCGAAGCCTAAGGGTTCTTTGTCATAGATGGCATCCAACCTTTGATCCATCTCCAATTCTTTGATGGGTGAGCATTTCGAACCCCCCCCCCCCCCCCCACTAACTTCATTCGCCTTTATAGTTGATTCATTTATTTCAGCCTCTAAGGCCGCTTTCGATTCATTCTCAGCCATATAGGCCGAAATCCTTTCGAAGAAGGTAGACTCAGTCATGGTTAAGGTTGTCGAAGTCTCAGCCTGCTGGCCGTTTTTGTATAGCACCTTCAACTTCCTCTTCTTCACTGATTATTGTTCTATCCCAGTAAAGACCATCATGACGAAGTGTCATGTAGTAGTGGGCGTTTCTAGTTTCATTCATCTCATCGTTTGGAACACATGGAGCAATCTTTGCCAGATTTTTATCATAATCCCTTTTGTCAACTAAATTGACAGTTGACATAAAGTAACTCTGGTCTGCTTCAATGTTTTCCACGATTCCGTCATCTCTCCACAGAACTAGTCGTTGATGCATTAACGAAGGAACTGCCCCCACGCCATGGATCCACTTTCTTCCTAGCAGTAGGTTATAGTTGGCCTTGGCTTCGATAACCATAAACATGGTGGGCCTGCAACTTGAGCCTATTGTCAATTCCAACTGGACCACCCCCAGTGTTTTGCCCACTTTTCCCTCATAATTGGATAGAACCATATTATGGGGCTTGATATCTCCCTCGCGGATCTCTAACCTTTTTAGCATGAAATGGGGAATCAGGTTGACTGCAGCACCCCCATCCACTAGAACTTTGTTCACCCCATGGACACCTACTTTCGCCCGAATGAAAAGTGGCTTGAGATGATTCTTCATTGCAGGCTCTGGACGTTCGAAGAACGCATTTTGTTCCTCAACAGCCCCATTGTCCATCACGTAGTAGCATACGGGCCTATGTTTCATTAAATCTGTGGTGTCTTCCTCCTCATATTCATTGATTTCGGTTTCCTGCCCAAATTCGCAGGGAAGCACATACACCACGTTACAGTTCAGGTTGAATGAAGACTCCCCTTCTGATTCGAAGTTATCTGTTATCATATCTTCGTCCTCTTCCGGGCCTGGAGTGTATTCCTTTGGTTCGTCTCGTTGGTCTTCAGAAAAAAGCCTCCTATTGACTGGAGGTTTCTCTTCAGTCTGATTTGTTGGTTTGTTGGTGCTCGATTCACCTTGTATCTTTGTTGAAGTATCCCCTTTGTTTGCCACAGCTTCTCTCTCATCCTTTCGAATCCTTTGCTGTCTGCGCCACTGGGATCTTGACATGGGGTTCCTTCCTTTGTAATTCTCTAATCTCACTTCCTCCCTTTTTTGTGTGTTGAATTGCCTCCTGTATGTCACAGCATGGCGTGCATTTCGTTCAGCACTCCTCCATTTGTCTTTGCCTTTGTCATTTCTGACTTGTAGCCATCTATCGGTTGGCACTTCAGCAGGGAGTTTGAAAGTCACTCTTCGAGCAACTTTGGGGTGAGGGCTATCAGGTCTTCGCTGTTTGTATCTGCTGTCGAAACGCGGGCCCATCTGGGCAGTTTCTTGATGGTTCCAGCAAGGGGCGAAGGGGATCGTTTCGAAGGCCCTGGCCATGCTTTGGTCATACACAGCAGAACACCTTGGGCAAACCAAGCACTTAGTTGCCCCTTTGTAGCAGCGAAAAATAAACTCCAACAAACTCTCTCCAGCCTTGGGATAGCACCTAAAAAGCTGGTTATCCTGGCGCCAATTGTTGCCAGTTCGAGCCCTCTGTACCCTTTCGAAATTTGCAGCAATTCTTTGGTTGCAGAGGATGCCGCACCTAGGGCACAATATCATGCATGGATCTCCTTTGTGGCATGTCATGAGATAGTCTTTGAGAGTAGCATCTCCAGTGTGATTATCCCCCATTCTGTGCTTTTCTTTTTCTAAGTATTTTTTCACTTCCTCCATCTCAGAACGGGGTCCTTCCATATCCACCATATTTATTTCCACATCCCCCTCTTTAGTTTCGTCATCGCCCCATCCTGTGGGCTTTATATCTTCGATCTGGACCTTCGAACTTTCTGGGGCAGAATATTTGACCAGATAGTCAAATTTTCCACTGGGTTCCCCTAGAGTGTCCCATATTTCCTTCTGAAGGGGAACTGGCTGCGTAATTTGGACTTTCTCCAATTCCAGCCTCAAGCCCTCAGTGACTTGTGTCAATCCTTCGTTTTGATTCCCTTGGCCTTCAGTAGCCTGGGTTTCTTCTGCAACAGCCACAGGTGCAACAATCGAAGTGTCTGGCGTATTCTGGATGTCTTCAGTGACTTCCTCGCTGACTTCGACCATCACCCAGTTTTCGACTCCAGTTTCCTTCTCTCCTGTTAGGGCGTCGCTCTGATCAGTTTCCACCATGTTGACCTCTCCAATGCATGCAGGCTCGGAGTAGTTGGTGTCTGCGACGTCCAAAGGATCTTCGTCCACTTTCATCTTCACCTTATCAGCAAACTTTAGTCTGCCATCTTTGATCGCGTTTTGAATCAAGTCCCTGAAAAGAAAACATTGTGAGGTCTTGTGGCCTAGGAAACTATGATATTTGCAAAATCCCCTTTTCTTCCTCTGATCCAAGGGAGGTACTTTGACATTTGATGGCACAATTAGTTGGCCATCCTTGACAAGCAAGTCAAAAATTTCGTCACACTTAGTGACGTCGAAGGTATAAACCTTCTTTGGAAACTTGTCACTTTTCTCATTTTCAACAATATCTTTCCCTTTTGTGGGAACTAACATTTTGCAGGAGTAAGGCGGGGCCTGTTTTAATTCAGCGAGGTCGATTTCGACCTCTTCGAATTCGAATTCAGGATATTCTTCTACTTCCTCAGTCCCAACATAGGAAATCCTTTCTTTCTTACTGTTCTTAAAGACTCTGGCTTTTTCGGCTTTTAGTCTTTCGACCTGTCGAACCCTATCGGCTAATTGAGCCATATCCCTCAAATACTGAGTATCTAATTTCTTTCGAATAGAATAATCCAAACCCCCAGCGGCCATTTCGACTAACTCATGTTCAGGCACTACTGTGTAACATCTGGATTTTAACAGCCTAAATCTGTTCAAATAATCATCTATGGGTTCAGTGAACTTTCTCTTAACACTGGCCAATTCCTTCAAACTTATTTTCGATTGTCCCATGTAAAATTGTTCATGGAATAATCTCTCTAAAAGGGTCCAAGTGTCAATAGATCCAGGAGGCAATGTGGTAAACCAAGTGAAGGCGTTTTTTGTCAAGGAACTTGGGAAGTATTTGATCCTGAGATCTTCATTATTGGCTATGTCTCCCGCTTCGGTTAGATATCTCGCTATGTGTTCGACTGTTGACTCGTTGGTATCCCCAGCGAACTTTGTAAATTTAGGGACTTTGTATCCCCTTGGTAAATCAGTATGCATTATACAATCTGTGATCGGTGGATCTGGAACTGACTGTTTAACGCTGGTTCGCGAAATGTCGCGGAAGCAAGAGTCGCCACCGTCTTTTATTTTCTCCAAATGGAAAGGACAAAAGCACAGAAAAATTCCTTATAGAGATTGCTCTCGGTTCGGGAGGTAGATTATAGAAAGGGAAGGTGTTAGCACCCTTTCTATCCATGGTTATCCATGGGCTCTTAGATACTTGCTCATTGTGTTTTCAAAAGTGTTTGTTTGCTTTTCAATTGTGGGTTTTAAAAAAAGTTTCTTTTGAAAATTTCAGATCGACTCGTGCGTCAGAGTGTTTGAAAAATTGTTTTGAAAGCTTTTGAAAAGTGTCGGTGCGAAAAGATTTTTATTTGTTTTGAAGAGAGCAAGTACCTACGAGAAACTACATACCCTAAGTAATTCGTCTGTGTAAATGTCCTTTAAAGTAGTGCCATCCCACCATTGAGAGGTAGGTAGCACCACCGTTGGAGGTGTTCGGGTCAATTCGAGTTTGTAGGGACATGGTGATCACCAGAGCAATGGGAAGACACCTTAGAAGCTACCCTCATGCCAGGTTCCCGGATCATGAGGACTTACTAAGACGTCCTCTACTCGACGATCACCTTTCGAAAGGCAAGGCAACAGTGAGGCGTACCCTAGGGGTGATGTGTGATTTGTGTGTCGTTTTCATTTGTATTTGTCTTGTCATGTTAAAGTGATCTACGCTTGATTTTATTATGGCCATTCATTCTTGCATGCTTTGTTTAACAGTTATAAGTTGCGAGGAAAAGTAAATCTAAGCTATTACAAATGGCGCGGGTCCACATCGCCAAAGTTAAACCGGACCCGATTTGACAGAAAAATAAATAAAGCAAAGTAAATAACGAAATTGAAAAGTGCGAGAAGTTTAAGTTACAATGCTTTGGGAGAGGTACATAATGATTTAAACGAAATAAAATAAATGTGCGAAATTAAGTAATTAAAAATATGGGCGTTGGACCCTTTTGCAAAAATTAAAGTTAATGAGGAATTAAAATTAAAAATTAAAAAAGAATGTTTTTTTTGGTATTTTTAGTGTTTTTAGGAATTAATGGGAAAAAGAGAATTAATCAAAATTAAAATTGAATGTAAACCCTAATTCTAATGGCTTTTAAATTTATTATGAAAAATATTGAATTTTTAACTAATTTAAACCTAAGTTAATCTACATGCATTTTTAATTATGAAAATAAATAAAATAAATATTATTATGGTAAAAAGGGAAAATTAAAAGAATAAAAATTAACTAAACCTAATTCTATTTTTTTGTATTTTTATTATTAAAAGAATCAACATTAAAGCTCTAATTTGAATTTAACTCATGTACATGCAATTTATTTATGAAAATATGAGAATAAAATATTTATTAGGTTTTTCTTGTCTTTTCTGATTTTTTTAGGCCTTTTTTATATTTTGTAAAAAAAATAATTAATTAAATCAACAAGAAAGCAAATAAAATAATAATTAAAATAAAACATAAAAATAAAATAGAATTTGCAAACCAAGGGGGGGTGGAAGTCCCCAAAGTGGAGGTGTGGACTTAGGAATCCTGGCCCATTTAGTGTGGCCCTTTTTGACTCTTGCATGACACGTGCGTATGCGTTGACCTGAGTTCACCATAGGCTTCAGTTCATGGCCGTTGATCTGGTGCTGGGATGGACGTGGCATGTTGATTTCTGAAGGTGCATGATGCGCTTCACTACTGAGCCTGCACGTGAATATTTTTTGGCAAAAATTATATGGAAAGTGTGGGGACCTGGGATCGAACCCAGGTCCTGAGTGTCATCAGTCACGCCCTCCACCACTCAGGCCATTGGCTTTCTTTGTATATTAATCAACACATAAAAATATAATGCAAATATGTCAATTAATGGATTTCTGGCGCGAAATTTTGAATGAGCCAATCCACGCGTGACACTGCATCGTCTTCTTCATCGCTTCATTCTTCCTGAAAAATAATAAACATTTAACGGGGGTTTTGAACCCCCTCAAAACACGCTTGTTTTAAAAATAGCGAACAACACGCCTTGGTTCAGAAATTAGGCGCGACCATTGCAATCACTTCGTCCAAGCTTCCTGGTTTCGATCATGGTATTGTTGTGGTCTGATTTTGCTTGGTCTGAAAACCCCTAATTCAAAAAAGCTGCAACCCTAAAAAGCAATAATGGTATATCTGCATACAAGGCCTAAGAACGTAATTAGTTTATGTGGTTAGCATCAGAATTACACAGGGAACATAAATCCAACGTTAAAATTCAAAGAGAATGCATGAATTGGGATGCACAATCGTAAAAAAAATGTGAGGAAAGCTGGCTTCTGTACAACGTTTCTGAGCGTTATAATTACTGCTTTTGATCCAGAAAGATTGCTTAGCGTCCTAGGAATGTAATAGGATGGATTTTATGGCTTGAAACCATCTCTAACCACGTTTTCAGAATTGAGTTTTTAAGTGAAAATTCCAAGTTTGTATATTGGTCTCTAGCGCAGCTTCCAGTCCCTTGTGATTAGGGTTCTCATCTAGCATATGTAGTGAGGCTATTAGGTTAACAAAAGTGCTCAAAATCTCTTGATTTAATGAATTGAAGATTTGATTTTCTTTCATTATGTTTTCAATCTTTTTCACATGGTTTTTGTATCAATTGAGCTCAAATCAAACCAAATCTTTCCTAATTAGCCTATGCACGAAATCTTGATGGCAAAACATGCATGAAAAGATTTTTTAGGTCAAGTTTTATATTTTCTACATATTTAAATGATTTAAATGAATTAATATAAATAATAATTCAAATAAATAAATAAAAAATGAGAAAATACTTCCCTTTGGGCCAAGTGGTCGTGCATATGCTTGGAATGATGAATCATGGAAGAAAAATGGGCCCATTAGCAATTTTAGGTCATTTGGATCAAAGTTGACTTTTCAAAATATCCAAACATTTCCCAACTTCGACAAGGCATAACTTGCTCAATTTTTAAGCTTTTCTCATGTTCTTGGACATTTTGGAAAGGTCTTTGAGTCCTCTAACCAATGTCTTTGGTCCCATGTAATTTTGATTTACCAATCTCAAGTTATGGCCTTTGACTTAAAGTCCCTTTTTGTTGACTTTTGAAAATGACCTATAATGTTGAGATTGATAACTTTTTGTGAGAGAATTTCTTGGACTTGAAGTATGAAGATGAGTTGTAGGAAATGTCTTTCTCTTCAAAATGAGCTTTGGATGGGATTTTTCTGATAATCCATGTGAAAGTTATGCCCTGGTCAATTTCAGTTGACTTTTTCAACTGTCCAAATATGGTAACTTTTGCATCTTGATGATTTTCTGAGCCAAATTTTGAGAATCATGATCAAGCATTGATCAAATGATATTTGTGGCTTCAAAATGATATGTTGACCAAAAATTTGAACTTTTGACTGCCAAATGACCATTTTGCCCCTACAGTTGACTGTAGTGCAATTTAGGGTTTTGACTGTGCAATTTTGAGCTGAATGCCTTGAAACTTAATATGAGGATGCTTGACCATATTTGTAAGCATGTGAGGCTTGATTAGACCTTTGAAAACTTCACTTCCTTGATCAGAACACAAACCCTAGTTTTGACTGTATAGGAGACCTTTACACTGTGCAACCCTTGGGGAATTTTGCAGCTTGGCTTGGCAATTTCCTGAAAAATATGGGAGGGCAAATTTTGGGGTACAACAGTTGCCCCTGTTCAATCTTCTTAGACCTGAGGATGCAGATTGGCGAACGTGCCTTTCGTAATCCGAGGGTAGAAGATGATTGGACACTAGAGTGCCCAGAAATTTGCGCTCACATGGTAGCAGTGATGATGGAAATGGGCTTTCAGATGCCATTTAGAGATTGATGAATAGGATGACGGGCTTATAGATGCCATCTGGACGTTGGTCGCGTAGGAGATTCCTTGGCGAGAACCTGCATACCTGCAAAACAGAAAATGAGTACCTGACACGTTGCAGGAGCTGATTTTAGATGCTTGGTATAGATGTGTCCTGACTGGTTACAGGAACTGAGTCTGGAGCTTCAAAAGATGATGAATGAACCAGGTATGGTTACTGCCCTAACATGAATGGTAAGAGAACCTTGGATGATTTTAACTTCAACCACGCTCGTTGAGAAAATCTTGGTGGGAAATACCATCTTCGCAGGATCGGAACGAGAACCAAAGACCATTATAATCTGAAAGGGAATCACCTCACTCGCCGTCGGAGAGGGAATCATAGGAAAAGGAATTGTCACCTCACTCACCGTCGGAGAGGGAACCATATGAGACTATCACCTCACACTCACCGTCGGAGAGGGAAACATCTGAAAAAGGACTTACCACCTCACTCGCCGCCGGAGAGGGAACCATAGGAGATTATCACCTCACACTCACCGTCAGAGAGGGAAACATCTGAAAAAGGACTTACCATCTCACTCGCCGCCGGAGAGGGAACCATAGGAGACTATCACCTCACACTCACCGTTGGAGAAGGAAACATCTGAAGAAGGAATTACCACCTCACTCGCCGTTGGAGAGGGTACCATAAGAGACTATCACCTCACACTCACCGTCGGAGAGGGAAACATCTGAAGAAGGAATTACCACCTCACTCGCCGTTGGAGAGGGTACCATAGGAGACTATCACCTCACACTCATCGTCGGAGAGGGAAACATATGAAGAAGGAATTACCACCTCACTCGCCGTTGGAGAGGGTACCATAGGAGACTATCACCTCACATTCATCGTCGGAGAGGGAAACATCTGAAAAGGACTTACCACCTCACACACCGTCGGAGAGGGAACCATAGGAGACTATCACCTCACACTCATCGTCGGAGAGGGAAACATCTGAAGAAGGAATTACCACCTCACTCGCCGTTGGAGAGGGTACCATAGGAGACTATCACCTCACACTTATCGTCGGAGAGGGAAACATCTGAAAAGGACTTACCACCTCACACACCGTCGGAGAGGGAACCATAGGAGAATAACTTCTACTGAGTCTTTATCAGAAAAATCTATTGGGAGTCGATTTAGCTGGACTAGAGAAGGCCTTGGAATGTCTTCAACTGGAATAAGTGTCAGAACGTTGCCATATCTGGTTCATATCTGGACTATATCTGGAAGGAAATCTGGAAGCAGCATCAGAACGTCACCATATCTGGTTTACATCTGAAACTATATCTGGAAAGAACTCTGGAAGCAGCATCAGAACGTCACCATCTCTGGGTCATATCTGAAACTATATCTAGAAGGAAATCTGGAAGCAGTATCAGAACGTCACCATATCTGGTTCATATCTGAAACTATATCTGGAAGGAACTCTGGAAGCAGCATCAGAACGTCACCATATCTGGTTTACATCTGAAACTATATCTAGAAGGAAATCTGGAAGCAGCATCAGAACGTCACCATATCTGGGTCATATCTGAAACTATATCTAGAAGGATATCTGGAAGCAGTATCAGAACGTCACCATATCTGGGTCATATCTGAAACTATATCTGGAAAGAACTCTGGAAGCAGCATCAGAACGTCACCATCTCTGGGTCATATCTGAAACTATATCTGAAGGATACCTGGAAGCAGTATCAGAACGTCACCATATCTGGTTCATATCTGAAACTATATCTGGAAGGAACTCTGGAAGCAGCATCAGAACGTCACCATATCTGGTTTACATCTGAAACTATATCTAGAAGGAAATCTGGAAGCAGCATCAGAACGTCACCATATCTGGGTTACATCTGAAACTATATCTAGAAGGAAATCTGGAAGCAGCATCAGAACGTCACCATATCTGGGTCATATCTGAAACTTTATCTAGAATGATATCTGGAAGCAGTATCAGAACGTCACCATATCTGGGTCATATCTGAAACTATATCTAGAAGGAAATCTGGAAGCAGCATCAGAACGTCACCATATTTGGGTCATATCTGAAACTATATCTAGAAGGATATCTGGAAGCAGTATCAGAACGTCACCATATCTGGGTCATATCTGAAACTATATCTAGAAGGAAATCTGGAAGCAGTATCAGAACGTCACCATCTCTGGATCATATCCGAAACTATATCTAGAAGGAATTGCGATAGTTGATAGTAATCATTTTTGTATTGATCTTTTTTCCTGAAAAGGCAAAACATAATTGTATGCAAAATCATGATGCATGAACTGTATGTCTTCAAAATTAATGAGATTCGTGTAGCATGATGCATATGCATGCTATAATGTATGAAGATGTGATGTTTATGAATGTATTTTTGTCTAAGAAAATAAATCCTTGACGGGTGCCGGGAAGTCACTCCTGGGCTGATGTTGAAGAATAGGTTTTGCTTCCGCCGGGGATGATAGTTGCAAGAATTCCGATAGGAGAAGATAACTCTATTGCGGAATAAACTTGGCAAATGGAAGATTTTGCGGGGAGAAAAGATACTCTAGCGACCATGCTGGGAAGCAATACTCTGTGGGAAGAGGGATGGCTTACTGAGTGTTGATAATAGTTTGCTGAGGATACTCTTGTTGTGCTGGAAGTGCTGATAGACTTCGTTGGGGGTAAGAGAACTTCGTCGGGGACGCTCTTTCCATGGCTTTTGGCTGAGGATAACCCAGTTATATCCTGTTAGGGAAATAACTCTTTGAATAAAGTCGGGAGATGCATTCGTGCTCTGCGAGGATAAGCTTCCAAAATCAACTGGGGATAAGCTTACTGTTTGGGGAGATGGATTCCAACTTTCCTGGGGAAGCTGGATTGGACTCCCCTGGGGAAGTATTGAACTGTATTGGTTATGTTCTTCAACGGAACCTACCCTGATACCTTGGAGGATAGAACAATCAGATTGCTTAGACCACTCTTTATTGCCCCTGTTTCTATGGGGGAGGCACTTGTGGGGTGCTGATAGTTGTTGATGGACAAACCTTCTTCTGGTAGACAGATGGCAGGACATAGTCGTACGCTTTAATCCCTAACTTTTGCCTGGACCGCCCTTTCGGGTTTTCAGTCCACCGGGATACCCATTTTTGCTCAAGCCGCCTTTTCAGGTTTTCGACTTGCCGGGTGTACAGATTTTTTCATTTCATCCCTTCATTTTGCCCGAACCCTTTTGGTTCGCCGGGAAGCCCTTATTTTTGCCTAGGTGTGTCAACCTAGCGGGTCTTTGATTATGCGTAGTATTTTTTCCGACTATGTCCACGCTCTTAGAATGCAGGGAGGTGCCCCTGGCTGCTTGTGTTGCCATATTACCAGAAGATGTCTGATCGTGCAAGATTCGTTGCTGGAATGCCCTAAGTGGCTCAGGCGGAGATTTTCCCCAGGCTTTTTGGCCTTTTGAGAGATTCTCCGAATCTTGACTGGATTACCCCAGATGATTGAACCATAATCATGTCTGCCCCTTGATTGGAGATATTCTTGTTCATTAGACTTTCGTCATGCGAATTTTCCTGCTGTTCGAACAAAAAGTCATATGCAAACAAAGTTATGTTAAAAATGCAAAGCCTATGTCTGTCTTGAAGATTTTGAAAATTCATTCTTTTTCATAAAACAAGTGAATGTTCGTAAAAACATGATGTCAACTCTGTATTTACCGTAGGCCTTAAGGAGTCAGGATACCTTTCGTAACAGTATGCTTTCGAACTAACCCATGCTTCAGCTAGGACTTTTAAGGGTTATAACGTGGCCTGGTTCACGGTTTAAGAAACAAAGGATAAAGGCTCAAATTTTATTTGTACCCACCCGCTCTTCGTGATGTTCTCCAAACCTAAACTCAGTTGATCATACGTTAGACCTTGTTTGAGTCTTTGTTCTGATTTTCCGGTGATGATTCGGATGTTGATAACTTATTTTGAATAGGCAGTCATTCCTTTTTGTTATTGAGGGTTTGTGTGACCTCTCTCCTGTATGATTTTTATTATCCCTTTCCCTTCTTTTTTTTTTGCTTGAACTGCTTCCTTTTTGGAATTACAGTCAGCGGGATGCCCCAGTTTTGTAAGTCTCCTTCATGGGTTTTGACTTAATGGGTTTTTTATTTTTTAAGATAATGACTGCCTGTCCTTGTGATTTATTCAGAACCATCACTTGTCTTTTGTTTTGTAAGGACTCCTTTGGTGTCCTTCGTTATACACTTGGATCAACTGAGAGAACTACCCTGCCCCAGGTTATGATAAAGGGTTTTGATTTTCGAAAATAAAAACTCCTACTTCTTTGGCTCAGAGGGGTTGACGAGGGATTATCATCCTTATAACTCCAGTGTTTAGGGATTGAAACAACGCCTGTACCTCATCAGCGGGGTCTGTTCAAAAGCATACTGTAATGATCGCGGTATCGTTTTCGTCATCCTCCCTCAAGAGGCTCAGAATTATTAACCAAGAGTTGATCATCAGAAAAGATATGAAAAGAATTTTGAATATAATGAAAACAATTGTATTAATTCCCAAAACAGACATATGCGATGCATTAATAGAATAAAAGAGTTTGCTATGACATTAATTGTTTGTATAAGCAAAGAAAAATACAACTCAAGAATTCAAATAAACAAAAGGCTTCAATGATTGGGCAACGGAGCAGTGATTATGTTCGGAGTCTCAGGCACTTCAAACTGAATCTCCCCGGCGTCGATCATGTCTTGAATTTTGTTCTTGAGAGGCCAGCAGTTGTCCGTAGTATGCCCCGGGCTATCAGAATGATATGCGCACCTATCGTTGGGATGATAGTTAGGAGCCGAAGTGTTCGGATTCCGAAGAGGAGCCCTTAAGGTGATTAGCCCTGCCTTCAACATTTGTTGCAGTGCTTGATCCATCGACATGTTGATTTTGGTGTACTGTCGCTTCTCCTTTCGCTGTTGCCCCTGTCCTTGTTGAGCAGGTCCGGGATTGGAGATCTGGATTGCCCCTACCTCATGACGGCTCTTTTTACCGTGCACAGCATTGGATTCTTTCTTTCCATGATGAGGCTTTTTATCAGAAGGTGCAGCCTCTTGAATTTTCCCAGACCGGATGCCAGCTTCTATTCGCTCTCCAGTCAAGATAAGATCTGTGAATCCAGCAGACGAATTCCCAATTAGGTGGTTGTAGAACGGACCAGACAGGGTCCCCAAGAACATATCGACAAGTTCCCGATCAGTCAGAGGTGGTTGTACCCTTCCAGCAAGATCCCTCCATTTCTGCGCGTATTCTTTAAAACCTTCACTTGATCCTAACGACATACCCTGGAGTTGGGTACGCGTAGGAGCAAGGTCGGCATTATATTGATACTGCTTGTAGAAAGCAGTAGCCAACTCCTCCCAGTTACGAACTTTGGTCCCATCCAGCTGATAGAACCATTCGAGATGAGTCCCTGAAAGACTCTCCTGGAAGAAGTGGATCCACAAATTCTTGTCCACCGTATATGGTTGAATCTTCCGAACATAGGACCTGAGATGTAACTTGGGACAAGACGCCCCGTCATACTTGGTAAAGGATGGTGCTTTGAACTTCCGAGGAATAATCATACCAGTTGACAAACCCAGATCTCCAAAATCCAGCCCAGGTACCTGTTGGAACTCCATAGCATTCAGCCTATCCTCCAACTGTTTGTACTTGTCTTCGGCAGGAGGGTATTGTTCGTCGTTGAAATCTGTCTCGTTGTCGGAGACCACTGGACTGGGAACCCTTTCCCCCTGATGACTACCTTCCCTCACAGATGGAGTTGTCCTCTCAGTTTCAATCTGCGGTGCATTCCCAGATCTGCGTCTAGGGCTGAACAAAACAGTCCTCCTCTTCTTCTTTTCTTTCTTCAAGAGCAGAGCCTTCAGATCTTGTTGCCCTTGGGTCAAGTTCATGATCAACCCTTGGAACTGGGCGTTCTGAGCCTGGAGGGCCTTGATGGATTGCTCAGCTGATGATTCAGGATTCATGACGATCGGCTGAAATAAACAGCGAAGATGGGTAAGCAACCTGTCAAAGGGACACCTGCAATGCAATGAGATGTATGACATGCATGCAATGATTTCAAGGACCTCGCAGGGTAAACAGAGAAACTTGTTAGAGTTGGAAACTGGCAACTTGATTGAAGGAACTTCCTGTTGTAGAGAGCCCTTCTTTAAGGGTCAAAGGCTCACCATATCCAGTGGGTCATAGCCCCTGACAACCTTAGCTAGAGGAAAATAAATCCTCTTTGCCTCTTGCTAGATGTTTGATTTATCATGACCTGCATCACAAGCCCTTGAGATCCTTGAAATGGGTTAGGATGTATGCAATGGTATGATGTCATGCTATGCATGGGGTAATGTGAGTAACCCTGTTATGAGTCCCAATTAAGGACTATAAACAACCCTGCAAGAAATTTAGTACCCTGTTATGAGTCCCAATTAAGGACTATAAACAAGACCTGCAAGAAACTTAGTACCCTGTTATGAGTCCCAATTAAGGACTATAAACAAGACCTGCAAGAAACTTAGTACCCTGTTATGAGTCCCAATTAAGGACTATAAACAAGACCTGCAAGAAACTTAGTACCCTGTTATGAGTCCCAATTAAGGACTATAAACAAGACCTGCAAGAAACAAGTGTCAGTTAACAAGCACGCAGATAGTCAAGTACGAAGGCACACAAGTCACACAAAAGAGCCCTTAGGGTTTAGGCCAGCATGAGGTCTAGGTATTACCCTCTTGAAGTTGGTGGGTTCAACCTGTCCTATTAGAAGTAACCGGGTTCTAAGGGTCCCAATATCACTGGATTGCTTTCATTGTTCATCGTTTCGATTTAGCCACTGAACTGGCGACCAAAATATTCCAGGAAAGCAACCCTCAATTGAGTGTAGTATCGAGTATCAACCAACCTCGGACTGCACCAAAGTCAGTTATCTCACTACCCTAAAGAGGCCAAGATAGTTCAATTAAGGTTCCTAAGGTCTGTTGATGCTTCACGACACCACGCGGAGGCCCCGTACTCTCCTTGACTGAACTCAAGGGTTACCGATACACACCAAAGTGCCACATCAACGTAGCAGACTGTTTCAACCATGTCGGTATACCCCGCACAGTTCCCTCACAGCCTTGTTGCTACTTTCTAAGAAAGGTATCCCCCAGATCCGGGTTAGGATCTATAGAACTCCCAAGACAGTCCCACAATAGTAAAGCAAGCAAAGAAGACAATTGAAAACATAGTTATGAACTAGCCCTAAGGTACACCTCACTTTAAGTTAAAGTCCCCAGCAGAGTCGCCAGTTCTGTGATCGGTGGATCTGGAACTGACTGTTTAACGCTGGTTCGCAAAATGTCGCGGAAGCAAGAGTCGCCACCGTCTTTTATTTTCTCCAAATGGAAAGGACAAAAGCACAGAAAAATTCCTTATAGAGATTGCTCTCGGTTCGGGAGGTAGATTATAGAAAGGGAAGGTGTTAGCACCCTTTCTATCCATGGTTATCCATGGGCTCTTAGATACTTGCTCATTGTGTTTTCAAAAGTGTTTGTTTGCTTTTCAATTGTGGGTTTTAAAAAAAGTTTCTTTTGAAAATTTCAGATCGACTCGTGCGTCAGAGTGTTTGAAAAATTGTTTTGAAAGCTTTTGAAAAGTGTCGGTGCGAAAATATTTTTATTTGTTTTGAAGAGAGCAAGTACCTACGAGAAACTACCTACCCTAAGGAATTCGTCTGTGTAAATGTCCTTTAAAGTAGTGCCATCCCACCATTGAGAGGTAGGTAGCACCACCGTTGGAGGTGTTCGGGTCAATTCGAGTTTGTAGGGACATGGTGATCACCAGAGCAATGGGAAGACACCTTAGAAGCTACCCTCATGCCAGGTTCCCGGATCATGAGGACTTACTAAGACGTCCTCTACTCGACGATCACCTTTCGAAAGGCAAGGCAACAGTGAGGCGTACCCTAGGGGTGATGTGTGATTTGTGTGTCGTTTTCATTTGTATTTGTCTTGTCATGTTAAAGTGATCTACGCTTGATTTTATTATGGCCATTCATTCTTGCATGCTTTGTTTAACAGTTATAAGTTGCGAGGAAAAGTAAATCTAAGCTATTACAAATGGCGCGGGTCCACATCGCCAAAGTTAAACCGGACCCGATTTGACAGAAAAATAAATAAAGCAAAGTAAATAACGAAATTGAAAAGTGCGAGAAGTTTAAGTTACAACGCTTTGGGAGAGGTACATAATGATTTAAACGAAATAAAATAAATGTGCGAAATTAAGTAATTAAAAATATGGGCGTTGGACCCTTTTGCAAAAATTAAAGTTAATGAGGAATTAAAATTAAAAATTAAAAAAGAATGTTTTTTTTGGTATTTTTAGTGTTTTTAGGAATTAATGGGAAAAAGAGAATTAATCAAAATTAAAAT
Organism: Vicia faba; assembly: GCA_948472305.1. Lineage (NCBI taxonomy): Eukaryota > Viridiplantae > Streptophyta > Magnoliopsida > Fabales > Fabaceae > Vicia > Vicia faba. Next base: position 622,396,052 of record OX451736.1, read on the forward strand.
TGAATCTAAACCCTAATTCTAATGGCTTTTAAATTTATTATGAAAAATATTGAATTTTTAACTAATTTAAACCTAAGTTAATCTACATGCATTTTTAATTATGAAAATAAATAAAATAAATATTATTATGGTAAAAAGGGAAAATTAAAAGAATAAAAATTAACTAAACCTAATTCTATTTTTTTGTATTTTTATTATTAAAAGAATCAACATTAAAGCTCTAATTTGAATTTAACTCATGTACATGCAATTTATTTATGAAAATATGAGAATAAAATATTTATTAGGTTTTTCTTGTCTTTTCTGATTTTTTTAGGCCTTTTTTATATTTTGTAAAAAAAATAATTAATTAAATCAACAAGAAAGCAAATAAAATAATAATTAAAATAAAACATAAAAATAAAATAGAATTTGCAAACCAAGGGGGGGTGGAAGTCCCCAAAGTGGAGGTGTGGACTTAGGAATCCTGGCCCATTTAGTGTGGCCGTTTTTGACTCTTGCATGACACGTGCGTATGCGTTGACCTGAGTTCACCATAGGCTTCAGTTCATGGCCGTTGATCTGGTGCTGGGATGGACGTGGCATGTTGATTTCTGAAGGTGCATGATGCGCTTCACTACTGAGCCTGCACGTGAATATTTTTTGGCAAAAATTATATGGAAAGTGTGGGGACCTGGGATCGAACCCAGGTCCTGAGTGTCATCAGTCACGCCCTCCACCACTCAGGCCATTGGCTTTCTTTGTATATTAATCAACACATAAAAATATAATGCAAATATGTCAATTAATGGATTTCTGGCGCGAAATTTTGAATGAGCCAATCCACGCGTGACACTGCATCGTCTTCTTCATCGCTTCATTCTTCCTGAAAAATAATAAACATTTAACGGGGGTTTTGAACCCCCTCAAAACACGCTTGTTTTAAAAATAGCGAACAGCACGCCTTGGTTCAGAAATTAGGCGCGACCATTGCAATCACTTCGTCCAAGCTTCCTGGTTTCGATCATGGTATTGTTGTGGTCTGATTTTGCTTGGTCTGAAAACCCCTAATTCAAAAAAGCTGCAACCCTAAAAAGCAATAATGGTATATCTGCATACAAGGCCTAAGAACGTAATTAGTTTATGTGGTTAGCATCAGAATTACACAGGGAACATAAATCCAATGTTAAAATTCAAAGAGAATGCATGAATTGGGATGCACAATCGTAAAAAAAATGTGAGGAAAGCTGGCTTCTGTACAACGTTTCTGAGCGTTATAATTACTGCTTTTGATCCAGAAAGATTGCTTAGCGTCCTAGGAATGTAATAGGATGGATTTTATGGCTTGAAACCATCTCTAACCACGTTTTCAGAATTGAGTTTTTAAGTGAAAATTCCAAGTTTGTATATTGGTCTCTAGCGCAGCTTCCAGTCCCTTGTGATTAGGGTTCTCATCTAGCATATGTAGTGAGGCTATTAGGTTAACAAAAGTGCTCAAAATCTCTTGATTTAATGAATTGAAGATTTGATTTTCTTTCATTATGTTTTCAATCTTTTTCACATGGTTTTTGTATCAATTGAGCTCAAATCAAACCAAATCTTTCCTAATTAGCCTATGCACGAAATCTTGATGGCAAAACATGCATGAAAAGATTTTTTAGGTCAAGTTTTATATTTTCTACATATTTAAATGATTTAAATGAATTAATATAAATAATAATTCAAATAAATAAATAAAAAATGAGAAAATACTTCCCTTTGGGCCAAGTGGTCGTGCATATGCTTGGAATGATGAATCATGGAAGAAAAATGGGCCCATTAGCAATTTTAGGTCATTTGGATCAAAGTTGACTTTTCAAAATATCCAAAAATTTCCCAACTTCGACAAGGCATAACTTGCTCAATTTTTAAGCTTTTCTCATGTTCTTGGACATTTTGGAAAGGTCTTTGAGTCCTCTAACCAATGTCTTTGGTCCCATGTAATTTTGATTTACCAATCTCAAGTTATGGCCTTTGACTTAAAGTCCCTTTTTGTTGACTTTTGAAAATGACCTATAATGTTGAGATTGATAACTTTTTGTGAGAGAATTTCTTGGACTTGAAGTATGAAGATGAGTTTTAGGAAATGTCTTTCTCTTCAAAATGAGCTTTGGATGGGATTTTTCTGATAATCCATGTGAAAGTTATGCCCTGGTCAATTTCAGTTGACTTTTTCAACTGTCCAAATATGGTAACTTTTGCATCTTGATGATTTTCTGAGCCAAATTTTGAGAATCATGATCAAGCATTGATCAAATGATGTTTGTGGCTTCAAAATGATATGTTGACCAAAAATTTGAACTTTTGACTGCCAAATGACCATTTTGCCCCTACAGTTGACTGTAGTGCAATTTAGGGTTTTGACTGTGCAGTTTTGAGCTGAATGCCTTGAAACTTAATATGAGGATGCTTGACCATATTTGTAAGCATGTGAGGCTTGATTAGACCTTTGAAAACTTCACTTCCTTGATCAGAACACAAACCCTAGTTTTGACTGTATAGGAGACCTTTACACTGTGCAACCCTTGGGGAATTTTGCAGCTTGGCTTGGCAATTTCCTGAAAAATATGGGAGGGCAAATTTTGGGGTACAACACAATCCAATATAGGAGATGCGTAATTTGGCCTCCTCATTCCCGTATTGAGGCCATTCTGGGCCATGATCCTCTCTATCATGGTGGTTAGGTTATTTTCTGCCAAGATGTTATCGTTTCGAATCCTATGAACGATGGCATCGGCATCTTGATTTCGACCAACCAAAACAACTCCCCTAGGTTGTTCTTCTCGAAATCCTGGGGCTTCTGGCCTTTCGATCCTTGCCCCTGGTTCCATAACTTCCCTTTGTGGGCCCGGAATTATTAGGGCTTCTAACCTTGGTGCTCTGGCCCCTAAGTTAGCTTCTTCTCTGGGTGGTCTATGGATTGGGTCGTTAGCAATTTGTTCTATAACAGGCATGTTTGTTCGAAATCCCGCCTGGTTCTGCCTACGTCTTTCTGTGGGAGCAAAGAAATCTGCTATTCGACTCATATTGTCAGCGTTCTCCCTGTTCGTCACAGTCACATTCTGAACTATTGGGGCAAATATTTCCTGCATGGTTTGCGCTAACACCCCTATCATATTGTGGTTGTTGTCATCCATCAATTGCCTAAAAGCCAACTGGTTATCTGTGGTTAGGATAGGCAACGTGCTATAACCCACTGACCCTTGGTTACTTGTCATAAATTGGTTCGCCCCGGACCCAGATCCTAGTTGTGGGGATGAATTCGAAGTGGAATTGTGTAAACCTGCCATAAAAGATGTTGGCATTCCGTAATAAGAACTTCTAATTCTATTCCCATCGAAGCCGGGTGGTCTAGTTAATGGTGTGGCGAAATGGGATTGTGTTCCTGGTGGTGGAACGAATCCCCCACGGTAGCCCATAGTTCCAGTATTTCCTAAGATCGAACTGTTAGTTGATATGCCACTTACTCCATTGGTGGCTATGTTACTGGTTGAAGATGCAACAGACTGTGCATTTGAAGGGATTACATTAGATGTTCCGCTCGAAATGGACGCGTTAGTGCCTGTTGCATGTGGGTCACCTTGGTTTCCTTGTTGATTGTCTGAATTAGACATTTTGTCCAAACGTTTTCTTCTGGATAAAGGTTGGTTGCTGTTGGTTATCTTACCACTTCTCAGGTTCATAAAACAGCAAATTTCTTCTGGTTCCTACGTTTTGGGATGGCTACGTCTCGACAATCCTTAATTCTGATATCCAACTATTGGTCCCACCGGGTGTGCCAATTTGTTTCCAGTGATTTCTGGTAAACAACCGCTAGTCTTCCAAACTATCGAATAATCTTTATTAACGCTATTCAATCTCTCTGGTAACTCACAGGATCGACTAGATTGATCCTAGGACTCCTTGGATATTAAGGTTACTCTCACAATCGAACAATTATTCATGGTTGCTATTGTACAAGTGTTTGGTTTATTTCGATCCTTCTCTCTAAGAGTTTAAAAATGTGGTCAAAATGTATATGAAAACTAAATTATACGAATAAATGCTAATTGTAATGCTGATTGAAGAGACATATAAAACTGTATGAAAAATGAAGTGAATGGTTTCGATTTACAAAACATTTAATATAAAAGGTTTCTGGAATGTAGAAGTTTAAAATGTAAAGAAAGCGTTTAATGCAAGAAATCTATAAATGATTTTAAGTAAAAGTATGCGCTTGAAAAACAATACTTGAAAGTAAAGGTATTGAAAGTGTAACAATTCTTTGAAATATAAAGTACTCGAAATATAAAGAAAGCAGTAAAACGTAAAACTTTGAGGAAAAGACTTTGAAATGAAAAGACAATAAATAAGGAAACTTGTAAATGCTATTCGACAAAAGAAAAGAGGGAAGTACTGGAAATGGTAAAAAGGCTTTCATTAAGTTAGAAATACATGGTGCTATCATACATACATTTCTCTTGCATTCGTTTCCCTTGCCATGTGGTAGTTTGAATGTTATTGAGTATTTTGTATAACAGATATGACACACTGAAATCCTAATACTAAGACTTCTATTTATACTAATTCGACCCTAACGGTCTCGCTATAGGATCATGCCACGTTTCGAACATGCAAGACAATGCTTCTTTCATCTTTCCACGTGTCCCCAAATGCTCCAACACATAACTTTCAAACTTTGAAAGTCCCGCTTTCATTTGAATTTTAAATGCTTTGGTGTTTCTCCGTTTCGAACGCTCTTCCCAAACCTAGCCTCGCTGTTGTTTCGAAACCCCTTTGGATATGTTCCCATAATCACCGTTCGAAGCTTCAAGCTTTGACACACTCATTCGAAACACTGCTTCTGCAACTTCGAAATATGGCGTTTAATTCCATTTCGATCAGAACTTTTAACTCTTTTGAATTCTAAATAACATTATCAAAATCTTCAGCCAACACACTCAAGGCCTAAAACCTATTCCAACACCTTGCTGACATTGCTAGGAAGCTATAGCAACCAAGAATAAGCTTCCACGTCCAAGGAAACGGTAGAACAGAATCGTGTTATTCACAAAAATTTCCATAATCGAATTCTGCATTCTATGCATCATTGTTATATTTTGATTGTTGATTTATGCTACTAACATCTTCCTGAAGCGTTTGGCATAGTTTAATTGTTCTAAAAGTGCTTGAATCGAAATCTACCATTGATGAAACCTAGGGTTTCAGAAGCTTCAAAATAGGGCTTCCCATATACTGTAAAATTGGACCATCAAACATACATGGACGAATTCGTTGCAAGAAACCTGATTCAACGATGACCTCGCGCTCAATTTATGTTAACGCATCTTCTAATCGCTATTTTTCGTGGCTGTGCTTAGTGGGGGTTTAAAACCCCCGCTACTTGTTTTATGTAATTACAGGAAAACAAAGAAGAAGCATACGTGGCTCTGTGTGGTTGGGAGGTTTGAATCTGCGCGCGTTTTCCAGCGTAGTGGTTACTTTTCATACATTATTTTTATTTGTTATTATATTTACAAAAGCGCTTGAACGGTTCAGTGGTTGGATGTACGCTTGGTAAACGCTGGGACCTGGGTTCGATTCCCAGGTCCCCCATACAATTGTTATTATTTTTTCTAATCCTTTCCCATGCAGTGCACGCCCCAGGGTCCATCATGCAACCTCACATCCAAGCTTGCCATATGGCCATGAGCTTCCATCCAAGAGTCAGAAGATGAAGACCATCATATGGTCCAGTCAACCAACATATGCATGATCAGAAAAGTCAAACAAGGCCTTGTCTCTTGGGCCAGAATTGCTTCAAAACACCTCCCTTTGGGCCTGAAAACCCCCCTTGGTTTGTATATTTTTCAATTCTATTTTCTTTGCTTTTTCTAATTCTTTTAATTATTTTTATTTAATTCACTTAAAATAATATTCTTTTCATAATAAAAAACAGAAAATCAAAAAATGTAAAATATATTTAATTATTATTAATTTACTCATTAATTTATTTTCTGTAAATAAACTCTAACAATTAATTTAGTTTAATTTAGGTTTTAAACTTTAATCTTTTCTTAATAAATAAAAAATATCTAGACTTAGGTTTTTTTTGACATTTTTCATCCTTTTCTTAATTAATTATTTTCATTATTTATTATTATAATTACTATTTATTTTTGTAAATGAACATGTATATTAATTAATTAGTAAATTAGAGTAACTTTAATATTTCTTTTTATTAATAATTAAAATATTTAGAACTAGGGTTTCATCTTAATCTTAATTTTCTTTATTTTCATAAATACCAAAAAACATAAAATAATAATTAGACTTTAATTTAATTTCAAGCAAAGGGTCAAAACCCTCGGACGTTAAATTTTAATTTCTTTTCGCACATTATTTTCTTTTTTTTGAATATTATGTAACTGCTTAAGGATTGTAATAGTAATTAGGTTTACCGCATTTATTTACTTTCCGCATCTTTTATCAAAAACGGGTCTTTGTATTTTGGCGATGTATAGACCCGCGCCTTGTAATAGCGTAGCCTTTATCTTTCCGCATTTAAATTTCCGCACTCTTGAATTCTAACTTGTATGAAAGAATGTATGGTTAATTAAAAACAAGCGTAGCTCACAATGCCATGATCAAAGATAAATATTAAACTGAAAATAACACACAAGTCCACACACCACTTCTAGGGTACGCCTCACCTGTTGCCTTCGAAACGTGGTCGTCAAGTATAGGATGTTTTAGTAAGTCCTTATGTCCATGATCCAGTTGCCTCGGAACAGTTGCCTCGAAATAAGTTGCCTCGAAACAGTTGCCTCGAAACGGTTGCCTCGGAATAAAAAAAGGATCCAGGACATAAGGGTAGCTTCTAAGGTGTCCTAACTGTTGCTTCGGTGACCACACTGTCCCTACACTCGAATTGACCCGAACACCTCCAATGGTGGTGCTACCTACCTCTAAATGGTGGGATGGCACTACCTTAAGGACATTTACACAGCCTAATTCCTTAGGGTAGGTAGATGACTCATAGATACTTGCTCTATTAAAAAAAACAAATAAAAAACCTTTTCACACCGACACTTTCAAAAAGCTTTCAAAACAATTTTTCAAACACTCTTGAGGACAAATACAAGAGTTATTCAGAAATCTTTAAACGAAACTTTTTCAAACCCACGCACACTTGAAAAGCAAACAAACATTTTGAAAACATAAAGAGCAAGTATCTAAGAGCCCATGGATAACCATGGATATAAAGGGTGCTAACACCTTCCCTTTCTATAAATCTACCTCCCGAACCGAGAAACTATCTCATAAGGAATTTTGCTGTGCTTTTGTCCTTTCCATGTTGGAGAAAATAAAAGACGGTGGCGACTCTTGCTTCCGCGACATTTCGCGAACCAGCGTTAAAACAGTCAGTTCTAAATCCACCGATCACAGAACTGGCGACTCTGTTGGGGATAATTATAAAAGTGAGATGTACCTTAGGACTAAGATCACTTGTGTTTTCAATTGTCAGAATTGTTTGCTTTATTATTGTGGGTACTGTCTTGGGAGTTCTATAGATCCTAACCCGGATCTGGGGGATACCTTCTTAGAAAGTAGCAACAAGACTGTGAGGGAACTGTGTGGGGTATACCGACACAGTTGAAGCAGTCTGCTACATTGATGTGGCACTTTGGTGAGTACCAGTAACCCTTGAGTCCAGTCAAGGAGAGTACGGGGCCGCTGCGTGGTGTTGTGAAGCATCAACTGACCTTAGGAACCTTAATTGAACCATCTTGGCCTCTTTAGGGTAGTGAGATAACTGACTTTGGTGCAGTCCGAGGTTGGTTGATACTCGATACTACACTCAATTGAGGGTTGTTTTCTTGGAATATTTCGGTCGCCAGTTCAGTGGCTAAATCGAAACGATGAACACAGAAAGCAATGCAATGATATTGGGACCCTTAGAACCCGGTTACTTCTGATAGGACAGGTTTTGAGCCCACCAACTTCAAGAGGGTAATACCCAGACCCCATGCTGGCCTAAACTCTAAGGGTTGTGGTGTGACTTGTGTGCCTTCAAACTTGACTACTTGCATATTCTCGTTATCTGACACATGAGTTTCTTGCAGGTTTTGTTTACAGTCCTTAACCTGGACTCATAACAGGGTTACTTATATCACCCCATGCATAGCATGACATCATACCATCATACCATTGCATACATCCTACATAAGGACTAATCCATTTCAAGGATCTCAAGGGTCTGTGATGCAGGTCATGATGAATCAAATGTCTAGTAAGGGGCAAAAGGGGATTTACTTTCCTCTAGCCAAGGTTGTCAGGGGCTATGACCCACTCGATATGGTGAGCCTTTGACCCTTGAAGAAGGACTCTCAACAACAGGAAGTTCCTTCAATCAAGCTACCGGATCCCAATTCTAACAATCTTCATGTTTACCCCGCGAGATCCTTGAAAACATTGCATGCATATCATACATATCATTGCATTGCAGGTACCACTGTTTACAGGTCACTTACCTTCTTTGCTGTTTATTTCAGCAGTCTCATTATGAATCCTGAATCATCTACTGAGCAATCCATCAAGGCCCTCCGGGCTCAGAATGCCCAGTTCCAGGAGTTGATTAAGAGTCTAGCCCAAGGTCAACAGGATTTGAAGACTCTACTCTCGAAGAAGAAGAAGAAGAAGAGAACAGTGTTGTTCAACCCGAGACGCAAATATAGGAATGGATCACTAAATGAGGTTGAGCAGACTACCCCATCTGTTGGAAAGGACAGCCCCCATGAGAGAGAGGTTCCTAGTCCAGTGGTCTCCGACAATGAGACAGAGTTCAATGATGAACAGTACCCTCTAGCTGAGGATAGGTATAAACAGTTGGAAGACCGACTAAGTGCTATGGAGATACAAAAGGTGCCCGGCCTGGACTTCGAAGATCTAGGTCTGTCTTCGGGGGTAGTAATCCCACACAAATTCAAGGCACCTGCCTTTGCAAAGTATGACGGGGCATCCTGTCCTAAGCTGCATCTCAGGTCTTACATAAGGAGGATCCAGCCCTACACGGCTGACAAGAATTTGTGGATTCACTTCTTTCAGGATAGTCTGTCAGGAACCCAACTCGACTGGTTCTATCAACTGAATGGAGCTAACATCCGCAACTGGGAGGACTTAGCCACTGCATTCTACAAGCAGTACCAGTACAATGCCGATCTTGCCCCCACGCGCACTCAGCTTCAGGGAATGTCTATGGGTGTAGGCGAAGGTTTTAAAGAATATGCGCGAAAGTGGAGAGACCTTGCTGGCAGGGTGCAACCACCATTAACTGACCGTGAACTAGTGGACATGTTCTTGGGGACCCTATCTGGACCTTTCTTCAACCATCTGATTGGAAATTCTTCTGCTGGTTTACAGATTTGATCTTGACTGGGGAAAGAATCGAAGCGAGCATCAAAAGTGGGAAGATTCAAGAGGCCACACCTCCTGATACTCATAAAAAGCCTTACACGGGGAAGAAAGAGTCCAATGCTACATATAGCCAAAAGAGTCGTCGTGACCAACATGCAGGGGCAGTTATGATCTATGGTTCTACACCACGCCGTCAACCACAAAAGGGAAATCAACGAAGGCTAGACGAGCCTAAGAGACAGTTCACCAACATCAATATGCCATTGTCACAAGCACTGCAACACATGTTGAAAATGAATCTGATTGCGGTGATCAACCCTCCTGCAAATCCCAAGACCTCGTCTCCAAATTACAACCCAGATGCGAGGTGTGCTTATCATTCCGATAGCCCGGGGCACGATACCGAGGATTGTTGGGCACTGAAGTACAAGATCCAGAATATGATCGACGCTAAAGAGATCGAATTCGGGCCTTCGGAGACTCCCAATGTAACCACCGCTCCCTTGCCAAAACATGGCTAGGATTGAAAACTTTTGTTCATTCGAATGTTCAAGTTGTAATTTTCTTTTGATTGTTCAAACATTTTATTTCATGTCAAACTTGGTTATTTCATTAATGCATTCTACGTGTCTGTTTTGAAGTAATTGTGTTCATTATGTTCAAAATTGCTATTATTTTTGATGTTCAACACTCGCTTTTAAAATTCTAAGCCTCTTGAGGGAGGATGACGAAAACGATACCGCTATCTTTACAGTATGCTTTTGAACAGACCCCGCTGATGAGGTGCAGGCATTGTTTCAATTCCTAAACACTGGAGTTATAAGGATGATAATCCCTCGTCAACCCCTCTGAGCCAAAGAAGTAGGAGTTTTTCTTTTCGAAAATTAAAACCCTTAATCATAACCTGGGGCAGGGTAGTTCTCTCAGCTGATCCAAGTGCACAACGAATGGCACCAAAGAAGTCCTTACAAAACAAAAGACAGTGATGGTTCCGAATAATCATAAAGACAGGCAGTCATTATCTCTCAGAAATAAAAGCCCAATGAGTCAAAACCTATGAAGGAGACTTACAAAAACTGGGGCATCCCGCTGACTGTAATCACAAAAAGGAACAATTCAGGCAAAAAACAGGGATAACAAAATCAAAAAAAAAGAAAAAGAAAGAGGTCCTGCAAACCCTTATAAAAATAACTGCCTGTTCAAAATAAATTGTCAATATCCAAACCATCACTGAAATATCAGAGCAAAGACTCAAACAAGGTCTAATGCATGATCAGCTGAGTTTAGGTTTGAAGAACATCACGAAGAACGGGTGGGTACAAATAAATTTTGAGCCTTTATCCTTTGTTTCCTAAACCGTGAACCAGGCCACGCTACAACCTTTAAAAGTCCTAGCTGAAGCATGGGTTAGTTCGAAAGCATACTGTTACGAAAGGTATCCTGACTCCTTAAGGCTTGCGGTAAAATAACGAGTTGACATCACAGTTTACAAAAAAATTCACTTGTTGTTATGAAAAAATGCATTTTCAAAAAACTTCAAGACAGACATAAGCTTTGCATTTTTAAAATAACATTGTTTGCATATGACTTTTTTGTTTGAACAGCAAAGAAATTCGCACGAAGAATATCTAGTGAACAAAAGTACTTCCAACCAAGGGGCAGACATGATCGAAGTCCGTCATCTGGGGCAGTTAAGTCAAGATTCGGAGAATCTCTCAAATGCCAAATACCAGGGGCAAGTCTCCATCTGGATCACTTGGGGCATTGGACCTGAATTCCAGCTACGATTCTTGCCTGATCAAACATCTTCTGGTCACATGGCAACACAATAACAGGGGCACCTCCCTACATTCTGAGGGCGTGGATATAGTCCAAAAATATTACGCATAATCAAAGACCCACTAGGTTGACACACCTAGGCAAAAATAAGGGCTTCCCGGCGAACCAAAAGGGTTCGGGCAAAAATAAGGGATGAAAATGAAAAAATCTGTACACCCGGCAAGTCGAAAACCTGAAAAGGCGGCTTGGGCAAAAAAGGGGTATCCCGATGGACTGAAAACCCGAAAGGGCGGTCTAGGCAAAAATTAGGGATCAAAGCGTATGACTATGTCCCGTCATCTCGTCACTTGCCTACCAGAAGAAGATTTGTCAATCGGCAGTCATCAAGCACCTCACAGGTATCTTCTCCCGCAGAAACTGGGGCAATAAGAATTGTCCGAACAATCTAATTGCTCTGTCCACCAAGGTACCAAGGTAAGTTCGGCTGAAGAATGTAACCAAGATATCTTAATTCCCCAGAGAGTGAGCCAAGATTCAACAATTCTCTCCCAAGCAGTTGGTCTCCAATCAGCCCTAAAAGGCACAGTATCTCCCAGCAAGTCAGTGACACTCTCCCCGAGAAGAGTTATACCCAGTCAGCCTCAAGGAAGGTGGATTATCCCCCGAAGATCTCAACATTCCCCAACGGAATATACAGATATTCCTAACAAGCATCCCCGGCAATCTTGATCTAAGATTGTTCCCCGGCGGAATACCGAACATCCAGTGGAGCCATTCCCCAGTCCAATCTGAAAAGTTCCCCCAGTAGAACTCAATCAATCCCCCCAGCAGGTCTTGAAGCTTATCCCTAGTAGATTCTGGAAGCTTGTCACCCGCATAGCACGAACGCTCTCCCCCGGCTTTATTCAAAGGTTATTTCCCCACCAGGATATAACTGGGTTATCCTCAGCCAAAAACCACGGAAAGATCGTCCCCGACGAAGTCTTCCTATCCCCAGTGGAGTTCATCAATTCCTTCAACATAACTCAACAATGGTATCCCCAGCGGAGTTATCATCGACCTCAGCAAAGTACCTCTCTTTCCCCACAGAGTATCTCCCCGCAGAGTAATCTATTCGCCAAGTTTATTCCCCAACAGAGTCATCTTCTCCTACCGGTATTCTTGCAATCATCATCCCCAGCAGAAATGAAGAACTCTACTCTTCAAACATCAGCCCAGGATTCAACAAGCTCCCGGCATTCGTCAATGATTTATTTTCCCAGACGAGAATACATTCATAACATCACATCTTCATACATTATAGCATGCATACGCATTATACAAATCTCATTTATTCTGAGAACATTGTACATTTCATACATCATGACATTACATACAACTAATGTTTTGTCTTTTCAGGACAAAGGTCAATACAAAGATAATTACTATCAACTATCGTGATTCCAGATCCGATTCCTGTATCTTGCCAGGGTGTATCTGTTGACGACTAATTCCAGACCCGATTCTTGTATCTTGCCAGGGCACGTCTGCATAAAGAGATCAACACCGGTAACAAGCCAGGAAATTTCTGTAGACGACTGATCGGGGGTTAATATCCGAAACCAAACAGGACAATTATCTATTTGATTATCCTCGGGCAACCCTACACCGGTTCCTTTTCTTTCAAAAGAAGTCTTACACGGGCTCATCAACAGGCAACCCTATACAGGTTTCCTTCTCAACCTCAGATGCAGTTTTACACGAACTCATCATCAGGCAACCATACACTGGTTCCTTCTCAATTTTCAGACAAAGTCTTACACGGACTTATCACCAAAGTAACCTTACCCCGGTTCCTCAAGAAGTCTTACACGGATTTATCTCAAGATGACCTTACCCCGGTTCATCCAGAAGTCTTACACGGACTTATCATCAAAGTAACCTTACCCCGGTTCCTCCAGAAGTTTTATACGAACTTATCCCAAAGAAACCCTACACAGGTTCTCTCTCTCCGGACGTAGTTTTACAAGGACTCGTCATCAGAAACCCTACCCGGGTTTTACCTCTTCCCAAAGATGCAGTTTTACACGGACTCGTCATCAGTAACCTTACACAGGTTTCCTTCTCAACTCCAGATGTAGTTTTACATGGACTCGTCGTCAAAGAAACCCTACACAGGTTCTCTCTTTTCAAAAATGCAGTTTTACACGGACTCGTCATCGGAAACCCTACACAGGTTTTATTTCTTCCAGGATGCAGTTTTACACGGACTCATCATGAGGCGACCCTACACTGGTTCCCTTTCTCTTTTCAGATGCAGTTTTACACGGGCTCATCATCAAAGTAACCCTACACAGGTTCCTTCTCCATTTCAGATGCAGTCTTATACAGGCTCATCGTCAGTCAACCCTACACAGGTTTCCTTCCTTCAAAGACGCAGTTTCACACGGACTCATCGTCAGTCAACCTTGCACAGATTTCCTTCTTCCCAAGATACAGTTTTACACGAGCTCATCACCAGGCAACCCTACACAGGTTCCCTCTTTCAACTTACAAAAATTACCTATCCACTGTCGCAACTCCAGATCTGATTCCTGTATCCTGCCATGGTGTATCTCTTGACGACTATATCCCAGACTCGATTCCTGTATCTTGCCAGGGCACGTCTGAAGAGTTTGAAGATCTGATTCCTGTATCTTGCCAGGGTGTATCTGTTGACGACTATTTTCCATATTCGATACCTGTATCCAGTCAGGGCACATCTACACAAAGAGTTTGAAGATCAACTCATGTAACAAGCCAGGTAACTATTTTTATTTCTCAGGTACGCAAGTTCTCGCTAAGGATTCTCTTACGCGATCAACACCTAGATAGAATCTATAAGCCCATCTGTTGTACCCCAAAATTTGCCCTCCCATTTTCTTCAAGATTTGCTAAGAGCATACTTCAAAATCTCCCAAGGGTTGCACAGTCCAATGGCCTCCTAACAGTCAAAAATTAGGGTTTTGGTTCTGGAAAAGAAATTGAAGTTTCCAAGGGTCCAAACAAGTCCCACATGCCTATAAACATTGTCAAGCATCCTTATGCCAAGTTTCAAGACTCACAGCACCAGATTGCACAGTCAAAAACCCTAATTGCTCAACAGTCAACTGTAGGGGCAAAATGGTCATTTGACAGTCAAAAGTCAAAAAAATTTGTCAACATCTTATTTTGAAGCCACAAACATCATTTGATCAATTCTTGATCATGATTCTCAAGGCATGGCTTAAAAAGTCTCAAGATGCAAAAGTTTCTATTTTTGGACAGTTGAAAAAGTCAACTACAAATTGACCAAGGCATAACTTCCACATGGTTTATCAGAAAAATTCCATCCAAAGCTCATTTTGAAGATAATGACATTTCCTACAACTCATCTTCACACTTCAAGTCCAATAAATGCTCTCACAAAAAGTTATCAATCTCAACATTATAGGTCATTTTCAAAAGTCAACAAAAAGGCACTTTAAGTAAAAGACCATAACTTGAGATTGGTAAATCAAAATGACATGGGACCAAAGGCATTGGTTAGAGGACTTCAATACCTTTCCAAAATGTCCAAGAACATGATCAAAGCTTAAAAATTGAGCAAGATATGCCTTGTGGAAGTTGGGAAATTTTTGGGAATTTTGAAAAGTCAACTTTGCTTCAAATGCCTCAAAATTGCTAATGGGCCTCAATTTCTTCCATGAAACATTATCCAAAAGCTATGCACGACCCATTGACATCCAAGGGAGTTATTTCATCATTTTTTATTAATTATTTTAATTTTTATTATTATTAATTCACTTAATTAAAATTAAATATGACAAAAATATCAAATGCCACCTTTCAAATCTTTTTATGCAGCATTTTCATCCATCATGACCTCAAAATTTCGTGCACAATCAAAAAGGAAAGATTCTATGCAAATAGGCAAGTTTTCATGGCAAAGAGATTTGGAAAAAGATCATTGAAAATCAAATATTGAAAAGCATTAAAACATGGATTTTGGGCTAGTTTTTCTAACCTAATTCATTCACATATATGTGCACATTGCAAACCTAATGCCAAGAACACAGAAGCTGCGCCTCAAGCACAAGAACAACTTTGCATTTTTTTCAAAAAACCTCAAAACTATTCCACAAGCTTGCCAAGACTACCAGGAATCTTTCCCAATCAAAGCCAGGTCTCCATACTCGAAGAAGTGGTAGAACGCAATCGCCTTGTTCATGAAAATCTTCTTAATCGTATTTGAATTTATATGCATTTTCCATAGGTTTTAATGTTTAATTTATACTAATATGATGATTCTAAAGCTAATGGTATCGTTCAATTGAAGAATGGCTGCCTGTACACGAATCTACCATGAAAGTGTTCTAGGGTTTCAGAAGATTCCATTTGGGGCTTTGCATCTATGGAAAAATTAGGCCACGAGACCTTTACCACTGGATTCAGAACGTCCAAACGAATCAATTCCCCCCATCGCGCCCTTTTTATATTTGCATATGACTTAATCGCTATTTTCAAGTTCTGCACTTAGTGGGGGTTTAAAACCCCCGCTATCTATTTGATAGTTTCAGGCAAAACGAAGAAGCCATGAAGAAGACGCTGAGTTGTCTCAACCAGACTGGGCAATTCAAACATTCGCGCGTGTTTTTTTATGTTTACCAATAGCGCTTATTCTCTCTCATAATAATTGTGTTCCATATTAATATCAGATAAACGCGTTTGGCTGGGTGGAAGATGTGTTGTCATGCAAGCATTGGGACCTGGGTTCGATTCCCAGGTCCCCCATATTTCCCTATAATTTTTGTTGTAACATGATTCTGTGCAGTACGCTCCCAGTGACCCATCATACAATGCATATGCCTCTGCTTGCCATGCAATCTGATTGATCAATCCAATGGTCACAAAAGCAGTCCACCATGCACATGAGTCAACTGATGCACACGTAATCCCAGAAAGTCCAAAGGGCCTTGCATTTCAATGGGCCTAATTGCTACAAATTAACCTCCAAAAAAGGCCAACACCCCATGGTTTGCATTTTCTTTTTCCTTTTTCTTTCTTCTTTTTATTTTAATTGTCTTTCTTTTGTTTTATTTAATTCACAAAAATATAATTTTCATAATAAAACCAAAAAAATCATAAAACAAAAAAATATGTTTTATTAATATTAATTTCTATTAATTTTGTAAATAAATTCCAATAATCAATTTAGTTTAATTTTAGGTTTAACTTTAATGTTTTCTTAAATAACTTAAAAATATAAAAAACAGGTTTTTAGCATTTCTTATTCTTTTTTCTCAATAGTTAAATTTTTCTTCTTATTATTATTAACTATTAATTTATTTTTGTAAATGAATATGTAATTAATTAATTAGAGTAAATTAGGTTTGAACTTTAATTCTTTTTCTTAATAATTAAAAACATGTAGAATTAGGGTTTCTTTTCCTTTTAATTTTCTTTATTTTTATTAAATACAAAAAACATCAAAAAATAACTTCTTTTCTTATTAAAATAATTTAATTAATTTGTAATTTCAATTTAATTTCTTTAAAGGGTCCAACGCCCTCGCACTCGATTCTTATTTCTTTTCGCACGTTTACTTTTATTTCCTTTTTTTAAATATAATGTATTTGCCCCAAAGCCTTGTAATAGTAATTAGGACATTTACTTTCCGCACTTTTATTTAAAATCGGGTATTTGTAATTTGGCGATGTATAGACCCGCGCCTTGTAATAGCGTAGGACTTTTATTTTCCGCATTTTAATTTCTGCACCTTTTAATTGCTAACTATCACATGAAAGAATGTATGCCCAAATAAAATCAAAGCGTAGCTCACCCAATACATGATCAAGATAAAATATAACTGAAAATGACACACAATTCACACACCACTCCTAGGGTACGCCTCACTGTTGCCTTGCCCCTCGAAACGTGGTCGTCGAGTATAGGACGTTTTTAGTAAGTCCTCATGTCTATGAACATGGCATGGGGGTAGCTTCTAAGGTGTCCTACTATTGCTCTGGTGACCACACTGTCCCTAACAATCGAATTGACCCGAACACCTCCAACGGTGGTGCTACCTACCTCTCAATGGTGGGATGGCACTACCTTAAGGACATTTACACAGCAGAATTCCTTAGGGTAGGTAAATTACTCGTAGATACTTGCTCTAATTCAAAACAAATCAAAAACTCTTTTCACACCGACACTTTTCAAAAAGCTTTCAAATCAACTTTTCAAACACTCTTGAGGACTGATACAAGAGTCGATCTGAAACTTTAAACGAAACTTTTTTCAAACCCACTCACTCTGAAAAGCAAACATTTTGAAAACACAAATGAGCAAGTATCTAAGAGCCCATGGATAACCATGGATAGAAAGGGTGCTAACACCTTCCCTTTCTATAAATCTACCTCCCGAACCGAGAGCAATCTCATAAGGAATTTTTCTGTGCTTTTGTCCTTTCCTTGTTGGAGAAAATAAAAGACGGTGGCGACTCTTGCTTCCGCGACATTTCGCGAACCAGCGTTAAACAGTCAGTTCCAGATCCACCGATCACAGAACTGGCGACTCTGCTGGGGAAATCTTTATAAGTGAGGTTTACCTTATGATAGTTCATAACTGTGTTTTCAATTGCTTTGACTTGTTTGCTTTAAATTGTGGGTTGCATCGGAGTTACATAGATCCTAACCCGGATCTGGGGATACCCTGTTTAGGTAGCATAAGCTGTGAGGGACCTGTCCGGCGTAGACCGACATGGGTGAAGCAGTGGCTACGTTGGTGTGGCACCTTGGTCTGTACTGATATCCCTTGTGTCGCAACGAGGAGAATATGGGTCTTCTGAGGAGTCATTAAGCACCAACCGACCTTAGAACCTTAAATTGACCCAACTTGGCCAATAGAACAGTAGCAGTATGCTACGCCCATTGAGGCTAAACTCTCGTGATGGTTCTTGCCGCAAGAAAAGATTGCGATGCTGGAGTTATGACCGATCGAGGGTAGTCAGTGATATTGGGATCCTCTAGAACCCGGTTACTTCTGATAGGACAGGTTTGAGCCCACCAACTTCAAGAGGGTAATACCCAGACCCCATGCTGGCCTAAACTCTAAGGGTTGTGGTGTGACTTGTGTGCTTTCATACTTGACTACTTGCATGCTTGTTATCTGACACTTGAGTTTCTTGCAGGTTTTGTTTATAGTCCTTAATTGGGACTCATAACAGGGTTTACCTACATTACCCCATGCATAGCATAACATCATACCATTGCATGCATCCCGCATAAGGACTAACCCATTTCAAGGATCTCAAGGGCTTGTGATGCAGGTCATGATGAACCAACTGTCCAACAAGGGGCAAAGGGGATTTATTCTCCTCTAGCCAAGGGAGTCAGGGGCTATGACCCACTAGATATGGTGAGCCTTGACCCTTGAAGAAAGACTCTCAACAACAGGAAGTTCCTTCAATCAAGCTACCGGATTCAAACAATCTGCTTGTTTACCCTGCGAGATCCTTGAAAGCATTGCATGCATACATACATATCATTGCATTACAGGTACCCTTTTTACAGGTCACTCACCTTCTTCGCTGTTTATTTCAGCAATGGCTTCCCAACAATACAACCAGGACCTTCATGCTCAAGAGACTCGGTTCGGGGAAATCCTCCTGAATCTATCCAAGGGGCAGGAAGAGCTGAGAACACTTCTCCTGGGGACTTTGGTCAGGAATAGTGCTGAGGATGAACGGCTGAAACATCTACAAGCTGAGGTGGATGCTATGAAAGCCCAGATGCTGGGGCAGGTGACTATCATTCAAGGTTTAGCTCAAAGACAAGAAGAGCTCGGGGTTCTCGTCAACCAACTGCTTCGGGATAACCAGTTGGGGAAAACATCTAAGGATAAGGAGCCAGTCATCACTCAACCACCTTTGAGACAAGAAGATAAGGGGAGAGCTCCTCAAATGGCTTCAGGGTCACAAATTCAGCATCAACCTCACCAGCTTCAGCCAGACAAGCCTAAAAGGCAATTCACCAAACTCAATGTGTCGCTGCCTCAAGCCTTACAACAACTGTTGAGGTTGAATTTGGTAACTCTAAGGGACCCTCCTAAGAATCCCAACAGGACACCTTCCAGGTATAAACCTAACGCCTGCTGCGCTTATCATTCTGACAGCCCGGGGCATGCTACAGACGATTGTTGGACCTTGAAGAATAAGATCCAGGACCTGATTGATGAAGGAGCTGTGGAATTCACCCAAGATGGCCAGGCTGAGCACTTCTACCATCCCTACAGGATTCACCATTTGAAGTAGCAAGCCCTGAGATAGGAAAACTTTTGTTCATTCGAATGTTCAAGTTGTATTTTTCTTTGGCTACTCAAACAATTATTCATGTTAAACGTTGTTATTTCATTAATGCATCGCATATGTCTGTTTTGAAGCAATATATTCGTATTCACTAGATGCGAACTGTTTTCATTTTTTTTTCTGTGATGATCAACTATCAATTAATAATTCTAAGCCTCTTGAGGGAGGATGAGGAAAACGATACCACAATCTACAGTATGCTTTTGAACAGACCCCGCTGATGAGGTACAGGCATTGTTTCAATCCCTAAACACTGGAGTTATAAGGAAGATAATCCCTCGTCAACCCCTCTGAGCCAAAGAAGTAGGAGTTTTTTTATTTTCGAAAATTAAAACCCTTTATCATAACCTGGGGCAGGGTAGTTCTCTCAGTTGATCCAAGTGCATAACAAATGGCACCAAAGAGGTCCTTACAAAAAAAAAGAAGATAGTGATGATTCCGAACAATCATAAGGATAGGCAGTCATTATATCTCAAAAATAAAAACCCAATAAGTCAAAACCTATGAAGGAGACTTACAAAACTGGGGCATCCCGCTGACTGTAATCACAAAAGAAACAGTTCAGGCAAAATTTAGGGATAGAGAAATCAAAAAGAAAGAGGTCATACAAACCCTCAACAAAAACAAAAATGACTGCCTATTCAGAATAAATCATCAATATCTGAACCATCACTGGAACATCAGGACAAAGACTCAACAAGGTCTAACGCACGATCAACTGAGCTTAGGATTGAAGAACATCACGAAGAGCGGGTGGGTACAAATAATTTGAGCCTTTATCCTTTGTTTCTTAAACCGTGAACCAGGCCACGTTATAACCCTTAAAAGTCCTAGCTGAAGCATGGGTTAGTTCGAAAGCATACTGTTATGAAAGGTATCCTGACTCCTTAAGGCCTACGGTAAATACGGAGTTGACATCACGTTTTACAAAAGAACTCACTTGTTTTATTAAAAAACTTCATTTTCAAAAACTTCGAGACAGACATAAGCTTTGCATTTCTGATATAACATTGTTCGCATATGACTATTTGTTTGAACAGCATAGAAGTTCGCACGACGAACGTCTAAAGAACAAAAGCACTTCCAATCAAGGGGCACGACATGATCATGGTCCATCATCTGGGGCAGTCCAATCAAGATTCGGAGAATCTCTCAAAGGTCAAATAGCCTGGGGCAAATCTCCGCCTGGGTCACTTGGGGCATTTCAACAATGAATCTTGCATGACCAAACATCTTCTGGTAGCGTGGCAACACAATAACAGGAGCAATTCCCTACATCCTGAGAGCGTGGATATAGTCCAAAAAAAATACTACGCATAATCAAAGACCCGCTAGGTTGACACACCTAGGCAAAAATAAGGGATGAAAATGAAAAAAATCTGTACACCCGGTAAGTCGAAAACCTGAAAAGGCGGCTTGGGCAAAAATGGGTATCCCGGTGGACTGAAAACCCGAAAGGGCGGTCCAGGCAAAAGTTAGGGATCAAAAGCGTACGACTATGTCCTGTCATCTCATCATTTGCCTACCAGAAGAAGATTTGTCAATTGGCAGTCATCAAACACCTTCACAGGTACCTTCTTCTCCAACAGAAACTGGGGCAATAAGAATTGTCTAAGCGATCTGGTTGCTCTGTCCACCAAGGTACCAAGGTAAGTTCGGCTGAAGAATGCAGCCAAGATATCTTAACTCCCCAGAGAGTGAGCAAGCAAGTCCATGCGCTCTCCCCAAGCAGAGTTATCCTATCAGCCTTAAGGAAGTTGGGCATCCTCCAGCAAATATCAAACATTCCTCAGCAGAGTACACAGACATTCCTAACAAGCATTCCCGGCAGTCTTGATCTAATATTGTTCCCCGGCAGTATACCAGACACTCAGTGGAGCCACTTCCCCAACATATCTCAAGAATTTCCCCAGGAGAGTCCAATCCAGATTTCCCCAGGAAAGTTTGAATCCATCTCCCCAGCAGGAAGCTTATCCCCAGTAGATTCTGGAAGCTTATCCCCTACAGAGCACGAACGCGCCCCCCGGCTTTATTCAAAGGTTATTTCCCTACCAGGATATAACTGGGTTATCCTCAGCCAAAAGCCACAGAAAGATCGTCCTCGGCGAAATCTTCATCCCCAGCGGAGCCTATTAAAACTTCCAACATAACAACGGTATCCCCAGCGAAGTTACCATCAACATCCCAGCAAAGTACCTCTCTTCCCACAGAGTACTGTTCCCCAGCAAGGTAGCTAGAGTATTTTTCTCCTCGCAGAGTAATCTCTTCGTCAAGTTTATCCCCCAACGGAGTTATTTTCTCCTACCGGCATTCTTGCAACCATCACTCCTCAGTGGAAACAGAAGCTCTCCATCAGCCTAGGATTTTAACTCCCGGCAGTCGTCAAGGATATATTTTCCTAAGACGAAAACATACATTCATAAACATCACATACATCATGATACATGCATAAATGCATCTCCCAATCTCATTTATATTGAGAACATCATTGCTTGATCCATATCATGCATCGCATATGACTGACCTTTACCTTTCAGGAAAGATCCAGTTAAGTTCTCAGCTATGTCCAAGACCCTGTCTGGTTCAGTTAAATCGACTCCTAAAGATTTTTCTGATGCCGATCCAGTCAAAGGCCTTCTCTGGTTCAGTCAGATCGACCCTAAGATCTCCCTGATTCTTATTCCAGTTGAAGATATTCCAAGACCTTGCCTGGTTCAGTTAAATCGACTCCTAAAGATTTTTCTGATGCCGATCCAGTCAAAGGCCTTCTCTTGTTCAGTCAGATCGACCCTAAGATCTCCCTGATTCTTATTCCAGTTGAAGATTCCAAGACCTTGCCTGGTTCAGTTAAATCGACTCCTAAAGATTTTTCTGATGCCGATCCAGTCAAAGGCCTTCTCTGGTTCAGTCAGATCGACCCTAAGATCTCTCTGATTCTTATTCCAGTTGAAGATTCCAAGACCTTGCCTAGTTCAGTTAAATCGACTCCTAAAGATTTTTCTGATGCCGATCCAATCAAAGGCCTTCTCTGGTTCAGTCAGATCGACCCTAAGATCTCCCTGATTCTTATTCCAGTTGAAGATTCCAAGACCTTGCCTGGTTCAGTTAAATCGACTCCTAAATATTTTTCTGATGCCGATCCAGTCAAAGGCCTTCTCTGGTTCAGTCAGATCGACCCTAAGATCTCCCTGATTCTTATTCCAGTTGAAGATATTCCAAGACCTTGCCTGGTTCAGTTAAATCGACTCCTAAAGATTTTTCTGATGCCGATCCAGTCAAAGGCCTTCTCTGGTTCAGTCAGATCAACCCTAAGATCTCCCTGATTCTTATTCCAGTTGAAGATATTCCAAGACCTTGCCTGGTTCAGTTAAATCGACTCCTAAAGATTTTTCTGATGCCGATCCAGTCTAAGGCCTTCTCTGGTTCAGTCAGATCGACGCTAAGATCTCCCTGATTCTTATTCCAATTGAAGATTCCAAGACCTTGCCTGGTTCAGTTAAATCGACTCCTAAAGATTTTTCTGATACCGATCCAGTCAAAGGCCTTCTCTGGCCCAGTTAAATCGATTCCTAAAGATTTTCCTAATGAAGACTCAGTAATCGTCCCAAGATTCTCTCATCGTTACTGTTGAGGTAGTAATCGCCCAAGGTTCTCTCATCGTTACTGTTGAGGTAGTAATCGCCCAAGGTTCTCTCATCGTCCCGTTGAGCTAGTAACCATACCTGATTTATTCATAACCTTTTGAAGCTCCAGACTCGATTCCTGTATCTCGCCAGGGCACGTCTGAAGAGGTTTAAGGATTCAATTCCTGTAACCAGTTAGGGCACATCTACACAAAGAGTTTAAAGACCGACTCCTGTAACAGGCCAGGTACTCATTTTCTTTTTCAGGTACGCAAGTTCTCGCTAAGGAAACTCTTACGCGATCGACACCCAGATGGCATCTATAAGCCCATCCACCTATCCATCACCTCTCAACATGGCATCTATAAGCCCATCTTCCTATCCATCAGTCTCCAACTGGCATCTATAAGCCCATTCCCACCCTCATACTGCGAACACTCTAACATGTGAGCGCAAATTTCTGGGCACTCTAGTGTTCAATCATCTTCCACCTTCGGATTACGAAAGGCACGTCATCCAATCTACGTCCTCAGGTCTAAGAAGATTGAACAGGGGCAACTGTTGTACCCCAAAATTTGCCCTCCCATTTTCTTCAAGATTTGCTAAGAGCATACTTCAAAATCTCTCAAGGGTTGCACAGTCCAATGGCCTCCTAACAGTCAAAAATTAGGGTTTTGGTTCTGGCAAAGAAATTGAAGTTTCCAAGGGTCCAAACAAGTCCCACATGCCTATAAACATTGTCAAGCATCCTTATGCCAAGTTTCAAGACTCACAGCACCAGATTGCACAGTCAAAAACCCTAATTGCTCAACAGTCAACTGCAGGGGCAAAATGGTCATTTGACAGTCAAAAGTCAAAATTTTTGGTCAACATCTTATTTTGAAGCCACAAACATCATTTGATCAATTCTTGATCATGATTCTCAAGGCATGGCTCAAAAAGTCTCAAGATGCAAAAGTTTCTATTTTTGGACAGTTGAAAAAGTCAACTACAAATTGACCAAGGCATAACTTCCACATGGTTTATCAGAAAAATTCCATCCAAAGCTCATTTTGAATAGAATGACATTTCCTACAACTCATCTTCACACTTCAAGTCCAAGAAATGCTCTCACAAAAAGTTATCAATCTCAACATTATAGGTCATTTTCAAAAGTCAACAAAAAGGCACTTTAAGTAAAAGACCATAACTTGAGATTGGTAAATCAAAATGACATGGAACCAAAGGCATTGGTTAGAGGACTTCAAGACCTTTCCAAAATGTCAAAGAACATGATCAAAGCTTAAAAATTGAGCAAGATATGCCTTGTGGAAGTTGGGAAATTTTTGGGAATTTTGAAAAGTCAACTTTGCTTCAAATGCCTCAAAATTGCTAATGGGCCTCAATTTCTTCCATGAAACATTATCCAAAAGCTATGCACGACCCATTGACATCCAAGGGAGTTATTTCATCATTTTTTATTAATTATTTTAATTTTTATTATTATTAATTCACTTAATTAAAATTAAATATGACAAAAATATCAAATGCCACCTTTCAAATCTTTTTATGCAGCATTTTCATCCATCATGACCTCAAGATTTCGTGCACAATCAAAAAGGAAAGATTCTATGCAAATAGGCAAGTTTTCATGGCAAAGAGATTTGGAAAAAGATCATTGAAAATCAAATATTGAAAAGCATTAAAACATGGATTTTGGGCTAGTTTTTCTAACCTAATTCATTCACATATATGTGCACATTGCAAACCTAATGCCAAGAACACAGAAGCTGCGCCTCAAGCACAAGAACAACTTTGCATTTTTTTCAAAAAAACCTCAAAACTATTCCACAAGCTTGCCAAGACTACCAGGAATCTTTCCCAATCAAAGCCAGGTCTCCATACTCGAAGAAGTGGTAGAACGCAATCGCCTTGTTCATGAAAATCTTCTTAATCGTATTTGAATTTATATGCATTTTCCATACGTTTTAATGTTTAATTTATACTAATATGATGATTCTAAAGCTAATGGTATCGTTCAATTGAAGAATGGCTGCCTGTACACGAATCTACCATGAAAGCGTTCTAGGGTTTCAGAAGATTCCATTTGGGGCTTTGCATCTATGGAAAAATTAGGCCACGAGACCTTTACCACTGGATTCAGAACGTCCAAACGAATCAATTCCCTCCATCGCGCCCTTTTTATATTTGCATATGACTTAACCGCTATTTTCAGGTTCTGCACTTAGTGGGGGTTTAAAACCCCCGCTATCTATTTGATAGTTTCAGGCAAAACGAAGAAGCCATGAAGAAGACGCTGAGTTGTCTCAACCAGACTGGGCAATTCAAACATTCGCGCGTGTTTTTTTATGTTTACCAATAGCGCTTATTCTCTCTCATAATAATTGTGTTCCATATTAATATCAGATAAACGCGTTTGGCTGGGTGGAAGATGTGTTGTCATGCAAGCATTGGGACCTGGGTTCGATTCCCAGGTCCCCCATATTTCCCTATAATTTTTGTTGTAACATGATTCTGTGCAGTACGCTCCCAGTGACCCATCATACAACGCATATGCCTCTGCTTGCCATGCAATCTGATTGATCAATCCAATGGTCACAAAAGCAGTCCACCATGCACATGAGTCAACTGATGCACACGTAATCCCAGAAAGTCCAAAGGGCCTTGCATTTCAATGGGCCTAATTGCTACAAATTAACCTCCAAAAAAGGCCAACACCCCATGGTTTGCATTTTCTTTTTCCTTTTTCTTTCTTCTTTTTATTTTAATTGTCTTTCTTTTGTTTTATTTAATTCACAAAAATATAATTTTCATAATAAAACCAAAAAAATCATAAAACAAAAAATATGTTTTATTAATATTAATTTCTATTAATTTTGTAAATAAATTCCAATAATCAATTTAGTTTAATTTTAGGTTTAACTTTAATGTTTTCTTAAAAAACTTAAAAATATAAAAAAACAGGTTTTTAGCATTTCTTATTCTTTTTTCTCAATAGTTAAATTTTTCTTCTTATTATTATTAACTATTAATTTATTTTTGTAAATGAATATGTAATTAATTAATTAGAGTAAATTAGGTTTGAACTTTAATTCTTTTTCTTAATAATTAAAAACATGTAGAATTAGGGTTTCTTTTCCTTTTAATTTTCTTTATTTTTATTAAATACAAAAAACATCAAAAAATAACTTCTTTTCTTATTAAAATAATTTAATTAATTTGTAATTTCAATTTAATTTCTTTAAAGGGTCCAACGCCCTCGCACTCGATTCTTATTTCTTTTCGCACGTTTACTTTTATTTCCTTTTTTTAAATATAATGTATTTGCCCCAAAGCCTTGTAATAGTAATTAGGACATTTACTTTCCGCACTTTTATTTAAAATCGGGTATTTGTAATTTGGCGATGTATAGACCCGCGCCTTGTAATAGCGTAGGACTTTTATTTTCCGCATTTTAATTTCCGCACCTTTTAATTGCTAACTATCACATGAAAGAATGTATGCCCAAATAAAATCAAAGCGTAGCTCACCCAATACATGATCAAGATAAAATATAACTGAAAATGACACACAATTCACACACCACTCCTAGGGTACGCCTCACTATTGCCTTGCCCCTCGAAACGTGGTCGTCGAGTATAGGACGTTTTTAGTAAGTCCTCATGTCCATGAACATGGCATGGGGGTAGCTTCTAAGGTGTCCTACTATTGCTCTGGTGACCACATTGTCCCTAACAATCGAATTGACCCGAACACCTCCAACGGTGGTGCTACCTACCTCTCAATGGTGGGATGGCACTACCTTAAGGACATTTACACAGCAGAATTCCTTAGGGTAGGTAGATTACTCGTAGATACTTGCTCTAATTCAAAACAAATCAAAAACTCTTTTCACACCGACACTTTTCAAAAAGCTTTCAAAACAACTTTTCAAACACTCTTGAGGACTGATACAAGAGTCGATCTGAAACTTTAAACGAAACTTTTTTTAAACCCACTCACTCTGAAAAGCAAACATTTTGAAAACACAAATGAGCAAGTATCTAAGAGCCCATGGATAACCATGGATAGAAAGGGTGCTAACACCTTCCCTTTCTATAAATCTACCTCCCGAACCGAGAGCAATCTCATAAGGAATTTTTCTGTGCTTTTGTCCTTTCCTTGTTGGAGAAAATAAAAGACGGTGGCGACTCTTGCTTCCGCGACATTTCGCGAACCAGCGTTAAACAGTCAGTTCCAGATCCACCGATCACACCATCCATATACCAACAGCTCCAGATGGCATCTATAAGCCCATCCTCCTATCCATCATCTCTCTAAATGGCATCTGTAAGCCCATTCCTGCCATCACACTGTTAACACTCTACTATGTGAGTGCAAATTTCTGGGCACTCTAGTGTTCAATCATCTTCCACCTTCGGATTACGAAAGGCACGCCAGCCAATCTACATCCTCAGGTCTAAGAAGATTGAACAGGGGCAACTGTTGTACCCCAAAATTTGCCCTCCCATATTCTTTAAGATTTGCCAAGATCAATCTCCAGATGATTCAAAATCTCTCAAAGGTTGCACAGTCCAATTGCCTCCCAACACAGTCAAAATTAGGGTTTTGGTTCCTGCAAAGAAATTTAGGTTTTCAAGGGTCCAATCAAGTCCCATATGCCTACATACATTGTCAAGCATTCATATGTCAAGTTTCAGGACTCACAGCATCAAATTGCACTGTCAAAAACCCTAATTGCTCCACAGTTAACTGCAGGGGCAAAATGGCCATTTGACAGTCAAAAGTCAAAATTTTTGGTCAACGTCTTATTTTGAAGCCACAATCATCATTTGATCAATTCTTGATCATGATTCTCAAAGCATGGCTCAAAAAGGCTCAAGATGCAAAAGTTTCTATTTTTGGACAGTTGAAAAGTCAACTGCAAATTGACCAGGGCATAACTTCTTCATGGTTTATCATAAAAATCCCATCCAAAGCTCATTTTGAAGAGGATGACATTTCCTACAACTCATCTTCACACTTCAAGTCCAAGAAATGCTCTCACAAAAAGTTATCAATTTCAACATTATAGGTCATTTTCAAAAGTCAACAAAAAGGCACTTTAAGTCAAAGACCATAACTTGAGATTGGTAAATCAAAATGACATGGGACCAAAGGCATTGGTTAGAGGACTTCAAGAACTTTCCAAAATGTCCAAGAACATGATCATAGCTTCAAAATTGAGCAAGATATGCATTGGAGAAGTTGGGAAATTTTTGGGAATTTTGAAAAGTCAACTTTGCCTAAAACACTTCAAAATTGCTAATGGGCCTCAAATTCTTCCTTGAATCATTACCCAAAGCCTATGCACGACCCATTGAGCTAAAAATGATTTATTTTCTTATTTTTAATTAATTAATTGAATTTTTATTCATATTAATTCATTTAATTAGATTTAATGATGAGAAAATATCAAATAATGCTTTTTAAATCTTTTTATGCAGCAAATATCTTCCACACATGCTAAGGATTTCGTGCATCAATCAACAAGACCAAATCTTCCATAATTGGCAAGGTTTTCATGGCAAAAAGATTGAAATTTTCATGATTGAAAATCAAATATATGAATCATAAATTCATGGATCCATCGGCTTGTTTTTGACCTAGAATGCTTCACATACATATGCACAAGGAAACCTAATTCAGACAAGACACGAAAAAGCTGCAAAAGAGCCATAACCAAATTGCAAATTTTCAACAAAAACTTGGAATCTGAAATCACATTTGCAGGATCACTCAAGGCCTAAAACCTATTCCAACACCTTGCTGACATTGCTAGGAAGCTATAGCAACCAAGAATAAGCTTCCACGTCCAAGGAAACGGTAGAACAGAATCGTGTTATTCACAAAAATTTCCATAATCGAATTCTGCATTCTATGCATCATTGTTATATTTTGATTGTTGATTTATGCTACTAACATCTTCCTGAAGCGTTTGGCATAGTTTAATTGTTCTAAAAGTGCTTGAATCGAAATCTACCATTGATGAAACCTAGGGTTTCAGAAGCTTCAAAATAGGGCTTCCCATATACTGTAAAATTGGACCATCAAACATACATGGACGAATTCGTTGCAAGAAACCTGATTCAACGATGACCTCGCGCTCAATTTATGTTAACGCATCTTCTAATCGCTATTTTTCGTGGCTGTGCTTAGTGGGGGTTTAAAACCCCCCACTACTTGTTTTATGTAATTACAGGAAAACAAAGAAGAAGCATACGTGGCTCTGTGTGGTTGGGAGGTTTGAATCTGCACGCGTTTTCCAGCGTAGTGGTTACTTTTCATACATTATTTTTATTTGTTATTATATTTACAAAAGCGCTTGAACGGTTCAGTGGTTGGATGTACGCTTGGTAAACGCTGGGACCTGGGTTCGATTCCCAGGTCCCCCATACAATTGTTATTATTTTTTCTAATCCATTCCCATGCAGTGCACGCCCCAGGGTCCATCATGCAACCTCAGATCCAAGCTTGCCACATGGCCATGAGCTTCCATCCAAGAGTCAGAAGATGAAGACCATCATATGGTCCAGTCAACCAGCATATGCATGATCAGAGAAGTCAAACAAGGCCTTGTCTCTTGGGCCAGAATTGCTTCAAAACACCTCCCTTTGGCCCTGAAAACCCCCCTTGGTTTGTATATTTTTCAATTCTATTTTCTTTGCTTTTTCTAATTCTTTTAATTATTTTTATTTAATTCACTTAAAATAATATTCTTTTCATAATAAAAAACAGAAAATTAAAAAATGTAAAATATATTTAATTATTATTAATTTACTCATTAATTTATTTTCTGTAAATAAACTCTAACAATTAATTTAGTTTAATTTAGGTTTTAAACTTTAATCTTTTCTTAATAAATAAAAAATATCTAGACTTAGGGTTTTTTTGACATTTTTCATCCTTTTCTTAATTAATTATTTTCATTATTTATTATTATAATTACTATTTATTTTTGTAAATGAACATGTATATTAATTAATTAGTAAATTAGAGTAACCTTAATATTTCTTTTTATTAATAATTAAAATATTTAGAACTAGGGTTTCATCTTAATCTTAATTTTCTTTATTTTCATAAATACCAAAAAACATAAAATAATAATTAGACTTTAATTTAATTTCAAGCAAAGGGTCAAAACCCTCGGACGTTCAATTTTAATTTCTTTTCGCGCATTATTTTCTTTTTTTGAATATTATGTAACTGCTCAAGGATTGTAATAGTAATTAGGTTTACCGCATTTATTTACTTTCCGCATCTTTTATCAAAAACGGGTCTTTGTATTTTGGCGATGTATAGACCCGCGCCTTGTAATAGCGTAGCCTTTATCTTTCCGCACTCTTGAATTCTAACTTGTATGAAAGAATGTATGGTTAATTAAAAACAAGCGTAGCTCACAATGCCATGATCAAAGATAAATATTAAACTGAAAATAACACACAAGTCCACACACCACTTCTAGGGTACGCCTCACCTGTTGCCTTCGAAACATGGTCGTCAAGTATAGGACGTTTTAGTAAGTCCTTATGTCCATGATCCAGTTGCCTCGGAACAGTTGCCTCGAAATAAGTTGCCTCGAAACCGTTGCCTCGGAATAAAAAAAGGATCCAGGACATAAGGGTAGCTTCTAAGGTGTCCTAACTGTTGCTTCGGTGACCACACTGTCCCTGCACTCGAATTAACCCGAACACCTCCAATGGTGGTGCTACCTACCTCTCAATGGTGGGATGGCACTACCTTAAGGACATTTACACAGCCTAATTCCTTAGGGTAGGTAGATGACTCATAGATACTTGCTCTATTAAAAAAAAACAAATAAAAAACCTTTTCACATCGACACTTTCAAAAAGCTTTCAAAACAATTTTTCAAACACTCTTGAGGACAGATACAAGAGTTATTCAGAAATCTTTAAACGAAACTTTTTCAAACCCACGCACACTTGAAAAGCAAACAAACATTTTGAAAACATAAAGAGCAAGTATCTAAGAGCCCATGGATAACCATGGATAGAAAGGGTGCTAACACCTTCCCTTTCTATAAATCTACCTCCCGAACCGAGAAACTATCTCATAAGGAATTTTGCTGTGCTTTTGTCCTTTCCATGTTGGAGAAAATAAAAGACGGTGGTGACTCTTGCTTCCGCGACATTTCGCGAACCAACGTTAAAACAATCAGATCTAAATCCACCAATCACAGATTGGAACTGCGTGTTGAATCTGAATTTATGCTAAAATGGGTGAAATAATATGCTTGTGATATAATGTTGATTGAGAAGCTTATAATGCATGTTAATTATGAGAAATCTCACCCTTACTTTAACAATTTCAGATTAAAGTTAGCAGCTCAGGAGTTGGTGAGGATGGCTCTAGAGCTATGTTACTTTAAGTCCGCGTGTCAGTGTCGTGCTCTGATAGGTTGTAACACTGGGGAACGTTTAGTTGAGGAATTAGTTATTATTCAATTGTTTCTTTGAATTTCATTGGGAATAATTATGTTTTGGTTTATTTCGTTTTGGTTATGGTATTTTTCCGCTGTGTAAGACATGGTCTTAATTTGATTGAATTATTTGAATAATGACCCTCAGTGTAGCATGACTACTGTTTTATTGGAAGTTTTATTTATTTCATAATTGTGACATCCCTTGTTCCGTGTTAACTCTGATGGAATATATATTTAATCATTGATATAATTAATATTATTCGGGGTATTTTAGAAGGGGTGTTACAAGGTGGGCATGTCAGGATGCAGGATAATGTATGGAACATCTCCTTCCATAACAGGCTCAATGATTACCAGGAGAATGGAGGGATAAGGCATCATAAGAATCTGAGCACGCATTCGTACCCATTTGAGGTAAGGCTCAAGAGGGATGAAATTCGTATGCCCCAATGTCTTGCTATCTACCTTGTTCAACATCCTCCAAGCTCGAATAAATCTCTGGCGATGACCTTGATCGTTGTTCTCGTAGACAAATACCAAACCTTGAATTAGCATCTCATGTGGACCATCCCTTCGGGCATAAACAAAATGTCTTAAAGCTAGGCAGGGGTTGTAGGTGATACCTCCCCTAATGCCAAGTAAAGGGACATTAGGGAATTATCCATAACGGTCGATGATGATAACATTCTCTATAGATCGGGAACACCAATGGATGTCTAAATGTTTGAGCGTCATCAAACTTTGTGACCACCTTGAACCTTGACCGTTCTTCAATACAGATTGGGGAAGATGCGAAATAAGCCATCTTGCCAAAAGAGGAGTACAACACATAAGGAAACTTCTTTTCCTCATAGTGCGAGTGTGAAAGGAATGTAGGATGTCCCCTAGCAAAGTAGGCATCGGGTTATGGGACACGAAGATTTTGACGGCGTTCACATCTATGAGTTGGTCAGGATTTGGAAATAAAACCATC
Source organism: Vicia faba (assembly GCA_948472305.1). Lineage (NCBI taxonomy): Eukaryota > Viridiplantae > Streptophyta > Magnoliopsida > Fabales > Fabaceae > Vicia > Vicia faba. The sequence continues at coordinate 622,428,688 of OX451736.1, forward strand.
CCATAGATGATGAGAGCCATAATTTCCTCAAAAGCTTGCAAATCGAAAGATTTCCAACAGCTTTGGGCTTTATCAAACAATAACTTTTCTAGGAAACTCTTGACACCACTCCTTGTTTCCAAATTGGTTGTGACATCAGATGGTTGCAAGTGTAGAGCTTCAGCAATCTCTTCTGGATTTGGATCTCTTTCCGTATCGTTTAAAGGTAGTTGATTGAGAATGGGAATCCTCAAGACTTGGGAGAATTCTTCCAAAGTGGGCACAAGTTGATAATCGGGAAATGTGAAGCAATGGTGTAAAGGATCAAAGAACTGAAAGAGCACCTTCATCATGTCTCATCAGTGTTGGAGGTGACCAAGTTTAGAAGACAACCATGTCTTTCAGTGAATGGAGAATTTTCAGGAATCCTTGAAGCTAGCTCTTTAAGTTGTGGAAGGATCCTTACAAGATTGACTTGAATGGTTTTCCTGCGGATAGAATCCATGTCCTACAAAATAGAACAAAGATAAATCCCAAAATCCATGAAATAGTTAGTGAATGAATATGATTTTATGATGTTCATGATGTTATGTACAAGTAAATATACACACACAAAGAAAAAAAGTCCTTAGGTTTAGGCTTGAATGGAGTTTTATAGGTAAGTACCCTCTTGAAATTTAGTTGGCTTAAAACCTGACCTAGCAATAGTAATTGGGTTCTAAAGAGCTCAGTATCACTGGTTTATTTCCTTGGTCATTGTTTCATCATAAGCCTCTTTAATGGCTGCCGAAATATCCCAAAAAACCAAACTTCAATGAGTGTAGTATTGAGTATCTATCAACTTTGGACTATACCAAAGCCGGTCATTTCACTACGTCCTAATGGCCAAGTTGGTCAAGTAAAGGTTATAAAAGTTCATTAGTGCTTTATGACATCACTCAGCGGCCCCGTATTCTCCTTTATTAACTCAAGGGCTACCGGTACCCACAAATATGTCGTACTAATGTAGTTATTGCTTAGACCATGTCAGTATACCCCGCACAGTTTCCACAATGTATTGCTACTTATCTATAATGTATCCAAAATCCGGGTAGAGGATTAAAACCCAAATAAAGAACCATAATGTAAAGCATACAAGTCAAACAATGAAAGCAAGTAAATATGATCTAACCCTAAGGTAACCCCACTTTTAGAATTGTCCCCAGCAGAGTCACCAGTTCTATGATACGGTGGGTGATCTGACTTGGGTGTTTTTCATTTGATCGCAAATGTTGAGGTTAGCAAGAGTCGCCACCTAATTTTCTTTTATCCAAAAGGAAAGGTGAAAAAGCACAGGAAAGACCTTTGAGATTGTTTCTTGAGTTCGGGGGGTAGATTATGAAAAGGGAAGGTATTGGAACCTTTTTCATCCATGGTTTTCCATGGGCTCTTAATTACTTACTAGATCACTTGCTTTTATTTGAAATTGTACTTTGTGTGTGTGATATGGTGGCAGAACCGACTGTTAATATTGGTTTGCATTTTTTGTTTGCAAAATGTTGCAGTAAGCAAGAGTCTCCCTCGACTTTTATTTTATCCAATCAAGAAAAGAAAAAAGAACAGAAAAAACCTTTTTCGAGATGTTTCTGAGTACAGGGGGTAGATTATAGAAAGGGAAGGTGTTAACACCCTTTCCATATGTGGTTTTCCATGGGCTCTTAGGTACTTGCTCATTTTGAAATTACTTGTGTGTGCTTTTCTTTGAAAAGTTTTGTTTTACTTCGTTTTAACCCTTGTTTCTGTCCTCAAGAGTGTTACGAAGTGTTTTGAAAACTTTAGTTTGAGAAGTTTGTTTGAAAGTGTATGGTGTAAAAGATTTGTTGTTTTGAGCAAGTACCTAATAATTATCTACCTACTCGAAAAAAGGCGTTCTTTTCCTCCTATCCTTTAGGTCGTGTTATCCTACTATTAGTGAGTAGGTAACCCTAGTCATTGGATGTTTGAGGGACTATTGAAAGGGACGTAATGGTCATTGAAGGCAACATGTAAGGATACCTTAGCATTTCGAAGGGACTGTCATCATATATTCGTAGGCAACATCGAGGGACAAGATCATTTCTCGTAGGAAACTCGAGGGACATTGAGGGACTATGATCTTTATGATGACTTTTAGATTGAGGGTCTTTTGCTAAAATATCCCTTCGTTCAAGGGACATGACCATTGTTTTTCCGAAGGCAACTAAGTGGGGAGTACCCTAGGGGTGCAAGTGTGTAACAGTGTATTTTTCAGTTATATTTATCTTGTGATTAGGGTTTTCTATCGTTCATTTTTATCTTTCCATACAATCCTATTAATCTAAGCATTGCATGAAATATAGTAGCAGGAGATAAAGGCGGAAATGTAAACCTAAGCTATTACAGAGCTTTGGGGCAGTTACATAATAGTGAAGAGGGCGGAAAAGAAATCCTAAAACTATTACATCCCGGGAGCAATTACATAATAATGATGGGAAAAAAATGGGAAAAATAAAGCTACGCTATTACAGTTGAATGCTCCCTATACACTTTATCTAGGAAAATAAAAATAAGATGAAAATAGCAAAGAAAATATTTTGGTGATTTTTTATGAAAAAGTGATTTATGATAATTAATTAAATAAACCTAAAAAACCTAATTAATTTTAATTAATAAAAAAATGTCAATTTTGAAAAAAGTTAATTAAAATATCTAAATCCTAATTAGTTTTAATTAAAAAAAGGTTAATTTTGAAAAAAAGTTTTAAAAAAAAAATTATAATTAATTAACCTAAAAATTAAATTAGGTTTTTTTGTAAAAAAAAAAGATTTGTGAAAAAAGTTTTGTGGTTAAGTGGATTTAAGATTGAAAAAGACAAATTGGTTAGAAACCAAAAACAAACAATGAAATTACAAACCTAAAATTAAATTAAAACCTAAAATTAAACTAAAACCCTAAAATTAATTATTTGAGTTTATTAGGAAAAATCAAAGGTTTGTGAAAAATGTTAAGTTTTATGAAAAAGGTTTTCAACAGAAAGAATAAAAATAGGTAAAAGAGTAAATAGAATAGAAGAAAATCAAAACCAATAGGGATGAGTGTTGAATCCACTCCCTTAACCTTCTCAGGATGTCTGCCTCGTCATGCCTTGGTGGTTGTTCTGTTTTGCCCTTAACACATTAAATAAATTACTATATCATGAAATACAAATAAAGCAAATATATGAAATTTTGTAATGTTAAAACCGATATGACATGTATGAATGCTTCTACACCTTTTTGATCATGGGGATCAAACCAGCCTTACCCTTACTGGAGAAGTAGTGAGATGTGGATTTGTAATAAGGATGGCTTGTTTGTAGTAAGATGGTGGTTTCTAACAAGGATTTTAAGGTTTTTAGGGTTTTTGAAGGAATTTGATATTTTGACAGGGTTATGGAAAAGGTTTTTTTTCTCGTTTTGTTTGTGTGAAAAGAATGAGATTATATAATGGAAATTAGAGAAAAAAATGGGCTTTAAATATGCAATTGGGCCTCCAATAACCAGAAGCAATAGTGCAGATTTTTAATCACTTGAGTTTGTCACGTTCCAGGCTAAATTGCAGGGGCTTAAGTGCAATTTTTGAAGTTGAAATGTGAAAATAAAATGTAGGCGACATCAATAACTAACTCTTGTCCAAAAATAGGCTCAATCGGATAAACAGTGAATTAGTTATGAATTTTTGAAGTTTTGGCTCAGACAAACTTATTTTGGGCTCTAGTGTCAACTCTGACACGTTCTTCAATAAAAAAATGGTATTGATCGGAGCATAAGCCAGTCTCGACTTTGGAAGCAAAGTTGTAGATCTCTGAGTCAGTGACCTTGTGTAAAAGATGGGCCCAACCCGATAAAAATTTACTGAGTTATGAATTTTCGAAGTTTCGACCCAGATGAAATAATAATCAGCATTCAGGATTTTCAGCGCGTCACGCACACTCTGAGAAAAAAACAAAGGCCTTTTGGATACCGTTTAAACTCAATACCTCCTGTGAAATCTTAGCCAACTCAATTTTTGAAATTTTAGCGCTAGAACCAGCTCGATACAATGAAAATCGACCAAGTTATGATTTTCTGAACATGATGCAAATAAACGTGTCACAAATTTTCTGTACGAAAATACTTGATAAATCTGTATTTTTGAAGATCTTATAATAGAAATTGGCTTCTAGCCGTGAGAGATGAAAACATAGATGACGTCAAGACATAATTTTAGCCACTGGAACGGGTTCAAAACAAGCCACGATCTTCAAGTTATGAATTTTTTAGTGCGTAAAAACTGCACTTTCAGCACACTTTTTTACCATATTTCTTCGAGAAAACTCACACATTCGGAGACCTTCTTTAAAGAATTGACTCTTGAGCTGAACCTGAATTTGAGAATACGTTATCAGAGATATCTTGGCGAAAGAACATCTAAATATCACGTGCCGGGTTGGACTTGTGAATCTTTCAACCCCGAATCATTGCAAAACGGCGAACCGATCTTCAGCACGGAAAATACTCTGAGAACATCCATTAGTGAAATAAACATCACTTGTAACCTGAAGAAGCTTGATAAATATACCTTTATTCCATAACCATAAAACCAATAATACGCGTGTATGAAAAGAGGGTAAATTTTGGGGTACAACAGCTGCCCCTGTTCAATCTTCTTAAACCTGAAGATTTAGATTGGCTTGTCTACCTTTCGTGCTTTGAAGGTGGAAGATGATTGAACACTAGAGTGCCCAGAAATTTGCACTCGTCTATAATGATGCTTGACTATGTAGGTAGTATCGGTAATGGGCTTACAGATGCCATTTAGAGGAGATGACGGAAGGTCATCGGAGATGGGCTTAAACATGCCATCCGGAAGATATGACAGAGAATCGTCGGAGATGGGCTTAAAGATGTCATCTAGAGGATGTTGATTTCCCGAGATAGACCTTTGATGAGAATTCTTGTTCCTGTCGTTGAGGAGGAATCTGCTGAGGAATGTTGGTCTCTGTCTTAGGAGAAATGGAATTTTAGGAACTCCAATTGTCCGTTACTCTACTGGAGAATCATCTCTTAGTCGAGGAGATGAAAATGAACTACTATCTGGTCATGATCCAGGCTTTACATTAATTTGCTGAGGATAATAAGACTGACTGCTATCTGGTCATGCTCCAGGTTTTACAGTGACTTATTGGGGAGATGAGATTACACTTGCTATCTGGTCGTGCTCCAGGCTTTGCAATCTCAAAAACTGTTATCTGGTCATGTTCCATGCTTCAGAAGGAATTAAGTGGTTATCCGGTCGCATCCGGATTTCAACTTGAATTTAAGGCATACTAACATCCAGTCGTTTCCAGGCTTCAATAGTAATTGGCCGAGTAAACTGCTATTTGGTCGAATTTAAAGCTTCGCAGTACCTCATATTGTTATCTGGTCGTGCTCCAGGTTTCACAGTGTCTCTTGCCGTTATCTGGTCGTGCTCCAGACTTCACAACGTCTTATACCATTATCTGGTCGTGCTCCAGGCTTCGGTAATTTGGGAAATCAAGTTTATATCCGGTCAGTTTCTAGGCTTCATAGCTTTTTTAACTGGAATAGAAATCTTAGTATCGATTTGACTGAACCAGGGAAAGGTCTCGAGCTGTCTTCAACCGAGAAAGAAATATTAGCATCGATTTGAATGAACCGGGGGAAGGTCTCGAATTGACTTTGACTGGTATAGAAATCAGGAGAATCTTAGCGGCGATTCGGCTGACCCAGACGAAAGTCTTAGAACATCTTCAACTAGAATAGATACCTTTGTGTCGATTTGATTGAACCAGAGAAAATCTTGAGAAGTGTTGGAATATCTTCAACTGGAATAGAAACCTTGGTGTCGGTTTGACTGAACCAGAGAGAACTTGTGAGAACTTGATTGCATCTTTCCCTGAAAGGTAAAGAGTTAGTCGTATGTAATGTCATGATGTATGAAATGTATTGAGTAATGATGTTCTCAAAATAAATGAGATTGTGATGTATAATATGTATGCACATGCCATGAGGTATGGATATGCAATGATGTTGTGATATTCTCTAGCTGGGAAAAATAAATCTTGGACTACTGCTGGAGAGTATAAGGAGTTGAGTTCTTCGTTTCCGCTGGGGATATTGATCGAAGATGATTAGCTGGGGATTTACATCCATTCTGCTTGAGAATATTCTATCGGAAGAGACTCTGTCTGAGAATAATTCTGCGGGGGAATGACTCTGTGGGGAAGAGAGATACTTTGTTGGAAGATCTGCTGATTTGGAGAAATAAACTCAACTGGGGATGAACTTCCATTGCTGGAGAGAAGAGCTCTGTTGGAGATTGAGCTTCCGCTGTCAGAGAAATAAATTCTGCTCGGGAGATGGCTTTATAAACTGCTCATGGTTATAAAACTTGGCTGGGGAATGTAGATATTAGCTTTCTGAAGGAACCTGCTGGGGAAAAAATTCCTGCTTGGGGATACGGAGGTCGGACCTTGGTTGTCTCGGCTCTGTGGGGAATATAGATATCAGTGGCAGGTATGTGATAGTGACTTTGCTTCCAACTGTCTCTGCCCCTTCTACCATGCTGGAAAAAGTACATGCGGAGATTTTATGGATGGATCTAAGTCATGATTATACTTGAACATGTATTTAATGAGTGTCCGTATGACATCCGTCTCTAGATCGTATCTGAACTATACTTGAAACATGTGTTGAATGAGTGTCAGAATGACATTCGTCTCTGGATCGTATCTGAACTGTACTTGAAACATGTGTCGAATGAGTCTCAGAATGACATCCGTCTCTGGATCGTATCTGAATTGTACTTGAAACATGTGTCAAATGAGTGTCAGAATGACATCCGTCTCTGGATCGTATCTGAACTGTGTTTGAAACATGTGTTGGATAAGTGTCAGAATGACATCCGTCTCTGGATCGTATCTGAACTGTATTTAGAGGAGAATTTGGAGTAAGTATCAGGATGACATCCGTCTCTGGATCGTGCCTGAACTGTTTCTAGAAGAGAAATCTGGAATAAGTAATAGGATAACATTCGTCTCTGGATCGTACCTGAACTATTTTTAGAAGAGAAGTCTGGAATAAGTATCAGGATAACATTCGTCTCTGGATCGTACCTGAATTGTTTCTCAATGTATGAAAATCTTGAATAAGTAGCAGAATGACATCCGTATCTGAACAGTTTCTCGATGTATGAAAATCTTGAATAAGTAGCAGAATGACATCCGTATCTGGATCATATCTGAATCGTTTCTTGATGTATGAAAATCTTGAATAAGTAGCAGAATGACATCCGCACCTGGATCGTATCTGAACCGTTTCTCGATGTATGAAAATATTGAATAAGTAGCAGAATGACATCCGTATTTGGATCATATCTGAACCGTTTCTCGATTTTGGCGCTCTTGATTAATGCTGATCAAGGTATAAGTCTTCCACTGATAGACAGGTGACGGGACATAGTCGTACGTTTTAAATCCCTAACTTTTGTCGGAACCCTTTTGGTTCGCCGAGATTCCCTTATTTTTGCCTAGGTGTGTCAACCTAGCGGGTCTTTTTTTTCATGCGTAGTATTTTCTGACTATGTCCACACTTTCAGGATGTAGAGAGTTATCACTGTCCATAGTGTTGTGTTATAGTACTGTCAAAAATGTTTTCTTTACATGATTCGTTGCTGGAATGCATGCGTAATGCCCCAAGCGATTCAGATGGAGATTTGCCCCTGGTTATTTGGCACTTTTGGAGAGACTGCCCCAGGTGTGTTTAGAAATCATGTCATTCCCCTTGCTTATGGAAGACCTATTATTGGAAGTGTCTTTCCCGCTGAGGTGATTCTGTCTATTGAGAGGATATATGTTCGTTGAATATCCATTGTGCAGTTTTCTCTGCTGTCAAACAATTAGTCATATGCAAACAATGTCATTTAAAGAATGAAAAACTCATGTTTGTCTTGAAATTTTTTTTTGAAAATGTGTTTTGTGTAGTAAAACTAAATTTGCAAGAATGTGATATCAACTCAGGATTCGTAATAAAGCCTACGGGAGTCAGGATACCTTTGTAAGAGTATGCTCTCAAACTAACCCATGCTTCAGCTAGGACTTTTTAAGGGTTATAACGTGTCATGGTTCACGGTTCAAGAAACAAAGGATAAAGGCTCAAATTTGATTTGTTCCCAACCCGCTCTTCGTGATGTTCTTCAGTCCTATGCTCAGTTAATTGCGCGTTTAGATCTCGATTAAGTCTGGAATCTTTGCTCTGATACTTGGTGATGATTCAGAAATTGAACATTTGTTTTGAAAATGCAGTCATTTTTGTAATCTTCTTTTTGTCGAGGATTTGTAGTAACCTCTTTTTTTAGTTTTCGTTATCCCTTCTTTTTCCTGAACTGTTTCTTTTGTGATTACAGTCAGTGGGATGCCCCAATTTTTCTCTTAAGTCTCCTTCATAGGTTTTGACTTAATGGGCTTTTATTTTGAGATATAATGACTGCTTGTCTTGACGATTATATGGAACCATCACCTTATTTTTTTTGGAAGGATGGCTTCAATGTCATTCGTTGTGTACGAAGCGGTAGATTGTGACTGAATGCGCCTCTGAATTAACTGAGAAAACTACCCTGCCCCAGGTTATGGTTAAGGGTTTTAATTTGTGTGAAAAGAAAAACTCCTACTTCTTTGGCTCGAAGGGGTTGACTAGGGATTATATTCCTTATAACTCCACTATTTAGGATTTGAAACAATGCATGTACATCGTCAGCGGGGTCTGTTTAAAAGCATATTGTAGAGATTGTGGTATCATTTTTGTCATCCTCCCTCTAAAGCTTAGTTTTTAATTGGGAGTTGAATATCACAAAAGGAAATAAGAATGCATTTTTAAAATAGTGAATACAAGTGAACTGATTCAAGATAAACATGTGCAATGCATTGATGAAATAACGAGGTTTGATATAAATAAATGTTCAAACAAATAAAAAGAAAATTACACATTGAAAACTCTAATGAACAAAAAGTCTTCTTGTGAGAACTTGTCACTTCAGATGGTATGCCTTGGAGGGATGGCAGAAGAACTCAGCCTGACCGTCTTGTGCGAATTACAGCGCTCTTTCATCAATAAGGTCTTGAATTTTATTTCTCAATGCCCAAAAGTTGTTGGTGTCATGTCCAGGACTGTTGGAGTGGTACGCACATCTTGCATTTGGATTGTATCTTGGGTAGGCTATGTTGGGATTCTGAGGAGGGTCCCTTAACATAACCAACTTGGCCTTCAACAGGCATTGCAATGCTTGAGCCAATGACATATTGATCTCGGTGAAGCGTCTTTCGAATGTATTCTTCTTATGCCGATTGCCCCATTGTCGTTGGTGAGGTTGTGGTTGGGCTTGTGATGTAGTAGCAATCTGGAAAGGTCTGTTCCCAACCTCTTCTCTCATTGGGGGATGATTAATGCCTTAATCCATAATTTTAACTGTTTGTTTCACGGATTTGCATCCATCTTGGTGAAGGTTGTTGAGGAAGGCTCTTAGCCCCTCTTATCCTCGAGCTAAGTTTTGGATAAGAGTCATCTGCCCCAGCATCTGGATTCTCATTGCTTCTACCTCAGCTTGCAGTTGTTCCAATTGTTCATCCTTGTTGTTGTCAGGATGTTCCTTGGTCAGATTTCCGGCGAAGAGTGTTTTCAGATCTTCTTGCCCCTTGGATAGATTCAGGAGAAATTCCTAGAACTGGGCATCTTGAGCTCGGAGATCTCTGTTGTCTTGTTGGAGAGCCATTGCTGAAATAAACAGCGAGAACATGAGAGACCTGCTTTGAAACCTGCTTATGCAATGATATGTATTATATATGTATGCAATGTTTTCAAGGATCTCGTGGGGTAAACAAGAAAATGTCAGAAGTTGAATTTTGCAGCTTTGATTGAAGAACTTTGTATCATTGGGAGTCCTTCTACAAGAGTCAAGCTCACCATATCAAGTGGGTCATAGCCCCTGACTCAAGTTGTTGAGTTTTGATCTTCTGAAGACATTGGCTAGAGGAAAATAACTCCCTTTGCCCCTTGCTAGACGTCTGATTTATCATAACCTGCATCACAGGCCCTCGAGATCCTTGAAATGGTTAAGGAAATGTTAAGGCATGATGTTATGATGTGTATGTTATGCTTTTAAGCAAATGTGCGAAGTTATGTAAGCAAGTAAACCCTGCAAGAAATCCAATTTATTGGATAATAACTGTAAACAAAACCTGCAAGGAACTCATGTTGTCAGGTAATAACACTCTACAAGTAGTTAAAGTTGAAAGCACACAAGTCACGCAAACAACCTTAGGTTTAGGCTTGCATGGGTTTTAAGGTCATACCCTCTTGAAGCTTAGTTGGTTCCAAACCTGTCTTAGAAAAGTAACCGGGTTCTAAAGATTCTCAATATCACTGATCATCCTTTATCGGGCATTGTTTCAACTCAAGCAATCTTTTCTTGCGGCCGAAATATCCTGAAAGTATGATCTTAATGAGTGTAACATCGAGTATCAACCAATCCCCAGCTTTATACCGAGGTCGGCTATCTCACTATTTTCTAATGGCCAAGTTTGTTCAACTAAGGTTCTAAGATCTGTTAGTGCTTCACGATACCACGCGGCGGCGGCCCCGTATTCTCCTTGTTTCCACATGAAGGATACTGGTACCAACCAAGTGTCACACCAATACAACCATTGCTTAAACCATGTCGGTCTATACCATACAGTCTCCACAATCTATTGTTGTTTACCTAAAAAGTGTCCCCAGATCCGGGTGTAGGATCTTTAATAATACCCAAACAAAACCTATGAATTTAAAGCAGGCATGGTAAAACAAAAAAGTAATTTTAAAATTACCTAAATCCTAAGGTAAACCACACTCTATATTCCCCAGTAGAGTCGCCAGTTCTGTGATATGGTGGCAGAACCGACTGTTAATACTGGTTTGCGTTTTTTTGTTCGTAAAATGTCGCGGTAAGCAAGAGTCACCACCGACTTTATTTTATCCAATCAGGAAAAGGAAAAAGAACAGAAAAAACCTTTTTCGAGATGTTTATGAGCATGGGGGTTAGATTATAGAAAGGGAAGGTGTTATCACCTTTTTCATCCATGGTTTTCCATAGGCTCTTAGGTACTTGCTCATTTTGAAGTTGCTTGTGTGTGCTTTGCTTTGAAAAGTTTTGTTTTACTTCGTTTTAACCCTTGTTTCTGTCCTCAAGAGTGTTACGAAGTGTTTTGAAAACTTTAGTTTGAAAAATTTGTTTGAAAGTGTATGGTGTAAAAGATTTGTTATTTTGAGCAAGTACCTAACAGTTATCTACCTACTCGAAAAAGGCGTTCTTTTCCTCCTATCCTTTAGACCGTGTTATCCTACTATTAGTGAGTAGGTAATCCTAGTCGTTGGATGTTTGAGGGACTATCGAAAGGGACGTAATGGTCATTGAAGGCAACATGTAAGGATACCTTACCATTTCGAAGGGACTGTCATCATATATTCATAGGCAACATTGAGGAACAAGATCATTTCTCGTAGGCAACTCGAGGGACATTGAGGTACTATGATCTTTATGATGACTTTTAGACTGAGGGTCTTTTGCTAAGATATCTCTATGTTCGAGGGACATGACCATTGTTTTTCCAAAGGCAACCAAGTGGGGAGTACCCTAGGGGTGCAAGTGTGCAACAATGTATTTTTCAATTATATTTATCTTGCAATTAGGGTTTTCTATCATTCATTTTTATCTTTCCATACAATCCTATTAATCTAAGCATTACATAAAATATAGTAGCAGGAGATAAAGGCGGAAATGTAAACCTAAGCTATTACAGAGCTTTGGAGCAGTTACATAATAGTGAAGAGGGCGGAAAAGAAATCCTAAAACTATTACATCTCGGAAGCAATTACACGATAATGATGAAAAAAAAGCGAGAAAAATAAAGCTATGTTATTACAGTTGAATGCGTCCTATACACTTTATCTAGAAAAATAAAAATAAGATGAAAATAGCAAAGAAAATGTTTTGGTATTTTTTTAATGAAAAAGTGATTTATGATAATTAATTAAATAAACCTAAAAAACCTAATTAATTTTAATTAATAAAAAAAGTCAATTTTGAAAAAAGTTAATTAAAATATCTAAATCCTAATTAGTTTTAATTTAAAAAAAGGTTAATTTTGAAAAAAAGTTAAAAAAATATAAAATTAATTAACCTAAATATTAAATTAGGTTTTTTTTGTAAAAAAAAAGTTTGTGAAAAAAGTTATGTGGTTAAGTGAATTTAAGATTGAAAAAGACAAATTGGTTAGAAACCAAAAACAAACAATGAAATTAAAAACCTAAAATTAAATTAAAACCTAAAATTAAATTAAAAACCTAAAATTAATTATTTGAGTTTATTAGGAAAAATCAAAGGTTTGTGAAAAATGTTAAGTTTTATGAAAAGGGTTTTCAACAGAAAGAATAAAAATAGGTAAAAGGGTAAATAAAATGAAAGAAAACCAAAACCAATAGGGGTGGGTGTTGAACCCATGCCCTTAACCTTATCATGATGTCTGCCTCGTCATGCATTGATGATTGTTCTATTTTGGCCTCAGTGTTTTGTAATAACCCTGCATGGGGCCCTGTCTAAATCTGCAGTGTTGAATCTCATGAATACATTAAATAAATTACTATATCATGAAATACAAATAAAGCAAATATATGAAATTTTGTAATGTTAAAACCGATATGGCATGTATGAATGCTTCTACATCCTTTTGATTATGGAGATCAAACCAGTCTTACCCTTACTGGAGAAGTAGTAAGATACCTTTACTGGAGAAGTAGTGAGATGTGGATTTGTAACAAGGATGGCTTGTTTGTACTGAGATGGGAGTTTGTAACAAGGATTTTAAGGTTTTTAGGGTTTTTGAAGAAATTTGATATTTTGACAGGGTTGTAGCAAAGGTTTGTTTTCTCGTTTTGTTTGTGTGAAAAGAGTGAGATTATATAATGGAAATTAGAGGGAAAAATGGGCTTTGAATGTGCAATTGGGCCTCCAATAACCACAAGCAATAGTGCAGATTTTTATTCACTTGAGTCAGTCACGTTCCAGACTAAATCACAGAGGGTTAAGTGAAATTTTTGAAGTTGAAATGTGAAAACAAAATGTATCCGACATCAAGAACTAACTCCTGTTCGAAAATGGGCTCAATCAGATAAACGGTGAATTAGTTATGAATTTTTGAAGTTTTGGCTCAAACAAACTTATTTTGGGCTCCAGTGTCAACTCTGAGACGTTCTTCAATAAAAAACTGGTATTGATCGATGCATAACCTGGTCTCGATTTTGGAAGCAAAGTTGTAGATCTCTAAGTCAGTGACCTTGTGTAAAAAGATAGGCCCAATCCGATAAAAATTGACTGAGTTATGAATTTTCGAAGTTTCGACCCAGATGAAATAATATTCAGCATTCAGGATTTCCAGCGCGTCACGCGCACTCTGAGCAAAAAACAAAGGCCTTTTGGATACCGTTCGAACTCAATACCTCATGTGAAAACTTATTCAACTCAATTTCTGAAATTTTGGCGCCTGAACCAGCTTGATACGGTTAAAATTGACCAAGTTATGATTTTCTGAACATGACGCAAATAAACTTCTGTCACAAATTTTCGGTACGAAAATACTTGATAAATCCGCATTTTTGAAGACCTTATGATCGAAATTGGCTTCTAGACGTGAGAGATGAAAACGTATATGACATCAAGACGGAATTTTAGCCACCGGAGCAGGTTCAAAACAAGCCACGATCTTCAAGTTATGAATTTTTTAGTGCGTAAAAACTGCACTTTTAGCACACTTTTTCACCATATTTCTTCGAGAAAACTCACACATTCGGAGATCTTCTTTAAAGAATTGACTCTTGAGCCGAAACTAAATTTGAGAATATGTTATCAGAGATATCTTGGCGAAAGAACACCTGAATATGACGCTCCAGGTTGGAGTTGTGAATCTTTGAACCCCGAATCATTGCAAAACGGCGAACCGATCTTCAGCATGGAAAATACTCTGAGAACATCCATTGGCGAAATAAACGTCACTTGTAACCTGAAGAAGCTTGGTAAATATACATTTATTCCATAACCATAAAACCAATAATATGCGTGTATGAAAAGAGGGTAAATTTTGAGGTACAACAGTGTGGTTTTTTGAAAGTATTTTGTAAAGAGGCATTTGTTTAGTTAAACTTTGTAATGATTCTCATTTGTAAGAATGTATACAAAGATGTTGGTCTTTTGAAAATGTTTTCAAGTTTGTAAGATGTTTTGAAAGTGTAGGTGTTTGTTTTGAAAATAGAAAGGATGTTTTGTTTTGAAAGAAGCAAGTAACTAGGAGCATTCTACTCAAAAAATCTTTCATGTTCATTTCCTCTTTCCTTTGACATTGTTATCTTACCATTAATTTGGTAAGTAACCCTATCTTTAGATGTAAACGGGACGGGTGTGGGTCATCGTATAACCATGATTAGCAATGTTGCAAGGTATCTTAGCATTCTCATTTAGGGACTAAGATATTTTGAAAGGCAACATAGATAGCGTAATCGAGGGACTATGATCTTATATTTTGCTTGTTTTTGCTAAGATACCTCACATGCGTAATATGACCATTTTGTAAGGCAACCAAGTGGATTTTACCCTAAGGGTGCTTGTTTGCAAGTGTATTGTTTTTCATGCTTGATTTTGTCTTTGATTAGGGCTTTCTAATTGATTGGTTTTAGTCTTTCCATACAAACCCTAATTACTAGCATTTGTATATAAAGCGAAAATTGCATAATTTAAAATTACTACGCTATTACAATACTTGTGGGAGGGGGTGTACAAATTATAAACGGGGATTGCAAGAAAATAAAGCCTAATTATCTATTACAACCATATTAAATTTGTACAAGAATTAAATAAATAATGTGCAAAAATGAATAAATATACAAGAATGTAAATGTAAAGAAAATGGATGTTTATTTGGATTTTTTAGGGAAAAGGGGTTTTGTTTTAACCTAATTTACTAAAATAAAAATAATTAATTAAATTAGTAAAAAGTAAAACTAAATTTACTAGGAAAATAATTTAAATAAAACCCTAATCCACTAATTGATTAAAAAAGAAATCAAGTTTATAAGAAGAATGTTTTTGGTATTTTTATCTTAAAAACAATTTATAGTATTATAAAATATTTTTGGTCTTTTTATATTAAAATAAAATATTTAAATTATGTAAAAGAAAATAACTAAAATCCTATTTTTTAAATTAAATTTACAAACCTATTAGTAAAATAAATAAAGTAATGATTAAATAAAATAATTTTTTTGTGTAAAAAATAAATAATCTATGTCAAAATATAAATCTAATGTTTTTATATTTTTTCTTATTTTTTTTAGTATTAGATAAAATATTTAAGAAAACAAATAAATAAAAATGAGAAAAAGAAAATAAAATGGGCCAGGGGTGTGAATAGCCAGCAAGTGGGGTTAGTAGTAAGAAAAAAAATATAAGGCCCAAGGGATGAGGCCCAACACTGCAAACAAATGACAAAAATATGGAAAATGTGAGAAAACAAGTAAAAAGGGTACCACTGGGGCTCGAACCCAGGTCCCTATAGTCATAGGTGCGCGCTTCTACCACTGGGGTGACTATACATCCATTTATATAAATCAAACCATAAATATATGATAGTAAACAAGTCCATGGCCTGAACTTCATCTTCAACCTCACACCCATCCAGAGTACCTGCATCTTGTTCATCTTTCATCCATTTGCAAAAATGTAAACATGAATCTTGTAGCAAATTTCCTCACGATTTCAGAAATGCAAAGCAATAAAATTATAGATCAGAGACAAGCATTTTAATGGCCCTAATCTGAACCCTAAAAATTTCAGAAACCTCAATCCTAAAATTCTCTAAGCTCAAGCAATATAAATGAAAACTATGGACATGGTTAGCTTTAGGGCAATGATATCTACATTTTTCATTCACAAATAAACCATTAATGACGCCTGTATGAAGAGTTTAAAAGTCAGAAAACTTATCTTGCAAGAGGGTATCGTGTTTGGAGTTTGAGTAACTTTTAGTGAGTTCCAATGATTGGATTAGCTTTCTCAAGTTCCCAGGAAGCTAATGTGATGCTTAGCTTGAGCTGAAAGTGCCTGAGGAGTTTTGGAGAAGTCAAGGTACAAGGTGTTGTTTTTGAAAATGGTGGATGATGATGGAGGTGTTACAGTGGTGTTGCAGGTGTTAGAATTGTTTGTGTATGTTATTTAGAAGCTTTTGAAAGTAAAAGGCCAAGAAACGCACGAGCAAATTTGGAGATTGGATTCAAAACTCAGAAATGGCAAGTTTTGAGGTGTTTTTGGTGATTCTATGTTCTTGGTGTTTTCAGGGCTTAAGCATGCGTGGGATTTGTGGCAAATAACTTGTGTATGTATAAGCAAAAGGTCTTGAGTGCTTTGGAGACTCAGAAGTACAAGTTACAAGTTAATTGCTAGGTTACTTGATTTTGAAGAAAAGTGGGAAAACAAGTTTCAATGTGTAGTACAAGCACAGGCTGGGTGATTGTAAGTGTATAAACAAGTTTCTCTTGAGTTATAAGATAGGTATGATCAGAAGAGAACAAGTTCAAGGCTCAAGAACAAGTTTTATGCAAAAAGCTACTTTATCAAGATGGCATTGTGCACTTTCTTCCCAAAATGGATATAAAACATGGCCTTGCATTAAATGCTTGAATTGAGACCTCTAACGGTTGTGCAAGCAATTAATTATGGAGTGACTAACAAGTTTGAGGCCTGCAAAGTAGAGGTTATACAACAAAAGTTTGAATTTTGAATCTTGTTCATCACAAAATGACTTGTAATTCAAGTGTAAAAACCCTAACTTAATCTCTTCGATTCTCCCTACTCAAAAATGATCTCAAGGATTTCTTGGATATTTTGGAAAGCTTACAATGTGCTCTACAACCCCTCTTTGAATCACTTTTGAAAATTCTCGTTGGAACTATATGAAAAAGTGCCATGAAGTTATATCAAAATCCTGACCAAATTAGGGCAAATTTTCACTAAGTGTTTTATTTCATGACCATGTGTTCTTAAAATTATAACTTGAGATACAAGAACTTTAGGAAGGAGTTGTGTAAAACAATGTTATAGATTTAATGGAGATCTACAACTTTCATTTTGAAAGTTTCTTTTGAATCATCTTGCATCATGGTGAAAACTTTGCTCAAAGTTGTGAAAAAATAAGAAATTTTCAACACTTAGAAAAATTTCTAAGTTTAGAAATTTTAACTTTTCAAAATGAAATCTTGAATTTTTGATTTCTTGATGAATAAGTTTCATATTTTGGCATGCTTTGATGAATTGTGATCTTTGACATTTAATTTTGACCAAAAAGTCAAAGTTTGATTTTTCAGTATACAGTTGACTGAAAATTCATTTGTCAATCCATTGGACTTGAGCAATATTTTGAGCCATGTCAATAGGTCAAAATGATTCAATTGGACTCTTGAGATCATGCCTTAAACCAATTGATCATTTGCTAGGTCAAAAATCAGAAATTGCCTTTTCCCAGTCAAAACCCTAATTTTGACCATTTTGCCCTTTTGAAGATTTGATCAAATTTATTGAGGAATTATGGTCCAAACTTGATCAAATGATACATATGAGTTTAAAATGTTGATTTGGATAAAAAATTATGAATTTTGACTGTAAATTGGCCATAGTTGAATTTTTCCCCAATACAGTTGATTTTTAGGTCAACTGCTCAATTGACTGAGCAAAAGTGTGATCCAAAGCTTGAAAATTGACATGAGTAATCTTGAGGGTCCATAATGATCCACGAAAGTCATATGTGGCATTGGAAGTTCAAAAATACTTGTGCAATCTCAAACCCTAATTTTGGTCAGCAATGCTTAAGGAGGTGTCTTGAGCTGATCAACCCTAGTGCAGTCTTGAGCCAAAGGAGATCTTTTGAGAAAATTCTTGATAAATGAGAGGGAAAATTTTGGGGTGCAACAGGGGGAAAAGTTGGTGAAATTTAAACAATTTTGACATGCTGTTTCACTACTTTTCCATTACAAATTTGGGTGACTTCTATTTTGTGTAATGTTTGGCATTTGTTGGCAGCAGCTTTGACAGTTTTAGCAGATTGTCTTTGCAGGTTTTTAGACTGTTTGATTGGAATATTTTGTTTGTTTTGCAATGTGATACAGGTTTATGGAGCTGTATTGCATAATGGACGGCATGGTTGGGTTTTTGCAGCAGAATGGACAACATTAGTTTGGACAGTTTTATGGGGCTGGTTGGTGCAAACTTTGGGCTTGTTATATTTGGGCAGTTTAGACTTGTAATGAGAAATTACTTTGTATGGTATCAAATGGTCATGACATGAATAAATATTTCAAGGTAACCAAATGACTTGAATCTTGAATATAGTAACTTGTGATGTAAGGAGTTTGTGACTTGTGAAACAAAGACATTGTATGAAATACCAATTTCCATTATTTCCAATTTGCAATCCAAATCCAAGTTTTCTTTCTCTTTCAATTTAGAATCTTCATGACAAATTCAAACCACTTTTAAAATGATAGATGCCATCTTAGTTCAAAATTTAGTCCCTCAAGAAACTCCTCAAATAAAATTTTAATCCATATGAGAAGAATTCCTTGGTTTCATCCCTTAAACCTCTTGATAAGAAATTGACTTGTAGAAGAAGATAAAGCTCCATGTAATCTTGAGGCAAAAATCCTAGCTTCCTGAAAACACTGTGAAACTTTAATATTGCACAACCACTGAACTCTTGGACCTCAGGTGTATTTATTCAATGAAATGCATAATATGCAAATGAACCAGCGAAGATGATGTAGATGAAATGTGAAGCCTAAGCTAGACAAAAGTAAAACAGGTAGGACAAATTTAGGGTATGACACCCAATGCAGATAATGTATATTTTTTGAAATGCTGAAGCCTGTAACCGGTTATCAAAAACTTGTAACTGGTTACCACTGTATGAAAAAGTGAAATAACCTTTTTAATGACTTGGAAATGCAATGCTAGTGATATTAAAAGCCATGAAACATGTATGCATAATGTTAGACATATTTTGAGCATTATAGTAACATACTATATTGAACTGGAGTCTTGTACCATAATGAAGATGAAATACCAAAGTCTTTTTTAGAAGTAACTTAGCATGCAAGCTAAAAGTCCATATTGAGTAGATAATTTTTCTTCTTCTTTTTTATAATTCCTTTTTCCTTGATCATAATGTTTGTAATCATCAAAATATAAACTTGTTGAAGCATGACTATACAAAGGAGGTCTACTAGAACAAGAAAATCAATTATTTATAATGATTACATTGTGTATCTACAAGATTCTGACTATAACGTTGGAGCTAAGAATAATTCTGAGAGCTTTAGATGAGCCATGAGTTGTAAAGAGTTAAATTTATGGTATGATGCCATGAATGATAAATGAATTCCATTAAAAATAATGATGTATGGGATCTTGCAGAGTTACCTAATGGGGAAAAGGACATTGGTTGTAAATGGGTCTTTAAAATAAAGAAAGATTCATTAGGTAACATTGAGAGATACAAGGCCACACTCGTTGCTAAGCGATTTACTCAAAAAGAGGGAATCGATTACACTGATACTTTTTCTCATGTATCTAAGAAAGATTCTCTTCGTGTGATCTTAGTATTAGTTGCACATTTTAACCTTGAGTTTCATCAAACGGATGTGAAAATAACTTTTCTAAATGGTGGTTTAGAGGAGGAAGTTTATATGAAACAACCTGAAGGTTTCTCCTCCAATAATGGTGAGCATTTGTTTTGCAAGCTTAAGAAATCCATATATGGGTTAAAACAAGCCTCTCGTCAATGGTATCTTAATTTCCATGGAACAATATCTTCATTTGGGTTTATTGGAAATTCCATGGATCAATGCATATACTAGAAGGTCGGTGGGAGTAAAAAAAATTTCTCATTTTATTTGTGGATGACATACTACTTGCAACCAATGATAAAGGTTTTCTACATGAGGTGAAACAATTCCTCTCTAAAACCTTTGATATGAAAGATATGGGTGAGGCATCTTATGTCATTGGCATTAAGATCCACAGAGATAGAATTCTAGGAATTTTGGGTCTATCACAAGAAACCTACATCAATAAAGTTTTAGAGAGATTTCGAATGAAAGATTGTTCACCAAGTGTTGCTCCCATTGTCAAGGGAGACAAAAATTCAAATTAAACCAATGTCCTAAGAATGAATTTGAGAAGGAACAAATGAAGAACATTCCATATGATTCTGTTGTTGGAAGTCTTATGTATGCTCAAGTATGCACAAGGCCCAATATTGCATTTGCTATGGAATCTCAGGAAGATATCATAGTAATTCAGGTATGGACCATTAGAAAGCTGCAAAGAAGGTGTTGAGATACCTTAAAGGAACATAAGATTACATGTTTATACATAGGCAGACGGACAATATAGATGTGATCGGCTATTCAGATTCCGATTTTGCTGGTTGTGTTGATTCTCACAAATCAACATTAGGATATAATTTTATGATGGCCGGTGGAGCTATTTCATGGAGAAGTACTAAACAAACTTTGATTGCTACTTCTACTATGGAAGCCGAATTTGTCTCCTATTTTAAGGCTACTTCTCATGGTGTATGACTTAAGAGTTTTATTTCTGGGCTTAGAATTATGGATTCTATCTCTAGACCTCTGAAGTTTTTTTATGATAATTCAGCTGCTATCTTTATGGCTAAGAACAACAAAAGTGAAAGTCAAAGCAAACACATCGACATAAAGTATTTAGCCATTAGAGAAAGAGTTAAAGATAAAATAGTAGTTATTAATCACATTAGTACTAATTTAATGATCGTTGATCCTTTGACTAAGGGCATGCCATCAATAAAATTCAAGGATCATGTAGAGAACATGAGACTTGGGTCCTCCTTATGATTGTATACATACAATTTATTAATAAAACTCTTATAGTGTGATATTTTCTCATTTTCATGTGCACATCAGTTTGAGAAAATATGTTACATCTAGACCAAGAGTAAACATTAGTTTATTCATCAAGTTAGTTACCACATTACAGAAATATACTTAAAAACAGACATGTTGTAATACATAGATGATACTACTCGGTTTAAGAGGAACTATCTCTATGATTCACATATTTATTTCTTGAGGAAGTTTTCATGACTCATTTATGCCAATAATCAGTTCTATGGACCAAATAGGGGAATGTAACAATTTTTTAACTTTAATAATAATAATTAGGGTTAAATGCCTTCTACCCCCTGCAATAGTAGCGAGATTTGATTTACCTCACTTTTAAAAAAAATTCTTTTCGCTCCTCAACAAACATGGATTCTATAAGTATGCCACTATGGCATCAAAAAATTGTTGACTGGGCTTATTTAAATCTATGTGGAATTTTATTTTATTTATTTATTTTTAATTTTATATTTTATTAACTTTTTTTAATCATTTTATTAACTTTTTTAATTTACGTTTATTTAATTATATTTTTATTAATATTTTTTTAAAATAATTTTTTTTAAATAATTTTTTTAAATTATCAAAATATTTTATTTAGACCAAAACCCATTTAGGTTTCAATAGCAACCCACTTACTCTCACATTGTTTTCAATTTATAATTCCATAAGTTTGATTGGTATATAAATACTAATGGTGTTTTTATACCAACCAATGTTGGACTATTACTGAAGCAACACAATACTATCATACCTTCAATATTGTCTAAATACTTACATCCATGTCTCTCTAATGGTGTTTTATTCACTTAACAACATGTAGCCTCTCAAGCCCTCTCTATTTTCTCTCACAATTCCTTCCCCTATTTCACGCTCTCTTTTTTCTAAGCTGACAAAAGTCTCTCTGCTTTTTCATCGTGAAAAAAAAAAGCTTCCTTTATTTTCTCAATCTATGCGTCACTCATTATTCAACCCTCGATACAACAAACATAAACACATTTATTCACAATTTCTCCATCTGAATCTCCATGTGCTATCACGGATCATCACCAACATCTCTATCATCCTATGTCTCTCACGGATCATAACAACAAAGCTTCAAAACTTCTGCTCCGAAAAAACTTTGTTTCTTATCCCAATCATAACAACATCTAAATAGATCTATGTTTGATTCAGAGCACAACAATTGTTAAGAGTCCCACATCGGACAATATATGGCCCGAACATGTGTTTATAAGTGGGGGCAATCCTTACCCTACAAGCCGGTTTTGTAGGGTTGAATTAGGTCCAACCACATCTTAATATGGTATCAGAGCCTCGTTACCATCCACCATTTATTTCCATGCTCCAGTTGTCTAGTCCTGGGCGTGAGGTGTAACACCCCTTCTAAATAACCCGCGAATATATTAATTAAATCAGAGTAACATGGAAAATAGGGATGTCACAATTCAAGATAAAAATAAAAACCTCATCTACAGTTATCATGCTTTACTGAAGGAATTATTAAAATAAATATTCAAATCAATATCATGTTCTACACAGCGGAAATGTCTCAAAACCGGAATAACTTCACTTCATAAGTATTCCCAACATAAATTAAACAATAGAGTATAAAATAAAACTCATCATTCAAACGTTTCCCCCAGTGTTACAACCTATCAGAGCATGACACTGACACGCGGACTTAAAGTAACATAGCTCTAGAGCCATCCTCACCAACTCCTGAGCTGCTAACTTTAATCTGAAATCATTAAAGTAAGGGTGAGATTTCTCATAATTAACATGCATTATAAGTTTCTCAATCAACATTATATCACAAGCATATTATTTCACCCATTTTAGCATAAATCCATATTCAACACACAGTTCCAATCATACAAGTCATTATGCACAAATCAATAATCAACCAAAGAATTGTAACACTGGAAGACATCCTAACATGTTACAACTCCATGCAAACACAAATGCAGACACAATGCATGTGGTACCAATCACGTGACCAAGTCACCCAACACTGATCCATCATCAACTGGATACAGTAACCATCGATTCGTCCATAAACACCGGACACGAATCCAACTGATCCATCATCAACCGGATACAGCAATCCATCGATTCGTCCATAAACACCGGACACGAATCCAGCCTAACCACCCATCATCACCCGGGTATCAGTTAACGGCAATACAAGTCAAATTCCACACAATGGGAATTAACTTCACCAAAACAATGCATATGCATGCACATCACCAGCATGCAACATCAAATCAGTCTATGAAATACATCAATTTATCATAACTGAACCAAAACCAAAAGAAACATGATATCATTATTTATCATACACACATCAAACAGCATAAACATGCACTTCATCCACAAGGACCTGATACAATCAATTATCATGGATACACCATTGCATATACACCAAATATGCACATAATAACAAACCGCATAATCGGAAAGTCAACATCAAATCAACGGAATATGATCACAACATAATTCCAAATAATGCCAAAACCAATATATCACATGATCACATCTCAATCATAATGGATAGCAGGCACAACACATAAGTATCAGTTCTCATTCACCAAATCAGAACAATTTACAAACAATTCTACATCATTCTCAAAATACCAAAGTTTACAAAAATCGGGAATTCGACTCTTTTTAAAATAATTTTCATAAAATAATATTTTTTCTTATTTTATAAGATAGTATTTTTAATTTAAGAAATACTGCCAAAAACGGCACTCAAATCGGACTTACGGTTGGAAAGTTATGAATTTTCAAAGTTTAATATTTTTCAAAAAGTTACAACAGAACCCGGTTCCTACATATGCAGGAACCGGTTCCTGAGAAGTTCACAATTCACGTTTCTGGAAAATGTACTGGAACCCGGTTCCTACCTATACAGGAACCGGTTCCTGCGACCAATTTTGCAAGTTTTTGTACGTTCACACAGTGGAACCCGGTTCCTCCCCACTGGGAACCGGTTCCCACGACCTGCAGAGTCAAAATCTGCTATTTTGACAGCATTATTCATTCCAACCCCATCCAATTCATACCCATACGAATTATAAAATTTGGAACACCAAAATGCAACCAATACACATCAATACAACATCATAAATCATGTTTCCATTACTCCTATTAATTATTCATCACATTAATGGTTCCAATTCCTATACTCTGACACAATTGGGGATAATCCCACAAACCTAGAATTCCAAAAATTGAGATTCTTAACATGCTTAATCAATTCTATTGATCTCAAAATCTATAAGGCATATTAAATAATTGAAATCACCCCTTACCTCGCGATGATCCTTCGAATTCACGGCGTTTGGCTTTTTCCTCTTTTCTCTTCTCTTCTCCAATTTCACGTACAATGACTTTTCCAAATAACCTTCTTTTTCTTTTCCTTTTTATTATTTTCCAAATAATAGAAATAAATTAGTTATTATTTAGTAGAGCTTTTTACTTCACACACCTCTAATTCAACCTTACACCCCCCGGTCTTCCTTTTTAATTTCATAATTAATTCATCCATTTAATCCAAAATATTATTAATTAAGCCTTTAATTAATTTAATAATTAAATTCCTAATTATTTAACACTTGAATTAATTTGGGGTGTCACAACTCTCCCCAACTAAAAGAGTTTTCGTCCTCGAAAACATACCTTAGACGAACAGTTCGGGATACGAGTCCTTCATCTGACTCTCCAGCTCCCAAGTGACATTTCCATCTGCTGGTCCTCCCCAAGCCACTCTTACCAACACGATCTCCTTGCCTCGCAACTGTTTCAACTTCCGATCCTTAATTCTCGTAGGTACCGCTTCCACATTCAAATTCTCTCGTACCTGTATATCGTCTACCCGAATCTCATGAGACGGATCAGCAATGTACTTCCTTAGCTGAGATACATGAAAAACATCATGCAAATTTGCAAGTGACGGCGGCAAAGCAATCTGATAAGCAACTTTCCCAACTCTCTTGGTAATCTGAAACGGACCAATAAAACATGGAGTCAACTTCTTTGACTTCAAAGCTCGACCAATACCAGTCATCAGAGTAACTCGCATAAAAACATGTTCTCCTTCGCTAAACTCAAGATCTTTCCTCCTCTTATCGTGATAACTTTTCTGACGACTCTTAGAAGTCCTCATCTTCTCCTGAATCATCTTAATCTTTTCCGAAGTCTGTTGGACAATTTCCGGTCCAATCACAGCGCTCTCTCCAGATTCATACCAACACAACGGTGTCCGACACCTCCTGCCATACAATGCGTCAAACGGAGCCATACCAATGCTCGAATGAAAACTGTTGTTGTAGGTAAACTCAATCAATGGTAGATAACTATCCCAAGCTCCACCTTTCTCCAACACACAAGCTCTTAACAAATCTTCCAACGACTGAATCGTTCTCTCCGTCTGACCATCTGTCTGTGGATGGTAAGCGGAACTCAAACGCAACTTAGTACCCAAAGCTTCTTGCAATCCCATCCAGAATTTAGATGTAAACCTCGGATCTCGATCCGACACAATACTAGAAGGAATACCGTGCAAACTCATAATTTTCTCAACATACAATTCTGCCAACCTTTCCATTGAATAATCCATTCTTATCGGAATAAAGTGGGAAGATTTCGTCAACCGATCAACAATAACCCAGATAGAATCACAATTCTTCGATGTCCTTGGCAAACCAGACACAAAATCCATAGAGATTCCATCCCATTTCCATTCCGGAACAAACAACGGTTCCATCAATCCTGACGGTTTCTGATGCTCAATCTTCGACTTCTGACAAACCAAACAAGCATACACAAACTCAGCAATTTCCTTTTTCATTCCCGGCCACCAAAACAACTTCTTCAAATCATGGTACATTTTAGTAGCACTAGGATGAATACTCAATCCACTACGATGTCCTTCTTCCAAAATAGTCTTCCTAATCTCTGCAACATCCAGAACACACACTCTATTACCAAATCTCATAAAACCATTCTCATCAATCCAGAACTCGCCTCCTTGACCTTGATTGATCAATGTTAATTTATCAACTAACCCAACATCGGACTCCTGTCCATTCCGAATTTCTTCTAGAATACCACTAGTCAGTTTCAACATACCCAATTTCACACTGTTCGGAGTAGTTTCACATACCAAACTTAAATCTCTGAACTTCTCAACCAAATCTAACTCACGGACCATTAACATCGACATATGCAAGGACTTCCTACTCAAGGCATCCGCAACAACGTTTGCCTTACCAGGATGGTAATTCAAACCGAAATCATAATCCTTTAGAAATTCTAACCATCTCCTCTGCCTCATATTCAACTCTTTCTGATCAAAGAGATACCTCAGACTTTTGTGATCACTGAACACCTCAAACCGAGAACCATATAAATAATGCCTCCATAACTTCAAAACAAACACAACAGCTACCAACTCCAAATCATGAGTCGGATAATTCCTTTCATGTACTTTCAATTGTCTCGAAGCATAAGCCACCACCTGCTTATCTTGCATCAACACACCACCTAATCCCATTAATGATGCGTCACAATACACAACAAAAGACTTAGTTGGATTTGGCAAAATCAAGATCGGAGCACTTGTCAACCTCCTCTTCAGCTCTTGAAATCCTTTCTCACATTCAACATCCCAAACAAACATCTGACCCTTCCTGGTCAACTTAGTCAACGGTAACACTAATTTGGAAAATCCTTCTATAAACTTCCTGTAATAACCTGCAAGACCCAGAAAACTACGGATCTCAGAAGCATTCTTCGGCGCTTCCCACTGAGATACTGCTTCTACCTTCGTAGGATCCACAGCAATTCCATTCTTGGAAATTACATGGCCAAGAAAACTTACTTCACTTAACCAGAATTCACACTTGGACAACTTCGCATAAAGCTTTTTCTCTTTCAACAATTCCAACACAACTCTGAGATGTTCTGCATGCTCTTCATCGCTCTTCGAATAAATTAGAATATCATCAATGAACACCACCACAAACTTATCAAGATATAGATGAAATGTCATGTTCATATACTCCATGAAAACACCAGGTGCATTAGTAACTCCAAACGGCATAACAGAATACTCGTAATGTCCATACCTCGTTCTAAATGCAGTTTTATGAATATCTTCCGACTTCACACGAATCTGATGATATCCAGATCTCAGATCAATCTTACTAAATACACAAGCTCCAACTAGTTGATCCATCAAATCATCGATCCTCGGCAAAGGATACCGATTCTTGATTGTAACTTTATTCAGCTGTCTGTAATCAACACATAATCTCATTGAACCTTCTTTCTTCTTAACCAACAACACCGGAGCACCCCACGATGAAACACTCGGACGAAGAAACTTCTTCTCAAACAAATCCTCAAGTTGACTCTTCAACTTTCTCAATCTAGAAGCAGACCTCTTATAGGCATCCTCGAATTTGAACTAGTTCTAGTAACAAAACCCATTAAGACTTCACCTTGCACTCTCACACCGTTCCACTTACTTCATCACGGAACACTTCATAAAAAAATTACATCCAATAGGTCACATGCCTTTATCTTTCTCTCGCCGAGATCTAAATCTCTCGTTATGCAAACCATAACGCTTCTCGTCTTGCCGACTCAACTAATTTCACGCACTGTAAAGCTGGCACAATAAGTACATCCCATCTAACGCGATCCCGAATACTATCAACAAGAGATTAAGGGTGATCAGTTCCTCAATTTGTCAATAGATAGTCAACAATCATGAGGTGGCATCAACCATCGTTACCAAACCACAACAGCATCTTCAATCTTACCCTTCAAGCTACTTAAACATAACCATGTTTGAAGCATCAACTGCTCGACAATACTTACATCTTACAATCGGCGGTATACTGAACCAACCTCTTGCACAAAACTTCAGAGAAGAAACTTCTCCCCCACTTATTTCACACGTACCTCTGCAGACAACGAAAAGGAAACAATCAAGTACCGACAGTGTTTCACACACATGTCGCATACCAAAAGGGAGTAAACATATAAACAACCAGGCCGATAGACCGACCTGCTCTGATACCACTATTATAACACCCCTTTTAAATAACCCGTGAATATATTAATTAAATCAGAGTAACATGGAAAACAGGGATGTCACAATTCAAGATAAAAATAAAAACCTCATCTACAGTTATCATGCTTTACTGAAGGAATTATTAAAATAAATATTCAAATCAATATCATGTTCTACACAGCGGAAATGTCTCAAAACCGGAATAACTTCACTTCATAAGTATTCCCAACATAAATTAAACAATAGAGTATAAAATAAAACTCATCATTCAAACGTTTCCCCCAGTGTTACAACCTATCAGAGCATGACACTGACACGCGGACTTAAAGTAACATAGCTCTAGAGCCATCCTCACCAACTCCTGAGCTGCTAACTTTAATCTGAAATCATTAAAGTAAGGGTGAGATTTCTCATAATTAACATGCATTATAAGTTTCTCAATCAACATTATATCACAAGCATATTATTTCACCCATTTTAGCATAAATCCAGATTCAACACACAGTTCCAATCATACAAGTCATTATGCACAAATCAATAATCAACCAAAGAATTGTAACACTGGAAGACATCCTAACATGTTACAACTTCATGCAAACACAAATGCAGACACAATGCATGTGGTACCAATCACGTGACCAAGTTACCCAACACTGATCCATCATCAACTGGATACAGTAACCATCGATTCGTCCATAAACACCGGACACGAATCCAGCTGATCCATCATCAACCGGATACAGCAATCCATCGATTCGTCCATAAACACCAGACACGAATCCAGCCTAACCACCCATCATCACCCGGGTATTAGTTAACGGCAATACAAGTCAAATTCCACACAATGGGAATTAACTTCACCAAAACAATGCATATGCATGCACATCACCAGCATGCAACATCAAATCAGTCTATGAAATACATCAATTTATCATAACTGAACCAAAACCAAAAGAAACATGATATCATTATTTATCATACACACATCAAACAGCATAAACATGCACTTCATCCACAAGGACCTGATACAATCAATTATCATGGATACACCATTGCATATACACCAAATATGCACATAATAACAAACCGCATAATCGGAAAGTCAACATCAAATCAACGGAATATGATCACAACATAATTCCAAATAATGCCAAAACCAATATATCACATGATCACATCTCAATCATAATGGATAGCAGGCACAACACATAAGTATCAGTTCTCATTCACCAAATCAGAATAATTTACAAACAATTCTACATCATTCTCAAAATACCAAAGTTTACAAAAATCGGGAATTCGACTCTTTTTAAAATAATTTTCATAAAATAATATTTTTTCTTATTTTATAAGATAGTATTTTTAATTTAAGAAATACTGCCGAAAACGGCACTCAAATCGGACTTACGGTTGGAAAGTTATGAATTTTCAAAGTTTAATATTTTTCAAAAAGTTACAACAGAACCCGGTTCCTACATATGCAGGAACCGGTTCCTGAGAAGTTCACAATTCACGTTTCTGGAAAATGTACTGGAACCCGGTTCCTACCTATACAGGAACCGGTTCCTGCGACCAATTTTGCAAGTTTTTGTACGTTCACACAGTGGAACCCGGTTCCTCCCCACTGGGAACCGGTTCCCACGACCTGCAGAGTCAAAATCTGCTATTTTGACAGCATTATTCATTCCAACCCCATCCAATTCATACCCATACGAATTATAACATTTGGAACACCAAAATGCAACCAATACACATCAATACAACATCATAAATCATGTTTCCATTACTCCTATTAATTATTCATCACATTAATGGTTCCAATTCCTATACTCTGACACAATTGGGGATAATCCCACAAACCTAGAATTCCAAAAATTGAGATTCTTAACATGCTTAATCAATTCTATTGATCTCAAAATCTATAAGGCATATTAAATAATTGAAATCACCCCTTACCTCGCGATGATCCTTCGAATTCACGGCGTTTGGCTTTTTCCTCTTTTCTCTTCTCTTCTCCAATTTCACGTACAATGACTTTTCCAAATAACCTTCTTTTTCTTTTCCTTTTTATTATTTTCCAAATAATAGAAATAAATTAGTTATTATTTAGTAGAGCTTTTTACTTCACACACCTCTAATTCAACCTTACACCCCCTGGTCTTCCTTTTTAATTTCATAATTAATTCATCCATTTAATCCAAAATATTATTAATTAAGTCTTTAATTAATTTAATAATTAAATTCCTAATTATTTAACACTTGAATTAATTTGGGGTGTCACAACTCTCCCCAACTAAAAGAGTTTTCGTCCTCGAAAACATACCTTAGACGAACAGTTCTGGATACGAGTCCTTCATCTGACTCTCCAGCTCCCAAGTGACATTTCCATCTGCTGGTCCTCCCCAAGCCACTCTTACCAACACGATCTCCTTGCCTCGCAACTGTTTCAACTTCTGATCCTCAATTCTCGTAGGTACCGCTTCCACATTCAAATCCTCTCGTACCTGTATATCGTCTACCCGAATCTCATGAGACGGATCAGCAATGTACTTCCTTAGCTGAGATACATGAAAAACATCATGCAAATTTTCAAGTTACGGCGGCAAAGCAATCTGATAAGCAACTTTCCCAACTCTCTTGGTAATCTGAAACGGACCAATAAAACGTGGAGTCAACTTCTTTGACTTCAAAGCTCGACCAATACCAGTCATCGGAGTAACTCGCATAAAAACATGTTCTCCTTCGTTAAACTCAAGATCTTTCCTCCTCTTATCGTGATAACTTTTCTAACAACTCTTAGAAGTCCTCATCTTCTCCTGAATCATCTTAATCTTTTTCGAAGTCTGTTGGACAATTTCCGGTCCAATCACAGCGCTCTCTCCAGATTTATACCAACACAACGGTGTCCGACACCTCCTACCATACAATGCGTCAAACGGAGCCATACCAATGCTCGAATGAAAACTGTTGTTGTAGGTAAACTCAATCAATGGTAGATAACTATCCCAAGCTCCACCTTTCTCCAACACACAAGCTCTTAACAAATCTTCCAACGACTGAATCGTTCTCTCCGTCTGACCATCTGTCTGTGGATGGTAAGCGGAACTCAAATGCAACTTAGTACCCAAAGCTTCTTGCAATCCCATCCAGAATTTAGATGTAAACCTCGGATATCGATCCGACACAATACTAGAAGGAATAGCGTGCAAACTCATAATTTTCTCAACATACAATTCTGCCAACCTTTCCATTGAATAATCCATTCTTATCGGAATAAAGTGGGCAGGTTTCGTCAACCGATCAACAATAACCCAGATAGAATCACAATTCTTCGATGTCCTTGGCAAACCAGACACAAAATCCATAGAGATTCCATCCCATTTCCATTCCGGAACAAACAACGGTTCCATCAATCCTGACGGTTTCTGATGCTCAATCTTCGACTTCTGACAAACCAACCAAGCATACACAAACTCAGCAATTTCCTTTTTCATTCCCGGCCACCAAAACAACTTCTTCAAATCATGGTACATTTTAGTAGCACTAGGATGAATACTCAATCCACTACGATGTCCTTCTTCCAAAATAGTCTTCCTAATCTCTGCAACATCCAGAACATACACTCTATTACCAAATCTCATAACACCATTCTCATCAATCCGGAACTCGCCTCCTTGACCTTGATTGATCAATGTTAATTTATCAACTAACCCAACATCGGACTCATGTCCATTCCGAATTTCTTCCAGAATACCACTAGTCAGTTTCAACATACCCAATTTCACACTGTTCGGAGTAGTTTCAC
Organism: Vicia faba; assembly: GCA_948472305.1. Classification (NCBI taxonomy): domain Eukaryota; kingdom Viridiplantae; phylum Streptophyta; class Magnoliopsida; order Fabales; family Fabaceae; genus Vicia; species Vicia faba. Next base: position 622,460,642 of record OX451736.1, read on the forward strand.
ATACCAAACTTAAATCTCTGAACTTCTCAACCAAATCTAACTCACGGACCATTAACATCGACATATGCAAGGACTTCCTACTCAAGGCATCCGCAACAACGTTTGCCTTACCAGGATGGTAATTCAAACCGAAATCATAATCCTTTAGAAATTCTAACCATCTCCTCTGCCTCATATTCAACTCTTTCTGATCAAAGAGATACCTCAGACTTTTGTGATCACTGAACACCTCAAACCGAGAACCATATAAATAATGCCTCCATAACTTCAAAACAAACACAACAGCTACCAACTCCAAATCATGAGTCGGATAATTCCTTTCATGTACTTTCAATTGTCTCGAAGCATAAGCCACCACCTGCTTATCTTGCATCAACACACCACCTAATCCCATTAATGATGCGTCACAATACACAACAAAAGACTTAGTTGGATTTGGCAAAATCAAGATCGGAGCACTTGTCAACCTCCTCTTCAGCTCTTGAAATCCTTTCTCACATTCAACATCCCAAACAAACATCTGACCCTTCCTGGTCAACTTAGTCAACGGTAACACTAATTTGGAAAATCCTTCTATAAACTTCCTGTAATAACCTGCAAGACCCAGAAAACTACGGATCTCAGAAGCATTCTTCGGCGCTTCCCACTGAGATACTGCTTCTACCTTCGTAGGATCCACATCAATTCCATTCTTGGAAATTACATGGCCAAGAAAACTTACTTCACTTAACCAGAATTCACACTTGGACAACTTCGCATAAAGCTTCTTCTCTTTCAACAATTCCAACACAACTCTGAGATGTTCTGCATGCTCTTCATCGCTCTTCGAATAAATTAGAATATCATCAATGAACACCACCACAAACTTATCAAGATACAGATGAAATGTCCTGTTCATATACTCCATGAAAACACCAGGTGCATTAGTAACTCCAAACGGCATAACAGAATACTCGTAATGTCCATACCTCGTTCTAAATGCAGTTTTCTGAATATCTTCCGACTTCACACAAATCTGATGATATCCAGATCTCAGATCAATCTTACTAAATACACAAGCTCCAACTAGTTGATCCATCAAATCATCGATCCTCGGCAAAGGATACCGATTCTTGATTGTAACTTTATTCAGCTGTCTGTAATCAACACATAATCTCATTGAACCTTCTTTCTTCTTAACCAACAACACCGGAGCACCTCACGATGAAACACTCGGACGAAGAAACTTCTTCTCAAACAAATCCTCAAGTTGACTCTTCAACTTTCTCAATCTAGAAGCAGACCTCTTATAGGCATCCTCGAATTCGAACTAGTTCTAGTAACAAAACCCATTAAGACTTCACCTTGCACTCTCACACCGTTCCACTTACTTCATCACGGAACACTTCATAAAAAAATTACATCCAATAGATCACATGCCTTTATCTTTCTCTCGCCGAGATCTAAATCTCTCGTTACGCAAACCATAACGCTTCTCGTCTTGCCGACTCAACTAATTTCACGCACTGTAAAGCTGGCACAATAAGTACATCCCATCTAACGCGATCCCGAATACTATCAACAAGAGATTAAGGGTGATCAGTTCCTCAATTTGTCAATAGATAGTCAACAATCATGAGGTGGCATCAACCATCATTACCAAACCACAACAGCATCTTCAATCTTACCCTTCAAGCTACTTAAACATAACCATGTTTGAAGCATCAACTGCTCGGCAATACTTACATCTTACAATCGGCGGTATACTGAGCCAACCTCTTGCACAAAACTTCAGAGAAGAAACTTCTCCCCCACTTATTTCACACGTACCTCTGCAGACAACGAAAAGGAAACAATCAAGTACCGACAGTGTTTCACACACATGTCGCATACCAAAAGGGAGTAAACACATAAACAACCTGGCCGATAGACCGACCTGCTCTGATACCACTATTATAACACCCCTTTTAAATAACCCGCGAATATATTAATTAAATCAGAGTAACATGGAAAACAGGGATGTCACAATTCAAGATAAAAATAAAAACCTCATCTACAGTTATCATGCTTTACTGAAGGAATTATTAAAATAAATATTCAAATCAATATCATGTTCTACACAGCGGAAATGTCTCAAAACCGGAATAACTTCACTTCATAAGTATTCCCAACATAAATTAAACAATAGAGTATAAAATAAAACTCATCATTCAAACGTTTCCCCCAGTGTTACAACCTATCAGAGCATGACACTGACACGCGGACTTAAAGTAACATAGCTCTAGAGCCATCCTCACCAACTCCTGAGCTGCTAACTTTAATCTGAAATCATTAAAGTAAGGGTGAGATTTCTCATAATTAACATGCATTATAAGTTTCTCAATCAACATTATATCACAAGCATATTATTTCACCCATTTTAGCATAAATCCAGATTCAACACACAGTTCCAATCATACAAGTCATTATGCACAAATCAATAATCAACCAAAGAATTGTAACACTGAAAGACATCCTAACATGTTACAACTCCATGCAAACACAAATGCAGACACAATGCATGTGGTACCAATCACGTGACCAAGTCACCTAACACTGATCCATCATCAACTGGATACAGTAACCATCGATTCATCCATAAACACCGGACACGAATCCAGCTGATCCATCATTAACTGAATACAGCAATCTATCAATTCGTCCATAAACACCGGACACGAATCCAGCCTAACCACCCATCATCACCCGGGTATCAGTTAACGGCAATACAAGTCAAATTCCACACAATGGGAATTAACTTCACCAAAACAATGCATATACATGCACATCACCAGCATGCAACATCAAATCAGTCTATGAAATACATCAATTTATCATAACTTAACCAAAACCAAAAGAAACATGATATCATTATTTATCATACACACATCAAACATCATAAACATGCACTTCATCCACAAGGACCTGATACAATCAATTATCATGGATACACCATTGCATATACACCAAATATGCACATAATAACAAACCGCATAATCGGAAAGTCAACATCAAATCAACGGAATATGATCACAACATAATTCCAAATAATGCCAAAACCAATATATCACATGATCACATCTCAATCATAATGGATAGCAGGCACAACACATAAGTATCAGTTCTCATTCACCAAATCAGAACAATTTACAAACAATTCTACATCATTCTCAAAATACCAAAGTTTACAAAAATCGGGAATTCGACTCTTTTTAAAATAATTTTCATAAAATAATATTTTTTTCTTATTTTATAAGATAGTATTTTTAATTTAAGAAATACTGCCGAAAACGGCACTCAAATCGGACTTACGGTTGGAAAGTTATGAATTTTCAAAGTTTAATATTTTTCAAAAAGTTACAACAGAACCCGGTTCCTACATATGCAGGAACCGGTTCCTGAGAAGTTCACAATTCACGTTTCTGGAAAATGTACTGGAACCTGGTTCCTACCTATACAGGAACCGGTTCCTGCGACCAATTTTGCAAGTTTTTGTACGTTCACACAGTGGAACCCGGTTCCTCCCCACTGGGAACCGGTTCCCACGACTTGCAGAGTCAAAATCTGCTATTTTGACAGCATTATTCATTCCAACCCCATCCAATTCATACCCATACGAATTATAACATTTGGAACACCAAAATGCAACCAATACACATCAATACAATATCATAAATCATGTTTCCATCACTCCTATTAATTATTCATCACATTAATGGTTCCAATTCCTATACTCTGACACAATTAGGGATAATCCCACAAACTTAGAATTCCAAAAATCGAGATTCCTAACATGCTTAATCAATTCTATTAATCTCAAAATCTATAAGGCATATTAAATAATTGAAATCGCCCCTTACCTCGCGATGATCCTTCGAATTCACGGCGTTTGGCTTTTTCCTCTCTTCTCCAATTTCACGTACAATGACTTTTCCAAATAATCTTCTTTTTATTTTCCTTTTTATTATTTTCCAAATAATAGAAATAAATTAGTTATTATTTAGTAGAGCTTTTTACTTCACACACCTCTAATTCAACCTTACACCCCCCGGTCTTCCTTTTTAATTTCATAATTAATTCATCCATTTAATCCAAAATATTATTAATTAAGCCTTTAATTAATTTAATAATTAAATTCCTAATTATTTAACACTTGAATTAATTTGGGGTGTCACATGAGGGTGTGTGTTAAGAGTCCCACATCGGAAAATATATGGTCTGAACATGTGTTTATAAGTGGGGGCAATCCTCACCCTACAAGCCGGTTTTGTAGGGTTGAATTAGGCCCAACCACATCTTAATAACAACAACATAGCACGACAACATATCAAACACAACAATATATATATATATGTTTGAGAATAAAGAGGATGACACTTACATGCTCGAAGCTAGTCTGAGGCTTCGATTTTGACGAGAAATAATAATAGAAAACCAGAGATAAATAATGCTTCCTTCTTGCTTCTCTTTGAATAAAGTATGAAATCTGGAAATATGTATTGTTGAAATAGATGATATAAAATATCTCAAAACCATTTCTTTTGTATGATGTCAGGTGTGGGCATATGTGCTGCTGTATAGAAGTTTTGCAAATCTCTCATGATATAAATGACCAATCTATGTTTCTATAATATATTGTTTTTTTTTGTTGTGACCAATCTATTGTTTCTATAATATACTATTTTTTTTGTCTTTTTTTATGAACATTAGTTCACCTAAAATACAATTATCGCTGGTGAGCTTGAAAAGTCATTTGAAAAAACTGAATGTAAACAGATTCTGGTTGTTCCCCTTTCTTGGTCAACCCATTTTTGTTTCCAACAAAGCCCATTTACTCAACCTAAAAAATAATTCGAGATACAACTTATATAATACACTACATATATGAGTTTTGCAGGCCATAATGAAATGAAGAAGAAGGTTGAGTCATGGTTGCAATGAAATGAAAAGAAATATGTGCAAATGGAATGAAATCAATAAACATGCATGTCTGTACATTTATCCTGAAGTTGAACTGGTGTGTAGGGGTGTTCAGATTCAATACGATTAAAAAAAAATCCAAAAACCGAACCGAAAAAACCGAAATCCAAAAAAAATCGAATTTTTTTGGATGTATTTTGATCACCATGTAGCATAACCGACCGATTCGGTTCGGTTTACGGTTGGCTTCATGAGAACCGAACCGGTCCAAACCGAACTGGTATTACTTCCATTTACTTGCCATTTATTATTTAAAATAAATTAATATCGAATCATTTATAGCCATCCTCCCAAATTAATTATGTTAGCCAACACTAATTTCTCTAGAGAATCTCAATTATGCTGTCATATATAAAGCAGATCTTCTCTCTATATATAATGCAGTTTGTCATATTATTATTATATATTCCTTGTGATGCAACTTTCACATGTCCACTGTTATTGATATTTTTCTTGAAGTTTTATTATTATATTCGCTTTAATATAGCTTTGAAATCTTCATTTGTTCACTGTTTTATATATTTGTCATATATTTAATTTATAATACAAATCTCCATATAAGAACTAAGCATATCTCCATATATATTATAACAATGTCTATTTCGTTGGGATAGATATTATACATATATTATAATGAAACTTTGCAATAATGACATCAAATAGCCATATGAACATAGCAATTAGATATTGTCTCAGTAGACGTTGGTGGCATAATTGTAACTGGTATTGAAATATATTCTTTTTAAATTTCTAAATAGTGTTGGTTTAAAAATCGAATAAAACCGATTCAACCGAACCGAAGTAAACCGTATAAATTGGATTGGATTGGATTGGATTTTTCTTGTTGTCATCCAAAAACCGAACCAAACCGTATACTTTATATATTTTTGGATCGGATGATATTTTGTCTCAAAACCGATCCAAACTGGACCACGAACACCCCTACTGGTGTGGTAGTGTGTTGAAGGTTTTAGTCCCACATTGTTTGGCATAGAAACAAAATAAATGTTTATAAACCAATTTAACACATGAGCTTATGAATTGAAAACAATTTGAGAGTAAGTGGGATGCTTTGGAAATTTATTGGACTTAAGTCCAAAGGGATGGGTTGCAATAAAAATTGTTTAAACGCAATATTTTTATAATTTAAAAAAATAATTCATAAATATAATTTAAAAAAACATAAATAAATATTAATAAAACATTAATAGGGGTGTCTGAAAAAAGAATCTTTGTGTATGATTCATTTTGATCTTAACCAAAATTGATACGACAATTAATTTAGATGGTAATTGATTTTAATGGTTTTAAATTTTTGATGGTTTTAAAGTCTATAAATAGTCTTTGCTACTCAAAACTTTCTTTCATCGCTTTCAGAAATACACTATCTATATCGAGAGAGCAAGAGCTTGAAAGAATCAAAAACAGTCCACTCACAACACTGCAACAATGGTCAAAGATAAAACTTTAATTTTATTTTCACATTTAGTTTTATTGATCTTGTTATTTTTTTGTTATCAAAAACATAAGATGAATTTATATATTATGGTCTCACACTATCAAAATTTAGTAAGAAGGACATCTATATTTTCATTATTTTAACAAATTATGAATTAATGCAGGATGTTTTTGTCCACTATGAAGCAGCCGAAGATCACAGGAGCTGAAAGTTGCTTGATGGTTAATTATCTAAGGCATATAATCTCTCAAGACATATGCTAGTCTTTAGTTTCCATTGTTCATAATTTTTTGTTCTAATTGTTAGTAACTAGAGTAGAGTGGATTAAATTGGTAGATATTTTATGTAAGAGTATTTGACTCTCATGATTTAGGATAATGTTGAACACAATTTAAAATGTTTTATTGTTTATTGATGATTTTGATTTTGTTTAATATAACAAATGATTTTGTATTAATAATCTCATGAATGAAATTAAATTAAAAAATCATAATATTTATATGATTAATTTAGTGACGGAAACAAATTATATCATTAAAATAGAATTTAGTAATTTTGTGAGGGAATCAAAATCCCCTCGTTAAATAGAGAGGTAGGCATTATTCTTTCATTAATTTGTGACAAAAATGTATCGGTTAAATGTTTTTTTTCCCAATATTTAGTGACATATTAATAGATTTAGTGACGGATTAATTTTGTAACCATTTGTGACGGAAAGGAAAATCTCTCACTAGTTTTTGCGACATTAAAATTGTAATTTATGACAAAAATTTAGTATATTAATGAGGGAAAACTGTCCTCTCTAAATTTCATTTTTTAATAGTGATGATGTCTTTGTCTGATACCTTTATGAGGTTTGAAAAACTCTAACCTAATCTAATTTTATTATATTTCACATTAGTAGTCAGAGCTATAATAGAGGACATAATAATAATAAACTCCAAAGAAAATTCCACCTCCTTTGAGATATTGTTAAGGGAAGACCAATTTAACACATAATATGCTTTAGTTAAATCAATTTTAATCACAAAATATCTCATATTTCCTTTCATCTTATACATGTCGTGACTATTAAAAATAAGATATTTGATTAAATGATTTTATATCGGATCTGGATTTGCAATGATGTGAAAAAAAATGTGGTGGCAATTTAGTAATTAAAATAAAATTGTTATAAGGGTTTTTACATCGGTTCAGGCTTTCCACCGATGTAAGATGTATTTGACAAAAATTCGGTGGCAATTTGGTAATTAAAAGGAAATTTTGTTATAAGGGTTTTTACTTCGGTCCAGGCTTTCCACCGATGTAAGATGTGGGAGATGTGGGCCTTTACATCAGGCCAGGCTATCCACCAATGTAAAAAAGTCAATAAAAAAATCCTAGTCCATATCACTTCTCTTCGTTTCCGCCTCCAAGACAGAAAAGCACCACTTCCTTTCTTCATCTCTCTCCGCCTCCAAGACCGAATCCACCATTTCCTTTCTTCATCTCTCTCTGCCTCCAAGACCCAATTTGCTCGCCTCCATCACATCGCGCCTCTAACACCTCTGAAGCATATCCTCAATATCATCATCACTGGCAGTGTTCATCGATAAAAGCACATGCGTGATCTGTCAAGGAATTACCGGAAAGAATGGGACGTTTCACACGGAGCAAGCAATATAGTACGGAATGAATATGGTTTGTGGTGTTACTCTGAAGAAAGGCGGAACCGAACATTTAGCGCTTCCGTTTTTCAATTTCGTTGAGGAATCGAAAGTTGAGACTAAGGCTAATGTTTCTGTTGTTTATGTTCCTCCTCCTTTTGTTGTTGCGATTATAGAAGCGTTGGAGGCTGAGTTGGATCTTGTTGTTTGCATTACATAAGGGATTCCGCAGCATGATATGGTAGCTATGTTACTCATTTCGAGATTATTTATTTATTTTGCACTGTGAAATGTTTTTGTTGTACGATGTCAATAATAATCATCACCTACATCATTTTTTTTACAATGACATCTAACTATTCGATGAAATTCCCCTTTGTCCATATCTAAAAAAATTTATATTGTTTTCAATGCGGGATCAATCAATGGCTTTCAGAAAGATATTCTGCAACGATCTTCTTATATACGAATAATTCGATGGCTATTGCTTTAGGAATCGTGGCAGATTCTATGGCACCAAAGTAGACTTGAGGAAACTCAGACTCATGATTCTCAATAGATTTGAAAAATGTTCTCAATTTTACCATGTTCCTGCCATGGTTACTGTTGCCAATAAGGTCTTACTTGCTAGGAATGTTCTCATCCATGGTGTTTCCACTCTTCTCAAATCAATGTCTCTCATCTCGTGGCTTACAAGTGAGTTTTGATTTTTAATCACACCTATTGATAATTTTTTTATATACCTCTGGAACCAAAATTTATGTTTTGAGGATTGGTTCTCCAAAATTACTTTGTTTACTTTTGTATTGGAAGCTTTTTCTACATTGACATTAAATAAAGTTACAATCTTGTCGATACTTGTGATCACTTATGCTATGTTCGGAGTTTAGGAAGGGAGAAAAGTTTTTCCTGCACTAGTGATTGTTAAATCATTTTGACCTTCTTGTATATGTTCTTATTGAATTGGTGATGCTTGAAACTGAGATGTATTTTCGGTCTTTCACGGATATCTTTTATGTATGGTGTGAGCTTGTATCTAAGAGTTCTCTATGCTCATGCCTTGTGAATGCTTATATTTGAAAGTTTTTAAGTGAATATATTGTTTGGACCTACTAATTAGGCTAATTTTAGTTGAGTTCAAGTTGTGACTGCTTATATTTTATTGGCATGTTAGTTGAGTTTGAGTTGTATCTGAAAGTTTTGAAAGGAACTCATTGTTTGTTTATGTTGATTATTGACAAGTTCATCAAGCTTATTCTAATGTATTGAAAAGTTGTTAGTTATTTTGTGTGTGAACTATGTATAGTAGAATAAGAGAACAATTTATAACATGGAACTAATTTAAATCATCATAGTTCAGTCATCTATTTTAATAGTTTTTACAAACATGAATAATTTGAAGAGAATTATATGAATGTTTACAAACATGAATAATGGCTTATAACATTAAGTTTTATGCTAAAATGTCATTTTTCATTTCATTTTTAAAGTTAGAATTATATAACATATAATATTTGTTCAAAATTCATTTCCTTTCAAAACCATTCAGCCAAACACATCATAATAGATTAAGCTTATTTTCTTGAATTTCTACATGGTGTAAAGAATAAGAAGCTACGGGGTTCCATAAAGTCTTTGAAAGCACTGCAACCTAGTTCCAATGCTAGAAACAATTATACTGGTAATAAATTTTGACTTAAATTTCTTAAATATGTTAACATAGATCTTGGGTTTGTTAGCACAAGTTAGTGTATGTTCCTTCACTTGTATGATATTTGTCAAACTGATATTCATTTTTTGTGCATATGCTAAATTCTATTAGTTTCTTTTTAAATGATGGTGTTAGAATGATACTTTGGATAAGAGCCTAACCAATCACATGTCAAGAAAGAACAACTTGGCCATGGAAAAACTGATTGGAGTTAAATGTGGAAGACCATTGATAGTAGTTATAATACTATTAATATTTAAATTGTAGTAGTTTGTTGTAATTTAGATTTATGTTGATGTTAAATTTATGTTGTAGTAATTTTGATTAATGTTGAATTTCTTTTGAGGCTATTAGAATATTGAATGATACGCCATTGGCTTAATATTGAAAAATATGAAAAATTAGGTACCAAAAAAATTTACAGAAACTCCACATCGATCTGCCAAAAAATAGTTTAATTTTTTAAGAAAGATAGCATACATATTACATCAGACGCGCCTTGCAACCGATGTAAAAACTTATCTTTTACATCGAGCCAGGACGGAAACCGATGTAAAATATTGCATTTATTTATAAAGAAAATTAAACCCATATTTCACATCACACTTAACAGGAAACCGGTGTGGTATGTGTGTTTTTCACATTAGACTGTTGCCCAATGTAAAATGTGTCTGACTTACTACATCGCTTGGCTTTACATCGGACCTAGACCCGATGTAAAATGTACTTTTCACCCGATATAAAATGTCTCTCCTGTAGTAGTGCATTTTTTGTGCCGCCACAATATTATCATGTATATTTCTCCCTAGTACAAAGCCCGTTTAAAAAGGAGAGACAATTTAAAGAATAATCATCTTCAACTTATTTACAACCACTTTACTAATAATCTTATACAAATTATTGCAAATAGAAATGAGACGAAACTGATTAGTAAACACATGATGCAATACTTAAGAATCTAACTCGTATCTTTTTGATTAATCTTAATAAGCACATAAGGATTAACTCACATTTTCTTACAAAATTATAAATATCTAATCCAATAACATCCCATATTTTTTGATAAAGATCAGCATGTTATTCGTCTCACTAGTGCAGGAAATACTTTTTATATTGGATGAAAAGTATCTTTTACATTGGGTCTGGGTCTGATGTAAATCCAAGCGATATAGTAAATTAAAGACATTTTACATCGGGTTCGGGCAACAACCCGATGTGAAAAATCCACCTATTACATCGGTTGAATATTAGGTCTGATCTGAAGAAAAAAATACAATTTTAAAAAATAAAAATAAATTCAAGATTTTACATCGGTTGCTTAGTTGGCCCTATGTAATAAATGGTTTTTAACATCGATTTTTATCAATAGGCCCAATGTATTATATTTGCCTTATTTAACTGAATAACGTGGATTCCCGAAATTTAATTTTTTGTACCTAATTTTTCATATTTTTCCAACATTACAAGACCACATGTAGGTCACTTTTTTTTCCATATTTTTCCAACATCACAAGATCACATGTAGGTCACTTTTTTTCCATATTTTTATCACATCACATAAACCACATTTAGGTTACTAATTTCATATTTTTCTAATCAGTGAAGGATAATTTCATTGCACTAAATAGCTAGGATGCACATATATATTCTTCAAAATGAACGATTGATTTATAAAAGTACTAATCTATATTACACACAAGTCTACAAAATAATAAGGAAGTTTACACACGGTGGATTACTACAACAACAAAACCAATGAAATTATACAAAAATACCCACACTTGAAATACCAACATGCAATCCACAAGAAGATGAGTTGTAGCTTCAGTAGATATCGTTACGTCCTTCCGGAACAAAGGTACCTTTTTCAGCTTCTTCAACTAGAGAATCCTACATAATGAAATAACCACAACTAATTTAATTAGTTTTTATCAATCACAAATGTAATGATACTTGAAGTATTCTACAAAATTTTGACATCAGTATTAAAGTTCTTTGCTTTAATAGTAACTGTGATACAGTGGCAGAACCGACTGTTTAATACTGGTTTTACGTTTGTGTTCGCAAATGTTGCGGTAAGCAAGAGTCGCCACTGACTTTTCTTTTATCCAAATTAAGGAAAGGGTGAAAAGGACAGAAAAATATCTTTTTGAGAGTTTCCTGAGTAAGGGGGGTAGATTATGGAAAGGGAAGGCGTTATCACACTTTCCATCCGTAGTTATCTACGGGCTCTTAGATGTTTGCTCATTTTGAAATACCTTTGTGCTTTGAGTGTTTGAAAATGTTTGGAAAATGCCTTAGTGTGGCGATTCGCTTTATGATAACTCTTGTATCAGTCCTCAAGAGTGTTGACAAAGCGAATGTTTTTGAAAGTGTTTTGAAATGTTTTTGTGTAGGTGCAAAAAAGTTGTTTTGAGCAAGTATCTAAGAACTTATCTACTTATACTCGAAAAGGTCGCTCTTTTCCTCTTATCTTTTAGACAGTGCTATCCTACTATTAGTGAGTAGGTAGTCGTGTCGTTGGATGTACGAGGGACATTCTAAGGGATGTACAGTCATAAAGGCAACAATGTAGATATGCTTTAGCAATTTCTGTTTAGGGACTAGATCATTTACTGAAAGGCAATTGTAGGGTCATCGAGGGACTATGATCTTTTGATTTATGGGTCTTTGCTAAAGCGTCCCTGTCTCGAGGGACATGACTATTTTATTTCTGAAGGCAACCAAAGTGGGGTACCCTAGAGGTGTATATGTGCAAGTGTGTTATATTCAGTTATTTTAGTCTTGTGTTAAGTTTGCTAACGTTAGATTATTAGGCTCTTGTCATACAATCCTATTAGTTTAGCAGTTGATATGTACATGAATTTAAAGTGCAGAAATGTAAAATGCGGGAATGTAAATCCTACGTTATTACATGGCTTTGTGAGAAGTACATTATAGAAATCCGAAAAGTAAAGTCCTAGTTACTATTACAAACTGGAAAGCAGTTACAATAAGATGGAAAAAATGTGAAAATACATAAATGCGCAAACAAATTAAAATGGACGTCTAAATCCTAAGGAAAAGAAATCTTTTTGTTTGTTTTTTATTTATAAAAGAAAATAAAACTTAAGTCTATTTAATTTTAAATTAAATAAAAGGTTAAAATAATTAATTAGTTAATTAATAAAAGTTAATTTGATTAATAAAACACTAGCCTAATATTTTTTTGTGATTTTGATTTAATGGTTAGTTTAACAAGAGAAATAATGAAAACAAAAATAAAGATACAAAGGGGTATCCTTCGATCTAGAGAGAATAGGGGACTTTTTTTATTCATAGGGGAAGCTTCCTTTCAATCCAGGGAAAGATGGGATTTTCGATCCAGGAGGAGTGTTGCCTTTCGATTCTGTGAAGGGTGTTACCCTTCGATCCAGTGACGGGATGTGGCTTTCGATCCAGAGGGCGTTACTGGAAGGGCCTGATGGATCACCTGTGAGGGCACTGAATCTGCAAAGATATGTTAGAAAAACGAAAACTTAGGACTTGGGTATCGAAACCCAAGTCCTTCAATCATGTGCGTGTTGGCCTATTCAGGGTGGATCTGCAACAAGTGTTAGAAACAAAACAAATGCAGACCTGGGTGTCGAACCCAGGTCCTTAATCTTGAATTAGATCGAATGAAATACAAATGCTAATATGTCATGCAAATGTAAGTTTGATCTTTTTATCCATTCTTACCAATGGTGATGTATGAATCTGTGGTTTCATGTGTGGATACCCTTGTTTAAGGATTGCTTCGATTTGGCACTTCTGGATATGGGGATACTTGCTTAAGGGCTGGGGATGATTGGAAAAGTCCCAGGAAACCTCCAAGAATGTGTTTTTTTAATTTCGTGTGACTCTCTCTCTCTGGTTGTGTCCAGCCTCCTTGGAGCTTGTTCGTGTGTTCTTTATATAGAGGGGATGGAGGGGACAAGAGAACAAAGGTTTAAACAGCCATAAATAAGTGTTTTCAAATCCATGAATGGTGTTTTGTAACTTTGCCAAAGTCATGGAAACTTGTCTCTTTTTTGAATTTGAATGAATGTGGGCAATTTTGGCTTTCGAATACCTTCAGTCTCTGCCCTTCGATTGGACCTCTTGTATATCCTTTAAATAGGCCTTTGGTTGCCTCCTTCGAAGGGGTATTTTGAATGGACCATTTGTGTACCCTTCGAATGGGCCTTTGGTTGCCTCTTTCGAATGGAATTTTTTAGTGTCTTTCATATGTATGCTTTGTTCCCTCTTCGAATGGGCCACCAAGGTGTGTCCTTCGAATGGCTCAAATCTCATCCTTGGGGCCTCTTTGATTGAGCCCCAACAAAAAAATCTTTCCAGGCTAATCGAAGCTTCCTTCAGAATACTTATGCAGGAAACTTGAGTATGACAATATGTGGGATTTTGGGCCAACCAGCATCTTTGCATATCTATCTTTCGTTTTGGCTAGAAATATGTGTATCCTTCGTTTTGAACCAATGTGTGTGCTCTTTTGAAGGGACCACATGCATCACTTGTATGCATCACTTGCCATTCCTTCGAATAGGCCAAATAAGCTTTCCAAGGGAGATACTGCCCGGTTGAAGCAAGAATCATGCAGGTAGTCATTATATTGTGAATCAAGCAAGCATGTAAAGCCAATGGTGCAGTCGAAGGACGTATGCAGGAGGTCATTGCCTTGTGCCTGCTAGAATGAAGGAAGTTCCTGCCTTGTGAATTGAAGGTAAGCGTAGAGAATGCACTTGTCTTCTAAATTGAAGGGAAGATGCAGGAGGCCGTTGCCAACACCTTCTGAATCGAAAGAAACCAGTAAGAAGCCAACGCCCTCTGAATTGAAAGAAGCCAGTGGGAAGCTACTAACTTCTGAATCGAAGGAGCACCAATATGAGGCCATTCCCTTTTGAATCAAAGGAGGTTGTTTCAAAGGAAATACATGCCCAATCGAAGCTTGTATACAGCAAACAAGTAAAAGGCCAAGGCTTCAATCGAAACTTGGAAATTTGAAGCAATCATGGAGGAGGTTAGGTGCTCAATTGAAGCCTGCAAGATGGTAATCGAAAGACAACTTGTTCATCTTCAAAAAATTATTTTTCTTTAATCAAGTGTTTGTAACCACCTATGTAAGGAAAAAATCTTGGAAAACACGAGAGGGCAAATTTTGGGGTACAACAGTTGCCCCTGTTCAATCTTCTTAAACCTGAAGATTTAGATTGGCTTGTTTGTATTTCGTGATATGAAGGTGGAAGATGATTGAACACTAGAGTGTCCAGAAATTTGCACTCGCATGAAGTAACACTGATGGTTGATGATGGCGGGAATGGGCTTACAGATGTCATTTGGATAAGATGACCGGGAGTTGTTAGAGATGGGCTTAAAGATGCCATCCACAGGTGATTGTTGATAGAATTTATACTAAGTCTAAGCTTGAATGTATCTTGAAGAATTCTTTTCATAATGAAGCACTAAAGGGGAAATGCGTTTCAGAACTCCTCTGAAGGAAATGCTTGCCAGAACTCGGTCTCTGGGGAAAATGCTTTTAAGGATTCTGTATCTGAAGGGGAAATGCTTTTCAGAATGAAGC
Source organism: Vicia faba (assembly GCA_948472305.1). Taxonomy (NCBI): domain Eukaryota; kingdom Viridiplantae; phylum Streptophyta; class Magnoliopsida; order Fabales; family Fabaceae; genus Vicia; species Vicia faba. The sequence continues at coordinate 622,476,055 of OX451736.1, forward strand.
GCTGAAGGAGATGCTTTTCAGGATGAAGTGTTGAAGGGGAAATGCGTTTCAGAACTCCTCTAAAGGAAATGCTCGCCAAAACTCGTCTATGGGGAAAATGCTTTTCAGGATTTCGTATCTGAAGGGGAAATGCTTTTCAGAATGAAGCGCTGAAGGAGATGCTTTTCAGGATGAAGTGCTGAAGGGGAAATGCATTTAAGAACTCCTCTGAAGGAAATGCTCGCTAGAACTCGGTCTCTGGGGAAAATGCTTTTCAGGATTCCGTATCTGAAAGGGAAATGCTTTTCAAAATGAAGTGCTGAAGGAGATGCTTTTCAGAATGAAACTTCTGAAGGGGATGCTTTTCAGAATGAAGTGCTGAAGTGGAATATGTTTCAAAACTCCTCTGAAGGAAATGCTTGTCATGTAGATAGTTGCCCCATCTTGTTTTGGGAATTGATCTTCAATCAATTTTTTCACAGATAGTTGTCCTGTCTTATTTCAGGTATTAATTTGGAACTTGTTTGAGAAAGAAAGATAGTTTCCCTGTCCTGTTTTGGGAGTTAATCTTCAATCTTCTCATGTAGATGGTTGTCCTGTCTTGTTTCAGGTATTAATCTATGTTGTACCCCAAAATTTTCCCTCCCATATTCTTCAAGATTTGTCAAGGTCAATCTCCAAATGGTTCAAAATCTCTCAAGGGTTGCACAGTCCAATTGCCTCCTAACACAGTCAAAATTAGGGTTTTGGTTCTTGAAAAGAAATTGAGGTTTTCAAGGGTCCAATCAAGTCCCACATGCCTATATACATTGTCAAGCATTCATATGTCAAGTTCCAAGACTCACAGCATCAAATTGCACAATCAAAAGCCCTAATTGCTTCACAGTCAACTGCAGGGGTAAAATGGTCATTTGACAGTCAAAAGTCAAAATATTTGGTCAACATCTTATTTTGAAGCCACAATCATCATTTGATCAAGTCTTGATCATGATTCCACAAGCATGGCTCAAAAAGTCTCAAGATGCAAAAGTTTCTATTTTTGGACAGTTGAAAAGTCAACTGCAGATTGACCAAGGCATAACTTCTTCATGGTTTATCAGAAAAATCCCATCCAATGCTCATTTTGAAGGGGATGATATTTCCTACATATCATCTTCACACTCCAAGTCTAAGAAATGCTCTCACAAAAAGTTATCAATTTCAACATTATAGGTCATTTTCAAAAGTCAACAAAAAGGCACTTTAAGTCAAAGACCATAACTTGAGATTGGTGAATCAAAATGACATGGGACCAAAGGCATTGGTTAGAGGACTTCAAGACCTTTCCAAAATGTCCAAGAACATGTTCATAGCTTCAAAATTGAGCAAGATATGCATTGGAGAAGTTGGGAAATTTTTGGGAACTTTCAAAAGTCAACTTTGTCTAAAACACTTCATTTTTGCTAATGGGCCTCAAATTCTTTCTTGAATCATTACCCAAATCCTATGCACGACCCATTAAGCTCAATTTGACTTATTTTCTTATTTTTAATTAATTAATTGAATTTATATTAATATTAATTCATTTAATTGGTTTTAATTATAAGAAAATTCAAAAGATGTGCTTTTTAGATCTTTTTGTGCAGCAAATAAGGCTAGGGCAAGCTGGCAACTCGTTTCTCAATCAACAAGGCAAGATATCCATGATTGGCAAAGTTTCATGAAAGAAAAGATTGAAAAAAAGATATGATTGGCAATCACATATTCAAGTCATAATGCAATGGATTCATGGGCCTTATTCTAACCTAAATTCATTCACATACATATGCTGAGTGAAACCCTATTCCTGGACACGAAAAATTGTTGCAAGAACATCATATGCAACATTGAAAAAAAAAGTGAAAAAACTCAAAACTATTTTCTAATTTACAGTCCGATTCAAGGAAGTTTGTTAATTCTAATCCCTTGCTGAGAGTCTCCTGAACGTATTGCAAGCACTTTCCAACTCCATAGCTCAAGGAAACGGTAAAACAAAGTCACGGTTTGATCAAATATTTTCATAATCGAAATCTAATTTCCATGCATCATTGACATGTTTTGCTTATTGATTTGTATTGCTGACACCTTCCTGAAGCTTTTGATATAGTTTAATTGTCCTAAAACTGCCTGAATCGAAATCCACCATGGACAAAATCTAGGGTTTAGAAGCTTGAAAATTAGGGCTTTCTTACTGAGCAAAAATCAGACCTTGAGACACATACCATTAAACTCAGAAGCTCAAGGCGAACTGAATGGAATCATCGCGCCTTTTTTATATTGTCCCTAACTCTAGTCGCTATTTTTCGTGGTTATAGTTAGTGGGGGTTTAAAACCCCCGCTATCTTGTTTTCTTTTTACAGGTTCAACGAAGAAGGAGATGGCGTGGCAGTGCATGGTTGGGTGTTTCAAACTGCGCGCGTATTTTTTTTGTTCTGCATCATAATACTTGTTTTTTATATATAATATTTATTGTCCAGTTATACTACAAACGCGCTTGAATGGCTCAGTTGGTTGGGAACGTGGCTGGCAGGTACTGGGACCTGGGTTCGATCCCCAGGTCCCCCATATAATTCTTTCTATTTTTCCATAAAGTATTCACATGCAGTACACGCCCAGAATTCCACCATACGTACCCACGCCTAGGCTTGCCAAGTGGCCTTGATGGACAATCTGAAGGCCAGGAGAGGGAATCCATGGTGCACTCCAGTCAAACAACACGCACACAATCAGGAAAGTCAACCAGGCTTTGTCTTAATGGGCCTGAATTGCTTCACAATACACCTCCACTTTGGGCTAGACACCCCTTTGGTTTGCTTTGCTTTTTTATTTTATTTTCTTTTCTTTTAATATTTTTAATTGTTTTAATTATTATTAATTCACCATAAAATAATTTAGCCTAATAAAAATCAGAAACTCCAAAATTGTAAAATATTTTAATTTCTTAAATTCACCATTAACCTATTTTTGTAAATAAAAAATAATAATTAACTTAGCTTAATTTAGGTTTATATTTTAATCTCTTTTCTTAACAAATAAAAAATCACATAGAATTAGGTTTTGATATTTTTTTTAATCATATTTTATTAATCATCATTATTACTATTTGTTAATTATTATTTTTGTAAATAAACATGTAAATTAAATAATTTAGTTAATTAGCCTAATTTTGACCCTTTTTCATTAATAAGTAAAATAAACTTAGATCTAGGGTTTCCTTTTAATTTCAATTTATTTATTTTCATAAATACAAAAAACATAAAAAAACACTTTCTTTTCTTTAATTAAATAATTAGGTCTTAATTTAATTTAATTTCTCAAAAGGGTCCAACACCCTCGGACGTTCAGTTTAATTTATTCTTTCGCACGTTATTCTTATTTTTCTTATTGATTATTATGTAACTGTTTAAAGATGTAATAGTAATTAGGTTTATTGTTTTTTACTTTCGGCATCTTTATCAAAAACGGGTCTTTGTATTTTGGCGATGTATAGACTCGCGCCTTGTAATAGCGTAGCTTTTATCTTTCCGTCTTTTAATTTTCCGCACTCCTAACTGCTAAACTCGCATGAAAGAATGTATGATAACTAAAAACAACGCGTAGCTCACAATGCCATGGTCAAAGATAAAACATAACATGAAAACAACACACAATGCACACACCACTTCTAGGGTACGCCTCACTCGTTGCCTTCGAAACGTGGTCGTCAAGTATAGGACGTTTTAGCGGTCGCTCTTATGTCCAAGATCCAGTTGCCTCGAAATAGTTGCCTCGAAACGGTTGCCTCGGATTAAAAAGGATCTAGGACATTAGGGTTACTTCTAAGGTATCCTACTGTTGCTTCGGTGACCACACTGTCCCTCAATCGAATTGACCCGAACACCTCCAACGGTGGTGCTACCTACCCCTCAATGGTGGGATGGAACTACCTTAAGGACTTTTACACGGCCTAATTCCTTAGGGTAGGTAGATGACTCATGGGTACTTTCTCTCTTCAAACACAAACAAAAATCTTTTCACACTGACACTTTCAAAAGCTTTCAAAACAAATTTTTCAAACACTCTTGAGGACAAATACAAGGGTCACTCAGAAAACTTTCAATGAAACTTTTTCAAACCCACTCACATTTTGAAAAGCAAACATTTTGAAAACATAAGAGCAAGTACCTAAGAGCCCGTGGATAACCACGGATAGAAAGGGTGCTAACACCTTCCCTTTCTATAAATCTACTTCCCGAACCGAGAAATGTTCTCATAAGGAATTTTGCTGTGCTTTTGTCCTTTCCAGGTTGGAGAAAATAAAAGACGGTGGCGACTCTTGCTTACCGCGACATACGCGATCCAGCTTTAAACAGTCAGTTATATTCCCACCGATCACAGAACTGGCGACTCTGTTGGGGACATTTTAAAGTGAGATGTACCTTAGGATAGATCATACTTATGTTTTCAATTGATTGTTTATTTGCTTTATTATTATGGGCTTTGTCTTGGAGTTTCATAGATCCTAACCCGGATCTGGGGAATACCCTTTTAGGTAGCATAAGCTGTGAGGGACCTGTCCGGCGTAGACCGACATGGGTGAAGCAGTGGCTACATTGGTGTGGCACCTTGGTCTGTACCGATATCCCTTGTGTTGCAACGAGGACAATATGGGTCTTCTGAGGAGTCATTAAGCACCAACCGACCTTAGAACCCTAATTTGACCCAACTTGGCCATAGAACAGTAGCAGTATGCTACACCCATTGAGGCTAAACTCTCGCGATGGTTCTGGCCGCAAGAAAAGATTGCGATGCTGGAGTTATGACCGATTGAGGGTAGTCAGTGATATTGGGATCCTCTAAAACCCGGTTACTTTTGATAGGACAGGTCTTAACCAACAAACTGAAAGAGGGTAGTACCTGAACTTCATGCTGGCCTAAACCCTAAGGGTTGTCTTGTGTGACTTATGTGCCTTATCATGTTTGCCTTTGTGAATATTTGTGGTGTGCTTTATCATGACATCATACCATCATAGACATTACATGCATCCTGCATAATGACTGACCCATTTCAAAGACAAGAGGGTTTCATCTTTGCTCTATTTTGTAGGACATCATGATGCCTGTGCGAAGGAACACTATCCGGTTCAACTTTGTTCACCCACCTGAGTTGCTTGAAGAATTGGTTAGCAGAATTCCAAACACCACTTCCTTCATCCAGAGGCATGGTTCTCTTCTCGGTTTAGTCACTTCAAAGTGGAACCAACAACTGATGAGTGTCCTGACCCAGTTTTATGATCCCTTGTATAATTGCTTCACCTTTCAAGACTTCCAGCTGGTCCCTACCCTGGAAGAATTCTCTGATTTGCTGGGTATCCCTATCTTGGATCAGACTCCCTTCACTGGTTGGGAAAAGACTCTTAGGCTTGAGGAGATTGTTGCAGCCCTCCCTTTGACCACCAAGGAGGTAATGGACAACTGGGTGACTAGAAGCAGAGTTAAGGGTTTCTTGGCCAAGTTTCTGATCGGTAAAGCTAACAGTTTCTGGAATGACTTAGACTTCAGGGCGTATGAAGACATTCTGGCTCTCTTAATCTATGGTCTAGTTTTGTTTCCAAATCCTGATAACTTCATTAACATCACTACCATAAGGATCTTCATGTCTCGGAACCCTGTGCCCACTCTCTTGGGTGATATCCTGCAACAACTCTATGCTCGTACTGCCCGAAGACGAGGAACTCTTTGGTGTTGTATTCCTTTGTTGGTGAGGTGGTTTATTTAGCACCTCCCTAAGTTCGTGCTGAAGAACAAAGAAGGAAGAGGCTGGGCTCATAGGTTAATGTCTCTCACTGATAATGACATAATTTGGACTCTCAGAGGTTTGGATGAGGTAGTTGTTATTGATCGTTGCGGAGAATATCCTAATGTTCCTTTGATTGGTACCCAAGGAGGAATCTCTTATAATCCACGTCTAGCTCTCCGCCAGTTTGGAAGAGCCAGAAGAGCAGGGCCTCATGAGATGTTAGTGCCTCACATCAGTTTTGAGTTTCAGGTAGATAGTGACGAGCTGCGTCGTAGATTCATCAAGGCTTGGGACAGAATTCACAAAGCTAACCCACAAGAGTTGGGACCGAAGACTTCTCTACCTATGGAATCCTACTACAGATGGGTCCGCATCCGTGCTCAGAAGTTAGGTATGCCATACGAAGCTGTCAGACCCATCATTCTTGAATATCCTGATAGAGATGGGGCTCCTCTAACTGTTCTCCCTCCTCAGATACCTACTGATGTTGATACACTAAAGAGGTCTTGGGCGCAACTACAAGAAGAACGGGATTCTTATCGGGAAAAGTTCAACGAGCAGGAATTAAAAATCCAGAAGCTGACAAAGCAATTGGAGAACGAGCGGGCCTTGAATGACTACATCCGTACTGAGAAGAGGAGACCCTGGGATCACTGATGAGCTTTGGATGTTCTTTTACAGTTTTTATTTCCCTTTTCATTAGTTCCATTTTATGTAACGCTTAAGGGCAATCTGTTGAACAATCTAAATTTCAAAGTTGAATCTAATAAAGTGTGTTTCCTTTTTTGTTTACAAAGTTGAATCCTGATTGTCTTTGAAAACATAAATCATATGCATTCCATTCATCATGTGCATAGCAGGTACTCTTCTTTTCAGGTTGCTTAATGTTCTTCGCTGTTTATTTCAGCAGCCATCATGAATCCTGAATCATCTACTGAGCAATCCATCAAGGCCCTCCAGGCTCAGAACGCCCAGTTCCAAGAGTTGATCATGAGTTTAGCCCAAGGTCAAGAGGAATTGAAGGCTCTGCTGGTCAAGAAGAAGAAGAAGAAAACTGTACTATTCAACACTGGCTGGAGGTTTGGCAACACACTGCAAAATGAGGCTGATCAAGCTGGTTCTTCTGTAGGGAAAGGCAGTCCCCAAGGGGGAAGGGTTCCTAGTCCTGTGGTCTCTGACAATGAGATTGATTTCAATGAAGAGCAGTACCCTCCAGCTGAAGACAAGTACAAGCAGTTAGAGGATCGCCTGAATGCCATGGAAATTCAACAGGTGCCTGGGTTGGATTTTGGAGATCTGGGTTTATCTTCTGGTGTGGTGATCCCACACAAGTTCAAGGCACCATCTTTTGCAAAGTATGACGGGGCTTCCTGCCCTAAGCTACATCTCACATCTTATGTGCGGAAGATCCAACCATACACTGTGGACAAGAACTTATGGATCCATTTCTTCCAGGAGAGTCTTTCAGGGACTCATCTCGAATGGTTTTATCAGCTGGATGGAACCAAGATTCGTAACTGGGAGGACTTGGCTACTACTTTTTACAAGCAGTATCAGTATAATGCCGACCTCGCTCCTACACTTACCCAACTCCAGGGTATGTCGCTAGGATCGGGAGAAGGTTTTAAAGAGTATGCACAGAAGTGGAGGGACCTGGCTGGCAGGGTGCAGCCACCGTTGACCGACCGTGAACTCGTGGACATGTTCTTGGGGACCCTATCCGAGCCGTTCTTCAATCATCTCATTGGCAATTCGTTTGCAGGGTTTACAGACCTCATTCTGACTGGTGAAAGGATAGAAGCTGGTATGAAATCGGGGAAGATACAGAAGGGTGCGTCCTCAAGTTCTGAGAAAAAGCCTTTCAAGAAGGAAGCCAGTGCTGTGTATGGGCCCAGAAGGCAAAATAAACCAGAACGCCGCCAAGCTGTCAACGCGGTGGTAATTGCAAAGCCTGTTGCCGCTCCTCGGCAACCTAACCAACCAAGGGGTGAGAGACTCAGAAGAGAATATACTCGGCTTAGTATGACCTTGTCGCAGATCTTGCCGCAACTGCTATCGACCAACTTGGTAACCGTCAGAGAAGCTCCGGAGGTGGTAAACACAACCTCTCCGAAGTACAATCCCAATGCCCGCTGTGCTTATCACTCTGATAGCCCGGGGCATTCTACTGATGATTGTTGGGCCCTGAGGAATAAGGTCCAGGACCTTATCGATGCCAAGGAAATACAGTTTGAGGCGCCCGAAAGGCCCAACGTTGTGACTGCTCCTATGCCCCAGCATGGAGTAAATGCTATTGAGGAAGATCTGTATGTAGCTTCTGTGGATGATGTTGCTACCCCTTTATTGACCGTCAAGAGGAACCTGTTGCTAGCCGGTTTATTTCCGGGTTGTAGCAAGGGTTGCCTTCTATGTGCTGTTTCACCTACTGGTTGTCCGTTGTTGAAGTCAGGGGTCCAAAACCTGATGGATAGCAAAGAGATCTTGTTCAAGAAGACCGCTGCTCCTTTTGTTCCTACTGAAGAAGTATCTGTTGTCACCATCTTCAATAATCCTACCAAGGCTCCCCCGAGGAAGCCCGTCAAAATCAAGTCTGTTGCACCTATCATCATTATTGTTCCGGGGCCCCTCCCCTATAAATCTGACAAGGCTGTCCCATGGCACTATGGGGCAGATGTGTATGTGCTTGGAGTGAAGCAGGAGTTCAACACTAGTACCGGCATCAGTAACATCATCGGTCCCGCTAAAGTTACTCGCAGTGGCAGGCTCTTCTCGCCTGACATTGCGCCACCAGTCATCCGAAGACCTCTTATCATCACGCCTACAAGTGCACCTGTTTCCCCTCCTGATCAAGCTTCTACCCCTGCTGCCGAGTCATCTGACACTCGAGGCAAGGGAATTGTTACTGATATGCCTGCCCGGATGGAGGCCCCAAAGACTGTTAATGTTGAAGCCTCCCAGCAAGAGATGGAAGAAATCCTTAAGATTATCAAGAAGAGTGATTTCAACGTCGTTGAACAGCTGGGGCATACCCCCTCTAAGATCTCTATGCTATCACTGTTGTTGTGCTCAGAGGCCCATGCCAAGGCCCTGATTTCCTTCCTAAAGACGGCTCATGTGCCACAAGAAACATCTGCCGATCAATTTACGGATTGTGTGGCCAACTTGACCGCTGACAATAGGCTGGGTTTCTCTGATGCTGATTTGACCGCCAAGGGAAAGAACCACAACGATGCCCTGCATGTCTCCATTGAATGCAGGGGCACTACTCTCGCCCACGTGTTGGTAGACACCGGTTCTTCACTGAATGTATTGCCCAAGAAAGCCTTAGACAGGTTGGATTGTGAGGGTTTGGAGTTGAAGCCTAGTAACATCGTTGTCCGAGCCTTTGACGAGTCGAAGAGGATGGTACACGGTGAAGTAGATATTCCAATCCGGGTTGGTTCTCAAGTCTTTGACTCAATGTTCTATGTGATGGACATTCGTCCATCCTATTCTTGTTTGCTGGGTCGTCCTTGGATCCACAAGGCTGGGGCTGTGACCTCCACTCTACACCAGAAGCTTAAATACCCTGTCAGAGGGAAGATTGTTACAGTGCAGGGGGAGGAAGAATACATGGTTAGTCATCTGAACTCGTTCCGGTATATAGAGATGGACGGGGAGTTCATTGAGACCCCCTTTCAACATTTTGAAGAGGTGCCTCCAATGTTGGCGTCAGCAGAGACAGTAATTGAAGAAGACTCTCCTTTGAAGATGGCTTCCTTGAAGGACGCTCGGGCTGTGATTGAAAAAGGTGAATGTGCAAACTGGGGCAGACTTCCTGATTTTACACCGAAGACTGACAAGTTTGGGCTGGGTTTCACCGCAGAGGCTCAAAGGGTTGTACGTAAAGCAAGGATTGGAAGACCTCCCGTATTCATCACCAACCCGGGAGTGAATGCTATTGAAGGCGATGCGGAGGAATCAGAGTTTGATGGCTGGATCTACCCGACGACCGACAGTGGACTGAACAATTGGACTGCAAAAGACTACATACCTGTTACTTTTGTTACTCAGTAATGAATTCCTTTGTTTTTAAATTTGTAATGAACAATAAATTGAAACTTTATGGCCCGGTGTCTTACCCGGGGCACCGTGGTTTCATTTGTGAGGGCTTATTACTTGTCATTTCCATATATCATGAATAAAAACATTGGATGTCTTTCGCATTTCAAATCTTGTGCTCCCTTTCTTTCTTTCTTTATACATTGCAAAACAGCTATATTTACACACACTCACCTATACAGGTTTCAATCCACTCTGGATCTCACTGGTAACGACTCTGCTACTGCCAGTTATGACTTCGAAAATCCGATCAACTTAGCCAAAGACGAAGGTGAAGATGATTGCGAAGTGCCTGGCGAGCTTGCAAGACTGTTACTCCAGGAAGAGAGGGTCATTCAGCCATATGAAGAGCCAGCGGAAACGGTAAATCTGGGTACTGAGACAGATAGAAAGGAAGTTAAGATTGGTGCCAATCTGGAGCTCAGCGTGAAACAACGGTTGATTCAGATGTTACATGATTATGTGGAAATCTTTGCCTGGTCTTACGAAGACATGCCTGGGTTGGATACCGATATTGTGGTTCATCACCTGCCTACCAAGGAAGATTGCCCTCCGGTTAAACAAAAGGTCCGCCGTATGCGTCCAGAGATGTCCGAGAAGATCAAAGCTGAGGTTATGAAACAATTTGATGCCGGGTTTCTAGCAGTGACTTCTTACCCTCAGTGGGTTGCCAACGTGGTTCCAGTGCCGAAGAAGGATGGTAAGGTCCGAATGTGTGTTGATTACAGGGATTTGAACAGGGCAAGCCCCAAGGATGATTTCCCCTGCCTCACATCGACGTTCTGGTTGACAATACTGCTCAGCACAAGGTGTTCTCTTTCATGGACGGCTTTTCAGGTTATAATCAGATCAAGATGGCTCCTGAAGATATGGAAAAGACTACCTTTGTTACTCAGTGGGGCACCTTGTGCTACAAGGTCATGCCTTTTGGGTTGAAAAATGCTGGGGAAACCTACCAACGTGCCATGGTTGCTTTATTTCATGACATGATCCACCATGAGATTGAAGTGTACGTCGATGATATGATTGCAAGGTCTCAAACCAAGGAGGAACACCTTGACCATCTACAGAAGCTGTTTGACCGGTTGAAGTTGTACAAGATAAGGTTGAACCCAAACAAGTGCACATTTGGGGTAAGATCTGGAAAATTGCTAGGCTTCATCGTAAGTGATAAAGGTATTCAAGTGGACCCTGCCAAGGTGAAAGCCATACAAGAAATGCCAGCTCCCAAGACAGAGAAAGAAGTCAGAGGCTTTCTAGGACGGCTGAACTATATTGCCCGATTCATCTCACATCTAACTGCTACCTGTGAACCAATCTTCAAGCTGCTGAAGAAAGATCAAGTAGTACGTTGGAACGATGAATGTCAGGCCGCTTTCGACAGAATCAAAGAGTATCTCCAAGAACCACCCATTCTTATGCCACCAGTTGAAGGGAGACCTCTAATACTATACTTGACGGTACTTGACAGCTCAATGGGGTGTGTGCTGGGGCAGCATGACGAGTCTGGCTGAAAAGAGCACGCCATTTATTACCTTAGCAAAAAGTTTACCGACTGTGAGACCCGATACTCACTGCTCGAGAAAACTTGCTGCGCTTTGGTATGGGCTGCTCGCCGGCTGAGACAGTATATGCTGACTCACACTACTCTGTTGATTTCAAAAATGGATCCAATAAAGTACATATTCGAAAAGCCTGCTCTGTCTGGAAGAATAGCAAGATGGCAGATGATCTTGACAGAATACGACATCCAGTACACGACTCAGAAAGCTATCAAGGGGAGTGTGTTGGCAGACCATTTGGCACACCAGGCAGTGGATGACTACCAGTCAATGAACTTTGAATTTCCTGACGAGAACATCATGGTAGTGACTGATTGTGAAGTACCTGGACCGGATGAAGGACCTGAGGAAGGATCCCGATGGTCTATGCACTTTGATGGAGCCTCCAACGCTTTGGGTAACGGTATTGGCGCTGTGATCATATCCCCAAAAGGCACTCATACTCCACTCACTGCCCGGCTATGTTTCAACTGCACCAACAACATGGCGGAGTATGAGGCATGCATCATGGGTCTTCAAGCTGCAATTGACTTAAGGATCAAGTTTCTGAGTGTCTTCGGAGATTCCGCTGTCGTGATCAATCAGATCAAAGGCGAGTGGGATACGAAACACCCAAATCTTATTCCTTACAAAGAATGTGTGTTGACATTGATCCCCCATTTCACAGAGATAACTTTTGAACACTTCCCAAGAGAGGAGAATCAGTTGGCGGACGCGCTGGCTATGATGTCTTCTATGTTCATAGTCAAATGGGACAATGAGGCTCCCCGGATCATTATCTGGAAGTTGGAAGAACCTGCATATTATTGTGATCTTGAGGCTGAAGAGGTAACTGAAAAACCTTGGTATCATGAAGTGAAGAGGTACCTTGAAGCTCAAAAATACCCCGAGGGTGCATCTGTCAATGACAAGAAGTTTCTGAGAAGGTTCGCTGCAAAGTTCTTCCTCAGCAACGGCATTCTTTACAAGCAAAACCATGATTCAACCTTACTGCGTTGTGTGGATAAGACTAAAGCAGAAAGGATCATGGCAGAGCTACATGAAGGTACCTTCGAAACGCATTCCAGTGGACACACTATGGCAAAGAAAATCCTTCGGGCAGGATATTTCTGGTCCACAATGGAAGCCGACTGTTACCAACATTCTCGGACATGTCATAAATGCCAAATCTACGCTGATAAGGTGCACGTTCCTCCAGTCCCTCTGAATGTCTTGACTGCACCTTGGCCTTTTGCAATGTGGGGCATTGATATGATCGGCGAGATCAGACCTACAACATCCAACGGGCATCGCTTCATCCTGGTGGCAATCGACTACTTTACAAAGTGGGTTGAAGCAGCTTCCTACGCTACTGTAACCAAGAACGTCGTGGCACGGTTCATTCGGCATAACCTGATCTGTCGCTACGGTGTCCCTGAGAGGATCATTACGAACAATGGTACCAATCTCAATAACAAGATGATCACTGAGCTCTGTGAGCAATTCAAGATACAGCACCACAACTCTTCTCCCTACCGGCCGAAGATGAATGGAGCTGTAGAAGCAGCGAATAAGAATATCAAAAAGATTGTGCAGAAGATGACAGTGACCTATAAAGATTGGCACGAGATGTTACCGTTTGCTCTTCATGGGTATCGTACCTCAGCAAGAACGTCAATCGGGGAAACACCCTTTTCCTTGGTCTATGGCGTGGAGGCAGTCTTACCTATTGAAGTCCAGATACCTTCTCTCCGGATAATGAAGGATGCAGGCTTGAGCGAAGATGACTGGATCCAGACTCGACTTGATCAGTTAAACCTAATTGACGAAAAGAGACTCACTGCTATTTGTCATGGTCAAACGTATCAAAAACGGATGATCAGGGCATTTAACAAGAAAGTCATACCACAAGAGTATCAAGCTGGGGACCTGGTAATCAAGCGCATCTATCTTCCTCAAAGTGATCCCAGGGGCAAATGGACCCCTACGTACGAAGGGTCATTTGTGGTTAAACATGTGTTCTCAGGAAGAGCCATGATTCTAACCAACATGGATGGTGACGACCTTCCTCACCCCGCCAATGCAGACATAGTAAAAAGATACTACGCATGATAAAAGACCCGCTAGGTTGACATACCTAGGCAAAAATTAGGGCTTCCCGGCGAACCAAAAGGGTTCGGGCAAAAATGAGGGATGAAATGAAAAAATCTATACACCCGGCAAGTCGAAAACCTGAAAAGGCGGCTTGGGCAAAAATGGGTATCCCGGTGGACTGAAAACCCGAAAGGGCGGTCCAGGAAAAAGTTAGGGATAAGCGTAATACTATGTCTCATTGAATCACATTGCATCCAGAATCCGGTATTAAACATCAGGTTCATACGGCATCAATCAGTCAGCTTCATCTTCAACTGAGCAGCAAAGTGATGAGACGCTCGAAGATATAAAGGCGATAGCAGAGGTTGAACCCAGTGGGATTATTCTCTTCACATAGCTGTTTTGTTTTCCTTTGTCACAAAATTGTATAAACTCTGTTGTTCGGAGGCGTTCTCTTACTAGGACGTCAGCCTCGTGTACATAAACGCCTATTTACAGGCAAACTCAAAAATCAATACAAATTCACTTTTCAGACCAATTGCCCATTGTTTTTCCTTTTTCTGTTTTGTTTTGTAAAGAACGTCCAATATTCAATTGTGATATATGCATTTGATACTAATTGCTAACCCATAAATATTTGAATACGAAACAAAGGATTAATTATAGGTAACATCAGAAACAGGGGCAATAATGAGTTGTCTAAGCAATCTAATTGCTCGGTCCACCAAGGTGCCAAGGTAAGTTCGGCTGAAGAATGTAACCCAGATACCTTCACTCCCCGCCGAGTAAGATAAGACTCAGCAATACTCTCCCAAGCAGTTGGTCTCCCATCAACCCTAACAAGGCACCGTATCTCCAGCAAGTCAGCAACACTCTCCCCGAGCAGAGTTATCCTCAGTCAGCCTCAAGGAAGTGGGTATCCCCATAAGATCTCAGCATTCCCCAACGGAACATACAGACATTCCTAATAAGCATCCTCAGCAGTCTTAATATAAGATTGTTCCCCGGCAGAATACAGAATATCCAGTGGAGCCATTCCCCAGTCTAATCTGAAAAGTTTCCCCAGGAGAGTTCAATCAATTTCCCCAGTAGATTCAGGAAGCTTATCCCCAGTAGATTCTGGAAGCTTATCACCTGCAGAGTATGAACGCGCCTCCCCGGTTTTATTCAAAGGTTATTTCCCCACCAGGATATAACTGGGTTATCCTCATCCAATTGCCACGGAAAAATCGTCCTCGGCGAAGTCTTCCTATCCCCAGCGGAGTTCATCAAATCTTCCAACAGAGCTCAACAATGGTATCCCCAACGGAGTTATCATCAACATCTCAGCAAAGTACCTCTCTTCCCACAGAGTAATTCCCCGCAGAGTATCTCTTCAACGAAGTTTATTCCTCAACGAAGTCATCTTCTCCTACAGGTTTATTCTCGCAACCGTCATCCCCAGCGGAAACGAAGAACTCTACTCTTCAACATCAGCACAGGATTCAACAAACTCCCTGCATTCGTCAAGGATTTATTTTCCTAGACAAAAATACAGTCATAAACATCACATCTTCATATATTATAGCATGCATATACGCATCATGAACATACAATCTCATTTATTTTGAGAACATCACGCACTTCATACATCATGACATTGCATACAACTAACATTTTGTCTCTTCAGGACAAAGGTCAATACAAAGATAATTACTATCAACTGTCGCAATTCCGGATTCGATACTTGTATCTAGCCAGGGCATATCTGTGAGCGATTATTTGTGGATTCGACACATGTATCTAGCCAGGGCATATCTGCATAAAGAAATTCCGGACTCGATTCCTGTATCCAGCCAGGGCACGTCTGAAGAGTTTGAAGATTCGATTCTTGTATCTAGCCAGGGCATATCTGTTGACGACTAATTCCGAACTCGATTCCTGTATCCAGCCAGGGCACGTCTGAAGAGTTTGAAGATTCGATTCCTGTATCCAGCCAGGGCATATCTGTTGACGACTAATTCCGGACTCGATTCCTATATCCAGCCAGGGCACGTCTAAAGAGTTTGAAGATTCGATTCATGTATCCAGCCAGGGCATATCTGTTGACGACTAATTCCAGATTCGATTTCTGTATCCAGCCAGGGCACGTCTGAAGAGTTTGAAGATTTGATTCCTGTATCCAGCCAGGGCATGTCTAAAGAGTTTGAAGATTCGATTCTTGTATCCAGCCAGGGCATATCTGTTGACGACTAATCCCGGACTCGATTCCTGTATCCATCCAGGGCACGTTTGAAGAGTTTGAAGATTCGATTCCTGTATCCAGCCATGGCATATCTGTTGACGACTAATTCCGGACTCGATTCCTGTATCCAGCCAGGGCACGTCTTAAGAGTTTGAAGATTCGATTCCTGTATCCAGCCAGGGCATATCTGTTGACGACTAATTCCGGACTTGATTCCTGTATCCAGCCAGGGCACGTCTGAAGAGTTTGAGGATTTTATTCCTGTATCCAGCCAGGGCATATCTGTTGATGACTAATTCCTAACTCGATTCCTGTATCCAGCCAGGGCACGTCTGAAGAGTTTGAAGATTCGATTCTTGTATCCAGCCAGGGCATATCTGTTGACGACTATTTCCGGACT
The DNA here is from genome assembly GCA_948472305.1 of Vicia faba. Classification (NCBI taxonomy): domain Eukaryota; kingdom Viridiplantae; phylum Streptophyta; class Magnoliopsida; order Fabales; family Fabaceae; genus Vicia; species Vicia faba. The sequence continues at coordinate 622,492,191 of OX451736.1, forward strand.
CGATTCCTGTATCCAGCCAGGGCACGTCTGAAGAGTTTGAAGATTCGATTCCTGTATCAAGCCAGGGCATATCTATTGACGACTAATTCCTGACTCGATTCCTGTATCCAGCCATGGCACGTCTGAAGAGTTTGAAGATTCGATTCCTGTATCCAGCCAGGGCATATCTATTGACGACTAATTCCGTACTCGATTCCTGTATCCAGCCAGGGCACGTCTGAAGAGTTTGAAGATTCGATTCCTGTATCCAGCCAGGGCATATCTGTTGACGACTAATTCCAGATTCGATTCCTGTATCCAGCCAGGGCACGTCTGAAGAGTTTGAAGATTCGATTCCTGTATCCAGCCAGGGCACGTCTGAAGAGTTTGAAGATTCGATTCTTGTATCCAGCCAGGGCATATCTGTTGACGACTAATTCCGGACTCGATTCCTGTATCCAGCCAGGGCACGTCTGAAGAGTTTGAAGATTCGATTCCTGTATCCAGCCAAGCATATCTATTGACGACTAATTCCGGACTCGATTCATGTATCCAGCCATGGCACGTCTGAAGAGTTTGAAGATTCGATTCCTGTATCCAGCCAGGGCATATCTGTTGACGACTAATTCCGGACTCGATTCCTGTATCCAGCCAGGGCACGTCTGAAGAGTTTGAAGATTTGATTCCTGTATCCAGCCAGGGCATATCTGTTGAGGACTAATTCTGGACTCGATTCCTGTATCCAGCCAGGGCACGTCTGAAGAGTTTGAAGATTCGATTCCTGTATCCAGCCAGGGTATATCTGTTGACGACTATTTCCGGACTCGATTCCTGTATCCAGCCAGGGCACGTCTGAAGAGTTTGAAGATTCGATTCCTGTATCCAGCCAGGGCATATCTGTTGACGACTAATTCCGGACTCGATTCCTGTATCCAGCCAGGGCACGTCTGAAGAGTTTGAAGATTCGATTCCTGTATCCAGCCAGGGCATATCTGTTGACGACTAAATCCAGATTCGATTCCTGTATCCAGCCAAGGCACGTCTGAAGAGTTTGAAGATTCGATTCCTGTATCCAGCCAGGGCATATCTGTTGACGACTAATTCCAGATTCGATTCCTGTATCCAGCCAGGGCACGTCTGAAGAGTTTGAAGATTTGATTCCTGTATCCAGCCAGGGCATATTTGTTGACGACTAATTCCAGACTCGATTCCTGTATCCAGCCAGGGCATATTTGTTAACGACTAATTCCAGATTCGATTCCTGTATCCAGCCAGGGCACGTCTGAAGAGTTTGAAGATTCGATTCCTGTATTTAGCCAGGGCATATCTGTTGACGACTAATTCCAGATTCGATTCCTGTATCCAGCCAGGGCACGTCTGAAGAGTTTGAAGATTCGATTCCTGTATCCAGCCAGGGCATATCTGTTGACGACTAATTCCAGATTCGATTCCTGTATCCAGCCAGGGCACGTCTGAAGAGTTTGAAGATTCGATTCTTGTATCCAGCCAGGGCATATCTGTTGACGACTAATTCCAGATTCGATTCCTGTATTCAGCCAGGGCACGTCTGAAGAGTTTGAAGATTCGATTCCTGTATCCAGCCATGGCATATCTGTTGACGACTAATTCCAGATTCGATTCCTGTATCCATCTAGGGCACGTCTGAAGAGATTGTAGATTCGACACCTGTATCCAGCCAGGGCATGTCTGCATGAAGGGTTTAGAGATTCGACTCCTGTATCCAGCCAGGGCACGTCTGTAAGCAACCTTTTGAAGTTCCAGATTCGATACCTGTATCTAGCCAGGGCATGTCTGTGAGCGACTGAGTGAAGATCAACACCTGTAACAGGCCAGGAAATTTTCTTTCTCCAGTACGCAAGTTCTCGCTAAGGAATCTCTTACGCGATCGACACCCCAGATGGCATCTATAAGCCCATCCTCCCATACCATCTTTCCAAATGGCATCTATAAGCCCATTCCCGAAAAGGTTTTGTCACATCTCTAGATGGCATCTATAAGCCCATCCTCCTATCCACCATCTCTCCAAATGGCATCTATAAGCCCATTCCCCCTATCACACTGCTGATGCTTTACTATTTGAGTGCAAATTTCTGGGCACTTTAGTGTTCAATCATCTTCCACCTTCGGATCACGAAAGGAACGCAAGCCAATCTACATCCTCAGGTCTAAGAAGATTGAACAGGGGCAACTGTTGTACCCCAAAATTTGCCCTCCCATATTCTTCAAAGTTTTGACAAGCATCATCTCAATTTGCTCAAAGTCTACTCAAGGGCTACACAGTCAACCATCCTCCTAAGCCAATCAAATTAGGGTTTTGGTTGTTGCAAGGAAGTTGAGGTTTTCAAGGGCTTAATCAAGTCCCATATGCTCATATACATTGTCAAGCATCTACATGCCAAGTTTCAAAGCTCACAAGGTCAAGTTGCACAGTCAAAAACCCTAATTGCTTCACAATCAACTATAGGGGCAAAATGGTCATTTGGCAGTCAAAATCAAAAATTTTGGTCAACATCTTATTTTGAAGCCACAATCATCATTTGGTCAAATCTTGACCATGATTTCACAAGAATGGCTCAAAAATCATCAAGGTGTCAAAAGTTTCTATTTTTGGACAATTGAAAAGTCAACTGTAACTTGACCAAGGCAAAACTTTTTCATGGTTCATCATTAAAATCCCATCCAATGCTCATTTTGAAGGGGAGGACATTTCCTACAATTCATCTTCACATTCCAAGTCCAAGAAATGCTCTCACAAAAAGTTATCAATTTCAACATTATAGGTCATTTTCAAAAGTCAACAAAAAGGCATTTTAAGTCAAAGACAATAACTTGAGATTGGTAAATCAAAATGACATGGGACCAAAGGCATTGGTTAAAGAACTTCAAGACCTTTCCAAAATGTCCAAGAACATGTTCATATGATTAAAATTGAGCAAGATATGCATTGGAGAAGTTGGGAAATTTTTGTGAAATGGCCAAAGTCAACTATCCTTGAAACTTCAATTTTTGACAAAAGGGCCCACTTTTTTCCACTTGGTTCAGCCTTGTCATGCCACCCATATGTCCCATGATCAATTTCAAGATTAAACATTAATTTTTCTATTTTTATTTAATTTTATTGATTTAATTCACTTTAAATCCATAAAATTCAAATAAAAATAAAAAAAATTAATTAAGTGATATCTTGTGGTTTGAATGACCTTGATGCATCATAATACACATACCAAATTCGTGTAAAGTCCATTTCAAGCATGAAATTCAAATTTGAACAAACATTGGCAAGTTCCTTTAATGGTGGTAAAGAGGAAATCCAAAACATCATTGCAATGGTTAAAGGCTCCTAATGTCAATTGATTCTCATTCATACACATATATGCAAGCCTCTCAGACCTTAGGCACGACCTAGAGACTACTGAAACAGCAAAACCAAATTCAAAAAACTTGAAGAAAAGTCACAAACTGAAATCAATCTTCCAGTACAATTCAGACACTTTCTTTGATCCAAACACATTCCCAACACTCCCAGGAACGATTTGCAGTCATAAACCAACCCCAACACTCAAGGAATCGTCCACCACCATCGTACGGTTTGCACATATTTTTTTGAATTACATATCATTATTCATGCGCGTTTGATGTGTTTTGTGGATTGTTTCATGTTCATAGAACTCACAGGAAGCTAATGGTAGGGTTCAATTGCTCTGAGAGCCCCTGAAACGCAAAACATCATTGTTAAGTTCTAGGGTTTCAAAGCTTTTGAATTAGGGCTTTTCTCATACTATAAAATTAGACCTCAAGACATATATGGTTAAACTCGTCAGGACAAGACGAATTCATTGATACCATCGCGCCTTTTTTATGTTATCTGTAACTCTAATCGTTATTCTTGGCAGTTTTGGTTTGTGGGGGTTTAAAACCTCCGCTATCTTGTTTTTGTTTTGCAGATAAATGAAGACGATGATGAGGTGTCCATGTATGGCTGGCTGATTCAAATAGGCGTGCGCTTTTTCTTTGGTCCAGCATATAATGTGTTCATTTTATTTAATATTTAGTTCTCATTATGCTTACAAACGCGCATGAGTGGTCTAGTGGTACAGGTGTTGGCTGTGAATCACTGGGACCTGGGTTCGATTCCCAGGTCCCCCCATAATTCCATGTTATTTTTTCTAATGCTTTCTTGTGCAGCGTTCCAAGGATGGCACACCATATACCCTCACAGATCAGCATGCCAAGTGTCCCAAGCGTCCATCCAAGGGCCAAGAGGTGAGGAGCACCATGTTCTCAGTCAATAAGCATTCTTGGCAATCCAGAAAGTCAACGGGCTTTGTCCAATTGGGCCTCAGATTCCAATCAAACACCCAATTCTGGCCCATACCCCCCCCCTTGGTTTTGTTATTTCTCTTTATCTTTTTATTTTTCTTTTCTTTTATAACTCTTTTTTATTATTTTATTAATTATTAGTATCACTAACATAATTAATATTTTCATAAAAAATCAAAAAAAAAAAGAACTAATATTATTACTATTATTAATTCCATTTTATTTTTGTAAATAAATACTAATAAATTGAATTAATTTTAATTAGGCAACTTTAATCTTTTTTTTCTTAATAATTAAAATAAATTTAGAATTAGGTTTTTATTAACTTTTAATTTTATTTCCTTTCATTAAAAACATAAAAATATAAAAACATTTTTCTTTTAATTAATTAATTAACTAGTTATTAATTTTAATTTCATTTAATCACAAAAAAGGACAAAAAATTCAATTCTTTTCTTAAAAGGGTCAAAACCCTTAGGACGTTCCCGATTTAATTCTTTCGCGCGCATTTATTTTATTTTGATTATTTATGTAACTGTCTCCAGATATGTAATAGCTAATTAGGAATTTTACCGCTTTATTTAAAGTTCTCGCACTTATTTACCAAAACGGGTTTTTGTCTTTGGCGATGTATAGACCCGCGCCTTGTAATAGCGTAGAATTTACATTTCCGCAATTTAATTTTCCGCACTCCTAACTGCTAATATGCATGAAAGAATGTATGTAAATAAAATCAATCTGTAGCTCACAAATAACATGTACAAAACATTAACTGAAAAACAACACACAATGCACATGCCACTCTTAGGGTACGCCTCACTGGTTGCCTCGACGTGGTCGTCAAGTATAGGGTGTCTTAGAGGTCGCCCTTCTGTCCAAAAGATCCAGTTGCCTCGAAACGGTTGCCTCAGATAAAAGGATCTAGGACATTAGGGTTACTTCTAAGGTGTCCTACCATTGCTTCGGTGACCACATAGTCCCGATAATCGAATTGACCCGAACACCTCCAACGATGGTGCTACCTACCTCTCAATGGTGGGATAGCACTATCTAAAGGACTCTTACACAGCTTAATTCCTTAGAGTAGGTAGATTCTCATGGGTACTTGCTCTTTTCAAAACAAACAAACATCTTTTCACACCCCACACTTTCAAAAAGCTTTCAAACAAAACATTTCATACACTCTTGAGGACAGATACAAGAGTTACTTAGAAATTTTTCAAATGAAACTTTTTTTCAAAACCCACACACACTCGAAAAGCAAACAAATTTTGAAAACATAAGATCAAGTACCTAAGAGCCCGTGGATAACCACAGATAGAAAGGGTGCTAACACCTTCCCTTTCTATAAATCTACTTCCCGAACCGAGAAACATTCTCGAATAAGGAATTTTGCTGTGCTTTTGTCCTTTCCATGTTGGAGAACATAAAAGACGGTGGCGACTCTTGCTTACCGCGACATTTCACGAAACCAGCTAAAAACAGTCAGTTCTATTTCCACCGATCACAGGTATGTTGAAGATTAATAATGAATTTCTAGACAGTATCAGAGAAGCTCGGAAGTTAGATGTGAAACTGGTGGACTCGATGGTTGGGATCGATCAGTATAAGAATAGTGATTTTAAGTTAGATGCACAAGATGTGTTGAGATTTCGTAATCGGATTTGTATTCCTGATGATGTTGAGATGAAGAAAGTGATACTTGAAGAGATTCATATAAGTAAGTTGAGTATTCATCCAAGAGCTACAAAGACGTATCAGGATTTGAAGGATTTGTTTTGGTGGCCTGGGATGAAGAGTGATGTGGCTCGGTTTGTGTATGCACGTTTGACTTGTCAGAAGTCGAAAGTTGAACATCATAAGTCTATAGGGTTGATGCAACCGTTAGAAGTTTCAGAATTTAAATGGGATAGCATTTCGATGGACTTTGTGATGGGGTTACCTAATAATTTAAGAGGACATGATTCTATTTGAGTGATTATTGATAGGCTTACAAAGTCGGCTCATTTTATTCCTATTAACATAAGTTTTCCAGTGTCGAAGTTGGCTGAAATTTATGCTAGTGTAATTGTGAAGCAACACGGTGCTCCTTTGTGTATTGTTTCAGATAGAGATCTGAGGTTTACTTCTGACTTTTAGAAGAGTTTGCAAGAAGCGTTGGGTTCCAAGTTGAGGTTGAGTTCGGCGTATCATCCTCAGATAGATGGTCAGACTGAACGGACTATTCAATCGTTGGAAGATTTGTTGAGGGCATGTGTTCTTGAGCGCGGAGGTTCGTGGGATACTTACCTTCCGTTGATAGAGTTCACTTATAATAACAGTTACCATTCTAGTATTGGGATGACACCTTTTGAAGCGTTGTATGGTCGAAGATGTATAACTCCTTTATGTTGGCATGAATCTAGAGAAAGTGTAGTACTTGGACCTGAACTTGTTCGTGAGACTACGGAGAAGGTGAAGTTGATTCGAGAAAAGATGAAAGCTTCCCAAAGTAGACAGAAAAGCTATCATGACAAGTGAAGAAAGGACTTAGACTTTCAAGCGGGTGACCATGTGTTTTTGAGAGTTACACCTATGACTGGTGTTGGACGAGCATTAAATTCTAAGAAGCTCACTTCTCGTTTTATTGGTCCATATCAGATTTCGGAGAGAGTTGGGAATGTTGCTTATAGAGTGGATTTACCGCCTAATCTTTCGAATTTGCATGATGTGTCTCATGTGTCCTAACTCTGGAAGTATATTTCAGATTCATCTCATGTGACTCATATGGATGGTGTGCAAGTACGGGATAACCTTACTGTGGAGACGATGCCTGTACGGATCGCGGATCATGAAATAAAGATTCTGAGGGGAAAAGAGACTGTCTTGGTTAAAGTGGTTTGGCTAGGAGCTGCCAGAGAAAGCATGACTTGGGAGTTGGAAAGCAAGATACGAGACTCCTATCCTGAGTTGTTTGATTAAGGTAAAATTTTTAGGACGAAAATATTCTAAGTAGGGGAGAGTTGTAACGCCCGTAATTCAATTAATTATTTAATTAAATTATTTTTGGGTTATTTGTGAAGTTGTGTTATGATGATAGATGTTGTGTTGTGATTAGCTGGATTTAATTATTCTATTAAATTATGGAATAACATTAGAATAATAATATTATTTGATGTGGGCTTATCTTAAGGATTAGAAGTAGTAGAAATGGGGTGTAGGAGTTTTAAGCCCATTAAGACATAATGAGAATTATAGGGTTATTATAGTAGTTATTTATAATTAATAAGGAAAAGAAGTAGCAGTAAGAAGAGAAAGAAATAAGGGTTGGAAGAGAACGAGAAAGTTATAGAAAAGAAGGAAAAGAGCCAGAACGGAATTCAATCGAAAAAGTTGTAGAGCAACCTTTAATCCAAGGTAAGGGTGGGGTTCTGACTCTATAATATGGTTTATGATGAGTAGTATATGGGATTGGATTTGAAAAGTTATTTTATTTATGATTGAAATATATATATATATATATATATATATATATATATATATATATATATATATATATATATATATATATATATATATATATATATATATATATATATATATATATATATATATATATATATATTGTTGTTTGCTGAGGATCAATGATTTAGAGATGAATAATGATACCCTAATGTTATACAATTGATGTAGAAACATATGATTATTATAATTGATGATTACCTATGATTAGAGGATGTTTTTAGGGCCTGAGGTAGGGAAATCACAGTGAAAACGTAGTGAAATCGTAGAATATATTCAACACAGCTCATTATGAGTTGACCTCAAAAGCCATGCGCCGATACATGTAGGAGTTAAGACTCGGGATGAGTCGATACATAATGACCATGCATCGACACATGCAGTGTTTCAGACTCAGTATGAGTCGACACAAGAGGTTACGCTCGACTCATGCAAGACTAAAAACCCAGTACGCGTCGACTCAAAGAGACATGCGTCAACTCATGCAGTCTGATTTTTGACAGATTCTTCCAAAGGTTGTAACTTGAGTTTCCGGACTTCGTTTGAGGTGTCATTTGAAGCGTTGGGTAGCTAACACGATGAAATTAATTCATAAGGATTAAAATGAAGGATAAGAAGAATAATCCTAGTACCCAAATTAGGATTAGAGTTAGCTTACCGCGTTAATTGCTATGATGATTTTGTGAAGTATGATGAGGATAAGACGATCTTAGATTATGCTTTGTTTATAACAATAAGATTTATAATGATGTAGTATTACAAAATAATAATATGTAGAGGTTTGGTAATTAGAGATAAGCCTTATATGATTAATTAATTATACGCATTATCATGTTGTAGGCCTATGGCCAACGTTGAGGGATTGTCGATCTGTCGTTGTATTGTTGTTATGGTTGAGTTGTTGTGGAATTATGTTGATGAATTATATTGAGGAATTATATTGATGAATTATGTTAAGGAATTATGTTGATGAATTATGTTGATGAATTATGTTGATGAATTATGTGGATGAATTATGTTGATGAATTATGTTGATGAGTTATGTTGATGAATTATGTTGATGAATTATGTTGATGAATCATGTTGATGAATTATGTTGATGAATGATGTTGAGATGCCTCTAATAATTGGAAGTTATTAAGATTTAGGCTTCTGGACAACGATGATGTTGTGTTGATATGTTGTTAATTGTGGTTGTTGTTACTACATTCATGATTGTGTTGCATACATTGCATATCAAGATGGAGCTGATGCTCGTTAAGATGGCATGTATTGGAGAATATTAAGATGAAGGCTTATGCCTTGTTGATGCCTCTATTTATTGGCAATTATTTTGAGATGGGAGTTCTGCTCCAATGGTACCATATGCATTTGCATAGTATTGAGTCGCATTATATGATTGCATAAAGAAGTTGTGTATTGATGCGGTAAATGTGTATATTGTTGGTATCCTGTTGCGATTATTGTTGTCTATAATATGTGAAGTGGTGATATTATATGATCTGATCTAATATATTATTTATCATACGTTTTATTATTTTGTTAGATATCTCACCCCTTCTGTTTGAATGATACCCTTACGTTGGTAACGTGCAGGTAATCTAGAGTGAAGGTAGTATACCTTTAGTAGTTTGAGTTTGTCATTGCTCAGATACGTAACACTTAGGGGAATGAACGCTTGTTGCTTTTAGTTATCGCCTATTTTAGTTGTTGAAATTTAATTTGATTGTTGCTAAGTATGTGTTATTTTGAAGTTGCTGTAATTGTTGGACAAGGATGTTATTATGATTCTACTGCGTAGTTGTTCAAGTTGTTGCATTAAGAGATTAAATTATTTTGCTGTTGGTTCATCCGAAGTTTTAAAGTGTTATGTATCCATGTTTAATGCAATGATTTTTAGGTTGAATTTGTGGCATTCTGACTCGGTTGTATGAATTTTATAACTATGATTTATATTTATAATTACCGGGTAGAATTGAGGTGTTACACTCCTTATCAGCAAACTTCCTCAAGACGGATGCAACCGTGTGAAACAAACGGTCGAGGCTGAGGATCAAGTCATTAATCAACCCCTGATGAGACAAGAATTTGTCTTGGTGGAGAATGGACCTTTTCAAATTGCTGCTACATCACGAGCCCAATCACAACCTCGCCAACAACGACAAGGTAATCGGCGTAAGCGGGATTCATTTACTAGGAAATATACCAAACTCAACATACCAATGTCGCAAGTCTTGCAACACATGTTGAAGTTGAATTTGGTCACATTGAAGGATCCTCCTCGAAATCATAATACTTCCGCTCCTACTTACAATCCTGATGCAATATGTGAATATTAATCCAACAGACTGGGGCATGACACTGATAGTTGTTAGACGTTGAAGTACAAAATTCAAGACTTGATTGATGAAAGAGCATTGGAATTTGCATAAGATGGTCAACTGTAATTTTTCTTCCATCCCTCAAAGGCTCATCCTCTGAAGTGACAAGCCAAGACAAAGAGGCTTTTTGTTCATCTGAATTCTCAATTTGTAATTTTCTTTTGATTGTTCGAACATTTATTCACGTCAAACTTTGTTATTTCATCAATGCATTGCATATGTTTGTCTTAAATTATTTCATTCGTATCCAATATATTCAAACTATGTTTTCACTTCCTTTTGTGATATTTAACTCTCGATTAAAAGCTTTAAGCCTTTAGAGGGAGGACGATGAAAACGATACCACAGTCTCTATAGTATGATTTTAAACAGACCCTGCTGACGTTGTACAGGCGTTGCTTCAAATCCTAAACAATGGAGTTATAAGGAATATAATCCTTAATCAACCCCTTTGAGCTTAAGAAGTAAGAGTTTTTCCTTTCACACAAATTAAAATCCTTAATCATAACTCGTCGCAGGGTAGCTTTCTCAGTTAATCCATAGGTACATTCACTCGCAAGCTCATCCTTCATACATGACAAATAGTGTAGAAGATGCCTTCCCAAAGATGATGATGGTTCCGCATAGTCATTAAAGCAGGCAATCATTATTTTTCAAAAGAAAAGCCCGCTAAGTTAAAACCTATGAAGGGGACTTAAGTAAAAAACGAGGGCATCCCGCTGACTGTAATTACAAAAGAAACAGTTCAAGAAAAAGTAGGGATAACGAAAACAAAAAAAGAGGTCGCTACAAATCCTCGACAAAAAAAGAAAAGGCTACAAAAATGACTGTCTTCTCAAGCTAACGTTCAATTCCTGAACCATCACCAAGTATCAGAGCAAAGATTCCAGACTCAATTGGGAACTAAACGCATAATTAACTGAGCATAAGACTGAAGAACATCACGAAGAATGGGTTGGGTACAAGTAAATTTTAAGCCTTTATCCTTTGTTTCTTAAAACCGTGAACCAAGCCATGTTACAACCCTTAAGAGTCCTAGCTGAAGCATTGGTTGGTTCAAAAGCATAATGTTACAAAAGGTATCCTGACTCCTGTAGGGTTCGCTATAGACCCTAAGTTGATATCACACTCTTACAAAATTTGTTTGTTTTACTAAAAAATGAATTTTCAAACTTCAAGACAGACATAAGCTTTGCATTCTTAAAATACCATTGTTTGCATATGGTTATTTGTTCAACAACAGAGAAATTCGCACGAAGGATATTCGATGAACAGAAATCCTCTCAGTGGACAGAATCACCTCAGATGGAAAGACATTCCAGTGATAGGGCTTTCATAATCAACGGGAATAGCATGATGTCTAGCTGATCTGGGGCAGTCAAGTCAAGGTTCAAGGAATCTCTCAAAAATGCCAAATAGCCAGGGGCAGATCTCCATTTGAATTAACTGGGGCATCAGACTTGAATTCCAGCAGCAAATCATATGCAATTAAACAAACATCTTCTTGCAGTATGGCAAATGGACAGTGACAATTCCCCATACCCGGTGAACATGGACATAATCGGAAACTACTATGCATGAACAAAGACCCGCTAGGTTGAGTAGCCTAGGAAAAAATAAGGGCATCCCAGAGAACCAAAAGGGTTCAGGCAAAAATTAGGGATATACATATGAAGAAAAAAAATGTACACCCGACAAGTCGAAAACCTGAAAAGGCGGCTCAGACAAAAAAGGGTATCCCGATGGACTGAAAATCTGAAAGGATAGTCCAGACAAAAGTTAGGGATTAAAGCGTATGACTATGTCCCGTCATCTCGTCACTTGTCTATCAGTAGAAGGTTTATTATCCTGACATGCATTCACCAAGGACTCCAAGAGTTGGGACAACAGTCTAACCATCTACAAAATCCTCGACTGATACTTTCTCCGGCAGGTACAGAGGCAGGGGCATCCTACTATAAGATCACTACCATGTTCTCTACATACATCCTAATGAGGTCGGGTGTTTTTATATCCCCGACAAAGCAAGAATCTCTAATTACTGCTCCAAAATCCCCCAGTGAAGTCGCCAAGCTTCTCAAGATTCCCCTATAGGATTTCAACAAAATCCCCAATCAGTTTATGAAGTTCACCTTCCGCAACAGAGTTTTATAAATATCAAGTAGTTTATAAAGCCTTATCCCCAGTAGAGTTTATTTCTCTAGCTACAGAAATTCATCCCTCAATAGAGTTTATTTCTCCAAATTGGTGAAATCTTCCAACAAAACTCTTCCCCTCGGCAAAATCATTCTCAAACAGAAGTCGAAGAGCCCCGTCAGAGAAAGGGAATCACCAATAAAACTATCTCCGTTCATTATCCCCAGCAGAAATTGAAGAATCATTTTCTTCACTCACCAACAACAGTCTGGGATTCATCTTCTCGGTACTCTTCAACAACAGTCAGGGATTTATTTTCCCAGACAAAGATATTGCGCAACAACATTTACATGTTCATACATAATGGCATGTGCATACAAATACATATAGCATAATCTCATTTATTTTGGGAGCATCATTTAAATTCATACATCATGACATCGCATGAAACTGATTTTACCTTTTCAGGTTAAATTAGCAGACAGACAAACACTATCAACTTTTACAGCAGGTCAAATATTAATGCTCGAAACCATACAGGGAAACTATCTGCACGACCATGTGGTATGAACTCCCGAAACAAGATGGGCTTACCAACAAATACAGCAGGCCACCGATTAATACCTGAAACTAGACGGGGAAACTATCTATGTGACCAGCAAAACAAGTTTCAAATTAATACCTGTAACAAGCCAGGTGAACTATCTGTGGACGACCGACTGTGGATTAACACCTGTAACAAGCCAGGAGAACTATCTACATGAAGAGATTGAAGATTAATACCTGTAACAAGCCAGGAAAACTATCTTTCTTTCTCAGGTCAGAGATTAATACCTGTAACAAGTCAGGAAAACTATCTTGCTTTCTCAGGTCAGAGATTAATACTTGTAACAAGCCAAGAGAACTATCTCAACGACCAAAAATTTTCAAGTTCCAGATTAATACCTGTAACAAGCCATGAGAACTATCTGTAGATGACAGTTGTAGATTAATACCTGTAACAAGCCAGGAAAACTATCTACATAAGGAGATTGAAGATTAATACCTGTAACAAGCCAAGAAAATTATCTTTCTTTCTTAGGTTAGAGATTAATACTTGTAACAAGCCAGAAGAACTATTTCAATGACCAGCAATTTTCAAGTTCCAGATTAATACTTGTAACAAGACAGGACAACTATCTATGAACAACCGATTGTAGATTGTGATCGGTGGGAATAGAACTGACTGTTTAAAGCTGGATCGCGTATGTCGCGGTAAGCAAGAGTCGCCACCGTCTTTTATTTTCTCCAACCTGGAAAGGACAAAAGCACAGCAAAATTCCTTATGAGAATGTTTCTCGGTTCAGGAGGTAGATTTATAGAAAGGGAAGGTGTTAGCACCCTTTCTATCCGTGGTTATCCACGGGCTCTTAGGTACTTGATCTTATGTTTTCAAAATTTGTTTGCTTTTCGAGTGTGTGTGGGTTTTGAAAAAAAGTTTCGTTTGAAAAATTTCTAAGTAACTCTTGTATCTGTCTTCAAGAGTGTATGAAATGTTTTGTTTGGAAGCTTTTTGAAAGTGTGGGGTGTGAAAAGATGTTTGTTTGTTTTGAAAAGAGCAAGTACCCATGAGAATCTACCTATTCTAAGGAATTAAGATGTGTAAGAGTCCTTTAGATAGTGCTATCCCACCATTGAGAGGTAGGTAGCACCATCGTTGGAGGTGTTCGGGTCAATTCGATTATCGGGACGATGTGGTCACCAAAGCAATGGTAGAACACCTTAGAAGTAACCCTAATGTCCTAGATCCTTTTATCCGAGGCAACCGTTTCGAGGCAACTGGATCTTTTGGACAGAAGGGCGACCTCTAAGACACCCTATACTTGACGACCACGTCGAGGCAACCAGTGAGGCGTACCCTAAGAGTGGCATGTGCATTGTGTGTTGTTTTTCAATTAATGTTTTGTACATGTTATTTGTGAGCTACGGATTGATTTTATTTACATACACTCTTTCATGCATATTAGCAGTTAGGAGTGCGGAAAATTAAATTGCGGAAATGTAAATTCTACGCTATTACAAGGCGCGGGTCTATACATCGCCAAAGACAAAAACCCGTTTTGGTAAATAAGTGCGAGAACTTTAAATAAAGAGGTAAAATTCCTAATTAGCTATTACATATCTGGAGACAGTTACATAAATAATGAAAATAAAATAAATGCGCGCGAAAGAATTAAATCGGGAACGTTCTAAGGGTTTTGACCCTTTTAAGAAAAGAATTGAATTTTTTGTCCTTTTTTGTGATTAAATGAAATTAAAATTAATAACTAGTTAATTAATTAATTAAAAGAAAAATGTTTTTGTATTTTTATGTTTTTAATGAAAGGAAATAAAATTAAAAGTTAATAAAAACCTAATTCTAAATTTATTTTAATTATTAAGAAAAAAAAGGTTAAAGTTGCCTAATTAAAATTAATTCAATTTATTAGTATTTATTTACAAAAATAAAATGGAATTAATAATAGTAATAATATTAGTTCTTTTTTTTTTTGATTTTTTATGAAAATATTAATTATGTTAGTGATACTAATAATTAATAAAATAATAAAAAAGAGTTATAAAAGAAAAGATAAATAAAAAGATAAAGAGAAATAACAAAACCAAGGAGGGGTATGGGCCAGAATTGGGTGTTTGATTGGAATCTGAGGCCCAATTTCACAAAGCCCGTTGACTTTCTGGATTGCCAAGAATGCTTATTGACTGAGAGCATGGTGCTCCTCACCTCTTGGCACTTGGATGGACGCTTGGGACACTTGGCATGCTGATCTGTGAGGGTATATAGTGTGCCGTCCTTGGAACGCTGCACAAGAAAGCATTAGAAAAAATAACATGGAATTATGGGGGGACCTGGGAATCGAACCCAGGTCCCAGTGATTCACAGCCAACACCTGTACCACTAGACCACTCATGCGCGTTTGTAAGCATAATGAGAACTAAATATTAAATAAAATGAACACATTATATGCTGGACCAAAGAAAAAGCGCGCGCCTATTTGGATCAGCCAGCCATACATGGACACCTCATCATCGTCTTCATTTATCTGTAAAACAAAAACAAGATAGCGGGGGTTTTAAACCCCCACAAACCAAAACTGCCAAGAATAACGATTAGAGTTACAGATAACATAAAAAAGGCGCGATGGTATCAATGAATTCGTCTTGTCTTGACGAGTTTAACCATATATGTCTTGAGGTCTAATTTTATAGTATGAGAAAAGCCCTAATTCAAAAGCTTTGAAACCCTAGAACTTAACAATGGTGTTTTGCGTTTCAGGGGCTCTCAGAGCGATTAAACCCTACCATTAGCTTCCTGTGAGTTCTATGAACATGAAACAATCCACAAAACACATCAAACGCGCATGAATAATGATATGTAATTCAAAAAAATATGTGCAAACCGTACGATGGTGGTGGACGATTCCTTGAGTGTTGGGGTTGGTTTATGACTGCAAATCGTTCCTGGGAGTGTTGGGAATGTGTTTGGATCAAAGAAAGTGTCTGAATTGTACTGGAAGATTGATTTCAGTTTGTGACTTTTCTTCAAGTTTTTTGAATTTGGTTTTGCTGTTTCAGGAGTCTCTAGGTCGTGCCTAAGGTCTGAGAGGCTTGCATATATGTGTATGAATGAGAATCAATTGACATTAGGAGCCTTTAACCATTGCAATGATGTTTTGGATTTCCTCTTTACCACCATTAAAGGAACTTGCCAATGTTTGTTCAAATTTGAATTTCATGCTTGAAATGGACTTTACACGAATTTGGTATGTGTATTATGATGCATCAAGGTCATTCAAACCACAAGATATCACTTAATTAATTTTTTTTTATTTAAATTTTATGGATTTAAAGTGAATTAAATCAATAAAATTAAATAAAAATAAAAAATTATTGTTTAATCTTGAAATTGATCATGGGACACGTGGGTGGCATGACAAGGCTGAACCAAGTGGAAAAAAGTGGGCCCTTTTGTCAAAAATTGAAGTTTCAAGGATAGTTGACTTTGGCCATTTCACAAAAATTTCCCAACTTCTCCAATGCATATCTTGCTCAATTTTAATCATATGAACATGTTCTTGGACATTTTGGAAAGGTCTTGAAGTCCTTTAACCAATGCCTTTGGTCCCATGTCATTTTGATTTACCAATCTCAAGTTATTGTCTTTGACTTAAAATGCCTTTTTGTTGACTTTTGAAAATGACCTATAATGTTGAAATTGATAACTTTTTGTGAGAGCATTTCTTGGACTTGGAATGTGAAGATAAATTGTAGGAAATGTCCTCCCCTTCAAAATGAGCATTGGATGGGATTTTTATGATGAACCATGAAAAAGTTATGCCTTGGTCAAGTTACAGTTAACTTTTCAATTGTCCAAAAATAGAAACTTTTGACACCTTGATGATTTTTGAGCCATTCTTGTGAAATCATGGTCAAGATTTGACCAAATGATGATTGTGGCTTCAAAATAAGATGTTGACCAAAAATTTTGACTTTTGACTGCCAAATGACCATTTTGCCCCTATAGTTGATTGTGAAGCAATTAGGGTTTTTGACTGTGCAACTTGACCTTGTGAGCCTTGAAACTTGGCATGTAGATGCTTGACAATGTATATGAGCATATGGGACTTGATTAAGCCCTTGAAAACCTCAACTTCCTTGCAACAACTAAAACCCTAATTTGATTGGCTTAGGAGGATGGTTGACTGTGTAGCCCTTGAGTAGACTTTGAGCAAATTGAGATGATGCTTGTCAAAACTTTGAAGAATATGGGAGGGCAAATTTTGGGGTACAACAGTTGCCCCTGTTCAATCTTCTTAGACCTGAGGATGTAGATTGGCTTGCGTGCCTTTCGTGATCCGAAGGTGGAAGATGATTGAACACTAAAGTGCCCAGAAATTTGAACTCACATAGTAGAGCATCAACAGTGTGATAGAGGGAATGGGCTTATAGATGCCATTTGGAGAGATGGTGGATAAGAGGATGGGCTTACAGATGCCATCTGGAGATGTGACAAAACCTTGTCGGGAATGGGCTTATAGATGCCATTTGGAAAGATGGTATGGGAGGATGGGCTTATAGATGCCATCTGGGGTATCGATCGCGTAAGAGATTCCTTAGCGAGAACTTGCGTACTGGAGAAAGAAAATTTCCTGGCCTGTTACAGGTGTTGATCTTCACTCAGTCGCTCACAGACATGCCCTGGCTAGATACAGGTATCAAATCTGGAACTTCAAAAGGTTGCTTACAGACGTGCCCTGGCTGGATACAGGAGTCGAATCTCTAAACCCTTCATGCAGACATGCCCTGGCTGGATACAGGTGTCGAATCTACAATCTCTTCAGACGTGCCCTAGATGGATACAGGAATCGAATCTGGAATTAGTCGTCAACAGATATGCCCTGGCTGGATACAGGAATCGAATCTTCAAACTCTTCAGACCTGCCCTGGCTGGATACAGGAATCGAATTTGGAATTAGTCGTCAACAGATATGCCCTGGCTGGATACAGGAATCGAATCTTCAAACTCTTCAGACGTGCCCTGGCTGGATACAGGAATCGAATCTGGAATTAGTCGTCAACAGATATGCCCTGGCTGGATACAGGAATCGAATCTTCAAACTCTTCAGACGTGCCCTGGCTGGATACAGGAATCGAATCTGGAATTAGTCGTCAACATATATGCCCTGGCTAGATACAGGAATCGAATCTTCAAACTCTTCAGACGTGCCCTGGCTGGATACAGGAATCGAATCTGGAATTAGTCGTCAACAGATATGCCCTAGCTGGATACAGGAATCGAGTCTTGAATTAGTCGTCAACAAATATGCCCTGGCTGGATACAGGAATCGAATCTTCAAACTCTTCAGACGTGCCCTGGCTGGATACAGGAATCGAATCTGGAATTAGTCGTCAACAGATATGCCCTGGCTGGATACAGGAATCGAATCTTCAAACTCTTCAGACGTGCCCTGGCTGGATATAGGAATCGAATCTGGAATTAGTCGTCAACAGATATGCCCTGGCTGGATACAGGAATCGAATCTTCAAACTCTTTAGACGTGCCCTGGCTGGATACAGGAATCGAATCTTCAAACTCTTCAGATATGCCCTGGCTGGATACAGGAATCGAATTTGGAATTAGTCGTCAACAGATATGCCCTGGCTGGATACAGGAATCGAATCTTCAAACTCTTCAGACGTGCCCTGGCTGGATACAGGAATCGAATCTGGAATTAGTCGTCAACAGATATGCCCTGGCTGGATACAGGAATCGAATCTTCAAACTCTTCAGACGTGCCCTGGCTGGATACAGGAATCGAATCTGGAATTGATCGCTCACAGATATGCCCTGGCTAGATACAGGTATCGAATCTGGAATTGCGACAGTTGATAGTAATTATCTTTGGATTGACCTTTTTCCTGAAAAGGCAAAACGTCAGTTGTATGCAATGTCATGATGTTCTCAAAAATAAATGAGATTGTGTGTTTATGATGCATATATGCATGCGTCATGGTGTATGATAATGTAATGTTTATTGAATGTATTTTTGTCTAGGAAAATAAATCCTTGACGAATGCTGGGAAATTAAATCCTGGGCTGATGTTGGAAGAGTAGCGTTCTTCATTTCCGTTGGGGATGATGGTTGCAAGAACAAATCGGTAGGAGAAGATGACTCCGTTGGGGAATATACTTGTTGGAGAGATTACTCTACGGGGAATACTCTGTGGGAAGAGATACTTTGCTGAGGTTTGATGATAACTCCAATGGGGATACCATTGATAAGCTTTGTTGGAAGATTTGATGAACTCCGCTGGGGGTAGGGAGAGTTTTACTGAGGATAACCCAGTTATAAGCTCTGGTGGAGAATAACCTTTGAATAAAGCCCGAGAGACGCGTTCGTGCTCTGCAGGGGATAAGCTTCTAGAATCTACTGGGGATAAGCTTCCTACTGGGGAGATTGATTCAACTTTCCCGGGGAGACTTTTGAGATTGTACTGGGGAAGTGGCTCCACTGGGGTGTCTGGTATTCTGCGGGGGAACAATCTTATATTAAGACTGCCGGGGATGCTTGCTTAGGAACATCTGTATACTCCGCTGGGGAATATTGAGATCTTCTGGGGATACCCATCTTCCTTAAGGGTGATAGTAGACTAACTCTGCTCGGGGGGAGTGTTGCTGACTTGCTGGAGATATTGTGCCTTTTTAGGGCTGATTGGAGACCAACTCTGCTTGAGGAGAGTACTGCTGAAATCTGGTCTTACTCTGCGGGGAGTGAAGGTATCTTGGTTAAACTCTTCAGCCGAACCTACCTTGGTACCTTGGTGGACAGAGCAACTAGATCGCTTAAACAACTCATTATTGCCCCTGTTTCTAATGTCACCTGTAATTAATCCTTTGTTTCGCATGCAAATATTTATGAGTTAGCAGTTAATGTCAAATGCATATATCACAATTGAACATTGGACGTTTTTCGCAAGACAAAACAGAAAAAGGAAAAACAATTGGCAATTTGTATGAAAAAGTGAATTTGTATTGATTTTTGAATTTGCCTGTAAATAGGCGTTTATGTACAAGAGGCTGACGTCCTAGTAAGGGAACGCCGCCGAACAACAGGGTTTATACAATTTGTACAAAGGAAAA
Source organism: Vicia faba (assembly GCA_948472305.1). Lineage (NCBI taxonomy): Eukaryota > Viridiplantae > Streptophyta > Magnoliopsida > Fabales > Fabaceae > Vicia > Vicia faba. The sequence goes on from OX451736.1 coordinate 622,512,207, forward strand.
CAAAACAGCTATATGAAAAATCCCACTGGGTTCCAACTCTGCTATCGCCTTTATGTCTTCAAGCGTCTCATCACTTTGCTGCTTAGTTGAAGCTGAAGTTGATTGATCGATGCCGTCTGGGCCTGATAGTTGATACCGAATTCTGGATGCGAGGTGATCCAATGAGACATAGTATTACGCTTATCCCTAACTTTTGCCTGGACCGCCCTTTCGGGTTTTCAGTCCACCGGGATACCCATTTTTGCCCAAGCCGCCTTTTCAAGTTTTCGACTTGCCGGGTGTTGTACCCCAAAATTTGCCCTCCCATATTCTTCAAGAAATTGCCAAGTCATGCTTCAAAGTTCCCCAAGGGTTGCACAGGTCAAGGGCCTCCTAACAGGCAAAATTAGGGTTTTTGGTTCTGACAAAGTAAATGAAGTTTCCAAGTGTCCAATCAAGTCCCACATGCCTACAAACATGGTCAAGTATCCTCATATCAAGTTTCAAGACTTTCAGCACAAAATTGCACAGTCAAAACCCTCATGCTCACTCACTCTAAGCTGCACAGAAAAAGCATATGCAAACTTGGAATTTTTCAAGAAAACTCCAAATCTGAAAACCAATTTCCAGGACGATCCAAGGCCAAAGATCAATTCCATTAGCTTGCTGAGGCTTCAAAGAAGGGGTTTGGATCAAAAACTACAAGCTTTCGTGCCCAGAAACGTGAGAACAATCTCACCCTGTACAGAAAAAATTCCATGTTCTTGCATCATGAATCATGCGCTTTTAGTATTTTTTAACAGTTGATTTATATTCATTGCTTAATTCTACAACTAACTGTGTGGTTTAATTGTGTTTTTATGCATCACATGTGATTTCACCATGAACGTGTGCTAGGGTTTCCAGGACCTTGAATTAGGGTTTTTTAATTAAGGAACAATTGGCATATGGGACCTAGACCATTCAACTCAGCGCTCTTAGACGAAAACAATGGCACCCTCGCGCCTAATTTATGAGGCCCCAGGGGCTATTCGTTATTTTTCAGAAAGGTGTCTATAGGAACGGTGTAAAACCGTTGCTGATTGTTTTCTTGTTTCAGGAAAAATAAGGCCAAGGAAGAAGAAGACGAGGTGGCCATCCACGATTGGATCGTTTAAATTTTCGCGCGCAAAGAGCACTAACGCGTGGATTTATTTTATAATATTTGTTTGATATCTAACATACAGAAAGTGCGTTTGGAACGATTGGCAAGCGTGTACGTTGGTAATCTCCAGGACCTGGGTTCGAGTCCCAGGTCCCCACCCCCTTTCACATTATTTTTCACTTAATGTTTCCATGCAGTTTCAGCCTGAAGGAGCACCGTATGTCCACAAAATCTGGCCATCCACGTGCCCAATGGAAGCAATCAGAAGGTCATAATTGAGGAACATGGTGCACTCTAGTCAACGCGTATACATGCTAGTTGGAAAAGTCCACCAGGCCAAGGACAGATGGGCCTAAATTGCTAAAGTTTCACCTCCAAATTAGGGGCAGAACCCCCTAGGTTTGCTTTATTTCTTTTCCTTATTTTGATACTATTTTCAATTATTGTCTTTATTTTAATTAGTTTTTTAATTCAATTATTTTCATAAAAAACATAAAAACATTAAAAATCAGAAAAGATAAAAAATAATAAATTTTTTTTTTACTAGTATTTTTGTAAATAAATTCATTAATTCACTTAGTTTTAAATTTAGGTCTTAATCTTAACATTTTTCACTAAAACTCAAAACTTATAGAATTAGGGTTTAATTAATTTTTTTTTCTTTTATTCCACAGTAATTAATTATTAAAATATTATTTATTTTTACTTTTATAAATTAAAATTGCATGTAAAATAATTAGGTTTAATTTTAGGTTAAAATTTAATCTTTTCTTAACAAACAAAAACAACTAGAATTAGGGTTAGCATTTTATTTTAATTAATTCTTTTTCATTAAAATCATAAAATACAAAAATACCAAAAAGACAATTTTTTTTCCTTTTAATTTTATTAATTTAATAATCGTTTGATTTAATTTAGTTAAAAAGGGTCCAACGCCCTCGTTTCAACTTTAATTCCAATTCGCATATTTATTTTTTATTCTTTATAATATTTATGTATCTCTCCCAAGGCCATGTAACATTTTAATTTCTCGCACTTTAATTTTCTTTAGTTCTTTATTTTCTGTCAAATCGGGTTCTGGAAATTTTGGCGATGTGGACCCGCGCCTTTTGTAATAGTTTAGAACTTTACGTTTCTCGCAATTTTTAACTGCTAAATCAATGCATGCAAGAATGAATGGACAAAAATAAAAACAAACGCATAGATCACTTTGACAAAAGACAAAAATAAATGAAAACGACACACAAATCACACACCACCCCTAGGGTACGCCTCACTGTTGCCTTGCCTCGAAAGGTGATCGTCGAGTAGAGGATGTCTTAGTAAGTCCTCATGATCCGGGAACCTGGCATGAGGGTAGCTTCTAAGGTGTCTTCCCATTGCTCTGGTGATCACCATGTCCCGAACCTCGAATTGACCCGAACACCTCCAACGGTGGTGCTACCTACCTCTCAATGGTGGGATGGCACTACTTTAAAGGACATCTACACAGACGAATTTCTTAGGGTAGGTAGACGACTCTAGATACTTGCTCTAATTTCAAAAACAAATCAAAAATACTTTTCACACCGACACCTTTTCAAAAAAACTTTCGAAAGCAATTTTTCAAACACTCTTGAGGACCGATACAAGAGTCGAATTGGAATTTTCAAAGAAACTTTTTAAAACCCACAGTTGAAAAGCAAACAAACCATTTTTGAAAACACAAATGAGCAAGTATCTAAGAGCCCATGGATAACCATGGATAGAAAGGGTGCTAACACCTTCCCTTTCTATAACTTACCTCCCGAACCGAGAGCAATCTCTATAAGGAATTTTTCTGTGCTTTTGTCCTTTCCATTTGGAGAAAATAAAAGACGGTGGCGACTCTTGCTTCCGCGACATTTCGCGAACCAGCGTTAAACAGTAAGTTCCAGATCCACCGATCACAGAACTGGCGACTCTGTTGGGGACTTAAACTTAAAGTGAGGTGTACCTTAGGGTTAGTTCATAATTGTGTTTTCAATTGTATTGACTTGTCTGCTTTAACTTTGTGGGTTGCATGGGAGTTACATAGATCCTAACCCGGATCTGGGGATACCCTGTTTAGGTAGCATAAGCTGTGAGGGACCTGTCCGGCGTAGACCGACACGGGTGAAGCAGTGGCTACGTTGGTGTGGCACCTTGGTCTGTACCGATATCCCTTGTGTCGCAACGAGGAGAATATGGGTCTTCTGAGGAGTCGTTAAGCACCAACAACCTTAGAACCTTAAATGACACAACTTGGCCATTAGAACAGTAGCAGTATGCTACGCCCATTGAGGCTAAACTCTCGTGATGGTTCTGGCTGCAAGAAAAGATTGTGATGCTGGAGTTATGACCGATTGAGGGTAGTTAATGATATTGGGATCCTCTAAGAACCCGGTTACTTTGATAGGACAGGTATGAACCCACCAACTTCAAGAGGGTAGTACCTAGACCTCATGCTGGCCTAAACTCTAAGGGTTTCTCTTGTGTGACTTGTGTGCCTTTGTATTTGCCTACTTGCATGCTTGTTAACTGACACATGAACTATTTGCAGGTTTTGTTTTAGTCCTTAATTGGGACCCATGACAGGTCTTACTAAGCTTCTTGCAGGTTTTGTTTATAGTCCTTAATTGGGACTCATAACCGGGTGTACTAAATTTCTTGCAGGTTTTGTTCATAGTCCTTAACTAGGACTCATAACAAGGCTTACTAAGTTTCTTGCAGGTTTTTGTTTCAGTCCTTAACTAGGACCCATAACAAGGTTTACCGAGTTTCTTGCAGGGTTTGTTTTAGTCCTTAATTGGGACTCATGACAGGTTTTACCGAGTTTCTTGCAGGTTTTGGTTTGCAGTCCTTAATTGGGACTCATAACAGGGTTACCTACATTACCCCATGCATCATGACATCATACCATTGCATACATCCTAACCCATTTCAAGGATCTCAAGGGTTTGTGATGCAGGTCAGGATGAATCAAACATCTAGCAAGGGGCAAAGAGGATTTATTTTCCTTTAGCCAAAGTTGTCGAGGGCTATGACCCACTTGATATGGTGAGCTTTGACTCTTGAAGAAGGTTCCCCTAGCCAGGTTTGTCCGGAAATCAAAACAAAGTCGATGACTTGAGTCAGGGGCTATGACCCACTGGATATGGTGAGCCTTTGACCCTTGGAAGAAAGACTCTCAACAAATATGAAGTTCCTTCAATCAAGCTACCGGATCCCAGCTCTGACAAATTTCTTGTTTACCCCGCGAGATCCTTGAAAACATTGCATGCATATCATACATATCATTGCATGACAGGTACCCTTGTTACAGGTCACTTACCCTCCTCGCTGTTTATTTCAGCAATGGCTTCACAACAAGATAACCAGGCCCTTCACGCTCAAGAGACTCAGTTCAGGGAAATCTTCCTAGGTCTATCCAAGGGGCAGGAAGAGTTGAGGACACTCCTCATGGGGAATCTGATCAGAAAGAGTCCTGAAGATGACAAGGACGAACAGCTGAAACGTCTACGAGCTGAGGTAGACACATTGAAAACCCAAATGCTGGGGCAAAGGGCCCTCATTCAAGGTTTAGCTCAGGAGCAAGGAGAGCTGAGAGCCATGATCAGCCAACTTCCTCAAGGCATGAAGCAACCAGCCCAAATCAGGGACTAGGTCATAGAACAGCTTCCAAGAAGGCAAAGGTCGGGTCCAATGAATAGACCTCTCCGAGTTGCTACTACTTCTCAGGTCCAACAACGACCGCGCCAAGAACAGCGGGTTGATCAGAACAGGTCGGACGAGCCTAAGAGACAATTCACCTACATCAACATGTCATGGTCACGAGCTTTGCAGCACATGTTAAGGATGAACCTGATTGTGGTGATCAACCCTCCTGCAAATCCAAAGACTTCCTCTCCAAATTACAACCCAGAAGTAAGGTGAGCTTACCATTCTGGTAGCCCGGGGCACGATACTGAGGACTGTTGGGCATTGAAGTACAAGATTCAGAATATGATTGATGCTAAAGAGATCGAGTTCGAGCCCGCCGAGACTCCCAATGTGATCATTGCTCCCTTGTCAAAACATGGCTAGGATTGAGAAATTTTTGTTCATTAGAATCTTTCAAGTTGTAATTTTCTTTTGATTGTTCAAGCATTCCATTCATATCAAACGTTGTTATTTCATTAATGCATCGCATATGTCTGTTCTGAAACAATATATTCGTATTCACTAAATGCAAATTATTTTCATATTTTTTTCTGATGATCAACTCTTAAATAATAATTCTAAGCCTCTTGAGGGAGGATGACGAAAATGATACCACGATCTACAGTATGCTTTTGAACAGACTCCGCTGATGAGGTACAGGCATTGTTTCAAATCCTAAACACTGGAGTTATAAGGAAGATAATCCCTCGTCAACCCCTCTGAGCCAAAGAAGTAGGAGTTTTTATTTTCGAAAATTGAAACCCTTAATCATAACCCGGGGCAGGTTAGTCTTCTCAGTTGATCCAAGTGCACAATGAATGGCACCAAATGAGTTTTTCCAAAAACAAAAGACAGTGATGGTTCCGAACAATCATGAAGACAGGCAGTCATTATAAAAAAAAAAGGTTCATAAATGAAAAGCCCAAAAAGTCAAAACCTAAAAAGGGGACTTACAAAACTGGGGCATCCCGCTGACTGTAATTCAAAAAAAAAAGGGAAACAGTTCAGGCAAAAAAAAAATAGGGATAACAAAGTCAAAAAAAAAAAGAAAGAGGTCTTATAAACCCTCGACAAAAAATGATTGCCTATTCACAAGAAATCATCAATATCTGAATCATCACCGGAAAATCCGAGCAAAGACTCAAACAAGGTCTAACGTATGATCAACTGAGTTTAGGTTTGGAGAACATCACGAAGAGTGGGTGGGTACAAATAATTTGAGCCTTTATCCTTTGTTTCTTAAACCATGAACCAGGCCATGTTATAACCCTTAAAAGTTCTAGCTGAAGCATGGGTTAGTTCGAAAGCATACTGTTACGAAAGGTATCCTGACTCCTTAAGGCCTACTGTAAATACGGAGTTGACATCATGTTTTACAAACATTCACTTGTTTTATGAAAAAGAATGCATTTTCAAAATATTCAAGACAGACATAAGCTTTGCATTTTGATATAACATTGTTTGCATATGACTTTTTGTTTGAACAACAGGAAAATTCGCACGAAGAATTTCTGGTGAACAAAAGCACTTCCAATCAAGGGGCAGACATGGCCAGTGTCTATTATCTGGGGCAATCCAATCAAGATTCGGAGAATCTCTCAAAGGCCAAATAGCCTAGGGCAAATCTCCGCCTGAGTCACTTGGGGCATTTCAATAATAAATCTTGCCTGATCAAACATCTTCCGGTGGCATGACAAAACACTTCTAACAGGGGCAACTCCTTACATTCTGAAAGCACGGACATAATCGAAGAAAAAATACTACGCGTAATCAAAGACCCGCTAGGTTGACACACCTAGGCAAAAACAAGGGCTTCCCGATGAACCAAAAGGGTTCGAGCAAAATGAAGGGATGAAATGAAAAAATCTGTACACCCGGCAATTCGAAAACCTGAAAAGGCGGCTTGGGCAAAAATGGGTATCCCGGTGGACTGAAAACCCGAAAGGGCGGTCCAGGCAAAAGTTAGGGATCAAAGCGTACGACTATGTCCTGTCATCTTGTCACTTGCCTACCAGAAGAAGGTTTGTCCATCAACAACTATCAGCACCTCACAGGTCTCCTTATTCTATCTCAGAAACAGGGGCAATAAAGAGTCGTCTAATCGATCTAATTGTTCCTTCCACCAAGGTACCAAGGTAGACTGAAGAATATAACCAGATACATTAATCCCCCAGAGAGTGAGCCCACAAGTCAGTGCATTCTCCCCGAGCAAAGTTACAATTAAACTCAAGGAAGTTGGGTATCCTCCCGCAGATCTCCACATTCCCCAGCAGCATATATATTCTTAACAAGCATCCCCAGCAGTCTTAGTCTAAAGGTTGTTCCCCGACGGTATTTCAAACATTCAACGGGGTTACTTCCCCAGCATATCAAGAACTCCCCAAGAGAGTCCAATCCAGTTCCCCAGGAAAGTTGGAATCATCTCCCCCAGCAGTAAGTTTATCCCCAGTAGATTCTGGAAGCTTATCCTCGCATAGCACGAACGCGTCTCCCGGCTTTATTCAAAGATTTATTTCCTTACCAGGATATAACTGGGTTATCCTCAGCCAAAAGCCACAGAAAGAGTGTCCTCGACAAAATCTTCTTATCCCCAGTGAAGTCTATCAACACTTCCAACACAACAAGGGTATCCCCGGCAAGTTACCATCAAACTCAGCAAAGTATCTCTCTCCCCACAGAGTATTGCTTCCCAGCAAAATCGTTAGAGTACTTTTCTCCCCGTAGAATATTCCATTCGCCAAGTTTATTCCCCAACGGAGTTATCTTCTCCTACCGGTATTCTTGCAACTATCATCCCTAGCGGAAGCAAAGATCTATTCTCCAACATCAGCCCAGGAGTGACTTCCTAGCACCCGTCAAGGATTTATTTTCCTAAGACGAAAAAAATACATTCATAAACATCTCACTTTCATACATCATTATAGCATGCATATACGCATCATATATTACAAATCTCATTTATGTTGAGAACATCATTGCTTGATCCATATCATGCATTGCATATGACTGACCTTTACCTTTCAGGAAAGATTCAGTTAAATTCTCAATCATATTTCAAGACCTAGACCGGTTCAGTTAATCGACTCCAAAGATTTCTTATCCAGTCCAAGGCCTTCTCTAGTCCAGCTAAATCGACCCCAAACAGATTTTTCTGATGAAGACTCAGTAGAAGTTATCTATGGTTCTCTCCCTGATACTGCGGAGACGATAATTCCATTCCAGGTTTTTCTCAATGATTGCTATTGAGATTGTAATTGCCTATGGTTCTCTCCCCGATCATGCGGAGATGATAATTCCATTCCAGGTTTTTCCTCAATGATTGCTATTGAGATTGTAATTGCCTATGGTTCTCTCCCCGATCCTGCGGAGACGATAATTCCATTCCAGGTTTTTCTCAATGATTGCTATTGAGATTGTAATTGCCTATGGTTCTCTCCCCGATCCTGCGGAGATGATAATTCCATTCCAGGTTTTTCTTAATGATTGCTATTGAGATTGTAATTGCCTATGGTTCTCTCCCCGATCCTGCGGAGACGATAATTCCATTCCAGGTTTTTCTCAATGATTGCTATTGAGATTGTAATTGCCTATGGTTCTCTCCCCGATCCTGCGGAGATGATAATTCCATTCCAGGTTTTTCCTCAATGATTGCTATTGAGATTGTAATTGCCTATGGTTCTCTCCCCGATCCTGCGGAGACGATAATTCCATTCCAGGTTTTTCTCAATGATTGCTATTGAGATTGTAATTGCCTATGGTTCTCTCCCCGATCCTGCGGAGATGATAATTCCATTCCAGGTTTTTCTCAATGATTGCTATTGAGATTGTAATTGCCTATGGTTCTCTCCCCGATCCTGCGGAGATGATAATTCCATTCCAGGTTTTTCTCAATGATTGCTATTGAGATTGTAATTACCTATGGTTCTCTCCCCGATCCTGCGGAGACGATAATTCCATTCCAGGTTTTTCTCAATGATTGCTATTGAGATTGTAATTGCCTATGGTTCTCTCCCCGATCCTGCGGAGATGATAATTCCATTCCAGGGTTTTCCTCAATAATTGCTATTGAGATTGTAATTGCCTATGGTTCTCTCCCCGATCCTGCGGAGATGATAATTCCATTCCAGGTTTTTCTCAATGATTGCTATTGAGATTGTAATTGCCTATGGTTCTCTCCCCGATCCTGCGGAGATGATAATTCCATTCCAGGTTTTTCTCAATGATTGCTATTGAGATTGTAATTGCCTATGGTTCTCTCCCCGATCCTGCGGAGACGATAATTCCATTCCAGGTTTTTCTCAATGATTGCTATTGAGATTGTAATTGCCTATGGTTCTCTCCCCGATCCTGCGGAGATGATAATTCCATTCCAGGTTTTTCCTCAATGATTGCTATTGAGATTGTAATTGCCTATGGTTCTCTCCCCGATCCTGCGGAGATGATAATTCCATTCCAGGTTTTTCTCAATGATTGCTATTGAGATTGTAATTGCCTATGGTTCTCTCCCCGATCCTGCGGAGATGATAATTCCATTCCAGGTTTTTCTCAATGATTGCTATTGAGACTGTAATTGCCTATGGTTCTCTCCCCAATGATGCGGAGATGATAATTCCATCCCAGATTCTCTCAATGTTTGTTGTCAAGGTTAAAGTCATCCAAGGTTCTCTCACCGTTCCTGTTAAGGTAGTAACCATCCATGGTTCATTCATCACCATTTGAAGCTCCAGATTTAGCTCCTGTAACCAGTCAGGACATACCTATACAAAGCATCTGAAGACCAGCTCCTGCAACATGTCAGGTACTCATTTTTCTTATGCAGGTACGCAAGTTCTCGCTAAGGAATCTCTTATGCGATTGACACTCAGATGGCATCTATAAGCCCATCCACCTTCCATCATCTCTTAGCATGGCATTTATAAGCCCATCATCCCATCCATCAATCTCTAAATGGCATCTATAAGCCCATTCCACAATCACACTGCTACTATGTGAGCGCAAATTTCTGGGCACTCTAGTGTTCAATCATCTTCCACCTTCGGATTACGAAAGGCACGTCAGCCAATCTGCATCCTCAGGTCTAAGAAGATTGAACAGGGGCAACTGTTGTACCCCAAAATTTGCCCTCCCATATTCTTCAAGAAATTGGCAAGTCATGCTTCAAAGTTCCCCAAGGGTTGCACAGGTCAAGGGCCTCCTAACAGGCAAAATTAGGGTTTTTGGTTCTGACAAAGTAAATGAAGTTTCCAAGGGTCCAATCAAGTCCCACATGCCTACAAACATGGTCAAGTATCCTCATATCAAGTTTCAAGACTTCCAGCACAAAATTGCACAGTCAAAACCCTCGTGCTCACTCACTCTAAGCTGCGCAGAAAAAGCATATGCAAACTTGGAATTTTTCAAGAAAACTCCAAATCTGAAAACCAATTTCCAGGACGATCCAAGGCCAAAGATCAATTCCATTAGCTTGCTGAGGCTTCAAAGAAGGGGTTTGGATCAAAAACTACAAGCTTTCGTGCTCTGAAACGTGAGAACAATCTCACCCTGTACAGAAAAAATTCCATGTTCTTGCATCATGAATCATGCGCTTTTAGTATTTTTTAACAGTTGATTTATATTCATTGCTTAATTCTACAACTAACTGTGTGGTTTAATTGTGTTTTTATGCATCACATGCGATTTCACCATGAACGTGTGCTAGGGTTTCCAGGACCTTAAATTAGGGTTTTTTAATTAAGGAACAATTGGCATATGGGACCTAGACCATTCAACTCAGTGCTCTTAGACGAAAACAATGGCACCCTCGCGCCTAATTTATGAGGCCCCAGAGGCTATTCGTTATTTTTCAGAAAGGTGTCTATAGGAACGGTGTAAAACCGTTGCTGATTGTTTTCTTGTTTCAGGAAAAATAAAGCCAAGGAAGAAGAAGACGAGGTGGCCATCCACGATTGGATCGTTTAAATTTTCGCGCGCAAAGAGCACTAACGCGTGGATTTATTTTATAATATTTGTTTGATATCTAACATACAGAAAGTGAGTTTGGAACGATTGGCAAGCGTGTACGTTGGTAATCTCCAGGACCTGGGTTCGAGTCCCAGGTCCCCACCCCCTTTCACATTATTTTTCACTTAATGTTTCCATGCAGTTTCAGCCTGAAGGAGCACCGTATGTCCACAAAATCTGGCCATCCACGTGCCCAATGGAAGCAATCAAAAGGTCATAATTGAGGATCATGGTGCACTCTAGTCAACGCGTATACATGCTAGTTGGAAAAGTCCACCAGGCCAAGGACAGATGGGCCTAAATTGCTAAAGTTTCACCTCCAAATTAGGGGCAGAACCCCCTAGGTTTGCTTTATTTCTTTTCCTTATTTTGATACTATTTTCAATTATTGTCTTTATTTTAATTAGTTTTTTAATTCATTTATTTTCATAAAAAACATAAAAACATAAAAAATCAGAAAAGATAAAAAATAATAAATTTTTTTTTACTAGTATTTTTGTAAATAAATTCATTAATTCACTTAGTTTTAAATTTAGGTCTTAATCTTAACATTTTTCACTAAAACTCAAAACTTATAGAATTAGGGTTTAATTATTTTTTTTTTCTTTTATTCCACAGTAATTAATTATTAAAATATTATTTATTTTTACTTTTATAAATTAAAATTGCATTTAAAATAATTAGGTTTAATTTTAGGTTAAAATTTAATCTTTTCTTAACAAACAAAAACAACTAGAATTAGGGTTAGCATTTTATTTTAATTAATTCTTTTTCATTAAAATCATAAAATACAAAAATACCAAAAAGACAATTTTTTTCCTTTTAATTTTATTAATTTAATAATCGTTTGATTTAATTTAGTTAAAAAGGGTCCAACGCCCTCGTTTCAACTTTAATTCCAATTCGCATATTTATTTTTTATTCTTTATAATATTTATGTATCTCTCCCAAGGCCATGTAACATTTTAATTTCTCGCACTTTACTTTTCTTTAGTTCTTTATTTTCTGTCAAATCGGGTTCTAGAAATTTTGGCGATGTGGACCCGCGCCTTTTGTAATAGTTTAGAACTTTACGTTTCTCGCAATTTTTAACTGCTAAATCAATGCATGCAAGAATGAATGGACAAAAATAAAAACAAACGCATAGATCACTTTGACAAAAGACAAAAATAAATGAAAACGACACACAAATCACACACCACCCCTAGGGTACGCCTCACTGTTGCCTTGCCTCGAAAGGTGATCGTCGAGTAGAGGATGTCTTAGTAAGTCCTCATGATCCGGGAACCTGGCATGAGGGTAGCTTCTAAGGTGTCTTCCCATTGCTCTGGTGATCACCATGTCCCGAACCTCGAATTGACCCGAACACCTCCAACGGTGGTGCTACCTACCTCTCAATGGTGGGATGGAACTACTTTAAAGGACATCTACACAGACGAATTTCTTAGGGTAGGTAGACGACTCTAGATACTTGCTCTAATTTCAAAAACAAATCAAAAATACTTTTCACACCGACACCTTTTCAAAAAAACTTTCGAAAGCAATTTTTCAAACACTCTTGAGGACCGATACAAGAGTCGAATTGGAATTTTCAAAGAAACTTTTTAAAACCCACAGTTGAAAAGCAAACAAACCATTTTTGAAAACACAAATGAGCAAGTATCTAAGAGCCCATGGATAACCATGGATAGAAAGGGTGCTAACACCTTCCCTTTCTATAACTTACCTCCCGAACCGAGAGCAATCTCTATAAGGAATTTTTCTGTGCTTTTGTCCTTTCCATTTGGAGAAAATAAAAGACGGTGGCGACTCTTGCTTCCGCGACATTTCGCGAACCAGCGTTAAACAGTCAGTTCCAGATCCACCGATCACACCGGGTGTACAAATTTTTTTCATTATTTCATCCCTTATTTTTGCCCGAACCCTTTTGGTTCGCCGGGAAGCCCTTATTTTTGCCTAGGTGTGTCAACCTAGCAGGTTTTTAATTCATGCGTAGTATCTTTTTACTATGTCTGCATTGGCGGGGTGAGGAAGGTCGTCACCGTCCATGGTAGTTAGAATCATAGCTCCTCCTGAGAAGATATGTTTAACCACAAATGGCCCTTCGTACGTAGGGGTCCATTTGCCCCTGGGATCACTTTGAGGAAGAATGATGCGCTTGATTACCAGGTCTCCGACTTGATACTCTTGTCGTCTGACTTTCTTGTTAAATGCCATGATCATTCGTTTTTGGTATGTTTGACCATGACAAATAACGGTGAGTCTCTTTTCGTCGATTAGGTTTAATTGATCAAGTCGAGTCTGGATCCAGTCATCTTCGCTCAAACCTGCATCCTTCATTATCCGGAGAGAGGGTATCTGGACTTCAATAGGCAAGACTGCCTCCATGCCATAGACCAAGGAAAGGGTGTTGCCCCTGTTGACGTCCGTGCTAAGGTACGGTACCCATGAAGAGCAAACGGTAACATCTCGTGCCAATCTTTGTACGTCACTGTCATCTTCTGCACAATCTTCTTGATATTCTTATTAGCTGCTTCGACAACCCCATTCATCTTCGGCCGGTAGGGAGAAGAGTTGTGGTGTTGTATCTTGAATTGCTCGCAGAGCTCAGTGATCATCTTGTTGTTGAGATTGGTACCATTGTCCGTAATGATCCTTTCCGGGACACCGTATCGACAGATCAGGTTATGCCGAATGAATCATGCTACGACGTTCTTGGTTACCGTAGCATAGGAAGCTGCTTCAACCCACTTCGTGAAGTAATCGATTGCTACCAGGATGAAGCGATTCCCATTGGATGCCGTAGGTCTGATCTCGCCGATCATATCTATGCCCCACATTGCAAAAGGCCAAGGTGTTGTCAAGACGTTCAGAGGAACCGGAGGCACGATACTGAGGACTGTTGGGCATTGAAGTACAAGATTCAGAATATGATCGATGCTAAAGAGATCGAGTTCGAGCCCGCCGAGACTCCCAATGTGATCATTGCTCCCTTGTCAAAACATGGCTAGGATTGAGAAATTTTTGTTCATTAGAATCTTTCAAGTTGTAATTTTCTTTTGATTGTTCAAGCATTCCATTCATATCAAACGTTGTTATTTCATTAATGCATCGCATATGTCTGTTCTGAAACAATATATTCGTATTCACTAAATGCAAATTATTTTCATATTTTTTTCTGATGATCAACTCTTAAATAATAATTCTAAGCCTCTTGAGGGAGGATGACGAAAATGATACCACGATCTACAGTATGCTTTTGAACAGACCCCGCTGATGAGGTACAGGCATTGTTTCAAATCCTAAACACTGGAGTTATAAGGAAGATAATCCCTCGTCAACCCCTCTGAGCCAAAGAAGTAGGAGTTTTTATTTTCGAAAATTGAAACCCTTAATCATAACCCGGGGCAGGGTAGTCTTCTCAGTTGATCCAAGTGCACAATGAATGGCACCAAATGAGTTTTTCCAAAAACAAAAGACAGTGATGGTTCCGAACAATCGTGAAGACAGGCAGTCATTATCAAAAAAAAAGGTTCATAAATGAAAAGCCCAAAAAGTCAAAACCTATAAAGGGGACTTACAAAACTGGGGCATCCCGCTGACTGTAATTCAAAAAAAAAAGGGAAACAGTTCAGGCAAAAAAAAAATAGGGATAACAAAGTCAAAAAAAAAGAAAGAGGTCTTATAAACCCTCGACAAAAAATGACTGCCTATTCACAAGAAATCATCAATATCTGAATCATCACCGGAAAATCCGAGCAAAGACTCAAACAAGGTCTAACGTATGATCAACTGAGTTTAGGTTTGGAGAACATCACGAAGAGTGGGTGGGTACAAATAATTTGAGCCTTTATCCTTTGTTTCTTAAACCGTGAACCAGGCCACGTTATAACCCTTAAAAGTCCTAGCTGAAGCATGGGTTAGTTCGAAAGCATACTGTTACGAAAGGTATCCTGACTCCTTAAGGCCTACTGTAAATACGGAGTTGACATCATATTTTACAAACATTCACTTGTTTTATGAAAAAGAATGCATTTTCAAAATCTTCAAGACAGACATAAGCTTTGCATTTTGATATAACATTGTTTGCATATGACTTTTTGTTTGAACAGCAGGAAAATTCGCACGAAGAATTTCTGGTGAACAAAAGCACTTCCAATCAAGGGGCAGACATGGCCAGTGTCTATTATCTGGGGCAATCCAATCAAGATTCGGAAAATCTCTCAAAGGCCAAATAGCCTGGGGCAAATCTCCGCCTGAGTCACTTGGGGCATTTCAATAATAAATCTTGCCTGATCAAACATCTTCCGGTGGCATGACAAAACACTTCTAACAGGGGCAACTCCTTACATTCTGAAAGCACGGACATAATCGAAGAAAAAATACTACGCGTAATCAAAGACCCGCTAGGTTGACACACCTAGGCAAAAACAAGGGCTTCCCGATGAACTAAAAGGGTTCGAGCAAAATGAAGGGATGAAATGAAAAAATCTGTACACCCGGCAAGTCGAAAACCTGAAAAGGCGGCTTGGGCAAAAATGGGTATCCCGGTGGACTGAAAACCCGAAAGGGCGGTCCAGGCAAAAGTTAGGGATCAAAGCGTACGACTATGTCCTGTCATCTTGTCACTTGCCTACCAGAAGAAGGTTTGTCCATCAACAACTATCAGCACCTCACAGGTCTCCTTATTCTATCTCAGAAACAGGGGAAATAAAGAGTCGTCTAATCGATCTAATTGTTCCTTCCACCAAGGTACCAAGGTAGACTGAAGAACATAACCAAATACATTAATCCCCCAGAGAGTGAGCCCGCAAGTCAGTGCATTCTCCCCGAGCAAAGTTACAATTAAACTCAAGGAAGTTGGGTATCCTCCCGCAGATCTCCACATTCCCCAGCAGCATATATATTCTTAACAAGCATCCCCAGCAGTCTTAGTCTAAAGGTTGTTCCCCGGCGGTATTTCAAACATTCAACGGGGTTACTTCCCCAGCATATCAAGAACTCCCCAAGAGAGTACAATCCAGTTCCCCAGGAAAGTTGGAATCATCTCCCCCAGCAGTAAGTTTATCCCCAGTAGATTCTGGAAGCTTATCCTCGCATAGCACGAACGCGTCTCCCGACTTTATTCAAAGAGTTATTTCCTTACCAGGATATAACTGGGTTATCCTCAGCCAAAAGCCACGGAAAGAGCGTCCTCGACAAAATCTTCTTATCCCCAGCGAAGTCTATCAACACTTCCAACACAACAAGGGTATCCCCGGCAAGTTACCATCAAACTCAGCAAAGTATCTCTCTCCCCACAGAGTATTGCTTCCCAGCAAAATTGTTAGAGTACTTTTCTCCCCGCAGAATATTCCATTCGCCAAGTTTATTCCCCAACGGAGTTATCTTCTCCTACCGGTATTCTTGCAACTATCATCCCTAGCGGAAGCAAAGATCTATTCTCCAACATCAGCCCAGGAGTGACTTCCCGGCACCCGTCAAGGATTTATTTTCCTAAGACGAAAAAAATACATTCATAAACATCGCACTTTCATACATCATTATAGCATGCATATACGCATCATATATTACAAATCTCATTTATGTTGAGAACATCATTGCTTGATCCATATCATGCATTGCATATGACTGACCTTTACCTTTCAGGAAAGATTCAGTTAAATTCTCAATCATATTTCAAGACCTAGACCGGTTCAGTTAATCGACTCCAAAGATTTCTTATCCAGTCCAAGGCCTTCTCTAGTCCAGCTAAATCGACCCCAAACAGATTTTTCTGATGAAGACTCGGTAGAAGTTATCTATGGTTCTCTCCCTGATATTGCGGAGACGATAATTCCATTCCAGGTTTTTCTCAATGATTGCTATTGAGATTGTAATTGCCTATGGTTCTCTCCCCGATCCTGCGGAGATGATAATTCCATTCCAGGTTTTTCCTCAATGATTGCTATTGAGATTGTAATTGCCTATGGTTCTCTCCCCGATCCTGCGGAGACGATAATTCCATTCTAGGTTTTTCTCAATGATTGCTATTGAGATTGTAATTGCCTATGGTTCTCTCCCCGATCCTGCGGAGATGATAATTCCATTCCAGGTTTTTCTCAATGATTGCTATTGAGATTGTAATTGCCTATGGTTCTCTCCCCGATCCTGCGGAGACGATAATTCCATTCCAGGTTTTTCTCAATGATTGCTATTGAGATTGTAATTGCCTATGGTTCTCTCCCCGATCCTGCGGAGATGATAATTCCATTCCAGGTTTTTCCTCAATGATTGCTATTGAGATTGTAATTGCCTATGGTTCTCTCCCCGATCCTGCAGAGACGATAATTCCATTCCAGGTTTTTCTCAATGATTGCTATTGAGATTGTAATTGCCTATGGTTCTCTCCCCGATCCTGCGGAGATGATAATTCCATTCCAGGTTTTTCTCAATGATTGTTATTGAGATTGTAATTGCCTATGGTTCTCTCCCCGATCCTGCGGATATGATAATTCCATTCCAGGTTTTTCTCAAAGATTGCTATTGAGATTGTAATTGCCTATGGTTCTCTCCCCGATCCTGCGGAGACGATAATTCCATTCCAGGTTTTTATCAATGGTTGCTATTGAGATTGTAATTGCCTATGGTTCTCTCCCCGATCCTGCGGAGATGATAATTCCATTCCAGGTTTTTCCTCAATGATTGCTATTGAGATTGTAATTGCCTATGGTTCTCTCCCCGATCCTGCGGAGATGATAATTCCATTCCAGGTTTTTCTCAATGATTGCTATTGAGATTGTAATTTCCTATGGTTCTCTCCCCGATCCTGCGGAGATGATAATTCCATTCCAGGTTTTTCTCAATGATTGCTATTGAGATTGTAATTGCCTATGGTTCTCTCCCCGATCCTGCGGAGACGATAATTCCATTCCAGGTTTTTCTCAATGATTGCTATTGAGATTGTAATTGCCTATGGTTCTCTCCCCGATCCTGCGGAGATGATAATTCCATTCCAGGTTTTTCCTCAATGATTGCTATTGAGATTGTAATTGCCTATGGTTCTCTCCCCGATCCTGCGGAGATGATAATTCCATTCCAGGTTTTTCTCAATGATTGCTATTGAGATTGTAATTGCCTATGGTTCTCTCCTCGATCCTGCGGAGATGATAATTCCATTCCAGGTTTTTCTCAATGATTGCTATTGAGACTGTAATTGCCTATGGTTCTCTCCCCAATGATGCGGAGATGATAATTCCATCCCAGATTCTCTCAATGTTTGTTGTCAAGGTTAAAGTCATCCAAGGTTCTATCACTGTTCCTGTTAAGGTAGTAACCATCCATGGTTCATTCATCACCATTTGAAGCTCCAGATTTAGCTCCTGTAACCAGTCAGGACATACCTATACAAAGCATCTGAAGACCAGCTCATGCAACATGTCAGGTACTCATTTTTCTTATGCAGGTACGCAAGTTCTCGCTAAGGAATCTCTTATGCGATTGACACTCAGATGGCATCTATAAGCCCATCCACCTTCCATCATCTCTTAGCATGGCATTTATAAGCCCATCATCCCATCCATCAATCTCTAAATGGCATCTATAAGCCCATTCCACCATCACACTGCTACTATGTGAGCGCAAATTTCTGGGCACTCTAGTGTTCAATCATCTTCCACCTTCGGATTACGAAAGGCATGTCAGCCAATCTGCATCCTCAGGTCTAAGAAGATTGAACATGGGCAACTGTTGTACCCCAAAATTTGCCCTCCCATATTCTTCAAGAAATTTCCAAGTCATGCTTCAAAGTTCCCCAAGGGTTGCACAGGTCAAGGGCCTCCTAACAGGCAAAATTAGGGTTTTTGGTTCTGACAAAGTAAATGAAGTTTCCAAGGGTCCAATCAAGTCCCACATGCCTACAAACATGGTCAAGTATCCTCATATCAAGTTTCAAGACTTTCAGCACAAAATTGCACAGTCAAAACCCTCGTGCTCACTCACTCTAAGCTGCGCAGAAAAAGCATATGCAAACTTGGAATTTTTCAAGAAAACTCCAAATCTGAAAACCAATTTCCAGGACGATCCAAGGCCAAAGATCAATTCCATTAGCTTGCTGAGGCTTCAAAGAAGGGGTTTGGATCAAAAACTACAAGCTTTCGTGCCCAGAAACGTGAGAACAATCTCACCCTGTACAGAAAAAATTCCATGTTCTTGCATCATGAATCATGCGCTTTTAGTATTTTTTAACAGTTGATTTATATTCATTGCTTAATTCTACAACTAACTGTGTGGTTTAATTGTGTTTTTATGCATCACATGCGATTTCACCATGAACGTGTGCTAGGGTTTCCAGGACCTTGAATTAGGGTTTTTTAATTAAGGAACAATTGGCATATGGGACCTAGACCATTCAACTCAGTGCTCTTAGACGAAAACAATGGCACCCTCGCGCCTAATTTATGAGGCCCCAGGGGCTATTCGTTATTTTTCAGAAAGGTGTCTATAGGAACGGTGTAAAACCGTTGCTGATTGTTTTCTTGTTTCAGGGAAAATAAGGCCAAGGAAGAAGAAGACGAGGTGGCCATCCACGATTGGATCGTTTAAATTTTCGCGCGCAAAGAGCACTAACGCGTGGATTTATTTTATAATATTTGTTTGATATCTAACATACAGAAAGTGCGTTTGGAATGATTGGCAAGCGTGTACGTTGGTAATCTTCAGGACCTGGGTTCGAGTCCCAGGTCCCCACCCCCTTTCACATTATTTTTCACTTAATGTTTCCATGCAGTTTCAGCCTGAAGGAGCACCGTATGTCCACAAAATCTGGCCATCCACGTGCCCAATGGAAGCAATCAGAAGGTCATAATTGAGGAACATGGTGCACTCTAGTCAACGCGTATACATGCTAGTTGGAAAAGTCCACCAGGCCAAGGACAGATGGGCCTAAATTGCTAAAGTTTCACCTCCAAATTAGGGGCAGAACCCCCTAGGTTTGCTTTATTTCTTTTCCTTATTTTGATACTATTTTCAATTATTGTCTTTATTTTAATTAGTTTTTTAATTCAATTATTTTCATAAAAAACATAAAAACATAAAAAATCAGAAAAGATAAAAAATAATAAATTTTTTTTTTACTAGTATTTTTGTAAATAAATTCATTAATTCACTTAGTTTTAAATTTAGGTCTTAATCTTAACATTTTTCACTAAAACTCAAAACTTATAGAATTAGGGTTTAATTAATTTTTTTTTCTTTTATTCCACAGTAATTAATTATTAAAATATTATTTATTTTTACTTTTATAAATTAAAATTGCATGTAAAATAATTAGGTTTAATTTTAGGTTAAAATTTAATCTTTTCTTAACAAACAAAAACAACTAGAATTAGGGTTAGCATTTTATTTTAATTAATTATTTTTCATTAAAATCATAAAATACAAAAATACCAAAAAGACAATTTCTTTTCCTTTTAATTTTATTAATTTAATAATCGTTTGATTTAATTTAGTTAAAAAGGGTCCAACGCCCTCGTTTCAACTTTAATTCCAATTCGCATATTTATTTTTTATTCTTTATAATATTTATGTATCTCTCCCAAGGCCATGTAACATTTTAATTTCTCGCACTTTACTTTTCTTTAGTTCTTTATTTTCTGTCAAATCGGGTTCTGGAAATTTTGGCGATGTGGACCCGCGCCTTTTGTAATAGTTTAGAACTTTACGTTTCTCGCAATTTTTAACTGCTAAATCAATGCATGCAAGAATGAATGGACAAAAATAAAAACAAACGCATAGATCACTTTGACAAAAGACAAAAATAAATGAAAACGACACACAAATCACACACCACCCCTAGGGTACGCCTCACTGTTGCCTTGCCTCGAAAGGTGATCGTCGAGTAGAGGATGTCTTAGTAAGTCCTCATGATCCGGGAACCTGGCATGAGGGTAGCTTCTAAGGTGTCTTCCCATTGCTCTGGTGATCACCATGTCCCGAACCTCGAATTGACCCGAACACCTCCAACGGTGGTGCTACCTACCTCTCAATGGTGGGATGGCACTACTTTAAAGGACATCTACACAGACGAATTTCTTAGGGTAGGTAGACGACTCTAGATACTTGCTCTAATTTCAAAAACAAATCAAAAATACTTTTCACACCGACACCTTTTGAAAAAAACTTTCGAAAGCAATTTTTCAAACACTCTTGAGGACCGATACAAGAGTCGAATTGGAATTTTCAAAGAAACTTTTTAAAACCCACAGTTGAAAAGCAAACAAACCATTTTTGAAAACACAAATGAGCAAGTATCTAAGAGCCCATGGATAACCATGGATAGAAAGGGTGCTAACACCTTCCCTTTCTATAACTTACCTCCCGAACCGAGAGCAATCTCTATAAGGAATTTTTCTGTGCTTTTGTCCTTTCCATTTGGAGAAAATAAAAGACGGTGGCGACTCTTGCTTCCCGACATTTCGCGAACCAGCGTTAAACAGTCAGTTCCAGATCCACCGATCACACCGGGTGTACAAAATTGTTTCATTATTTCATCCCTTATTTTTGCCCGAACCCTTTTGGTTCGCCGGGAAGCCCTTATTTTTGCCTAGGTGTGTCAACCTAGCAGGTTTTTAATTCATGCGTAGTATCTTTTTACTATGTCTACATTGGCGGGGTGAGGAAGGTCGTCACCGTCCATGGTAGTTAGAATCATAGCTCCTCCTGAGAAGATATGTTTAACCACAAATGGCCCTTCGTACGTAGGGGTCCATTTGCCCCTGGGATCACTTTGAGGAAGAATGATGCGCTTGATTACCAGGTCTCCGACTTGATACTCTTGTCGTCTGACTTTCTTGTTAAATGCCATGATCATTCGTTTTTGGTACGTTTGACCATGACAAATAACGGTGAGTCTCTTTTCGTCGATTAGGTTTAATTGATCAAGTCGAGTCTGGATCCAGTCATCTTCGCTCAAACCTGCATCCTTCATTATCCGGAGAGAGGGTATCTGGACTTCAATAGGCAAGACTGCCTCCATGCCATAGACCAAGGAAAGGGTGTTGCCCCTGTTGACGTCCGTGCTAAGGTACGGTACCCATGAAGAGAAAACGGTAACATCTCGTGCCAATCTTTGTACGTCACTGTCATCTTCTGCACAATCTTCTTGATATTCTTATTAGCTGCTTCGACAACCCCATTCATCTTCGGCCGGTAGGGAGAAGAGTTGTGGTGTTGTATCTTGAATTGCTCGCAGAGCTCAGTGATCATCTTGTTGTTGAGATTGGTACCATTGTCCGTAATGATCCTTTCCGGGACACCGTATCGACAGATCAGGTTATGACGAATGAATCATGCTACGACGTTCTTGGTTACCGTAGCATAGGAAGCTGCTTCAACCCACTTCGTGAAGTAATCGATTGCTACCAGGATGAAGCGATTCCCATTGGATGCCGTAGGTCTGATCTCGCCGATCATATCTATGCCCCACATTGCAAAAGGCCAAGGTGCTGTCAAGACGTTCAGAGGAACCGGAGGAATGTGCACCTTATCCGCGTAGATCTGGCATTTATGACACGTCCGAGAATGTTGGTAACAGTCGGCTTCCATTGTGGACCAGAAATATCCTGCCCGAAGGATTTTCTTTGCCATAGTGTGCCCACTGGAATGTGTTCCGAAGGTACCTTCATGTAGCTCTTCCATGATCCTTTCTGCTTCCGTCTTATCCACAC
Source organism: Vicia faba (assembly GCA_948472305.1). Taxonomy (NCBI): domain Eukaryota; kingdom Viridiplantae; phylum Streptophyta; class Magnoliopsida; order Fabales; family Fabaceae; genus Vicia; species Vicia faba. The sequence goes on from OX451736.1 coordinate 622,534,734, forward strand.
AACGCAGTAAGGTTGAATCATGGTTTCGCTTGTATAGAATGTCGTTCCTGAGGAAGAACTTTGCTGCGAACCTTCTCAGAAACTTCTTGTCATTGACAGATGCACCCTCGGGGTATTCTTGAGCTTCCAAGTACCTCTTCACTTCATGATACCAAGGTTTTTCAGTTACCTCCTCAGCCTCAAGATCATAGCAATGTGCGGGTTCATCCAATTTCCAGATAATGATCCGGGGAGCCTCGTTGTCCCATTTAACTTTGAACATAGAAGACATCGTAGCTAGCGCGTCCGCCAACTGATTCTCCTCTCTTGGGAAGTGTTCAAAAGTTATCTCCGTGAAATGGGGAATCAACGTCAACACATACTCTTTGTAAGGAATAAGATTTGGGTGTTTCGTATCCCACTCGCCTTTGATCTGATTGATCACGAGAGCGGAATCTACGAAGACACTCAGATACTTGATCCTTAAGTCAATTGCAGCTTGAAGACCCATGATACATGCCTCATACTCCGCCATGTTGTTGGTGCAGTTGAAACATAGTCGGGCAGTGAGGGGAGTATGAGTGCCTTTAGGGGATATGATCACATCACCAATACCGTTACCCAAAGCGTTTGAGGCTCCGTCAAAGTGCATAGACCATCGGGATCCTTCCTCAGGTCCTTCATCCGGTCCAGGTACTTCACAATCAGTTACTACCATGATATCCTCGTCTGGAAATTCAAAGTTCATCGACTGGTAATCATCCACCGCCTGGTGTGCCAAATGGTCTGCCACTACACTTCCCTTGATTGCTTTTTGAGTCGTGTACTGGATGTCGTATTTTGTCAAGATCATCTTCCATCTTGCTATTCTTCCGGACAAAGCGGGATTTTCGAATATGTACTTGATTGGATCCATCTTTGAAATTAACAGAGTAGTGTGAGTCAACATATACTGTCTCAGCCGGCGAGCAGCCCATACCAAAGCGCAGCAAGTTTTCTCAAGCAGTGAGTATCGAGTCTCGCAGTCGGTAAACTTTTTGCTAAGGTAATAAATAGCATGCTCTTTTCGACCAGACTCGTCATGCTGCCCCAGCACACACCCCATTGAGTTGTCCAGTACTGTCAAGTATAGAATCAAAGGTCTCCCTTCAACCGGTGGCATAAGAATAGGTGGCTCCTGGAGATACTCCTTGATTCTTTCGAAAGCGGCCTGACATTCATCGTTCCAATGTAATACTTGATCTTTCTTCAGTAGCTTGAAGATTGGTTCACAAGTAGCAGTTAGATGCGAGATGAATCGGGCAATGTAATTCAGCCGTCCTAGAAAGCCTCTGACTTCCTTCTCTGTCTTGGGAGCTGGAATCTCTTGTATAGCTTTCACCTTGGCAGGGTCCACTTGAATACCTTTGTCGCTCACGACGAAACCTAGCAGTTTGCCAGACCTCACCCCGAAGGTGCACTTGTTCGGGTTCAACCTTAGCTTGTACAACTTCAGACGGTCAAACAGTTTCTGTAGATGGTCAAGGTGTTCCTCCTCAGTTTGGGACCTTGCAATCATATCGTCGACATATACTTCAATCTCATGGTGGATCATGTCATGAAACAAAGCAACCATGGCACGTTGGTAGGTTGCCCCAGCATTTTTCAACCCAAAAGGCATGACCTTGTAGCAAAAGGTGCCCCACTGAGTGACAAAAGTGGTCTTCTCCATGTCTTCAGGAGCCATCTTGATTTGATTATAACCTGAGAACCCATCCATGAAGGAGAATACCTTATGTTGAGCAGTATTGTCAACCAGAACGTCGATGTGAGGCAGAGGGAAGTCATCCTTGGGGCTTGCCCTGTTCAAATCCCTGTAATCAACACACATTCGGACCTTACCATCTTTCTTCGGCACTAGAACCACGTTGGCAACCCACTGAGGGTAAGAAGTCACTGCTAGAAACCCGGCATCAAATTGTTTCATAACCTCAGCCTTGATTTTCTCGGACATCTCTGGACGCATACGGCGGACCTTCTGTTTAACCAGAGGGCAGTCTTACTTGGTAGGCAAGTGATGAACCACAATGTCAGTGTCCAACCCAGGCATGTCTTCGTAAGACCAGGCAAAGATTTCCACATAATCATGCAACATCTGAATCAACCGTTGTTTCACACTGAGCTCCAGATTGGCACCAATCTTGACTTCCTTTCTATCTGTCTCAGTACCCAGATTTACTGTTTCCACTGGCTCTTCATGTGGCTGAATGGCCCTCTCTTCCTGGAGTAGTAGTCTTGCAAGCTCACCAGGCACTTTGCAATCATCTTCACCTTCGTCTTCGGCTAAGTTGATCGGATTTTCGAAGTCATAACTGGCAGTAGCAGAGTCGTTACCAGTGAGATCCAGAGTGGATTGGAACCTGTATAAGTGAGTGTGTGTAAATATAGTTGTTTTGCAATATATAAAGAAATAAAGGGAGCGCAAGATTTGAAATGTGAAAAACGTCCAATGCTTTTATTCATGATATATGAAAGTGACAAATGACAAGCCCTCACAAATGACGCCACGGTGCCCCGGGTAAGACACCGGGCCATAGAGTTTCAAATTATTGTTCGTTACAACTTTAAAAACAAAGGAATTCATTACTGCGTGACAAAAGTAACAGGCATGGAGTCTTTGGAAGTCCAATTGCTTGGTCCATCTTCAGTTGTTGGGTATATCCAGCTGTCGAATTCGGATTCTTCCACTTCATCTTCAACCCTGATAGCATTTACTCCATGGTTGGGCATGGGAGCTGTCACCACATTAGGCCTCTCGGGCGCCTCGAACTGAACCTCTTTAGCATCAATAAGGTCTTGAACCTTATTCCTCAGAGCCCAACAATCATCTGTGTTATGCCCCGGGCTATCAGAGTGATAAGCGCAACGGGCGTTGGGGTTGTACTTCGGAGATGTTGTGTTTACTACCTTCGGAGCTTCCTTGACAGTTACCAGGCTGGTTGACAACAGTTGCGGCAATATCTGAGAGAGAGTCATGATGAGCCGAGTATACTGTCTTTTGGGCCTTTCAACTCTTGGCTGGTTGTATTGCTGAGGAGCAGCAGCAGGCTTTAAAATTACCACCGCGTTAACAGCTTGGCGGTGTTCCGGTTTGTTCTGCCTTCTGGGACCATACACAGCACTAGCTTCCTTCTTGAAGGGCTTCTTTTCAAAGCTCGAGGAGGCACCTTTCTGTATCTTCCCCGATTTGATACCAGCTTCGATCCTCTCACCAGTCAGGATCAGGTCTGTAAACCCAGCAGAGGAATTACCAATCAGGTGGTTAAAAAATGGACCAGACAGGGTCCCCAAGAACATGTCCACGAGTTCACGATCAGTCAACGGTGGCTGCACCCTGCCATCCAGATCTCTCCATTTCTGTGCGTACTCCTTAAAACCTTCACCTGTTCCTAGTGACATACCCTGGAGTTGGGTACGCGTAGGAGCGAGGTCAGAATTATACTGATACTGCTTGTAAAAAGCAGTAGCCAAGTCTTCCCAGTTACGAATGTTGGTTCCATCCAGCTGATAGAACCATTCGAGATGAGTCCCTGAAAGACTCTTCTGGAAGAAATGGATCCATAAGTTCTTGTCTGCAGTGTAAGGCTGGATCTTCCTTACATAAGAGCGGAGGTGCAGTTTAGGACAGGAAGCCCCGTCGTACTTCACAAAGGCAGGCACCTTGAACTTGTGTGGGATCACCACCCCAGAAGATAACCCTAAGTCTCCAAAATCCAACCCAGGCACACGTTGAATCTCCATAGCATTTAGTCGGTCCTCCAGCTGTTTGTACCTGTCCTCAGCAGGAGGGTACTGTTCATCATTGAAGTCTGTCTCTGTGTCAGAGACCACGAGACTAGGAACCTCTCTCCCTTGGTGACTGCCTTCCCCAACAGATGGAGTAGTCCTCTCAGCTTCATTCTGCAGTGTATTCCCGAGTCTGCGTCCAGTGTTGAACAGCACAGTCCTCTTCTTCTTCTTCTTCTTCTTCTTCAGGAGCAAAGCCTTCAACTCCTGTTGTCCCTGGGCCAAGTTCATGACCATCTCTTGAAACTGGGCGTTCTGGGCCTGGAGGGCCTTGATAGCTTATTCAGTAGTTGGTTCAGTATTCATGATGATTGAGTGCTGAAATAAACAGCGAAGAAGATTAAGCAACCTGTAGAAAAAGGGTACCTGTGATGCATATGATGTGAAATGCGTATGAATTATGTTTTCAAAGACAATCGAGAATCAACTTTGTAGACAAAAGGAACACACTTTATTAGATTTAAACTTCGGAATTTAAATTGTTCAACAAATTGCCCTTAGGCGTTACAGGAATGAAAATACTGAAAAGGAAATAAAAGTTGTAAAGGAAACATCCAAAGCCCATCAGTGCTCCCATGGCCTCCTCTTCTCAGTGCGGATATAGTCATTCATGATCCGCTCGTTCTCCAATTGCTTGGTCAGCTTCTGGATCTTCTGTTCCTGTTCGTTGAACTTTTCCCGATAATAATCCCGCTCTTCCTGTAGTTGTGCCCAAAACCTCTTTAGTGTATCAACATCAGTGGGTATCTGAGGAGGGAGTATGGTTGGAGGAACCCCGTCTCTATCAGGAATTTCAAGAATGATAGGCCTGACGGCTTCATATGGCATACCTAACTTCTAAGCACGGATGCGGACCCATCTGTAATAGGGTTCCATTGGTAGAGAAGTCTTTGGTCCCAACTCATATGGGTCAGCTTTGTGAATTTTGTCCCAAGCTTTGATGAATCTACGGCGCAGTTCGTCACTGTCTACCTGAAACTCAAAACTGATGTGAGGTACCAACATCTCATGAGGCCCTGCTATTCTGGCTCTTCCAAATTGACGGAGAGCTAAACATGGATTATAAGAGATTCCTCCCTGGGTACAAATCAATGGAACATTAGGATACTCTCCGCAACAATCAATAACAGCCACCTCATCTAAACCTCTGAGAGTCCAAATGATGTCATTATCAGTGAGAGACATTAACCTATGAGCCCAGCCTCTTCCTTCTTGGTTCTTCAGCACGAACTTAGGGAGGTGCGAAATAAACCACCTCACTAACAAAGGAGTACAACACCACAGAGTTCCTCGTCTTCGGGCAGTACGAGCATAGAGTTGTTGCAGGATATCACCCAAGAGAGTGGGTACAGGGTTCCGAGACATGAAGATCCTTATGGCATTGATATTGACAAAGTTATCAGGATTTGGAAACAATACTAGACCATAGATTAAGAGAGCCAGAATGTCCTCGTACGCCCTGAAGTCTAAGTCATTCCAGAAACTGTTAGCTTTACCAATCAGAAACTTAGCCAAGAAGCCCTTAACTCCGCTTCTAGTCACCCAGTTGTCCATTACCTCCTTGTTGGTCAAGGGAAGGGTTGCAACAATCTCCTCAAGCCTAAGAGTCTTTTCCCAACCAGTGAACGGGGTCTGATTCAAGATATGGATACCAAGCAAATCAGAGAATTCTTCCAGGGTAGGGACCAGCTGGAAGTCTTGAAAGGTGAAGCAATTGTACAAGGGATCATAAAACTAGGTCAAGACACTCATCAGTTGTTGGTCCCACTTTGAAATGACTAAACCGAGAAGAGAACCATGCCTCTGGATGAAGGAAGCAATGTTTGGAATTCTGTCAACCAACTCTTTAAGCAAATCAGGTGGGTGAACAAAGTTGAGTCGGATAGTGTTCCTTCGCACAGGCATAATGATGTCCTACAAAACAGAGCAAAGGTGAAACCCTCTTGTCTTTGAAATAGGTCAGTCTTTATGCAGGATGCATGCAATGGTATGATGGTATGATGTTATGGTAAAGCACACCACAAGTATTCACAAAGGCAAACATGATAAGGCACACAAGTCACACCAGACAACCCTTAGAGTTTAGGCCAGCATGAAGTTCAGGTACCCTCTTTCAGTTTCGTTGGTTAAGACCTGTCCTATAAAAAATAATCGGGTTCTAGAGGATCCCAATATCACTGACTACCCTCAATCGGTCATAACTCCAGCGTCGCAATCTTTTCTTGCGGCCAGAACCATCGCGAGAGTTTAGCCTCAATGGGTGTAGCATACTGCTACTGTTCTATGGCCAAGTTGGGTCACATTAGGGTTCTAAGGTCGGTTGGTGCTTAATGACTCCTCAGAAGACCCATATTCTCCTCGTTGCAACACAAGGGATATCGGTACAGACCAAGGTGCCACACCAACGTAGCCACTGCTTCACCCGTGTCGGTCTACGCCGGACAGGTCCCTCACAGCTTATGCTACCTAAAAGGGTATCCCCAGATCCGGGTTAGGATCTATGAAACTCCGATGCAAAGCCCACAAATATAAAGCAATCAAAGCAAAGCAATTGAAAACATAAGTATGATCTAATCCTAAGGTACACCTCACTTTTATATTCCCCAGCAGAGTCGCCAGTTCTGTGATCGGTGGAAATAGAACTGACTGTTTTTAGCTGGTTTCGCGAAATGTCGCGGTAAGCAAGAGTCGCCACCGTCTTTTATGTTCTCCAACATGGAAAGGACAAAAGCACAACAAAATTCCTTATTCGAGAATGTTTCTCGGTTCGGGAGGTAGATTTATAGAAAGGGAAGGTGTTAGCACCCTTTCTATCTGTGGTTATCCACGGGCTCTTAGGTACTTGCTCTTATGTTTTCAAAATTTGTTTACTTTTCGAGTGTGTGTGGGTTTTGAAAAAAAGTTTCGTTTGAAAAATTTCTAAGTAACTCTTGTATCTGTCCTCAAGAGTGTATGAAATGTTTTGTTTGAAAGCTTTTTGAAAGTGTGGGGTGTGAAAAGATGTTTGTTTGTTTTGAAAAGAGCAAGTACCCATGAGAATCTACCTACTCTAAGGAATTAAGCTGTGTAAGAGTCCTTTAGATAGTGCTATCCCACCATTGAGAGGTAGGTAGCACCATCGTTGGAGGTGTTCGGGTCAATTCGATTATCGGGACTATGTGGTCATCGAAGCAATGGTAGGACACCTTAGAAGTAACCCTAATGTCCTAGATCCTTTTATCTGAGGCAACCGTTTCGAGGCAACTGGATCTTTTGGACAGAAGGGCGACCTCTAAGACACCCTATACTTGACGACCACGTCGAGGCAACCAGTGAGGCGTACCCTAAGAGTGGCATGTGCATTGTGTGTTGTTTTTCAGTTAATGTTTTGTACATGTTATTTGTGAGCTACGGATTGATTTTATTTACATACATTCTTTCATGCATATTAGCAGTTAGGAGTGCGGAAAATTAAATTGCGGAAATGTAAATTCTACGCTATTACAAGGCGCGGGTCTATACATCGCCAAAGACAAAAACCCGTTTTGGTAAATAAGTGCGAGAACTTTAAATAAAGCGGTAAAATTCCTAATTAGCTATTACATATCTGGAGACAGATACATAAATAATGAAAATAAAATAAATGCGCGCGAAAGAATTAAATCGGGAACGTCCTAAGGGTTTTGACCCTTTTAAGAAAAGAATTGAATTTTTTGTCCTTTTTTGTGATTAAATGAAATTAAAATTAATAACTAGTTAATTAATTAATTAAAAGAAAAATATTTTTGTATTTTTATGTTTTTAATGAAAGGAAATAAAATTAAAAGTTAATAAAAACCTAATTCTAAATTTATTTTAATTATTAAGAAAAAAAAGGTTAAAGTTGCCTAATTAAAACTAATTCAATTTATTAGTATTTATTTACAAAAATAAAATGGAATTAATAATATTAATAATATTAGTTCTTTTTTTTTATTTTTTATGAAAATATTAATTATGTTAGTGATACTAATAATTAATAAAATAATAAAAAAGAGTTATAAAAGAAAAGAAAAATAAAAAGATAAAGAGAAATAACAAAACCAAGGGGGGGTATGGGCCAGAATTGGGTGTTTGATTGGAATCTGAGGCCCAATTGCACAAAGCCCATTGACTTTCTAGATTGCCAAGAATGCTTATTGACTGAGAGCATGGTGCTCCTCACCTCTTGGCCCTTGGATGGACGCTTGGGACACTTGGCATGCTGATCTGTGAGGGTATATGGTGTGCCATCCTTGGAACGCTGCACAAGAAAGCATTAGAAAAAATAACATGGAATTATGGGGGGACCTGGGAATCGAACCCAGGTCCCAGTGATTCACAGCCAACACCTGTACCACTAGACCACTCATGCGCGTTTGTAAGCATAATGAGAACTAAATATTAAATAAAATGAACACATTATATGCTGGACCAAAGAAAAAGCGTGCGCCTATTTGAATCAGCCAGCCATACATGGACACCTCATCATCGTCTTCATTTATCTGCAAAACAAAAACAAGATAGCGGGGGTTTTAAACCCCCACAAACCAAAACTGCCAAGAATAACGATTAGAGTTACAGATAACATAAAAAAGGCGCGATGGTATCAATGAATTCGTCTTGTCCAGACGAGTTTAACCATATATGTCTTGAGGTCTAATTTTATAGTATGAGAAAAGCCCTAATTCAAAAGCTTTGAAACCCTAGAACTTAACAATGGTGTTTTGCGTTTCAGGGGCTCTCAGAGCGATTGAACCCTATGAACATGAAATAATCCACAAAACACATCAAACGCGCATGAATAATAATATGTAATTCAAAAAAATATGTGCAAACCGTACGATGGTGGTGGACGATTCCTTGAGTGTTGGGGTTGGTTTATGACTGCAAATCGTTCCTGGGAGTGTTGGGAATGTGTTTGGATCAAAGAAAGTGTCTGAATTGTACTGGAAGATTGATTTCAGTTTGTGACTTTTCTTCAAGTTTTTTGAATTTGGTTTTGCTGTTTCAGGAGGCTCTAGGTCGTGCCTAAGGTCTGAGAGGCTTGCATATATGTGTATTAATGAGAATCAATTGACATTAGGAGCCTTTAACCATTGCAATGATGTTTTGGATTTCCTCTTTACCACCATTAAAGGAACTTGCCAATGTTTGTTCAAATTTGAATTTCATGCTTAAAATGGACTTTACACGAATTTGGTATGTGTATTATGATGCATCAAGGTCATTCAAACCACAAGATATCACTTAATTAATTTTTTTTATTTGAATTTTATGGATTTAAAGTGAATTAAATCAATAAAATTAAATAAAAATAGAAAAATTAATGTTTAATCTTGAAATTGATCATGGGACACGTGGGTGGCATGACAAGGCTGAACCAAGTGGAAAAAAGTGGGGCCTTTTGTCAAAAATTGAAGTTTCAAGGATAGTTGACTTTGGCCATTTCACAAAAATTTCCCAACTTCTCCAATGCATATCTTGCTCAATTTTAATCATATGAACATGTTCTTGGACGTTTTGGAAAGGTATTGAAGTCCTTTAACCAATGCCTTTGGTCCCATGTCATTTTGATTTACCAATCTCAAGTTATGGTCTTTGACTTAAAATGCCTTTTTGTTGACTTTTGAAAATGACCTATAATGTTGAAATTGATAACTTTTTGTGAGAGCATTTCTTGGACTTGGAATGTGAAGATGAATTGTAGGAAATGTCCTCCCCTTCAAAATGAGCATTGGATGGGATTTTTCTGATGAACCATGAAAAAGTTATGCCTTGGTCAAGTTACAGTTGACTTTTCAACTGTCCAAAAATAGAAACTTTTGACACCTTGATGATTTTTGAGCCATTCTTGTGAAATCATGGTCAAGATTTGACCAAATGATGATTGTGGCTTCAAAATAAGATATTGACCAAAATTTTTGACTTTTGACTGCCAAATGACCATTTTGCCCCTACAGTTGATTGTGAAGCAATTAGGGTTTTTGACTGTGCAACTTGACCTTGTGAGCCTTGAAACTTGGCATGTAGATGCTTGACAATGTATATGAGCATATGGGACTTGATTAAGCCCTTGAAAACCTCAACTTCCTTGCAACAACCAAAACCCTAATTTGACTGGCTTAGGAGGATGGTTGACTGTGTAGCCCTTAAGTAGACTTTGAGCAAATTGAGATGATGCTTGTCAAAACTTTGAAGAATATGGGAGGGAAAATTTTGGGGTACAACAATATCCAACATAACACTCCGCGGTGTTATCTCGCAAACTAAGCTCATATCTCTGAAATGTTCAATTAATTCCAACTCTTTAACCATCATTGCTGACATATGTAAAGTCTTTCGACTCAATGCATCAACTACCACATTTGCTTTTCCTGGATGATAATTTAAATCGAAATCATAATCCTTTAACAATTCCGACCATCTCCGTTGCCTCATATTCAGCTCCTTCTAATTGAATAAATACTTTAAGCTCTTATGGTCACTAAACACTTCAAATCTAGAACCATAAAGATAATGCCTCCAAATTTTCAACAAAAAAACAACTGCAACAATCTCTAAATCATGCGTAGGATATTTCTTCTCATGAGTCCTCAACTGCCTTGATGCATAAGCAACTACCTTATCATTCTGCATAAGCACACCTCCTAAACTCATATTATAAGCATCACAATATACCACGAAAGGTTCTCCTGGATTAGGTAACGTCAAAATCGGAGTCGACGTCAATCTCTTCTTCAATTCTGTAAAACTTTCTTCGCGCTGAACATCCCATACAAAAGCTCTACCTTTACAAGTCAACTTACTCAACGGAAGTTCCAACTTAGAAAAACCTTCGATAAACCTTCTATAGTAACCACCTAATCCCAAAAAGCTTCTAATCTCAGTAGCTGGCTTCAGAGTTTCCCATTGCAACACCGCATCAACCTTCGATGGATCTAAAACAATGCCACTACCTGAGATCACATGAACAAGAAAACTAACCTCCTTTAACCAGAACTCACACTCGGACAGCTTTGCATACAACTTCTTCTCTTTTAAAACTTGCAATATTACTCTTAAGTGTTTTGCATGCTCTTCTTCTGAGTTAGAGTAAATCAAAATGTCATCAATGAACACCACTAAAAACTGATCCAAATAAGTATGAAAGATATGGTTCATGTATTCCATGAATACTCCCGGCGCATTAGTAACACCGAAAGGCATCACCGAATACTCATAATGTCCATAACGCATTCTGAAATCCGTCTTCTGGATATCTTTATCCTTCACTTTAATCTGATGATAACCTGACCTTAAATAAATCTTACTGAACACCCGAGCATCCACCAATTGATCCATCATGTCATCTATTCTTGGAAGCGGATACTTTTTCTTAATCGTCACTTTATTTAACTGTCTATACTAAACACAAAGCCTCATACTTCCATCTTTCTTCTTTACTAACAACACTGGAGCTCCCCACGACGATACACTTGGTCTTACAAACTTCTTTTCAAGTAACTCTTCCAATTGCTTCTTTAACTCTGACAATTCAGATGCAGACTGTGATACGGTGGCCAGAACCGGAACTGTTTGGAATGCTGGTTTGCGTTTCGAATTTGTGTTTGCAAAATGTCGCGGTAAGCCAGAGTCGCCACCGACTTTTATTTTATCCAATTGGAAAGGAAAAAAGAACAGAAAAATTCCTTTTTCGAGATTTTGAGTACGGGGGGTAGATTATAGAAAGGGAAGGTATTAGCACCCTTTCTATCTATAGTTTTCTACGGGCTCTTAGGTACTTGCTCATCATTTAAAAATTGCTTTCGTGTTTGTGTGTTTTGAAAAAAATTTGTTTTACTTCGATTTAACCCTTGCTTTTGCCTTCAAGAGTGTTACGAAGTCGTTTTGAAAACTTTGTTTGAAAAGAGTGTAAGTGTGGAAAAGTTTGTTTGTTTTGAGCAAGTACCTACTAGCATCTACCTACTCGAAAAAAGAATTGTTCTATGTTTGTTTCCTTTAGACAGCGCTATCCTACTATTAGTGAGTAGGTAGCACCATCGTTAGAGTTGTAAAGGGTCAATTCGAAAGGGACGTACGATCACTAAAGCAATGTTAGGACGTCTTAGTAATAACTCTAATGTCTTAAGATCGTATTCGAGGCAACAATTTCGAGGCAACTTTGATCTTTGAGACAAAAGAGCGACCACTAAAATACCATATACTTAATGATCGTTTACCGAAGGCAACCAAAGTGAGAGTATACCCTAGGAGTGTGCATGTGCGAGTGATTCAATTTCAAGTTTATTATCTTTGCACATTTAGGTTTTGCTAACCGTTTTAAAGTTTACTTACATTATTATCATGCATCCTTATTACCATACATCTAACAGTTAATATTTGCGGAATTTAAAGTGCGGAAAGTAAAGCTACGCTATTACAAGGCTTCGGGTATTAATTACATAGCCAAAAACAACCCGTAAAAAAACGATAAATGAACGGAAAAAAAGTCCTAATTAATCTATTACATCCCATGAGCAATTACATCAATATGGTAAAAATAATTAAGCGCGCGACGAATATAGAACGTAAGGAAATTAGGGTTTTGACCCCGTCTAACCTAATAAAAAGAAAAAAAATCATTTTTGTTGTTTTTGACTATTTTAAGAAAATAAGGGTTTGAATTAAATATGCACAAAATTAATTACTAATTAAATTAAATTAAAGAAAATAATTTACATTTTGACCTATTTTTGTGTTTTGTTATTTTTTAAGGAAAAATAAAATAGAGTTCAAATTAAACAAAACCCTAATTTCTAACTTGTTTTAATTTATTTACAAAAGAATTAAAGTTACCCTAAAATTAAATAAACTAATTAAATTAATTTTTTTTGATAAAAAGTAACCTAAATCTAATTGGATGAAAAATTATTTTTATGATTTTTTTGATAAAAAGAATTAACTTTGTGTTAGTAAAAATAAATTAAATGAATTAATAAAGAAAATATAAAAAGAAAAGTAAAAGAAAATGGGCCTGAAATCAGTAATTTGGAGGGTGTGAACAGCAATTCTGGGCCCAAACAAACTTGTTCCATGTTTGAATTCCTGGATTCCATGTTATGCATTGACTGGGCTTTTGGTGGACCATCACACGATAGCCTTCAGATCTGGCATGTGGACATCTGGTTGGTTGGATGATGATGGTCCATGGTGGTCATCACACCTACACACGCGCCTGATTAAGCAATGAAATATGAAATATATGGGGGGACCTAGGATTCGAACCCAGGTCCTGTGGCCTTCTCCACTACCTCTTCACCAACTGAGTTGCGTGTGTTTATTGTACATGGAATAATAATAATGGATAATATATAATAATGTGAGTTAGTGGGAATAAATAAAAAAATGCGCGCCAGAATTCAAGTGGACAAATAAGATGGTGCCACGCATGTCATCTTCTTCCTCTCTCCGTTAGTAAAAGTCACAGACTTTTACCCACGGACAAACGTCTGTCACTACAAACCTTGCCCATTGCAAAATCACCCACAAGCATGATAAATGGAATCTAAAGCCATGAATCAAGTCGCCTTGGTCTGCTGAGCATCATGGTGCCCTTCTTGTGGACCAATTTCACATGTATAAAAAGATCCCAAATCGAGACCAAGAACCCTAGCAATGGTGGATTCTGATACAGCTTCCAAAAATGCAATTAAATGGTGTTGTTAGCTTGCAAACATGCCAGGGATTACAAATATGCTATTAAAACATGATGAAGATACCAAAATAACAAGATTCGATTTTGGAAATAAGAGCAAACCGTGGACCACTTACAGTGAGTTCTAGCGCGCGAGGATCCTTGTTTCTGATTGCTATGGCTTCCTTGCACTCCCAGGAAGTGAATGGGATGGCTTATGAGTCTTGAAAACGTCTGGAAGTATGAAATCAATTCAGCACTTTTTGGTGAATTTTTCAAGTTTTGTTATTCCTTTGTGTGCCTCTAAACCTTGTTGTTTCTGGCTACAATTGTTCACTATATACCAAGGGATGAATTGGGTTTACAAATATGATCTCAATCCTTGCCAATTATGATTTGTGATCTTGATTTGATTCACTTGAAAATCTTTCCAAAATAGGCCAAAATCAATCTTTTTGTGCCCACCTAGGCCTTGCACTAATTGATTCACTTGCTAGTTGGATATAGGACCTGAAATATGCACAAGATCTTGAAGTTTGAATGATTTAGATTTTTTCATGATTTGTTTTGATTTAAATTGATTTAATTGCAATAAAAATCAAAATAAATAGCAAAAATAAGATAAAGACAAATGGGAAGATCTAGGGCTCGTGGACCATGCTACCAACTCAAAATAAGTGCAAAAAGTTAGGCCCATTTAGTAAAAATTGCAATTTGAGGCACTTTTGACTTTTGGCAATTTTGCAAAAAAGGTCAACTTCACGAATGCATAACTTCCTCAATTTTGACTCTTTGAATATGTTCTTGGACTTTTTAGAAATCTTGAGATGTCCTCTAAGCAACCCTTTTTGTCTCATCTCAATTGAGTCTTCCATGTTCATGTATGAAGCTTTGACAAAAAAGGTGTTTTTGTTGACTTTTCAAAATGATCTATAATGTCCAAATTCATAACTTCTTGTGAGTGCATATTTTGAACTTGGGATATGAAGATGAATTGTAGGGAATTGCATCCTCTTCAAAATGAGCTTTAGATGGTTCATTGTTCATGAAGTATGAGAAAGTTATGCTTGGTCAAAGTTGAGTTGACTTTTCCTACAAAACCCTAATTTAGTAACTTTTGGGTTTTGATGAATTGTGAGAAATCTTTGATGAATCATGATCAACCCTTGATCAAATGATGAATAATACTTCAAAATGAGGATGTTGACCAAAAATATTGAAGTTTGACTGTATGTGGGCCATAATTGACTTTTACCCTAGCACAATCCATTTTTAGGCCTTTGAGCAGTTGATTGAGCAAACTTTCTCTGTAGGGCTTGAAATTTGACATGGATGTTCTTGAGAACATATTAGGACAATATTGAGCATTTGGTATCCATTGGACTCAAGTATCTTGATGCAACATGAAACCCTAATTTGAGGTAGACTGCCTTAGGAGAGAATTTGTTTGGTCAACTCTTGGACTTCCTTGAGCAATTTGAGGATCTCACCTGAAATGTATTGAGAAATATGGGAGGGCAAATTTTGGGGTACAAAAGTTGTCCCTTTTAAATCTTCTTAAACCTGAGGATGTAGATTGGCTTGTCTGCCTTTCGTGATCCGAAGGTGGAAGATGATTGAACACTAGAGTGCCCAGAAATTTGCACTCGCATGAAGTAGTATGTCTTATGATGTCAGGAATAGGATTATAAATTCCATTTGGAGGTTGATGTTGGACGATGGGCTTAAAGATGCCATCAGAAGGAGTTTCGATTGCATAAGAGATTCCTTAGCGAGAGCTTGTATACCTGTTGTTGAGGAAGATTCCACTGGGGAATGTTGTTCTCTGTCTTGAGAGAAAAGTTGAATTTTAGGAGCTTCAGTCGTTCGTTATTCTACTGGGGAATAGTCTCTTGGTCGAGGAGGTGAAAATGAACTACTATCTGGTCGTGATCCATGCTTCATAGTGATAAGATCGACTGCTATCTGGTCGTAATACAGGCTTTACAGTGACTTACTGGGGAGATGAGATTAAACTTGCTATCCGGTCGTCATCCAGGCTTTGCAATTTCTCAATTCTTATCTGGTCGTAATCCAGGCTTCAGAAGGAATTCAGTTTTTATCCAGTCGCATCCAGGCTTTAACTTGAATTTAGGGCACACTAATATTCGGTCGACTCCGGGCTTCTTAGTAATTGTCCAGGTGAAATTGCTATTTGGTCGAAATCTAAGATTCGCAATATCCCTCACTGTTATCTGGTCGTTATCCAGGCTTCAGTGTCTTTTTACCGCTATCTGGTCATAATCCAGGCTTCATGATGTCTCATACCATTATCTGGTCGAATCCAGGCTTCATGGTGTTCTGCACTGCTATCTGGTCGAACCCAGGCTTCACAATACCTCACTTCTTATCTGGTCGAAATCCAGGCTTCAGAAGAAATCAAGTGGTTATCCAGTTGTATCCGGGCTTCCATTTGATTTTAAGGCCTACTAATATACGGTCGACTCCGGGCTTCATAGTAATTGGCCGGGTAGACTGCTATTTGGTCGAAATCCAAGCTTTACAGTGTCCCTCACTGTTATCTGGTCGTAATCCAGGCTTTAGTCTCTTTACTGCTATCTGGTCGTAATCCAGGCTTCACGATGTCTCAAACCGTTATCTGGTCGTAATCCAGGCTTCACGATGTCTTATACCATTATCCGGTCGAATCCAGGCTTCATGGTGTTCGGGGAAATCAAGATATTATCCGGTCGAATCCGGGCTTCATAACTTGTATTAAAGATATGCCACTATCTGGTCGTAATCCAGGCTTCGTAGTATTCTTGGCTGCTATCTGGTCGTAATCCAGGCTTCACAGAAACTTGCATTGCTATCTGGTCGTAATCCAGGCTTCACAATAACTTGCTGAGTTGTTATCCAGTTGTAATCCGGGCTTTACAGCTTGCTGGGGATTAAACTATTATCCGATCGAATCCGGGCTTCATAGCTTGCTTTTAAGAGATACCACTATCTGGTCGTTTCCAGGCTTCGCGGTATTCTGATACTATTATCCTGTCGTTCTCCGGGCTTCACAATATGATGGAGGAACAAAGATATTATCCGGTTGTACCCGGGCTTCATAGCATGAACTTTGTGAGAATTTGATTATATATTTTCCTGAAATGTAAAGAATTAGTCGTATGTAATGTCATGATGCATGACATGTATTGAGCAATGATGTTCTCAAAATAAATGAGATTGTGCTGTATGATGCGTATGCATGTGCCATGATGTATGGAAATGTGATGTTTTTGTGTTGTTCTCTAGTTGGGGAAATAAATCCTGGATTGCTGCTGGAGAATACAGGGATTTGAATTCTTCGTTCTCGCTGGGGATAATGATCGAAGATGATCTGAGAATAAATTGGCGGGAGAATAATTTTGCTGGAGAATAAACTGGCAGAAGAATGACTGTATGGGGAAGAGATGCTCTGCTAGAAGATCTGCTGATTTGGAGAAATAACCTCGGCTGGGGATGAATTACCATTGTTGGCGATGATAAACTCTGTCGGGGATAAAGTTTTTGTTTATGGAAGAAATAAACTCCACTGGGTATGGTCTTCCATCGTTGGTGATAGATGAACTCTGCTTGGGGAGAATCTTACCGACTCATTTGCGATTGCGAACCTCAGCTGGGGAGAGTTGTGTCCTGTTCGGGAAAGCTAACATCACTGTCTTTTTCTTACTCTGCGGGGAGCATATATACCTTTAGTCATATTCTCCAGTTGGGTCTATCCCTATACTTGGTGAATAGAGCAACTGTAAGGCTTGGACATTTCTTTTTCTTTGCCCCTGTTCTTAGTATTACGAGTAATCGTCTTTTGTTTCGCATGTAAATATTTATGAGCAACAATTATTTTCAAATGCATATATAAAAAATGAATCATTGGACGTTCTTGCAAAACAAAACAGAAAAAGAAAAACAATTTTGAAATTTATTGTAAAATGAATTGTATGGATTTTGGAGTTGGCCTGTAATAGGAATTTTGTACAAGAGGCTGACATCCTAGTAAGAGAATGCCGTCGAATGATAGAATTTATACAATTTGTGAAAAAACAAAGAAAAAAAGTTATGTGAACAATCCCACTAGGTTCCAACTCTGCTATTGCATTTATATCTTCGAGCGTCTCATCACTTTGCTACTTGGTTGAAGGTAGATCAGATTGATCAGCGCCGTCTGAGCTTGATAGTCAATACCGAAGTCTAGTTGCAAGATGATCCAATGAGACATAGTGTTACGCTTTGATCCCTAATTTTTGTCTGGACCGCCCTTTCGGGTTTTCAGTCCACCGGGATACCCTT
Source organism: Vicia faba (assembly GCA_948472305.1). Classification (NCBI taxonomy): domain Eukaryota; kingdom Viridiplantae; phylum Streptophyta; class Magnoliopsida; order Fabales; family Fabaceae; genus Vicia; species Vicia faba. The sequence goes on from OX451736.1 coordinate 622,552,531, forward strand.
TTTTGCCCACGCCGCCTTTTCAGGTTTTCGACTTACCAGGTGTACAGTTTTTTTCATTTTCATCCCTTATTTTTGCCCGAACCCTTTTGGTTGGTCGGGAAGCCCTTATTTTTGGCTAGGCCGGTCGACCTAGCGGGTCTTTGATTATGCGTAGTATTTTTTCACTATGTCTGCATTGACGGGGTGAGGAAGGTCGTCACCATCCATGGTGGTTAGAATCATAGCTCCTCCTGAGAAAATGTTCTTAACCACAAATGGCCCTTCATAAGTGGGGGTCCATTTGCCCCTGGGATCACCTTGTGGTAGTATGATGCGTTTGATCACCAGATCCCCGACTTGATACTCTTGTCATCTAACTTTCTTGTTAAATATCTTGATCATTCGCTTTTGATACGTCTGACCATGACAAATAGCAGTAAGTCTCTTCTTGTCAATTAAATTCAGTTGATCAAGCCGGGTTTGGATCTAATCGTCCTTGCTCAAACCTGCATCCTTCATAATACAAAGAGAGGGTATCTGAACTACAATGGGCAAGACTGCCTCCTGCCATACACCAAGGAATAGGGTGTTGCCCATGTTGACGTCCGCGCTGAGGTACGATACCCATGAAGAGAAAATGGCAACATCTCGTGCCAATCTTTGTAGGTCACCATCATCTTCTGCACAATCTTCTTGATGTTCTTATTAGCCGCTTCAACAACCCCGTTCATCTTCGGCCGGTAAGGAGAAGAGTTGTGATGCTGTATCTTAAACTATTTGCAGAGCTCGGTGATCATTGTATTGTTGAGATTTGTACCATTGTCCGTAATGATTCTCTCGGGTACACTGTATCAACAGATCAAATTGTGTCGGATGAACCGCGCCATGATGTTCTTGGTTACTGTAGCAAAGGAAGCTGCCTCAACCCACTTTGTGAAATAATCAATAGCTACCAGAATGAAACGATGCCCGTTAGACGTAGTAGGTCTGATCTTGCTGATCATGTCGATGCCCCACATTGCAAATGGCGAAGGTGCCGTCAAAACATTCAGAGGAACTGGAGGTACATGCACCTTATCAGCATAGACTTGGCACTTATGACAGGTCCGAGAATGCTGATAACAATCGGCTTCTATAGTGGACCAATAATATCCTGCCCGTAGGATTTTCTTCGCCATGCTATGTCCACTGGAATGAGTTCCGAAAGTACCTTCATGTAACTCTGCCATGATCTTTTCTGCCTCGCTCTTGTCCATACATCGCAGTAAGGTTGAGTCATGGTTACGCTTGTAAAGGATACCATTACTGATGAAGAACTTCGCAGCAAATCTCCTCAGAAACTTCTTATCATTAACAGATGCACCCTCGGGTTACTCCTGCACCTCAAGATACCTCTTTACCTCGTGAAACTAGGGTTTATCTTCCACCTCTTCAGTCTAAATATCACAGAAATGTGCGGGTTCGTCCAACCTCTCAATGGTAATCTGGGGAGCTTCATTGTCCCACCTGACCTTGAACATAGAAGACATGGTAGCTAGCGCGTCCGCTAACTGATTCTTCTCTCTTGGTAAGTGTTCAAAGGTTATCTCCTTGAAGTGTGGGAGCAACGTCAGTGCATACTCCTTATAAGGAATAAGATTTGAGTGTTTCATATCCCACTCACCTTTGATCTGACTGATCACTAGAGCGAAATTTCAGAATACAGTTAAGAACTTAATCCTTAGGTCAATAGCTGCTCGAAGGCCCAGGATGCGTGCTTCATACTCCACCATATTATTGGTGCAGTTAAAACATAATCAGGCGGTGAACGGAGTATGACAGCCTTCAGGAGATATAATCACAGCGCCAATGCCATTACCCAATGCGTTTGAGGCTCCGTCAAAGTACATAGACCATAGGGATCCTTCCTCAGGTTCTTCATCCGGTCCAGGTTCTTCACAGTCGGTCACCAACATAATGTTCTCATTTGTGAACTCGAAATTCATGGATTGGTAATCATCCACGGCCTGATGCGCCAAATGATCCGCCGACACACTCCCCTTGATTGCTTTTTGGGTTGTGTATTGGATATCATACTCAGTTAAGATCATCTGCATCTTGTTATTCTTCCGGACAAGGCAGGCTTTTCGAAGATATACTTGATTGGGTCCATCTTTGATATCAATAGGGTAGTGTGGGTCAGCATATACTGTCTCAGTCGGCGAGCAGCCCATGCCATAGCGCAACAAGTTTTCTCAAGAAGTGAGTATCGAGTCTCACAGTCGGTAAACTTTTTGCTAAGGTAGTAAATAGCATGCTCTTTTCGGCCAGAATCGTCATGCTGCCCCAGCACACACCCTGTTGAATTATCCAGTACAATCAAGTATAAAATCAAAGGTCTTCCTTAAACTGGAGGCATCAGAATAGGTGGCTCTTGGAGGTATTCTTTGATTCTTTCGAAAGCGGTCTTACATTCATTATTCTATTTCACCACTTGATCTTTCTTCAGCAACTTGAAGATCGGCTCACAAGTAGCAGTCATGTGTGAGACGAATCAGGCAATGTAATTCAACCGTCCCAAAAAGCCTCTAACTTCTTTTTCCGTTCGGGGAGCTGGCATCTCCTGTATAGCCTTCACCTTTGTAGGATCCACTTGAATACCTTTATCACTAACGATGAAACCCAACAGCTTACCAAACCTCACTCCGAAGGTGCACTTGTTCGGGTTTAACCTCAGCTTGTACATCTTCAACCTGTCGAACAACTTCTGGAGATGGCCAAGGTGTTCTTCTTTAGTCTGGGACCTTGCAATCATGTCATCCACATAAACCTCAATTTCATGGTGAATCATGTCGTGGAATAAAGCGACCATGGCGTGCTGATAAGTTTCCCCAGCATTCTTCAACCCGAAAGGCATTACCTTGTAACAGAAGGTGCCCCACTGTGTAACAAAAGTCGTCTTTTCCATGTCTTCGGGAGCCATCTTAATATGATTGTAACCGGAAAAACCATCCATAAAAGAGAAGACCTTATGCTGCACGGTGTTGTCAACCAGAACATCGATATGAGGCAGAGAGAAATCATCCTTGGGGCTCGCCCTGTTCAGATCTCTATAGTCTACACACATATGCACCTTACCATCCTTCTTAGACACCGGAACCACGTTAGCAACCCACTGCAGGTAAGAAGTAACATCTAGAAATCCGGCGTCAAACTGTTTCATGACCTCAACTTTGATTTTCTCATACATCTCAGGGCACGTACGACAGACCTTATGCTTTACCGGAGGACAATCTTCTTTGGTTGGCAGGCGGTGAACCACAATGTCTGTATCCAACCCAGGCATATCTTCATAAGACCAAGTGAAGATCTCAACATAGTCGTGCAGCATCTGTATCAACCGTTGCTTGACACTAGACTCCAAATTTGCACCGATCTTAACCTCTTTCTTGTCTTCCTTGGTACCCAAATTCACTGATTCCAACGGCTCTTCATGAGGTTGTATGGCCCTCTCTTCCTGAAGTAACAGTCTAGCAAGCTCTCCAGGCACCTCACAATCATCCTCACCTTCGTCCTCGGCTTGGTTGATCGGATTTTAAAAGTCATAATTGGTAGTAGCAGAGTTGTTACCAATGGGATCCAGAGTGGATGTGGACCTGTATTATGATATGTGAGTGTGTGTAAGACAAATAGCCATTTTGATAAAGTGCAAGATAGAAAAGAAAAACAAGGAGCGTAACATTTGTAATGCAATAAAACGTCCAATGATTTATTGATGATATATGAAAATGACAAATAATAAGCCCTCACAAACAAAGCCAAAGTGCCTCGGGCAAGGCACCGGGCTGTAAAGTTTTAAATTGTTTGTTACAAATCTCAAAACAAAAGTTTATTACTGTGTAATAAAAGAAACGGGCATGAAATCCTTCATCGTCCAATTGTTCAAGCCACCGTTGGTAGTCGAGTAAATCCAGCTGTCGATATCTGACTCTTCTTCATCATCTCCAATTGCATTGACTCCCTGATCATGTTTGGGCATCGGAGCAATTATGACGTTGGGTTTCTCTGGAGCATCAAACTCAGTCTCTTTAGCTTCAATCAAGTCTTGCACCTTATTCTTCAAAGCCCAACAATTGTTCGTATCATGACCCGGGCTATCAGAGTGATAGGCACAATGGGAGTTTGGATTATACAGTGGAGATGTGGTGCTGGGATTCTTTGGGGCTTCCCTCAGAGTTACCAGGTTGGTCTTCAACAATTGGGGTAGAATTTGTGACAAGGTCATATTAAGCCGAGTATACTGTCTCTGTGGCCTTTCTATTCTTTGCTGATTGTTGCATTGTGGGGCAACTGTAGGTCTTGATATTACTACTGCATTCACTGCTTAGCGGCGCTCAGGTCTGCTTTGGCTCCTCGAGCCATAAACTGCACTAGCTTCTTTCCTAAAAGGCTTCTTTTCTGTACTTGATGAAGCACCTTTATATATCTTGCCACTTCTGATACCAGCTTCTACTCTTTCCCCATTCATTATCAATTCAGTAAACCCAGATGATGAACTACCAATCAGATGATTGAAAAATGGACTAGATAAGGTCCCCAGAAACATATCAACCAACTCCCTATCAAACAAAGGGGGTTGGACTCTTCCAGCCAGATCTCTCCACTTCTGAGCATAGTCCTTAAAACCTTCGCTTGCACCAATAGACATACTCTGAAGCTGAGTATGAGTGGGAGCAAGGTCGGCGTTATACCGGTACTGCTTGTAGAAAGCAGCAGCAAGTTCCTCCCAGTTGCGGACATTAGCTCCTTCCAATTGATAAAACCATTCAAGTTGAGTCCCTGACAGACTATCTTGAAAGAAATGCACCCACAAATTCCTATCAGCAGTGTAAGGTTGAATTTTTCTGACGTATGAGCGGAGATGGAGTTTTGGACAGGATACTCCATCGTACTTAGCAAAAACCGGAGCTTTAAACTTGTCATGGATCACCACCCCTGATGCTAGCCCCAGATCTCCGAAATCTAAACCCAGGACCTTCTGAATCTCCACAGCACTCAGGCGGTCTTCAAGTTGTTTGTACCTATCCTCAGCAGGAGGGTACTGTTCGTCATCAAAATCAATATCATTATCAGAAAACACAGGGATAGGACCCTTTCCTTCCTCTTAATTCTCTCCTCCTCTAGATGAATGAGACAAATCAACTTCCTGTCGCAACCTATTCCCACACCTATGACCCATATTCAGTAGAACCACCTTCTTCTTTTTCTTCTTCTTCTCCTTCAGGATGAGAGTCTTCAAATCCTGTTGTCCTTTAGCCATGTTCAAGAACATCTCCTAGAATTGAGCATTCTGTGCTTGAAGAGCTTTGATGGCTTGATCGGTAGGCATTTCAGAAGACATTATATGCTGAAATAAACAGCGAAGAAGATAAGAAACCTGTAAGGGTGCCTGTAATGAGGTGCATGGTAATGGAATGCGTATGAAATGATTTCAAAGACTTAGGGAGATTTAAATTTGTAAACCAAAAAATGAAACAAACTTTATTAGATTAAATTTGTAAAATGTTTAACAATGTCTTTAAGGCGTTACAAAAGAAATAACTGAAAAACAAATCTAAACTATAAACAATAAAAGACATCAGAAATCCCATGGTCGTTTTCCTTTAGCGCTGACATAATCATTGATTGTACTCTCATTCTCAAGCTGCCTCGTGAGCTTCAAGATCTTCCTTTCCTGCTCATGATACTTCTCTCGGTAGGTATCCCTTTCTTCCTTTAACTGGATACAAGATCTCTTCAATGCCCTAAGATCAGTAGGCATATAGGGATAGAGGACTGTATAAGGAACACCTTCTTCATTAGTATGCTCCACAACCACTGGAAAAACAGCTTCATAAGGCATCCCCAGCTTTTGAGCACGGGCTCTAACCCACTAGAGATAAGGCTACATAGGGAGAGAAGTCTTCGGTCCTAGCTCGTGAGGGTCAGACCTGTTCACCATGCTCCAGGCCCGTATAAACCTTCAACGATGCTCATCCACATCCCCATTGTAGTTAAAGACAATATATGTAAGAAGTAGCTCATGAGGACCATCTCTCCGAGCGCGACCAAACTATCGTAGAGCCAAGCAAGGACTGTAGGTTATTCCCCCTCTAATTCCAAGCAACGGGACATTAGGGTATTCCCCACATCGATCAATGACAGCTACTATTTCCATATCCTTAGAACTCCAGAGAATGTATGTATGGGCAAGGGACATTATCCTATAAGCCCAACCTAAACCTTCCTCATTCTTCAATACAGACTTGGGGAGGTGCGAAATAAACCACCTCGCCAGTAGTGGCATGCAACACATGAGGGTCCCCCTTCTTCTCACAGTACGAGTATATAGAGCGTGTAAAATATCACCCAGAAGAGTAGGCACAGGATTGCGAGACAAGAAGATCTTAACCGCGTTCACATCTATGAAGGAATCTGGATTCAGGAAAAGAACCAAACTGTAGATGAGGAGATCCAAGATGTCTTCGAAAGCTTGAAAGTCCAAGTTATCCCATAACAGTTGAGCTTGATCCATCAGAAACTTGGCCAAGAAACCTTTAACCCCGCTCTGTGTCTCCCAGTTGGATACTAGATTAGCCCTTTTTAAATGTAAGGATGAAGCAATGTCCTCGGGTCTAGGAACCTCTTCCAAACTTGTGAAGGGTGTCTGCTCGAGGATGGATATGCCCAGTAAGTCAGAAAACTCCTCCAAAGTGGGAACTAGCTGATAATTTGGGAAGGTGAAACAATGATGCACCGGATCAAAGAACTGGAAAAGCACGCTCATCATCTGCTCATCCAACTTTAAAGTGACTAGGCTAAGGATATGACCATGTCTTCTAACGAATGAAGAAGTATCAGGAACTTTTGAGACTAACTCTCTGAGCTGAGCAGGTATTTGCATGAAGTTAACTCGAATGGTGTTTCTGCGCACTGAAGCCATAATCTGCAAAACAAAACAAACATAAATCCCCTCGGTCTTTGAAATGGTTAGTACAATGAAATATGCATGATATGTCATGATGCATGATGTCATGATAAAACACACAACAGGTATAGTAGATAGCATACATGGTAAATTCAAACAAGTCACACAAGAGCCCTTAAGTTTTAGGCTTGCATGGGGTCTAGGTACTACCCTCTTGAAGTTCAGTTGGTTTAACCTGTCCTAGAAAAGTAACTGGGTTATAGAGGATCTCAATATCACTGACCATCCTACATCGGTCATGGTTTCAGCTCATGCAATCTTTTCTTGCGGCCGGAACCATCTCGAGAGTATGGTCTCAATGAGTGTAGCATCGAGTATCAACCAGTTCTCAACTTTACACCGAGGCCGGCTATCTCACTACTTTCTAATGGCCAAGTTGGTCGATTAAAGGTTTTAAGGTCAGTTGATGCTTAACGACACATGGAGCGGCCCCGTATTCTCCTCGTTTCTCCATAAGGGATATCGGTACCAACCAATATGCCACATCAACATAGCTACTGCTTCAACCGTATCGGTCTACGCCATACAGTTCCCTTACAGTTTATTGCTACTTACCTAAAAGGTGTCCCCAGATCCAGGTTAGGATCTATAGTAACTCCCAAACAACCCTTAAAAGTAAAGCAACAAAGACAAATAAGAGAAGAAAATATGATGAACTAGATCCTAAGGTATACCCCCACTTATTAACTCCCCAGCAGATTCGCCAGTTCTCTGATACGGTGGCCAGAACAGGAACTGTTTGGAATACTGGTTTGCGTTTCGCGTTTGTGTTTGCAAAATGTTGCGGTAAGCAAGAGTCGTCGCCGGCTTTTATTTTATCCAATTGGAAAGGAAAAAAGCACAGAAAAATTCCTTTTTCGAGATTTTCTAAGTACGGGGGGTAGATTATAGAAAGGGAAGGTATTAACACCCTTTCTATCCGTAGTTTTCTACGGGCTCTTAGGTACTTGCTCATCATTTAAAAATTGCTTCTATGTTTGTGTGTTTTGAAAAGTTTTTGTTTTACTTCTATTTAACCCTTGCTTCTGTCTTCAAGAGTGTTACGAAGTCGTTTTGAAAACTTTGTTTGAAAAGAGTGTAAGTGTGGAAAAGTTTGTTTGTTTTGAGCAAGTACCTACTAGCATCTACCTACTCGAAAAAAGAATTGTTCTATGTTTGTTTCCTTTAGATAGCGCTATCCTACTATTAGTGAGTAGGTAGCACCTCGTTGGAGTTGTAAAGGGTCAATTTGAAAGGGACGTACGATCACTAAAGCAATGTTAGGACGTCTTAGTAATAACTCTAATGTCTTAAGATTGTATTCGAGGCAACAATTCTGAGGCAACCTTTCTGAGGCAACTTTGATCATTGAGACAAAAGAGCGACCACTAAAATACCCTATACTTAATGATCGTTTACCGAAGGCAACCGAAGTGAGAGTATACCCTAGGAGTGCGCATGTGCGAGTGATTCAATTTCAAGTTTATTATCTTTGCACATTTAGGGTTTGCTAACCGTTTTAAAGTTTACTTACATTCTTATCATGCATCCCTATTACCATACATCTAACAGTTAATATTTGCGGAATTTAAAGTGCGGAAAGTAAAGCTACGCTATTACAAGGCTTCGGGTATTAATTACATAGCCAAAAACAACCCGTAAAAAATGATAAATGAACGAAAAAAAGTCCTAATTAATCTATTACATCCCATGAGCAATTACATCAATATGGTAAAAATAATTAAGCGCACGACGAATATAGAACGTAAGGAAATTAGGGTTTTGACCCCGTCTAACCTAATAAAAAGAAAAAAATTATTTTTGTTGTTTTTGACTATTTTAAGAAAATAAGGATTTGAATTAAATATGCACAAAATTAATTACTAATTAAATTAAATTAAAGAAAATAATTTAAATTTTGACCTATTTTTGTGTTTTATTATTTTTTAAGGAAAACTAAAATAGAGTTCAAATTAAACAAAACCCTAATTTCTAACTTGTTTTAATTTATTTACAAAAGAATTAAAGTTACCCTAAAATTAAATAAACTAATTAAATTAATTTTTTTTGATAAAAAATAACCTAAATATAATTGGATGAAAAATTATTTTTATGATTTTTTTGATAAAAAGAATTAACTTTGTGTTAGTAAAAATAAATTAAATGAATTAATAAAGAAAATATAAAAAGTAAAGTAAAAGAAAATGGGCCTGAAACCAGTAATTTGGAGGGTGTGAACAGCAATTCTGGGCCCAAACAAACTTGGTCCACGTTTGACTTCCTGGATTCCATGCTATGCGTTGACTGGGCTTTTGGTGGACCATCACATGATATAGCTTCCAAAAATGCAATTAAATGGTGTTGTTAGCTTGCAAACATGCCAGGGATTACAAATATGCTATTAAAACATGATGAAGATGCCAAAATAACAAGATTCGATTTTGGAAATAAGAGCAAACCGTGGACCACTTACAGTGAGTTCTAGCGCGCGAGGATCCTTGTTTCTGATTGCTATGGCTTCCTTGCACTCCCAGGAAGTGAATGGGATGGCTTATGAGTCTTGAAAACGTCTAGAAGTGTGAAATCAAGTCAGCACTTTTTGGTGAATTTTTCAAGTTTTGTTCTTCCTTTGTGCGCCTCTAAACCTTGTTGTTTCTGGCTGCAATTGTTCAATATATACCAAGGGATGAATTATGTTTACAAATATGATCTCAATCCTTTCCAATTATGATTTGTGAGCTTGATTTGATTCACTTGAAAATCTTTCCAAAATAGGCCAAAATCAATCTTTTTGTGCCCACCTATGCCTCGCACAAATTGATTCACTTGCTAGCTGGATATAGGACCTGAAATATGCACAAGATCTTGAAGTTTAAATGATTTGGATTTTTTCATGATTTGTTTTGATTTAAATTTATTTAATTGCAATAAAAATCAAAATAAATAGCAAAAATAAGATAAAGACAAATGGTAAGAGCTAGGGCTCATGGACCATGCTACCAACTAAAAACAAGTGCAAAATGTTAGGCCCATTTAGCAAAAATTGCAAGTTGAGGCACTTTTGACTTTTGGCAATTTTGCAAAAAAGGTCAACTTCACGAATGCATAACTTCCTCAATTTTGACTCTTTGAAGGTGTTATTGGACTTTTTAGAAATCTTGAGATGTCCTCTAAGCAACCCTTTTTGTCTCATATTAATCAAGTCTTCCATGTTCATGTATGAAGCTTTGACAAAAAAAGTGTTTTTGTTGACTTTTCAAAATGACCTATAATGTCCAAATTCATAACTTCTTGTGAGTGCATATTTTGAACTTGGGAGATGAATATCAATTGTAGTTAATTGCATCCTCTTCAAAATGAGGTTTGGATGGGTCATTTCTCATAAGGTATGAGAAAGTTATACTTGGTCAAAGTTGAGTTGACTTTTCCTACAAAACCCTAATTTAGTAACTTTTGGGTTTTGATGAATTGTGAGCAATCTTTGGTGAATCATGACCAACCCTTGATCAAATGATGAATAATGCTTAAAAATGAGGATGTTGACCAAAAATATTGAAGATTGACTGTATGTGGGCCACAATTGACTTTTTCCCTAGCACAGTCGATTTTCAAGCCTTTGAGCAGTTGACTGAGCAAAATTTCTTTGTAGGGCTTGAAATTTGACATGGATGTTCTTGAGAACATATTAGGACAATATTTAGCATTTGGGATCCCTTGGACTCAATTATCTTGATGCAACATGAAACCCTAATTTGAGATAGACTGCCTTAGGAGAGAGTTTGTTTGGTCAACCCTTGGACTTCCTTGAGCAATTTGAGGACCTCACCTGAAATGTATTGAGAAATATGGGAGGGAAAATTTTTGGGTACAACATCTGCCCCTGTTCAATCTTCTTAAACCTGAGGATGTAGATTGGCTTGTCTGCCTTTCGTGATCCGAATGTGGAAGATGATTGAACACTAGACTGCCCAGAAATTTGCACTTGCATGAAGTAGTATGTCTTATGATGTCGGGAATGGGCTTATAAATGCCATTTGGAGGTTGATGTCGGACGATGGGCTTAAAGATGCCATCAGAAGGAGTGTTGATCGCATAAGAGATTCCTTAGTGAGATCTTGTATACTTGTTGTTAAGGAAGATTCCACTGGGGAATGTTGTTCTCTGTCTTGAGAGAAAAGTTGACTTTTAGGAGCTTCAGTCGTTTGTTATTCTACTAGGGAATAGTCTCTTGGTCGAGGAGGTGAAAATGAACTACTATCTGGTTGTGATCTAGGCTTCATAGTGATAAGATCAATTACTATCTGGTCATAATCCAGGCTTTACAGTGACTTACTGGGGAGATGAGATTAAACTTGTTATCCGGTCGTCATCCAGGCTTTGCAATTTCTCAATTCTTATCTGGTCGTAATCCAGGCTTCAGAAGGAATTCAGTTGTTATCCGGTCGTATCCGGGCTTTAACTTGAATTTAGGGCACACTAATATCCGGTCGACTCCGGGCTTCTTAGCAATTGTCCAGGTAAAATTGCTATTTGGTCGAAATCTAAGCTTCGTAATATCCATCACTGTTATCTGGTTGTAATCCAGGCTTCAGTGTCTTTTTACCGCTATCTGGTCGTAATCCAGGCTTCACGATGTCTCATACCATTATCTGGTCGAGTCTAGGCTTCATGGTGTCCTGTACTGCTATCTGGTCAAACCCAGGCTTCACAATACCTCACTTCTTATCTGGTCGAAATCCATGCTTCAGAAGAAATCAAGTGGTTATCCAGTCGTATTCGGGCTTCCATATGATTTTAAGGCCTACTAATATCCGGTATACTCCGGGCTTCATAGTAATTGGCCGGGTAGACTTGCTATTTGGTAGAAATCTAAGCTTCACTGTGTCCCTCACTATTATCTGGTCGTAATCCAAGCTTCAATGTCTTTACCGCTATCTGGTCGTAATCCAGGCTTCACGATGTCTCAAACCTCTATCTGGTCGCAATCCAGGCTTCACGATGTCTTATACCATTATCCGGTCGAATCCAGGCTTCATGGTGTTCGGGGAAATCAAGATATTGTTCGGTTGAATCCGGGCTTCATAACTTGTATTAAAGATATACCACTATGAGATCCAGCATTCCCGTCAGCATTCAGCTGATTCTCCATCGCATGCGCCATTGCTTCTAAAGCAACAGCAAGTGCAACATCATTCCTTCCAGTCATCTCAACTTATCACTACAACATAAACAACGGTTAGAACTCAAATTAACAATACTCGATTGTTAGATAACTACGACTCAACAACTTGGTCGGACGGACCAACTTTGCTCTGATACTAACTTTGTAACACCTCAATTCTACCCGACAATTATAAATGTAAATCAGAGTTATAAAATTCATACAACCGAATCAGGATGCCACAAATTCAACCTAAAAACCATTGCATTCAACATGGATACATAACATTTTAAAACTTCGGATGAACCAACAGCAAAATAATTTAATCTCTTACTTCAACAACTTGAACAACTATGCAGCAGAATTATAATAACATATTTGTCCAACAATTACAACAACTTAAAAATAACACATACTTAGCAACAATCAAATTAAAGTTCAACAACTGAAATAAGCAATAACTAAAAGCAACAAGCGTTCATCCCCCCGAGTGTTACGTATCAGAGTAATGACACCGACTCGAACTATTGAAGGTATACTGCCTTCACTCTGGATTACCTGCACATTACCAACGTAAGAGTAACATTCAAACAGAAGGGGTGATATATCTAGAAATATAATAAAATGTATGATAAATAATATATTAGATCAGATCATATAATATCACCACTTCACATCTTCTAAACAACAATAATCGCAACAGGATACCAACAATATACACATTTACCGCATCAATACACAACTTCTTTATGCAATGATATAATGTGACTCAATACTATGCAAATGCATGTGGTACCATTGGAGCAGAACTCCCATCTCAAAATAATTGCCAATAAATAGAGGCATCAATAAGGCATAAGCCTTCATCTTAATATTCGCCAATATAGGCCATCTTAATGAGCATCAACTCCATCTTGATATGCAATATATGCAACACAATCATGAATGTAGTAACAACAACCACAATTAACAACATCTCAACACAACATCATCGTTGGCCAGAAGCATACATCTTAATAACTGCCAATTATTAGAGGCATCTCAACATCATTCATCAACATAATTCATCAACACGATTCATCAACATATTTCATCAACATAACTCATCAACATAGTTCATTAACATAATTTATCAACATAATTCATCAACATAATTAATTGTGATACGGTGGGAGAACTAAATTGGAATGTTTTGCGTTTTATCGCAAATGTTGCGGTTAGCAAGAGTCGCCACCGACTTTTCTTTTATCCAAAAGGAAAGGCTGAAAAGAACAGGAAAGACCTTTGAGATTGTTTCTTGAGTTCGGGGGGTAGATTATGAAAAGGGAATGTGTTAGCACCCTTTTCATCCATAGTTTTCTATGGGCTCTTAGTTGCTTGCTAGATCATTTTCTTTTGTTTGAAAATGTGCTTTGTGTGATTTTTTTGAAAGTATTTTGAAAAGGCGCCACCGCTTAGGCAAACTTTGTAATAGTTCTCATTCGTAAGAACGTATATAAAGTGTTGAGCTTTTGAAAATATTTCATCTTTGGAAAAGGTTTTGAAAGTGTTGGTGTTTGTTTTGAAAATAAGCAAGAGTGTTTGATTTGAAAATGAGCAAGCAACTAGGAACAATCTACCTACTCAAAAGTCAGTTCATTTCTTCCTTTCCTTTCATATTGTTATCTTACCATTGATTTGGTAAGAAGCCTTATCTTTGGATGTAAAGGGACGAGCATGAGTCATCGTATATCCATGATAGCAATGTTGTGAAATATCTTAACAATTCTCTTTAAGGGACTAAGATCATTTTGAAAGGCAACATTGATAGCATCATCGAGGGACTATGATCTTGTATTTTTAATTGTTTTTGGGTAAGATATCTCACATGCATAACATGGCCATTTTTTGTAAGGCAACAAAGTGGAATTACCCTAAGGGTGCAAGTGTGCAAAGGTGTTGATTTACATGTATTTTTTTGTCTTGAATTAGGGTTTGCTAATTTGTTGATTTTATCTTTCCATACAAACCCTAATTTATTAGAATTCATATAAAGCGATAAATTGCAAAAATTAAATATCCTATGCTATTACATCATTAGGGGAGGGGGTATACAAATTTAAAAATGGGAATTGCAAGAAATTAAACCTAATAATTTATTATAACCATATTGAATAATGTGCAAGAATTGAAATGAAAATAGTATACAAGTATAAAGGAAAAAAGAAATTGATTTAGTTTTGGATTTTTGTTAAGAGGAAAGGATTTTTGATCTAATTAATTAAGAAAAATAGTTTAATTAAACTAAGAAGAATTTTACCTAAATTAATTATAAAAAAGGAAATTAATTTAATTAAACAAGCAAGTTTTTTAGGGTTTTGAGTTTTAAAATAAAACATAAGTAATATTGGATGTAAGTGAATAAAATATTTTTTTGGATTTTTATTGATGAAAATAATAATAATAATAATAATAATAATAATAATAATAATAATGATGATAATAATAATAATAATAATAATAAAAGATAAAATAAATTAAAAAATAAAGTCAGGGGGGGTTAAAGTTGAATTTGGGAGGTTTGTTAGAAAAAAACAGTTTTTGAAGTTGGCCCATTATTGTTTTTGTAATCAGAAAAAATAAAAATAATAATAATAAAATAGAGATGGGTTGTGTGTTATAAGCAAACAGGGGGGTGATGTTTAACAAAAATGCTAAGCCCAGGGGGTTGAGGCCCAAGTGCTGCCTGATTCAACAAAAAAAATGAAAAAAAATTGTGAAAATTGCAAAAGGTCTCGCTGTGGCTCGAACCCAGGACCTTCTAATACGCGCACACTTTTTGTACCACTGGGGTGGCCTGTTTCATCCGTTCATATAATAAAAGCATAAGTATATATTAAAAACTGCTTCCTGAAGACAACTTCATCTTCAACCTCGCGCCTAGCCAGACCACCTGCATCTTGTTCATTTCTCATCCATTTGCAAAAGTGTAAACATGAATCTTGTGGAAAATTTCCTCATAATTTCAGAAATGTAAAGCATTAAAACTATAGATCAAATACAAACATGAATTTTATTGGCCCTAATTTGAATCCTAACTTTTCCAGAAACTTCAATCTTAAAATTCTCTAAGCTCAAGCAACATAAATGAAAACTATGGACATGGTTAGCTTTAGGGCAATGGTATCTATATTTTATCTTTGAAAATGGAAGCCTAACAATGCCTATATGAATAGTTCAAAAGTCAGAAAACTCACCTTGCAAGAGGGTATCATGTTTTGAGTTGGAGCAGCTTTCAAGGTGTTGTAATGATCCTGTTAGCTTCCTCAAGTTCCCAGGAAACTAATGCAATGCTTAGCTTGAGTTATGGATGGCTGAATCGTGTTGGAGAAGTCAAGGTGCAATGTGCTATTTTTGAAAATGGTAGATGGTGATGGAGGTGTTACAGTTATGTTTCATGTGTTGGAATTGTTTGTATATATTATTTAGAAGCTTTTGAAAGTAAAAGGCCAAGAAACGCACGAGCAAATTTAGAGATTGGGTTTAAAACTCAGAAATGGCAAGTTTTGAGATGTTTTGGGTGGTTTTGTGCTTTACGGGGTTTCAGGGCTTGACCATGCATGTGTTAGCTTGCAAATGACTTGTATATTTATAGGCAAGAGGTCTTCTATGTTACAACAAGCCAGAATTTGAAATCTCAAGTTGTAGCATCTTTACTTATTTTTGAAGCAATGTTGAAACATCTTATTCCAAGGCATGGTACAAGGCTGCATAGAGTGGTTATTACTTTAGACATGCTTAATTTTGGTTTATAGGGTTTATGTGTGTAGAAAGAACAAGTTCAATGCTCAAGGAGAGTGGACTTTATGATTAAAGCCACTTTTCCAAAATGGAAGTGTGAACTTTCTTCCAAAAATGGAAATACAACTTGGATAATGGCTCAAATGCTTGGATAATGGTTCTATAATTTGTGTAAACATTTAATTAAGGAGTGAATTGCAAGTTAGAAGCCTGAAAAGTGAGATTATGCAGCATGGCTATGTGATTTGGTCCATTGTGTATCACAAATTCTGCCTTGTAAAACAACTTGAAACCCTAACTTCTTGCCTTTGATTATCCTTGCTCAAAAGTGATCTCAAGGAGTTCTTGGACATTTTAGAAAGATTTTAATGTGCTTTACAACCCCTATTTGAATTAATTTTTAAAAATCCAATTGGAACCATGTGAAACTTGGCCATTAAGTTAGGTCAAAATCCTGCCTAAACTAGGGCAAAATTTCACTAAGTTTCTAAGTTTCATGAACATGTATTCACAAAATCATAACTTGAAATCCATACATTTCTAGGAGTATTTGTGTTCAGAAATGTTTTAGATCTCATTGAGATCTACAACTTTCATGTTGAAAGTTTCCTTTGAATCATTTTGCATCATGGTGAAAATTTGGCTCAAAGTTGTGAAAAAATATGAAGTTTTCAACACTTAGAAAAATTTCTAAGCTTGGAAATTTGACTTTTCAAAATGAAATCTTGACTTTTTGATTTATTGATGAACAAGTTTCATATTTTGACATTTTTGATGAATTGTGATCTTTGACACTTGATTTTGACTAAAAAGTCAAAGTTTGACTTTTCAATGTGCAGTTGACTTTTGATCAGTTGACTGAAAATCAACTATCAATTAATTGACCTTGAGAAATGTTTTAAGTCATGCCATTAGGTAAAAATGATGCAATTGAATCCTTGAGATCATGTTTCCAACCAACCAACCATTTTCTAGGTCAAAAATCAGAAATTGCCTTTTCTTAGTCAAAACCCTAATTTTGACCATTTTTCTCTTTTGATGATCTGATCAGATTTCTTGAGGAATCACGGTCCAAAATTGATCAAGTGACATATATGAGTTCGTAATGTTGATATGGATAAAAAATTATGAAGTTTGACTGTAAATTGGCCACAGTTGACTTTTTCCCCAATATAGTTAATTTTTAGATCAACTGATCAAATGACTGGGCAAAAATATGATCCAAGACTTGAAACTTGACATGAGAAATATTGAGGGTCCATAATGATCCATGAAATTCATATGAGGCATTAAAAGTTCAATTATCCTTGTGCAATCTCAAACCCTAATTTTCAGTCATCAGTGCTTAAGGAGGTGTCTTGAGCTGATCAACCCTAGTGCAGTCTTGAACCAAAGGAGATCTTGTGAGAAATTACTTGATAAACGAGATGGAAAATTTTGGGGTACAATAGCTTCCCCTGTTCAATCTTCTTAAACTTGAAGAGTTAGATTGGCAGATCCGCTATTCGTGACTTGAAGGTGGAAGATGATTGAACACTAGAGTGCCCAGAAATTTGCACTCGAAAATGAATTATGAATGGGCTTATAGATGCCATTTGGAGGAATGGTGGTAAACACTGGAAGAAATATCATCACAAATCTCTTGTTGATTCATACTAAAACTTGATGGTTTACTTGTGATAAAAAGAGTTAGTAAAATGCAGATGTATGCAAGATGTTCACTAGAGGTGGTACTATGCTAAATGCATCTTGTATGTACATGCTATGATGTATGAATGTGAGATGTATGTTTTTGTCCGGGAAAATAAACCCCTGACTGTTGTTGAGGAGTTTTGGGAAGTTGACTCCCAGATTGTCGTTCAGGATGAAGAATATACATATCTTCAAACTTTGTTGAAAGGATGCTTCCGCTGGGGAATATCTCTTGAACATCAGTTGTTATCTGGTCGGATCCAGACTTCATAACTTGTTGATAATGAGGAATTCTACTGCTATCTGGTCGGATCCAGGCTTCACAGTAACTTTCTGGGGAAGAAATAAATTAACTATTATCTGGTCGAATTCCAGGCTTTGCAGAAAATTTCTTGAAATTGAACTGTCATCTGGTCGAATCCAGACTTTACAACAACTTGTTGGGGATAAGGAAGTTAATCATTATTTGGTCGGATCTAAGCTTTGGTAACTTTGAAGTGGTAACTAACTATCTGGTTGGGTCCAGGTTTCATGGTTTTCGGAAAGTCGTACTATTATTTGGTCGGGTCCAAGATTCATAGTGTCTCTCTGGGGATCACAGTTGATTGTTATCTGGTCGGGCTCCAGGTTTCACAATAACTTGCTGGAAAACCGATATCTGGTCGGGTCCAGGCTTTGCAGATTTCTGAGGTTGATGAGATTAATTGTTATCTGGTTGGGTCCAGGTTTCACAATAAACTGTTTGGGAACTTAATTGTTATCTGGTCGGGTTCCAGGTTTCACAACGAATTTTTAAGGGTAATTGTTATCTGGTCGGATCCAGGCTTCATAATAACTTGTTTGAGTAGAGGCAAATTGTTGTACCCCAAAATTTTCCCTCCCATATTTCTCAATACATTTCAAGTGAGGTCCTCAAATTGCTCAAGGAAGTCCAAGGGTTAACCAGACAAACTCTCTCCTAAAGCAGTCTACCTCAAATTAGGGTTTCATTTTGCATCAAGATGCTTGATTCCAAAGGATCCCAAATGCTTACCATTGTCCTAATATGTTCTCAAGATCATCCATGTCAAGTTTCAAGCCTTGCAGAGGAAGTTTGCTCAGTCAATTGCTCAAAGGCCTAAAAATCGACTGTGCTAGGGTAAAAGTCAATTGTGGCCCACATACACTCAAACTTCAAGATTTCTTGTCAACATTCTCATTTTGAAGTATTATTTATCATTTGATCAAGGTTTGATCATGATTATTAAAGTATTGCCCACAATTCATCAAAACCCAAAAGTTGCTAAATTAAGGTTTTGTAGGAAAAGTAAACTCAACTTTGACCAAGCTTAACTTTCTCATACTTTATCAAAAATGACCCATCCAAATCTCATTTTGAAGAGGATGCAATTCCATACAATTCATATTCAACTCCAAAGTTCAAAATATGCATTCACAAGAAGATATAAATTTGGACATTATAGGTCATTTTGGAAAGTCAACAAAAACACCTTTTGGGTCAAAGCTTCATACATGAACATGGAAGACTCAATTGGGATGAGACCAAAAGGGTTGCTTAGAGGACATCTTAAGATTTCTAAAATGTCCAAGAACAACTCTCTAGGGTCAAAATTGAAAGAGTTATGCATTGGCCAATTGACCCTTTTTGCAAAATTGCCAAAAGTCAAAAGTGTTCAAAATTGCATTTTTTGTCAAATAGGCACAACTTTTTATGCTTGCACTGAGTTTGTAATGTGACCCACGACCCATGAGCCTTTCCACTTGTCATTATTTTATTTTTGTCATTTATTTTGATTTTATTTAATATTAAATCAAATAAAATCAAAATAAAATAATGAAAATATCAAAAACTAATTAAATCTTGAGATTTTGTGCATGATTAGGTCCATTACACAGCTGAAAACAAGATCAAATCGTGCAAGGTGCAAAACAGACAGAAAAAGATTGAGTTTGCTTGTTTTGGAAAGTTTTTGCACAAGGATCAAATCATGAATCAATATTCATAATTGGAGAAGATTTGAAACAAATTATGACCCTAATACATTCTTGGATACATAAGGGACAATGGCAGATCAAAAAACAGGAGGCTGGAGGCGTGAAAGAGAGAGAACAAATTTCAAAAATCCAAGAAAAAGTTGCAGACCAATTTCCATGTTACAGATCACCTCAAGGCATTCTAGTCATACCAATTGATTACTGGACTCCCCGGGATCAAGATTCAATCGCTAGCAAGCTTCCCCACACTCAGAATCACGTTGTAAGGTTTATACGGTTTGGCTTTTATCTTGAATTCGATTACATTGATTCTGACACATTTAGCATGATTAATTGATATATTCATAATCCTTGATATGTTTTCAAGCTAATGGTTATATCCAATTGTATTTTTATTGACTGTAGAGAAAAGTGCCATGGCTAGGGTTTTTTCTTCGTTTTTAAGGATTTACTATACAGGAACAATTGGCCATTAATAATGGTACCATGATGCTCGTGAGGTTGCAATGAGTTGATTGGTACCATTGGTTTTCATTTATCATGCTTGTATGAGATTTTGGCAATGCACAGGGTTATACCTACACTCAGTGTCCATAGGTAAAGGTCATGGAACTTAAAACGATGGAATCCACGAGGAAGATGATAACGTGGCAGTCTGTGAGTGGCCTGTTTGAATCTACACGCGTTTTGGGAAGCGTGGCATGATATTTGCATTATATTTTATTTGTTGCATTATTGTTACAACTAAACAAGCCAGCGCGGATGGCAAAGTTGTTGGTCTTTGATGCACACGTTCTGAGTTCGACCCCAAGCATGTGCATTTTATTTTCAGGATAATTCAGTGTACCACATGGCAAAGGAATCATCATGCACTCTCCAGATCTAATCATCCAAACCACCAAAGCTTCAGATCTAAGGCCTTACCATGAGGGTCCACCATACGCCTGGGTCAAGCAAGCCCATGGGATTGGAAAAAGTCAATGGGGCCATCAGCATCTGGGCCCAGAAAATTGCAAACAACACCACTCCTTTGTTATTTACCACATGCCCGTTCTTTTTTTCTTTTCAATTTCTTTCATTTATTTATTTAATTAGCTTAAATATTTTCAACCAAAATTAATTTCTTTTTTTCACGAAAAATCATTTTTGTACCCCAAAATTTTCCCTCCCATATTCCTCAAGATTTATCAAGAATCACCTTCAAATGGTTCAAGATTTCTCAAGGGTTGCACAGACAAACATCCTCCTAAGCCAATCAAAATTAGGGTTTTGTTCTTCAAGGAATTTGAGGTTTTCAATGGCTCAATCAAGTCCCATAGGCCTATATACATTTCCAAGCATCTACATGTCAAGTCTCAAGTCTCACAGCATCAAATTGCACAGTCAAAAGCCCTATTTGGTTCACAATCAACTGCAGGGGCAAAATGGTCATTTTACAGTCAAAAGTCAGAATTTTTGGTCAACATCTTATTTTTGAGCTCACAATCATCATTTGATCAAGTCTTGATCATGATTCCACAAGCATGGCTCAAAAATCATCAAAGATGCAAAAGTTACTATTTTTGGACAATAGAAAAGTCAACTGTATCTTGACCAAGGCATAAATTTTTCATGGTTCATCATAAAAATCCCATCCAATGCTCATTTTGAAGGGGATGACATTTCCTACAACTCATCTTCACATTCCAAGTCCAAGAAATGCTCTCACAAAAAGTTATCAATTTCTACATTATAGGTCAATTTCAAAAGTCAACAAAAAGGCACTTTGAGTCAAAGACCATAACTTGAGATTGGTAAATACAAATGACATGGGACCAAAGGCATTGGTTACAGGACTTCAAGACCTTTCCAAAATGTCCAAGAACATGTTCATATGATCAAAATTGAGCAAGATATGCATTGGAGAAGTTGGGAAATTTTTGGGAATTTGCAAAAGTCAACTTTGCCTAAAACGCCTTGTTTTTGCTAATGGGCCTCAGATTTCTTCTTGAAACTTTGTCCAAGGCCTATGCACGACCCATTGAGATTAAATTGAATTATTTTCTTATTTTTATTAATTATTTGGATTTTTAATTGATTATTAATTCATTTAATTCATTTAATTGTAGGAAAATATCAAGATAGGGTTTTGCAATCTTTTCATGAAGCAAATATGACCAACATGTGCTGGAGATTTCGTGTACACATCAAGGGGACAAAATCTCCCAATTTGGAAAGGTTTTTCAATCAAAAATATGCAAAAAGATTTGATTGAAAATCAAATATTGAAAACATGAATTCCATGGATCTTTGGGCCAAGACTTGACCTAATTCCCTTCCATTACATATGCTGAACCTAACCCTAATGCCATTCACGTGAAAACTCTGCAAGAAAGCCATATGCAATATTAGAAAAAAGTGAAGAAAACTCAAAACTGAATTCCATAATTTAACATAGTTCAAAGCTTGTTCTTGTTTCTAATATATTGCAGGAACTCCCAGGAGCAATTTGCAATCAAAATCACACGCCAAAGCTCAAGAAATCTCCACAAACAGTCACACGGTTTGGTTATTTTTTTCATAATCGTAATTCAATATTCATGCATTATTAATGAGATTTTTTGTGTGTATTGGATCACTAGAACTCCCATGAAGCTTTTGGTACTGGTTAATTGCCTTATAACGCCCTGAAACAAAAATCACCATTAACGAATTTTAGGGTTCTTCAGTTTCAAAATTAGGGATTTCCAGCACAGGAAAAATTAGGCCTTCTCACGCACATGGTTGGATTCGTTGCAACTAGACGAATCTAGAACCACCCTCGCGAACAATTTATGTACAACACACGCCTATTCGCTATTTTCTGCGGATGCAGGTTGTGGGGGTTAAAAACCCCCGCTATCTGTTTGTTTTGTACAAGTTTCAGGGAAGACGATGAAGACGTGGAAGCATGTGGTTGGGCAGTTCAAATGAAATGCGCACTTTTTATAATTTCCAGCATATTTACTTGTTTCATATATTATGTTTATTCATTATTATAAGTACAAACGCATGCAAGTGGTGGAGTGGTGGACGCGTTGTCTATTGATCATTGGGACCTGGGTTCGATTCCCAGGTCCCCCAAAATAGTTCTATTATTTTTCATAACATGTTCATATGCAGCGCTTGCCAAGGATTCTATTATGCACCTCAAACAATCAGGCGCCAGGTGGCTACATACTCAGATCCAAAGGCCATAAGGTGCTGACCACCATGTTCCCAGTCAAAGCCAGCGTGGACAATTCCAAAAAGTCAAACAGGCTTGCTGATTAATGGGCCTCAAATCTCTAAATTCACCTCCAAAAGGGTCCAACACCCCCATTGGTTTCTATTTCTTTTTTATTTTCTTTCTTTTTTAATTTCTTCTAATAATTATTATTACTATTATCTAATTAATTCATAAATTATTTTTCATAATAAAAATCATAAACTTAAAATATTGTTTATTTTCATTATTTATTATTTTCACTATTAATAATTATTTTTCTAAATAAACTCTAATAAATTAATTTAGTTAAATTAGGTTAACTTTAATCTCTTTTTCACAATAATTAAAATTAGCTTAGAATTAGGGTTTTCTTGATACTTTTAATTCCTTTTTTATTTTTATTTCATTAAAATATAAAAAGCATAAAAAATACTTTTTCTTTTAAATAATTAATTAATTAGTAAATTAGGTTTAATATTTAATTTAATTGCAAAAAAGGACAAATTACTTTCTTTTCTCAAAAAGGGTCAAAACCCTAAGGCCGTTCCCGATTTAATTTCTTTCGCGCTTTAATTCCTTTTGATTATATTGATGTAACTGTTTTCGAGGATGTAATAGTTAATTAGGTCTTTTACCGCTTTCTTTACTTTTCTCGCATTTATTTTCCAAACGGGTTTTGTTTTTGGCGATGTATAGACCCGCGCCTTGTAATAGCGTAGACTTACCTTCCGCAATTTATTTTCCGCACTCTTAACTGTTAATTATGCATGACAAGACTTGTATGACAAATAAAATCAACCTGTAGCTCACAATGATGCATGTTCAAAGATAAACATTAACATGTAAAACAACACACATGCACATGCCACTCTTAGGGTACGTCTCACTTGGTTGCCTCGACGTGGTCGTCAAGTATAGGGTGTTTTAGAGGTCGCCCTCCTGTCTAAAGATCCAGTTGCCTTGAAACGGTTGCCTTGGAAAAAGGATCTAGGACATTAGGGTTACCGCTAAGGCGTCCTACTATTGCTTTGGTGACCACACATTGTCCCTATAATCGAATTGACCCAAATAACTCCAATGACGGTGCTACCTACTTCTCAATAGTGGGATAGTACCGTCTAAAAGACTCTTACACAGCCTAATTCCTTAGAGTAGGTAGATTTCTCCTGGGTACTTGCTCTTTCAAAACAAAAACAACTTTTCGCACCTACACTTTCAAAAGTTTTTTCAAACAAATACTTCATACACTCTTGAGGACTGATACAAGAGTTACCTAGAAGTTTTCAAACTAAACTTTTTCAAAACCCACAAACACAAGAAAAGCAAACATTTTTGAAAACATAGTGAGCAAGTACCTAAGAGCCCGTGGATAACCACGGATAGAAAGGGTGCTAACACCTTCCCTTTCTATAATCTACCTCCCGAACCGAGAAATATCTCGAAAAGGAATTTTGCTGTGCTTTTGTCCTTTCCTTGTTGGAGAAAATAAAAGACGGTGGCGACTCTTGCTTACCGCGACATTTCGCGAACCAGCATTCCAAAACAGTCAGTTCTATTTCCACCGATCACAATCATAAAATCAAGTTTCACAAAATTTAGAATTTAGGTTTTTATTTTATCAAATTTAATTTAATATTAGTTTAAATTTAATTTAGGGTAATTCTAATTTTTTGTATACAATTAAAATCAATTATAAAAATTAGGGTTAGCTTTTGATTTAATTTTTATTTCTTTCTCAAAATAAAAAAAATAAAAAAAATAGGTTAATTTAATTATTTTTCTTAAATTTAAATTAATTAGTAATTAGTTTTTTTATTTATTCAATTAACTTTATTTTCTCAAAATAGCAAAAACCATAAAAAATGATTTTTATTTTAAATTACAATTAGGTTGTTGGGGTCAAAACCCTAAATCTCTCATTTTCGATTCATCGCGCGCGTTTATTATTTTTTGCAATATTAATGTAACTGCTCATGGTATGTAATAGTTTAAATTAGGATTTTCTTTATTTATCGTTTTTATGGGTTTTTTTGGCTATGTAATTAATCCCTACCCGAAGCCTTGTAATAGCGTAGGTTTTATTTCTCGCATTTTAATTCTCGCAAATATTAACTGTTAGATGTATGTTAATAGGATTGTATGACAAGATTGCATGATAATTTAAAACGGTTAGAAAACCCTAATGTGCAAAGACAATAACTGAAATCAAATCACTCGCACATGTGCACTCCTAGGGTATATTCTCACTTTGGCTGCCTTCGATAAACTGTCATTAAGTATAGGGTGTCTTAGTGGTTACCCTCCTGTCTAAACAAAGATCAAATATCTCGTTCAGAAATGTTGCCTCAGAAAGGTTGCCTCAGAAATGTTGCCTCGAATATGATCTTAAGACTCTAGAGTTATTACTAAGACGTCCTAACATTGCTTTATTGATCGTACGTCCCATACGAATTGACCCTTACAACTCCAACGATGGTGCTTCCTATTTCTCAATAGTAGGATAGTGTTGTCTAAAGGAAACGAGAATAGAAACAATCCTTTTTTGAGTAGGTATATGCTAGTAGGTACTTGCTTAAATCAAGCTTTTTCACACCAAACACTTTTCAAACAAAGTTTTCAAAAACACTTTGTAACACTCTTGAAGACAGAAGCAAGGGTTAAAGCGAAGTAAAACAAAACTTTTCAAAACAAGCACGCACAAGCAATTTCAAAAAAGATGAGCAAGTACCTAAGAGCCCATGGAAAACCATGGATAGGAAGGGTGATAACACCTTTCCTTTCTATAATCTACCCCCCGTACTCAAAATCTCGAAAAAATGATTTTTTTTCTGTGCTTTTTTCCTTTCCGGTTGGATAAAATAAAATTCGATGGCGACTCTTGCTTACCGCGACATTTTGCAAATACAAAACGCAAAATGCGAACCAGCATTTTCAAAAAAGTCAGTTTTGCCACCGTATCACAAAACTGGAGACTCTTCTGGGGAAAGTAATAAGTGGGGTATACCTTAGGATCTAGTTCATCATAATTGCTTCTCTTGTTTGTTTTGGTTGCTTTACTTTTAAGGGTTTTGTTTGGGAGTTACTATAGATCCTAACCCGGATCTGGGGACACCTTTTAGGTAAGTATCAATAAACTGTGAGGGAACTGTACAACGTAGACCGATATGGTTGAAGTAGTAGCTACGTTGATGTGGTACATTGGTTGGTACCGGTATCCCTTGTGGAGAAACGAGGAGAATACGGGGCCGCTACGTGTGTCATTAATCATCAACTGACCTAAGAACCTTTAATCGACCAACTTGGCCATTAGAAAGTAGTGAGATAGCTGGTCTCGGTATAAAGTTGAGAACTGGTTGATACTCGATGCTACACTCATTGAGACCATACTCTCGAGATAGTTCTGGCTGCAAGAAAAGATTGCATGAGCTGAAACCATGACCGATGGAGGATGGTCAGTGATATTGAGAACCTCTAGAACCCGGTTACTTTTTCTAGGACAGGTTGAAACCAACTAAGCTTCAAGAGAGTAGTACCTTTGACCCCATGCAAGCCTTAAACTTAAGGGCTTTTGTGTGACTTGTTTTCCTTTGCCATGCCTGTTATCTGCTATACCTGTTATTTTTTATCATGACATCATGCATCATAACATAGCATGCGTACTTCATTATACTAACCATTTCAAAGACCAATGGAATTTATCTTTGTTCTGTTTTGCAGATTATGGCTTCCTCGCGCAGAAATACCATCTGAGTTAACTTTGTGCAAATACCTGCTCAACTTAAAGAGTTAGCCTCAAGAGTTTCTGAGACTTTTATGTTCATTAAAAGATATGGTCAGCTTCTTATCCTGGTCACCTCAAAGTTTGATGAGCAGATGATGAGTGTACTTTTTCAGTTCTTCAATCCTGTGCATCATTGTTTCACCTTTCCAGATTACCAGCTGGTTCCCACTTTGGAAGAGTTCTCGCACTTATTGGGCATATCCATCCTTGAGCAGGTGCCCTTCACAGGTATGGAAAAGACTCATAGACCAGAAGACATTGCCTCAGCTCTGCATCTGAAACGGGCTGATGTAGTATCCAATTGGGAAACACGAAGCGGGGTCGAAGGTTTTCTAGCCAAATTTTTAATAGACCATGCTCAACTATTCTGGGATAATTTGGATTTTCATGCTTTTGAAGATATCTTGGCTATCCTTATCTACGGTTTGGTTCTCTTCCTGAATCCGGATTTCTTTGTAGATATGAATGCGGTCAAGATTTTCCTTTCTCGCAATCATGTGCCTACTCTACTGGGTGATATCTTGAATTCCCTCTACACTCGTACTGTGCAAAGAAAAGGGACTCTTATGTGTTGCATGTCGTTGCTGTCGAGGTGATTTATTTCGCACCTCCCTAAGTCTATGCTGAAGAACGAAGAAGGTTTGGGTTGGTCCTACAGAATAATGTCACTTGCCCATACAAATATTCTTTTGAGCTTCCGGGCTATAGAAGACACTGCCGTTATTGATCGTTGTGGGGGATACCCTAATGTCCCGTTGCTTGGAATCAGAGGGGGAATAACCTACAATCCTTGTCTAGCTTTGCGACAATTTGGTCGTGCTCGGAGAGATGGTCCCCATGAGCTACTTATTGAGGATATTACATTTTACTACAAGAAGGACGTTGAGGAGCATCGCCGAAGGTTCATACGAGCTTGGGGCATGGTGAACATATCTGACCCCCAAGAATTGGGACCAAGGACTTTCCTTCCAATGCAGCCTTACCTACAATGGGTCCAAGCTCGTTCCCAGAAGCTTGGGATGCCTTATGAAGCCGTATTTCCAGTGATTGTGGAGCCCACTAATGAAGAAGGCATTCCTTACACAGTTCTTTATCCTTACATGCCCACTGATCCTGGGGAATTACAGAGGTCTTGGATTCAGCTGAAAGAGGAGAGAGATACTTACCGGGAAAAGTACCATGAGCAAGAAAGGAAGATTTTGAAGCTTACCAGGCAGCTCGAGGAAGAAAGAGTGATCAATAACTACGTCAGCACCAAGAGGAAGCGTCCATGGGACTTTTGATTTTTCTTTTCTAGTTTTAGATTTGTTTTCCATTTACTTATTTGTAATACCTTAAAGGTATTGTTGAACCTTTTACAAGTTGATCTAATAAAGTTTGTTTATTTTTGGTTTGCAAATTTAAATTTCCCAAAGTCTTTGAAATCATTACATACGCATCCCAATATCATGCACACCATTACAGGTACCATTACATGTTTCTCATCTTCTTCGTTGTTTATTTCAGCAGAAATGTCTTCTGATCAAGCCATCAAAGATCTTCAGGCACAGAATGCCCAATTCCAGCAGATGTTCTTAAGCTTGGCTAAAGGGAAAGAGGATTTGAAGACTATGATTCTGAAAGAGAAGAAGAAGAAGAAGAAGAAGAAGAAGAAGAAGAAGAAGAAGAAGAAGAAGGTTGGTGTTCTGAACATGGGTAGAAGATTCAGAGAAAGGATAATACAATCAGCTGATCTGACCTCCTCATCTAAATATGGGGAGAACCAAGAAAGGGTAAAGGACCCTAGTCCTGCAGTTTCTGATAATGATACGGATTATGATGATGAGCAATATCCTCCTGCTAAGGATAGGTACAAGCAGCTAGAAGACCGTCTGAGCGCTATGGAGATTCAGAAGATCCCTGGTTTAGATTTCGGAGAACTAGGACTGGTTTCAGGAGTGGTGATCCCTCATAAGTTCAAAGCTCCGGTTTTTGCCAAGTACGATGGAGTATCCTGTCCAAAACTCCATCTCCGCTCGTACGTCAGAAAAATCCAACCTCGCACTGGTGATAGAAATCTGTGGGTACATTTCTTTCAAGATAGTCTGTCAGGGACTCAACTTGAATGGTTTTATCAGTTGGAAGGAGCCAATGTCTGAAACTTGGAAGACCTTGTTGCTACTTTTTACAAGCAGTATCAGTATAACACTGACCTTGCTCCCACTCGCACTTAGCTTCAGGGTATGTCTATGGGTGCAAGTGAAGGTTTTAAGGACTATGCTCAAAAGTGGAAAGACTTGACTGGAAGAGTCCAACCCCCTTAGTTTGATAGGGAGTTGGTTGACATGTTTCTAGGGACGCTATCTGGTCCATTTTTCAATCATCTGATCGGAAGTTAGTCGTCTGAGTTTACCGAGTTGATCTTGACTGGAGAGAGAGTAGAAGCTGGTATCTGAAGTGGTAAGATACAAAAGGATACTTCATCAAGTACAACAAAGAAGCCTTTCACCGGTAAGAAAAAAGCTAGTGCAGTCTACGGCTCGAGGGGCTAAAGCAGACCTGAACGCCGTCAAGCAGTAAATGCAGCAATGATATCAAGATCCACAGTTGCTCCACAATGCAACAATCAACAAAGGGTGGAAAGACCACAGAGGCAGTTCACCTGACTCAGTATGACTTTGTCTTAAATTTTACAACGGTTATTGAAGACCAATCTGGTAACTCTGAGGGAAGCCCCGAAGAACCCCAACACCATATCTCCACACTATAACCCGAATGCCCGCTGCGCCTATCACTCTGAAAGTCCCGGTCATGATACAAAATGTTGGGCCTTGAAAAACAAAGTGCAAGACTTTATCGAAGCCAAGGATATTGAGTTTGACGCTCCGCAGAAGCCCAACGTCATACCTGCGCCCATGCCCAAGCATGACTCGGGAATCAATGCTATTGAGGTTATCTCCGCCACAGAAGATGTTGATGATGAGAACCCGGATGTTAACAGCTGGATCTCCCCTACAACTAATGGAGGACTAAACAACTGGACGGCAAAGGACTTCGTACCTGTTTCTTTTATTCCACAGTAATTGACTTTTGTTTTAAGAGTTGTAATAGACAATTTAAAACTTTACGGCTCGGTGCCTTGCCCGAGGTACCTTGGCTTTGCTTGTGAGGGCTTATTATTTGTCATTTTCATATATCATTAATAAAGCATTGGATGTTCTTGCATTAAAAAATTTGCGCTTCTTGTTTTTCTTTTCTGTCACTCACTCTATTAAAACAGCTATTCTCTTACACACACTTACGTATCATAATGCAGATCCATATCCACTCTGGATCCCATTGATAACGACTCTGCTACTGCCAGTTATGACTTTGAAAATCCGATCAACCAAGTCGAGGATGAAGGTGAGGATGATTGTGAGGTTCTTGGAGAACTTGCTAGACTGTTACTACAGGAAGAAAGGGCCATACAACCTCATGAAGAGCCAGTTGAATTAGTGAATTTGGGTACAGAGGAAGACAGGAAAGAGGTTAAGATAGGTGTGAATCTGGTGCCTAGTGTCAAACAATGGTTGATACAGATGCTACGCGACTATGTTGAGATCTTCGCTTGGTCTTATAAAGATATGCCTGGTTTGGACACTGATATTTTGGTACACAGCCTGCCAACCAAAGAAGATTGTCCTCCGGTAAAGTAGAAGGTTCGTCGTATGCGCCCTGAGATGTTTGAGAAAATCAAAGCTGAAGTCATGAAGCATTTTGATGTAGGATTTTTAGCTGTCACTTCTTATCCATAGTGGGTTGCCAACGTTGTTCCGAGGCCTAAGAAAGATGGTAAGTTACGGATGTGTGTGGACTATAGAGATCTGAACAGGTCAAGCCCCAAGGATGACTTCCCACTTCCTCACATCGATGTTCTGGTCGACAACACTGCGCAGCATAAGATCTTATCCTTCATAGATGGTTTTTCTGGTTATAATCAGATCAAGATGGCTCCCGAGGACATGGAGAAGACAACCTTCGTTACACAATGGGGTACCTTCTGTTACAAGGTAATTCCTTTCGGGTTAAAGAATGCTGGGGCAACTTATCAGCGCGACATGGTCGCTTTGTTCCACGACATGATTCACCATGAGATTGAGGTTTATGTTGATGACATGATAGTAAGGTCCCAGACTGAGGAAGAACACCTTGACCATCTCCAGAAACTATTTGACAGGTTGAAGATGTACAAGCTAAGGTTGAACCCGAACAAGTGCACCTTCGGGGTAAGGTCTGGTAAGATGCTGGGTTTCATCGTCAGTGATAAGGGTATTCAGGTGGACCCTGCCAAGGTAAAATCCATACAGGAGACGTCGGCTCCCCGCACAGAAAAAGAAGTTAGAGAATTTTTGGGACGTCTGGACTACATCGCCCGGTTTATTTCACATTTGACCGCTACTTGTTAGCCAATCTCCAAGCTTCTGAAGAAAGATCAAGTGGTAAAGTGGAATGACGAATTCCAAACCGCTTTTGAAAGAATCAAGGAATACCTCCAAGAGCCACCTATTCTAATGCATCCAATTGAAGGAAGACCTTTGATCTTATACTTAACAGTACTGGATAATTCAATGGGGTGTGTGCTGGGACAGCATGACGAGTCTGGCCGAAAAGAGCACACTATTTACTACCTTAGCAAAAAGTTTACCGATTGTGAGACCTGATACTCATTGCTCGAGAAAACTTGCTACGCTTTGGCATGGGCTGCTCGCCGGCTGAGACAGTATATGCTGACTCACACCACCTTATTGATATCAAAGATGGATCTAATCAAGTATATCTTCGAAAAGCCCGCCTTATCCAGAAGAATAGTGAGATGGCATATGATCTTAACCGAGTATGACATCCAATACACAACCCAAAAAGCAATCAAGGGGAGTGTATTGGCGGATCATTTGGCGCATCAGGCCGTGGATGACTACCAATCCATGAATTTCGAGTTCCCAGATGAGAATATCATCTTGGTGACCGACTATGAAGAACCTGGACCGGATGAAGGACCTGAGGAAGGGTCCTGATGGTCTATGTATTTTGATGGAGCCTCAAACGCGTTAGGTAATGGCATCGGTGCTGTAATTATATCTCCTGAGGGCTGTCATACTCCATTCACCGCCCGATTATGTTTTAACTGCACCAACAATATGGCGAAGTATGAAGCATGTACCTTGGGTCTTCGAGTTGCTATTGACCTGAGGATTAAGTTCTTGAGTGTATTCAGAGATTTTGCTCTAGTGATCAGTCAGATCAAAGGCGATTGGGATACGAAGCACCCAAATCTTATTCCTTACAAAGAATATGTACTGACATTGCTCCCGCACTTTGAGGAGATAACCTTTGAACATTTCCCGAGAGAGGAGAACCAGTTAGCGGACGCATTAACTACCATGTCTTCTATGTTCAAATTCAGGTGGGACAATGAAGCTCCCCAGATTACCATCGAGATGTTGGATGAACCCGCACATTGTTGTGACATTGAGACTGAAGAGGTAGCAGATAAACCCTGGTTCCACGAGGTAAAGATGTATCTTGAGACTCAAGAGTACCCTGAGGGGGCATCTGTTAATGATAAGAAGTTTATGAGAAGATTCGCTGTGAAGTTCTTCATTAGCAATGGGATCCTTTATAAGCGTAACCATGATTCAACCTTACTGCGGTGTGTAGACAAAAGCGAGGCAGAAAGGATCATGGAAGAGTTACATGAAGGTACCTTCGGAACTCATTCCATTGGACATACCATGGCGAAGAAGATCCTATGGGCGGGATATTATTAGTCTACTATGGAAGCCGATTGTTATCAGCACTCTCGGACCTGTCATAAGTGCCAAGTCTATGCTGATAAGGTGCACGTACCTCAAGTTCCTTTGAATGTTTTGATAGCTCCTTGGCCTTTTGCAATGTGGGGCATCGACATGATCGGCGAGATCAGATCTACTGTATCTAACGAGTATCATTTCATTCTGGTAGCTATTGATTATTTCACGAAGTGTGTTGAGGCAGCTTCCTTCGCTACAGTAACCAAGAACGTCGTGGCGCGGTTTATCCGACACAACTTGATATGCCGATATGGTGTACCAGAGAGGATCATTACGGATAATGGTACAAATCTCAATAATACAACAATCACCGAGCTCTGTAAACAGTTTAAGATTCAGTATCATAACTCTTCTCCCTACCGGCCGAAGATGAATGGGGTTGTTGAAGCAGCTAATAAGAACATCAAGAAGATTGTGCAGAAGATGACAGTGACATACAAAGACTGGCACGAGATGTTACCATTCGCTCTTCATGGGTATCGTACCTCAAAACGGACATCGACAGGGGCAACACCCTATTCTATGGTGTATGGCATGGAGGCGGTCCTACCCATCGAATTCCAGATACCCTCTCTCCAGATTATGAAGGATGTGGGTTTGAACGAGGACGAATGGATCCAGACCTGGCTTGATCAGCTGAATTTAATCGATGAAAAGATACTTACTGCTATTTGTCATGGTCAAACGTATCAAAAGCGAATGATCAAGGCTTTTAACAAGAAAGTCAGACGTCAAGAATATCAAGTCGGGGATCTGGTGATCAAACACATCATACTGCCGTAAGGTGATCCCAGGGGCAAATGGACCCCCACGTACGAAGGGACATTTGTGGTTAAGAATATTTTTTTGGGAGGAGCTATGATTCTAACCACCATGGATGGTGACGACCTTCCTCACCCCATCAATACAGACATAGTGAAAAGATACTACGCATAATCAAAAGACCCGCTAGGTTGACTAGCCTAGGAAAAAATAAGGGCTTCTCGGCGAACCAAAAGGGTTCGGGAAAAAGTAAGGGATGGAAATAAAAAGAGACTGTACACCCGGCAAGTCGAAAACCTGAAAAGGCGGCTTGGGCAAAAAAGGGTATCCCGGTGGACTGAAAACCCGAAAAGGCGGTTCAGGAAAAAATTAGGGATTGAAGTGTAACATTATGTCTCATTAGATCATCTTGCAATTAGACTTCGGTATCAACTATCAAGCTCGGACGGCGCCAATCAATCTGATCTACCTTCGACCAAGTAGCAAAGTGATGAGACGCTCGAAGATATATGAGCAATAGCAGAGTTGGAACCCAGCGGGATTGTTTCATATAGTTGTTTTTATTTCTTGTTTATAAATTGTATAATTTCTATCCTTTGGCGGTGTTCTCTTACTAGGACGTCAACCTCTTGTACAAAATGCCTATTATAGGCCAACTTCAAAAATCAATACAATTCATCTTTACAAGAAATTTCAACTTGTTTTTTCTTTTTCTGTTTTGTTTTGCAAGAACGTCCAATGATTCATTTTTGATATATGCATTTGAAAATAATTATTGCTCATAAATATTTACATAAGAAATAAAATACAATTACTCGTAATTCCAGGAACAGGGGAAAACAAGAAATGTCCAAACCTCACAGTTGCTCTACCCACCAGGTACGGGGATAGAACCAACTTGAGAATATAACTAAAGGTACATACACTCCCCGCAGAGTAGTAAGTATCCAAAGACAGTGGTGTTAGCTCTACCCAGTCGAGATTCATAATCGCGAATGAGTTGGCAAAATTCTTCCCAAATAGAGTTTATCTATCACCAACAATTGAAGTTCACCACCAGCAGAGTTTATTTCTCCAAATCAGCATATCGTCCAACAGAGTACCTCTCTTCCCTGCAGAGTCTCTCCCAGCGGAATGTTCTCAAGCAGGACAGACACAAGTCTCCAGCTAATCATCTTCAGTCACTATCCCCAGCGAGAATGAAGAACTCAACTCCGTATACTCTCCAACAGCAGTCCAGGATTTATTCTCCCCAGCCAGAGAATATCACAAGAACATTGCATATCCATACATCATGGCATGCGCATATGCATCATGCAGCACAATCTCATTTATTTTGAGAACATCATTACTCAATACATTTCATACACCATGACATTACATACAACTAACTCTTTACCTTTCAGGGAAAGACGCAATCAAGTTCTCGCAAGTTTTCTCTGGTTCAGTCAAATCGATACTAAGATTTCTATTCCAGTTCAAGCTATGAAGCTCGGAAATCGACCGGATAATATCTTGATTTCTCCAGAATACTACGAAGCCTGGAATCGACCAGATAGTGGTATATCTTAAATACAAGCTTTGAAACCCGGAAATCGACTGGAAAACAGCTTAACCCTCAGCAAGTTATCATGAAGCCTGGAAATCGACTAAATAGCAATACAAGATACCATGAAGCCTAGAATAGACCAGATAATGGTATAAGACACTATGAAGACTGGAGCACGACCAAATAGCGGCAAAGGACACTGAAACCTAGGACACGACCAGATAACAGTATAAGGTACTGCAAAGCTTGGAATTCGACCAAATAGCAGTTTACTCGGCCAATTACTATGAAGCCCGGAAATCGACCGGATATTAGTATGCCTTAAATTCAAATTGAATCCCGACCAGATAAGAATTGAGAAATTGCAAAGCCTGGAAGGCAACCAGATAACAAGTCTAATCTCATCTCCCTAGTAAGTCGCTGCAAAACCTGGAGCACGACCAGATAGTAGTACATTTTCACCTCCTCGACTAAGAGATGATTCCCCAGTAGAGTAGCGAACAACTGAAGTTCCTAAAACTCTATTTCTCTCAAGACAGAGAATAGCATTCCCCAGCATAGTCCTCCTCAACAACAGGTTTACAGGCTCTCGCAAAGGAATCTCTTATGCGATTGACACTTCTTCTGATGGCATCTTTAAGCCCATCTTTCGTCATTGACTTCCAAATGGCATATATAAGCCCATTCCCGATATCGCAAGACCAGTACCACTTCATGCGAGTGCGAATTTCTGGGCACTCTAGTGTTTAATCATCTTCCACCTTCAGATTACGAAAGGCAGACAAGCTAATCTACATCCTCAGGTTTAAGAAGATTGAACAGGGGCAGCTGTTGTACCCCAAAATTTTCCCTCCCATATTTCTCAATACATTTCAAGTGAGGTCCTCAAATTGCTCAAGGAAGTCCAAGGGTTGACCAGACAAACTCTCTCATAAAGCAGTCTACCTCAAATTAGGGTTTCATTTTGCATCAAGATGCTTGAGTCCAAAGGATCCAAAATGCTCACCATTGTCCTAATATGTTCTCAAGATCATCCATGTCAAGTTTCAAGCCTTGCAGAGGAAGTTTGCTCAATCAATTGCTCAAAGGCCTGAAAATCAACATTTGTTAGGGCAAAAGTCAACTATGGCCCACATACAGTCAAACTTCAAGATTTCTTGTCAACATTCTCATTTTGAAGTATTATTTATCATTTGATCGAGGTTTGATCATGATTATTCAAGTATTGCCTACAATTCATCAAAACCCCAAAGTTGCTAAATTAGGGTTTTGTAGGAAAAGTCAACTCAACTTTGACCAAGCTTAACTTTCTCATACTTTATCAAAAATGATCCATCCAAAGCTCATTTTGAAGAGGATGCAATTACATACAATTCATCTTCAACTCCCAAGTTCAAAATATGCACTCACAAGAAGATATGAATTTGGACATTATAGGTCATTTTGGAAAGTCAACAAAAACACCTTTTGGGTCAAAGCTTCATACATGAACATGGAAGACTCAATTGAGATGAGACCAAAAGGGTTGCTTAGAGGACATCTTAAGAGATTGAGACTCTGGTTGGAGATTATCTTATGCAAAGAGACTTTGTGAGTAACTTTGTTGAGAAGGATGTTAATGAAATAACTCTGTGGGGGTATTACATATACATTAAAGAGGTGCTTATTACTGCTTAGGTCATATGTGTCAAACAGTTTTAATTATGTTTATATGCATATGTTCATTCAATTTTAGTCATTGGACAAGTTTTCATTCAAAACAAAGACAAGAAGTTTACACTTCAAAGTATATTTATATTGGTATTTTGCTCGTGAATATGCATTTTTGTACAAAGAGGCAGAGATCCTGATAAGAGGAAATCATCGAAAAGGAAGACAAAATTGAAAACAAAGACAAATAGCCATGTGAAATGATCTTATCGCCTTCCAACTCTACTATTGCCCCAATGTCTTCGAATGTCCCTTGTCGTCGACAGAAGTTGATCGTGGCTGATCTTGGACCGTTTGAACTCAGACCTTGGTGATAAAGTTGACTGGGGAGATTCCACGAGACATAGTCATACGCTTTTAATCCTTAATTTTTTCCTGGACCGCCCTTTCAGGTTTTCAGCCCACCAGGATACCCATTTTTGCCCAAGTCGCCCTTTCGGGTTTTCAACATGTCGAGTGTACAATCTTTTGCATATATCCCTAATTTTTGCCCAAACCTTTTGGTTTGTCGGGATGCCCTTATTTTTCCTAGGTGTGTCAACCTAGCGGGTCTCTTATGCATAGTATTTTTTAACTATGTCCGCGTTTATAGGATGTGGGAAATCTTCACCGTCCATGATGGTCAGCACCATGGCACCGCCAGAGAACACTCTCTTGACAACAAATGGCCCTTCATAGGTAGGAGTCCATTTTCCTCTTGGGTCACTTTGTGGCAAAATGATGCGCTTTATCACCAAGTCACCAACTTGATATATTCGTGGCTTGATCTTTTTGTTGAAAGCCTTAATCATACGTTTTTGGTACATCTGGCCATGACAAATAGCAGCCAATCGTTTTTCGTCGATCAAGTTCAACTGATCCGATCTCGTTTGAATCCACTTGTCTTTGCTTAAGCCTGCTTCATTCATAATCCTCAGCGAGGGAATCTAAACTTCCATTGGCAAAACAACTTCCATGCCATAGACTAGAGAAAAGGGAGTTGCCCTAGTTGATGTTCTAGCTGAAGTGAGGTAGCCATGTAGAGCAAATGGAAACATCTCATGCCAATCTTTATAGGTTACCAGCATTTTCTGCACAATCTTCTTAATGTTTTTGTTGGCCGCTTCGACTGCACCATCCATTTTTGGTCTATATGGAGAAGAATTGTGATGCTTGATCTTAAACTGAGTGCAAAGCTCAGTAATCATATCATTGTTGAGGTTAGTCCCGTTGTCGGTGATAATCCTTTCGGGGGTCCCATAACGGCAGATGAGGTTGTATTTGATGAATCTGGCTACCACATTCTTGGTGACAGAGGCAAAAGAAGCGGCTTCGACCCACTTGGTGAAATAATTAATAGCGACAAAAATGAAGCGATGTCCATTGGAAGCAGTTGGCTTGATTTCTCTAATCATATCAATGCCCTACATTGCAAATGGCCACGGGGATGTCATGACATTCATAGGAATAGGTGGCACATGAACCTTGTTAGCATAAATTTGGCATTTGTGACAAGTCCTCGAGTGTTGATGGCAATCAGTCTCCATCGTTGACCAATAGTAGCCAGCTCTTAAGATTTTATTAGCCATCATATGTCCACTTGAGTGAGTACCGAAGAGTCCATAATGCATGTCTTCCATGATTTCCTCTGCCTCCTTCTTGTCCATACATCGGAGTAGAGTAGAGTCATGGTTGCGCTTATACAATATTTTGTTACTTAGAAAGAATTTGGCTGTAAATCTTTGTAAGAATTTTGTCATTGATGAATGCTCCCTCTGGATACTCTTGCACTTCAAGATACCTCATCACCTCGTGGTACCATGGCTTTTATGCGTCAGTGTTAAGTTCACAACAGTGTGCGGGTTCATCGAATCTTTCAATTGTAATCATAGGGGCTTCGTTATCCCATCTGACCTTGAACATTGAAGACATGGTTGCCAAAGCGCCGCCTAGTTGATTTTCTTCCCTAGGGAAGCGCTCAAAAGTGATTTCTTTAAAGTAGGGAATCAGGGATAGCACAAGTTCCTTGTAAGGGATGAGATTAGGGTGCTTAGCATCCTAATCTCCTTTTATTTGGCTAATCACTAGAGCAGAATCCCCAAATACATTCAAATGCTTGATCCTCAAGTCAATGGCAGCTTTCAGACCCAAGATGCATGCTTCATACTCGGCCATATTGTTCGTACAATCGAAGTATAGTCTGGTAGTGAATGGAGTATAGAAACCTCCAGGAGAGATGATTACATCACCAATTACATTACCTAAGGCATTAGAAGCCCCATTAAATACCATGGTCCATCGGGATCCTTGCTCAGGTCCGTCATACGGTCCAGGTTTTGCGCAATCGGTTACCAGCATTATATTCTCATCAGGGAAGTCGAAGTTCATTGACTGATAATCATCTATAGCTTGATGGGCCAAATGATTTGCTAGTACGCTTCCTTTGATGGCCTTTTGTGTAGTGTATTGAATGTCGTACTCAGTCAAGATCATTTGCCACCTGACTATCCGTCCGGAAAGGGCAGGTTTCTTGAAGATGTACTTGATTGGGTCCATTTTAGAAATCAACAGGGTGGTATGAGTCAACATATATTGTCTTAGCCGGCGAGCAGCCCATGCCAGAGTGCAACAAGTTTTCTCGAGCAGTGAATATTTGGTTTCACAGTCGGTAAACTTTTTGCTCAGGTAATAAATAACATACTCTTTTTGGCCAGACTCGTCATGTTGGCCCAAAACACACCCCATAGAGTTCTCTAGTACTGTCAAGTACATGATCAAGGGTCTTCCTTCAACTGGAGGCATGAGAATAGGAGGTTTTTATGGATACTCTTTGATTTTGTCGAAAGCAGCTTGGCATTCATCATTCCATTTGACTACCTGATCTTTCTTCAAGAGTTTGAAGATTGGCTCACAAGTAGCAGTTAAGTGTGATATGAAGCGGACGATGTAATTGAGACGACCCAAGAATCCTCTGACTTCCTTTTCAGAATGAGGGACTGACATTTCTTGGATGGCCTTTACCTTGGCATGATCAACTTCAATGCCTTTATTGCTGACAACAAAACCTAGAAGCATTTCTTGGATGGCCTTCTAATGGTGATAAAACTCATAATTTATTTATTTTAATAAGCTTTATATTTAATTAAAGGAATATTGATATACTTACACATTGCTCAAAATTTTGCTGCACATCTTCCTTAACAACTCCATCCTTACCCACCCGGGCAGCCTTCCACGGAACATGTTCTGGAAGAGAAGTTTCTTGACTTTTCTCCTCTTCTAACTACATATTAAGAAAATTAATAAAATTAATAATAACACATGATGAACAATTATATCATAGTATTTATATATACTTACCAATCTTTGTTGTAAGCGTGCATATCCCATACGCCTTTTTTTGTATGGATACAGGAGACTTGATGCTCGTTGGCGATTCATGCCACTCACATCCTGAAAATCTGAGATTCTTCTTTTTTCTTTGAAGGTTTTCCATTCTTCAAGAGAAATCAAGCTTGCATACGCCTGTGGATGCCCCACATCAATAAAATTGTTATCGACATCTCTAAGAAACTTGTTTTTCAAAAAATATCGAAACCCTCTTAGTCTTTTTCTGGACAATTGAAGACAATATGATTTTCGATCATCATCAATGTTAAAATACCTCTACAAAAAACACAATATAAAAATGTTAGTAATTTAAAGACATAAACGGCAAAAAAAACGAAAGACATCGCATATGGCACCTGTATTTCAGTCTATAATTTTTCTTTAACGGGTTTCAACTCACGCCTTCTACAATCATCACAAGTGATTGAAACTTCTCTCCTTACAATGGAACCAATGTAACTTGTTAACATTGAACCGTTAGGCTCAATTAGTTGTTTGTCTTAATTCTAATGTACGTCAAATTTGACACCTTTATCTCTTGCACGAATGATTGACTTCATAATTGTTATTCCTCGTTTAATATCATTCTCCATATCACGAGTTGATTCTTTTCCATCATTATTAGAAGCCATTTGACCTGTAATATTAAAGAACATAAAAACCATATAAAATTCAAGTAACATAAACACAATATAAAAATATAAACACAATATGAATTACTAGTACCTATTTCACTAACATCTCTTTCGTTTCCATCATTATTAGAAGTGCAATGTGATTTTTCCTCATTGGTAGCCATCTGACCTGTAATATTAAAGAAAAACATAAACACCATATAAAATTCAAGTAGCGTTGAATTAATAAACACAATATAAAAACATAAACACTATATAAAATTCAAGTAGCATTGAATTAATAAATACAATATAAAAACATAAACACAATATGAATTACTAGTACCTTTTTCACTAATATCAATTTCGTTTTTTGGTTGGAATATGAATTACTTGGCTCTTAACAACTCGGACGGATGGATTGATCCAAATTACCTCATTATGGTCATTTCTAATATATGTTTCATCCGTTATAATATTCTCATCTTGATCATTTCGTACATACGACTCATTTCCTATAACACATGACTCATTCTCAACATCAACATCACTTTGATTTACACGGTTATCATCAATCACTTTGTTAGATAAAAGTATTGTAGACCATTTCGTACTTGTCGAATTAGTGACATAGAACACTTGTTTAGCTTGAGAGGCTAGAATAAAAGGCTCATCTTTGTACCCCATCCTATTAAGATCCACTTGTAAAAATCCCGACTTATCCATTCGTATGTCACTATTATGTACCCACTTGCAACCAAAGATAGGAACCTGAAACTTCTCATAATAAAACACCCAAATATGCTCGATAACCCCAAAATATGACAGATTTGCATATTTGGGGTTTAAGTCATTCATACTTGAAATGTGCATTGCTTCAGCTACAACAGTGACACCACTATTCTTCATAGTGCTTTTATCATCTTGTTCTTTAGTATAAACATGTATCCATTAATTGGGCATGCGCTATAAGAAAACACGAGCAAACTCAGACCATATGCTAAACATCTCAACCTTTCTGTTTTTGAAGTGGGATCTAAATCAAACTTTGAATAAATATGATCTTTGAACCATTGTATAAAAATTTGATTGTGCTCTCGTACAATCCAATTTTCATTTCTATTCAGATTTAAACCCCGGAGTACATCTTTGTACATTTCAACATACGGCTCAACCTCATTGCCATTGTGCAGAACATATAAATGCACTTGATCCCGTTCAAGCCTTGATATTGTCACAATTTTATTTCCGATTAAATTTATTCCTTCCTTACTCTCTAAAATATGAGATTTGGGTAGTCTAATGGATTAAACATTAGTCAAATGTTAAGTACAAAACTCAATCGCTTTTTCAATAATGTATCATTCAACCATACAACCTTCTCGCCGACTTTGATTTTTCACGTGCCCTTTTAATATTTTCATATAACGCTCAACAGGGTACATCCATCTCATATAAGTTGGTCCACACAATTGTGTCTCTTTCACAAGATGAACAACAAGATGTACCATAATGTCAAAAAATGAGGGAGGAAAATATATTTCAAGCTCACACAAAGTAATAACTATTTCTTTTTGCAATATTGGTAAGATCTCATGATCGATCACCTTACTACAAATTGACCGAAAGAAAAAACACAATTTAGTTATGGAGCTTCTTACTTTTTATGGCAAAGTAGAACATATACCTATTGGTAGAAAATGCTCCATTATAACATGGTAATCATGTGTATTTAAACTCTTTAACTTGAGGTCTTTCATAGACACAAGTCTTCTAATATCTGAAGAGTAATCTTTTGGAACTTTAACTTCACTTAGAAACTTACATAATATTTTTTCTCCTTTCTAGATAAAATATAAGCCGCAGGCGGCATATATGTTCGTGTTCCTTTCTTCATGGGTCCTAATTCAGTTCTTATTCTCATCTCTATCAAGTCCTTTCTTGCTTTAAGGTCATCCTTAGACTTTCCTTGTATATTGAGTAATGTACCAATAACACTTTCAAAGACATTTTTTTCAATATGCATAACATCAATAAAATGTCTTACATACAATGACTTCCAATATGGCAATTCAAAAAAAATTGACCTCTTCTTCCACCCACCTTTAACAAACGTATTTGCAAAAG
Source organism: Vicia faba (assembly GCA_948472305.1). Taxonomy (NCBI): domain Eukaryota; kingdom Viridiplantae; phylum Streptophyta; class Magnoliopsida; order Fabales; family Fabaceae; genus Vicia; species Vicia faba. The sequence goes on from OX451736.1 coordinate 622,595,092, forward strand.
GCTTGCCAAACTGAGTACTCATATCTTTCACCTTCTCAAAAACTTGGTCACCTGTTGTTGTACCCCAAAATTTGCCCTCTCAATTTTCAAGGCCTTTCTCACAAGGATTCCCAAGGTTCAAGCCTGCACAAGTGCATTGGAATTTTCCAGTACCAAAATTAAAAGGAAACTGTCAAAAATGGAGAAAACAGATAAAAATATGATTTTGACAAAATTTGGAGAAATACAAGTGTACTTCGTTTCAGCTCTTTCGATTGGCCTTTTGGCCTCTTTCGACACAAGTTTGGCTTGCATCCTTCGATTGGCCTTTTGACCTCTTTCGACACAAGCTTGGCTTGCATCCTTCGATTGGCCTTTTTGCCTCTTTCGCCTGGGCATGTGACTTCTTGTTGCAGGTTTCGTTTGTGTCTTTTGCTGCCTGCATGCTTGCAATCGAAGGCCATGACCTACTGGTCACATGTACCCCCCCTGCAAGGTAAGTCTTCGTTTGGGCACTCACCTTTTGTATGCCTGGATGAAAACTTCAGTTGAGCAAGAGCCTCCTTCGAATGCAACTTAGGTACATCCTTCGTTTTGAGCAGGAGCCTCCTTTGAATGCAACTTGGGAATACCCTTCGACTCAGAAGCCAGGAACCTCCCTCACACTAAAAGGCAATGACTCCCTTTATGTTTGTTTCGATCCACATGCTTTGATTGGGCAACATTGTTTCCTTCGAACACGGACTTTCGATTGGGAAATATGCCTCCTTCGAGCATGAGCTTTTGATTGGGCAATATGCTTCCTTCGAGCATGAGCTTTCGATTGGACAATAACTTCCTTCGAGTTAGCTTGTTTCGACCACAAGCTTCGACTGAGGCAAAGGCTTCCTTCAAACAGGTGTGCTTCGACCTCACTCTTGCATTTGACACAAGACCAAATCTCGTTTGCCAGGCTGTGTTGCGTCCAAATCTTCATAGTCAGAAGCTTGTACAAAGGTTTTAAACTTTACCTTTTGGATACTACTATTATGGGTTAAAGGCTATATACTTTTTCTTTTCATAGAGAATACTTTATCACAAAAGCAGCTTTCAGCCTGAATTTGGTCTGAGCACAAGCAACGTCAGAGGCTTGAGTCACATCTTCTGCACCCCACTGCTGCTGCTGCCAACAGGCCCCCCACATGTACTGTCATTTTACAGTATTTTATTATTTTGCAATGCTGGCTGTTTTCAAACATATCCATTCTTTTTCTCTATAAATAGAAGAATTTATGCAAAGCTAAGGGAGGACTTTTTGGCCAGCAGAACGAATCCTCAGAAAATTCACAAAAACACCAAATTTTCTCAAACACTTAAACACTCATCAAACACATACCCAGAATCCAAACACTTATCCTCTTAGAATCTGAAACATCCCCATACCTTGATACCCTTCGAATCCAGTAGGAAGAACCTCACACTTGTTCTTCTCTTTCGGATCCAGTATCAAAGACATAACCCTTGGTTCCTTCCTTCGAATCCAACAGTCCAAGCACAATTGTTGGCCCCCTTTGTCAAATCCAGAACCTTGGACCTCCACTCAAGGTCCCACACCCATTCAACGCCTCCATCAAGGTAAGTCACTCTTACCCTTGAATTTCTCATTTCTAGCATAACATGTAAATAATCTTTACGTTCGTTTGAAACATGTACATACCACTGTTCTTTTCGTTTCCACTCTTTTAACATGTTTTCAGAGCTAAACCCTTTCGTTTTTGCTTGCTGTTTGCCTGAACTAGCTTTAGTTATTAAACTGTTTGAAAGATAAATACTAGCATGGCCTCAGGCCATGCTGTCATTTAATGCTTGAAATGAAAGAAACAGGAAACAGGAAATATGGAATGAAGCTTCTGGCTTCTACCCTCTTTCTCCAGGTCAAACGAAAGAGACAACCAGGAGGAAAACCATGCCTTCACTGACTTCCAGCCCCTAATCGAAAGGCATTCCCTCACTGACTTCCAGGCCCCAGTTGAAGGATACAACTTGCTGCTGTCTTTTCCCAATCGAAGGACAGGACCTCGCCCCTGCCAAGGCCCAATCGAAAGATGTGACTTTGTTGTTGCCAGCCCCAATCGAAGGAGGCCAACAGAATGCAAATTGAAGGCTGCTACTGCCTGGGTCGAAAGACACTCTTTTTTACTTCTTTTTATCTTATTTTTTTCCTTTACATTTCTATGCACTTCAATATGGTTGTAATAGTGTAGGATTTATTTTTTGCACTTTTTATTACTTTTGTACAAATGCTAGTAACTAGGTGTGTATGGCAAGATAAAACCAACAAGTAGACAACCTAAAAATCAAAGACAAATGCATGCAATAAAACACACTTTGCACACATGCACCCTTAGGGTAATCTCACTTGTTGCCTCGGAAAATAGTCATGTCCCTCGAGCATGGGCGTTTTAGCAAAGACCCTCGATAAAAGATCGTAGTCCCTCGATGACCCTCGATGTTGCCTTCGGTAAACGATCTAGTCCCTAAAACGACATTGCTAAAACGTCCCATATGTTGCCTTCTATGACTATACAAACGACCCGCGCCTGTCCCGTTTAACATCTTAACGCAAGGTTGTTCACCAAACACAATGGTGAAACAACACTGTTAAAAGGGTTAAAAACATGAGAAAGATCTTTGAGTAAAATTAGGGTAGATAGCTCTTAGTTACTTGATCAAACTTGTAAAACATCCTTGCCATTTTTCAAACACACATCACAACACAACTTCAAAACAACTTTCAAAAACATTGAATTATCTTTTCAAAAAGACAAACACCTTTGTAAAACATTCAAACAAGAATTGTTACAAAGGTTGCCAAGACAAGGCATCTTTTTCAAAACATTTTCAAAACCACACACACCACAAGCACCATTTCAAACAATTGAAAAGCAAAAGCAAGTGATCTAAAACAAGTAACTAAGAGCCCATGGATAACCATGGATGAAAAGGGTGCTAGCACCTTCCCTTTTCATAATCTACCCCCTGAACCCACGAAAACATCTCAAAGGTCTTTCCTGTGCTTTTTGACCTTTCCTTAGGATAAAATAAAAAGTTGGTGGCGACTCTTGCTAAACCGAAACATTTGCAAACACAAACGCAAAATCTCAAGTCAGTTCTCCCACCGTATCACACCTGTCAATATAGGTGGAGCTCTATCATGTTCTGGATTTCCACTGAATGCCTTTCTCCACCCACGATAGTGATGATTAGAATTTAAGAATCTATGATGACCGAGAAATACATTATTTTGACAAAATTCCAATTGCTTCCAATTTGTGTGTTCTTCACAAATAGGACACACTTTTTGACCTTTAATGTTATACCCTAATAGATTTCCGTATGCCGGAAAATCATTAATTGTGCCAAACAACATTGCCCTCAAATTGAAACTTTCTTTCCTATATCCATCATAAACCTCCACGTCATTCTCCCACAAAATCTTTAAATCTTTGATTAACGGTGTCAAGTATACATCTATGTCATTCCCTGGTTGTTTAGGTCCAGAAATTAACATAGATAACATCATGTACTTGCGCTTCATACATAGCCATGGAGGTAGGTTATAAATCATCATAATTACAAGCCATGTGGAATATGAGATACTTTGAAGACCATGCAGGTTCATTCCATCTGTAGATAGTGCCAAGCAAAGGTTTCTTGCTTCTCCTCCAAAATTAGGATAATCATTATCAATTTTCTACCATTATGGTGAATCTTCCAGATGTCGAGACTTTCCATTAATAATTCTTTCTTCTGCATGCCAAGTCAAGTGTCTTGCATCAGCTTCACTATGAAACATGCGTCTAAATCTCATAATTATAGGAAAATATCATAAGACTTTTGTTGGAGACAATTTTTCTTATATCAAGATAAACCGCATTTAGGACACTCATTTAACATTGAATTATCTTTTCAAAAAGACAAACACCTTTATAAAACATTCAAACAAGAATTGTTACAAAGGTTGCCAAGACAAGGCATCTTTTTCAAAACATTTTCAAAACCACACACACCACAAGCACCATTTCAAACAATTGAAAAGCAAAAGCAAGTGATTTAAAACAAGTAACTAAGAGCCCATGTATAACCATGGATGAAAAGGGTGCTAGCACCTTCCCTTTTCATAATCTACCCCCCGAACCCACGAAAACATCTCAAAGGTCTTTCCTGTGCTTTTTAACCTTTCCTTAGGATAAAATAAAAAGTCGGTGGCAACTCTTGCTAAACCGAAACATTTGCGCACACAAACGCAAAATCTCAAGTCAGTTCTCCCACCGTATCACAGAACTGGCGACTCTGTTGGGGATCATTCTAAAAATGGGGTTACCTTAGGGTTTTAGATCACCTTTACATGCTTGCTTTGATTGCTTTGATTGCTTTACTTTTTGGGTTCCTTGTTTGGGTTTGTTGTAAATCCTACACCCGGATTTAGGGGCACCTTTTTAGGTAAATAGCAATAAACTGTGAGGGAACTGTGTGGGGTATACCGACATGGTTGAAGCAGTAGCTATGTTAGTGTGACATATTTGTAGGTACCGGTGGCCCTTGAGTAGTCAAGGAGAATACGGGGCCGCTGAGTGATGTCATGAAGCACTAACAAACTCTTAGAACCTTACTTGACCATCTTGGCCTTTTTTAGGGGTAGTGAGATGACCGACTTTGGTGCAGTCCGAAGTTGGTAGATACTCGATACTACACTCATTGAGGATTGTTTTCTTGGGATATTTTGGTTGCCAGTTAAGTGGCTAAACCAAAACAATGAACATAGAAAATAATCCAGTGATATTGAGCTCCTTAGAACCCGGTTTCTATTTTAGGACAGGTTGAGCCAACTAACTTCAAGAGGGTATTTACCTACGAACCCCATGCAAGCCCAAAACTAAGGACTTGTTTGCTTTGTGTGAATATGACTCTCTGTATATACACTTGCTTACTTTTGCATACATGTACATAACATCATAACATCATACCATGGCATTCTCAATAACCATTTCAAGGGTCTCGAGGGTCTTTTGATGCAGGGTCACATTAAACCAGAAATCTACCAAAGGGCAAGAGGGTTCCCCTCTAAACAAACACCGTCAAAGATCAAGTGCAACAACTTGAATCAGGGGCTATGACCCACTCGACATGGTGAGCTTGATTCTCGTGGAAAGACATCCACCGACACAAAGTTCTCCAATCAAAGATGTTGACCAAAGTTCAACCTCTAACATTTCTCTCGTGTTTACCCCGAGAGATTCTTGAAAACATGCATCCACATATCATGCATTGCATCATAACAGGTTTTCCTTTTCAGGTTTCCTTATTCTTCCTACTGTTTATTTCAGTAAGATGGAACAAACGGTGAAAGATCTCCAAGCTCAAAACGCTCAATTCCAACAAATGCTTCTGGCTATGGGTAAAGGGCAAGAGGATCTGAAAGCTCTCCTTCTCAAAGATAAGAAGAAGAAGTCCAAAAAGGCAACGGGCATCCTGAACTTGAGAAGAAGACCTAAAACCCTAGATCTTTCAACTCCACCCAACATAGGGGATAGTCTTGAAGAAAACCATAATTTGGAGATCAATGATGCTGAAGCTGACTACTCCGAGGAACAATATCCTCCCGCTGATGATAAGTATAAACAGTTGGAGGATCGCCTCAGTGCTATGGAGATTCAACAAATACCTGGCTTGGATTTAGGAGACATGGGTTTAGTTCCTGGGTCGGTCATCCCGCCAAAGTTCAAAGTCCCTACCTTTGCCCTATACGATGGAGTCTCTTGCCCTAAGATGCACTTGAAGTCTTATGTCCGCAAGATTCAACCATACACAACTGATCCAAAGCTTTGGATCCATTTCTTCCAAGAAAGCCTGGTAGGGACTCAACTCGAGTGGTTTTATCAATTGGAGAGTTCCCGCATCCACACCTGGGAGGATCTAGCTGCTGCTTTTTACAAACAGTATCAGTACAATGCTGATCTTGCACCAACTCGTGTGCAATTGCAGAACATGACCATGGGTTCCAACGAGAGCTTCAAAGGATACGCCCAAAAGTGGAGAGATCTGGCTGGTAGGGTACAACCTCCTTTAACTGACAGGGAGCTGATTGACATCTTCATGGGAACTTTGACAGGTCCTTTCTTCAAGCACTTGATCGGAAGCTCTTCAGCCGGGTTCACCGAGCTAATACTGACCGGCGAAAGGGTCGAAGCTGGCATCAGAAGTGGGAAGATTCAAGAGGAAACACCTTCTGATGCTCAGAAAAAGCCTTACAGTGGGAAGAAAGAGTCTAATGCTATGTACAGTCAAAAGAGTCGCCATGACCAACACGTAGGGGCAGTCTTGATCTCTGGTTCTGCGTCACGCCGACAACAGCAAAGGGGAAATCAACGAAGTCCAGACGCGCCTAAAAGACAATATACTAAGATCAACATGTCACTAGCTCAAGCGATACAACACATGTTGAAGAAAGAGCTGATTACATTAAAGGCTCCTCATCCGAACCCTAAGACTTCTTCTCCTAACTACAACCCGGAGGCAAGATGTGCTTATCATTTTGGTAGCCCGGGGCATGACACAAACAACTGTTGGGCTCTGAAGAACAAGGTCCAAGACATGATTGATGCCAAGGAGATCGATTTTGACCCTCCGGAGACTCTAGCATAATCACTGCTCCTTTGACGAATCATTAAAAGCTTTTGTTCATTTGAATTTTCAAGTTGTAATCTCTTTGTTATTCAAACAATTATCTATTAATGTCAAACTTTGTTTCATTAATGCATTGCATATGTTTGTCTTGATTTGATCCACTCATTTCCATTACATTTAAACTATACTTTTTGCACTCTTTATGACTTTCAACTCTTGCTAAAAGTTACAAGCCTTTAGAGGGAGGATGACGAAACAATGCCATAATCTCATACATTATGCTTTTGAACAAACCTTGCTGATGATGTACAGGCGTTTCTTTCAAATCCTAAACACTGGAGTTATAAGGAAGATAATCCCTAGTCAACCTCTTCGAGCCAAAGAAATTGAAACCTTTAATCAAAACCTGGGGCAGGGTAGTCTCTCAGTTAATTCAAATGCACTTTAAGTCGCAAACTCTCAATTCATAATACAACGAATGGCATCAAAAGCATTCCTCTGGAATCAAAAGACAGTGGTGGTTCCTTATCTCATGGGCAGTCAATCTCTCAAAATAGAAAAGCCCACTGAGCCAAAACCTACAAAGGAGGCTTAAGAAAACTGGGGCATCCCGCTGACTGTGATCTCGAAAATAGGAACAGTCAGGCAAAAGTTAGGTGTTGCACCCCAAAATTTGCCCTCTCATGTTTTCCAAAGTCTTCCCCTGCCTGATTGATCACAAACTCTTGCCTAAGGAAAAAGAAGATTTTTGAGTGGTACTTCAAATACCTTTCGATTGGCATTCTGAAGGAGTATTTCGATTGGCATTCTGAAGGAGTATTTTGATTGGCATTATGGACAAGCATTCGATTGGAATTATGTCAAGGCAATGTCGACAGGCATGTCAACCATGTCCTTCATTTGGCATGAATAACACCTTTTGATTGGCCTGTTAGCAGAGCATTTCGATTGGAATCCTTCGATTGATATTTGGGCCAGGCCCATTCGAAGGGTACGCAGGGAGTCCATTCGAAAGAGGAAAATCAGGACTAATCGAAGAGCATGGCCTGAAAGCACTCGAAATCCAAGCGTCCAGGTTCATTCAAGGGACACGAATGTTTCAAAAAAGGAAATGATTTAATGTGTTTCGTTTTTGTCCAGAGCGTTAAAGGCCTATTTTAATGGTTGTCCCTTGCAATTTTCGTGCACTCCCACACTCTTATAAATAAGAGGCCAGTGACACATTACAGGACACACACAAAAAAATTACACGAAAAATCACACGAAAATTATACACACTTCTTCAAAAAATCTGCAGGAGAACAAAACATTGGAGAGACGCTGCCCAGAATTTTCCAAGCCAAAGCAGTCCCTCAGATCGAAGGTGCCTACGCCCAGAAGCCCTCAAATCAAAAGTGCCTACATCCAGGAAGTGCCCAGATCAGAAGTGCCTGCGCCCAGAAGTGCCCAGATCGAAAGTGCCTGCGCCCAGAAATCCCAGATTGAAAGTGCTCCCATCCAGCCAATGCCCAAATCGAAGACTCAATCTGCAGGTAAGAAAGGGTAAATTGTCCAACCTTACATTTGCGTAAACGCATTATTACTTGTTGTTACCTTTGACTTGCCATCTTAGACAGGATCGAAAGGCCTGGGTTTGTCACCCAGGTCACATTTCTCGTGTGCTAACATTTGCTGTAGATTTAGCCTGAAGAGACCCCAACAAGTGCAGGATCGAAGGGCCTGGGATTCAATACCCAGACCCTGCATTTTTGTTTCGCTCACATACTTTTGCAGGTATAACATCCCAGATCGAAGGAGAGCCCTTCTCTGGATCGAACCCATTAGCATGCTGGATCGAAAGAGGCATCTCATCCCTGGATCGAAAGCCATGACCTCCATGATCGAAGGGCAATCCTCTTCCCTGGATTGAAGGCTACTCACGCCTTACTGTTTGGCCCAATCGAAAGGACCAGGACCCTCTCTAGACCGAAGCAGTCCATTCCCTCCCTGGGTCGAAACTCCTTTTTTCCCTGGATCGAAGGATCCCTCCTGCACTTTATTTTTTTGTTTTTTATTCTCATAGACTTCTTTTTATCTTTTAATTAACATTAAAATAAAAAATAAAAATCACAAAAAAAAACATTAGGTTAGTTTTTTATTCAAATTAATTTTGTGAATAAATTAATTAATTATTTTAACTTCATTTTATCAATTTAAAATAAACTAGGCTTAGGAGTATTTAATTCAAATATCTTCTTAATCAAAAACAACAAAAAGAGTTCTTATTCTTAGGATTTTTTTTTTAGATTCACGCGCGTTTATTTTACTGGGATGTAATAGCTTAAACTAAGACCTTCTTTTACTTTACTGTTTTTATTTCCCCCCAATATTTTTGGACATGTAAATAATCCCCCTCCCCGAAAGCCTTGTAATAGCGTAGGATTTACAATTCCCGCACTTTAAATTCCTATACATATATTAACTGCTTAGATGTATGCTAACTAGGATTGTATGACAAGATTAACTCTTAAACTTAAAAATCAACAATAGCTCACCATGACATGCAAGAGTAAAATAACTGAAAATTGACACACTTGCACATGCCACTCTTAGGGTACACCTCACTTGGTTGCCTCGAACGTGGTCATTAAGTATAGGATGTTTTAGAGGTCGTCCTTTGTCCCAAGATCATAAGTTGCCTCGGAATGGTCGCCTCGATAAAAATGATCTAAGACATTAGGATTACCACTAAAACGTCCTAACGTTGCTTTAGTGACCACATGTCCCTAATAATCGAATTGACCCAAATAACTCCAACGACGGTGCTACCTACTTCTCAATAGTGGGATAGTACTGTCTAAAAGACTCTTACACAGCTTAATTCCTTAGAGTAGGTAGATTTCTCCTGGGTACTTGCTCTCTCAAACAAACAAAAACATCTTTTTCACACCTACACTTTCAAAAAGTTTTTCAAACGAATATTTCATACACTCTTGAGGACAGATACAAGAGTTACCTAGAAATTTTTCAAACGAAACTTTTTCAAAACCCACTCACACTTGAAAATCAAACAAATTTTGAAAACCTAAGAGCAAGTACCTAAGAGCCCATGGATAACCATGGATAGAAAGGGTGCTAACACCTTCCCTTTCTATAAATCTACCTCCCGAACCGAGAAACATTCTCAAAGAAGGAATTTTGCTGTGCTTTTGTCCTTTCCATGTTGGAGAACATAAAAGATGGTGGCGACTCTTGCTTACCGCGACATTTCGCGAACCAGCTAAAAAAAACAGTCAGTTCTATTTCCACCGATCACATTAGGGATAACAAATCAAAAGAAAGAGGTCGCTACAAATCCTCAACAACATGAAAAATGTTGCAAAAATGATTGCCTTCCAACAAATTCAACTTGTGTGAACCATCACCAAAAACGTCGTTCCAAATTCGAATAGAGTTCGACGCACAATTAACTGAGTTTAGGATTGAAGAACATCACGAAGAGCGGGTGGATACAAATATACTTTGAGCCTTTATCCTTTTTTTCTTAAACCGTGAACCAAGCCACGTTACAACCCTTCAAAAGTCCTAATTGAAGCACGAGTTAGTTCGAAAGCATACTGTTACAAAAGGTATCCTGACTCCTGTAAGGCTTAGCCCTAAATCTTATGTTGAACTTGTCTTATAAAAAGTTTTCTGCTAAAAAACGCATTTTTGAAAACTTCGAGACAAGCATAAACTTTGCATCACTTGAATATCACTGTTTGCATTTGGCTATTTGTTTGACAGCGGAGAAATTCACACAATGAATATCCAGTGAACAAAAGCCCTCTCAGTGAACAAAATCACTTCAAAAAGGATGACACTTCCATTGAAAAATCTCCTATCAACAAGGAGGCATGACATGTCACTATCCAGCACACCTGGGGTAGTCCAGTCAAGATTTCAAGAAATCTCTGAAGAAGTGCAGGGTAACCAGGGGCAAGTCTCCATCTTCATCACTTGGGGCATTGAACGTCAATCCCAACAAAGGGTTGCGTACAATCAAACTTTTTGGCAATGCCACAAACATTCGCTACTAGAGGCAATGACAAGTCTCCCCAAAGTCCTCCTCATAGGATGATTCCCCAGCAAGAGTATAATCTCTGACCCCCTTTCCCCAGCTGAATCAACCTCATGAATCCTCGAGGACTTCCCCCAACAAAGATGTCACCTCTCTAGCGGATTGACGATAAGGTTTATTTCCCCAACAACACCAGGATTCCCCAGCTTGAGTTTGCCTCTCCGACTACTACAAATCAAAGGACCACAACTCCTCTTCCCCAGTAGACTACTCTACAATCCCCAGCAAGTTACTGCGAAACCTGGACCCGACCAGATATCAGTTTAACTTCGACTTCCCAGTAGAGCAACGAACGACTAAGACTCCTAAACTCTTTTCCCAAGCAGAAATAAACATACTCCCCACAGAGTTTTCAACTTCCCCCAGCGGAGTTATCCTCAAACAACAAAACAGGAATCCATTGGAAATATTCTAAGCAAAGTTTGAAGACACACATACTCTTCAGCAGCAGTCCAGGATTTAATGACTCCTCAGCTTTTGTCAAGGATTTATTTTCCCAGACAAAAATACATTCATTAACATTTCACATTTCATACATCCTATTTACATACATGATAAGTGCATACGACGCAATCTCATTTACTTTGAGAACATCATGACATCGTGCATTTCATATATCATGACATTGCATACAACTAACGTTTTACCTTTTTCAGAAAAAGGTCAATCAACAGATGGCTACCATTAACCTTTTCAAGTTCCAGATTAATACCTGTAGCAAGCCAGGAAAACTATCTATGGACGATTGATTGTAGATTAATACCTGTAACAAGCCAGGAAAACTATCTACATAAAGAGATTGAAGATTAATACCTGAAACAAGCCAGGAAACCATCTTTCTTTCTCAGGTCAGAGATTAATACCTGAAACCAGCCAGGACAACTATCTCATCGGCCAACCTTTTCAAGTTACAGATTAATACCTGTAGCAAGCCAGGAAAACTATCTGTGGACGACTGATTGTAGATTAATACCTGAAATCAGCCAGGAAAACTATCTACATGAAGAGATTGAAGATTAACACCTGAAACAAGCCAGGAAACTATCTTTCTTTCTCAGGTCAGAGATTAATACCTGAAACCATCCAGGACAACTATCTCGTCGACCAACCTTTTCAAGTTCCAGATTAATCCCTGTAGCAAGCCAGGAAAACTATATGTGGACGACTGATTGTAGATTAATACCTGAAACCAGCTAGGAAAACTATCTACATGAAGAGATTGAAGATTAACACCTGTAACAAGCCAGGAAAACTATCTTTCTTTCTCAGGTCAAAGATTAATACCTGAAACCAGACAGGACAACTATCTCATCGACCAACCTTTTCAAGTTCCAGATTAATACCTGTAGCAAGCCAGGAAAACTATATGTGGACGACTGATTGCAGATTAATACCTGAAACCAGCCAGGAAAACTATCTACATGAAGAGATTGAAGATTAATACCTGTAGCAAGCTAGGAAACTATCTTTCTTTCTCAGGTCAAATATTAATACCTGAAACCAGCCAGGACAACTATCTCGTCGACCAACCTTTTCAAGTTCCGGATTAATACCTGTAGCAAGCCAGGAAAACAATCTATGGACGAGGGATTGAAGATTAATACCTGTAGCAAGCCAGGAAAACTATCTTTCTTTCTCAGGTCAGAGATTAATACCTGAAACCAGACAGGACAAATATCTACTCGACCAACTCATGCTTATTCAACTTCAAGACTTCAGAAAACAGTTTACGGGTTCTCCAAATACGGATGTCAATCTATCGCTTGTTCAGACTCAAGACTTCTGAAAACAGTTTACGGGTGCTTCCAAATGTGGATGTCAATCTATCGCTTTTTCAGACTCAAGACTTTTGAAAACAGTTTACGGATGCTTCCCAACATGGACGCTGATCTATTGCTTATTCAACTTCAACTTCTGAAAACAGTTTACGGATTCTCCAAACATGGATGTCAATCTATTGCTTATTCAGACCCCCAGTTCAGAGATGTTCAAAAACATGGACACCTTTCTGATACTCACCCACTCACCAACGACATACAATTCAAACAAACATTCTTGGATGGCATCTTTTAAGCCCATCTCCAGTAAGACTCCTTCCATACCTCCCGGTGGCATCTTTAAGCCCATCTCCGACAAGATTATGTCACCTCTCCAAATGACATCTTTAAGCCCATTCCCTCTACCATCATATCACCGAGTGCAAATTTCTGGGCACTCTAGTGTTCAATCATCTTCCACCTTCAAGTTATAAATGGCAGATTCGCCAATCTAACTCCTCATGTGTAAGAAGATTGAACAGGGGCAGCTGTTGTACCCCAAAATTTGCCCTCTCAATTTTCAAGGCCTTTCTCACAAGGATTCCCAAGGTTCAAGCCTGCACAAGTGCATTGGAATTTTCCAGTACCAAAATTAAAAGGAAACTGTCAAAAATGGAGAAAACAGATAAAAATATGATTTTGACAAAATTTGGAGAAATACAAGTGTACTTCGTTTCAGCTCTTTCGATTGGCCTTTTGGCCTCTTTCGACACAAGCTTGGCTTGCATCCTTCGATTGGCCTTTTGACCTCTTTCGACACAAGCTTGGCTTGCATCCTTCGATTGGCCTTTTTGCCTCTTTCGCCTGGGCATGTGACTTCTTGTTGCAGGTTTCGTTTGTGTCTTTTGTTGCCTGCATGCTTGCAATCGAAGGCCATGACCTACTGGTCACATGTACCCCCCCTGCAAGGCAAGTCTTCGTTTGGGCAATCACCTTCTGTATGCCTGGATGAAAACTTCAGTTGAGCAAGAGCCTCCTTCGAATGCAACTTAGGTACATCCTTCGTTTTGAGCAGGAGCCTCCTTCGAATGCAACTTGGGAATACCCTTCGACTCAGAAGCCAGGAACCTCCCTCACACTAAAAGGCAATGACTCCCTTTATGTTTGTTTCGATCCACATGCTTCGATTGGGCAACACTGTTTCCTTCGAACACGGACTTTCGATTGGGAAATATGCCTCCTTCGAGCATGAGCTTTTGATTGGGCAATATGCTTCCTTCGAGCATGAGCTTTTGATTGGACAATAGCTTCCTTAGAGTTAGCTTATTTTGACCACAAGCTTCGACTGAGGCAAAGGCTTCCTTCAAACAGGTGTGCTTCGACCTCACTCTTGCATTTGACACAAGACCAAATCTCGTTTTCCAGGCTGTGTTGCGTCCAAATCTTCATAGTCAGAAGCTTGTACAAAGGTTTTAAACTTTACCTTTTGGATACTACTATTCTGGGTTAAAGGCTATATACTTTTTCTTTTCATAGAGAATACTTTATCACAAAAGCAGCTTCCAGCCTGAATTTGGTCTGAGCATAAGCAACGTCAGAGGCCTGAGTCACATCTTCTGCACCCCACTGCTGCTGCTGCCAACAGGCCCCTCACATGTACTGTCATGTTACAGTATTTTATTATTTTGCAAGGCTGGCTGTTTTCAAACATATCCATTCTTTTTCTCTATAAATATAAGAATTTATGCAAAGCTAAGGGAGGACTTTTTGGCCAGCAGAACGAATCCTCAGAAAATTCACAAAAACACCAAATTTTCTCAAACACTTAAACACTCATCAAACACATATCCAGAATCCAAACACTTATCCTCTTAGAATCTGAAACATCCCCATACCTTGATACCCTTCGAATCCAGTAGGAAGAACCTCACACTTGTTCTTCTCTTTCGGATCTAGTATCAAAGACATAACCCCTGGTTCCTTCCTTCGAATCCAGTAGTCCAAGCACAGTTGTTGGCCCCCTATGTCAAATCCAGAACCTTGGACCTCCACTCAAGGTCCCACACCCATTCAACGCCTCCATCAAGGTAAGTCACTCTTACCCTTGAATTTCTCATTTCTAGCATAACATGTAAATAATCTTTACGTTCGTTTGAAACATGTATATACCACTGTTCTTTTCGTTTCCACTCTTTTAACATGTTTTCAGAGCTAAACCCTTTCGTTTTTGCTTGTTGTTTGCCTGAACTAGCTTTAGTTATTAAACTGTTTGAAAGATAAATACTAGCATGGCCTCAGGCCATGTTGTCATTTAATGCTTGAAATGAAAGAAACAAGAAACAGGAAATAGGGAACGAAGCTTCTGGCTTCTACCCTCTTTCTCCAGGTCAAACGAAAGAGACAACCAGGAGGAAAACCATGCCTTCACTGACTTCCAGCCCCTAATCGAAAGGCATTCCCTCACTGACTTCCAGGCCCCAGTCGAAGGATACAACTTGCTGTTGTCTTTGCCCAATCGAAGGACAGGACCTCGCCCCTGCCAAGGCCCAATCGAAAGACGTGACTTTGTTGTTTCCATCCCCAATCGAAGGAGGCCAACAGAATGCAAATTGAAGGCTGCTACTGCCTGGGTCGAAAGACACTCTTTTTTACTTCTTTTTATCTTATTTTTTTCCTTTACATTTCTATGCACTTCAATATGGTTGTAATAGTGTAGGATTTATTTTTTGCACTTTTTATTACTTTTGTACAAATGCTAGTAACTAGGTGTGTATGGCAAGATAAAACCAACAAGTAGACAACCTAAAAATCAAAGACAAATGCATGCAATAAAACACACTTTGCACACATGCACCCTTAGGGTAATCTCACTTGTTGCCTCGGAAAATAGTCATGTCCCTCGAGCATGGGCGTTTTAGCAAAGACCCTCGATAAAAGATCGTAGTCCCTCGATGACCCTCGATGTTGCCTTCGGTAAACGATCTAGTCCCTAAAACGACATTGCTAAAACGTCCCATATGTTGCCTTCTATGACTATACAAACGACTCGCGCCTGTCCCGTTTAACATCCTAACGCAAGGTTGTTCACCAAACACAATGGTGAAACAACACTGTTAAAAGGGTTAAAAACATGAGAAAGATCTTTGAGTAAAATTAGGGTAGATAGCTCTTAGTTACTTGATCAAACTTGTAAAACATCCTTGCCATTTTTCAAACACACATCACAACACAACTTCAAAACAACTTTCAAAAACATTGAATTATCTTTTCAAAAAGACAAACACCTTTGTAAAACATTCAAACAAGAATTGTTACAAAGGTTGCCAAGACAAGGCATCTTTTTCAAAACATTTTCAAAACCACACACACCACAAGCACCATTTCAAACAATTGAAAAGCAAAAGCAAGTGATCTAAAACAAGTAACTAAGAGCCCATGGATAACCATGGATGAAAAGGGTGCTAGCACCTTCCCTTTTCATAATCTACCCCCCGAACCCACGAAAACATCTCAAAGGTCTTTCCTGTGCTTTTTGACCTTTCCTTAGGATAAAATAAAAAGTTGGTGGCGACTCTTGCTAAACCGAAACATTTGCAAACACAAACGCAAAATCTCAAGTCAGTTCTCCCACCGTATCACACCTGTCAATATAGGTGGAGCTCTATCATGTTCTGGATTTCCACTGAATGCCTTTCTCCACCCACGATAGTGATGATTAGAATTTAAGAATCTATGATGACCGAGAAATACATTATTTTGACAAAATTCCAATTGCTTCCAATTTGTGTGTTCTTCACAAATAGGACACACTTTTTGACCTTTAATGTTATACCCTAATAGATTTCCGTATGCCGGAAAATCATTAATTGTGCCAAACAACATTGCCCTCAAATTGAAACTTTCTTTCCTATATCCATCATAAACCTCCACGTCATTCTCCCACAAAATCTTTAAATCTTTGATTAACGGTGTCAAGTATACATCTATGTCATTCCCTGGTTGTTTAGGTCCAGAAATTAACATAGATAACATCATGTACTTGCGCTTCATACATAGCCATGGAGGTAGGTTATAAATCATCATAATTACAAGCCATGTGGAATATGAGATACTTTGAAGACCATGCAGGTTCATTCCATCTGTAGATAGTGCCAAGCAAAGGTTTCTTGCTTCTCCTCCAAAATTAGGATAATCATTATCAATTTTCTACCATTATGGTGAATCTTCCAGATGTCGAGACTTTCCATTAATAATTCTTTCTTCTGCATGCCAAGTCAAGTGTCTTGCATCAGCTTCACTATGAAACATGCGTCTAAATCTCAGAATTATAGGAAAATATCATAAGACTTTTGTTGGAGACAATTTTTCTTATATCAAGATAAACCGCATTTAGGACACTCATTTAACGATGCATATTCATTTCGAAACAAAATGTAATCATTTGGACAAGCATGTATCTTATCATAGCTCATGTCAATAGAGCATAACATTTTTTTGGCCGCATATGTTCGATCAGGAAGAACATTATCCCCAGGAAGCATATCTTTCATAAGGACTAATAACTCTGAAACTTTTATCCGACCATCGGTTGCCCGCCTTTAAGTTGTACAACTTTAATATTGCGGACAGTCTTGTGAATTTAGTGCAACCTTTATACAATAGTTTCTCTCTATCGCTTACTAACCTCTCAAACATTTTGGGACAATCCTGAAGATCTTCTTCAAGTGCTTCTGCAATCTCTTTGACATGATCACAATCCTATGTATCTCTGCCATTGTCGTCTGAAGCATATGTCGTACTATCCCCCGATTCAACATTCCCGTTACTTTTCTCACCATGAAATATCTAACATGTATAACTTCAATCAATTCCATTCCTCAGTAAATGTGATTCCAATCCAACTGCGTCAACCTGACCTCCATAACAACAACCCAAGCAAGGACATTTCATTCGACTGAGGTTTTCAACATGTTCAACAGCAAACTTAATGAATTCTAATACCCCATTCTCGTACTCTTTTGACAATCGATTGGAAGACATCCATTTTTTATCCATGGTTTTACTACTAAGTAGCCTAAACAAAAACAATACTTAAATAAAGACAGAGACTAAAAAGCTTAATACCAATTAGGCATATTCATCAAAAATCAAAATGCTATAATTATTCAAGCAACTATAGCAAATTAAAAGAACAACTAAATACCTGTAGAGAAGTCACCAACTTCTAAAACCACACGGTGTAATATTCTTGGAAAGGCTCAGAAACTCCACTCTTCATAAGTAACCTATATAAATGATCAATTAATTTTATTATAATAAAAAAATCTATAGATTAAGAATTACATTCGAATATTTATACAACATTAAACATATATGTATACACCATTAAATAATCATTGTTATTCTTTTTAACATATATTTTACTAATAAAACAATCTTAAACATATATATATTTAACATATATTAAACAATATTTTTAACATATATATTATCGTTTTTATTCTATATTATCACTAATATTTATATTATCGTTTCAACTTTACATTATCATCAAATAATCACTTATATTATCAACTTTACACCATCAACTATATGAGTTCTTTCAATTTAATTTTCAATTATATGTGAAGTGCTTTCAATTTCAACACTATAAGTGTTATTACGACAACCTCTCAAACCAAAATGTATAGCTCGATTAATTGTATAGGAACACATTTTCTGTCAATCAATACATGCAATATTCATTGTGACATTTACACAAACACCTTACATGCAAAACTCACTGTGACATTTTCACAAACACCTTACATGCAAAAACCACATGCCATACAAAACACAACATAAACATTATCATCACTAAATTAACACTATTAACTAAACCAAATGCAACATTATATATCAATATTATCAAATATATCAAAAATCATACCTAGAGGAGAAGAGAACTTTGGTTGTGAATGGAAGAAAGGATAAAATGGTCTTGAATGGAAGAAGGATAAGAACCTTGAGTGATGTGGAACAAATAGGAGAGATTATCGTTTAGAATCAAATGAAAAAAAGAGAACTTCAAGCATTGTTGTCTTGGGCAAGAGCGAAGAGGGTTCGTGTGAGAAGAGATTTTGGAAATAATAGTGTTACTATGTGTTTGGGCGTGTTTTATTTTTTCTAATAACAGGACTTTAGGCAGCGCTTCTGTGAAGCGCTGTCTAATGTGGGCCTTTAGCAGCACTTTCTCTTTCTTTAGCAGCGCTTCATACCTAGGCCTTTAGCAGCGCTTTTAAGAAGCGTTGTCTAAGGGGGCCTTTTAGCAGCGCTTTGAAGAACGTTGTCTAAAGGGGCCTTTTAGCAGTGCTTTGAAGAAGTGCTTCCTAATATAGGTCTTTAGCAGCGCTTCATACATGGGCCTTTTGTCTAATGTGGCCTATTAGCAGCGCTTTGGAAAAGCACTTTCTAAAGTGGGCCTTTTAGCAGCGCTTTAGAGAAGCGTTGTCTAAAGTGGGCCTTTTAGCAGCACTTTTACATAATTTCATTGATACTTTCTGTGTTTTATTTTTTATTTAACTTATAGCAGCACTTTTGGAAAACAACATTGTCTAAGGTGCGTTGCCTAAAACCATTTTTGCTGTAGTGTTAGAAACTTATGCCATGGATGAAATCTCTATTTGATTCAAAAGAATAATTTCTTTCATAAACCTCAACATGAAATAACCGCAATCTATACCATTTCGCTGACGAGGACACTACACATGGAAAAATATACAAATATATATCATCTCATATAATTTAACTTGTTTTATCAAGTAGCATCACTAATATAAACAAAATTATGAAAATATACCTGCACTCTAATCCATGTAATGTTGTTTTCCTTACTCTTTGGTACTTGAATATTTCTTTGTGATCTAAAAATTTGTATAACCCTAACAAAATATAAACGAAGATTTAGAACAATCTCACATAAAAAATAAATAAGTATACAAATGAAGTTTCAGAACAATCTAACTTACGTATCAACCATCTCTTCATGTTTGGATATTTTGTCCAATCACCTTCTAACGAATCCAAATAATATACAACTTCTCTTATTGGATTGATTGCAACTAACAACCAGTGTCCACTGTAAGATTAACAAAGGTTAGATTAAAACTTTCTATAAAAAGTCAAAACACGAAAAATTATAATAAATGAAACTTGAATAAAAATCTTACCCATTGCCAGTATTAAATGAAAAAAAAACAAATTTTCCGTATCTTTGTTGGTCATAAATGTAATGACAAAATACTCTTTTACATCATCTGATTGTTGTTGGATTAATAGTGCGCTGATATTGTTTGGAGATAAGAAGGAAAACCTTTGGTCCAATTGATGCGGGCGCATCAAGTTGGCATACATGAAACTCAAATAAAAACATCATTAACATTAAGACCGTTAATTGAAATTAGTAGATAAATTGTTCAATAAAAACGAAATAAAGTTGATCGGAGAATACCTGATGTATGTATTGACAACACCGAGGCCTAATTCTTCATGTTTAAGAATTTGATCTACATCCTCCTTACTTATTATTTCGTAATAGGAAAAACCAAAAATACTTTCCTCCATAGACATATTATGTAACACCCCATTTCTACCCGACGGATAATAAGAAAATCAGAGTTCAACATAAATAGGATGCTATATTTTCAACTAAAAACCAATCTTCATTTAATCACATACAAACAGATACATAACACTTAACTCGGATGAACCGATAACAATCTGATTTATTCTTCAAAATCAAACAACTTTTTATTGATAAGCAACAGAATATACATACTCAACTTCAATTCACTTAACCTCTTTTATTCAACTAAAACAACCTCAAGACAAGAATGATTTCATGTAATCAACTTAAAAATTCAGCAACTAAAATAATAATCAACAACTAAACATCAAGCATTCATTTCCCCGAGTGCTACGTATCAGGGTGACAACACTGACTCGAACTAACGAGGTAATAACTATCCTTCTTGATTACCTGCACGTTACCAACAGAGGGAAACATTCAAACAGAAGGGGTGAAATATCAAACTATATAATTAGTCATATGATAAATAATATATTAAATTATATCATATAAAGTCGCCACTTCACAACTTACAAACAACTTTAATTACAATAAAACATCAACACGACATAACTACTAAGTTCACAGCTTTTAGATAATACTTGTCATAACAAGTCAACAACATAAAGCAATAACGAATCTATCATCACCACAACTCAAGATGCAACATCAAATGCGACTCAATCATAATGCACATGCATATGGTACCATTGGAGCAGAAATCCCAACTTAAAAATTGCCAATTAATAGAGGCATCAACAAGGCATAAGTCTTCTTCACAGTTTGCCAATACAGGCCTTCACAAAATCCGCCAATATAGGTCATTACATAGTATGCAAATGTATTTGACTCAATGAATGCACCATCACATACTAACAACAATCATCATTCATCGCAAGGCATACGCCAACATCACCATTATTACCAGTAAATAGAGGCAATTCATCATCATCTAAAATCTCTGCAACTTCACATTATCAACAAGAATTCACAGAGACAATCACAACAACACAACATCTCAACATTGTCCATAGGCCTACAACATAATATTGCCCATAAATAGAGGCAATTCAACCAAATTCATCATCACCTACAATTTCATATTTTTCAACAAGGTATACAACACAATTCCATAAACCGGAACCATTCAACTTAATTCGATTTCACCTGCAAATCAACTTTATTCTACATAATTCTAACAAAATAAACCAACTAAAAATACCCATATGTATATACGACTCACTCCGACAATTTCAACTAATTCCAGTTAACTACTTTTACCGCCTAAATCTACAAATTCGGCTAATCAGTAATGTTATATATACTATTATTACTACTATTTATTTATACTGCTATTAATAAATTTATTCTACTAAATTACGCTACCTATGTTATTTAGCTTACTGCTATTATTGGTCTCCGCCAAAACTACTTGTTTGCTATCTACAAATTTTATTACTACAACTTCCTGCCAGTGACAAATATTAGTTATAAACTAAAACCAAATTCAACTTATTCCTCCTGTTACTGAAATTCTTCGTTATACTTTTTGTATGATAATTTACAATTTCTACATCTACTGATACTTCCTAACAATGCTCAGCTAAATTAGTCCATACACTATTATTTTTGCTACTCTTACATATACATCCTGCTATTCATTTGACTAGAGCATTATAATTTATTCCTGCAACTTCTTTAATCCAATCCGATACTAAATTATTTTATTAATTATATTAACTTATTAATAATATAAGATATGGCATAGTCTTTCCACCATGCCTATATGTTCTTTCGAGTCTCATCTCAGGACAACAACTCAATAATAGCCATAACAACATCATAACATAAATACGATTTAAATAAATTACAAAATAACTTCATCAACATATTATGAACATTCACTGACAACTAAAATTGCAGGACTGATAATCTTCACAGAATCATAATATAACCGAATCTACAACAATTCATCGCACAAATTTATACAACCCAACCCCATATACGGTTTATCATATACCCGATTATAGAGATTGAACCTCACCCTTACTTGGTTTGGATTAAAGGTAACTCTAAGGGTCTCCGATTGAATCTCCTCTTGGCCGCTTGGTGTAACTTCCACGTATCCCTCTTCTTCTCCTTAAAACCCTTATTTTTATCTTCTCTGCAACTTCTCTTGTACCAAAATCTTTCAAGATTTTTTTTTCTCTAGATCAAAATCAAAGCTGAAAATTTTCTCAAATATGCAGCTACAGTGAGATGATGATATCTCCCAACTCATACCTTATTTTGAAGATCCCAACGGTCAAAAGTTAGATGTAGGTGTTGTGAACCTACCCTCAAAATTTGAGCATGATCCAACGGTTAACAAACAGAGGATTGCCGATTTAGTGATACTGCTACAATAAAAACGGGAATGAGTTTCTCCCATCTATTCTCTCACTTTTTCTCAATTAACCTAATTCCTTTTATATCCATTTAACCTTGTAATTCTAGTAATTTTTATTGGGCCAATATTCACACTCCCATATTTACTACATGACATCACTTAAATAAGCCCAACAATTAATCTTATAATGCTCCAATATATTTAATATTATTAAACTAGCATTTAATCAAATAATGTCACAAAGCAACTTAACAATAATTCACAATATTGCTCAACTCCAACTAATAATTTTAATCAAATAATTAATTAAATTATCGGAGTGTTACATATTACGAGCACATCCGTCGGCCAAATCTGAAATTCTCATTAATGTCTGAAGGCACGACCTATACCGAGAAGTAGGCTTTTTTCTAGCCGCAGACTTTGCCATATCCTTTATCTGTGCAGACATGTTACTCATATAGACTTGTTGCATGTCTTTAACATGAATCTAAAGATCAAATGCATATAATACGTTAGGTGAAGTATAAGATCATGAATTAACCTTTTCTATGCATAATATATATCAATTTACCTCCTTTTTGGATGCAACTGACTCGGTTTGCGACTTAATCCCCTTATCTTTTGATTTGGATTTCGTGGGAGTCTAACATTACTATGAAAAAAATGTACGTTAAATGGTCGTAATAGTTTTCATAATAGTTTCCAACGCTAAAAATATTAACATACCTCATCATCTATGCAAATGAGGCTTGACGACCATGCAACATAAGATCATATTGCCTCTTCGACCAATGTTGCATCTGAAATATCATCAGACAATGGTAATGGCGTATCCTTCTATATAGCAATTTCAATTGATACTTTCAAAAATCCAGCAGGGAGCGGTTTATGGTGAAATACTTCTCCCAAGGTGTTATGCACTTTTCCCTTGCCAACCATGCGATAAGTCGATGATGATAAATATAGCTGACAAGGTGAAATGTGTAACACTCTAATTCTACTCGACAATTATATAAGCAAATCAGAGTCATAAAATTCATGCGATAAATCAGGATGCCACAAATTTAACTTTAAAAACACATTGCATTCAACGTGGATACATAACACTTTAAAACTTCGGATGAACTATCAACATAATAATTTAATTAAATAATTCAACAACTTAAACATTTACGCAGCAAAATTCTTAATAACATCTTTATCCATTGTTACAGCAACTTCAAAACAACACATACTTAACAACAATCAAATTGAAGTTCAACCACTAAAATTATTAATAATAAAAAACAACAAGCGTTCATCCCCGAGTGTTACGTATCAGAGCAATGACACCGACTCGAACTACTGAAGGTATACAACCTTCACTCTGAATGTTATCAACGTAAGGGTAACATTCAAACATAAGGGGTGAGATATCTAACAATATAATAAAACGTATGATAATTAATATATTAAATTAGATCACAAAACATCACCACTTCTCATCGTATAAACAACGATAATCGCAACAGAAAACCAATAATATACACATTTACCATATCAATACATAACTTCTTTATGCAATTGTATAATGCGACTAAATACTATGCAAATGCATGTGGTACCATTGGAGAAGAACTCCCGTCTCAAATAATTGCCAATAAATAGAGGCATCAATAAGGCATAAGCCTTCATCTTAATATTCGCCAATACAAGCCATCTTAACGAGCATAAACTCCATCTTGAAATGCAATGTATGCGACACCGTCATGAATGCAATAACAACACCATAATTGACAACATCTAAACACAACATCATCGTTGGCCAGAAGCCTACATCTTAATAGCTGCCAATTATCAGAGGCATCTCAACATCTTTCATTAACATCATTTATCGTCATAATTTGCCAAACATCATTTATATATCATAATTCATCAAATATCATTTATCATCATAATTCATCAAACATCATTTATCATCAGCAACTCAACCATACAAGAGTACAACAATACATCGTCAATCTTGCAACATTGACCATATGCCTACAACATGATATTGCATATAGTTAATTAATCATCTAAGATTTACTTCTAAATTACTAAACCTTTACACATTCTTCATTCTGTAATACTACATTATTATCCTTATTAATCTTGTTGTTACGAACCAAACAGAAATCTATAATCATCTCATCCTCATCTTTCTTCACAAAAATCAACATAGAGATTAACGCGAGAACTAACTCAGATCCTAATTTGGATGCTAGGATTATCTTCCCTAATCTTCATTTTAATCCTCAAGAATGAAGTTCATTGCGTTAGCTATTCAACGCTTCAAACGGCACCTCAAACGGAATCTGAAAACTCAAGTTACAGCCTTTTCAAAATGATTCTGTCAAAAACCAGACTACATAGATCGACGCGTAATGTCTTGGGTCGACGCGTACTGGACTTAACACGCTACATGAGTCGATGTATTCTCCTTTGTATCGACTCATACTGAGTCTGCCACACTGCATGTATCGACACATGCTCCTGCGTATCAACTCATCCTGAGTCTAAAAGCTTGCATGTATCGACGCATGGCTTCTTCGTATAGACTCATCCTGAGTCTAAAAGCCTTCATGCATCAACGCATGGCTTTTGGGGTCGACACATATTGTTTTGTTACAGATATTTTATGCGATTTCACTGCATTTTCACTATGATTTCCATACTTTAGGCCCTAAAAACATCTTATAATCATAGATAATCATCAATTATAATTATCCTATAATTCTACATCAAATATACAACATTAGGGCATCGTTATTCATCCTTAAATCATCAATTTTCATCATACAACAACATATACATTCAAATCATGAACAAAACAACATTTTCACATCTAATCCCATAAACCAATCATCATAAACCCTATTATAGAGTCAAAACCCCACCCTTACCTTGGATTGAAGGTAGCTCTATAACTTTTCCGATTGATTTCTGTTCTGCCTCTTTTCCTCCTTTCCAATAACTTTCACGTTCTATTCTTCCAACCCTTATTCTTTCTCTCTTACTGCTTCTTATTTTCTATTATTTCTAACAATAATAAATTAACCCTATTATTCTCATAAATTTGAAGCACATCTTCCTTAACAACTTCATCCTTACCCACCCGGGCAGCCTTCCACATAACATGTTCCAGGAGAGATGTTTCTTGACTTTTCTCCTCTTCTAACTACACATTAAGCTAAATAATAAATCAATAATAGCACATGATGAACAAGTATATCATATCATTTATATATACTTACCAATCTTTGTTGCAAGCGTGCATATCTCATACTCCCTTTTCTGTATGGATACGGGGGACTTGATGCTCGTTGGCGATTCACGCCACTCACATCCTGAAAATCTGAGGTTCTTCTTTTTCTTTGAAGGTTTCCCATTCTTCAAGCGAAATCAAGTCTACATACGCTTTTGGATGCTCTGCATCGATAAAATTATTATCGACATCCCTAAGAAACTTGTTTGTCAAAAAGGATCGAAACCCTCTTAGTCTTTTTCCGGCCAATTGAAGACAAAATAATTTTCGATCATCATTAATGTTAAAAGACCTCTACAAAAAAAAAATAAAGTGAATTAGTAATTTATATACATAAGTGTCAACAAAAATGAAAGACATCACATATCGCACCTGTATTTCAGTCCATATTTTTTCTTTAACGGGTTTCAGCTCACACCTTCTCCAATTATCACAAGTGATTGAAACTTCTCTCCTCACAACGGAACCAATGTAACTTGTCAACATTTAATTATTAGGATTAATTAGATGTTTGTCTTCATTCCAATGTACGTCAAATTTGATACCTTTATCTCTTGCACAAATTATTGACTTCATAATTGTTATTCCTCGTCTAATCTCATTCTCCACATCACGAGCTAATTCATTTCCATCAAAATTAGAAGCGAGTTGGTCTTTTTCCTCATTAGAAGCCATTTCACCTGTAATATTAAAGAAAAACATAAACACCATATAAAATTTAAGTAGCATTGAATGAATATCCAAAAAATAAAAGCATAAACATAATATAAAACCATAAACACAATATAAAACCATAAAATTGTGTTTTATCCATGGTCTTACTATTAAGTAAGCTAAACAAAAACAATACTTAAAAAAAAAGGACAGCGACTAAAAAGCTTAATACCAATTAGGCATATTCATCAAAAATAAAAATACTATAATTATTCAAGCAACTATAGTAAATTAAAAGAACAACTAAATACCTGTAGAGAAGTCAGCAACTTCTGAAACCACAATGTAATATTCTTGGAAACGCTCAGAAACTTCATTCTTCACAAGTAACCTATATAAATTATCAATTAATTTCATTATAATAAAAAAATCTATAGAATAATAATTACATTAGAATATTTATACAATATTAAATATATATGTATACACCATTAAATAATCACTAATATTCTTTTTAACATATATTTTACTAATAAAACAATATTAAATAATCACTAATATTTATACACCATGCATTAAGAATATTTATATTATCGATGACCGTAAAAAATCATCACTAATCTTTATATCTATATTATCACTAATATTTATACACCATCAAGAATATATATTATTGTTTCTATTCTATATTATCACTAATATTTATATTATCGTTTCAACTTTATATTATCATCAAATAATCACTTATATTATCAACTTTACACCATCAACTATATGAGTTCTTTCAATTTAATTTTCAACTCTATGTGAAGTGCTTTCAATTTCAACACTATAAGTGTTATTGCGACAACCTCTCCAACTAAAATGTATAGTTCGATTAATTATATAGGAACATATTTTCTCTCAATCAATACATGCAATATTCATTGTGACATTTACACAAACACCTTACATGCAAAACTCGTTGTGACATTTTCACAAACCCCTTAAATGCAAAAACCACATGCCACACAAAACACAATATAATGTAACATTATCAACACTAAATCTACACTATCAACACTATCAACTAAGCCAAATACAACATTATATATCGACATTATCAAATATATCAAAAATCATACCTAGAGGAGAAGAGAACCTTGGTTGTGAATGGAAGAAAGGATGAAACAGTCTTGAATGGAAGAAGGATGAGAACCTTGAAGAAAGGATGCAACGATTTTCGTCCAGAATCAAACGAAAAAGCTCGTGAAAATGGGTTCCTGTTCGTAACTGTGTTGTTCGTGAAAATGGGTTTCTGCAAAATAATAACATTATTGTGTAATAGTAATGATGTGCGTGTTTTATTTTTTTTATAACAAGACTTTAGGCAACGCTTTGAAAAAGTGTTGCGTAAGCCCAACCTTAGCCCGCGCTTCTAGTAGAAAGCGCTGCTTAATCCCCCCTTTAGGCAGCACTTTAACAAAGCGCTGTGTAAGCCCATCCTTTAGGCAGCGCTTTTAAAAAGCGCTTGTAAGCCCACCCTTTAGGAAGCGCTTCTCCAAAGTGCTATAGTATCTACCCCTTTAGCAGCGCTTTATAAAACCACATTAACCCCACCCTTTAGGCAGCGCTTTCACAAAGCGCTGCTTAAGCCCACCCTTTAGGCAACGCTTCTAAAAAGCGCTTTGTAAGCTCACCCTTTAGGCAGTGCTTCAGTACCTACCCCCTTTAGCAGCGCTTTAGTACCTACCCCTTTAGCAGCGCTTTATCAAACCATATTCACCCCCTTAGGTAGCACTTTTTTAGAAAGCGTTGTCTAAGGTATACAACCAAATTCCCGTGTTTTTAGAATGAATTTTAGCAACGCTTTTGATAAGAAGCACTGCCTTAGATGTGCTGTCTAATCTTATTTTTAGCGTAGTGGGTACACTAAATACATCATTGACTCTTTACATTTATGATTGTTTTCTTGATAATTTACTATTAGTTATGAATATTTTTTACAGGGACTTTTACCTGCAATGGAAGAGTTGTTGCCCAATGTTGACCATCGATTTTGTGTTAGGCATCTGTATAACAATTTCAGGAAGAGGTATCCTGGAAAAACATATAAGGATCTTATTTGGAAGATTGCTAAATCTACATACTCACAAGTTTGGGAAAGAGAGATAAGGGCAATGAGAATGATCAGTGGAGAGGCATATCTCCATATGATGAAGACTCCACCAAGATATTGGTCTAGATCATTTTTTAGGATAACCAACAAGTATGATGTTGTGCTCAACAATATGTCAGAGGCCTTTAATAGTGTTATTGTTGAAGCTATAGCTAAACCACTAGTAACAATGCTTGAGGAGGTCAGAACTTACATGATAGAGAGATGGGCAAAAAACAAAATGAGGTTCCAAGATTTATCTGGTAATGATATTTTACCCAACATTAGAAAGAAGATGGACACAACAAGTGCCTTCATAAACTTACGGCTTGTCAGGTATGATCTGTTATTGTTAATGTTAATTGCAGAATATTAATGGTTATTGATGATGTCAATTGCAAAATGTTAATTGTTATTGTTAATGTTAATTGCAGAATGTCAGATGAGCATATGTTTGAAGTAAGGCATATGAAAAACCCAGCTGAAACATTCACTGTGAACTTGGATGATTACTTGTGCTCCTGTAGAAGGTGGGAACTCACAAGACTTCCATGTGTCCATGCCATGTCAGCCATGAAGAGTAGGAATTTTAAAGTTGATGATTACATTACAAATTATTATAGGGTATCTAGGTACGAGGAAGTATATAGGTCTATGCTTTATCCTGTGAATGGATCCAATATGTGGGCCAAAACTCCATATCCAGATGTGTAGCCACCTAAGTTTAAGAAGCTGCCTGGTAGACCAAAGAAAAGGAGAAACCTTGAGCAAGGGGAGATTGATGACACTGGCAGAAAATTGAGAAGAACTGGATTTATTGTAAAATGCTCTAGGTGCAAGAAAACTGGACATAACAAGAAAACCTGCAAGGTCACACCAACTCAAACACAAGGCACTGCAACACAAGGCACTACAACACAAGACACTGCAACTCAAGGCACTACAACTCAAGGCAATGCAACTCAAGGCACTACAACTCAAGGCACTGCAACACAAGGCACTACAACTCAAGGCAATGTAACTCAAGGCAATGCGAGGCAAGGAAATGCAAGGCAAGGTAATGCAAGTCAAGTTGGGACCGATGCAAGTCAGATTGGGACAATATAAATTTTTGCATCTCAAACCACTGCAAGTCAGGTTGCAGCAACACAATCATCAACTATAAGGGATACATGAATGCAACTCAGTCTTCATAAGGAAAGACAGTACCAGGGCAAGGCACAAAGGAGAAAGCTAAAGGAACTAGAAAGCTACAAAAACTAGGTGTGATGAGGACTTTTGTACCCCCAAGACCAACAACAAAACTCTCAGCAGCCAAGAATGCAACTGGTCCTACCACCAGATGATCTACTCCAACCAAGAGAAGCACATCAAAGAGGATAATCTAGTTATAATTTTAAGCTTTATGTATTTTGAAACATGTCTATGTAACATGTCATTTTGTCAGCCTTTTGGAACATGTCTATGTAACATGTCATTTTGTCAACCTTTAGGAACATGTCTATGTATTTTGGAACATATCTATGTAACATGCCAACTTCGTATTTTCAGTTTAAGTAATCTGATGTGTTCATTTACTAGTAATGCCCAAAATAATGTTACTACAATTAATGATATGCCAAACTGATATGCTTTGATTAATGATATGCCAAACAAAATAAGTCATATTAAACTGATAACATATGTTAAAATTACACATAGACTTGCACATAATCTTCCTAACCTGATAAACTGTGTTGGAGTTACACATAAACTTGTTAGAATTACACAAACTGTGTTAAAATTACACACAAATTTGCTACATACTCCTACTCTTAATACAACTTAATGATACGTATACATAACATTACAAAACACATAATCTTCAATGTTTTTTTCCACTTCCACATCTTGTTCAATTGAATTTGAAGTTCTAACACAACATTCCCTAATTCTTCATTTTTAACCCTCAATTTTTCGTACTGATTCTTAGTTTCATATAAATCCTTTGCTATGCTTTCCAATCTATTAATCAATACTTGGTTTATGTCTTTTTCCAATTCCTCATGAAACCATCTTTCCCTACAAATTTCAAAATTTGATCAAACTCTATTTACCATCTTTTAGCATACCCAAATAAAAATTAGGGCTTACCTTATAATTGTGACAACCTAAAATTTCTTTCCATAATTCTTCTCAGTGGTTGCCCTACGAAGAACAACGTTGTCTCTATAACGACAAAGTGGTGCGATTCGCGAGCTACTGTATACACATGGCCCAACACTTTCAGATTTCTTCAGATTCGTTTGGGAAGATGAATGCTTCGTATTCATGGAGAAAGGGCCGAAACGATTCTGGATTGTTTCTTTGTTTTGAGAGTGTTGGGAATGTAAGAAGATGATGGGTACAAAGATGAAGAACGTAAAGAAGATTTTGGGAATGAGATTTTGCAGCAACTCAAGACATTTTACGAAAATGAAACCCGTATGGTGAAGAACGCATAGTGAATATAAAGAAGATGATGAAATCTGCTAGCTCAACTGCCACGTCACGAAAATAAACATCCGTTGGAGGTCAATTGATGAAATGAACTTGTTTAAATCTTTTAGAAAATTAAAGGACCAATTTGACACGAAAAAAAGATAAGGGACCAATTATATATACGAGATTAAAAATACCTAATTATATTATTTTGATATTTATTTATAAAACATATGTACTTTAAAAATATTTTATATTAAAATATAAATTGTCACGATAGTTAAAAGTTACAATTGAACTCAGATCATAGAGTATGGTAGCGCACCCGCTTTACTACTTGGCCAATGCATTTTTTTGTTGTTATTGTTAACGAATTGAATAGTAAACTATCATATTAATTAACAATACTTCACACAAATTGCCAACAAAATATTTATTGTCATAAATTAATATCATACATTAGTTAATGTCACATGAATATATTATATATGTATGTGATAAATTAATTTCAGTTTATTATAATATGTTAAAAATTAATTTCAGTTTATCTATTTAAATATATATTATATAATATAAATTAATTTTAGTTTATTATTATAAAGTAAAAATTAATTTTAGTTTATTATTATAATATATTAAAAATAAATTTAAGTTTATTTTAATATATGAAAAATTAATTTCAATTTATTTATCTAAATATATACTATATATTACAAATTAATTTCAATTTATTATATGTTAAAAATTAATTTCATTTTATTTTGAAATATACATTATAGTTTACTTAATCAGATATATATTATGAGTTATATTCTTAATTTTTAAATTAAATGCATAATATTTTTAATATTATTAAAAATTAAATTAAAAGCATAATGTTTTTAAATTAAATGCATACATTTTTGTACATTATAGTTTATTTAAATTAAATTCATAATATTTTTAATATTATTAAAAATTAATTATAATTTATTATTAATTTTATATTTTAATTGTTTTAATATTAACAACTATTAAAATTATTTTAATTAATTTAATGTTTTAGTTTTCTGTTTTAATTAATTTTATATTTTAATATAAACTATTAATATGCATTTTGATGTATAATTATTTTTAAAATAATATATAGAAATTAACTGAAATTAATTTAAATATAACTTATTCAGATATATACATTATAGTTTATTTAAATTAAGTGCATAATATTTTTAATATTATTAAAAATTAGTTTTAATTTATTACTAATTTTATTTTTTAATTATTTTAATATTAATAATTATTAAAATTATTTTAATTAATTTTATGTTTAATTTTCTGTTTTAATTATTATATTTTAATATGTGTTTTGATGTATAATTATTTTTAAAATAATATATAGAAATAAATTAAAATTAATTTAAATATAATTTATAGTATATATTTGAATAAATAAATGTATATTTTAAGATAAACTGAAATTAGTTTTTAACATAGAGTAAACTGAAATTAATTTGTAATATATAGTATATATTTAGATAAATAAATTGAAATTAATTTTTCATTGATATATTATAATAATAAATTGAAAATAATCTGAAATTAATTTTTATTATATAATAATAAATTAAAATTAATTTATATTATATAATATATATGTTAAGAAGCTAATCAGGCCCATTAGAGAGAAGAGAATTCCAAGTCATTTTAAAGATTTTTATTATTAATTTAAGGGTGTTGTTAGTAAAAGTTCTTTTATTTTATTAGTTGTACTGTTCTGTTTGGCCCATGGCCCATTAGTAAGGGTGACAACCCTAACTATTTAAAGTGTAAGCTTGTCTTGAATTGGATTAAGTAAGTTCAAAGCTATTTTTTATGTCTCTTTCTTTTGATGCCACTTAGACCTAGTGATTTAAACTTAGCATAATCTAACATTGGTGCTTTCATTTCCTTGATCTCATGGCACCCCCAAAACCCCCTAATCCAACAGCCAAAGAAATTGTGGAAGAAGCTGCCCAAACAGCTCAAATCAACATCAATAATGCCATGCAAGAAAACCAGATCCAATTAGATGAACGGTTCCTTCAAAGTCATGAGGATATGGCGCAAATTCATACCCGAATGGATGCGGAAAAGACTATCGCAGATTCACGCTACGAAAACGTGATGGGACTGCTCACCAAAATCATGACCCAGCAAGAAAAACAACCCCAGACCGCCACTGTTCATCCGGCGAACACTGTTCACCCGGCCACCAGCACTGTTCACACAACAACTTCTTCAGGTTTGACCCATACCCCTTTTTCTGTCCTACAAGCCACCCACCCACTAGCTTCATCACACTCACCCCATGGCTCTCCCATTTTCACGCACAGTAACCTCCATTCAGCTACAACTTCCAACATACTTCCCCCACCAAATTTTATGAGACAAACATCTACCCAAATTCCAAGACTGTTTACCACCCCACTGTTTATGGACCACCCATACTTTCCACCATCACCCATAATCCCGAATACAACCCCTCTACCCACATTTCGCACCCCCAAATTGGAACTTGCTATGTTTGATGGGTCTAACCCTCTTGAATGGCTATTTCAAGCTGACCAATTCTTTACTTTTTATCAAGTTCCGAATGAAAGACGTTTGTCAATGATGTCTTTTTATATGAAGGGAGATGCTTTATGTTGGTTTAGATGGATGCACCAGAACCAGCAATTAGTTGATTGGGCCTCCTTCACAAGAGCCTTAGAACTCAGGTTCGGCCCTTCCACTTTTGCTAACCATCAGGCAGAATTATTCAAGCTCAAACAGGACGGAACAGTAGTAGAATACCAAACCAAGTTTTAAAAGTTAGGCAACCAAGTCATTGGTTTATCACAAGAGGCTATTCTTAATTGTTTCATTTCGGGTTTGGCAATGGAGATTCAAAATGAGTTAGCTATTCACAAACCTGTTTCTATTTCCCAAGCTATTGGAATGGCTAAGCTAATTGAGTCCAAAATATAAGAGAGCAAACCAAAATATTCTAAACTGTTTGGCACCTACCCAACACCCAAACCCACCAGTTTTGTACCATCAAACACTACCCCAATTGCAACCTCCCAGCGTCCCACCACAACCCAACCACCGAAACTCCCAATTCGCCGGCTATCAAGTGCTCAAATACAGGAGCGGCGCGCACAAGGCCTATGTTTTAATTGTGATGAGAAGTTTATTCCGGGTCATAAATGTGTTTCAGGCCGTTTTCTTACACTCTTGGCAGATGAGGATTTGCCAACACAACCAAGTGAGAATGCTCACCCAGCTGATTCTGAGTTCACAACAGATCAAGATAACACTTATTTTCAATTGTCAACTCAAGCTTTAACCGGTCAATTTTCACCCCAAACCTTGAAATTTAAAGGGTACATTGGTGGATTGGCAGTTATGGTATTGGTAGATACCGGCAGCACACATAATATTTTGCAACCTCGAATTGCCCATCACCTAAACCTTCCAACTACCCCTATTCCACAATTTTCAGTCATGGTGGAAAATGGTTCCCATTTGCAATGTGAAGGCATTTGCAACGCTGTTAAGATTTCCCTTCAAAACAAACCCTTTACCCTCCCATTCTATTTACTACCTATCGAAGGTGCTGATGTCGTTTTGGGCATGGCCTGGCTTAGAACCCTGGGTACTATTCAAGCTGATTTTTCCATTCCCTCTATCACTTTCAATTATTATGATACTCCCATTACCCTACAGGGAGATTCTTCATCTAGCCCTACCCCTACTTCCTTCCACCAACTAACCCACCTTGTCCATACCCATTCTATCGATTCCTTGCACCTTCTATTCCTTCAACCTAAATCCACAAATGAGCCAAATTGTCCAAATGAACCTTTAACATTACCAGCCTTTTCTCCCCATTTAAATCCTCAGCTCACCAATTTACTTCAAGCATACCAACCAATTTTTCAGCCACATACTGGTTTCCCACCACCTAGACCCCATGATCACCACATAAACCTCTTACCTAACACACCTCCGATCAATGTTAAGCCTTACCGTTACCCTCATTCCCAAAAGACAGCCATGACAGAAATTATTGATGATATGTTAAAAGACGGCTTAATTGTTCCTAGCCATAGCCCTTTCTCGTCCCCAGTTTTATTAGTCAAAAAGAAGGATGGTTCTTGGCGTTTTTGTGTGGACTATCGGGCACTTAACGCTGTTACTATCAAAGACCGTTTCCCCATTCCCACAATTGATGAATTACTAGACAAATTAGGATCTGCTAAAGTTTTTACCAAGTTAGATTTACGCTCTGGTTATCATCAGATCAGAGTGGCATCGGAGGATACACATAAAACAACTTTTAGAACTTTCGATGGTCATTATGAATTTTTAGTCATGCCTTTTGGTTTGACAAATGCTCCTTCTACTTTTCAATCAGCTATGAATGATCTTTTGCGACCCTATTTGCGAAAGTTTGTTTTAGTATTCTTTGATGATATTCTCATCTTTAGTTCCAATTTTACTGAACATCTTAATCATTTGCAGGTTATTTTTAACCTATTGCAGTCTAACCAGTTTGTTGTTAAGCTATCTAAATGCGTCTTTGCAGTGGATAAAGTTCATTATTTGGGCCATGTGATTTCTAAGGGGACAGTTGCCCCTGATCCGGAGAAGGTTAAGGCCATCTTGGATTGGCCTCCGCCTCGTTCTCTCACGGCACTACGCGGATTTCTGGGCTTAACAGGATTCTATCGTAGGTTTGTTCGTCACTATGCCTCACTCGCTGCTCCCCTCACCGATTTACTTCGTTCCACTATTTTTGTTTGGAGTTCAGCGGCAGCCAGTGCCTTTACAGAATTACAACACAGAATGACCGACATGCCGGTCTTAACTTTACCAGACTTTACAAAAAAATTTCTAATTGAAACAGATGCTTCCGGAGTTGCCATTGGTGCGGTCTTGTCTCAGGAGGGCCATCCTATTGCTTTCTTCAGCAAGAAAATGTGCCCGCGAATGCAGGCGGCATCGGTTTACGTTCGAGAGATGTTTGCTGTAACAGAGGCAGTTAAAAAGTGGCGTCAGTACTTAATTGGTCAACAGTTTCACATACATACAGACCAAAAGAGCCTACGCAACCTATTACTACAAAAAATTCAAACTCCTGAGCAACAGAAGTGGGCTGCAAAGTTACAAGGTTTTAACTTCGAAATATTTTACAAACCTGGCAAGACAAATGTTGTGGCTGATGCTCTGAGTCGGAAGTATTCCTCGGATCCACCGGTTTGTTTGTCTTTCTCATCCGCTGTTCCAACCCTTTTGTCCATTTTGCGTGAATTTTATACCACAGAAGCAGGAAAACAATTAGTTAGCAAGTTACTTGAGGACGCGACTGACCAAAGATTCTTTAATTATTCTAAGGGGTTTCTACAATACAAGGGACGTTTGTTTTTACCTGACATAGCCAACTTGTGAATCCGAATACTTCAGGAGTCTCATTCCACCCCATCTAGCGGCCACTCGGGAGTCAGGGGGACTTTGGCAAGACTTTCCACCTCTTTTTGTTGGCCTGGAATTTACAAAGATGTAAAAGATATGGTCAAACACTGTAATATTTGTCAACAAACCAAATATCTTACACAGAGGAAACCTGGGTTGCTACAACCACTACCAATACCTGAAAGAGTCTGGGAGGACATATCCATGGATTTTATAACCAGTTTGCCCAACTCATTCGGCCACACGACCATCTGGGTCCTTTGCGATCGTTTTTCCAAGTCCGCACACTTCATTGCAATGCCTACTCATTTCACTGCCAAGGACCTCGCCCTCCGTTTTTCTGTTGAGATTGCACGGCTACATGGCCATCCGAAATCCATCGTCTCCGATAGAGATCCCTTGTTCCTCAGTACCTTTTGGAAGGAATACTTCAAAATCAATGGAACACAATTAAAATACAGTACATCTTATCATCCAGAAACAGACGGACAAACAGAAGTTTTGAATCGCTCACTAGAAACGTACCTGCGATGTTTTGTCAGTTCCGAACCACGTCGGTGGTACAAATTCCTCCACCTCGCTGAGTATTGGTATAACACGTCCTACCATTCCGCCATTCAAATGTCGCCTTTTAAGGCTCTGTATGGCCGTGAGCCTCCGAATCTCACAGACTATATCTCAGGTTCCACCCACGAACAGACACTTGACCACACCTTGCAAGAAAGGTAGCAGATCTTAGTAACCTTAAACGAGAACTTAAGGAAAAGCCGAATCCAGATGGAGA
The DNA here is from genome assembly GCA_948472305.1 of Vicia faba. Taxonomy (NCBI): domain Eukaryota; kingdom Viridiplantae; phylum Streptophyta; class Magnoliopsida; order Fabales; family Fabaceae; genus Vicia; species Vicia faba. The sequence goes on from OX451736.1 coordinate 622,632,387, forward strand.
AACAAGCAAACTTGAAGAGAAGAGACTATACCTTTAATGTGGGTGATCGCGTCCTCCTCAAGCTTCAACCGTATCGCCAAACCACCGTTCATCGCCGGACCTCACAGAAGCTAAGCCCTCGCTATTTCGGTCCCTTCTCGATCATTAAAAAAATAGGCGCCGTGGCTTACATGTTGGATCTGCCTTCCACATCTCGCATACACCCTGTTGTCCACATCTCTCTACTACGGCCTTACTTTGAAGGAACCACAAAACATATTTCATCATCTTTTCCACCAGGGTTCTCACTTCCGTTTGAAAGAGCTTTGTCAACCCCTTCCACCTCCGCTATGATGCAAGATACAACAAAGATGTTAGATGCACTGAAACCGGAACATGCAAAGACAAATGAAGGCCAAGCGGTCGTGGTTACATCTCTAGATCTGAAAAACCAACTGGGAAAGCGTATCACCGAAGTACAGGAAGAAGATGTTCTTGGTAAGCATGTGAATGAACAAGTACATGAGGAAGATGAGAGAGTACTCGTTAGAGAGAAGGAAGAGAGTAAGAAGTTGTGTTTGAGAGAGAGAAAGAGTAATGAAACACAATTTCCCAACGTTACCTCTCTGCCACGCATTCATGAGGTGTTCCCTCCGCGCAGTTTCCCACGCATGCAGAACAGCTGTGCCCCACCTGTCCTCACGCATGCGCCGCTTCAGCCACCTGCCCCACTTCCCAACGTTCCTCCACCGCCCACGTGTTCTCCCATCAATTCAGTTTCCTTTGGGCCTCATCTCACCAGCGGCCCAATTATCACACCACCAAATCCACATGTGAACCTTGAGGACAAGGTTCCTATTGGGCCAGGGAGTATTGTTAAGAAGCTAATCAGGCCCATTAGAGAGAAGAGAATTCCAAGTCATTTTAAAGATTTTTATTATTAATTTAAGGGTGTTGTTAGTAAAAGTTCTTTTATTTTATTAGTTGTACTGTTCTGTTTGGCCCATGGCCCATTAGTAAGGGTGACAACCCTAACTATTTAAAGTGTAAGCTTGTCTTGAATTGGATTAAGTAAGTTCAAAGCTATTTTTTATGTCTCTTTCTTTTGATGCCACTTAGACCTAGTGATTTAAACTTAGCATAATCTAACAATATATTTAAATAAATAAACTGAAATTATTTTTTAACATATTATAATAAAGTGAAATTAATTTATCATATATATAATATAATGTATTATTTTTTTCTTGATTACAAGGAGGGCCATAGGCCCGAAAACAAAACTAAAGCGTAATTATCTTCTCAAAAGACACACACCAATAAAATCTTCTGCTAAAATACTAGAGATACACTTTGGAGCTTATAAATTATTGAATTTATGTCGCCTAAACAATCTATGTTTGTGGCAAGTCTGCACACTTGTTTACTTATCGATAAGTGTGTAGCACAATGACATCTTCAAACTTTCCCAAAAGCTTCATGATCTAGTTTATTATCACGACAATATCACTCTGCATGGAATTGTCCCTATCAATGACTTGCACCACCAAGACGGAATCAATATTGATCTCAACCTTGTCATACTCAAGAGCTAAAGTAAGTTTTAGACCTTCGTAAACTTCCCATAATTCTGTCATTAATGGAGAACACTTCCCCATAAACTTAGAAAATCCTTCCAACCATTTCCCATATTCATCGCGAATCACACCTCCACAGCCAACATCCTGATTACTCTTACAAACATTGTCTGTATTGAGCTTAACCCAATTGCAACGAAGAAGACACCAAGAATTTTTTTTCCACAGTTTGAGTCTTATCAATACCCACCTTCATAGCAATATTTACTGCACTATACTCTTTAACTTTTTTGATAATAGAGTCTCCAGGTCAAAAGGGCGGCTATCATCATCATCCTCATGAACCTCTTTATTCCTCCACGACCAAAGGAAATAGTAGCTCGTTATCTTGAGACAAGAATATTCTCTTCAAATCAATTCGTAAAATCCACTTCAGTTCAGAATTCACACATAACTTCTGCATACGACAATCTATTCCACACTTGTTTGGCCTTAGAGCAGTCCCTTAACACATGCAATATCGATTCCGCAACATGCCCACACAAACTATATTGCTTAGCTTTTAAATAAAATATTTAATGAAATAATTTCTGACAAGAACAATATTCGGTCAATATTCACCTCAATTCATGAATTCTTGATTAATATGATTCATTTCCCTAAAAACCCTAAAAATCAAAATGCGAAATAAAACAAAATTTAATGAGATCAATTGAATTGAAAAATATTATTTTCTCCTTTATTTATACGTGTTTTTACATTTTTGTTTTGATCTGAATTAAGTTATTTATTAAGTATAGTAACTAAGTAATTTTCAAGGGCTAGTTATTATGTTTGTGGATGGATTGCAATAACAAAACCCAGCTAAAGATTTATCGTGTGTCTAATCGAATAAGTAACGGAAACCATCTAGAAACTCACGCAAACGTGATCTCCGCAACCGCAACTTAACAAAACACAGAACCCCGCTGTGTGAGTCCCAGCCACGGCGAAACGCGATGCCGGAGCTTTTTTTTCATTTCTAAATCGATTCTCTCTCTTGTTTCCGCTTGTTCATAAATCGATAAATCAAATCACTCTACTATACTACACACTGTTTAATTTAGGGTTTAGGTTAATTAAATGGCGACCGCTTCTCAGGCGCACCCTCACCCTCACCTCCACTCTCACTCCCATCCCCACCGTTATATTGGTCCTCCCTCCGTCGTGCCCGGCGATGCTCTGAATCGCATCCTCGCCGACCTCTGCACCCGTGGCAACCCTAAGGTAGCACTTTATTCATTCTCTTCATTTCACTTAACATGCTTGCTGCAATTTGATTGAATACTAGCTGATTTGTTAATTTATTTTTTTGGGATGAATTTAATCTCTGTAGGAAGGTGCTTCTTTAGCATTTAAGAAGCATCTAGAAGAAGAAGCTCGTGACCTAAGTGGTGAAGCTTTTTCTCGATTTATGGATCAATTGTATGATAAGATATCAAGCCTTTTAGAGAGTAGTGATGTTGCTGAGAATCTTGGAGCTCTTAGGGCAATTGATGAGTTAATTGATGTGGCGCTTGGAGAGAATGGTTCCAAGGTCTCTAGATTCTCAAGTTATATGAGGACTGTTTTCGAGGCCAAACGTGATCCTGAGATTTTGGTTCATGCTAGTAGGGTTCTTGGTCACCTTGCTAGAGCTGGTGGAGCTATGACTGCCGATGAAGTTGAACGCCAGGTTGCTGCATATTATTGTCTATTCTTATAAGCTCCCTCTCTCGGAGTTGAAACGAGTGTGCTGATTTTTTTGCTTATCTTTTCAGGTTAAAATTGCACTGGACTGGCTTGAAGGGCCCAGAGTGGAGTATCGGCGTTTTGCTGCTGTTTTAATCTTGAAAGTAAGTTTCATTATTATTATTATTTATTGCAAAGCGAGAAGACTTAGATTTATATTGATTCTTTTTCTAGACGGACCACTGTTTTTTAGTTTTCTTTTCTGGGTTTCTTATTTTTGGAATTTAGTTAATAAATAAGTATTTCATTGATAAACTACTTTAAGAGTAGTGTTTTTATATTCTCTCACAATTTTGGAATCTCCATATTTTAAGAATATGAATGCCCTATCTTTTTATTTTGGTCATTGTAGGAAATGGCAGAAAATGCTTCAACCGTTTTCAACGTCCATGTGCCGGAATTCGTAGATGCTATATGGGTTCCTTTGCGAGATCCAGCATTGCCAGTTCGTGAGCGGGCTGTGGAGGCATTGCGTGCCTGCCTTAATGTTATTGAAAAGCGTGAGACACGATGGCGTGTGCAATGGTCAGTTTTTTTTTAAAGTTAATCATATAAACTGTGGTAAACCTGAGGTTGATAGTAATACTATTTTGTTGACTATGTTGGCACTAATTGTACTTGAACTAAAGGACATAAGAAAAAACTGTCTCACTAAAGTCTAGTTTAAACCATCAGAAAGTGATAGTGTAGTAATAAAGATCGGCCAACGGCTTGCCTGATGCTACTTCGCATTTGAATATAATAATCAAGTTATGGAAAGACTCTGAGCATTGAGCATAAGTACTAGTCCTTGTCTAAACTATGAATATTTATGGAAGACAATTTATTATCATTTGTTTCCATGGTTGTCAAAATTTCGATCTAGATCTTAAAATCTTAAGATTTTACGATCTCACTCACTCCAAACAATCCAAATCTTAAGTAGAATCATGTACTATAGTGGCGTCATTGTTTTTGTACGATAATTGCCAGTTCCGGCCACAATCGGCTTTTTTTCGGCCACCACCATTACACGCTGAGAAGATTGACAAGACATAGAGGAACAACAATTATGGTTTGGTGGCGGTGAAAGCACGCCCTTTGAAAGTTTTAGATTAAGGATTTCGAGAATAAACATCTCGCTTGTAGGGTTTGTTTTAAATAATAGGCTTTATGGTAAACTAAGTAATGGGCTAAATATGCCCCTAATGTTCGACAAATGTTTATTGCGGAAAATGGTTATTAAGTATAAAAACACACTCATACATGTCTAAAGAATATGAAAGAGGGTCGTTTCCCCCAAATACACTATTATGTTTTGTTTTAGTACGATCTTATGTAAAAATACTTCAAATATACCGTATTATGTTCTATTTTAGTAGGATCTTGCGATTTTTTTACGATCTTATGGTTTATTTTAGTGATCTTGCTATTTTTTTACGATCTTATGTTTTACGATCTTTCTACCCCCTCTTGATCTTACAAAAATGATTGGGTAGGATCTTTCAATCTTAGCTACAATCTTATGTTTTACTATCTTAAGCAAGATCTTGATAACCTTGTTTGCTTCTACTTAATGCTGTTATGTTGAGCGTTTTATTCAGATTTTTATAGATTATAGAATCCTAGCCTGAGACCAGTGGCAGTTTATGCACAATTGTCAGTGATGTGAGGGGGTGTCTCACAATGTTTCCTGCTATACTTGACACTATTCTGACGAAATAAATGGGACAAACTTTGGCACTAACTCATATGGTTGTTTTCTCCGTCTCACTGACCTCCACGGCGGAGGTGGTAAATTTATGGGCTGGGCCTTTTAGCAATAGTATTATTACAGTTTATAGATCATCGGATTATAGAATATCAATAATAGTATAATATATTTGGCTTGTGACCAATGAAGGTTATATCTTTGGTCACCTAAATTCATTTCAATGGGTGCTTAAGTTACTGTTGACTAATATAGCAATATTTTCTAGGAGGGTTTTGAGTGGAGTAATATGTCAATGACTTTCGGATTTATGATTTTTGTTGACTTTCATTGTACAGCATGCTTAGATTTCTGCTAATTTATTGCACAGTGCATCCCTATCAGAGAGTAAATCATTTATTTGCTATTTGATGGCAGGTATTATCGAATGTTTGAGGCCACACAGGATGGATTAGGTAAAAATGCCCCAGTGCACAGTATACACGGTTCATTGCTTGCTGTTGGAGAGCTTTTGAGGTTAATATAATTTTCATCATTTGCACTGTTGATTTGTAGATGTTTTATAACTTATTCAAAACTAGCATTCTTGATAAGTTTTGTCCACTTTTAGGGAGCATCATTATATTATATATCTCTTAAAATAAACACATATATTTGTCTGGTTTATAAGAACTGTAATAGTCATCGTAGTTTGTTGCTAGTGCTCTAGTGCTTAGGCCTTTGTGACGCGTGCTTTGGAAAAGCTTTGCTTCAAGAGGTGCATACTAAGTGATTATGAAAATATAATGGTGGTTGTTCTATTTATGGATTGTCTATCTTTGACTGCTTGAGATGGACTAAATCCGTCTTATTAAAAGCGGAGTGCAGAAAATAGATGATTGCAAGAAATTTGATATGAGAAATAAAGGATAGCATAAAAGTGTAATAGCAGAAGCCGCTGAGCGGTTGATATTTAAATTGTATATAAATCCACCTTTGTTAAACTCGGGAATATTCGATTTTTGAGATAATTTGTGGAATAAATATCCACCTTTGTCCCTCATACTACCTTATACCTTGTCTATCTGCTTTTGTTGAGATTTAAGAACAACTTTGCATTTGGTTGTCATTGACCACCTACCATTCAGTTTCATTACTCTGTTGGGTTTAACATTTTTAGTCTCTGTTTGGAACAAAATAGCGGGTAAACTAATAGTAGATGATGAGTTTATAGTGGACAAATAGGCAAGGTGATTGAATTTGAAATGCTATGCTAAATTAGCGGTTGAACAGACTTATAATCAGAGTTATCAATCCCGGATAGCGGAGCGGAGCGGCCGACCCCAAAAATAGGATAGTGGGATAATTTCTTAGACTAGTTATATGAATAATCTATTAAACATATATTTAATGTAAAACCAAACAAAGAAGAGGAATAGAGTTATTAAATGACTATTATTTAAAAAAACAGAGGTAATGAAAAACATTTATAAAATCAAACCAAATTTATTTATTTTAAGGGTAAATCTGGGTTTTGGTGTTCAGAACAGTTCAAACCCCGCTCCCACTACCCGCTAAACATCAAATAGCGCGCCAAACATCAAATAGCGGAGGGTCACCGCTCCAGGCTAATATCCCGGGATAGCGTCGTTAGTGGCTGCTATCGATAACTCTGCTTATAAAATATAAAATGAGATTAAAGAAAATGTTAATATATATTCATATGACATTTTTGCATATTATTTACTTTCAAAATTTACCACTATTAGAAATGGGAAAGAGTTCTTCAATCTTGTAATTACTCCCTTTTGTGAAAAAGAAGGAATAATTCCTTGTGTGAAAACCACACAACAAATTACGGAAAGAAAAATGGGCATCTTCTTGACCAAACTCAGGCGCTGTTCTAAATTAATGTTCCAAAGTATCTTAGGGGAGATGAATTTGTGTTCTCACAATAACATACCTTATTAATCGGCTTTCTGGAGTGTTGGAATTTAGTAGTCCTATGGATATGCTTTAGTGAAGATAAGGATAGTTCTTTTGAAACTCTTGTTCTTCCTAATTTTGAAACAAATTCTCACGAGCTTAATTCGAGAGAAGAAATAGCTGGAAATGAATCTAAAAATGAGGCATTGGCTGAAGATGGATTTGGATGTGAATCTGGAGATGAAGCATGGTTGATAATATAATTGAGGGAAGAAGCATTGGTTGAAAACAGAGCTGAATATAATAAGTTTGAAATTATGATTTTTCAATTTTACAAGATAATATTTCAGCCCCACATAATGAAATAGGAATCTCAATAAATGAAGATAACCATAAACTCCCAATTGCCATAAAAAGGGGGTTACAGGATGTACAAAAGGCCATTCTATCCACTCAAATTATATTTCATTTAGAAAATTTTCTTGAACCCATAAAATCTTTCTTGCAAACTTCAACACCAACAAAGTTTCCACTAATATTTATGAGACATTATCTGATAACAATTGGAAGTAAACTATGGATACAAAAATTCAGGCATTAGAGAAGAATAGGACATGGTAGTTAAGTTGCTCTATAGGAAGGAAAGAAACCAGTTGGTTGCTAATGAGTGTATTCAGTAAAATACAAGGCAGATGGGACAATTTAGATGTATAAAGAAAGACTGGTTGCTAAAGGTCTCACAAATCATGACATTGATTATTCAGAAACTTTTGTCCCTTTGGCAAAGAGGAATATGATTCAAGTTATATTATTCCTTGCTACCAATTACGGGTGGGAATTACAATAATTTGATGTGAAAAATGCATTTTTATAGAGAGCTTGAAGAAGAAATTTATGTGTTGATTCAACCGGGATATATGAAAAATGTTGCTGCCACTTTTGTTTGTAAGTTGCAAAAGGCATTATACGGATTAAACAAAAGTAAGTTTCAAAAGATATTATATGGATGGAAACAATCACCTCAGACAAAGACATTATATGGATTGAAATAGTCACCACAAGTAAGTTTCAAAAGACAGAGACATTATATGGATTGAAATAGTCACCACAAGTAAGTTTCAAAAGATATTATATGTAGGGATGTCAATGGGGCGGGGCGGGGCCGGGGGGACACTTCCCCATCTTTTTCCCCGCCATCAAATTCATTCTCCGTCCCCGTCCCCGATCTCCGTCACGGGGGAATTTCTATCCCCATCCCCGTTCCCCGCGGATCCCCGTTCCCCGCGGGGATCCCCATAGATCCTACATTTATTCATTAATATTTTATTTTTTTAAAATGTTTATATTTTCTATAAAAATAAAAAGCACAAAGAATTCACATATTTATTATGTTATTAAAAAATACTAGTATTTGACATTTCTCTCTCTTAATAAATACATGAATATTTATTTATTTATTTTTATAAATAAACATAAAGGAAATGACTAAAAAACCTAATCTAAAATATATATATTAAATTAACTATATTAAAATAATAGGCGGGGCGGGGTCCCCGCGGGGCGGGGGGTGTATTCCCCGTCCCCGTCCCCGAAATGCTCTCGGGGGAATTTTTCTCCCCATCCCCGCCCCCACGGGGGAAAATTCCCCATCTTTGGGGCCCCGAACGGGGCGTTCCCCGCGGGGATCCCCATTAACAGGTCCAAACTGACATCCCTAATTATATGGATTGAAACATTCACCTCAGACAAAGGCATTATATGGATTGAAACAGTCACCATAGGCATGGTTTGAATAGGTTACGAGGACTATGACAATCTTAGGGCACTGACAAAGTAATGGAGATAATAATGTACATGGTTTGGAAATTTTACTAGGACTATGACAATCTTAGGATATAAACAAAGTAATGGAGATAATACAAAGTTTATTAAACAATCTATTTCAAGGGGTGTTTATTAAACACTCTACTTTGAGGGAGTATCATTGTTGTTATATGTTGATGACATCATTGTGAGTGAAATGATTGGAAGGAACAACAAGTTTTGGCTCAACATTTAGTAGAAGAATTTGAAAAGGAAACCCTTGGGAAATTGAAGTATTATTTAGAAATAGAGGGGACTCACTCAAAAAAGTATTTTCATTCACATCTCAACTAAAGTATATCAGAGATATGCTAATGGAACCAAGTAAACTAGCTTATAAACTTGTGGGGATTCTTATAGATTCAAGCTATAAAAGTTGGGTAATGTGGAATAACATGTGATGGTGAGTAAGAAAATGTGTCAAATATTGGTTGCAATTGTGGTAAGTCAATTTATGCACAACTCAAGGAAGCTCATTCACTTGCACAGCTCATAGGATTCTACACTAGTTTTAGAGTGTTTGGATGAGCCGTTCTAATGCGAGAAATTTTTTTGAAGAACTTAACAATGACTTACCAAAATCCATGTTTGGATGAAAATATGGGAGAATTATTAATATGATGGGAATTTATGAAATTTTTTTTTAAGGTAATTAAAGAGTTTCAAATGACACTTAAAAGTAAGGAATTTGAAGCGAATGTTCAATTGATTATTATTATTTTTTCAAATTTTGCAAGTTAATCCTCATATTGATTTAAAATTTCAATTTGATTCCCATTTTTTTTGAAAAATTTGCAATCTAGTCCTTAATCATTTTTGAATCGGTCGTTTTAAATTTTTAAAAATTGCAAGTTGATTCATATATTTGAAATTTTAAATTTGACCAAAACTTTTAAAATTTATAAAAATGACCCAAGAATTCATCATTGAATAATTTTAATACTCTATCCAAAAAAAAATTAAAAATAATGGATTTCAATTGATCAAAATATCATGTTTGAATAAAAAATATAGAGAATTGTTTAAAATAATAGAAGTTTATGAAATATTTTTTTCAAGTTAAATTTAAAAAATTTTAAATTATCAAAATGTCAAGTCAGATGACACCTATAAGTAAAGAATTTTAAATTACTCCTTCATTGTATACAATGTGAATGTTAAACTGTTGATTATTAATATTTCAAATTTTGTAAGATGCTCATCATATTTTTTGAAAATTTGAAATTAATCCCTAAGATTTTAAAATTTTCAAAAAATTGTATAGAAGTGTCTAATAAGTTTTAAAACTTATAAATCAGTCCCTAAAACTTTTCAAAAATTATAAATTGGTTTCTATTTTTCAAATTTAAAATTTAATCCTAAACATTTAAAAAAATTTAATGATGAATAATTTAAATACTCTATCAAAACCAAAAATACAAAAATCAATATTTGAATGCTTAGAATTTTAAATTTTCTAAAAAATTTCAATTAACTCATCCAAACATAGGGAACTTAAAAAAAAGGAATTTGTTTAAAATGAATGGAAGTGCTACTCTTGAGGCATATAGATGCTGATTTTTTGAGTTCAACTACTCATCCGAGATCTATTACAGGGTTTTTGAAAGGAAATCTTGTAATTTGAAGGACTAAAAAGCAGAATGTTGTAGCTCGATTCAGTGGTGAAGCTGAGTTTCGAGCTATAGCACAAAGTATTTGTGAATTACTTTGGTTGAAAATTAGAAGGGATGGACCTATGAAGCTCCATTGTGTTAATTTAATTACTTTGGTTGAAAATTAGAAGGGATGGACCTAAGAAACTTCATTGTGTTAATAAGTCAGCATTTAGTATAACTCACATTCCAGTTCAACATGACCGAACAAAACACATTGAGGTGGATAAGCATTTTATCAAAGAGAAGTTTGATTGCAGTTTGATTTGCACTCTTTATGTTCCTCAAGGTCAACTTGCAGACATCTTCACCAAAGGATTGATCTGCCTATCTTTTGGAACAATTGCGTTCAAACTGACAATGGATAATACAATACCTATTCACCATTTTGATGGGAGTGTTGGAATATAAAATAATTTAATTCTCCAGTTTTCAAGTAGCTAAGATTAATTGCACATTAAATCATAGAAAATTGTGTTAGCTTAATTACTTTCATGTAAGCTTCACTTGATCATTTATTATCCTTGTAACTACTATGTTTACAAGTTAACCCTTATACTAAGAACAATATATCTCAAGAACATTCAGAAACATATTCTTTTTGTTTTCACAGTAAATACTGACGCCAATGGCAACATCCCAATATTTGAATGATAGTGAATATGTGCCTGTTTCTTTTCCACCATCCATTTTCATGGTGAGTATGGGGACAAATCACTTTTGCTAAAAGTCAAAGTTTTGTAGAAATTGAGTGAAGAGACAAAATTCTCCACCCCAATCGGTTTGTACCTCTTTGATTTTAAAGGAAAATTCAAGCTCCACAATGAGTTTGTATTGCTTAACAATAGTAATGACTTCTGACTTTATTTTAAGGAAATATATCCATGGGAACTGTGTGTGCATCCACAAAAGTGATGTAGTATTGGTGAAAGGAACCGTGTGCATGCATCCACTGAAGACTAATGCAAGTGGTGAAGTGTACTTGGTCGTAGATAGATGGGAGGAGAGCTTGTGAGCTTTCTCTAAACAGCAGGATATGTATGACCAACTTTGTTGTGTCACAATGAATAAGTAGTGGCACTATTATTTGAAAGAGAATTAACAGTAGGAAAAGCAACAGAGAAATCCAACATCCCTTTTAACTTCAGGACATGGATGACCAAGTTTGTTGTGTCACAATGGATAAGTAGCACTATTGTTTGAACGAGAATTAACAGTAGGAAAAACTTAAAGGTGAGGCATGAGGGAGTTGATGGTTAAAGATTAGGGAACACGTAAAGACCATCACTTCCCAATTGTCCTTGAAGTAAAACTTCTTTAGTAACATGTGATGTTACAAGGCACGTGTCATGATGAAATTTAAAGAAGACTTTGTTGTCCTAAGCAAATTTGCCCTCGCTTTATAATTGTCTTGTGATAGCTTGTACTTGAAGAAAATTATATAGTGTGTGTGTGGGGTGCAATGGTGAGTTGAAATTAGAGGAGTCAATAGAAGATACCAAGAAACCTTGGCCATTGCCAATGTAGATCTGATCTAGACCTTATAAGTTAGAGTGTTGCTGATGTTGACACCATTTAGAGTGGCATGGTGAGATGCATTTGATTCTACATACCAGTTTATGGATGTAGTCAGGTCCGAATTGGGATGGAGGGCTTGAGGTGATGGTGCATGAGCCATATGGTTGGAGTACATCTGAGAGGAAGGCATGGACTGCATTCGAGGAAGAGGCAAGTGTGGAGGATGCATATCAGAGTTTTGTGCAGTGTTTATGGAAGGCATCATAAGCTGATGCATGTCCGGTAGGGACATGGAAGGGTATGGGACATGGTATTGAGGACCACAGATACTCCAAGCATAGTAAGAGAGAGCTTATGGAGTAGGAGCTCATGTGAAGAGTTGCTCCGAGTTGGCCACAGTGGAGAAGAATAAGGGGGAGCTTGTGATTCATCCTGAGAAGTTGAGGGAACGAAATCTTGCTTAAAGCGATGATGACAAATGGACACATACTTGGCATTGAATTGAGCTACCACAACCATTGCGTCCTTGGCCACCACGACCTCCATGAGCTTGGTAATTGGCTGAATGCATTGGGTCTGAGGATGGAGACTGTGACTCAGTGAGATTGGTTTGAGAATCGTTCAAATTAGGTGTAGCATTTGGTGCAGTAGACAAAATTGTGAGATTCACATTGGTTGATGAGATCGTGTTTTTGTGATGCCGATGCAGCCGTGATTCATGACATAGAAGGAGAGTCTTGATTTCTTCGATTGACACAGACCCAAATTTGCCAGTAATGATGTTGATTGTGGATTTGAAATCCTGAGGTAAGCCTTAAAGGATACATCGAGGTGTTTGTGAGGCGAGATTGGTTCACCAATAACATCGAAAGAATTAATCAGAGATTGAATTTGCAACAGAAATTCTGAAATGGAATTCTTGTGGTTCTCCAATCGCTTCAAATGCAGGAGAGATGCAATTGTGATCCGCGTCTTCAAGTGAAGTGAATTTTAGGATTTAATTGAAAATGGTGGAGTTTCCGAGCTTTGATCACAAGCTCCACTTGTTGGCACAATAAGAGATAGTTTTCTGAATCAAGTTTTTTCAGAAATTGCAGAAAATACATGTGTACGCAATGGGGAAGAGGATTCAATGCGCAAAACTGTAGATGGAGGACAAGAGGCCTCTGAACCAAGGGGCGCTTCTATCGATACCATGTTAGAATTCTATATTATCACTGATTGATAGAGATAATTCTCAACTGAATTACAGTAGGTGTGATATATTTATAGACCCACACAGCTAACTATATTAGTTAACTCCTAGATCTTAGGGATTAGTTTCCTAGATTCTCGGGATCGATTAGGAACAGTTTGATAAGGCAAGCATATTGCAGCTAGTGAACAGTAGTTACAATAGGAATTACATTGTATGAGTTCCTTTAATATTTATCAAGTGAAATGAATTGTTTAAGGGACATATTTTCTCTCATTCAATATTTTTCGGGGTGATAGAGAAAGAAGTTAATTAAAATAGTTCAGGTAAAAACTAGAAAAAAAAAACTATTAGCTCACATATTTACTTTAAACAATGTATACAGAAACTTATAAGCTGGTGACAAAACCTTACAAGATAGGTGAAATAAGCTAGTCCAATCTGCTCTAAGCTCTAGTGTACAAACAGATCCCTACTCACAGACAAAGTGTAACATGCTCTTGACACGCCTAATGGTTGGGCGTAATTTTGTCAACGTGCATGTACAATTGAAATTAAATAGCGAGTTTGTGCCCATTGAGCTTCTGTTATCGGCAAATTTCTACCAGGACAATTTAGTTATGGCAGTCAGTTTATCTTTTTTTATTTACTTAATGTAGTATCATGAAATAAGTGTTTTATTCTAATTATAAATCTTCTCAATATTTTTGTAATTAACTTGTTTGGTACTAATTATGGCTGTGAAGGAATACTGGGGAGTTCATGATGTCAAGATACCGAGAAGTTGCTGAAATTGTTCTTAGGTATCTAGAGCACCGGGATCGGCTTGTTCGCTTGAGCATAACTTCGTTGCTACCTCGAATTGCACATTTCCTGCGTGATCGTTTTGTTACCAACTATTTAACAGTATGTTAATTTTCCCTATTAATTGATTTTTATACTGGGAGGAGAGTGATGGATTTTGAGTGATTTCATAATTTTACTTACTTTAGTGCCTATTGAAATGAAATTCTGTGCAGATATGCATGAATCATATTCTTTCCGTCTTGAAAGTTCCTCAAGATCGTGATAGTGGGTTCATTGCTCTCGGAGAGATGGCTTTAGCACTGGATGGGGAACTTAGCCATTATTTGCCGACCATATGCACTCATTTACGCGAGGCAGTATGTTACACTATTGATGCCAGTCTTGAGCCGTATTTTTTTTCTTGCTGCTTGTTTCTTTTCTTGTTTAAAGGTTGGTTATCTTTTTGTTCTATTACACATGACAATGTCATCTTTTGACAGTAGGTATTTTATAAATGCAGATTGCTCCCCGTAGGAATAAACCTTCACTTGAGGCCTTGGCATGTGTTGGAAATATAGCAAAAGCAATGGGGCCTACTACTGAACCTCATATTCGCAGCCTTCTGGATGTTATGTTTTCTTCTGGTCTTTCGACTGTTCTTGTGGAAACTCTTGAGCAAATAAGTATGAGGTATGAGTCCAGCTTTGAACAGAGTTTTTACCTATCAGTGAATAGTTTATAAGTATTTTCTATCTTTGTTATTCAGCATTCCATCTCTGATGCCAACAATTCAAGACCGGCTACTGGACAGTATATCTATGGTTCTTTCTAAATCTCCTTATCTAGGGAGGCCTGCGCAAAGCATCGGTAAAGGAACAATTATAAATATCGGTCAGCAAGTTTCCGAGCTTAGTGGTTCTGCTCTCATACAGCTTGCTTTGCAGACCCTTGCTCGCTTTAACTTTAAGGTTCTGTATACTCTTTTATGTATGAAGTGCTGTCACAGATGACAGAGTCTTCATCTTTTTATTGATATTCCTAAGTCATTCGAAAATGGCCAGAGATTGTAACGCCATTTTACTTTGTTGATATAGGGCCATGATCTACTTGAGTTTGCTAGGGAATCAGTTGTTGTCTATTTGGATGACGAGGATAGATCTACACGAAAAGATGCAGCTCTATGTTGTTGCAAATTAATTGCTACTTCTTTCTCTGGTATTGCGAGTGCACATTTTGGTTCTAACAGGTTGTCTCGATCAGGAGGGAAGCGCCGCCGTCTTGTTGAGGAGGTTTGCTGTTTTCCTATATTTATTTTTGATAAGTATTCCAATTTATTTATTCTTGAAAATTTTGATTCACTGAGAATTGAAAATCCCATGTTAACAACCTTTTTGTAATTGAAAATCCCATTGCTTGGCTTAGTGTTTAGCTCTTTGTCATACTTGCAGAGAGACTAGAGTGCTTTGTGGTATTGAGGAGTTTGTTGTTTTTCTGAGTTTCACTGTCAGTTCTTGTGAGGTGGATGCATCGTCATCATCATGTTGTAATGCTTTGTGGTATTTGATTTTCTGCAGCTTGTGGAGAAGCTTCTCATTTCTGCTGTTGCAGATGCTGATGTTACTGTACGCCATTCTATCTTCACTTCTGTTCATGGAGATAGAGGTTTTGATGAGTATTTGGCACAGGCTGACAATTTGAGTGCAGTATTTGCTGCTTTAAATGACGAGGTAAACTTAGACCGGATACTTTATTTGGTTAGATGTCATGTAAGCCTTTTGATTTTGATTTGCTAGTGTTTGATCTTCTCTTAGGCTCGATTGACCAGTTTTTAACTTATTATCTAAGGTTGCGCAATGTTAAAAATATTTTTGCAAGGGTGGTTGCTTGTTAGGTGTCTTTTAAATGTCGCACAAATGTACTTGAGGTTGGCCCACTGCTTTTAGCGGCTATTTTTCCGGGTTTGTTGAGCACCATGTTGTGTATAATGGTGAAATTTATACTCTCATCATATATATTTATTAAATTAATTCCAAAGGGCCTGGCTCTTTGACAAAATTGCGTTATTCATCCAATAATGACACAAATTATAGATTCTATAGACTTTTTGGGACAAATTCACGGTTATGGTATATCATAACATGCTCCTGTACAGTAGGGACTTATTTTCGTTTAGTTTATGTTTGGAGTGCCATTTCGTTAGATCTTATTGATATAGTGTCTCCTTCTGCAGGATTTTGATGTTCGAGAGTACACAATTTCTGTGGCTGGAAGGTTGTCAGAGAAAAATCCTGCATATGTTCTTCCAGCTCTTCGTCGATATCTCATACAGTTGTTGACATACTTGGGGCAAAGGTAACTTTAAGTTTTAATGGGAGACAAGGGCCTTAATGGAGTGATTCAGCATTATAGGGTGCAATGGAGAACAAATAACTTCTCTATTCCGTGCCCATTTTAATTCTCTTGATGTGCCAGCAGTGCAGATAGCAAATGCAAGGAGGAAAGTGCGAAGTTAATTGGCTGTTTGATAAGGAATTGTGAAAGACTAATACTTCCGTACATTGCTCCAATTCATAAGGTTTATCTTGTTGTGCTATTAAAGATACATATTTGCTTTATTTGGTCTATTGTTAATGATTTTTCAAATTATATATCAGGCACTCGTGGCCAGACTTCTTGATGTTAATGCCAATATTGGAATTATAAGTGGAGTCCTTGTAACTGTGGGGGATCTTGCCAGGGTGGTTAGTAAATTTTCCTTATCTGTACTTTTTATATTAATTTATTTTGACGGCGTAATTCTTGTATTAATTGGTAGCCAACTAATTTGGGCTGTGGTTCTGTTTAGGGGGGTTTTGCAATGAGGCAATACATTCCTGAACTTATGCCTTTAATCGTTGAAGCTTTATTGGATGGAGCAGCTGTCTCAAAACGTGAAATAGCTGTTGCTACCCTTGGTCAAGTTGTACAGAGCACTGGGTATGCATATATAAAATAAGTATGCATTTGTTTGTGTTTATATCTTTGTAGGGGTAGTTTTTTGACAAAATGTTAAAACTATTCAAAAACTCGTGCATCCATTTGCAGTTTTTTCATTCATTTTTCATATATAGTTCAAATTACACTTAGTTTTGATTTTTTGTTTTTCTAAACTTTGGTACTGTGTTTTCTATTAGTCGTTTTGGAAAAAAAACTTGTACCACAATATAAGTCACTTTACATTACCAATGAATAACTAATGCTATTTTTCCTATTATACCCCTACAAGTTTATTATTATTATTTCTTCTTTCATTTATGTAAATTTATCTTTTCCATGTCATTAGTTAAGGATAATTTTGTAAAAACGTTCAGAATTTTTCTTTTTCATACAACAATCATTACTTTTCTTAATACGTGTGAAAAACCTAAAATGACTTGTAATAAAAAACGGAGGTAGTATCATATAAAGAATAAACTGGTTTGAATCAGATATTCAAGTTATATGCTCAGTTTTCTCTTTTAATGTTGTTCAAATTTATTTTACTATTTTTGCAGGTATGTTATTACTCCATATAACGAGTATCCACAATTACTTGGGTTACTCTTAAAATTACTGAATGGTGAGCTAGTGTGGTCTACCAGACGTGAAGTATTGAAGGTGATTATGAGAAATAAATTAAGTAATCTTCTGACATGGTAACAAATGTGGTAGTTAAATTATAATTGGTTTCTGCCAGGTTCTTGGCATAATGGGTGCTTTGGATCCTCATTTGCATAAACGAAATCAAAAAGCACTTCCCGGGCCTCATGGAGAAGTGACGCGCCCAGCTTCTGATTCAAGTCAACAGATTCAGTCTATCGATGAATCTCCCATGGACTTGTGGCCTTCTTTTGCTTCATCAGATGACCATTATTCCACGGTAGTATATTATTACTATTACATGTTAGTATTTCTAATTTGCCTATATTGATTCATACTTATAATGTTTATGTTTCATTTAAGGTTGCGATTAATTCTCTCATGCGGATTTTGAGGGACCCGTCACTTGCTAGTTACCACTTAAAGGTGGTTGGGTCTCTGATGTTCATATTCAAGGTATACAAGCATGAAAGAGGCACCATGTATTTTCTTTCTTCTTTCTTTCCTCTTGATTTTTTTTTGGGCTCAGAAAAATTTGTTCTCTTCTCTAAAAGGGTGAATAAGACAAAGCAGCTGTTGACTTTGTTCTGTTTAGCTTATTTCTCTTCCTCCTCATATGTTTATGTAACTGAAATTTTGACAGAACTAGTGGCGTACTTAAAATTTTGGGAGGACATGAGCTTGAACCTTCTTTGGAGGAAACCCTAAATAGAAATTAGATACTGTTTAGAGTTCCACATCGACTATGTTAATGTAACCAAAATTTTGATAGAACTAGTGGCGTACTTTGAGTTTTTGAAGGACATGAGCTTGGGCCTTCTTTGGAGGAAACCCCAAATAGAAATTGGAGACATTTAGGAGTTTCACATCGACTAGAGATATGTCATATGTAGTTCTAATGATGAGACTTGGGTAATCTTTACCATATACGTCGATGTTGCGGGTTGAGATTTGTATGGTTGTAACATAGCTTAAATTTAGGAAAGTAGCAAATAAGGGTTAATCTTGTATCATGTCAATACTTTTGTACATAAAAGGTGTTGTGTATAAATAGTATTAAAATCAATCTTGTTAGTTTGATTTCTTTATCATGATCTAATTTTGGAAACTAATGAACTTTTGATTGGTTGATTTTTTTATTTACAAATTCATATATTATTATGGATAGTCACTGCTAATATGATTGAAATTTTGTTTGTGAGGTCAGTCAATGGGACTAGGCTGCGTTCCATACTTGCCAAAGGTTAGTTCTGAAGCTTTAATTTGGGTTGGACCTTCATGTTGTTTTTATTTGGTATCTTTCTTGGTGCCTAAGAATTTGTTTCTGAACATGGGATACTATGGGTGATGGATATAGTTTTTGTTGATTCCACCATGGCTTTCCCCTTCCTTCTGGTAGGTTTTGCCTGATCTCTTTCACACTGTTCGTACATGTGAAGATAGTTTGAAGGACTTTATAACATGGAAGCTTGGAACTCTGGTGTCAATTGTGCGCCAGGTAGATTTTAATGTCTTCAAATTGAATGTGATATCTTGTATGATCATTTTTTTTTTCTGCCCACTGGCCTAATTATGATGTTACTGTGCAGCACATTCGAAAATATTTGCAAGATTTGCTTTCTTTGGTTTCAGAATTATGGTTAGCATTCTCTCTTCCAGCACCAACTCGTCCTACCCTTGGCTATCCGGTTCGTGTTGCAGCTTCTCTAAATTTGGTAGAATAAACCAAGAGATACCTTCTTTTTGTTTTAAGAATATTTTTACATTTTCCTTCATCAATGTTGCAGGTACTTCACCTGGTAGAACAGCTTTGCCTGGCTCTTAATGATGAATTTAGGACATATCTACCGGTTATTCTGCCGAGATGTATTCAGATAATCAGTGATGCAGAACGATGCAATGATTACACTTATGTTCTTGATATTCTCCACACCCTAGAAACTTTTGGTGGTCTGTTCTCTTTCCTGTAGCATACTGTATATTTTCATTCGAGTGCTAAATCAAACTACCACTTTGACTTCTCACTATGTGCAACTTACCTTGCATATCCAACTCAACCAATCACCTTCTTAAACTTAGACAATGTAAATCACACTGTAACTAATCTATTTAAATTGCTAATGGAATGGTGTGTGTGACCTGTAAATGTTTAAAATATAAACCTGAAATTCAAAAGACAAGAAAGGGTGCTACCAATGGTAAAAGAAGTTTTACATTTTTAGCTTCATGGGGCTCTTACTATATAAAATGAAGGTTTGTATATGCTTTTAGTCCCTGAAAATATCAAGAGTCTTGGATTTAGTTCTGTAATTTTTTTGTTTGTTTAGTCATTGCAAATATACTACGATTTGTTTTTAACCTTGTTGTTTAGCTTTAATCTCTGTAAAATATGTTTAATTTGAAATTGATATATGTAATATTAGTTTGTCGTTATTTCGAAGGACTAAAATCATATCTTTTACACAGGGAGTAATTCCAATAGAATAAATTTTAGTGACTAAAACAAAACATCAAAGACCAATAGTAACAATCTGTATATTTTTAAGGACCAAAAACAAAATAATATTTTTAGTGACTAAACCAAAGTTCTTTATATTTGCATGGAACCTTTAAATATTTAAGTCTAAAATGAAATTATAGATTAAGTGGTTGTCAAATAGTGGCCACTATTCCAGTGTCTGCTAGCAGATGTAGCGGCAATGGTGGAAATAATAAAATTTTAGCGTTTCTTTAAAAAGAATAAAAAACCTGTGTCTGAACATGACTTATTTTCATAATAGAAAACTGAAGAGTAGGTGAGTATTTTCAATAAATAAGCTCTGCTCTGCCTCCTTCCCCTTTTTTTATTTGTATGCAGTGAACCTTTTTTTATTATATATAATTTATATACGATTAACTTATTTCAACTGTCATGTTAGTCTGCAACACTATCTGCTATTTCACATAGTGGATTTTTGGCGTGCCACCATAACACTGCTAGTAATGGCAAACTGACAATATTCTTCCTGGTTATTCAGGGACTTTGGATGAGCATATGCATCTACTTCTCCCTGCTCTTATTAGGTTGTTTAAAGTGGATACCTCAGTTACCATAAGACGTGCTGCAATTATAACTTTAACAAGATTGATTCCTCGTGTGCAGGTTGGTTACTTGCTTCTACTCACCCAGTATTTTTAAATTGGATTCGTGCTTGATATCTGTTGTCCTAGTCTGATATTCGATTCTTTTCCCTTTTGTCTTCAGGTCACTGGTCACATATCCGCTCTTGTTCATCACTTGAAGTTAGTTTTGGATGGGTGAGTCTGCAAATTCTAAAACTTCAAAATATATTGTCGTGCACATTGTCTGTTAACCTTTCAATTCTTTTTACTAGATGTTTAAAATTTAAAAATATAGCTAAGGAATTTATGTTTCTAAATGTCAGTAATGATTACGATTGTTGAGAAATTTATGTCAAAGTAAATTGTGAAGCATAGCTTGCAGATTAGTGGTGATTAGTTGGAAGTTATTAGGAGCCTTAGTGAAAAA
Source organism: Vicia faba (assembly GCA_948472305.1). Lineage (NCBI taxonomy): Eukaryota > Viridiplantae > Streptophyta > Magnoliopsida > Fabales > Fabaceae > Vicia > Vicia faba. The sequence continues at coordinate 622,653,469 of OX451736.1, forward strand.
TTATTATATTATTAGGAGCGGTTACATTTTACTAATTATGTGTTTATGTTTAGAATAAATAGGGAATGATAAGGGAGGTTTATTATCTGGAAATTTAATTGGAAAAGGGTCATTTAGGCATTAAGGAGGTGCAAACCTTCAAAATTTTGCAACATTAATATGTAGTTCAAAGTGATTTTTCCTATATTCTTTTACATAGCAGTTGGTTTCTATCAACTGATATCAGAGCAGTTCTAATCTGGGGCAAGAAATTCACCATAGGGAAAAATAGACACGCCGTAGTTTAACGGCAACAATGATGCCTGTTGGTTGTTGATTTGTATTGAGGAGCATTTTGATTTTGTGGGAACACCAAAGAGTGAGTTGTTGTCGGAGGCAATGGAAACGCTAAGAAACCATGTTCTCATATGCTGCTAGTGGTGGAGTCAATGCCATCTACAAGCAGAATTGGCAAATGTTTCATATTGCACAACTTTGGCATTTTAAGCCAAGGTAGAGAGACATTCTATCTAAATCTGATGAAAAAGAAGAACTTGAATTGGAAATGGAGTCGTCGATGTCTCACACATTCAACCTTGAACGAAAAGAAACAATCAATGAAATTTGGCTCCCATTTAGACAACGGAACAGAGAAATGAGGCAAAGGTAGGAATTGTAAAAGTATAAGATGCCAAAAATTAGGAAAAGGTAGAAATCGTAAAAGTATAAGAGGCCAAAAATTCTTTAGTGAATGTCATTATGGAAAAACAACATGAGACAAAAGCAGATTTTTGCAAATTTCGTAGTCTTGAAAGGAACTTTGATGGACATGATGCGAGTATGGTGTTTGAATCGAGGACCAGGCTGTCTCCAAACTTGTGTTTGCTGAAGGTTGGGTTATATTTTGGTTTTATTGAACCGTCATGCTATGTTTTTGGGTCAAACAGACCACGCAAAACTGTGTATGATCTAGGCATTAGTTATCATGTTTCACGCCATGATTGCCACTCTACTTCAAGTTGTGGGACCCTAGTAGACACTTATTTAATCCTTCAGCTTGAAGACAAGGTGGATTTTTAAAGGCAGAGTATTGTTAGACCTTTTTCAGTTTTGTAACTGCTATTATGTTACTAGGAGTGGATAATGGGAAATTATTAGAAGATTTGGTGGAAAATTATCATATTATTAGGAGCATTTACATTTTTCTAATTATGTGTTTATATTAGGAATAAATATGGGATGATTGGGGAGGTTTATTATCTTAGAATTTGACTGTAAAAGGGCTATTTGTCATTAGGGAGTTGGCAGACCCTCGAAGTTCTACTACATTAGTATGTAGTTTAAAGGGATTTTCCCTATTTTCTTTTATATATCAGTTGAGTTAGATTTCTATCACAGATCTATGAATAGGGGTGTTCGAGGTGCGGTTTGGGCGGTTTTGAAGCAAAAAATCACTCGAACCGCAAGAAAAAAAAAATGCAATTCGGTTTGGTTCAGTTGACTTTTAAAAATAAATCCGAATTAAACCAAACCAAACTAATGCGGTTTGGATTGGTTCAGTTGGTTCGGTTTTTTATAAAAAAATTATTAAGTCATACATACACATATAGAGGAAATATAATTTTTTGTTTAATTGTTCATACATTACCATAAATTTTTTTTGTAATTGTCAAAATAAGTTTATAATTTGATATATAAAATTGCGTATTATAATTATATCCAAATCTAAAGAATGATATAGATAAGATTGCATTTTTAAATAAATATTATACAAAGAATATGATAAAATATATTTTGTGAAAATAGTATTTATAAATGAATAATATTTTATTTTTTTATGATTTGTAAATTAAAATAAATATCATACAAAGTATGATAAAATATACACATAATACATGTTGATTTCTCTAAAGAATTAAAGAAATATATATTGGTTAGTAAGATTTTATAACATAATGCGGTTTTGTTTGGTTTGGTTCGATTTGTAAAATACAAATCGCAAACCAAACCGAACTGCACGGTTCCGTTAGAAAATGACTCTAACACATTAGAACCAAATGTGGATTTTTGTGGTTTCGGTTTGGTTCGGTTCGGTTTTGCGGTTTTTTATTGGACCGGTTTGGTATTGAACACTCCTATCCATGAAGTCTTAAATAGAAATTCATTTCGAGTTATAGGTGGAGCATTCTTATGCTGCAGCTGCTCTGTGTCTAGGGATAACAACAAAATCTGTACCCGCGGGTAAAATCCGTCAAGGGTACGGGATTAGTAGCGAATACTTGCGGATAAAATAAATGAATATTTAAATGCTCATTTCTTAATGGATATGAATGCAAGTTTAATGATATGTGCCCACGGATATCCGTTAATAAATTATAAAAGTTATTTAAATATCATTAGTTTATTATACTGTGTTTTTATCTTTTAAAAAAATTAGTCTTATCATTTTTTTTAATGTTTTTTTGAGGAAAACATTTAACATTCTATATAAATTCTATTTGGCCATTTCATATTTAAGCTTCTATACTCCAAATCTACTTCGACAATTCCACCGTCCAACCAACCAGTACCACCCTTCATCCGTCTAACTAGTGCCTCCCTTTCTACTCCTCCAACGCCGGCTCTTCCACCATAATTCACAATCACATTATTTATCATTTGTTTTGCTTAAAAATGAAATGTATGGATATTATGTTTGTATGTTATTATGTTTTGGTGAAAAAGAAGGAAATTAATGTGATGAAATTTTGTTATTAAACTAAGAGCGAATTGTATAGATGTAATGTGGTAATAACTTTTTTTGTGTTTAAAAGAAGTTGGAAAAGATATTTTTTAGAAAAAAATATTATCCTTGGATATCTGTAAATATCTGTGGGTACCTTAAAATCCGCGGATTACTTACTTAGCGGATATCTACACAAATATGGGACGGATAAAGATATCATATTTATCTAATGGGACGGATAAAGATATCATATTTATCTAATGGGACAAACACTATCTGCCTCCATGGATATTTCCATTTGGGAGTTTGGAGGGGAAGTGAGGAGAGAGTTTTGAAAAAAAGAAATGATTGAGTGATAAGAATAGAAGGGTTTATGTGGGATAGGTTTTGGAGGATTTATTTTTATTCAAAAATCAAAATCCTCTAATTTTGAAAAACTTAAAAATTGTATTGAAGCTGGGGTTTGGAGAGTTTTGGAGGGTTTAGACAAATTTTTTAAATATAATTTTTAAATCAAAATCCTCTAATTTTGAAAAACTTAAAAGTTGTATTGAAGCTGGGGTTTGGAGAGTTTTGGAGGGTTTAGACAAATGTTTTAAATATATTTTTGCTATAATATTTCAAAATTTAAAAATATGTTAATGATAAACATTATTTTATTATTCTATACAAAATCTTTTTTTTCAAAAAATATTAAAGATTTATCTATATTTAAAAAAAATTGTTTTTCGAAGCCCTCTCTTTCCCCTTCCTCCGGTTTTAATCAAGTGGTGGGTTATACTTGAAAGAGTTGCTAAAACTTCTCTGTTATGCAATGCTCTGGGAGAATGATGCATTTTGGGGAGAATGTTGATAATTAATGGGGATTAATGTATGCAATTGAGGATTTAGGGATTAATCATCAATAATTTTGAAATTCAGCATTTTGTCTCAACAATACCTTTTCCCTAGCCAAATATGGCTGATCTCTTCTTGTACATTGAGTTTTAAGTTTGTTGTGGTGCTTGTCCTTATATAAAGTTCGATTAGTAAACCTATAGAAGCCATGTTATCTATCTTAAGGATGATAGCTACTCGTGGGATTATTGAGATTGTTCCTTACTTCTTTATTCCTGTTCCATACCGCATTCTTATAATTGTCTTTCTTGAATTTTAAATTTTGTCTTCCCTTTCTATGTAATGATATATATTTGTAGTTAAACCAGTCGGGTGGATAAAAGGTGATAACAAGAGTTGATGAACATCATATCTCCTTCAACTCTAGTTCTTATCCTTTGTTACGTTCTGTTAGCTGATTTTGTGATGTTCATTGATTGTACTTCTAATTTACAGGAAAAATGATGAGCTTCGAAAGGATGCTGTTGATGCACTTTGCTGTCTGGCTCATGCACTTGGTGAGGATTTCAAGATTTTTATACCATCAATAAACAAACTTCTTCGGAAATATCAATTGCAGGTTGCTTTTTTTTCCTCTCAAGTTTTCCCCCTTGTTTTTCCCTTAATGTCTTAAGTCTGAAAAATTCTAAAAGTAATATACTGCAACAGCACAAGGAGTTTGAGGAAATTGAAGGCCGTTTACAGAGACGTGAGCCACTAATCCTTGGGACCACAGCTACTCAAAGACTGAACCGTCGACTTCCTGTTGAGGTTATTAGTGATCCGCTAGATGATGCGGAGAATGATCCTTATGAAGCTGGATCTGATGCTCACAAACTTAAAGGACATCAGGTGTGCTCTTGTGATGAGTTGTAAAGTTTTTATCCTTTTCTCATTCTGCTTACTCCATTGGCTTTGAAATGAAGATTTAAACTGATCTAAGAAAGTTGGTCGTTGAAATGCTAACCCTTTGTTGAAGTTTTCTGGTCTAGGATAGGGAGGGAAAAGAAAGTATATAGACTTTGAATTATCATCATGGTTTTAATTACTGAAAAGTATGTAAATTGTGTGTCTTTAGTTAGATCACACTACTTGTATTTATAATAATCTAACAATAAATATATAGAAGATTAATGAATAAGCACTAACCTAAGAAGTTGTATAGTCTAAGAATCCTAACAATCAAAGTTAGAATATTTACAATCTTAATTAATTTTAACACTCCTCCTCTAGATAGAGCATACATGTCATATGCACCAAGCTTGTTACAAATAGATTCAATCCGAGGTCCTATAAGGGATTTGGTAAAATTGTCAGCCAATTGATCTCCTGAAAGAACCTTATCTCATGCAATGTGGCAATCGATCTCTATGTGCTTAGTTCTTTCATGAAAAATTGGATTGAAGGCAATTTGAATTGCAAATTGATTGTCACAAATTAGTTTCATTGCCGTGACGTCTCCTAATTTGAGTTGTTGGAGTAATTGTTTTAGCCAAGTGAGTTAACACAATATTATGCTTCTGCACTAGACCTTGCAACTTTGTTTCTTGCTGCGTCAAGAGATCAAATTTCCTCCAATGAGAAGACAATATCCAAAGTGGTCCTTTTATTTGATGGTGAGCCTGCCCAATTAACATCAGAATAACCCACGACGTAGGTCTTACTCATGCCTAATGGTCATAACATAGTGCTATTAGAAATTTGGTACCCACACTAACAATAAATGTAATGACTGGTCGGGTCACAGTGAGTAATCAAGTTTGCCAACTAAACGTCGATATCTACTAGGGTCTTTCAGTGGCTCCCCTCGACTTGGTAGTATCTTGGCGTTAGGATTCATAGGAGTGTGAGTAGGCCAACAATCAAGCAAACCAATTTCCTCTAGTATATCAAGAACATATTTTTGCTGAGTAATAGCCACACCAGTCTTTGTATGAGCAACTTAAATCCCCAAAAGATATTTTAACGGTCCCAAATCCTTATCATTACCAATGATGATGATGTCATCAACATAGACCAATAAGTAAAGGCAAGTGGTTGGTGAAGAATGCTAAAAAAGACAGAATAATCAACTTCACATCTAGTCATACCATACTCTTGAAGTACAATGCTAAACCGGCCAAACCAAGTACACAAATTGTTTCAAGCCATAAAGGAATCAACGAAGCTTACAGATGAGGTGAGAAGTACCATTAACACTGAATCCTAGGGGTTGTGTATGTTCACCATGTAGGAATGCATTTTTTATGTCTAGTTGATGGAGCAACCAAGGCAAGAAAAAGGGAGACCAATGTGATCTTGGCAACTGGAGAGAAGGTGTCTCCATATTCAAGGCTAAAGATCTGTGTGTATTCTTTCGCTACGAGACATGCTTTTAGGCGGTTAATCTTTCCACCAAGACCCATTTTAACGGTATAGACCCATCGACAACCCACTGTAGTTTTTCCATCCGGTAGGGGAACCAATCCTAAATATCATTGGAGTTAAAGTAGCCATCTCATCGATCTTATCATGTCTCTATCCAGGGCTAGACAAATCTTCACATGTAGTTTTGGGAATAGACTCTGAATCCCAGGAAACCACAAAAGCAGAGTAGGATGTAGATAATCAATGATAATTCAAATGACAAGCATAAGTAGGATTATGATTTCGACATGACTTGTTACCTTTACGCAGAGCAACGGGTAGTTCTTGCGAAGGTTGAGAATCCGTCAAAGTGGTGCATGAGTGTTGATGAGCGGTTGGTGGATGTGGCCTCCGTTGATAGGTGCGAAGGGCGTGAGTGGAGATAGAGACAGGTGTGTTGGATAAATATAGGTGTCAGGGCAGTAGAAATAATTATGACTTCTGGAGAGGAGGATTGTGATTGACCATAATTATTAGGCTCTTCAGAAGTACTAGAAGGAAAGAAAGGACGGGTCTCAAAGAAGCTAACATTGGCAAAGACAATGTATCGACGAAGATCTAGGGAATAGCATCAAACCTTGTTTAATTACGAACCTTGTTTATTCCAAAACTAGACTTATAATCCTAGGGAGGGAAAAGAAAGAATAGAGACATTGAATTATTATCATGGCTTTCATTGTTAAGTAAATAGAATAGAGCTAACTGTGGATTGGCATATACAACTAAAAGAATCCCAAATTTTGAATTAGGCTCCTTGACCTCAATATGAATCACTTGCTCTTAAGCATCGATGGCCTTGATATCTAAATCACCTTCTTCCAAACAATTCAATTGCCACAAGCATAATCCCTAGCTTCAGTCAAAGCGGAATTTCTTCAGCAAATTAGATCACAAATTCATCCTTTTCTTATCGTATTGTGTCTTTGGGACAAATGTAGGAACTGTAACAATGTTACTATCTTCTAGCTATTCTGTTTCTGTTTCCTTTTCTACCTATCCAATAATATTCCGATCGAAGTCTCCCTCTATGTTATTGCTACAAGTGGGTTTTAAGGAGATTGGTCTGGGTTTGATAGAGAATTTGAAGATTTAATCCCACATCCATTTTAATTACATTTAATCTGTGAGAAACTTATTATAGTTCATTTCCAAGGTTTTCTCAGTCGGACTTGGACACCCCATAATACCTAAGTTTTTATTATAGGGCTGCCCCTAAGAGGAGATGTCCCAAAAGTTGCATTGTAAAACACTTTACCTATCCTTTCCGCCCAACCCCAATGTTCACAACCCTTTCTAAGCCACCAGAAACCAACTCCCAATTGATAAGTATCTAATCACTTGGGGAACTTTTTTTGCAACACATCAAAGGGGAAGGACCAAGTACTTACGAACTCCACTGAGCATCCCATACTACTCAATGTTGGATTTGAGTATCACATAACACTCAACACTATTATATGGCCTCCTTTGAAATGGGCTTGTTTCTCTTTTGGGTTATTCAGGCTCAAGGCCATTCTCAGGTGGTTGACCATGTCACTGATCTACGCCAGAGGGACGATCTAAGCCATTTTAATACTCGTGCGAGCATTCCATATTGCTTAATGTTGGACTTGGGCAACCCATAATACCTAAGTTCCTATTATAGGGCCGTCCCTGAGGCGATGTCTCGAAAGCTTGCATTGTACAACATTTACCATCCTTTCCGGCCAGCCCCTGTGTATGCAGCCCTGTCTAAGCCACCAGAAACCAACTCTGATACCAATGATTAGAATTTGGCATGGGGCCTAACTCATGCCTACAAAACCGGCTTGTAAGGTGAGGATTGTCCCCTCTTATAAATACAACACATACCTTATCTCTAAGCAATGTGAGATTAAATTCACCCCATCAAACCCAACATAATAAATGTATTGGCGACGGTAATGAAGGCAATCCAAATGCCGCAAATTAGACAACTTGGGGCGGACCGCAATGATGGTGGAAATTCCAACACACCTCACGCTCAAGTCTTAATGAGGCTGAAGCGTGGACGATGCGGGAAGTCCAACAAGTGATCTAGGATAGACTCTGATACCATCTTAGAATTTAGGTTGGACCTAGTTCATCTCTACAAAACCGACTTGTAAGGCGATGATTATATCCACCCCTTCAAACCCAACACAATGAAGGTGTTGGAGGCTGCAATGAAGGCAAATCAAATACTACAATTTAGGCGACTAGGGATAGACCGCAATGAAGATGGAAATTCCAACAGCAATTGATAAGCATCTTAATTACTTGGGGAACCCTTCCTTGCCAGTTATCAAAGGGGAAGTACCAAGCTACTTACATACTCCACCGAGCATTCCATACTACTCAATGTTGGATTTGGGTACTTCATAACACTCAAGTTCCTGTCATAGAGCATAGACACTATTTTGTGGGCTCCTCTGAAATGAGATTGGTTTTGTTTTGGGTTATTCAAGCTCAAAGGCATGTGGTGGACTATGTCACTGCACCTCTATGAAGGCCCACTACTGTTTTCTTGAACTTTTATGTGTGAATTTTGCATCCCAAATTAGGTAAAGCTTTCCTAACATTGCCGCCATCTCAAATCAGGGAATGGGTAACATGAACCTCTCTTTTGGGTGCATGATTTAAGCTATCGGTGAAGTTGGGTTTAACCTTCACCAAAATTCTAAGGCGGGTGGTGACACTTTGAGTTGTACCACCAGGGGCAGAGCTACTTGGAGTTGAAGGTCACTGAACGCTGACCACTGTAGAGTGTTAAAAAACCTTACAGAATGAAATTCATGCATTCGGCGAAAAAATATTGAAGGAAGAAAATGATAAAGGACATTCATCTCACTCTTGACTTGTAAAAAACATAGAACCATGTGCTAGGCGGATCTCATTTCTATAGATAAAACACTTTTTTTCCGGTAAATGTATTGTAATTGTAATTTGCACTGTTTTCTTAATGAAGAACTGCACATTAGAGGATACCTTTGAAATTAGTTTGAACTTTGATTTAGAGTGTGAGTAAGAGTATGTCTGTTACAACTTTTTTGAAAGTTTTAGCTTGTTTGCTACAACTTATATAAAAAATCAGAATAAAAAAATCTAAAAACTGCTTCGGATGAGAAGCTGTTTTTAGTAGCTTCTTTACAAAACTCAATTTGTACAACTTTTTAAAAAAAAGTATTCCGGCAAACAAATATAAAGCCACTTATGGTTTTCTTAACATCTCTAAATTATTGAGTACCAAATTCATTTTTTATTATTGGCTTTGGAAACATCTTTGGTACAGGTTAATGATAGTCGATTGCGATCTGCGGGGGAAGCTTCTCAGCGAAGTACAAGGGAAGATTGGGCAGAATGGATGAGACATTTTAGCATTCAACTTCTAAAGGAATCTCCTTCTCCAGCCCTACGAACATGTGCTAGGCTTGCTCAGTTGCAGGTTTCATTGGATATTTATATTATTCATTGGAGTTTGGATGGTCTTTTTCCTATTTGATTTTCATTTTCACTTTGTTTCTCAGCCTTTTATTGGGAGGGAATTGTTTGCGGCTGGATTTGTTAGCTGTTGGGCACAGTTGAATGAGGCCACTCAAAGACATATGGTTCGAAATCTGGAGATGGCATTTTCTTCTCCACATATTCCTCCGGAAATATTGGCGACTCTTCTAAATTTGGTATAGTTTCACATCTTTGTAATTATTTTGAATCTTAAATGTGAGTTAATTTCTTCATTGGTTTCTCCCTAAAGAATACTGATTGGGTACACCTTGGTGAAAATTGCCAAAAGTTATTGTTTACATAAAGTTGTGTAACATTAATGTGATTGGAGTTTGGACAGCAGAGAATTTAGATGAACATTTATTAACAGTGTTAATAATCCCCAATTCAAGCACTGTACTGAGGGGATTATTAATAATCTCCTGTTAATGAGACTAAACAAACTCCAACAACACAATTATCAACTTCAACACCCACCCTTACGCCTAACGCGGGCCTGGGTCCAATGCCCACATTGCAGTCTGTAACTACCATGTTAAATATGTTTTGATATCAACCCTGTTAAGAAATATGGTTGGGTCTAAGTCAATCTTACATAATCGGCTGGTAGGGTGAAGATTGACCCCACTTATAAAGACATGTTCAAACCCTATATTGTCCGATGTGAAACTCTTAACACACCCCCTCACACCCATAACTAGACAACTAGAAGTATATTTTTATTGATAATTTCACTTAAGACCAATGTGACCTAGAAAAAGAATGGAACAAGCGGTCCCTGAACCTCTCCCAATTCTGACTTACATTTGCGTTCCACATTTTCATCTTGAGGACTAGGTAATATCTTTAAAGGCCAACGTAACTGACAATGTACAGAGAGATATAACTGACTAGTGATGAGCTTGCATTTGCAACTAACTAGCAGATGTAATAAATAGGAAGGAGAGGGAAGTGTGAAGCTTTGGAACCAGCAGTTTCTGTGTTTACATAATCCTTTACATTGAGGAATCTTAGATGTTAGAATTGTGGTTGGTCATGACTCAACCTTAAAAACCGGCTTATAAGGTGAGGATTGCGCCTCCACTTATAAACATATGTTTAGGTCCGATTTTATTCAATTTGAGACTCTTAAAACACTCCCTTACGTCCAACACTATTGGATTTGGTTCGTGCATATAAAAGGTGGCGACTTGATAGTGGAAACTTGATAACAAATGGTTCAATGGATCTTGGATACACTCTGATACCCTTTTAAAATTGTGGTTGAGCCTAATTTAACCTTAAAAAATCGGTTTATCATTGCGAGACTCCGATACCATCTTAGAATTGTGGGTGAGCCTAACTCAACCTTACAAAACCAGCTTGTGAGGTGAGGAGGACCTTTTAAACATATGTTCAGGCCATATCTCATTCGGCGTGAGTCTCTTAGCTAGGGAAAAAAATGAATATTTAGGCGGGGGAGTATTATTAAGTTAGATATTTGAGAGGAGAGTTAGGTTGGTCAGTTAGTTTGTTACTGAGTTGGTAGGAAAAAAACAAGCCATGTACTTGAAGTCTGGCTTTACTTTGCTCCATTTATCTAGACACAAATGATGAATGGATCTCACTAATTTACCATTTGTCGTCATTGTTGTTTATTGATCACTGTTGTTCAGAAATAAATTTAATGTTTTAATCCTTGAGAGATCTTTTTTCAAGCGTTAATAAGACTAACTCGTGGTTGGTTGGAATTATATTTTTCCAGTTTTGGTGTTTGGGAAGCATTGGTTAGACATTTCATAAGTTACTAATATTGTTTTTGAAAATGCATGGAGATAGACTAGACTGAAGTATTTGTACTTTTGGAATTTACATTCACTGCTTTTGCTAATTGTATCTGTAGGCTGAGTTCATGGAACATGATGAGAAACCTCTTCCTATTGACATTCGACTTCTGGGCGCTCTTGCAGAGAAGGTTCTTCCCCTTTTTTTTATTAGTTGTCTATGGGTGTGTTTTTGTGTGCGTGCATGTGATGTATGCACACCCTTCAACTCATGTTTTTCTTTTGAATTCTTTAACCCTGTTATGTTGGATATTTTCCTGACATCCCCTCATCTTTTTCATGTGATGCTTTTTATATATGACATAAAGTGTCGTGCATTTGCAAAGGCCTTGCACTATAAAGAAATGGAATTTGAAGGTGCTCGTTGCACCAAGATGGATGCTAATCCAGTTTCTGTAGTTGAAGCTCTTATTCATATAAACAACCAATTGCACCAACACGAGGTTTATTTTAAAATTTCATTTCATGTCAAGTTTAACAGTTGGCTTCTACTATGGTAGTTTTGACTTTGCTATCTCTGCATTTCAATCAAACATTTGCTTTTGTAGGCTGCAGTTGGAGTATTGACCTATGCTCAACAACATCTAGAGTTTCAACTTAAGGAGTCATGGTAATGTTTGGTCTATATCTCTTGAATGCTATTAAGAATATTAGTTA